>CM050408.1:1811088-4355646 GCA_027580255.1 Therioaphis trifolii
GACCATCCCACCACCAGCCTGAATGATTTAAAAAAAAAAAAAAATGGTTTTGAAAAATCAAAAATTTTTAAAAATATTGAAAAACTTTTTTTAGCGTTTCACCTCAAAAACGCTTTTAAGTAGGTATATATTCATAAAACAGTCAATATTCACGTATAAAATCGCGTTAAATAATTAAAAAAATTACTAAAAATCACTCGGGGCACCCGTGACTAACCTTGTCTGTTTCGTTAAGATCGTAGCCTAGTCTGTCGAGGGTTAATATACTCGCGATGCTCAAATAACCGCTATTGCAAATACGCAGTAAGTCTATAACACGTAGGAGTCCTCGATTTTGAATCGAAGAAAAACCAATTCGAAAATCGCTCGCAACACGACACTTCATAGTGTGTCTCTAACCACGCACGATCGCGACGATGTGATTTCATTATCACATTTCAAACGAAAAGACCACAGCGTAAAGCACTGATAAAACGACTCTGTAGTGTGTGTGTGTGTGTGTGTTTTTTCCGTTACGACTCTACCGGACGAAAAAAAATTAATTAATAAATAAAAATGTAATAATTCCAGCGCAAAAAAAAATACATCGGCCCTCGTGAGTTTCGAACCGTAGGTGGATTACGAGAAATACGTTATGACCCGGCTGTCTCCAATAAATCACCCTCGACGACAATACGTATATTTTTTTTACAAACTGTCACACACCGCGTACGGTAATGACGTCTGTCGTTTTTCATAAAACGTCGCTCGTTTCGTTATCGTCGGAAAAATATTTAAAACGAAATAAACACGTGACACAGCTGTTTTTATCAACTCGGGCGAAAGAAATTGTAGTTCGACCTATGATGAACGTTGCGTCCAGAGACGATGCAACGTCCCGAAAATCAGCCGCACTCGTTCCTGATGCGAACTCGCAATATCTTTATGGACTTTATCTCTCTCGTACATCTACTGTAAATCCCGTCACGACGGCGTTGACTGTCGGTATCGACTTCATAACCGATCGTTTGACAAGACAAACATTTTTCGTTTGAGTTTCAACGTTATCGTCAAGTGAATCTCATCGTATAATACATATCGTGTGTTGTGTGAAAATACGAACTTCGTTTACGGGTTCGGTCGCGTCTTGTTCGTTTCGCAGAGTTGAAAAATATATTTCGTTGCATTTGATTTGATGAATACTTTCTTTTTTTTTTTGCGACTTGAATTGATTTCGCACAGCGCGTTTTATGTTTCAAACAGTTCGATAATCTTATTTTGTTAATTTAATTAAAATCTTAAAAAAAAACAAAAACAAAAAAACAAAACAAAAAAATCCAAAATGCCAACGCAAATAAAGGCTCGAGAATTAATAATAAATCTATCGAATTTTCACGCACTATGTTAAGCGTCGGTTCCATCAACCGATCAGTGGCGTTCTCCGGATTTTTTGCGGGGGTATATGAAAATGTATTGTAGATATCTGTACACCGATCGTTATCGAAACAAATTGAAATGATAACGATTCACATAATTATTTATTGATTGAAATTTATTGTTTATACAAAATACTTAAATATCAGTTTACCGTAATAACGTTTCCATCAGTACTTATATTTTGGACTAAAACTAATGCCATGGGGGGGGATCTATCCCCCATTTCCTCCCCGTGAGAACGCCCGTGCAACCGATAAATGTATGAAAATCTCGTGTGAATTTTTAAATTTAATATCCATTTGAATTGTGATGGCAAACAGATGAGGCACCGAACTTATACTTTTGTAATGACTTATGTCATAGATGAAATAGGTGGGCGGTGTCCAAGATATAATGATTTCAACAGTTAACTTGTTCAACACTTATGTAGTTAAAATAATTAGTTGAATATTAAAATTAGTTAAACTCTAAAATCAAAGGTACACTGATTTACAAATTTCAGGTTTAAAATAGTTATATTATGTTGGCTGTACTGTTTTGATTTACGAAATACGATAAGTACAGTAACATGGTATAAAACTTGAAAAGTAAATATTCTTTATTTGTATTTGTGTACAATTTTACTATGTAAGAATTGTTTTTTTTTTTTTATGAATATTACAAAAAAAAATTAATTTTTGAATTTAAAATTGTTCTAGTTGCATTATAACTTTTAAATGTATTATGTCTTTAATAATATAAATACTAAAATGCTAATAATACGAATAATCAACAATAAAGCGAATAAAACACAACTACCCAAATCATTTGGTAAATCACCCATAGCAACAGTACCAAATTACAAATCATAATGTTATAAATTGATTCAAGAAAAAAGCGGGTAAAACGAAAAGAAAGTTTGATATTGGGAGGGTGGTATATTAGCGAATCGCAATGTCATAAATGAATTTTTAGACATCGTCGCCTCTGACGGCGAACAAGTATCGTTGCATCGTACTAATATTTTTATTATTATTTTTCTCTCGATCAGCAAGTGTACGATTATGTTTTCCAGCGTCTGTTATCAGTTTTACATAACTCGTAAGACTGGAAAACTTGGCCCCCGATGGAATCGTCATTACAACATCGTTGTCCGTCATTTACGTTGTTTGCCGTCGTCAAATGTGACAGTAGCGTATCGGTTTTCGAGGATAATACTAAAAAACGCTCGACGTTTAATAATTACTCCGCCGGCTCGGCCGAGCGTGCCGATTCAGAAAAAATGTGTAACGCCAAGTCGGTTTTGACTCGACGACGTCGGTTTCACGAACTGCAGCACTCGCGCACGTAAACGAGGTTAATCGCGTCGTGAAACGTAAAATGAAATATTTGCGTTTTGCGAGACGGCGGACAGAACGACACTGATGGATTCGATATGACTAAATGACGGTTGTTTCGCGGTAGTGCGCGCGCGCGCGCGCGCGCGTGTGTGTGTGTGTGTGTGGAATTAATTGAAAAAAAAAAGGAAAAAATAAAAGGGGAGAAAACGATGTCACGATAAACGCACGTAAGCCGGTGTGGTGTAGAACGCCCACAGCAAACATTGAGTGTCGTGTGTACAGTACGTACAGGGTGTTTTAGACGTATTTGACAAATGCGCCGACATTCGTTCTATTTATAACGTAGTTTAGTTTTTGTTTATCCGACTCGTTTTTCAAACTTAGCTTTGCTAAGGGTGACGGGCCTAGGAAAGCAGAGCTCTCCGCGAAAATGTACTGTCACGCTATACTTTGCCGCTTCACGCTCAAAACACTTCATGAACTATTGGTTCCATAATAAAAAAAAAAACAAAAAAATAGAAAAAAATCTAAAAAACAAAAAAACCTTTCCCTATTATAATAGCGTTATGTTTGAAACGACCGTTTAAGAAAGCTAAACAACTTTTTATAAAAAAAAAAACCACGTGAAAAAAAATTAGTTATGGTTTTTGTTTAAAATCATAGCGTGCGTATACATATAGCACAGGTAACGGACAACTCAAAGTTATTAGAGGGCCATATTTTAGAACTTTAAAATCTAACGGGCGAGATAATATGGTTGGAAAAAAAAGTAAATCAAATTTTAAATTTTAAACTGACATTGATTTTTGACGTTTAATTATTTATACGAATGGTATTTTTAAAATTTTTAAATTTTACTGTTATTAGTATTATTGGTATAAAGTATAGAATATTAAAATCACGAAATTAATAAAATCAACGCGACCGGCCGGCGCGATACGACAGATACGACCAGGCTTGCAAAGTGTTTTAAACAAGTAGTAATGTTTTTGACTTTTTATTTAAGATAAAAAAAAATTTTATCCTGGTAAATGTTTTATAAATTTTGAGATAATTTGTATAAAATGATAAGAATATTAAATTGTTCGTGGAATAACTTTATGTTTATGTTATTCAATTTTTTTTGATTAAAAGTTAGTACAATTTTTCATTTAAAATTTAAAATTCATTATGTTACAAATTTAAAATACTAAAACTTACTATTTTAACTAATAATTACTTGTACTATTGGCTATAAATATATCTAAAAATCCATTTATCTGTATATATATATATATATATATATATATATATATATATATATATATATATATATATATATAATGTATTCAACTTTGTTATTTGTTTCAGTATTTAAGTTTTAACTAACAAAGATTTTTGAACTTTGTTATGATAAACTTATACTTTCCCTGAGTCCTAAGGTAAAAAAAATGATTCCCAGTTTTAAAAAAAACTGTTTATAGTTTAAACTTTAAACTATGTAACAAATTGAGCATTAAAAAAAATGTTTAAAAAAAAAACATAGTTTTAAACGTTTTATACGTTTAAATATTTTTTTTTAACTGTTTTATTTTTTTGCAACCCTGGATACGACAAAACCAATAAAATAAATACGTACATATTGGGCTATGTCAGCCACGCCTCTATAAATATCGTTTAATTTGACATTTAATAATTTGATAAAATTCGCTAAATAAACGCTACGATTCTATAGTTTAATTTGACAATGTGGCGCGAGCCAGTTGGAAAATGGTACTCGGGCCGCCAGTCGCCCGTCCCTGGCGTATAGTATACGTAGTCTCTGGCATATAATACTATAACACAGTGTTTTGTTTGGAAAACAAAGAAAAATACCAAAAATCGACGGGCCGCGCTGGACAAAAAACCGTCGCAGACGTCAAACGGACCACGTCTGAACACGCGGTACGTTATGTATATAATATGGTAATATAAGGCCGTCGTCGGTCGATCCGTTTCCGCGTGGAAAACGCGAGCGGAGATGTTTTCTTTTTTTTTTCTTTCTTTCTTTATTTTACTCGGGTATCGTCTGTCCGTCTAGGTCGCGCCATCATTTCGCATTAGCCGGATTCGTTCGTCGATTATTATCGTGTTCGCGAACCCGAAGTCACAGACGTACGTACCTACGCGTTTCTATACGCGCACGTCACACATATTATATTATTACCACCGTATCGTACGCACACGCCGCCGACCGTCCGCCCGGCTGTCATAATAATATTAGTTTACGCGTCGAAAACTTTTGACAGCTAATACAATAATAATAACGACGACGACGACGGTGTATAAAATATTATATACGTATACGATACGTCTTTGCGAGATCGACCGGTGGCTATCGCGTGAAGAAAATCACGCGGGTGCGAGAGAAATCGTTTTCCCGTGTATGACGTATACATATTTTTTGTCACACGAACAAAACCGATACCGCGTCTCCCGTACGAATGTGTGTGTAGAGGCTAGGGATCCCGATCGTCCCGTATTCAACGGGATCGTCCCGTATTTGAATAAAGAGTCCCGGGGTCCCGACTAAATGTCAAAAACGGCACTTTTGTCCCGTATTTTGAGCAATTCGACTTGTATTTAACTTATTTCAAAACGAATTCAACATTTTACTGTTATCATTTGGCCTTTTAAAATTTAAACGATGATTGTTATACAATGATAGCATAGAGCGATAATATAATACCGTATGGATAATAATATCTAATTTGTTTTTATTGCTTTTTTTTTTTTTAATTTTGGTTATAAATGTTATGAGAAGAAACGCTGTTTATTTACTTTCTTTTGGGATTTTGATAAAATCAGACCGATCACTCGAAACGTGTAAACATTCAAATTCTAGAGCACTCGAGTAGATGAAAACGTGAAAGTTCATTTATTTGTAATTTTTGCTCCTTTTTCTTTTCAATTCTTTCAAATTCGACATGAAAAATTCAAATCTTCGTGATGTACAGAGTCAAATCCTAAACGTACAACGCTTCGTGAGATACCCCGTGTGCCGTGTCATGTTATAATTATCGTACAGCTCCACCTGAAATTCGAAGGCAAGTAGCTGCAGAGGCTGCAAAAACTAAACAACAAGAAGACCCCCGACACCCAATGTACGCTCACTCGTCTCAACCAACCGGGCTCGAATCTCGGAAAAGTTTCTTAAAATCGACAAGTAAGCTGGAATCACGACCTAAAGCTCGACGACTTGACCCGTGGAAAGATAAAGTGACCAACTCCCCACTGGAAATCAAAGAGGAAGGATCCGCCGGCTTCTAGCTACCCTTCATTACATGGAAAACCGTTAACCGCCTTAGAACGGGAACCACCGGGTGCAAGGCGTCACTCATGAAATGGGGTTTCAGCGCAGATGATAAGTGTGACTGTGGGATGACACAAAACTCCGAACTCCATTTATTTACTTGCCCAAATCTGAAGGTTGAGTCCACGAAAAACGACCTGATTTTAGCGAATGACAAAGCAATACCTATAATACGTTGCTGATTACTGGGGAAATAGAATTTAACTTGGTGATTCCGGACACGAGAGAAGAATTATAGGTGGGCAACATTTTTATTATTATCAACCATCAGTATTCAACGTGATAACAGATTTGGCGTGATAAGTGATAACGGGTTATGGATCCAAAAAACTTTTTCCTGCGGCGATCCACTCGTGTACACACACACACACACACACACACACACACACCAGTGGCGTAACAAAAAAATTTTGGCCCCCGCAAAAATAAAAAATGGGCCCCTAAAATATTGTTTAGGTTAGATATATTAGTTTAAAAACATTAATCTGATCTAGGTAAATTACTTATTTTAATTAAAATTTTGTTATGATATGATAAAATATGATAATATTTATACAGTAGGTAGTACATAATTATTACTTAATAACTAAATTGTATTGAATTATTTTATTTAAATTTCTGCGATGTTCTAGCATTTTTTTGGCAAACTTGTCAACTAAAATGTTTATATCTAAACTGCGCATCCTCTCGTTTACAATACTCAATACAATTAAATCTGATAAACGTTGTTGTGCCATAGTACTTCTTAAATAACTCTTAATTAGTTTTAATTTAGAAAACGAACGTTCTGCTGTAGCTGATGTTACTGGTATAGTGAGAAATAATTTTAAAACGGTGGCTACTTCCGGAACACTTGGTAACATGCAATTATTTTGAATAATCAATAATTCAGCTAATTCTTTGACGCTAGAAACTTCTTTATATTTTTAAATAGCACCCTCCTGAATGAAAGTATTTGTTGTACAAATGATAAAGACAAATCATTTGAATACTGTTCCACTAAATTTTTAGCAAAATTGGTCAGTTCTGTATCTGAATATAATACTAAATTTTCAATTCAATTATTCAATTTTTTTCACGGGAATTGAATTTACTTTAACCAAAGGCCCCAAATTACCGTGGGCCCCCCCGCAACGCGGGGTCTGCGGATGCTCAGTTACGCCACTGACACACACACATACACACATTACGATTATCGGGTAAATTCGCGCGTACGGTCGCGATGAGTTTAGATAAAATCGATTTCTCTCGTTTTTCTTCCTTTTTCATTTGTCGTGAAAGAAAAGTGACCAAGAGTAAAAGCTACGGCACGGTCGAACGAAATATAACCTACACGCGTCACGTGTAACTCAATTACCGGGATTCGTCTACTTTCTATGCGCCGGCGGCGGTTAGACGGGTCACACTGCTGCTGCAACGGAGGCGGCGGCGGACGGAACCCGTAATTAAATAATTCCTCACGTCGTCGTCGTCGTCGTCGTCGTCGTCATTACTTACGGTGCGTCGATCGCGTTCCACGCAAATGCACACCGCGTATAAACGCAAGACGACGTAGCACAAAGGCGGTGTGTGGCGGTGTATTCGCGTCAGACTTCAAAATATGTTTTCTCGTCTCCCAGCGCCGTTGAGTCGTATCAGAGCTCAGCCGTCGACACTGACGAGACGACGACGACGGTCGGGTGGGTGGGTGCATAATAGTGTTGGCCAACGACATCGATGATTCGATACGATATCGATATTGTGGGTATTTTCTGAATAATTTCGATATCGGTACCCAAAAATAAGTATCGAAAATATCGCGATGTCGGCTCGGAACAATAAAATTGACGGATATTCACTTTTATTGCTTTCATCTAGTAGATAATAAATTATAGCATATTATCGCGATATATTTCAAAGAAATAGTTCACCACACTAAACAGTTTAATCGAAATTCAGTGCCGGTCGTTGACTCGCGGTGACACCTCGTAATTATTTTATTTCTTTATTAATCAATAATTTTATATTTATATCAAACGAAATGAGTGAAAACTTTAAATTAGTACCGTCGTCTGGGGCTTGAAGTAATATATGGCAACATTTTGGTTTTAAAGTTAATGATAAGGGGATTATACTAAATAACAATTTAACATTATAGAAAATGTTACTTGTTGCAATTATGTAAAAATATAAATCAATATCGATATCGGTATTATTCCGATATCGCGATACGATATCGGAAAAATGAATACGATATCGATAATAATAACGATTTCGGTGGCTGTCGTTTGAGAAAGCTAAAAAACGTACAAAGTCACGAAGATAAAAATAGTTTTAGACTATTTTTTTAACGAAATATTTACACACTTCTATAGTGCATACCTATTTAAAAAATAAATAAATAAAAAAATTACGAAATATGTTATTTCGGAATCGTTCGATTCATTTCAAATAGAATCGTATCTGTCTGTAAATGTACACTGGGTGCGCATTATTTTAAACCAAAATTATGTTCGTGTCTTTCAACGCGATTTGCAACACAACTCTTACCTGTGCGCTACTATAGATAGGTATCCTAAGTGCGTTGAGCTTTGTCATTGGATGACACTTGACAGTATACGTCTTCTGACGTTATGTAGACGATACGTCTGCGTCTCATAATAAAGGTATTAACAGTGTGTGTGTGTGTGTGTGTGTGTGTGTGTGTGTGTGTGTGTGTGTGTGCAATATTTGATGTATATGCAAATTTTGAATTCTCGTCGTCAACGTTCGTCAAATCGTACTGGAAATAAAAAATAACTTTAATTCAAACAGTTGGTTTTTCGATAAATCGCATTTATATAATACAATATAATATAATATTATGTATGTTATACACCACAAGCACAATAAGTGAAAAATGTTAAAACACAATGAATGTTGGTATTTTATTGTAAAAGCGTTATGAAATATCTTTTTTTTTATTTCATTCTGTGGTGGCGTTTTTAAGAAATGCTTTTTCTTTGATGGAAATCGCTAGATTTGAAACAGAAAATCTATTCGTATATATGTACGATGTGATTTTGCATAAATCATAATATTTTTTAAACGAATTACGAATTTTTCCATATGTATACGTCATACGTGTGTATATAAAATACGTATTAATGAAATTTGCATAAATTGAACATTTTCAATATTGACGTATGTTCTGCTATACCAAACTACCAAATTTTTCAGGTTTGTATCCATGTCTGTAGTTTTACATTGACGATTCGGAACAATTACGCGTTTTGTCTTCAGAGTGGCATACGTTTTTCATCTCACTTATGACTCATATTGAATATGTTTTCAGTAAAGACGCGCTCAGAAGATACAAATTGTAGGGGGACTTAACAATTGTATGTCCAGTAAAATTTAAGGAAAGCCACCTTTCCTTTTTATGTAGTGTAAAACATCGGTAATTTGATAAACATTTTATTTATTATACTGTTATTAAATAAATAAATATACGTAGATATGTATATAAAAAAAAAATTAAACAGTAAAATCCAGTTTTTTTGGATTTTTAACTAATTTATTTAAGACTTCTTCGGCTGTTAGTGGGACGTTTCATACATATAGTTAGGCCATTAAGTCGAGTCTAAAGTAAATATATGTATTTTTTTTTCATTATCACTTCAGGAAAACATAAGTTTGATAACTTGATATATAATATACTCGTATATACATTTTTTATTATATATTTTAAAGATGCTTTACCTATGTATACTGTAATTCAACAAACTAAAATACGGTCAGTAGAGGGGTCGAATCCCATGATCTCTTGCGTGCACGCCCCTGGTTTCCGACAGTGAAACCCTCACTCTGAAGATGGAATAAGCGATTTTTCTGGTACGTCAGTGCAAAACCAAAGACGTAAATAAATCCGAACGGTATATTGTTGTAAATCATTTTCAGTCCGCTAAATCTTTAATTAATTCACGTATTTAAACAATGAAAAATCATTGGATCTTTTGACAACAATAATTAATTACGTCATCGAACGCACAAAAATCCAAATGAAGTTTACACGATAAATCAAAATAATATATTTATAAATTGAAAGTTAATTTGTTTGCGTGTTCATCGCGATTAAACTAATTTACGCGTTCACTTCTTACATTTTTTACCGTCGTCGCGCGTCTAGAGCCGAGAAAAGGTTTTCAATCGTTTATGACCAGTAAACCGTAGTCTAGACGATCTACCGAGTCGATTACGTTAAAAAAAAAAACAACAATTTTTTCCCCTTCTATTTGAAAAAACGTTTTGCGACTACTGTCGCATTCAAAATTCAAACGAGTTCCAAAAGGGAGAACCGTTGAAGATCAAAAAGTTTCGGTTTGAACATCGAACACGCGTATATAATAGGCATTACGGATTCCGTTTAAGCCCCGCAGACACGTATATCGAAATATCGTGATGATGCGCGTCGACGAACGGCGTAAAATTATTTCACGTCCGAAAGCGTCTCGAGCATTATCGATGGAGAGTTTAGTGTTCGGATCCCGAAAACTGACGGCGAGTTCATATCGCATTTTTATTGTATCCGACGCGAGTGTGTTGCGCGTAACACGATTTTCTCCGCACGAGATCCGCGTCCATCCGCCGTCGACGACGTGTGTAAACGTGTCGAGTTTACGCATAATATGATATATTAACTCTGTTTTTCACTCGTTGTTGCACGGGATGGTGTTTTCTTCTTCTCGCTAGTGATGAAAACACACAGACGTACGATCGGAAATTCGAGTGTTTGGAAAATATGATCAAACGGTAATTCGTCGACGTATCCGAGAGAGAGGGAGAGAAAGATAGAGAGAGATGAAAAAAGAGGGATAGAGAGAGATAGAGAGAGAGAAAGAAAGAAAGAGATGGAAAAAAAGGGATAGAGAGAGAGAGAGAGAGAGAAAGAAAGAGAGAGATAGAGAGAGAGAAAGAAAGAGAGAAAGAGAGAGAGAGAGAGAACAATATACATTTCCGATAACGCTTGAACGTTACACGAGTACGCAAGATATATATGTATATATTATATTTATATATACACAGGACGCATTGTTATTATTATTATTATTATTATTGTCATTATTCTTTTTATTTAGTTTTTTTTTTCGCTTGAGGGTAGGATGCCACGAACCATTTGTAAACACGGAAATTTTTCTAAAAATAATAATAATAATAAATAAATAAAAATAACCAACACTCGGAGAAAAATCAAGGTCATAATGATTATTTCTTCTTATCGTCACGGTCTGGTAAACATTGCAGCCGTTAATGATACATTAACTAACCATTGTTTGCCGACGATCATCCGAGTAGAAATCCTACACAAATAATTATGATGCTCGTGTATTATAATTTTTTCGTAACGACACACGTACGTATAGGCGTACGAATACGTACTTTTCACAGCGGTTAAGCCCTTTAAAATCACTAGTTTTGTTTAAAAAAAATTTTTAAAAATACCTGGTCCGTGAAATCAGTCTGTCGAGAGTCAAAACGGAATATCGAAACATTCCGAATTATACAAATGCACGTTGAACAATGTCACAGCGGAATGCGAACAGGGTGTATTTTGGGGTTTCAACCCTCTGCCCCCAAACGAAATCATATCAGTATTGAACTCAAAACGTATTTTTACTCTTTCCGACCGATTTTTAAATCATCCAATACTTTATAGTCGATTTTTGGATTTTGAGTGCTACGCGAAATAATGGCGGCTTAAAAGGAGGGCCCACGAGACCATGCCCCGCCTGAAAAATTGTTGAAAAAAATTGTATTATAGTGCTATAGCGATAGATCAATGTAACGAAGTCAATTATAATATTATTATGGTCATGGCCCCCTTCAAAACGATTAATAAAAAATAATATTTTACGACCGGTAAACGAGAGACGATTTTGGATTTCGTTTCCAACACTCGCCGGCGCGGCGCTGCGTCTATTATGGCGTCGTCGACAATCACACAATGTCGTTCGAACATCGTTTTTGATGGTTTTTTTTTTTGTTTTCACGTGTTTGCAGTGACGTGGACTCGACGGCGGCGTGTCGGGCTTACGAGACCAGCAGCGGAGAGTACGACCCGGCCGAGAACGTGATCGTCACCAGTCAGTTCGGCTACAACACGTTGGGCCACATGAAAATAGACTACTCGTCCAACTGGAACAATCTGGACAAGTATATCTGTCAAGTCTAACGCGTTGACAGGGGAAGACAACAATAACAAATTATTATTATCAACATCAGGGGCGGACTTAGGGGAGGGGGTGGGATGTCAGCTGGCCCACAGTTTTTTTCTCGGTTAAATGTGGCCCCTCAAAATGACAAACTACAGAACATTATTTTTTTTTTTTTTTATACGTGTAATACTAAAATAGTCAATTAAAAATAATAGGTATTAAATAATAATTATTTATTAACTGTACTAAGGCTCGACCATATTTCTATGAAAACATGATTACAAATTTCGAACTATATTATGATGTGTATATAAATAATATATCATATTCATGTCGCGTATAAATTTAAATAATGTGTTTATAGATTTTCTTATCGCATTATTAATGCAATACTACGATATTTTTTTAATATCTATAATAAATATCAGGGAACACGGTCGATATGGATGATTATGTAAAATATGTAAACTATACTACAGGTATGAATTAAATTTTTGCATTGTATTAGAATTTAGAATCATCTTCTGTTGTGGAAATGAAAGCAGTCATTGAAAACTAAAATTAAATAAATTTACTGCGCAACTATACATGTAAAAACCAAAATAGATAGTAAATATGTAATACCCCATCTCGAAATCTAAAATACTTAAAATTATTTAAATATTTTTAGTAGTTTTGTTGATAGAATATAAATTGGAATGTAACGAATAAAAAAATAACAGTTAACAGTACCTCAAATTTGTAACCTAACCTAAAGTTAGTTTTAAATTGTATTTCATAATTATTAGTTTTAACTTATAACTCATGTCGTTTAGTTATATTGAAATTTGGTATCAAAATGTGATAAGAATGAAGTAAATAAAATTGTGATCGCAGCGACCGACTTTGTAATACATAGTTGGTTGAGAAGCTTCTACACAGTGGCCTCTCATAAGTGAGGCAGACCCACAGATCTAAAATCCTCGGTACGCCACTGATCAGCATTATAATATAACGGTACGGGTCGGCGTGTTCGTCGGACTTTATTATTATTATTTATTTATTTTTTTTTTTTTTTTTTGTAATTTTTTTAAACTCGTTCGACACGATGATGTACGCGCGGCCGTCGCGTCATCGTCAGCTATGCGTGCTCTATTTTAAACAGACCGCCTCCGCTCGTTTCGAGTTCGCGGTATAACCTCCATGGATATTTATTTTATCCCGACGTTCCACGAAGATTTAGCACGATGTATAAATTAATACCGGTGTAAGTGGAATTCGAATCGCACGCCGTTGACGCGTTTTGAATTTTCAGGGTGTTTCGCGGAATATTGTATTTTTCCAATGGTTTTTTTTTTTTTTTTGTATTTGTATTCAGTGTTGGGCAAAATTTTATCTAGATAATTATTCGAATAAAAACTATTCGAACGATTTTTTTTTTTTAATTCAACAATGATTATTCGAATAATTTTCAAAGACAGTTTATTACGAATAATTGTTGGTAATAATTTTTTGGTAATTTTTGGTAATTTTTGGTATAAACCCTATGATTATCAAAATAAAATAAACGAAAATTAATCGAATTTCTATGTTTGAAATTTAGTCGAATAATTTTTTGTTCGAATAATCATAATTTAAAATTATTCAAATAAATGTTTATTCGAATAATTGTAAAAAAAAAAATTTTATTCGAATAATAATGTTTTCAAATTATTCGAATAATTGTAAAAAAATCATTCGAAAATAAAATGTTATCTAAATAATCATCTAGATAAAATTTCATTCGAATAACGCCCAACTCTGTTTGTATTTGTATTTTTCTCGTTTTAAAACGTCTATGGAAAAGATAAAGAAACAGTGTACAACAAAACGATGACTATTTTATACGGCAGTTTGAACGCGTTGTGTATTATTTACGTTTAAAGAAGTGAAAATTACGTGGATAGTTTTCGAAAAGAAAATATCGTTTTGAAAAAAAAAAAACCTCGAATTTGTACGAATTCATGTGATTATTGTATAGATTCACGGTGAGTGTTTTCGTTTCGGTACTTCATAATTATGTCGATAAAGTTTCGGTTCGTCGGCTAAAGTTAGAAAATTATTAGTATGTTTCTTATACTTTGTGCACGGGATTTCTCAATACTTATATACATACATAAAAATATTTATAATACATATTATTATTTTCTTTTAAGCTACGGGTAACAAATATTTTATTAAAAAAAAAAAAAAAAAAACTGTGCCAAACTTGTAACAAAAATGTTTCGATTGTATGGAAAAATAACGAACGAAATACTTTTACATTGAAACAACACGGACGTAGCATTAATTATTTTCGAGATTTAGACATTCGTATCTACAAAACTAATAATAATAATAACAACAATAAATTTTCAAGTCAATGTTATTGTTTAACAATCAGCGCACTCGCTCACCTTTAACAATGTCTTCAATACAACATATTTTTAAAGTGAGATTAAATTATTGAAATTTCATAAAGTTTCAAAAGTATGCGAATAATAAATACAACGGCAACGACTTCTTGAGTGAGAGTAATCTGCATTTATATACTTGTATATGTGTGTGTGTGTGTGTGTATAAAAATCCTCAACGGACCCAACTTGAAGTACTTGTTATTATGAAAAGTATCTCGATGGTTTTTATAAATGAAAACAATGAAAAAAAAAAAACATAAATTAATTCTCAAGGTATTTTATTTTTATTTTTCTTATATAATAAAGTGTTTTAATAGTAAAGATGTCAAATGTCTTTTATTTAAAAAAAAAAAATTTATTATAAATTATAATGCTATTATTGTATGTAACTAAAAAAATCAAACATATACTATTTTCAGTAACTGAATCGTTTTCAGATACGAAAACGTTTTTAAATCACGATTCGGTATAAAAGGCTTGAACGTATTTTGTACCTACAAAACAAATAGTCAACATCGCTGTAGCTATTTGTGCGAAGAGACGTGAAAATATAGTACGTGGTGCGATTTTTCACGAGAAAAATCAAAACAAGAAAATGAAAATAATTGTTTTCTGTATGACATCTAGTTCAAAGCGTTCGTCGCCGTGTGAGAAAACTAAAAGTAAACGTACCGTACCCGGTAGGGTAACCTAGATGGGTAGGTCGGAGATTTTATAAATAGATAAAACTTAAAATATTCATCTATATAGATAATAGATAAAAGATAACAATTGTTATCTAGATAAAAAAACAGATAATTAATATTTAATATTGTAGACCGCACTACCCAAGTGTAGTAATAACATTTTGGTTCCATGCATTAATTTTAGACGATAAATCTTGAATATTTAATTCGCGTTTGCATTTAGATTGCCCAGGACTGTCGGTTTCAAATTCATTGTCCTCAACATTTCTTTTCAGTGGACGAGAAGATGTTATGAATATAAATTCATTTATTTTATGCAAATTATGCATTTCGAATTGATAAAATAATATATTATAAATGAACAGCTAATAGCTACTCAGTAATCACTAGAGCTCGGATGTTTATAACTTAGCATATTTTTTTAGCGTAACAAAAACATATTGTCGGACCGCAGAAGATCTTTTAAATTTGAAAATATTAGTAAAATTATTATTATACAGTGCAATCCAAATACTTGAAATTCTTAATGTAAAATTAAATTTTTATAAATCTACCAAATATTCTCTAACATTCATGTTTTATATTCTTGTGTATTTTGAAATAAAGTAATTTTAAACATACATTTAAAAGAGCTTATAATTTATTATGAATTAATTTTAACCCTTTTTGCATTAAGTGGGTGAGAATTGATGTACATAATTCATTTTTTAGGCATATAAAATAGGTATATTTAATACATTTTAAGGTGTATAATTGCATATTTTGACATTTTTAAATGCATATTTTAAAAGATTTTTGGGCATTAACATCCGAGCTCTAGTAATCACTATGCGTATTAGTAGAAAAAAAAACAACGGGTTCTGTTTTGTACGGAACTATATCTACATAAAACGTATAATCAATATAACGCAATAATTGAATAATGTGTGTAAACGTTAACATGCAAATTATTTTTAGCTGAAAATGTTTTTCCCACATTGACGACGCATTTTATCGGGCAAACAATCAACATTCGTACTCAGCGTAAACCATAGTATTTATCATCGTGATTATTTCGTAAATATTATTATTATTAAAAACTATATGATGCTCCAGTTCGATAATGTTTACAGAGCGCGGTTTAATGCTATTTTGTGTCAAAATTTTTCAAACCATTGAGTGAATAATTATCTAGATTATTATTCTCGGATAACCAATTTATTTATCTAGATAAGATAAACAGATACCCATTTAAAATAATTGTTATCTAGATAAGGTGAAAAGATGATTTAATTTTATCTAGATAAATTGTCTAGATAACTTTATCTAGAAAATGCACAACACTGACGATTAGACACGTGGCACGCTCCAAGATTTATCGATAAAATCCTTTCGTTTTTTTTCTTTTTTTTTTTTTTTTAAATTCGAATTTCGTCAACATCACATAGCGTTGCGTACGCGAGACGGTCAGGAATATTATACATTTCGGTTTAATCGTCCGCATTATTGTTTGAACGCGCCGGACGCGCTCGGAATATTAAACTACGGTTTTCGACGCCGCCGCGCCGCTCCGTCGAGTTTCACCGCTGTGTGATCTGAAAATCCATTGCGGGTTTACTATGACGGCTCGACGTCATAGTACATCGTTGCTACGTCAATAGGAAACTTCGAATCGAAATATAATAACGGTGTGGACCGGGGAGAAGAATAGTAAGTCGGCAAACACTCTCAGTCGGATTTGAATATTCCCGTTTTAATGCCGTTCCGGGCGGGCTTTTCGCCGACCGACTACTTCGGGCCGAGCACCCGTTCTCGCGAAGCCGTCATTTGGTTTTCGACTGCACCTCGCGTTTTATTCCCTCGGTTTTTCAGTTGATGTGATACTCTTGATGGAGCATTTCAAATACGATAAAGTGCTTTTGCACCGTTCATCAGTTGTCAACTTGGATTAGTTTTTTTGATTTTTTTTTTCTCGGTTAAACGCGATAATAACGTACTATGGTTTTATGGACGAGAAAAAAAATGTTTTCACTATTTTCACGTACACGGGATTGAAAAACAAAAAAATACAATTCTCAAACGGTCTCCACCATTGATAACATATTATCATGGAAAAAAAAACACTTTTTTGGAAATGTCAGTGTTTAAATTTTTACCATCTGATCAATATTTTGAGACTAATGACACGAGCTGTTGAAATCCGAAATAGCGGAGTCGTCATGGTACATTTTACGAAGAAGTTCGTGTCATTATAAATTAGTCATTATTTTGAAAAACTCAAAAATTAAATTAAGTATTATAAATAACTAGCTGACCCGGCAAACGTTGTTTTGCAAAAAGGTTTTTTTTAAATATTATGTGGACCCAGCGAATTTAACGCCTTCAGATAAACTTTAAATAGTGATAATAAAACATATAGATCAGGAATTTATTTATTGATTTATTTGAATTGAAACAGAAATCAGTCGAGTGTAATATGATGAACAATGTTTTTCATTTTGTTTTTTGGCGCAAAAACAAACAACGAAGACGGTTTGCCAACACACGAACTGGCAACGTACAGCTGACCGTGCGAAAAACATGAAAATTCTAAATTGATCCCACAGGTTTCCAAGTTTGGCCTTGCGATTTATCGATTGTCATCGCAAAAGCCAATCGAACGGGAAACTCAATCCGCTTGAATTGAAATGGAAGATCGGTCGGAATGATCGGAATTCGTGGGATAAAGACTTACTCTCCTTTCAATTTGCCCTTGATAATCGTTGCTTGTATTACATAAAAGTTTTGATTGCTTGGACGGATTCGAACCACGACGGTTAAACGCTCTTTAAATGACAAAGTGAACATTAAAAAAAAAAAATGGTTTTCCCAAAATTTTATTTCGTAAAAAACCTTCTCCTGGCAATTACGAACAATTAAAAAAAAATATTGAGCCAAATCGGCCCAGCCGTTCTCAATTGATGAATCGTTATACATTTTTGGCTCCATTTTTATTTATGTAAATAGTTCTACATATTTTGTTTTTTTCATAAAACTGTAGCGTGGTGTTTCAGTATTTATGGAAAGAAACAAACACCAAATAATACAAGTTAATATAGTATTTGTCAAACAGATCTTTTTAGCGTTTTACACCTTGTACGTACTTACACGTCTAATGTGTATGACGTGTTGTATTTGTGTTCACTTTAAAAGGAGTATTTTCATTTCGTTTTTCTACTTTATTTAATAATTTTGTTTTTTTTTTTACCCTGTGTCTTTACAAAATCTTCTATCCGTTAATTTTGAGTTTTCATATCAAACATAATTCCATATAATATCATTACCTCGTGTCTCATTCACGTTTCTTTCCTTTGTGCGACCATTAACGGTCTTATCACACATACCTGTTTTTCTTCTAACACGATCAGTTTTTTCCCCTTAGCTTAGGGTGACCATATTAAAAAGGTAAAAAAACAGGACAGTTGTTACTCCCCCCCCAGCAAAAAAAAAAACAAGATTTAGATTTTCTTAACTGATTTGATTTATCTTTCATAAGGGTTGCAAATTTAGTATTTTTTAACGTTTCTAAAACTTGCTCCATTGCAAAAGTGGTAATGACTTTTGATATAATCAATTCACATTTCGTTCGAGTGCAAAGAAAATTTTTATCATGCATTTTCTTTATAAGTGAGGACGTACGATCCATAGATCGAAACGAATGAATATGCTTGCAAGTATGAAAAACAAACATACCTTCATCGGCCGTAATCAGTGTTGTGCCATAGATTATTTTATCTAGATAAATATTTATCTAGATGCTTCATCTAGATAAAAACCTTATATAATTATCATATCTAGATAAAAACGAAAAAAGTCATCTGATTTTCATCTAGAACCGAAATAGTCCCTAACTACGACAAAAACAAATCGTTTTCGACGCCGTCAGTAATAACGATAATTTAGCAATCAACATAATATTTTTATCAGAGGTAATCGCGAAATCCAAAACCGGACAAAACGATCCGGGACGACTGCAACGACGGGTTGAACCGTCCGGTCGACACCGACGCTGTTCAGCGCCACGGTCCCGGAACCGAGTTTTTCGCGCAGTCCTTGTATTTGGCGCGGTCATGGTTGGCCGTTTTCGTCGTCTTTTTCGGCGCTCTCTTCGTCGCCGGCACGTCGAGCCGCCGTTTTCGCTCGTCGCGTCTTGCCGACGGTTTCTTCTTTTCCACGTCCGTTCGCTGGGTGTATCGCATCGACAACAGGTCAAACATGTTGACCTCGTCCGAGCCGAAGGACGGCTCGAATCTCCTAGACACGCTGGCGAACGCGGAATCGGTCAAATGGTTATTCGCACGTCTTGTCGGCACGGCCATTTCGGATATTTCGAGTGGCTCGGTGTATATTATATTTTCCGACGACTAAAAAAAAAAAAAAACCGAATGATAAAACGGAAAAACAATGCGAAATCAGACTAATCGCGAATCGTAACTATTTCAACACGTTCCTGCATATTACACATTTCTATCGCACGATATTGTTTAGTGACGGTTTCCGTTGTGTCCAGATAACGTACGAAAATAATATAAACGACTTGTCGAACCAATCACATTTTATTTACTGACGAAACACATGATTGCAAACCAGGCCATTTTTCGAGCAAGTTTTTTGTGTCCAACTTTGTGGACACTCAGTAAAGTCCAGTGGACACCTAGTAGAATAATATTTCGCTGACTTTGTGTCCACTAAAATAAATTGTAAATTGTAGCTGTTATAACGAATTTTTTTTCGATTTTCATAAAAAAAAAAATATATATATACACCTACCTATTTATCATTAGGATAAATGATAAAAATCCGATGTATTTATCGTAAATGTTAGACACAATATTGCCAGACGTATTCTGGAATATGGTCGTGTAGTATAGGATCCTTGTACTGCCCATTGGCTCGCTTCAGCCTGAGCGAGTCCAGCGAAAGTTCTTACGCTTTGCCAGCTACTCACTCAATATACAATGTCCTATACACGTTCATACTCCTATTTCTAATTCGCTTGACCTATCCTCCCCAGCTGAGCGTAGATGCAATGCCGGAATTAATTTCCTTAATGGTCTATTGAGTGGCAACATCGATTCACCTGACTTGATGTCTCTAATATGTTTTAAAGTACCTCAGCGGGCAACTAGAATTAACGTTCCCCTCCTTGTCCCCCGTTACTCTACTAACTACACAAAAAATGAGCCACTAAGGCGCCTTATGGCGAACGCCAATGTTGATCCTAATTTTATATATTTTAATAATTAATTCATTGTTTTTATTGTCAAATAAATCAATGTTATCCAATATGCACTAATTCTATAATGTAAAAGAGCCACCACCTGTATGACTATAAAAATAAATAAAAAATAAAAATAAAATAAATAGTATTTTAAGGTTATAGAGCCTCTAAAACTAATAATAATACTATTATTAATTGTTGGTAATAGCACAGAACAGGAATATGTGAAATTTCACCTATTCTGTGGTAAAAGCGCCCAAATCAATCACGCGATAACATATTTTATACTATAAATATAGAATATAATATCCGCCCACGAAATTTCCCAACCGGCGGCGACCCAGCGTTCTTGAATAAAAAAAAAAAAAAGAACGAAGATATAGAGGACCAGATCTTAGCATTTACCAAAAACGTGACTTTGTGAGTAAATTTTTTAGAGAAAATCATGACTTTACCAATAATATATAAATTTAAATTTGAGACTGAATTTAAATAATCATACGCTTAGATTGATGCCTTGATGGCGTGATTACATGGGATGATCAAAAAGGAGCCACGGGATTCGTTGATTCAAAACGCGTGATCATCGGATGTTGTTCTGTTGTTTTCGTGAATTTGGAAAATTATGAGAGAGAGAGAGATGTATGAGTTGCAAAATTTGTATGATTAATCTGTAATCTGACATTATATTAAAACATATTCTATTTCTATAATGTCTGATTACTACAGATTGAATAAAACATAATAATATGAACCAGAAACAAAAATTTTACGTCAAAAAAAAAAAAAAAAACTCGCGTTTAACGATAAAAACGCGAAATCAAAACGTGTAGGAGAACACGATCTAAATCGAAAATCACGCGACGGATTTCGATGTCGACACGGCATCGCTTCTGAGGAGACCAAACCCGAACGTCGTCGACACGTTTCATCTCGCCGCCGGCGAGAGCTGCAGATGTCCGTCGTCGAAACGGCGGCGTTTGGAGTGCAGACGTTTACGCGAAAAGCCGGCGGCGCCGCCGTCTACGAATCGACGCGTCAACGCGTCGTGTAAACTTTTCGCGGTGGATCGAAATAAGTTTTGTCCGTCTCCGGCGTTGCGAGTAATGTAAACAACGGGCGTAAACAGCGAAAAAAAAACGAAAAAAACGAAAAAAAACCGCTCGTGGCGGCGGCGGGTGTTTATTTTTACGCTCCGCGAAAACCGCGACGAGCTCGCGTGAGTACGTCATCGCCACCGCCACCGCCACCGGAAACGACGTGCGGTTTCGATCGCGTGGAGCCCGGAAACCATGGCGTCCGTACGTTTAGCGCCGAGTTCGTCAGACGAAATAAACCACGTGGAAACCGACCGATTTTTCCCGATTTTTGAAATGCGACGACTTACGCGCGAGTAACCGCAGACACACGCGATGCGGTTCGTTCGTACGCCACGCGCGGACGTGCCGGCGCCAGACTCGGGGGTGGTGAAATCTCCCGATCGTACCCTGATTGTAAACCAGTGTTTCCCAAAGTGAGTGATATCACCCCCTCGGGGGCGCTAGAGCTATCCAGGGGGGCAATGGAAGTTACTAGATAAATGGTGGGAGGGGGCATTTCGTTACAAAATTGTCGTTTTAACGAGAACAGAAACAACGAACGTGATCTAAATTATCTGAATTCTTTTTGTAATTGTAGTACACTCGCGAATGCCGAACTTATTTGTTGTCGTTTATTGTCTTTATAGTAACTGTCGACTGTCGTATAATTTGTTGTGTGTTATTTTATTTAAACGTTTTTCACATCATTGCTGAATCCGAGAAAAAATGCAGGCAGTGTAATATCGAATATTCGAACTACGGTCATATTCAATCGCCTACAAATATTACATCACCAATGTGCCTCATTCGCCAAAAAGTATTTACAAATGAAGCCATGAAACCGTCGAGACTGCAAGGACATTTAACAAAAGTCCATGCTAATAAAAAAATATGGATTTATTTTATTTTTAAACACTTGAAAAGACATTTTTGAAACAGCCGACATTGCAAGTCGACATGTTCTCAACAACGTCGGAACAAGATGATTGCGAGCTTCGTACAACATTTCTCTACCGATTGCCAAATCTGGTAAACCTCATACTACTGGCGAAGAACTTATTTTACCAGCTCTAAGCGAGGCATTAAACACAGTCCTGCATAAAACAGCTTTTGACATTGTTGAAAAAAATTCCTCTGAGCAGTATTTCAGTGCGAAGAAGAATTGATGAAATGGCGAAGAATCTGTCGAAGAAAAATTATGTAATCGAAAATCTAACAATTCGTTGATATGAAACATGCCAGTTATCGGTGACGTGATATTTACGGACGTCGATTTGACACGTTTTCAACGTGCGCAGACACGTTGGTCCGACACGTTGCTCCTACAGTCATTGTTTTCGAAACAAAGACGAAACAACGTAAAGGTACGTTTTCCTAGGAGCGCGTTTTTTGCGTCGTATATGACGTATTACGCTTAGCGCAGTACGTCATCCACTAAAGCCCGATTCACACTGTTCCGACACGGCACGAACCGTCACAGCACGTAACGTCACGACAAATTGTCCACATATTCACATTGTTACGGCACGGCACGAACCGTTACAGCACGTACAGGCACGAAAAATCGTCCAAATATATTATAAAATAATATTCACATACATACGCAGGTAGTTGTTTAGTGTAGTTCAGTCATTCAGTGTAGTTTTCAGTGTTCAGTTATGAATGTGTGATTAAGTATTTGTAATTGTTCAGTAATATTTAAATTATTTTTATGTGTTTTGTAATTTCTCAACGTCAGATTTTGCTATTATAGCAATTTTATTAGACGGAGAAGAATATAGTACAGAGAATGATCAACAAAAGTCTAATCAAAAAAGAAAAATTTGGGTCCACGGTATTTAAAAAAAAAAAAAGAAAAACTGAAGGTGAATTTGCAACCTTATGTCGCTAACTCGAGGATCACGAGGATAAGTTTTTTAAGTTCTTCCGAATGTCCAGATTTCAGTTTAATACACTATACTTACCAGAAAATAAAAAATGAAATTAAAATGAATTAATTTACTGTGTTAATAATAATATATATTGTGTTCATACTGCACCAGCATTCGACGTACCGACACGGACCGTCACGTACCGCACCGTCAAAACATTCTTTCGGATTATATTTTGTCGGTCCGGTCCGTGCTGTAACGCAACGGTGCGTTGCCGGCCGCATCAATGTGAATTATCTCATATAAACTAATAATATAATATTTTGTCGTGCATGTACGTGCTGTGACGGTCGGTGCCGTGCCGGAACACTGTGAATCGGGCTTTATTCTTTTGAAATTAATCACACTGTTTTCCTACAGAGCGCAACACGTTGCGTGTCAGCGCAATAAGCTCGGCGCGATTCGCCGACTGACGAGAGAGGCAGTCTATTGTGTTGCGCGCAGCGTTTTGTAGAAATTGTGGTTTTCTGCAGTTTTGCTATTTTATATTATATTGAAGTGTTTTCAAAATGCAAAAAAAGTAGTTGTGTTGGGCCGAGCGTTCGTTTTTCGGGTGACGACGACGACGATCAGTTGATTGCATTTGTTGGCATTCATCGAAAAGGTGGTTATTTAACAACATTTTGAAAATACCCTCGTTTTCTCGTTTATTACAAATCTCACTGACTTTCTTTCTTAAATTCCAATGTTCATGGAGCATATATTCTTCATCTTCGTCATCGATTGTTAAATGTCGAAGAATAAGCAGAGTGCAATTAATTTTTTCTTTCTCTCAAGACGATTCATTGCAATTGCAAAATTATTAATTAATAATTATAATAATATAATAATAATTCAGTTGCGATTATTTAACCGTCACGCACAGACGTACGTTGCATTGTTCGCTGGCTTATCTGGTTAATCGTTATATAATTTCTTTATCGAAATTCACAAGTTATTTTAATTTCGTTATCGTTGTCGAGCGCACCAGTGTATCGGGCGACCTTGTAAGCCGCGCGCTAAGGCGGCGGCATGCAGCCGACTCCGGGCCGCAATCGGTTCGCTTCCCTCTCTTCTCCCGATCGTAATGCAGCTACATCGACGTCCACGAAAAACAAAGTTGTATCTCCAATCACACAACATTCACAACCAAAAAAAGCAAAGCAGTCCACCGGTAAGTCACCGCCAATATCACCGTTGTTAAACAATCAATTACCGGTAATTAATGATATCGATATGAAACACACATCAGGGGATTCACATAGTCCACCTAACACACAGCTCGTTACCAATGTAACTCCCTCTACAGGCGCCACCTCTTCTTCTTCCGAAACGCAACCAAACAAACTGGTTACGTTCAGTCACAATTACACCGGCCCTCTGCACCTAATCATATCATCCACTGAAAATCAAAACATCGGAAATCTACATCCCGTCAAACTAGGCAAACTCTTTATATCCAATTTTAAGGGCGTCACTAATGTCATGCCCATTGGCTCACTCAGAGTAAAAATCACTTTCGATTCCATAAATAACGCCAATGCATGTCTCCGTTCCCCCTGGCTTCAAGAAAACAACTACTCAGCCACCATTCCAAGCTCACTCATCTTTAGTCTCGGTGTTATACGTTTAGACCTGTGCGTATCTGATGAAGATTTCCGCGAAGGTCTTGAGTGCTGTTACGAAGTCGTCGAATTCCGCCGTATCAACATTAAGCGCGACAATATTTTAGTACCTACCAAACTCGTCGAAATCAAATTTCTCTCCCCTAAACTCCCTGACAACCTCAGTATTTTCAAAGTCATACATTTCGTCTCTCCCAGTATCCGATCACCGGTACAGTGTATGCGTTGCCTCCGCTTCGGCCATACACAAAAGTTTTGCCGTAGCAAACAAAGATGTAGTCATTGCGGTCTTTTCGATCACGGTATAGAAACCTGTGATAAACGACTCACTACCTCACCACAATGTATAAATTGTAAACTAGATCACATCGCTTCTGACCGAAGCTGTTCCGAATGGTCCACCCAGCGGGAAATAAAAAAAATTATGGCTGTCGAGAACAAATCTTATGCTGAAGCCGTCCAAATCAAGCGGTCCGGCATAGTCTACAAGAGCCAATCCTACGCAGATGTCTCCAATCAAAATAAAGTCTCTTTTATAAATACTAATTCTAATTCTGTACAGGAAGTCAACACCACCCTTCCACATTCGTCTTTCCCCCTTCTATCAAATTTACAACCTAAAAAAAAAAAAAGAAAACATTTGGGCACACCAAAATTTAACTCATCTCAATTCCCCCTCTCCCAATCACAGCATACTCTTTCCTTCTCCCCTAATGGCAGTTTCTTTAACTTTGTCGATCAACCTTCCCTTAATGATTCCAATTTTATTGAATCCCTCACTGAACAAATAACGTCGGCGATTTTACAGTCTGCTGATTCTCAAATAAATTCCCCATCCTTTCTTAAATCTCTAATCGGGTCTTCACTTCTCAAATTTCTATCTCCCTGCTCTGATGACGACGATACGTACTAATGGCTGCAGTAACTCTCCTCGATTCCCAACTAGTTCATCTAATAATTACAAAATACTTCAATGGAATGTGAGAAGTATTCGATCACGTTCCTTGGACCTCGCCTCGGTTCTCCACTCAGAAGAATGCTCGTTTGCGCTTCTATCTGAAACCTGGCTCCGGCCAGGTCTAAATTATTCTTTACCACACTTCAACATTGTACGCTCAGATCGGTTCGACGGCTATGGTGGCGTCGCTATCGCTGCCCACCAATCCATCCATATCAAAACACTTCCAATCGATAACCTCCTTAAGAATAATCTACTCTGCCAATCTATCGACCTAGTCGGTATTGAGGCATTCATTAATTCCAATAACTCCCTGTTTTTATGGTCCCTATATATTCCTCCTTCTTCCAACCCTTCCACGGCCTTACTCAATAACATATTTCAACTTATCGGCACCAACTCCATCCTAGGTGGAGATGTAAACGGCCATCATCCGACCTGGGACAATAATAATAGCCTAAACCATCGCGGCGATATCATTCATACTTCTCTTAGCAACTTAAATCTATATTGCCTTAACACCGGGGCTTGCCACACGCGTTAATCGCCCCCCTTTTGATAATACCGCAGTCGATATAACCATCACTACCAATTCCCTATATTGGTCACTCTCCTGGCACCCCCTCGAAGAGCCTCATGGTAGCGACCACTTTCCATTGGTAATCGAACACCATGTTCCTTCGACACTTCCCCGAGCTGCATCAAATTTCGACACCACACCTCCAAAATTTAACTACTCCAAGGCTGATTGGTCTTTATTTTCTTCACATCTTGACTCACTTATTAATCCTTTTGTCTTTTCGAACTCCCCACTAGATAATTATGATAATTTTGTGCACATTTTGAATACCGCTGCTAACATTGCTATCCCAACTAAACGCATTTCAACAAAATACCCAACAACCTCCCCCATTTGGTGGAACTCCACATGTTCCGAAGCAGTAAAACAACGATCTGCTGCTTTTAAAAAGTATAGAACCTCGGGTTCATCACGGGACTTTCTCTCCTACCAAAAAGTTAGTGCAAAGACTAAACGAGCTCTTAAATTAGCAAAAAAAAACTCCTGGCATAATTTCTGTTCTACCCTCAACCACTCAACTCCAATCCAAAGCTTATGGACCACTGCCAAAAAATTCAAAAAGTGTGTGAACCCGACCAATCCCTCCTACAACGAGGAATGGTTTCCAACTTTTTGTGACAAAGTTGCTCCTCCGTACGTTCCCTCCATACAAGAATCATGTCCATCTTCCCTTCCAACCTTAAGCAATATCGATCCTGGTTCACATATGCTTTCCGCACCTTTCAGCTCTAAAGAACTCTCTTCAGCTATATCTTCCAGGTCCTCAATAGCTTCGGGTTTAGATGGTATCTCTGTAATTTTACTCCAAAACATCTCCAACAAAGCAACCGATTATCTATTACGTATTCTTAACGACATCTGGATCTCAGGCCTAATCCCACACTCTTGGAAACAATATCATATTATACCCATCCCTAAACCCAATACTTCTCCCACCGCATTTCGACCAATCGCCTTATCTTCTGCATTGTGTAAAACGGTAGAATACATTATTAAAATTCGTCTGGACTGGTTTTTAGAAAAAAATAATCTCATTCCAAACAATTTATTTGGTTTCCGGCGTGGCCTGGGTACCATGGAGTGCTTGTCATCCCTTGTTGGCCCAGTCTATAAAGCATTCTGTAATAAAGAATACTTATGTGCAGCTTTTGTAGATATTAAAGGCGCTTTTGATTCCGTACACATTCCGACCCTCATCTCTTGCCTTGCTTCTCTACAAATCCCTTATTCTGTTTGCAATTTTATTTCTTCACTTTTTTTTCAACGATTTCTCGAATTTTCCTTGCCTTCGGGTATAATTTCAAATAGATCTACATATAGAGGTCTTCCTCAAGGTAGCTGCCTCAGCCCACTGCTTTTTAACATTTACATGTTACCAATCTGCTTATCCTTAGACTCGCCGGACTACCAGGTACTATTGTATGCTGATGACATTGTGCTTTTTTCCTCAAATAAATCTCTCGAATTATCCGCCTTTACTTTAAACAATGCCTTAAAACAACTTTCCATCTCCTTAACCACAGCTTTCTTTACAATCGCTCCCGAGAAGAGCCACTTTATGATTTTTACTCGTAGACAAATTTTAGCGCATCCTAATATGATTCTCAATAATCAAGTTATTCAGCCATCGTCAACTGTCACCTACCTAGGCCTTAAACTCGATTCCAAACTTAGATGGGTTCCACACTTCCAATATTTAATAGGTTTAATCTCTCGATGGTCTAATTTTCTCCGTGCCACAGCCGGCACTCACTGGGGCTCGCACCCCGCATGCCTTCTAAAAATATTTAACGCAGTGATCAGATCCAAAGCTGATTACGGTTCGTTTCTTTATTCAGCCGCTTCTCACTCACATAGGAAAAAGCTTAACTCCATTATGTTATCATGCCTCCGCACCACTGTGGGTGCCCTAAGTTCTTCTCCTTTAGCAAGTCTTGAGGTTGAATGTGCCTGCCCCCCTATCGAACTTAGAAGTCGTCGCCTGGCTGGTAAATTTTTACTAAAAGCGTTATCTTCTTCTAATCAGTCGCTTTTCCAAATGTTTGTTTCCATTAAGTCTTCTTGGTCGTACGTTGCTAAAACACTCCCTATCCTTGCTTCTGTCGCCTTCTCATTCTCTGCTTTTTCACCATTTGTTTATCGCCCCAGCCTCCGGCTACAAATTTATGATACGCCTTACGCTGCACTCTCGTTCTTTCCTGAAGTAACTGTTTCTCCGAACTTCCTTTGCTATTCCCCAAAAGAACTACCGCGTCTTCCTCAATCCCTGGTCGATTCTTTGTTTAATGAATATATTTCATATAATTTTCCCAGCTCTGTTCAAATTTTTACCGATGGCTCTGTTTCTCCTAACTCTGCCGGCTTCTCATTCTTCATCCCCTCACTCAATATATCTTTTGCTGATAAACTATATCCTCAGACATCATCTTTCTCTGCTGAATGTTATGCTATAATTAGCGCTCTGCAATTCACCTTCACATTAGAATACAGTTCTTTTCTTATCTTATCCGACTCCCAATCATGTCTTCTTGCTATATCCTCTGATTCGTTCTTATCTTCCCTGTCTCCTCTTGTTCTCATCATTAAATCCCTAGTATATCGTCTTAGTCTTGCTGATAAAACAGTTAAGTTTTTCTGGATCCCTAGTCATGTTGGTATAGCCGGTAATGAGCGTGCCGACCACCTAGCGTTTTCAACCAAATCCCTCACCAATTTTTCTCCTTATAAAACTCCTGCTTCAGACCTTCTTCCGATTCACCGTAAACTATTGCGCAATGCCTGGCAAACTAAATGGGACTCTCTACCACCTAACTATGCTGCATGGCATAGACATATAGTTTCCTTTATTCCCAAACATCCATGGTTCAAAGACCTTGAGATTTCTAGGCACCTAATCATATCCTACACTCGACTTCGAATCGGTCATAGCTTACTTCCTCACCATTCCTCTAAACTCAATTTAAACTCTTCCCCTCTCTGTACACTACACCTAGACGAATCGTTATGCGATTTTGATCATATTCTTTTCAATTGCCCTTCTCTCATTTCCAGTAGACTACTCCTTCTTTCTTTCCTTTCTTCTTTTGGCTATATCTCTCCAGATTCTAATCTTCTCCTCAACTCTCGATTCATTCCAATCATCCGTTCTCTTATCCAATTCATTCATACTGCTGGCTTTCTTATTTGAAGTTTATAATTAGTTCATAATTTTATATTGTAATCGCTTTGCTGTAATTATTTTTTTTAAATAAAAAGCAAATTAAATTAAAAAAAAAAAAAAAAAAAAAAAAATAATAATAATAATTAATAATAATACTTTAAGGGTAATGCTGTATTTACTTAATAAATTATTACAAATACACTACACACTGATCACACTTTCAGTAGTCAACTGAATTGTTCAACCACTATATTTTATAGGAAAACACTTATACGCCGCGTAATACGTTTTACGCTCACGCCGACGTGATACAGCTATCACGTCGACGTGATCGGTTTCTGCGGCGCAAAAAACGCGCTCCTAGGAAAACGTACCTTAAAACGCCAATTCAATCAATGATAATATTTGTACACGACCTAATATCAATGGCGTTTCTAACGGGGTTACTGTTTTGCACAGTTCGATCGAATCGACAATAGATTCATAGCCCAAAGAAAAAAATTATGCTTTGCCATAGTTTTTAGCACACGCGGCGGCGGCAGGAAGATCTCATGTACATGTGACACATACGGTTTTATGTAAGCATCACGAGAAAATCGTATCCTCAGCACTCGCGGTCTTCCTTGCAGGTCTCGTATTTCCGATATGAGTTTTTCGTAAAATAATTTTGAACGTGAAACGTAAGCGATATAAGCGTTTAAGCTATCAGTGATCTCGTTCGCTCGAGGAAAGTATTGAGTTAAGTTTTTGACCGTATCAAAGTCGAGTTAAACGTATTAAAGAGGCCAACAGCAACAGTTTCAAAAATCTATCGTAAAGACGTATAATTCCATAATGCATGTATTGTATCGACGATAATGGTCGTTGGACATTGATTTCGACACCAAAACTTAAAGAAAAGGAAACATTTTTCGTGTTATTAAAAAGCGTTTTTTTTTTCATTGGAAAAGTGTTGAATTTTTTTTATGAATAATTGAAAAATGTAAAACTCGAGTTTTTTCCAACGACGATAGATTTTCAAAAATCTCAAACAGTTTGAGGAAAAAGCCCTCGGGCCAAACGCTGGAAATTTTTTTTGTTTTTCATGTAGTACCAATGATGATTTATGGACAGTTAAAAATCCACGGTCCGACCTCGATACAAAAGTACGTCGAGACGGTGAAATTATAATAATTGATCGATTTCGAACGATCTCTGCCGGAAAACACTGTAAATGATTCGTCGAATATTGAAAAATAATCAACGCAGCCCGTGGTCGAAAACGTAGCGACGAGTTGTTGCCTCGGGTGTCGCATTGTTTCTGTCGTACGGTCTCTCGACGAGAACAATGTTTGTTTGCCGTCTGCCTGTAAAACTGACGTGTCGCATTATTATCAGTGATTAATTTTTTTTTTAGAAGGAGGTGTAGTCTTCCTTCTTTTCTCGGAAAAAAAACAATTCCTTCTAATGTTTTAAATGGAACGCGAATAACGGGACCGTGAGGACTGTCAAGAATTTGATTAAATTGCTTTGGAAACTATTTTTTTAATTTTTTTTTTTTAAGTCGAAATAATAAAGTTTTAATATTTTATTTATTTTATTAAAGAGTATTCTAAGAATAATATTCTATGGGTTATAAATAGAATATATCAGCGATTCTCAACCGGGGGGTCGCCTACAATTATTTTAGGGTCACCAATTCGTGTGAGAAAAAATTGTTTCACTTAGAATCTTATAATTAAGAGCCATAAATAAAATAAAATACAATTAATACTTAATAAATAAATTATCATCGTTTAATGAAGAAAAATTAATTGAGTTGTATTCAGACAAAGGGTTGGAACAAATTTTTAATAGTGATAAAAACTTAAGTAAATTTCGGATAAAAGTTCAATATGAGTATCTTGCATTAACTGCAGAGGAAGCTTTAAAAAAGTTAATTCCTTTTTCAACGACATACTTATGCGCAACAGGATTTTCTACAATGACTGCAATATTAAAACTAAATCGAGAAATCGGCTGGAAATATCACCAACAGCGAGAATAAGTCTATTCAAATCTGTTGAGCCAAAGATTGACAAAATTATTTCAAATCAACAACATCAAAAGAGTCATTAAATTCAAAAAATTGTCAAATGTACATAATATACCTTTTTTCGTAAAATGTATACACAAATATTTACAATGATAACAGTTTGTTCAGTTTTTTTAATGCTTACATTACAAAAGGGTCGTTAGACATCTTGGTGACATTATAGGGGGTCGCGAACTCAAAAAGGTTGAGAACCGCTGGAATATATAGATAACCGTTTCCGCCCCGCCGAAATGTAAAATTAGTCCAAATTGTGTCTGTGTTGTTTTCGCGACCTATTCGTTACGAGTTTTACTTTTTATTTTTTTATTTTAAAATAAACAAAAATGAATAAATCAATGCGCTATTTGTACGGGCATTAATATGCAATGAGGAAACATGTGTTAATTATCTGCAAGAGAGAAACTTGCTCCCAGAACTTGGTAGTTGTTCCAAATTAAAAGATGATCTTATTAATGACAATTAATAGAAGAATGGTGGCGGTCCATTAATACCCAACACGATTTATTAGAAGTTTTCTGGAATGACGTAAAAATAGTTTATAATGTATAATTATATACAATGACGTATTGAAATATTATAAAGTACTTGACAACGGTATATTAATAAATTATTGAGTAATAATTTGTTATTAACAACGTTAGGTTAGGTTAGGTTAGGTTAATTAGGATTATTTAATTAATAATTTTTAATTTGGTTATTTCGTTGGTTAGGATGTATTTAATAACTGTATAATGATCTATTTCTGTTATGACTGTTTCAAATTTAGTATTAATTAATCTTAAGAAAACTATTGTACTCTTTGCCCTACGTGGCGTTATCACTTATTGTAATTCATAATTCAATAAAGTCATTATTATTATTATTATTATTAATATTGTTGTTAATTTGTTATTAATCAGTAAACGTTTTTTGGTAGGTATTATTTTACGGTAGGTAGCATACTATACCAACGAAGTAGCGGTAGGTAGCATATTAGACGAGTACCGAATACAGAAAACTACCTGTTCAAATTAGATGCCAACCGAATGAAATTACTGATTTCTGATGGGGCTGAAAGCAATTTTTGGGCAAAATCTTCTTCCCGAAAAAGCGAGTGATTTAAATAATGATAAAAAAAAAAAATGAACATGGTTTTAAAATGAATATTATATATAATTCTTTTGCTTCACTCAGAATTAAAAAAATAATAGATAAAAACGTATAATCACCGGTAAATGTTTATGCAGGCACACTTAGATTTAGCTGTTGCACGACTCGATTCAAGTAATAGAGTAAAGTAATAGGACAAAAAATGCTTGAAACAGATCACGTTCGATCGCTTTTTGAGTACGCATACACGACATAACACTCAGTTTCAGACGTGTGCACGAGGAATTGTTATTGTTAAAGATGATTTTTCTCGAGGACTGTGTTTGCGCCTCGTTAAAACTTTAAACTTTAAAGTACCGTTTTCGTATTATTGTTATCGGCGCTGTAAAATATCAAAGCGTTTTGTAAACAATTAGAATGCATCCAGTGAAACTTTATTTTTCAACACTGTTTTTAGTATTTGATACAAAGTGTGTTCAACGCTTTTGTGTTAATTGTTTTGTTTATTTTTTTTGTCTCGATGACGCTCATACGAGTTAACAGTTTATACTCGATGTATTCTGCGCGTGTAAATCGTATGCGAACGATGAGCGTACGATTCAATTGATAGAATAAACACGTCAATCGGCTTGATTCGTGTTTAAAAAAAAAAACAAAAACCGACGATGACGACGACGACGGTATACGGTTTTAGAACCACGATTTCGTCGAACGGATTATTCGTATAGTACCACGAATGAGTTCGATAAAACGCTGTTCGAATTCCCACTACAAATGCTATTGTCATAGACTATGAACTAGAGCTGAGGACTTCTAGTACTTAAAAATCTAAAAATATGCATGCACTTATGCACTAAAAAATAAGAAATATGAACTTAAAATATGCTCTAAAAATGTATTTTATTTTATTAACTCATCTAATTATAATATTTATATGAAAAAAAAAATTGCAATAAGTATTATTTCGATATGTTAATTATAATAAATTCTTGAAAAATGACGGGCAATTGAAGTTCACTTCCTATTTATGTTTAGATTATATCGGATGAATAATAAAATTTTCTAAACGATGGTAAAAATATTTTTTTATACAGAAAATTTACCAATTAGGTATCATATTACTTTTTTGTCAAAGCTAATTTAAGAAATTATATCGAAAATTGCCCAATATGATCTTGATGTTTCAAATATACTCAAATATGCATTTTTATATACAATTATGACAAAATATGCAAAAATATGTAAATTAAAATTTTTAAATATGACTTCCTGGTATTATGAAACATATTTGTTGATCACTAACATGATTTTCTAAAACAATATGAAAAAACTAAAAGTCCTCAGCCCTACTCATGACTGTTTTCGGTGCGGATAAATTAAATGCCTTTTCAACTGTAAAAAAAATAACAAACTGTGATCGTGTGTCGTAAGAAGTAAGAACCCTGCGGTTGTGAAATAAACTAATGTGCAACTATATTATACAAATCATTTTCCATATACTTGATAAAATCAGTAAGCGTTTTCAATCACGGCTCGTTTTTAGACGTCATTATTGACTATTCCTTTTCCCGGCCTTTACTCGTCGACAGAAATCCGTGAGAAACCGGTAGTAATTATTATAATCGTTTAGGTTTTTATAACGATAAAAAAAACGCTCAAGCCATTTCGCGTCACTTCCGATCACATTCTCAGAGGAAATGTCACTAACGGACGAATTCACGGACTCGTTTTATTTGAAGTCACAAACGAACGTCTACGTTGATAATTATTCAAAGACCCGTACTTAGGTGTTTTGAAGTTTTATAACGTCCTATATCTTATTGTCGCCGAGTTTTGAAATTGATGAAAAGTTAATAAACGAACGGCACTAGGTCAGTGCACATGACTTTTTTACCAAAGAATATGCCGGTTTGACGTCGCGCTGCGATCTTAATTACAATTCGTGCTCCGCCTAAGGTGGACGATTTAATATTTAAAAAAAAAAATCCAATCGCCTCTCTGCTGTCCGATGAAAACGTTTTAAACAATTTTCTGCTCACCGATATGATTTTGGAATTTAAATTTCATATTTTACATAATAATAACTATTCGATTTTCAATATTTAAATATTTATTGTTTTACGTCGAGTCTCCGGTTTTGTCGGTCTATCGTTTTTTTTTTTTCATTTTATTACCGAGCATAGTCGTTATAGCGTGTAAACGCATAACGGAAAATATAAATAACAAATTTCATACGATTATTTACTCGTTTAATCATTGGTTTTCAAGACACGACTATAATGTCGTCCTGAGCTTTTAACGTTAATAATTATAATAATAAATTGACGTTTGAAAAAAATATCGTCTGTAGACAGTCGCAGTTACTAGGTACCCCGATACCTTTGCAGACTCGATGAGAGTTGATTTTTTACGTGAAGCGTCTTGGTTAGGTTAGGATAGGTTAGGTTAGGTTAGGTTAGGTTATAAAATATACTAACACACTAACCATAAAGTTAAAATTCGTTTTGAGTAATCGCATTATTTCGATTGGATGAAATTCTAAATAAACCTAAAGCACCATTAAAATATGACAAACGTTTAAAGTTAATTTCAAAGTATTTTGAGAGATTTTGAGGGGGGTGCTGTAGCCCACTAGCCGCCCCCCTATATACGCCACTGCCCCTTTGCACCACCTTCCCTCCGATTCCGGCACTGCAATACTACACGATAACTACTATTACTTTTGAAAATTTAATCGCATCAGCACAAGGATTGAATCGATTATATTATTATCGATTTCGAGAAGTTAAAATCGTTAATTTAATCGGTAATATGAGTAAAATAATTAAAATATTTTGTTTTTATTTGTGCCGTGTTTTTTTTTTTTTTTTTTTTTTTTTTTTGATTTTGCCATATTTATTTCCTTTAATAAACCATCATTTCGTGCATGTTTTCAATACGAAATGGTTTCGTTGTTTCACATCTGCTAGGCGTCCCGTGAAGGGGCTCAGTTTTTCTCATAAAACAGATTGAAATGAGGAAATAATCTATTGTGAAACGGCGAGCATACTTGCAAATAAAGTAATAAACGGCGTGGAAACGATTACAGGTGTTACACAGCATAGTTCGTTGTATATCTGTTCGTACAAAAAATAATGGAAAAGAGCTTTACTTAAATTAACGTTATACACTCATTCAACATCTTAAAAAAAAAACTGTCTCCGCGCTATACCTTATAATAAAATTCATAATATACGCGCAGTCTGTAAGGGATTATTATTTAACGCGTAAAACACCGTTTTTCGGCTGTAATGTAAACACACACACACACACACACACACACACACACACACACACACACACACACACACACACACACACACACACACACACATACACCACACACGAGTGTATATGACAATGCGTTTCGTCCACAAGCATCCGTAAATAATCATCACAAGATTATCAACCAAATCACTGGCGATTGACGTCAGAGAGCGAGAATTTGGCTGCGGTCGGACGCATGTGCGATAGTAACAAATTATGATTTTAGCTCAAGACGTTTCAAAACAAAAAAAAATTAAATAAATCCAAATTGACGAATTTTTACGTATTTCGCAAGAACAGTCAGTAAACGTGAGATTATTGGTTTTTTCATGTATCTTAGTATCCGGAAAAACTGTTTTGTTTAGATAACGTATATTTGTTTAACGTAAAAAAACGTAAAGAAATCAGGTATTTTCGAAGTTCTATATTTCGTCTGAAATTCGTTAATGGTTTTTTCAAGGTTGTACTTGGGGCTCACTATTTCGCGTGTACTTAAATACACGGACACACGTGTAATTATGAAACACGTGTATTAACCCGTGTATTTAATAATACACGGATTTTCGGGTATTTTGAAATACACGTGTATTTATAATAACACGGATACTTTCAAAGTTATAGTATATTAATACAAACTTGGTAAGTAGTAAGTACTAGAGGTAGTAGAAATTAATTATATTTTAATAATAATTATAAAATTAAAAATTAGAATATAAACAATAATAATTACGATAATAATAAATTTTAAATAATATTAACAATCTAACAACATAATGTGTGTTCTAAATTCTAATATAAGTATATAATATTTTTTTTAAATATTATGTAACGACTGTAACGTAAGTTAATAAATATTTTAATCGATGAATTTTCTGTTTTGATAAAAAAAAACTTACGTGTTTACATTTTCTGTCAACAAACAGTTCCTTTTTTGCGTGACGATATTTCCAGCAGTTGACGAAAATTATTTTGGAACTGACAGATGTCGCTGGTATTACTAAGTATTTTTTGCACATTCAGCTAGTATTGGATACGTCGTTGTTCTTGTATTCCACCACTGAAAAGGATTCTAAGTCAAATCTAAGGTGAGGTTCGATTAGATAACCTTGCGATTTAAGGGCTTGCTGCAACAATCAGATAAATCCATTTTTTGAAATTTTTCAAGACAATGTAAATTTAATTTAAAAATTATTATTTACGCTAAAATCATGTCAACGAAATATAATATTTGAATTTCTATACTCATTTGTACATGCATTTTTGAAGGTAGAATTGAAAAAAAGCCGATAAGATAATGGTGGTGGAAGTTCGTCCTTCGTCGCTTCGCTCCTCGGACAAGATAATGGTGAGGAGTGTATAGCACTTTCTATCATGGGATCACCTGGTTTACGATAGTTTAGTTGTATGGTACTTTACATTTGAATGCAATGATAAATCATTGTAAGTTAAGTACAGGATACATTAGTTGGGTGGGATACACGAGATGCATTGCTAGATTAGGCATTATTGGATAGATTTTGGAATTATTTTATATTATAAAAAAAAAACGATTCTGAACGAAGATGAAGATGTCAGCCTTAAATTGTAATATATATTTTATTTTAATATCCTAGATTGGGTTAAATTTACATTTGTCTATTCATGTGACTTCTGCTCGTGAGCATTGGACAAACCAGGATGTGCATAGATAGGGCGTAGGTAAATACCATATTATTTGCCTAAATGCACTATCGTGACGGTACCACCCGACCCCGCCGTCCATATATGCTGAATGCTCCGTGGCTACGTCTATTTAAATATTAATAATTAATAATAATATATAAAATCCTCATGTTTATGGAACTGATACACACATTAAAATAACTGGAAATTGGAAGTTAGTAACGTTCTATTCAACCATGTTAAGGTACGTTATACACCTTGTGTTTACAATCTACCAATATTTTGTATAGAACAGCTGTCAGCTACTGATTATATTATGATAAACTTAATCTATTTAATTATCTTTATCAGCTGTGATGTTACATAATATTTTCATTTCTTATCTTTGAATACAAAAATTTTTATACATTTTCAACTACAAAATAATTTGCAAATATTCGTGATTTTGACAAATTTTGTCGATTTTTGAACTTCAACTGCTTATAAAAAAAAATTGTGCCTATGTATTTGAATAATTTTTGAATCACTCTTAGATCAACTTATTCAAAACCTTCTATTAAATTTTCAAGCGATTTGGTAGGGCCAAAAAATTGTAATCGACTTTTATAAAAAAAAATCTAAGAAAAATCGAATTATTCAAATGCCTATAAATAGCTAAAAAATAAACGAAATATTTTGAAAATACAACTATGTAAAGAAAATGCCTATTTAAACATTTTGTAAAAGTTTTAAGTTTCTACGACCTATACTTTTTGAATAAGAACAATTATCAAAAATCAATGATGCCTAAATTGTTATTTTACGCGATTATGTGAAAAAATTGTAATTTCAAACACTCATTAAAATTTTTGATTTTATTCCAGTGCAAATTTTTTTACAGATAATTGAAGGAAAACGTATGTCAAACTTTGTACCGAATTTACAATTCTTAGTTTTGAATACTTAAAATTTTATGAATTTTCAACTGCAAAATAACTTCAAATTTTCGCGATTTTCTACACATTTCGTAAAAATATGAACTTTTTATGCTTATAAAAAAAAAATTGTGCATTACGCTTTGAATTTTTTTTTTATACCGATAAGTTCGACATATTAGGTACTTTGTATTAAATTTTCAAGAATTTTTGTCCAGTCAAATTTTTTTTATCCACATTTTAGAAAAAAAAACAAAGAAAAGTTGAAAATTTCAATTGTCTATTAAAAGCTCAAAAAAAGTCTAAAGTTTACAAAAATTGTACTACGTATAGATGATTCCAATATAAACATTTGGTGAAAGTTTCAAGTTCTTTCGACTTATACTTTTTGAATAAGAACAAATATCAAAAATCGTTTAAGGCTAAATTATTATTTTACGCAATCATGTAATTATTTCGTAAACGTTTGAACTTTAGATGCTTATAAAAAAAAATTGTGCCTATGTATTTGAATAATTTTTGAATCACTCTTAGATCAACTTATTCAAAACCTTCTATTAAATTTTCAAGCGATTTGGTAGGGCCAAAAAATTGTTATCGACTTTTATAAAAAAAAATCTAAGAAAAATCGAATTATTCAAATGCCTATAAATAGCTAAAAAATAAACGAAATATTTTGAAAATACAACTATGTAAAGAAAATGCCTATTTAAACATTTTGTAAAAGTTTTAAGTTTCTACGACCTATACTTTTTGAATAAGAACAAATATCAAAAATCAATTCAGTTCGTGTTCAACGTCCGACCGAGCAACACGTGTGTTCTCCTATAGTATCGCATTTGTAGCTATCGATAGCAGTAACATACCAGTCTGTTTTATAAGTCAGCGTTGCAGGTAATATGAATTATGATTATAATTATTGCTTTAATTACATTAATTAAACAAATATCCCAAGCCTACAACGATGGGCGATAAGCCCACTACCATAACCACCATATCTGACGATATGAACAACACAAACAGTGCTTCCCCACATATACGTAATACTGCAACATTTGCAGATATAGCCTCCAATGTTACGTTACCAAAAATGAACCAAGCAATCGTTTTCAACTCAATTAACAATATCAAACAAATCGAATACGTTATCGCAATCAGTAAAATTATACCCGCAGAAAATATTAAATTTGTATCACGCATTTCAAATAATCGATTCTGCATATTCTTCAATAGTCAAGCCGTCATGGAAAATCTCCTCAAAACTCACTCTTCAATTCACGTCAATGAAACAGAAATCCCCATCCGTAGACTCATAAATGCGTCCAAAAGAATCATTCTATCCAATGTTTACCCTACTATCCCAAATCACCTTATACTAAACGCTCTCCATGAAATAGGAATTAAAACCACTTCCCAAATCAGTCACATGAAAGCTGGTTTTGCAACAGAACAATTCGCGCACATACTTAGTTTCAGAAGACAAGTATACATTAATCAAGACAGTGTATCCAAACTACCTAGTTCAATCACAGTAACTTTAGAAAACACTACCTTTAGAATATTCATTACCGATGACACCGTAACTTGTTTCCAATGTCATAAAACCGGTCATTTTTCAAGCCAATGCAAAAATATACCTGAACAATTCAATATCATCGATATGACCAAAACCGACATGGAAGAAACTAATGATCTATCACCAACCCCAAACGTAGTAAAAAATGTATCTCTCTCGTCACCTGCTAATGTTAATGCTCAAAATATCCATTCCACTCAAAATGACGTTCCTTTAACACCAAACCAAGCAAATGATTACGGTGATCTAACCACTCTCGATCAACCCAAAAAACACTCGCTAGCCGAAAAACTCAGATCATCATCCAACAAAATTGTCGACATTACTTCTCCAAACCCAGTTAAACGTCCTGCCCCGTCAACCACGTCTCAACCACCATCTCCAAAATCTTCGCACTCATCCAACCCGCCTTTAACAATGAAGCCTCCAAACGCACCTGAAGGAAAAACCCAGCCATCAAAAAACCCTAATGGAAATTTACACAAAAAACCGAAAGTTAGAACCAGCACCAGTTCAAATGAAAGCTTCTATTCAAATATCGATGTAGGGTTAAATCCAACCAAAGATCTGTTCAACTCCAACCCTCAAATGTCCCTATCACTCAATCAATTTAAAGATTTCTTCGAAAACTCGCAAGGTTGCACTGATCTCGAGAGTTTATGTATGGAGCACAATAGCAGTCCAGAAAATATAATCCAAATCATTACAAACATCTACCCTGTCGTAACAATTAAAAGTATTAAAAACCGTCTAACCAGATTATCAAAAGCACTCGAAAAAGTTCGAAACATAAATTCTAGTCAGACTTTCTATGGTGACAGCAATGATGACGAAACCTACTAGCTTGTTCGATTTCCACTCACCTACTACGTACTAAATAAACTAAATATCAAACCTATCATGGCAAGTAATAACAGTCTTAAAATACTTCAATGGAATCCAAATGGATTCTACTCCAAATTAGACGAAATAAATTTACTATTAAACAAATATTGTCCAATCTCAATATGTCTACAAGAAACAAATTTTATCAACGACAAGGTCTGCCCCCTAAAAAACTACACAACATACTACAAAAATAGAACCAATGCTGGCCGAGCCAGTGGTGGTGTGGCAATCTATGTAAATTCAAATTATCACTCCAAAGAAATTATCATTAACACCAATCTAGAAGTGGTCGCAGTAAATGTTTTAACCAAAAATTCAATAACAATTTGCAATTTATATCTACCAAACTCTCAAAATTTTGAGCAACCCGATATTCAAAACATTATTAATCAACTCCCCTCCCCTTATATTCTCTTAGGAGACTTCAACAGCCACAGTCCTTTGTGGGGCTGCTCCACTCTTGACTCACGAGGATCAAAAATCGAGCAAACACTATACAACAACAATGACCTCAATATACTTAACAGTGGCCAAGCTACAAGAGTTAGCGCAAGCACGGGTCACTTTTCAGCCATCGACCTTTCATTCTCATCAGCTACAATCACTCCCTATATAGATTGGGATGTCATACCAGAATTATCAAGCAGTGACCACTTTCCTATCATTATGACGCTAAATCACACAAACTCCCATAATCATTATACTAGGAAAAAAAAATGGAAATTAAAAAATGTCGACTGGAATAAATATCAAACGGAAATTGATAAAAATATTGATTCAACTCCTTGGACTTATACTAATAATGTAGAAGATAAGATAAAACTGTTCACCGACCTCATTATAAATACAGCCTCTGACGTTTTCGAATTAACTAGTTACTCTAGAAAGAGACCTCCAGTCCCTTGGTGGAATAAAACAATTAAACAAGCTATACGGAAAAAAAAGACCACCTTTAACAGATACAAACGAACTTTAGACCTACAAGATTTTATACAATTTAAAAAAAACAAAGCGCTAGTCAGATACCTTATTAAAAGTGAAAAAAAAAAGTCATGGATAAATTTTACATCTAGTTTTAACAGCAATATTTCCCCAACCATTATGTGGAATAAAATTAAAACATTAAAAGGAGTCCCTTTTACACAAATGAAAACACTGTTGGTAGGGCAAACCGTTTTTACAGATCCTAAAGAGATAACCAACCAAATAGGACAGTTTTTTTACTCTAATAGTAGTAACTCTAGTTTAAATCCAGAATTTTTGAAATTTAAAGAAACGCAAGAATTGATTACCGTACCGAGCCCCACAACAACAACAAGTCTAGGTTCAACTCTCAACGATCCTATTACAATGTCAGAACTTAACTCCAGTCTTGAAGGAAAAAAAAGTAACAGTTGTGGACCAGACAACATACCGTTCTTATTTCTCCAGAACATCTCCATTAAAGGTAAAATCCTACTCCTCGAGTTGTATAACAATGTTTGGTCGTCCGGTATCATACCATCGTCATGGAAAAATGCTAGCATTACCCCTATTCCTAAGAAAGAGCAAGACAAACATAAACCTTCAGGATATCGCCCTATTTCTGTCTTATGCAACCTGAGCAAAACACTTGAAAAAATAATTTTTAACAGGCTTAATTGGTATGTACAAAGATTCAATCTGTTATCTCCAAACCAACACGGATTTAGGAAATCTCACTCCACTTCAGATTGCCATGTTAAAATTGAAACAGAAATACTAGAATCTTATGCCAACAAACAAACCATGATTCTCATTAGTCTAGACCTTCAGAAAGCTTATGACACAGTCTGGCGACATAGAGTCTTAAATATACTGAGGAAATGGCACATTAATGGGCAAATGTTACAATTTATAACAAGTTTTCTTAAAGAACGTTCTTTCCAAGTAAGAATTAATGAACACATGTCCGATAAATTCGATCTCGAGAACGGAGTCCCCCAAGGATCCCCCCTGAGCATTCTACTTTTTCAAGCTGCAATCAACAACCTACCTGATGAAATTTCACATCCTGTCAAATCAATCATGTTTGCCGATGACACATATATTTATCTCAAAGGGAAAAACATTAAATCAATGACACGTCAACTCCAAGATTGCCTAAATGATCTGTCCAAATGGTGCTTCCACTCAGGTTTTATTTTCTCACCAGAAAAAACCAAATGTATAATGTTTACTAAAAAGAAACAAAGTTCAAAACCAAAGTTATTTTTGGAAAACACACCCTTACCCTTTGTAAACAACATAAAAATTCTAGGTTTGATTTTTGATAGCAAGCTTTCGTGGAAACCTCATATAAGTAAGACCAAAACAACCACGACCAAAAGTATCAATATCTTAAAAACGCTGAGCCACGCTGAATGGGGAGCTGAAAGTAATATATTAATCAAGTTATATAGATCTCTCGTTAGGTCCAAATTAGACTATGGATCCATCTGCTATACCAATGCAAACCCCAATACTCTTAAAACAATTGATATAATTCACAACAGTGGTCTAAGAGTTGCAACTGGAGCATTTCGAAGCAGCCCCATTCCAAGTATACTATCTATCTCTGGAGAACCTCCCCTTCACATTCGTAGAATCAAATTAGCTCTAAATTATATTGCTCGCATCCTATCCTCCCCAGAAAACTCAACATTACCATGTTTAACACAAAATCGTTTTACAAATACATTTTGCTCCAATCCCAATCTAAAAAAACCACTGGGTTTAAGGATGTTATATGAAATGTCACACACCAATATTGATCCAAATTCAATTATCAAACGAGAATGCAGTGTGGTGCCTCCTTGGAGGGTTCCAAAATTTCTTGTGGACACCAGTCTAGCGGATCATAGTAAAAAAGAAACGTTAAATGTTATATATAAAAATTTATTCAATGAAATGATGGACTCTTTTCCATCTAAACCACAAATCTATACAGATGCCTCCAAAACAAACTTAGGCGTAGCGATCGCTATCATAAACGGAGAGCAATCCATATCGTACAAATTACCAGACCATAACAGTATATATACGGCGGAATACTTTGCACTCCTGGAAGGAGTTCACCTAGCCATTCAACTACCCGATTCCACCATTAACATTTGTACAGATTCGCTCAGCGCTCTAAACAATCTGAAATATAATTTACACTCAAGCATCCTAGCAATCAAAATAAGCAACATCATTGAAAAAGCCAACAAGAACATACGGTTCATATGGACACCTGGCCATTGTGGAATTGATGGCAATGAGAAAGCTGACAAAGTAGCTCGTGAAGCAGTAAATAACCCCCTGACCGAAATACGCACGTACTCCTCACTCATCGACATCCATAGGAATGTCAACACCTTTTGTACCAATTTATGGGAATCTGAATGGCGTCGTACACCAAATAACAAACTGAGAGAAATAAAAAATACTACCGAATACTGGCTCAAACCCCAGACATTAAATCGCAAAGATGAAGTAGTTATCAATAGATTACGTATAGGCCACTCAAAGATGTCCCATGGACATCTAATGCGCAGAGAAGAACCAGCAATGTGCCTAACCTGCGGAGAACCTCTCACAGTCAAGCACCTCCTCATCCACTGCCGTATCCACATAGATACCAGAAAAAATGTAAAATTGCCCGACAACCTCTTTGAAGCCCTCAGCCCTATCCAAGACAACACCAATAAAATAATACTATTTTTAAAACAAATAGACATGTATAATTCAATTTAAGAATTTATGTATAACTATACTATTATGTATCAATACCATTTTTGTTACAAGCTAATAACCTTAGCAGTTGATGCTTTACCAAGAATAAAAAAAAAAAAAAAAAAAAAAAAAAAATCAATTATGCCTAAATTGTTATTTTACGCGATTATGTGAAAAAATTGTAATTTCAAACACTCATAAAAATTTTTGATTTTATTCCAGTGCAAATTTTTTTACAGATAATTGAAGGAAAACGTATGTCAAACTTTGTACCGAATTTACAATTCTTAGTTTTGAATACTTAAAATTTTATGAATTTTCAACTGCAAAATAACTTCAAATTTTCGTGATTTTCTACACATTTCGTAAAAATATGAACTTTTTATGCTTATAAAAAAAAAATTGTGCATTACGCTTTGAATTTTTTTTTTATACCGATAAGTTCGACATATTAGGTACCTTGTATTAAATTTTCAAGAATTTTTGTCCAGTCAAATTTTTTTTATCCACATTTTAGAAAAAAAAACAAAGAAAAGTTGAAAATTTCAATTGTCTATTAAAAGCTCAAAAAAAGTCTAAAGTTTACAAAAATTGTACTACGTATAGATGATTTCAATATAAACATTTGGTGAAAGTTTCAAGTTTTTTCGACTTATACTTTTTGAATAAGAACAAATATCAAAAATCGTTTAAGGCTAAATTATTATTTTACGCAATCATGTAATTATTTCGTAAACGTTTGAACTTTAGATGCTTATAAAAAAAAATTGTGACACACGATTTTTGATTTTTTTTAATAGCAATAAGTACTTCTAATGAGGAACCTTGTACTAAATTTTCAAAGTTTTATGGCCAACCAAATTTTTTTTATCCACATTTCAGAAAAAAATAAGTTCAAATTTTCGCGATTTTTCAATATTTCATAAAAATTTAAACTTTTTATGCTTATAAAAAAAAAGGTGTGCATTTCGCTTTGAATTTTTTTTTTATACCGATAAGTACTTCTTATGAGGAACTTTATATTAAATTTTCAAGATTTTTTGTCCAGCCAAATTTTTTTTATCCACTTTTCAGAAAAAAAAACTAAGAAAAGTCAAAAATTTAAATTGTCTATAAAAAATTCAAAAAAAGTCAAAAGTGTTCAAAAATTTTACCACGTATAGATGATTTCAATATAAACATTTGGTGAAAATTTCAAGTATCTACAGTTTTTGGTTTTTGAGTAACGGCTAAATAAAAAAATCGATTTCGTCGAAAACGGGTTTTGCACAAAAAGTACCGTTTTTTCCTCATTTTTTGTTTGTTTTTCCCGTGGCATTTGAAAACTTTTGGGAATTTTCACTTGTGACCTCTCTAAGGTACCTCCGATATTCGTTTTGCCACCGAAAACATACCCTGAAGTTCAAAATTGAAGCATTATTTCGAGTAGTTATGGTGTACACAGACACAAAAAAAAAAAAAAAAAAACACACATCATAGTAAAATCAATACATTCTTCACTTCGTTCAGAATCTAAAAAAATGTTTGGTATTGAAATATTGTTAGTCAAAGTTGTAGGGAACGTGGATTTATCTGGTCGTTGCACCGAAATGCACATTAATTTTTATTAATTCTTAAATAAAGTTAATTTTGCTCTTGAATCTTGTAGCATATTTAATGCTATATTATCGTATATAAATATCAAATGACAGCTTATGCCTCTAAGAAAGTAATCGCAGGAAACCTGTGTCATCACTGCAGCAAATTACAAAACACGATAAATCCATTTCTTCAAATAACTCCATCGCTATTGATCGGATTTAACTGGCCGATGAGTCTGATTTTCCAGAAAAATTTTCTTTATACATTTCCGCAAAAAAGTGAGTTTCGTGAAAAAGTAGATTTATCTGGTTGCTGCAGCAAGCCCTTCAAATGTACTTTTGGATCGTTTACGCCGATTATTTCATCACCGTAAAGAAACTCCGAGGCACTTTTATGTGAAGTTTTTGGATTTTCTGTTGTAGGAACAAACGGCTGTGAAGTGTCTACTTTATTTTGCAACTCTGAACGAATTTTATCTCTGGACTCCATTGCATCGTGGTCCTTATCAAAAAAATCCTTATACCTTGGATCGAGAAGAGATGATATTTGGCTTACGGTTATACAGTGTCGGATGAGGAGCATTCGAGAGTAAAGTGGTTTTAAATTTCTGATATTAATGTTTGCTTGAAATTTATTTCAAATACATTATCATTTTCAAGTATTGATAAATGTTTTTTTGATTATTACTTTTTTTCAGTGTTTTCCAAAGTTGGCGATATCGCCCCCTTGGGGGCTCTAGAGCTATCCCGGGGGGCATGCAAGTTCCAAGCTAAATTGGGAGGGGGGTATTTCATTACAAATGGGAGCTGTGACAATATCATCTGTCGTTAACGCAATTACAGCAACAACCAACGTGATCTAAATTATCCGAATTCTTTCTGGATTTAGTACACTAGCGAATTTTTTAGGGAGCGTCTGTCGGATTTTTAATAGCATCAAATACGCGGGTTAGGCTAAAATATCAAATTGGCATTTTCATACAAAAATGTAAAACAACGAGTATGGGAAGTGGCACATTTCATACTTGCCCGTCATCAAATTTTCTCTCGCGTCGACGTTGATTTATACTTTTACAAACGCTATTCATAAATAATACACGATTTCAACGTGTCGTATCGAATAAATCGGTATATCAGTGACGTATAGGCAGACAGCCAGCAGACAGGCCTGGTGCTCGGAGTAGACTTGGGTCCATTCACTCCTCTTAAAAAGCGATCGTCCAAAAAACCCAACCCGCCGAAGTCGTCTTGTATAAAAACTGAAAAATGATTATTTAAAAGAAAAAAAGAAGCACATTGTCGAAATGCGTTCAATTTTTATTACTCGAACGTAAAAACTGTTGTGATTATGTTCACTTGAGCCGTGGTATCTTCAGTAGGAACCTGTTCGCACACCTAGATCAAAACTGTCATAACTCAAAAAGGTAGTGTTTTTAGTTAAACGTATATTCGGATTCTACAAACGAAATTACATAGATCAATAAAACAGGTTCATCTTTATATTTATTATTCTCCGACAAATGGCAGTGTAAGTATATTATTATTAGGGAACGGACTCAAATGCCATAAAAAATAAGAAAAATGTTCTAAAATAATACGACTTTATGCCATAAAAAATACTTTAATATAAAAAAATGCACTAAAAAAATTCCCTAAAAAACTTTTAAAATGTATTTGAAATCAATAAAAACACAATTTCGAATTTAAAACTTATAAAAAACACATTATAATGAAAAATTTAGCTTACGAAAAATGTTTAAATACAATAAAACCTTCTCTTGTCTTCTCAATTACCTTCTGTCCGACTCTACAGTGCAATACAAAATTACAATTTAGATATGTAGCTTATCTTATCTTTACCTAATTGTGGGTAGTAATATATTGTAATTTGTATGTATGCATATACGTGTTTCTACACGTGTCAACAATAATTTTGTGAATTCGTCACATAATAAATATTTATTTTTATTTTTTTAGAATGAATGTTCATACATTTTTATCGAATTTTATCCATCCCTATATAAAAATGACTTAAAAACATAAAAATTCACTAAAAATGTCAAAAAAATGCTGGGGGGGCGGCAAAAGCGAAAATACGATATGATTTGACAAAATATATATATGTATGAAAAAGCTACGAATGCCCATCATGCTACGAATAACGACCACGCTCCAACAATATATTATATAGTATGATAAGTGAAAATATTTTTCAATATTCTATTGATAAAATTTGGTATTTTGGGTGTTAGTGTATTACTATGGGTGGCTTGGGGGGGGGCAAGTGCTCCTTTGCCCTCCCCCCCTGGATCCGCCATTGGTGCGTGTAATAGTTTTATATTTTATCAAATGTAAATTTTACGACTACTCGTATGTACGGACGTACGGTACGCGTCTGATGTGTAGACGTAGGCACGTTGGGCGTGTGTCGTGGATTATATTGTTAGTATCAGTTTAATATTATATTGTACAATATTATAAATTAAAGTAACGAAGCGAACGATCAATGCAAATCGCGTTTGATTATGAAAAATACAAAAAATAAGCAGGTGGATCGAATGTGAATTACATTTCGAACATAATATAATAACGAAATATCATATTATTATTCATGTTGAATAAATTGAATTTAAACTGTAAAACCTGATGCGTTCGACAGATAGTCGTACTCTCGGAGTAGAGCTGAGATCAAAGCACTCGACTTGCAAACGATTTGTATCGTTCGTTTCGGACGGAATGTGTTTTTTTTTATGAATACGATTTTTATATTTTTATCGGAGTCTTGAACTTTTTCTTTTTTTCAAGGCGAACGTAAGAGTAATGGTTATCAGTAGGTACTTGTTTGAAAACCATATCGATGCTGATGCATTCGATTCGAAAACATGTAAAAAGAGTTATTTTATTTTGATTCAATACAACAACAGTTTATCGATAGCGAAATACCAATGTCAGAAACAGACATAGATCTAATAATACAGGATGGGAGGGGGGCTTGTTTATGTTTGCCGAAAGACGAAAAATATATGAAGGGTAACAAGTCGAAACGTGTTATTGAAAAAATTGACGAAATCGAGATAAATATTGATTCGTATGATAAAACAATCAAGGGATTCATTTTTGTCTTTATTTTTTTTTTCATGTTCATTTTTTTAAGTGTGACATAAGGCTTGAAAAGTTGGAGTTTTTTCAAAACGTAGTATTTCCAGCGTTAATTTTTTCAAAATGTATTATTTCCGGAAATGGTACATTTTGCATCAAACTCAAAGATAAATATTTAAAAAAAAAAAAAACTTATGATGTGTATTAATTAAACGATAGTGAAAACACTTAAAATATGGGTGAAACAGAAAAATGTGTTTTCTGAAATTTGACATTTTTGGCAATAACATATGTTTTGACTTGTTACCCTTCATATATATTTTTAGTACATATTAATATACACATTCAATATAGTTTTAAATATTTACAACATATTCATATGTCATATAATACATCCAACCGACGGAAGGACTAAATAAATTAATAAAATAAAATACATTTTTAGAGCACAGTGTAAGTGCATATTCCTTGGTTTTTTTTTTTAGTGCATAAGTACATGCATATTTAATGATTTTTAAGTGCTAGAAGTCCTCTGCAGCCCTAATCAAATAATATATAGATCGTACGGGCGAAACGGTCGTAAACGACACGTCAGTAACGGACGTAACACAGTGTGTGTACGTACACTATATTTTCGGGTAACCTCGGTTTCGTTTCGAATCGCTCGTCAAATCGAGTACGTAGTCAAGCGGACATGAATTTTATGATTATTTCTCGCTGTACGCGATGCGTCGGCGGCGGCGACGACGACGACAAAACTGTCATTAATTTCCACGTAGGTACTCGGCGCACGGTTATTGTCGTACGTAAAAACTAAGATAATTGTTGCTCGCTCGACGCGATATTATCATTATCAGCTGTCACGCTCGTCATATTATTATATAGGTCACTTGTCACGTTATTATTATTACACGTCGAAGTTGCACGACGGACTCGTTACATTTTGTATTTGGCACTTCCTCCGCGCGGACTGAAACATTTGCCCTCGAATCGATTTGTAATTTTTTTTTTTTAAGCTATTGCATAGCTTTTATCGCTGGTCTGGTGAAGTGACTGAAAAAAAAATTTTCGTAACGAAAAAGCGTGACCACTACCTGTGGAATCCCGTAATCCCCCTCTCTGTCTACCGCGCGGTGAACCGTATTGTCATACCAACAAAACAAACTCATTTTATGAGAAAAAAAAACTTATGTTTCATATTTTAGTTATCATAGGCCTATAGTTTCTATGATACAAATTCCTGAATAACTAGAATAATAAAAAAATTTAAAATTATATCAACTTCTTATTGATTTAATATGCAATAGCTTTATCGCGGAAGTCCCCGAATGCCACTAGTCTTTTTTTTTAATTTGGGACCAGAGAACATAATGTTATGTTAGGTACGAAATCAAGTTCTTTGGTTTTACCGCGGCAATAGACATTTTACTCGTGTACGATAAAGTTTTAATTGAAACTCTACGCATCAGAAGCTCGGGTGAATCTATTAAGATCCTGCATTATTGAAGCACAGGAGCTTTTCATAATAATTTTATGCGATGATGATGATGATGAGTTAATGAATTATGCGACCGTTTTCAAATTAACGTATTCTAATGTAATATATGTACAATATAGTGTTTGTGAGCTATCTAAATTTTAGCGAACAAATAATTTTTCACTGTTTTTATCGCCGTGATTTTTGTCAATTTTTTTTTTTTTTAGATTTCTTGCGTGGTAATTAAAGAGCGGATCTTTAGGTTTTTACATATTTTTATTGATTTTATGCAACTTTACGAGGGTGAAAAAAGTGGACGATTTATCTATCACAGAGTTCGTAGGAAAAAATTAATTTTGCATATTAAAACATATTTTGAACATAGAGAATATTTCGCTTATTTTTTATATTTTAGACTTTTAGATTATATTCTATAATTGTTCATAAAAATTCGTATATTTTGTTAATTTCTCGAAATGTGATTTTTTCTAGCAATAATTTTTTCTAGGAAAAAAAATAATTTGATTAAAGAGTGATAAAAATTCAAAATCATTCAATCATCTACTTGTCTGTAATCGAATTGGTTATGTTCCCGAGGAACGGTTTAAAGTTATCTGTTATTTTTTATTAAGCTCTTGTGTTTTTTTTTTAATTACATTTTACTATTATGTTTAATTATATTTATATAGCTCTGTATCAACTTATTTACATTTTTTATTGTTCAATAATTTCCTGTTACCAAAGGAATGGTGCAAAGTTATTTATTATTTTTACTAAACTATTATATATTTTTAAATATATTTCATCACACTTACGTAGCTATGTATCACCTGATTAACATTTTTCATTGTTCAACAATTTCGTGTTACCAAAGGAATGGTGCAAAGTTATTTATTATTTATTATCAAACTCTTATGTTTTTTTAATTACATTTTATTATATTTATGTAGCTATGTATCAACAAATTTACATTTTGTATTATTCAATTATTTACCTGTTACCAAGAGAATGGCACTTAACAGTTATTTATTGTATTTATTGAACCTTTTTAGAAAAAAATCATATTTTCATATTTACGAATTTAATAAGGAATATTTAGAGAATATTTTAAGGTTTTAAGAACCTAAAAATCTGCTCTTTAGTGATTATCAATCAATTATAACAAAATATACTCATTCTTCTTTCTTGGTTCTGGCCTTTAAGACCATGCCGCTAAACACAAATCTTGCCATCTGTCTCTGTCCTCTGCAGCTTACCTCCATTTGACTCCTGCTTATAACGTTTTTAAGTCCTCTTTTACGCAGTCTTCCCGCCTCAATCTGGGTCTTCCTAAAGGTCTTTTACCTATAGGCTCTTCCTCTATTACCTGCCAAACTAGAGCTTGCTTACGCCAGACATGACCCCCCCCCACATGAGTCTTCTTTTCGTGATCTCCTTAACTATATCAGGTCTCTGAAACTGCATTTTGAGTTCATAATTATGTAATTTTCTCCATTCATTTAATTCACTGTCAAAACCGGTCCAAATATTTGTCTTAAAACTATTCTCTCAAATACTCCTAGTTTCTGTTAATCGGGTTTCTTCAATGCCCACGTCTCAGAACCGTACAGGAAAATTATAATGTCATATACATTCTTATTTTTTAATTTTTAGAGAGGGTTCTCGATTTTAGTACTCTTTCTAATCCATAGTATCCCTTGTTAGCTAATTGTATTCTTGACCACACCTCTGTCTTAAGTATTATTATTATCTTGAGTAATAATCGATCCCAGATATTTAAATTGTGATACTCTCCTAAAAACATGTTCTTCAAACGCAATATAAAAAATATAAATGCGTGTAAAAAAATACTCGTACATTTTTCGAATCGAGTTCTTTAAACTCAACACGGGAAAAATCGAAATGTACGCGTTATGTTATAGCAAAGTAAGCATCAGAACGTTCTACTATACGTTTTTCACTTACACCGCACCGTCATGTTATCATTAGTGTAGTACTTACGACTATTTGCGAATCGGAGCATCCGCACGGGTTCGGGTTCACATTAAAGTCTGGCGAACGGTTTTCGAAATAGCTCGTGACTTTTTCTCGGTATTTCTGATAGGCGAGGGTCGGCGGTCGAACTCACGGAACCACCCCCGGAGTATGTCCATATACGACTCGTGCGCCCCTTGTAAATATAATATATTATGTATACGACGCGTAGAACGGTTTTTTATTTTTTTTTCGACGTTCACATGCGTATAATAACGTAGGTATGTACAAAAAAAAAAAAAAACAAACAAACTCTACCGTAATAAACGTAATGTGATTTTTTTCAACCACGCGACTGAATATTTTATTCGAAACGAACCGACGGCGGCCGCGCCCGTGAATTTCGTTCGAGAGGGGCGATCGCCATATCATAGGTATAATAAAAAAAAAAAAAAAATGAAAAAAATGAAAAAAATGTCACAAACGTCACAGATGAATTATTTAACGTGTACGGGTTTACACACCGTATATTGGTAAACATTCTGTGACGAATATAATGTTATATTATTATTTCATTTGCGTTCGACCGCCGTCGCGCCGCCACCGTTGTTGATGTTGTGCGGATGGCGTGACGTGTTTTTCGCGTAATTCGGTTTCACTCCGGCGCCGCGGGGCTCGGCCTCGTACGATTGCCCGATCGTTTGTTTCGGCCCGGTGTTTTTACCGCGTATATAAAATCCGTATTTTTCAAAAGCGGTTCGATCGCAAAAATTTGTATTTTATACATACAAATTTATTTGTACCTTAAAATGTTTATTTCACCTGCCGATTTGGATTTGGGGATTGACATATCCCCAGTGAAGACGCGCCTTTACAGTGCAGTTGGATTTCGGTCCAGACGATTCACACAGAGAGTAGCGTAACATAGAGCGTATTATTATATACCGTGGATTTTATCGGTCTGTGCGTCTTCCGTATGGTTACCGTGGTTACCGGGGCTAGTGACGAATTTGTTTAAGATTTATTAAAAGATTCGGTTAGGAAAAAGCTTTGAGCTACTCCGTGGCCAGTCTTTTTCCGGGAAATTAAGTCTATGTCAACATTATATTATATTTTTACAGCATATCTCCATGGGTATATACAATCGATTGGTTATTAGATTTTTCAATTTAATAATTCTTTTCGAACTCGTGTGTGTGTGTGTATGTACGTACAAAATAATAAATATTTCTACGGGTTCTAGCGCAGCAGCAATTTCATCCGACCTTTGTCAGATTAGGTTTATTTGTTTCTCGGAAAATTTTAGAGATATTATTTTCCTTCGGGCGTGTTATGTTTTTTTTTTTTTTTTATTATTAAATTCTTACTAAACCTCTGACAATTCGACGCCAAAACCACAACATACCTTATTCGTTTTACACGTTATTAAATACCGATATTAGTCTTTCACAGTTGAGAATCACCGTTATTCTAACAATAATTCGTTCGTCAATGTTTATTTTATATATGTAGACAAATCCCGAGCGATGAGTTTCCGTAAAACGAAAACCGTTTGGGTAAGAAGAAAACTCTGTAGCTGCATTTGAATTCCCATGTTTCATGTGTTTCTGCAAGTTTCATCGCGAAAGTTTCTCGTTTTGCAATAGCAAATAATATCAGCGCCCCGGGGTGGGGGACATTATTATTTCGAGAGCATATGCGTTTGACAAGTTTTTCCAATCCACAAAATATTTTTATTTTTTAAATCAATCACTTTATACATATATACCACTTTATTGATATAGTCTACAAAAATAAACAATTATTTTTTTTATTTTTTTGTTTTAAATAATATTGAATACCTATAAGAGTATTATAATATAGTGCAAGAGAATTTATAAATTGTTTTAATTTAACAAAATGTACTCAGATTCTAAGTTGTTTTGACAGGTCAATGTTCTGATGATACCGATGCTGAAGATGATGATAATGATTCTGGAGGTAACAACATATCTTATGGAAGACGTGGCTTTAGTCTGCGATTTTTGGTTCTTTTCTCAATTTTGAAGTGAAGGGCTCCTTCTATTGTGTTGAGCTTCGAATGAAATTTTTTAAATTGTTCAATTATCCATGTGGTTAGGTATGGAATTCCAGTGTCGTTGTGGAGTTGTGTGTTTCGCATGTACCATGGGGCTTTAAGAGCTATTCTAAGAAATTTGTTTTGTATCGTTTGTAATTTTGTAATTTTTATTTGGGATGCGGCTGCCCGTATTGAAAATGCATATGTTATTAATGGTCTTATTATTGATGTGTATATTAGAAGTGATCAAAACAATTATTATAATATTTACATTACCTACCTTTCATCAGACACTTGTCGTCTACAAATCTGTACGCCTTTTCTCAAGGTACACGCAACTCGATGACCCGTCTGGTCATTACGCTGCCATGAGTGAAACCAAAAATCATTCAAAGGAGAAGTCATTCAAAATATGTATATGACACCGAAATTATCATTTAGACATGCAGTACCTGGGGCAACACGTGGTTTGTACACGCTACGTTTTGTATCAATTCGTATAAAAATGTCGGCGTCAAGACCGTCGGCATTGAAAAATATCGGTACCGAAAATTTTTAGAACCATTATACATAATATGCATAGAATTTGGCGCCAAAAATTACGAAGCCAGAAATTTTTTGAGGCAAAAAATGAAAATGCTACACTCAAAAAAAAAAATAACTAGGTATTCGTTTTGTCATAACCTTATCTGACCTGTACGTTTTGTTTGTATGTCTTACATAGTTTGTATTTTACTGCGCTCCATGTCCGTGTCGGGCGTAAATCATCGAATAAAATATGAATTTAAAGATCTCATAAATCTATTGTGATTAATTAACTAATCGAAAAAAAAATAAAAAATAATCAGACGCTCGAAACGGGCACCATTACACCCTATCAGCTCGGCTTCCGTCGGCGAAGACTGAATACTCGTTAAAGCACCGTCATTCCTAACGTGTACAGTGTACTCGCGACTCTGTTGTCTGTCACGCGTCGTACCGTTTTGACTCGTAATGGAATACAATGCGTTTCGTTTAATTGGCCGATGTCTGCGGTAGATAATAACAATAGTAGTGTACATAAAACCGTTTGCGATTTCGTCTTGCCCCCGGACCGATGCACCGTCTCGGGTTCCGCGAGAAGTTTCGCCGTTCGACCTTAGACGCAACAAACGTTTTGGAATTTCAACGCAAATTAATTATCATTTTATTCTATCTCCTACATAAATCGAGTTCTATAGTGTTATTCGTTTGAAGTCGTTTCACGTCGCAATTAGTAAAATATTTTTAACTTTTACTTGTGTTTAGTTTTTGTGTTTTCATTTCAGACCGTCGCGACGCGTCGTATAAATAATATAAATGTGTAGGGTAAATGGCCGAGAAATGTATCGAAATATGTTAAACAAATCCATTACAAGTTCGTATCTAAAAAGTAAAAGGTTAGAATGGGTGGGTCATATTTGGAGATTGGAAGGTATTGCGAAAAATCTGTTTACTGGAAAACTAAACGGTAAAGGCCTAGGGGTCGACCAAGACGAATATGGGCGGACAGAGTGGAAACTTGATCTCACGGAAATCTCAGAAGAATTAATAAGGATTGAAGACAGCGAAGACCGAGATAGATGTAAAGATGTGGCGGATGCAGCGAAGGTCCTAAATGGACTGAAAATGCTAGATAGTAGAAGAAGGGTGAGTGGTCATAAATGGAGGGGAGGATTTTGAGCGCTACAACCCCCACGGGATGTTTTTGCTTTGGAAACTTTTCAAAGGTAACAGTCGAATTAAAATCGTGTTCTCTAAAATCAGATGTATTTTGGCCCGGGGGAGGCTTTGCGTCACGTGCGAAAACGTTTGCGTCGACGACTTGAACGGTCCGAACTTCATTATTGTTATTATTGTTATGATTGTTATTTTTATTATTATTATTATTATATTTCACACTGTGTATTGACGTCACGAAAACGCTTAACTAGTATTGTTATTAGCCTCGACGCGACGTTACGATCCGTCGGCAAATATAATGATATTTCGGTAATGCCGTACACGCGGATCAATTGGGGGGGGGGGGTGATTCGTCTGCGACGTGCCGTTTTTGCGATAATTAATGCATTTCCGATGATTCGTCGTAACACGCGGCCGTGCACCGGACAATTTTGGCACGAAACCCGTGAAAATCATGCGTGCCCGTCGGAAAATTCGATAAATCCGATTCGTCCGCAGCCCGTTCACACCGCGGCCCCGACTCGGACTCGCCGTCGTATATACGATATTATACACACGTATATACTCGTACCACGAGTGTTCGGACGTGCCGCCACGCCACGGTCTGGGCCTACACACGGCGGCGACGACGGCATGGACGGGAGCGGGTCCAGAATAATTATTAAAAGAGAGGGGACGGGGGTGTGGAATTTCGTATTATGAACGTGATTGTGTGTGTGTGCATACACTAAGTACGAATGGATTCAGAATACTAAATATTTGTTGCGATCATAGGCGTTCCACCGGGGGGAGGGGGGAGGATATTGGGGATAGATTAGGGTGATGACCATACGTCCTGATTTTTACGGGATTGTCCTTTATTTTAGAGTTGTGTCCTGTTGTCCCGACGAACGTCTCTCAGGACGCTTTTTGTCCTGTTTTTTATTCAATATTATAAAGCTGTAAATATGTTTATATTTTATTGGTACAATATGCACAAATTACCTCATATTATTAGATTCGAGAAGGTTTTAGGAAAGAGATGACCAATTAAAATTTTTAGGTATGCGACCCGAAAAATTATCGCCGATATGAATTTTAAAAGTTTTCAGAAAAGTGAGTATAAGAATAAAGTATTTTAGGAAATTATAAAAAGTTTTCAATTATTAAGTAACTACTATTTGTATTTATTATTATTATTATTATTATTTTTTTTTTATGTATTTATTGAAAATGATGTATTTGTTTTGTAACTGTTTTAAAAGAATAGAAATAATATTAAATACATATTAGATACTATTTTAGGTATATTAAATTATGTTTTTTATTATGATTAAAAATTGTGATAAAAAATTTGATTAAATTATTTTTTTTAAATTACGAAAACTATTTTAGTCCTATTTTTTATTTTTTTTTAAATATGGTCACTCTAGGATAGATCTAGAGCCTACCCGTAGCGTTTGTTTTAGTCCAAAATATGAATATTGATAAAGGCGTTGTTATGGCGAACTGATATTAAATTATTTCATATAAATAGTGATGGGCAAACCAAGACCTGCAAGACCAAGATTATGGCAGTCTTGGCCTTGGTCTTGCAGAGCCATTTATAGTCTTGGTCTTGGTCTTGCACTCCAAGGGTCTTGATGCAAGACTCTTGCAATATTAAAAAAAAAACATTATACCCTTATTTATGCTGAGTTCGTAGAACTTGTTAATTGTTTATTATCACTAAGAAATTACTATACTATATATATATATATATATATATATATATAGAGAGAGAGAGAAAGAGAGAGAGAGTGAGAGAGATTACCTTATATATCATTCTAACATAAATAGTTATTTCATTTTGCACTATTTAAAAAAAAATTATTATGTTAATTAAAATAATAATAAACTTTTTATTAATTTATTTTTTGTAAGTTTCTATTCAATCAAGTCAACAGTCAATCTAGATTGTGTAGCTCATCAACATTTGTGTCATATTCGGCAGCTAAAAATAATTCCATTAAACGTTTTGTATTGCTATTTGTTACAAAACCACGTTATATTATTTATAGTGTTCAATTATTTAGTATCTTGTTTTCAATAATTCAATAATTCATTACTTTTTTAATTCCTGGAACGTGTACGTCAAATGCAATATTATGTTTTTATTATATTCCTAACAAAATATTTCTTTTCACCTACACTAAATGACGTGTGGTTTCTGGGAAAATTTGAAAAAAAAAATTTCAATAAATTTTTGCAAGACTGCAAGACTCTTGTAGTATGAGTCTTCTTTTGTTCTTGGTCTTTCAGACTCAGTCTTGGTCTTGGCCTTGCTGCAACACCAAGACCAAGACTGCAAGACCAAGATAATTTTGCCCATCACTACATATAAATAAATAATTATGTGTGAATTGTTATCATTCGTCTCTATAACGATCGGTGTACAGATATAGAAAAATATACTTAATGGTATAGACCAGAAGTTCCCGACCTTTTTTGACTCACTGCACCCATAGCCGTTTTCTAAAGTTCCGGAGGCACCCTATAGACTACTTCGATTTTATTTAGCAGCACATAAGTATCAACATACACAAGAGTAGTAAGACGTAGGTATATAGTATATTATACACGTTTTATATTTTATAAAACAAATTAAGACATACTCTCATTTTTTCTTCTCCGATGATCTCCGTTTTCATTCGTTTATTTGTTTTTATTTTTACAAGAGCGAAAATGTGTGGTAAAAAACACGTGATAGAGTGACAACTTTAAAAACAGTACACATCAAAACGATAGCAATTAAGCCGGTTTGAACATCAAAATAGATTGAACATCGCAATATTTTGTAACGATTGTTCTTTATCAACATCGTACGTAGCTAATTAAATAGGATTTATATAGTAATATAGTTTAGTTTAGATTAAAACTGGTAATATAGGATCTAAAACACTTCTGCGGACGACAAACCGAAATTTAATCCAACCATCTGCCGTCGAAGGCGTGCGCACGCAGTGGTATATACAATTTGTAAAATCACCATTTTTTGAAAAAATGTGTCATTTGAATGAGTTTAAAAAAAAATTTAATTTTTTGATAAATTTGAGGTCTTAGTGGCCTGCTTTGTATCGAAAATGAAAAATGTTTTAAAGCTCGTCATGGTTACCGCCCGAGCGGTAAGTCGTCAGTATGAATACCGTGAACCGTAATAATTGTTTTTTTTTTCTTAATATTCCTCTCGTTTCGACGAAGGTTATGCTCTTCTCGTATTTCACGTGTGCGGATTTTTAGCGTCTGTCGTAAAAAACCAACCCCGTTACACGTTAACGTTACAAACAATATTCCGCGGGGCGAATAATTATTATTATTACGACGACGACGCGCGCGCGGCAACGGATTTTATGATCCGTGTTATTACTTATTATTGTAATAACGCGGTGTTATTATTATTATTATTATTATTATTATTATTATTATTATCTTCATTATTATTACTATTATATACGTATAACGTCGTTTATTAATAAATATTCGTTTTGGATTTGCATACGAAAACCTACGCGCACCGACCGTGAATACCGTTTGGCTTGAAAACCGTTTCGAAATAAAAAAACATCAGGGATTATTCCGAGGATTTTTCCCGATCGCGCGTTTCATTTCTTTTTTATCCGCATCTCGAGAATCTGATGTTTGTGATTATGTCTCGAGAACTATAATACCAAAAAAATTATTCGGGTTGATTTTTTGCTTTTTCTGTGATAATTAAAGGCAAAAACAAAGACAAATGAAATTTTGATAAATTTAATTTCAAACAATATACCCCACTCGTTATTTTTTTTCAAAATATTTCTACAAAAAATAACACAACTTGATTATTTTTATCGTATAAAATGCTTTATTTATTTTTTACACATATACCAGTTTGGAAATTACAAAACAAATCTAATTCGCAATATTTGCGATTTCAAATTTGTGTCTGCTTTCCCGACCAGGTTTTAGAATAAGCCCTGAATAACATATTGTATAATAATAATAATAATAATAATAATAGTGCTCAAATATACCGTTACGATACCGTCATGGTTTGAAAATATGTATGTTTTTTTTTATGGTGAATAAGGAATTTTATGGTTATCTATGTATGCTCAGCTACTAAATCCTATTTTATAGTGTTTATTATTTGGTAAATATTATTACACAGTACCTATATATTCATGAAACGTTTTTTACTAAGTCCGAGTTTCTAAAAAAAGGAAGGATCAAACTGTATAATATAAAATAATTACTTTTATGCATTTGCGTGTTTTTCCAAACAGTCCAAAAAATAGAAAGGTAAGCTGCAAGTTTGAATCATAGTGCATAGATCCGAAATACAAAGTTTTATTTAGCCTATTTTTACATTTTTTTTTTGCCATTTTTTTACATGTATTGCATATTTTTGTATTTTACGATTATTTATTGCATATAGCCTATAGGTAAATGATTTTCGAATGCATAATAATATGTAATATTTTGATTAGATTCATCAAAATGACGTATTTAAAACTATATTTATAGGCCATGTAATTTGACGAAGCCGTTTTCTTATCTCATAGCCCCATAGATTTGTAAAAAAAATATTTTTAAATCGATTTTTCAGATTGAAATTACAATACGTCAATACGTCAAAACAAAAATTTTGATAAAAAGAATCATACAAAAACTATAATATAATTTTATGTATAAAAAATAATGAAAATAATAAGACTTTTCTAATTCCATTTTTTAGCGTATTTTTTTTAGTTTTAAATGTGTATTTCCTACAGCATAAATGCATATTTTATAGCGTATATTTTTAAGGCTTTTAGAGCATATAAATCTGGGCCTGGTAATAAGTTATGCCCCGTTCAGTGAGGCTCTTATACGAATAGATTTATAACATTATATCAAGACTTTTTTCTGTGCACGTTTATTTAAAATTGTGTTGTAATTAATAGACGTGATATAAAATTACAAATAATTTCAAAAGATTATCAGGCGGAGCGATGGTCGCTTTGTCTACCCTCTTCAGCGGGCGCTCTTGCACTTAGGGGCTTTTTTTCGCGTCGGTACGACGCACAACTATCGTGTCGCCCCGCAGTCGCGCCTCCGCAGGACTCGTTGGATTCGACAGCCGCACGGTCCTTCCATATCACCTCCGAGTGTAGACCGATAAACGCGTAGAGCGCAGAGGCGTCCCGTGGAGATGCACTATATATTTTGAATCGGCAGGACTAACAGTGAACGCCATTAGGCTTCATGAATATCACGCCACTGGCTCAGTGCTGCTCGGCACCGGAGCCTCGAGATAGATAGATAGATAGAGAGAGAGAGAGAGAGAGAGAAAGGCAAAAATTAAACTGTCGTTATTCGTGATAATAAATCATTTGAAATGCAATATTCAATATTCCGACGGCCGTGTAAAATACGTTCACCGATTTTCACGAAACTTATAATTTAGTTTGAAAGTTTTAATGTGGTCGGTTTTTGGTGTGGGGGCAACGTCTAGTGATTTCAAATCGTATACGGTTTTGTCATTTATAAGTCGTAATCGAATTAGCCGTGAAGTTGAAGTTTTCAGAAAAAAAAAAACAAAAATTCGGTATAGAAATGTCAAATTTTTAGAAAAATTTCTTCTACGCGGAACAAAATGGAGCAAAATCATACCGAAACGCATTTTGTTAGAAACTGGTGAACCGTACGTTTTACAATCCGAACTTAATCTTTATACGCTGTACGAAACCGTTGTGAAATCGCAAAAGATAATCTACTTACAGTGCGCCGACAAAATTACATTTTAAGTTTATTAATGGCTTTTGGTTCAGTCTTTTTAAATTAAAACCGTATTGAACAATAAAGAAAAAATCTAAATGCAAAATCAATACGTTTTTCATCTCGTTTAAACCCCCCTATTGGTTTTGCCCATTTTTCTAAAATAAAGATACAGTTTTTTCTGAAAATTTGTTTTACCTCCGTGTATCACCATAGTCATTAATATTTTAAATTTATTGTGATTTGGAAAATCGAGTAACGATCATGTGTGAAAATTAAGGAATCGAGGAAAATGTGTGCGCATATTTAAATTTTCATTTTTTTTTTTTTTTTTGTAGGTACAACATCTAAAAATGTCACGAATATAATATAACGTTATGATTTATTATAAATTCATTAAAAGTTCTATTCAAACACGATGACGTCAAAGAAATTTACCTAAGAAAAATACACGACAAAATATTTTAATTTATATTTATTGTACATTTTATTAAGCTCGTATTTATTATTAGGATTTTCAAAGTTTTAATATGATTATTTTGTACTTGGCAAAAAATATAACAGACTTCATCATTTTTGAAAAGACGTAACACAATGAACAGAGTCAGCGTTCAATCTTCTTTCTCCCATAGTTGATCTATTTTATCAAGTAAAAAAAAATACCTAATAATATAGACTTGTAGTAACGTAAGAAAGAAAAGAGGTAAGAAATAAGTATAAAATCTCTTTTCGAAAAAAAAAAAATACGTATCGTTTTACTAAAGCCACTGTTATTTACTTTTACCTCGATGTTGGTTGTGTGTACTAGTTTGAGTACTTTTTAATTAATTAACTTTTTTATCATTTCAATTGATTTAAAATGAACTAAACTACGTACATTGCATCGTCATACTACAGGATATGTATATTATATACTTAATAATAAAAAAAAAAATTTGAAAATTTGGTTCTTTTAAGTCCACGAGTCGATATAATATGAAAACAATTCGACTTTGATTTATTGCTGACTTAAATATCATGGTTTGTAAATTGTACGTAATCTGATGAGTATCCCGTATTTTGCATTTCGATTATATCATTGAAATTTAAAAGAAAGAGTTTGTATTCAAAAAATAATTTAACATCGCAGTATTATTTATCGAAACCCTTTTATTTGTTTATTTTATTTGTTTTTTTTTTTTGTCGATTGCAACAACCTAAAAAATCTCATGAATACATCACAAGTTGATTAAAGTTGGCCACTCCTGGTTTTAAGGACCGTTCAACGCACGACTACTCGAGTTAAAAGATCTGATGAAAGATAACAGACATCTGGCAAAAAAGAAAAAGAGGGAAAGTTTATTTTATTTATTTTTCTAACAATACAGAGTAATCGACTAGTCCGTTGATAAGTTAGTAAAAACATTTTACATCTGCATTTGTTTGCCTGTTATCTAATGACGCGATTTCACATACATCGCGTACTTTACTCAGACAGAGATGTGATTTACCTTTGTTACGCGCGATTATACGGGGAAATCTTCACTGAATTTTAGATTCTTAGTGAAGCGGAGCATCTATTAGTTTTCCAATGATGTTTATTTGTTTATTTATTTATTTATTTTTGTTGTGAATACATTTTCGGGTAGTTAGAGCGATCCAAAAGTTCCATACGACAATTCTACAGATCGGAAATTGCAGGTAGATAGTACTTTTTCCTTTCTTCTCTCAATAGTTTTTCTAAAAGTGAGGAAAAACTGCTGAAAAACCGCGAGTAAAAACGGTAAAATTTGCCGTAAATGACACTGTCATTAGAGCGATTTTAGTTGTGTAGTCCTTACGCGGAAAGTAATGACGCTAAAAATTTGAAATTTTCGCCATTTGTTAATGATATATTAATACATATATTACAAAAGTTTTTTTTTTAAATTTGACAACTTTTCGGCTTAATAATAGAACCGGTTAGAGAGCTTCAAGGTAAGGCATAATATAGTTTTCTTTCAAATCGATTTGCGGAGAATCAGCTTCTACAAATCTAACAATTATTGTGAATGAATGGAAATCAAAAATTTCGGAAATAGTAACAGGGTATGAGCCACAAAACATATTCAATGCTGATGAAACTGGTCTGTTCTACCGAGCATTACCAGACAAAGCGTGGATGACTACTCATATAGATTGGCTTCAACGACTCGATTACCAAACGAAAACTCATAACAGAAAAATTTTATTGTTTCTTGACAATGCGACATCACATACACATATCTGTGTTTGGACAACGTAACACTTCCCCCCCCCAATACATAACATCAACTTCTCAGTCTTCAGATCAAGAAATAATCAAAAATTTCAAAGTTTTTTTACCTCAAGTTCGCGCACTACAACACATTATTGCGAATCTGGATGATGCTCGAAATGCACACGACCTGGCAAAGCAAATTGATGTTTCAAAATCATGGGTGAAAAAAGCGGGGAGAGAAATTTCTTCATCGACAATCACAAACTGTTTCAAAAAAGCAGAACTTCCGTCCAGTGAACCTTCAGAAATCGAAAATGAAGTGAATGTGAATTGATTGAAATGAGTCGATTGAATTAATGGAGCTTCTTCCGTTGCCTAGAAACGACGATTTTGCCATAATAGACAGTAATATTTGTCTACAGAATGCAGTTCAGGTGATAAAGCTATGATTTTAGATAACATTCGAACTGAATTAAATCACATGGAAGTCGATGATGAGCAACAAGCTGATGACCGACTAGAAAATTCTGAAACTAAGACGTTTGGAAATTATTCAGACGCTCTTGAACAGCTTATTCGTCCGAAAGAGTTTTATTTGAATATAAGTGATGAAAAAGGGCTGGGCGGTCCTGGTTTGCGCACAAATACCAAAAAGACAACTAGTTTGCGCACAAAAGTACCTTAAAATAAATAAATATGAGGCACATAATATCTACTATGAAAACTTTAAGCTACTTTAAGAAATGTATTATCTTATGTGGTACGTAAGTACATTTCCCTTCTCACTTTGCAGACTTAGGACTGTCTATGAAAACATTTGTTCATAGGTGTGGTCAAAAATGTACGATTAGTCTTAATAGTAGTGTAGTTAAACCGTATTATAGTTTATATTCGTTATTTTTATTTTTATTTATTTTTTCACGTTTTTAAAGTTTTAAAGTTAAATTTTTTTCCATAAATGCGATTTCCCATTAATTCTATTGCATTTGATTAATTTCTCCAGTTTGGTATTTTGTCCATAAATTTATTTTAGTTTTTCTTGCTTCGGAGGATTTTTCAGTAAAAATAAAATAAAAATATTAGATTGTGCGCAAACTATATATAGTTATTGATTAACTATATATAGTTGTTGATTTAACTTTATCATGTGTGCAAACGAGTTCCATTATTTACAATCATTTTTTAAGAAATAATTAAACATGTAATAAAATTAATATTATTAATATTATTATTAATTATTAATATTTGTAGATTAATTTTATTTTTAAAACAATGAAACCTGTCTACAACGGACACCTGTATATTGTAACGGACAATTATTTTGGTCCCGTGACTATCCGATATATACAGATTTCGCGGTATTATTATATTCATCCGTAGTTGTAGAGAACTACGGCTATAGGAACATCTTATTTTAAATAATAAAAAAAAAACCCCCCCGATACGCATGCCGAGCAGAACGCAGACGAACGCTTGACATACACGCGCGGTGTTTCGGGAAACGTACATAGGTTTCCCTACGAAATAACCGTGTTTTAAACGATACGGCGGCACCTACAGACGGTAAATCCAAAACGTATTTCAAACGAGTGAATGATTAAATATTTCAACGTATGACTTACGTGATAATGAGTGCGGAGAAAACTCCAAAAGGAGTGCCGTCGGGGTTTAAAAATGTATAAGGTAATTAGAACGCGTCGAGTTTTAGGTCAGGTGAGATCGGGTGGAGGGTATGGGCAGACGCGAGGGGTGTGAAATCGATCACTCGCCACTACACACAGACACAGACACAGACACAGACACACACACACACACACACACACACACACACACACACACACACACACACACACACACACACACACACACACACACACACACACACACACACACACACACACACACAGAGTCGGATCCGAATTCTCGTGCTTGTGTTTGTGTACCCGAAACGGGCTACACGTGATTTATGGTTGTAGTCGCGACTCTGTGCAGCGACCGTTGTATAATAATGTGCGTGGCATAAATCGTGAGCGCGTCCGGCGGGTGGGGAAGCCACAGTTTTAATGAGACGCCAACGATGGCGATCTACGACGACTGCGCATAATAATACTGAGTTCCCCGGGCAATCGCGTCGTCGGGTCCCCCGTCGTGTGTATACTCTAAAATCATGGTATTATCGCGCGATAATATTGCGTCGGAGAGATAAATATTTTGCGCGAGTCCAGTTATGTTTCGGACCTTGGATTTAGATTTAGCCACAATCTTGATATGAAACTACAGATTATAGGGAATGTTTGTTGCGAGGCTTTTAAAATATTTGGTTTTGTTATGACTGTAGAGTCCGGATTTGTATGCATTTACATATTTATAATGAGTGTATGCTGTTCGATGACAATAAGAAATTTGGACGATTTGTGTAACAGATAATGCATAGAAAACAATTTATTTTGCATATAAATGCATATTTCAGGGATGACGGCATGTTTTTAAATGTTTGCATATTCAAGCATGTTTGGTACCTATTAAAGTATTTAAGTTTACAAAACCGTGTTTTTTTTTAAATTTCTTTATTTTGTATTTTTATTCAAAAATATTAACTAAAGAAATAGTATAAGAAGATTTAATATGATTTTATCTATTATTTTTTACTATTCCTAATTAAAGTATTTGTTGAATACATTTTTAAATATTTACTATTCCTCAACCAATATTTTAAGTTGATGTCTGCAATCAAAAAATTAAGTTACCTATCTAATTTAGTTGAATTATTATTTATGAAAGAAATTAAAAAAATAACAAAAACATAATTAAATGCATAAAAAATTATGCAAATAAATGCATATATTTTGGGCAAGAGTATATTTTTGCATAAAATTAAAAAAAATAAGAGCATATCAAGTGCATATTTAAAAGTTTTTAGATGCATAAATGCATACTATTTTAGGCTTTTTGAGTGCATAAAAATCCGGACTCTAGTTATGAGATTGGCCGAAAAACTTGGTACATCTCTAAAAGTATTATTATGTGCTCTTGTCACGTCGATTCTCGAAAATTGCTGCACTGTGTAGAACCCGTATATTGTAGCGTGCCAGCGAGTATTCGTTGACTCGGTGTACGTTGCGATATCGATATACAGGCTCCGGGTGATGGGTGAAATAAATATAAGAAACCGCTTGTTGTTGGTTAGATTTTAATTAATAAACTGTAAACACTTTGTGAAATAAAATAGATTTTTAATAATACAAAAGTTAATTTCTTAAAACTGGGTGACGTGAAGTGGCGTTGACTCGAGTGGCTGAATACGTCTGACTGGACGGCCGATTTTGGGTTGGTTATATAGTCGATGCTGACCTCTGTGACAAGTGATATCGTGTGAGCCAGGGACATCGTTGTATCCGGCACGTTTAGTCTTCGTCGTGGTTGGTCTCATTAGTTATCTCGGCGCGTGTGACTTGTTGATGATTGTGGGAGTCGCACGTGGCCATGCGTCAGAATAGTATTATCATATATCCTGGTGTATTTTATTAAAAACACGTTTTTTGTATTTATGTTTCTGTGTTATTTATATTAGTCACATTATGACTTTTTTTTATCTAATTTAGTTTTATTTTAATGTGAACATGTGTGTGAACATTTTACAAATACAAATTAATAATTGTCTAAATTTGAAGATTAAAGGCGTTGTGAAATAATATAATATAATATGTATGTAAATATAATGTGTGTGTGTTACAATGTTAATATATATATATATATATATATGTATGTGCGAGCACATGAGTACATGAAAATGTATACTGCCTCAGACTTCTCACAACTTGAACGAGTTCAGCGGAAATTTTTACGTTTTGTCAGTTACACACTGAAAATTAATTGTCCTCCTCGTGATTATTTCCCTATTTCTGCAGAACTACTCGGCCTTCCTTCCTTTGCTGAGCGTAGGCACATTATTGCTGATAATAGATTTGTGAATGATCTATTGGATGGCAGGATTGATTCTATAGGTCTTACCTCACTTTTGTGTTTTAAAGCACCTCGACGATCCATTAGAAATGCCATTTCTTTCTACGTCCCTCATGCCTATACCGATTATTCGAAAAATGAGCTAATCAGACGCTTAATGACAAACGCCAGCATAGCCCCCAAGTTCAGTTATTAAATATGATATGAATAATACTTTCTCATATTATTATCTTAATATATTCTTGTATCCTATAATATTTAAAATATCAAATTATGTACAAATGCATACTTGCTTAGCCCGCTAACATTATATAAATGAATAAATAAATAAATAAAACATCCTCGCGACGTTCCGTCCAAGACGGAACCCGAACGAGTTTTCCGTCGGTAGTCTCGGCCGTCGTCGGTGGTATCACACTCGATAAAATGAGTTTAATTTTAATCCTGTTCATGTAATAGCCACACGTGTACGACGCGACGCGTTTCGTGATATAAACGAATTCACGAAATTTAATAGGCTACACGTGCCGTGATATTTTGCAATATCAACAAGTCACAGGGACGCCCACCGATATGTCACTCAGGGGGGGCAAAAAAAAATTGTGACTCGTGATGTACAACTATTAATTTTACGAGTAGGTACATAACAATATTATACTCGTAATTAATGGTACAATGATTGTCGGAAAGTCACTGAGTGCCCTAGTCGTGTGAGACCAGTGGCATATTTGAGGGGGGTGAAGGGGGTGATATTGTGTCTGTTGAAACGATAATATATTTTATATATGTATACTTTTTTTTTTAAATTTTGATTTTTAAATTTGTATTATTAGATCAATAGATCAAGGAGATAAAAGTCGAGATTAAACTTCGGAGTAGCGGGGGTGATTGCAGTACATGATTTTGCGGGAAGACTCTGCGACACTCGACTGTAAGTGTTTATGTTTCTGAAACAATTGGTCCGATAACAATGTTTTGAATCAATAATAAAAAATAAAAAAAGCACGTAGGTATAACTAAAAAAAATAATAGCGAATAATAATAATTTTTCATTTAAAAAAATGATAATATGTCGATGTAGTGTTATTGTAGTGTTTCAAATCGTGACCGAACACGACCAAGAAAACGTAGGTAAGCATCGTTCACCGGATCTCACCAATCGCTGTCGTCGAATAGAATCGTCGTGAAATACCCGACAAAATAATAATAATAATAATAACTAGGGCTCGGATTTTGTAGCAAAATAAATCCTTAAAAAAGCATTTTAAGAAGCCAAAAAAAGCAAAAAGAAGCATTTATTAAATTTAATTAAAAAAAATAACTTTAAATTATACATAAAATTAAATATTAAACATGAATTTACGACCACATATTTGGCCAAGTTACTTTCATTAAAATTCATCCTATTGGGCGTTAAAATATTTTTATATAATATGGAAAAAGATCTTTCCACATCAACCGATGTAACCGGTGCATATTCCATATTGACTAAATCATCTAAATCAAAATGGTCCACATTTATCTTAAGTGTAGTGCCATTATGAAAACTATTGATTTTTTGAAGTTCTACCCATCCGTTCTTTGAAAAAACACGATTGCACTTTTCTATAATCGATTTCGCTACTTCACCATTAGCTATATTTTTTGCCAAAGGTCGCATAAAAAAAATTAATAAATAAACGCAAATACTTGGAATAAAAATAAAAAATACCTTTTTTTCTTATTTTGTAATTACACGTGGTATAAACCCAAAATTTGTTGCGATGTAGACAAGATTGTGTGTACAATAATATAGTCCAAGTATATTATACATAGAAATAAATTAAATTTTCAAGAAAAATATGCGAAAATTGAGAAAAAAGAATACCAAATAGGGGAAAAAGCAATAAAAAGCAGGCTTTGTGGGAAAAAAGCAAAAAAAAAAACAAAATAAAGTTTACTTCATTGAAATCAGAATGAGTCAAAACGTATTTATGTATAAGAATTATCTTTCTATCACACTCCCCTCAAAAGAAGCATTTGCTACAAAATCCGAGCCCTAATAATAACGTTATAATATTATACTTGCAGCGGCTGTGTCGCCGTCGCTCCGCGGCCCGGTCGCGGACGCTTCGTCGAACGTTCGAACTTCATTCGTCACGTACAGTCACCATATAAGTGCTATGCAGAAAGTTTCGGGAAAATGTTTCGCTATTATTATACTACCTACTACTCGTAAAATAATATACACCGCGTCGTCGATGTCATCATCGCTCTATAAGAATTGCTTTATAAGAACAGAAATAATATTTAATTCGTATTAGATACTATTTTAAGTACACTAAATTATGACTTTTATTATGATTAAAAAATCGTGTAAAATTATTTAAAAAACCGTGAAAATTATTTTAGTCTAGTTTTTTATTTTTATTTTTATAATTTTTTTTTTTTTTTTTAATATGGTCACCCTAGCATAAGCGTCAAAATCCATATCATACTCAGTTTTCAATCGATACAGACGATTGATCAAAATTACAGTCGAACGATCATTTAAAATAGACGGGAAACCCGACTTTGTTCTTTATGTCGTATTTTTTCAAAATTAAAAATATTCAACGATAAATTAAGTAGTTGATAAAACATCGGGGTTTCGTCCTTCTGAACAATTTCGAAAATGTCACTTGTGCCCCTTCTGGATCGTCGCCGTCGAATCATGTAGATTATTTTTGTTGTTGTTGTTGTTGTTGTTGTTATTATTATCTTTGTAAGATTAAGTGCTTTGTATGACGAACGGTACACGCCTATAATACGAGAACGATAATAAAGTCATCGCGTGCACGTGCTCGCGCGTGACCCTGGTTTTCAAAACTTTCCAGACGGACGCCCCGGTCTCGCGGCTGGCACCGCACCACGCAGCCCGCGACCACGACGTCACTTCGATCGGTCCATCCGTCCGTCCGGCGGCACGTATTTCGCGGCGACGACGCTCGTGGGCGCGACGGTAATCTCATTCACACGCAGACGTGGCCGCGGTGGCGTATTTAGGGATTTTCCGCCTGTAGACACTTTCCGATCCGCCACCTCTCCCTTCCCTCCGCCACTCATAACATTTTTCACAAAACACACTCGAATCCACAAAAAAATCTACAAAAAAAAAATTTGTGACTCGTGAAGTACAACTATTAATTTTACGAGTACCTAGGTACATAATAATATTACACTCGTAATTAATGGTACGATGATTGTCGGAGTCACTGAGTGCCCTAGCCGTGTGAGACCGATTTCATGTAAAAAAAAACGTCCAATTTTGCAACTGACATGAAAAATCTCAGGGGGGCAATGACCCCCACTGGCCCCTCCCCCCGGGTGTCCCTGCGTACGAGACCACCACCATCAACAATCTCGACGCCAGGTACCCGCGCATCCACAGCCGAGGAAAACCCGCTGGTACCGCGTCAACAAAGTATAGATTGTAAATTTTCAATAAACGTTATTTAAAAAAAAAAAAAAAAGTTATGATTTTGTTCTGCGAGTGACGATGTATCATATAATGCGGTAAACACGTCCACGTTCACACACGATGTCTATGAATTAATAGTGTCCATTTGTTTTATGGCCAGCCCCTGCGTGTCTGTTATAAAACAAATAGATCAGTAGATTCACACAGAATCCATTGAGCAAGTGTTCAGTTACCTATAGACTATAATCAATCGATAATAGACAATAATTGTGAGCGAAAATATTTAAAAACACACCTCGTATTTATCCAGAGTAATATGCACGTTTTCCAGAAATGTTGAAATATGAGTGATGATAATTCAAAATTTTCTTAACACGCAAACCAACAGCCGACTAAAATATTGCCCACCGATTTATTAGGCTTATTTTTAGCTTGCCTCGTGATTTCCGAAACTAGTCACATAAAATATTTAAGTCCATAAAATTCTAGGCACTTGTCACTTTGGTTCCACACGCTTTTGGTCCTTGAGAATCAAAAGCAACAAAGGACACAACAACCTGAGGAACAAATTAACAGATAAAAAATACAATACAAAATACAGTTGTTTTATAAATATTCATATATTATTTTCAATGTTATAAAGACTTGTTTATTTCTATTCGCTAATAATATTATTAATGTTTAAATTATCATAAATTTTTTATGGTAAATATTATTATAATTTTGGTCAATTATAAACATTTTAAATAGCAAAACAATATCACATAATATGAGTAATAATAATAATTTCATATAAATCAGCTAAGGGTTTGAGAACAGATGAATGAATTTTTATTTGTATAATAATATACCTAATAAACAATTGATTTAAAACGTACAATGATTAAAAAATAAAAAATGATTTTACAAAATGAAATAGAATTTAAAAAAAAAATTGTTATTTAAATAAAAGTTCAAAATTCATAAAATGCCAACGTTTTAATAACAACACAACACTTACAATGAATTTCACAAAAAAATTGACGCTTAATAATTCAACTAAAATATTAAAAAAAAAAAAAAAAAGTTATAATACAACTCTATTTACGTCTAATCATTATCATTTAAACATTAAAAAATTATAAAGATTGTCAGCATGTCAGAGCAAAGTAATTACAACATAACTCTATAATTAACGTTTAAATAAAATCGGTGGATTTAACAATAAAAAAACAATATAACTTTAGGGAACGAATAGTACTGAACATTTTACTCTCGTAAACTCGCATAAAATTTACAAATGTAAACATGAAAAGTATGCACCGGCGAGAAAAAATGTTTTCGTCCATAAGTGACATAAGTATCAAATAAATAATGCTAAATTTACAATGTAACTCATGTGAAAGAGAATTGCGCCCAACTCGTAAATTTTAAATTTTTATCATTTGTAATCATTATATTTAGTATAGGGCAGTTCAAAACACAAAATAAATAATTAATGTTATGTATCTCATCAGTAAAAGCTCAAATAAAAAAAAATATATATATATTTTTATAAAATATATATATAAATCTCATCAGATTGAATTAAAACAATTTCATCAATACAATTTCAGAAAATAAAATGATCAGATGACAAATGAAAAACTCTAGAACATAGGGTGATACTTAGTTACTAGAGGATGTAAAATTAAAAAATAATTTAATATTTGACTTAATAATTGTTGATGTTACTATAAATAACTAAACATTAAGTGATAAAAAATTATAAATAAATTGCATCTTATTTAGTAAAAAAATATAAATATGATAAAAAAAAAAAATAATAATAATAATAACAACTTAAACTATCATAAATTATACTTGATTATTGACATAATCAAATTTAAGAACACAATTTCCAATAAAAGGAACCGATATGTAAAAAAAATACTTTGAAGACAGTTTTATACAGTCACCAAATTTGTTAATATTGTTTCTCAAACTAAAAGACAATGGATCGCATATAAATTGTCTGAACCACCCTTTGCATTTCATCATGAACATTGTAAAACTTTCATGATGCTAAAAACTAAAGCACAAACAATTGAAATCTATAGTGAAATAACTATAATTATATAATTATATTATAATAACAAAAATCACATTTCAATAATTAATGGAATGTTATAATACCTCGGCACTTTGTTTGAAGTAGTTAATTTTTATGATAAACACTTATTTTAAAATTTGGATGGAATCAGTAGAAATAATTATGATAATAGTAAAAAAAAAAAATAAAAGCAGTACAATTACTTTAATAGTCAATTACAGAGCATGTAATTGATTTATAAAATAAAGAAAAGAATACTGACGGGTCACCACTTAGCGCCAGATTTAAAATATAAATAAATGAAAAATAATAAACATGAAACATTTTTGGAACACAAAAATATAAATTGGAAGGAGTTTCAATAAAAATAATAAAAAGATGAGTTTTTAACAGTTTTTTTTTTGTTTTTGTTTTTTTTCTTGTTTGATATTGATCATGTTTGCTGTTGCTGTTGTATTTCTATTTTTTCTACAGTCATGTCAGGATTCATAGCAGTAGCTTCTTGTATGGCATCAGCTAATGCTTTGTCATGATCTATTGGATCACCATCACTCTGTATAGTTATTTTTTGTTCAACTCTTGTCTCAACTACGCCATCTTTTTCAGTTTTGTACTGGGAAAAAAAGGAAAATAAATGTAATTTAACATAAACTATAAACTACTTGTCTATTTCACTTACTGTTACAGTTTCAACAGTTCGTGTTTTACTAGATATGGCCTGTGTAGAGACAATTTCTCCAGTGAGAGTGTAAGACTTGTTGTCCGCCGTGATGTTAATATTGTGTTTCTCTTCAGCAGTGTTCAATCCGGCCGTCACGTGTTCGGCTTTGAACTCATTCTGAAAACCAAAACCAAAACAAAAATCAATAAGTTGCTAAAAAACTATTTTATTCAGCATATTTGAGAAACCATTGAAAATATTAATACATAATTCAATACCTGAAAATTACTATTATAATATCCTAGTCCATTGGACTCATCTAAGGGGCCTTCGACGTCAATTGGAGTTCCTGAATCATTCGAGCTAAGGCTTGAACTACTTGAAGCTCTACTTAGCTGTATAAAACCATGCAATAATATAAGAATAGTAATAATAATAAAAACAATAAGTATATTTTATGAAACATGCTAAAAAAAGTTTATATACCCACAATAATTTGAATTTTTTTTAGGATAAATGTAGTGAAATTCATGCAACAAAATGAACAATTACATAGAAAATTCAAAAGAGAAAAATTGAAAATGTAACTGAAGATTTTAATGAAATTTAAAAATTTTTTCCATGCAAAATAATAACCATCATTCGTATTTAATAATCATAATATCAACTCGATACGAAAAACAGTCCAAAGTTTTCATTTTGATACAATAAATGTTGATATAAACATGAAACATTAATGTAGCCCGATAATTAGTTAAAATTTTACCTCAGCTTTTGATTCTGGTGCAAGAATTGTTGATGTGGATATAACTTCTTGTGTAACGGTTCTTTGTTCTTGGCGAGTGCCACTGGTTGTGGTAGTATGTGCCACAGTTTTCTCTTCAACCTGATTAAAATGAATAAAATAGAATGAAAATTTGTTTGAAACTTATTTAGATTAAAATGCTTTAGTCAGTTGACTAAAGAAACTGAATAAATTTATATGGCCTCATAATAAAATTATACCTGACTGGTTTTAGAATTTTTCTCCAAATCTTGGTGAGTGGTTGCAGTACGAGTAGTAACTGCTGTTGCCTTAACATATGGAGGCCTACCAGTAGTAGTATCCAAACCTTCAGCCTAAGTGTAAAGCACAAAAACAAAACCATGCAAAGTAAAAAAAAAAAAAAAAAAAAAAAAAAATGATGGCCAAATTTTCTTAACTACTGTTACCTTATTATGCTGAGTTGATACGGTAACTTCACCAGATCTTAAATCTTCCACTTTTTCTTCAATATTTTGGGTAACACCTTCTTTATCCTTGATCATTGTTTGTTTTGTTGTAGTTTTAACAATTAATGGTGCAGTGTTAACACCCAAAGGTTGTTTTTCATCTTCATAATTTTTTTTTTCATTTTCGATGAAGTCAGACAATTCTTTTTTCACATCTACTTCGGCTTTGTCCTTAGATGCTTTACCTAACGAACCCAATTTATCCATAGCTTTTTCTAATACGCCTTTACCACTTTCATTTTCTTTTGACTTCCTACTGAAAAATCCTGATTTGGAATCAGCTTTCTTCTTCTCAGTCTCGACAGTTGTTTCAGCACTAGCTGAGGTAACTTTTTTCTCCAGCACAGTCTTAGTAAATGCAACTTCGCCAGTGGGTTCAACTGTCACCTCTGAACTAACTTTAGGCTCTTTTTTTACTGATTCTTCTTTGTGTACTGCTGATTGAACATAATTAATACCTGGTGTTTTGATATTTGGTGTCTTAAGATCAGCAGCACCTTTTTCCGATAAACCAGGCGTTTTAATATTTGGTGTCTTGATGTCAGAAGCAGTTTTTTCCGAAATACCAGTTGTTTTATTACTTGATGTCTTAAGATCAATAGGTTTTTCCGAGATACTAGGCGTTTTGACATTTGATGTCTTAGGATCAGTAGCAGCAGCTTTTTCCAAAAATGTCTTTCTTTTTTCAGCAGCTGTTTCTGCTACTTTTTTTGCCTCTCCTGGTGCATAGTTAAATGCTAAACCTTGGGCTCTTTTACTAGGAGATGTTGGAACTTCTGAAATACTCTCTTTGGACTTTTGTAAGTTAGTTTCATATGTGAATCCCCCAACTGGTTTTCGTTTTTTAGTAGCACCATGTTCTTCTTCTGTATAATCATAAGTTTTAGTAAAACTAGGAGATGTAGAAATAGCAGATACATTTACAGTAGTTTCAGGTAATGAACGGTCAGCAAATGTAGCATTTGATGATAAATTGGATGTAGTGCTTTCAACAGATTTAAGACTTGTCTTGGATTCTTTTTTCGGTTTTTTCAAATCTTTTTTGGACTTCAATTTGAACTTTTCAATACCTTTGGGAGATTCAGGTTCAGCACTAGTGTCAAGACTAGCATCAGCTTTCAATTTATCTTTAGATTTTTTAGATTTTAAACTAAAACTGCTAAAAATACCTCCAGGACTCTACGAAAAAAAAAACAAACCAAACAAAATGAAAACTAAGAATATGCATACAAATATAAAATAAGAAAAATTGGCTTATAGATTAAATTCACTCCAATACTAATTACATAACATGTAGAAAAAATTCTAAATTTTAAAAACCATAAAATATACAATGATTGTTTTAACTAAATGATACATAAAAATGCAAAAGTTTAGACTCAGCAATAAAATTCAAATCGGAATGAAAACAATTTAAAATAAAGCAAAAATATAAATTTTTAAAAAAGTTTAAAATTTTTAAAATTATTCAAATTAAAAATAAAATCAGCCTCACTGTAAAAATCAATGCTCACCTTCAATTTAGACCTTTCATTATCTTTAATAGAATCTGCTTTAGAAGTATCTAATGAATTGATGCCAGATATGTCTGCACTCGTGTTAGTATCATTTGCAGACAATGCTTCACGTTCTTTGGTAATAAAACTAGTAGTTTTAATGGAAGGAGACGTTTCACGATTTTCTTTTTCTTCATCTTCTGTGTTACCAATACCACTAAATTGAAAATATTACAATCAATACAGTACGTGAAACAATAAATAGACAATAAATTTACTTTGAAACATTTGAAACATCTTTATCTTTCTTCTTTTTTAAGAAGTTAAATGATCCTGTTGGCAATACAGCAATTCCACCAATTGGTTTCTGAAAATCAACATTGTTATTAGTGAGAAAAAAGAAAAAAAACTAAAGTGCAATCAAATCCCAAGGAGTACATTTAAATTACCAGCAAAATAAATATTTAATACTAAAAACATGCAAAAAACATTAACTACCAAAAATCAAAAATCAAATTCAATAGAATTACTTTTGGGATTAGAATATATAGGATTTTTAATATATTGAGAATCAAAATATAAATTATATTATGTTACTATTTTTTTTTTTTTTTAGTTACAAAAATGAATAAATATTTCACATTAGCAAATATAAAGATCACGTATAAAATAAAAATTAAATTTTGTACATATTTTTTTTTAAATAATTATACAATTTCATTAATTAAATTAAAATTTAAAACGATAAATAAAAAATTTTCAAGTATTGCAATACTAGATAATATTTTTAAAAATCATAGTACAAATTTAAAATTTTGAAAATCAAAAGATGAATAATACCAATTATGATTTATTCACAAAATGATGTAGATTTATGAAATATTTTATTTAAAAAAATTACTTTACTTAAAGTAAGAAAGTGCAAAATTATTGAAAAGTTGACCTTGAGATTAACCATTTCAATGAAAATAAAAATGCAAATATTAATAAACAAAATTTCAATGTCTATGGTGCAATAAACATTTTTAAGGTCAACTTAACAGTAAAGTTAATGACTTAAAGTGCAAATATTTTTGAAGTCATCAAACGGTATACCTTAGACTTAGGAACATCTGAGCTGCTCTGTTCAGCCTCGTAATTGCCCTCCTCTGTTAGAGAGCTGTCATGAGAACTAATGCTCACTTTTTCTTTTAGCTAGTAATTATTTCCCAATAAAATCAGTTGGTTAAAAAGTGTTTTAAAAATTACTATGATATTGTACAAATAATAAAATAGTTTACAATATTTTCTAAGTAAAACATTCTATTTTTAACTCTACATCAACTAGCAATTTAGGCCTATTAACATTTAATGACTAGTACCTTTTTCTTATCATTTTTGTTGAAAAACTTTCCTCCTCTTCCGGTGTTATTTTCTACATCAGCTACACGATCAGGAGGATGAGACATTGTGTGTCTTTTTGATTCAGGTTCTATGCCGAAATCTTCTCCCAAATGTCTAGTTCCTCCTAAAGCTATACGTTAGAATATTCAATTCATTAAGGTACACTCAAATAATATGAAAACAATTCCTTACTATCCATGCTTCTGGAAGTTAAGGTTCTTCCACTTAAACTTCTTTGGAACTTTGGGGCCGGTCTTTCAATTGGGTTTTTTTTAGATTCATAATGTGTACGACCAGAATAACGGAATCTTGAACCAAGACGAGGAAATATTCCAAGTTTTTGAGTCGGTTCAGGAGTCATCAACCTAATACATATGAAAATAAAAATATTTTAAGTAAATAATAATAAATTTGCTAAAACATTATACAAACCTAAAGAATGTATGATGTTCAACACATGTTTTCCACAGTTTTTTAGCAAGTCTATGGTTAGGTAGTTTAAAACCAACAGTAGCCTCTTGCTGTTCAAATTCACCCGGTCGGATTTTAATGTAAAAATGATTACGTTTGTAAGAAATTTTTAATATTTTAGGCCATGCAAATCGATTAATGCGTAATCTATCCTTGTGAACAAGCAATCCAGATGAACACACTCCCAACATTATGTCTACACCTTCAGAATCTTTAGCTGGATGCAAATCCACACCATACATGGCCAATTTTTTGGCATTATTCAAATAATTCAACTCTGCTTCTGCTGGTGTTTGACCCCTGATTTATAAAACATAAATTTAATACCAAACAAGAAATTTGTTTGAAATCAATCATCAGTTATATGTTACCTGTGTGTCCTATGAAGTTCCATAACCTTTTCTTCGAGTTCTGGAGTTTGGTTAGGAGCGAACTTAAATTCTTTTAAATAATCCGTGTTATTTTTGTGCTCGACAGCGTCATAATCTCCCAGTTCAGACTGAACCAAGTAAGACCCCAAAAGTGCATGGGTGACAAAAGAACAAGGCAATCTAATAAAATTTTAATTTCATTTATTAAGGGGATTTATGGATATATTTTTATGATACTTGAACTATTAATAATTATATTTTGATAAAAAATAAATTGAATAAAATAAATACACATACTTTCCATTGAGAATATCATTTCTAATTTGTAAACATAAATGATAACGAGTGATGTCTTCTTGAAGTTGAATGGGATCAGGAGGATAAAATTTCATTTCAAAATTCAACAACCATGGTTCACCTAAATGTCAATAAAAGTAAAAATAATATTAAGTATACAAAAAACTAAACAATGCACAAGAAAAAACAAACTTACTTTTTAAAAATTTTCCAACGCGCTTATCCATTTCAAGCCAATTATGAGGATCCCGTCGATCTTCATAGGATAAACCAAAATAATCACGTTCTAATAGATTTAACTGGTCACATATTTGATCCAATAATTCTTGACCTTTAGCTTTTCTCTAAATTATCAAAACATACAATTATATACAGTAAATAATAATTTCTCAGATAGAATGAGACAATCAAAATATTAACAATAGATTATTTCAATCTAAATAATTGCTGAACTGAAATATTTTTAATAGATATTTCAGGAATCTAAATAGGTAGGTGCACATATATATATATATATATATACTTACATCAATTTGAATATCTAAATGTGTACCATCCAATAAAAGAACACGAGCTAGAGCAGTTTTGCCTTTGCGAATTGGTTTCTTCTTGGGTGAAACATTGCCATCAGAAGATTCATTCTCCATAGCTGTCATTTTGTAGTGTCTGTAAAATACAAATTATTAATTAAATTATGTTTTTTATAATGAGGTTTAATTTTTTTTAAATTATTGTTTTGAATATTTTTTCTAAATATTAACCATTTACAGATAAGGAAAATAAATAAACATTTTCAATTATTGTAATTATATCAACATATTATGCACCAACCACATTTCAATTATATATTAAAAATACATATTTATAAACATAGTACACCCCACTTTGATTATTAAAATGCTAATTTATACTTTGGAAACAAATAAGTAAAAAAAAGAACCATGCATCCCTCTCTAAGGAATTCCAAGTTGTACTCAGTCATTATAATACAAGTATTATGAGTCATAGTACTCTACCTACTTATTACACATAATTATATTACCTATATATTTCTTCAAATGTTCGTGTTTCCAAACAGCATTTTGTTTAGTTTAATTATTATTTTTGTTCCTAACAAAGATGGTATAACCATAAGTAAAGTACAGATGACATTGTATCATACTATATATTTTTAATTTAATGTATTACGTTTCTTTTCAGTTCATATTTTATAATAAATACTTTTCTCATGCAGCTAAATTAATTCACTAATGAGATTCAACTATTTGATAAAACCTTGAAGAAATCACTCAATAACTACACTTTTAACGTCGTTTTAATATAATTATTTGGATTATACATTACAGTATTTGTCTTCTTAGGAGACAAACGGATGTTTGAATATATGTTCTTAGTAACAAAGTTTTCTCACAAGAAGATTTTTTTATATAAGCATATAATAAGGAACAGGTTAATTTTATTCACATTATAAATTTAATTAACTAGGCAAAAAATATTAATTAATTTCAACGGGTATAAGTAGGTACCAATTTACTATTAAAATTCTTATAGTACCTATAACAATGTATAAAATCTTTTTATTATCTTTAATATCCAATTTCTTCTATTTATTTTAAATACCGAGGAAAAAAATATCAAATACTTCCTCTGATTTTCAAAACTTTCTGTTTATTTACCATCCATAGACAAATACAAGACCAATTTGAGAACATCATTAATTAATTAATATAACAATAACACATTTACTAAGGTATTAATTAATGTACCTACTAAATGATTGAAAAATAAAATTTATTTTACATTTATCAAAGTATGGCGCCGATTTTATTTGTAAGTCAGCATATAATTCACAAAAATTAAATTACATATACTCCTAAGTACTGAAAAGTATATACACATAAGTAATATATAGCACGTATGCATAAGTTACATTATCATTAGATTACGAACAATTTGAGCAAGGTAGTCACGAAGAGTCCTCCTCAAATAACTGAGTAACTACCCTAATTTTATAAATTGATCCCTAGCATGCTTTGTATCAGTTAATTTCGTATAAAGCCTGAATATTTTTATGTAATATTAACATAAAACGAAGGCTGTACGATACTAACAAAAAATTGCATTATATTATTATGGGGAAAATAATTAATTTTCAGCCAAAAACAAAATGTTTACACAATAGTAGGTATAAAAAGTCATACATTAAGAATTGATACTCATGCATGAGAATTTAGTTGTAATATTTGGTTATCAAATATAGATTTAACAATAATAATAATAATACAATAGATGTAACAGTAACAGTACATGCGTTTCAACACGTATTATAAAATATAGTACAATGTAAAGTAATTTAACGAATTCATTATTCTCTGACACACAAAAAAAAAAATAGGGAATGATTCATTGTTGTTCAAAGTTTAAAACAGAAGTGTGAAAGTAAAAACATTTTAAAAGCCGAGTTGACGTGTTATTCGTTTACCATAAACATGCATTATATTATCAAATATATTTTATTTTACGATTATTAATGCCGTTCAATTGATCGAAATTGAATAAAATCAACGACAGACGAATAAAAATAGTTGGTGATAAACGTTAATGGTCGAAGTTCAATAGAATAATAGAGCGAGTCGAAGAAAATGTGTGAATTTCAACCTAACCGTCGATTTTCACGTATTTATGTTTAAAACCTTAAAAGTATCGGTGGGCTTAAATCGTGTTATCTACTTAAACCGACGCAATCTTCTGTTTAAACACGAACAAAATGTATAATGAGTAGGTACGGACTACAGGTATAAGCTCATTAAAACTTGATATGTATTCATGTATGCTACGTGTACGGTTGGAAGACATTAAACGAAAATGCGCTTGAGCCGTCAATAAAATATCGAGTCACGGTCAATATGAAAATGTCACATTAATTTCGAAAAATACGAATCATAATATACATAATAACAAGAGTAAAACTAATATTAACTGTCTCTCGTTAATAAACCGACGGAGTTGACCTATATAATATATTAACGAATGGCCGAGAATTGAATACTACAGGTTAAATACTCGGACTCTCGCGTGTCGGAGATGCGCAGCATGTTTGACGTTAACAAAAGCCAAACGAACACACAATAACGTTGTACAATCGTACGCACACGAACTCGTGAAGGTAAGATTGAATCCACCGAAATTCAACATTTTCTAGTCTGAGAGCGGTACAATAAAAACTACGCCACACGGTCCTAGAATTACAAAACGATTCGAAGCCATTCTAATCCTATAGCAGCAATGTGTTAACAACAACAAATTATCCGTTTGAAAATGTATATGATAATAATAATAAATAATATTATGGTCGTCGACAACACCTACACGGATTATTAAAAAATACTTAAAAATAGAAGCCATACGGTTTTTGACAACGATGAAATTCGTATAAATATCAAATATAATTTCATACACTTCACATACTTTAAGCCTATGGTCCTAAAAATGCAGCTACCTTTTGTGTTTTTTATGTTTCACTAATAGTTTGTTCGATATACACTGAGGACAAATGAAAGAGAACCATCATAAAGGAAAGGAGTGGCGCTCACGCACGTGTTTAAAGTCAATAACCGCTTCAATATTTCATATATTCTATGCGCAAACCACTATGTTGACACGAAACTAAATAATTTCCCGAGGGTAATTTTTTAACCCTTTGAATATTGTCTAATCGATAAAGTAATCCCGCACTTAAAAACACACTGTAAGTACCTACTACGTGAGTTTTCAATAAAGTTATCTATCAGAAATTTCAGAGAAATATTAAAATGCTAAAAACTTAAAATTTTATCTAGGTAGCTTATTGTTTACAAACAATTACTATTTATTTTTGTTTACGGAGATTATTTTCATCATGAACTTAATCATTTTAAAATACCTATTACTTACTGTTCCACAACGTATATAACAATTCCAATATTTAAAAGAACTTAAAATAATCTATTTTCAGTAACTAAAAACTAATTAACTAGTAAATCATCGCAAAAAAGTCGCAATCCAAATCGTAGAAGATAAATATTTATAAACTTACTCATGGAAATATAACAATAAAATAGAAAAGCACATTGTGTTAACAAAAACTAGAACTACGACTTAAAAATTGTATACAAGCATGTCGTTTCGGTTCGGGTGATTCATTAAAAGCGGTGGCCAACTGATGTGGTTTTTAACATCTTGAGACGATTCACTAGAACTTAAACAGCATCATTATTCATTTCTTTTAAATAGTGCGTGACACTTTACAGCTATTTTAGAGGGGAGTGGCAAATTGGTGACGAAATTTAAATCACTTTGATAATGCCAAAATAAAAATATGTCATAATTCACAGAGTAGTTAAAATTGTTTTTAACGTTGATAATTTCAACCAACACAGATAACGAAAAACCTATAGTTAGTAGAAGTACAAATTAATACGTTTTTGCGAACAGTTAAAATAGTTATCAGAGGTATAATGGTAAATGGTCGTTAAATTAAAATTAAATAAGCAATTAATACACGCATAAATCATTTAAATATTATCAGTAACGATAATTTTATATTATGATAATTAAAGATCTACTTGTAAAAAAATTGACAACATATTTTACTAAATGGATGGAATAACTTTCTAAACAATCAATCTAAATTATTTATCAGCAAGTAACAGGTAGGTATGTTACTATTTGATATTTATTATTTTAACAGTAAACTATGTCGAGAAAAACGAACATGGAATAAATTATGAACATTTTATCTTGATTTATTTAAAATTAATCAATTTAGAAACTCGATTTCTATATGTTCATTTAGCTAATATTTCACAGTAGTGAAAAATGTATAAAAATTTCATAAATTGGAAAATTTCCAATATAAAATACCTATTACAGATTAATAACTTAAAAGCGCCTGCGTACATTTAAAATGTAAATAGCATACAAATAATGAAGATAACAACCATAAACAAATGGGCGTAAAACTGCAGACGGGCAGAATTTATTTTATTTAACCTGTTATTGTTATTTAGCCAGAGGATATTAAAAATGGAAAGGCGAGTGAAATCTAGGTGTCGAAGACATTTTTACGCTGGAAAGCTGTGATAAAAAAGTAATGGTAGAAAAAAAAAATGTAAAACTTGTTTCAAACGCATGCCAAAACGGATGGCCAATTGTAGCTGATCCGCGCGTGTGTATAGTGTGAGTGTGTGTGTGTGTGTGTGTGTGTGTGTGTGTGTGTGTGTGTGTGTGTGTGTGTGTGTGTGTGTGTTGTTTGGCGGGATCAGTGAGGTCAATAGTTCCACATATACGCGTGATGTCATAGTATTGTAACGGTCAAACCGTCGTACGGAAGAAACCGGAGGATGGCAACAAGCAAACATGTATAACGAACTATACACACACGAACCTCGCAGCGCGGCAAGTCATCGGGGAAACAATATATACGGCATTATCATAATATTAATGACGGACGAGAGATCGCGAGGAATCGAAAGACGACATCGCGCGCTGTGCACACACCTCGGTCAAAGTCATGATAAATATTAAAATGACGCTTATTATTGTTGAATACGTTGAACATAATTCAATTTTATAACTATCGTGGCAGTTATTAAAAAAAAAAAAAAACAAAAGAATTCAATAAAATTTGAGTAAATAAACGACTAGACCATTTGTCGTAAAATGTCAAATGGATATATCTACAAATAAAGTACCTTTTGTATTGTTTATAGCTAGTTTTATACTAGAAAATTACGTAGAGGTATATACAATGTACGTATATTTTACTAAAAAAATAACAAATGAAAAAAAAAACTAACTAAAAACATAAAAACAAAATTATAGGAAAGATACATTTCCAATACAGAGGTCTTCCACAAAAATAGTTAAATCATTACATGTTTATGTTTAGGATTCATATTTTAATGAGGAATTTAAAAAACAAGTACATTTAGAAATACTGATTGCAATTGCATCTGAGGCCAATAGAATGTAGTACTAAAAACACGAACAGTACTACAAAAATAAGTGAGTATAGTAACGATATGATTAACCAGTAACCACGTTGTTCACGTGAAAAGTGCGGTATTGTAATAAGTATTACACAATGTCAAAATAATAAAAATTTGATCTTACACATTTTCGTTTTTAATTTTAGCTATTTAGTAATTAATTAATAAATGGAATGTACGTAATAAATGGAATATTGTTTTCAAAATTAGAACTATTAACACAGATTATATCCTAATTTGTTTACTAAGTAGAAATCTTTGGTCATAAATATAAACAATAGAAACTCCAATTTCCAAATAAGTATAATATTAAATTTATTCTACTTAGTAAAAATAAATAAATATAAACATAAAACCTTGTTTGATATAAATTTTATTGTATTTTTACTGGGATGCCAAATGAAAATCAATGGAAATCGTTGTATTTATCAAGGATACATTAAAATGTTTATATAAGGTTTCTAAAACTAATTTTATTTCCAATACAACATGATAATCAAATAAATAAAATCCAACTTTAATTTTTAATCCACGTTTTAAGTTATTTTTAAATTGTAAATAATAGCAATATGTTTAAAAATGGATTATAATTATAAATAATAAGTATAAAAACAATCACATTAGATACACATAATAATGTCGTGACATAATTTAATAATACTTACAGTAAAAACATAATTAGAATAATGAATTCATGAAAAGTATAATAAATTCTTGGTGACTGTTCCTAAATGTAGGTCGGTTTTTATTCTTTGGAGTCGTAGGAAATAAAAAATATAAAATTTACTTAGTCATTAAAAAAAAATCATTATAAAATTAGACTGTGAACATTTGATGAAATTCTTTTCTTTTTTTTTTACACGTTTATTAGATGTTCGATATTTTTGAAAAATGTTGAGTATAAATTAAATTTTAATCATGAGAAATTATAAATAATTATCATACTTCATCAAAGAAGTGGAATTTTTAGAAAGGTACAAGAGTGTATGTTTAAACATAAGTCATTATAAATCAAATACTTAAAATCTATCATATTTTATTATTTAAGTAGTGCCTTATAAAAAACACACAAAATAATATATAGATCAATTTGTACCTATAATTTAATAAATACATGTCTGGTTTACTGTATATATGAATCTACAACATTTAAAAAACAAAACATATCATAATCATTTTCAATTTTAATATGTTTTAAACATTTTATTTACTGATATTAATAATTTGTATGGTAAAGATTGAATATTATTATACTTAAATAGAAAAAAGACACTTTTTTTTGTCAATAGTCAGAGTAGACATAGCCTACACAGATTAGGTATAAGTACTTCTACTTTATTATTATCCTTTGTCTGATTGATCTACTACATAATTTAAAATGATTTCATCAAGAGTAAAGCAAATCTATTTTTTAACTAACAGTAGAACAGTAATAGCAGTAAAATACAGTTTTCTTTATTTTTAATACCCAAATACGAGTATATCAATTGTTTTATGAGTAAAACATTTTTAACACCAATTCAATGATTATAATTAAAAATAATTGTGAATTTAAATTTTTTCAATAAACAATTTTCTAATATATTCATAAATATTCAAAGTTCATTATGATCATATAAAATGATGTAAAATTCAAGTAGGTGAAAATTTTTTTTTATAGTACATAAGTATTTTTACTTTCCTACAGTAACTTATGATAAAGAATAACGATTTCTCTAATTATGAAGTTATTGCTTAGTATACAATTCTTAAGTCATGTGCATTTGGTATATTATGTTAAACATGGAAAATAAATGCGTGAAGTACTTAAGTGTTCCTCTTAACCAAACTTTTGCAGTTTGTGCTAGTTTCAAATGTTTTGCTCAGTAGTAGCATATTTGGGAAGGCAATGGGTAGGCTAGGTGTCATTCTTTTGAGGGCTTTTTTTTATTCAAAAAATCATAGTTCATAATTGTCATTATTTCCAAGCCATTAAATAGATAAATGATAATTATTATCCAGACTTACTTTTAGTACCTATTAAACATTTTAGTCAGCCACTTTTTACTATGTTTAGGTTGATTTTAAAGTTATTTTGAATTCAAATAATGATTGCTATGTGTTCATTTTATATATTATAAATAACGATTGAACTGTTATTAAACCGATTAAAAATGTAGCTGATATCTAAAATGGAGAAAATTTTATGACATTTCTTTTTTTATCATTTATATATCTAGGAATAACTTAATTGTTATTACAACTATATTCAGTATGACACGTTTATAGATTTCTTAAGAAAAATATACACATGTCAACCACTGATAAACATATATCTAAAACTTTTCCAGAACCTACTTAAAAAAACTTAATTGTTTATAAATAAAACGAAAATCATTTTATATTGATAACAAGAGCAGCACTTAAAATGTAGATATTAATGTTTAAAATATATCAATAATTGGATCATTTGCGTTAAAATAATTTAAAAACATTTTCAAGTGAAGGACAAGTATTCAATCCTAGATATCATGCTCTCCTATTTGTGTGTATGATATTCTAAAATACTTTATAGGCTAAAGTCTAAACAAACATTCAATCAAAAACTACCAATGATTGACTTACAGGTTTAATGGTTTCATTTTAGTACAGTTGAATCTTTCATAAACAATTTTAATCAATAAATTAAAGTTGACAAAAATATAATTAGCTTGGTACTAATATTTGTATGTCAATGATCAAAATAGTTTTAATCTTGCAGAATAGTAAAAATGAATGCATAATACCGATCAACTCATTCAATAGAAATATTTTATTGTGTATTGCAGTGGTTCTCAACCTGGAGTACGCGAAAAAAATCGAGTAATGGCGGAAAAAGTGAAATTTAATGTAGCTGAAATAGTTTGCTATTAATGAAATATAATTTAATAATTGTGTACTTATTACAGTACGAATAGTCTGCGATATTATATGTTATTGATGCGATACGTTTTTATCGTTATAATATGAACACTGTGGGATGTAGATAACTCAATAGTAGATAAATTGTTGTATATAATTTTTTAGACAATTTTTCCTCTGTGAAACTTATATGATCCTAGCACAAGACATCAAAAAATAAGTTATTCAACATTTGAATGGACTCATAGCAGCTTTTGAAAAATACTTTCCTAAATGCGAAAGAGAAGACCACTGGATCGCATTCCCTTTTAGTGCAAACTACTTCAAGTCTGCAGTTTTATCAATATAAGAAAAAGAAAAAAATAGTAGAACTAAAACGGATTCTTCACTTGAGGTAGCATTTGAAGAGAAGCTTTTTGAGGCTGATGTGAAAGAAGAATATCCTGAGTTATCATGCAAAGCATTCAATGTTCTGCTACCATTCACAAGCACTGTGTTGGTAGAAAGGGCCTTTTCTACGTACGGGTTCATAAAAAATAAGTATCGCCATAAACTGTCTGTAAGTTCAGACTTACGGGTTTATTTGTCATATCTGTATCCAGATTTAATATAATTAAGTTCAAGCTCAAGGTTCACATTAAAATTAAACTGTTGATATAATTATTTTCATGCAAATTGTATGGCGTAAGCTAATATTAAAATAAATACATTTTTCCAAATTTTTCTTTAAAATTAATATTATTTTTATTATTTTCTATTATTGATATTCTAAATTGATATTTGGGGTACGTGAAATAGTGGTGCTAGATCAAGGGGTACGTGAATGAAAAAAGGTTGAGAACCGCTGGTGTATTGCATATTTAGGTAATGCTGCAAAATGAATTTATACACCAATAAATACATACATAAATGATCTCTTTAATTGTATCATAACATTCATAATTCTATTAAATTAAGTCTTATAGAGTGATTTAGGTTCAATAGTACTAGTGGGGAATACAATCCTATACCTAAATATTAGATTGTTAGATAGAAGCCGTTTCCTTATATGACAACACCAAGTAGGTATAACAATACACTGTATTTATCAGCATACATAGGTATAAACCATAACTGTATAAGTAACATAGTTATTTATCTCAATCTAAAGAATAAAATTGTGTCCAACCTAATGTCATGATATTTTTTAACTAGATTAACCAGTTTAATTTTCGTTAGAAGAAATTTATCTAAGGTACCTATTTCTAGAAATATCAATCAAAAGCTTTACTTTAAAAAATATTTAACAATTTTTTTCTCAACTTAAAAAATTCTTTTGAATTATAAAAATCCTCGTAAAAATCTGAGCTTAACTATATTATAGGAGTCAACTTTATAATTAAATAGGTCAGAACTTAGGTACAACAAAATAACTAAATCACAAATTTCGATATTTTTATGAAGGATGAATAGGTACAAATTTATAAATAAAAGTACCATTATAATAAAACTAGTATCATTAAAATATTGATAAAAATCATTTTTTTTTTTTTTGCAAAAGAAACAAAACTTTAATTTCTCAATAAAATAGAAACTACCTATTTTTTTTTTTTATATAGGTAACTATATTTAGTTAAATCATGTTTTGATATTTAAATTTAAAATATTTTGATATCTTTCAGTAGTTAATATAAACAAGATGATTTAGGTATAATTGTAAGTTTTTAATTAATAAGTAATTTTATCAGTCAAGGAAATTATGTGGGAGATCAAGTAAATACAATCAGAGAGAAAATCATTAATTAAGAAGATAAATACAATTTAACATCTGATTTTTCCTTAAATATCAGTAATCTTCCTAAAATTAAAATTGTATGTCTTCAGTTAAACGTGAAGTTAAACAATTAAAATTAACCTTATTTTTTTTATTTTTTTTTTTGTTGTTCACTGAATTTCTCATATAGGTACACATAATATGATATTATACTGAAAACTTTTATTAAAAATAAAAATAATCAACACGGTTGGTGAACAACAAGAAATACATAAAAGAATTGCAAATCAGTGGTAATCAAGCCAAAGAAAGTGTGAAGGAGTTCAGTTCTGTATTTTCCAAAATAACAACTACAATTTCAACTTTCATTTAAAATTTGATAAAATTTATTTCATTTTTTTTTTTGAGTGATTTAAATCAATTTTATCAAGGTTAAGTTCACTGGCTACTTGAAAAAAATCAATAGTAAAACTTAAAATTATACAGGTAAAAGTAATTAGTACGTAATGTAAGCCGGGCAGTATTAACACTACCGTATCGCCCTGCCTGACCTTAAATTAACCAAGAAAAAAAAAGTAGGTAATATAGAAATTTATAATACCATTTAGAACATTATATGTATTGTTTTGCTATTATGATAGTACCTAACATTTGATTTTTAAATTTTTACAATTTTTGGTGGACAATGGAAGATGATTTGAAAAAATAACAGCTTTTTAACTGGTATTAAAATATAACGAGTACCTAAGTATTTTCAAAGAAATCGAATTTGGTAATTCTTAAGACACGGTTTTAACATAAAAAAAAAAAATGGGCCAATACAATCGACATGAAATGTACTGTCCAAGGCCCGACGGATCAAATATTAACAGTGTAAACTAGACTCAAAAGAAAGAGTTCAATTCATACAATCGTGCCCAATGCAGTAAATGTAAACAAAAATAAGTTATAGAGTGGTCTGGCATTCAAGGGACGGGGAAGGGCTGTAGGGGCGAAATTACCGACGGCGGACACTCGTCAACATCACGTTGAACGCCACACAGAAGGCAAACATTGTCTAAACGTCAGTCGTTATCGGCCGTCTACGTTTACCTAGGATACCCTGCTGTACAAGCTCCGAGAAGAAGACGAGTGACAGCGGACGACGGCGTCTAAGTCTTCACTCGAGTCGCACCGGGTTCACAACGAGTCTAATTATTGTTTTGAAAAAAAAAACTGCTCCGTCCGTTTTGGAGAAAATTCATAGAGAGACATGTTATTTCGTACGCCGGGTGTAAGTCAAAGCGAAAAGTCGAGTAGACGTATTTTTTTTTTTTCGATGTTGAATTTGATCCCGATTTACGTGAACCCGGCGTTGGGCGGCAAAAACGTAACGGCGACGACACGCCCGCCCGTCCGTAGGCGCGTTCTCGTAATGCCGAAACACGGCCGGGGACCACCGCGAGGACTAGGAGTTGGGAGGGACTCGGTCCCGGAACGAACGTGTTTTGATTTTGATACGAGACGGCGAGTCTCCGACAGGGAGACCGACGGGACGGGCGGCAGGGAGGAAGCTACGGCGGGAGGAGAGACGGGAACGCGCGGGCGAATATCCCGCCAAATCCCGCGGCCTACTTTCGACGTCCCGAGGGACGTGTGCGAGTGTGTGTGTGTGTGTGTGTGTTACAACGGCGGACGACGACGACGTGGCCACGGACGTGGGGTGTCGAGCGGGAGCGGGACGGGGAAAACGGCGTCACGGTCGGGTGGACGCGCGGACGCCACCCCAAACACGACAACACACGTACACACGCGCGCAGCACCGCCACGGCGGTAAACACCAAACACTCACCTGCGGTTGTGCGAAACGAGGCGACGGACTCAACGGCGACCACAGCCAGACAACTGCATAAGAGACCCGGAGCGGTTTATTCCCGTTTCCCCTTTTCGAAACTGTCTCTCCGCCCGGGATGAACGCACGACGTCGTCTTTTATCGTTGTAGTGGTTGTTGTTTGTTGTTGTTGTTGTTGTTGTTGTTGTTGCGGTGTCGTCGTCGTCGTAGTCAACGCGGTGGATCGCGGCGGACGAGATCGGAGACGGGCGGCGGAAAGGCGAACTACGGTGACACGCGCGACGGTCACACGGCAAACGCGAAACGACTGAAACGTAAACAACGCGAGCCACAACAGTTTCTCGAGAAAAAAAAACAAAACAAAAAAAAAAACAAAAAAACAAACGGTAGTACGGCGCGGCACTGCACTATCTGCGGCGCGCGCGGCGACAGGCGCGCCTCCGTGGGCCGAGCGAATTTCTAACCGGCAGTGTGGCCAACGCGAGGGGAAATCACCGCGCGCTTACCTGTTGTCGGAGTTTCTGTGGCGGCGGTTCTCCCAAGGCCGGTCGCGACCACGACGACCGTGGTGTTGCGCGACGTCACGCTCAGACTCCGGTCGGTGGTCGCCGGCCGTCGTCGGTCCCACAGAGACACTGGTCGCGGTCGAGTCCTTGGAACCACCGCCGACCGTGAGCGAGCGTGTGTGTGTGTGTGTGTGTGTGTGTCTTTACCATTACCACTGTACGGTATAGAAATCCTGTGGTGTGAGAGAGCACTCCGTATCGAAAACATAAACCGTCTGCGGCCGCTGACGACGACGACGACACCGGATCTATATAGATCGTTGTGACGACGACGACGACACGTTGTACTTGTTTCGTTATTGTATTATTATTGCGTTACGGCGGGCTCGCGTACGAGGTTGGGGAAACAATATTCGTTTTGTGCGCCGCGCACGCACGCCCCGGCGTACCTGCTATTATATCTCGTAAACAATCAAATTTTTTTTTTTTTTTTTTTACGAACGGTGTAATATCGTGTTATTTTTCTACCGCGCGATCACAATATCATTATTATTTATTATCGTACGCCGTATACACCGTGCGTGTAGTGTACCTACTCGGCAAACTCGCAGTATATTATTATATGTTATATATTATATATGTATGTATCTATACAATAATATCTGTGCGTAGGCTCCACCACGGTCCACACCCTTTGTGCCGCGATCGTCGTCGTCATTACGCTATTGTCGTCGTGTATTATATTGTTATTTGTTGCCGCCTCGCCAAAGTACACGTCTTGTAGACGCACGCCGACGCCGCGCCGCCCGCCCGCCGCGACGGTCGTAGAAGTACTGCAGAACGCACGCGAGTAACCCACAAACAGTGTTGCGCAAAGATAACGAAAAATGTATCTAGATAAAGATAAAAGATAATTGGATACAATTTATCTATATAAAGATAGAAAATAGTTAAAATCTAAATTATCCAGATAAAGATATTGTCATTGTTCTGTATTTGTGCAAGGATGATTTATCAATTTAATAGGTTAAAACTTTCAAGTTCAATTTTTCGAATTTTTTGAATAAATATATTTATTTATCTAGATGAATTACGTTAGATAACTCAATAATTTATCTAAGATAATTCATCAGATAACTAATTTTGTTTATTATCTAGATAAGATAAAAGATAATTAATAAGTTATCTAGATAAATTATTTAGATAATTTATCTAGATAATGCTCAGAAAGATAATGCTAGCCGTTTCGAAATCCGGTTTAAACGATTTTTTTCTTTTTTTTTCAAAAGTCACGCAGTTACGTCACGAATTTTCAAAAATTGTAAATCACGTTATCAAAAAGTGTTGTCGAAAACACGCATCTATTTGTTCGAAAAACCAACGTCTAGTACCGAATTACAATCAAATTAGTCACGGATAATTAATTCGGATCACGCTGATGAGTGATGATTGTTGATGATAACGATACACATATAAGAGATTATATAAAACCACAACTTAGTTCCTCTATATGGTTAGGACTTACTTTGGTAGTTCGGTTAATATTGAATTATTTCAACGTATCTATATTTCATAACATGATGACATTTATAAATACGAATTGATTTAATAAGAATATATATGTGTATAATTTTTCAGCAGATATTGTCATTCGAAAATCAATATCTGTTTAGACGACAACGAATAAACCTGAAAATACATATTTTAATAAATAAGGTATTGAACATTTTTCAAAAATTTAAAAAGTACCTGTTGCCAGCTACGTCCTACACAATTTTGGATAGTGCCATAAACTCGTCAATGCGTATGACAGTATCGATATAATGACCCTGTATATTGTGTCGTAAACAAGATCGTGGAACAATACTCGGCGGAAAACTACGTGAATAGGACGCGAGTTCCGAAGTCATATTATATTTTATTACCATTTACATAAACAATCACACACACACACAAACACACTATTTACACGCAGGTATCTGATATTAAAATAATAATATAGGTACGCGTGGTGCAGCCATTAGCCTGTTATTAGGCACGATAAACCGTGTGCATGTGGTCAAATTTTTTTAATAAATTCCCCGTATTAGTCATCCACGTACATCCGTTAAAATTTTCACCATAATAATTAGCTTTACCGCTTAATAGCAGGTTTTCTCATTACACACGCGCATTCCTGCTGTATATCGGATACTTCAGATACAATTATTGATGGTGGCTGCATAATTTTGATAGTTAACAACACTTAACGTATATATACGTACGAGTCGTGTCCAACGACTTCAACGTCCTGCAATCGTAATCGTTTAACACTCACTAAAAAGCTAGACATAGCATATATATATATATATATATATATATGTTAACTGCCAAGTATACCTACACTTATAGCCGTACTCGGAGAGGTGTTTGAACCCACTGCAGGTCTATTTTAAGGCCTCCCTGGTTTTCTAAACATGTTACTTTTAAAATGTTTTTTCGTTTAAATTGAGACTTCGGTATTTCAATTAGGTATTAGGTATTTAATAACAGAATTGATTATAGTCTATAGACACACATACGACTTGTCTTCTTTTATTTTTTTTAGTTTTGAGTTACATTATAATGATTCATAGAAGAAGTAGGAATTTATAGGTATACATTTTAATATTACATAATGATTATGTAATGATAATGGTTACAAGTATATAACTAATATATAGATAAAAACTGATATAACAGTTTTTGGTTTTACAAACAGAATCTATAAGAATTAAGAAAAAACGTACGCACTTTTATATTAACTTGCTATATGCGACCAATAACCATGATTAAATCGTATTAGAATATACGAAGTATGAAGTGTTCAAAAATGTAATGTTTTTTGTTAATATTTAACTCCTCAAACCGTATAATATATTTGCATAAATACTTTGTACATATTTCGATAAATATGAAAACGTAATTGTGTATAATATGCTACTATGGTCGATTAGAAATAGTCTTTAATTGATAAGTACAGTTCGAAAAAAAAATAAAATTGATATCGAATTTCAAATAGCAATGATATTTAATAGGTATAGATTTAGTATCGAAAAACATCATATGTAATTACTAATTACTAATAATATGTGAGCTATAACTAATGGTAGTTATTAATTAATAATTATTATAGCCTATGGGACTCTGTAAAGTATTTCGGGTACACTAATGAGTCTCGGCAAATGTTCCATGGCGTATATAACATACACAGACCCAACTTGTATGTTTCGCCTAGGTTCTGCAGATTATTAAAGCACATTACTTACTTGCAACGGTCTGTAGAGTGATATATCGCGTCAAAATTAATAACACTTATTTAAATAATTTCAATCACATTGACGTAAGCACTTTAAAAAAAAAAACAAAATTATTATGATTATAATTAACTGTTGTATACAAATACGTATTAAGTGTGTTATAATTTATAACGCATATTGTTACGAGGAAATACGTCTGATTAAAAAAAAAAATTAAACTTCAAAAACTAAAAATTTGTGTTGCTCGTGAACTATGATAATAGAGAATAATTTTCACATTACAGGGTGCTTTTAGTATATAAATATTATATTTTCTCCTGCAGGTTGATTCATATTTAATTCAATACTTACATTTTAGATTCTGAGTGAAGCGAAGACTTCATCGGTTTAAAATTATGTATTTATGTTTATTTTTTTTTTTTTAGAAGTCACGTTTTCGGGTAATAGTTTTTATCCAAAAGTAACGTTTACTGTTTAGTAATTCGATTGATTTAATATTTCATGGAGGGTGGTTCTTTGTAGAAGTCATTTCTCTTTATTCTCTAAAGTTTTTCCAAGCACGAGGAAAAACTACAAGAAAATATTTTTCATAATAAAACCTGAAAATTTAAAATGGCCTTACTCAAATACGACTACTCAAATATTACTAACCAATACATTAAAACAATTTGAGAAATCGTTATTTATAGTTTCTATTATTCAATTTACTTTTTACTAAGCATTTAATTATAATTTTGACGAACAAACAGTTTACGAGAAATGTCTACTTAATTTTTTTTTTTGAATGCTCAGAAACGTTTTACTAAAGAAATGTTTGTTTTGAAATTATATTCGCTCATTTTCACTATCTTGTCTGAGCCCGAAGGAGTGAAGGACAAAGTCCTTTCAACTCTTATCTAAACGGCTCTAAATTTTATCCATAAACAAAACGATAACTAATTTTTCATTGTGGCCCTTTAAAAGGTTTTGGTCGGGTTAAAATTTAGATAACATCAAATTAAATAATTAACCTGTTGAATCAAACATTTTTTTATTGCTATGCACTGTGTTTATCTGGGTCATACACTACGCGCGTATATATTTTATATTATTGCGAGCTGAAAACGACTAATTTTTGAAATTCACCATATCGTGCGCCGGTGTGCTCTGCCGTAGGTCACGGAACGGTCTATATTTTAAGGCTGCCCGGCACGACATCGTCACATTTACATTTCCCCAAACCTGTACTTAGGTGTTATCATTACTTTTGACGAATCGCGCATATGATTTATATCGGTTGTTACTCTGCGCGCACCCACGTCCGCTTTGTACGCGCCGCGCTCGATACACTCGCGTACCTATCTCTTATTTCCTAATAAAGCGCGTAGTGAGTCAACTCGAACTGTCCGTATTTAGTCGAGTAGGTACGGATCGTATGGTAATAATATATACCCGCCCGAAGGGACGACCGTAGGATGGAAGGGGACAGTGGGGCAATTGACACCCCCCTGAGATTTTTCACGTCGGTTGCAAAATTGGAGCTTTTTTTACGCGAATTCGGTCTCACACGACTAAGGCACTCAGTGACTTTCCGACAGTCATTATGGTAATTAATTATGAGTATAATATTATTATGTACCTACTCGTAAAATTAATAGTTGTACTTTACGAGTCACAATTTTTTCGAGTCCCAATTTAAAAGAGTGGTGTGGTAGTAGGCTGTGACATTATATTAATAATTGTTCAATTTATTTATGAATAAAAATAAGGAATTTCCCGAAATAAAAAACATAAATGAAAATTATCTTACAATATATCGGCGACGTGATACACTTAATAAAATTTAGATATTATACCAATAGACTATAGTTTTTTCATTCATTTTCGTTCTCTTGATAATAATCAAACTATAAAAATATAAATACTTGGAAAATTTTAGATAAGCGCTGGTAACGATCACCAACTCAAGACACGAGCACACTGACAATTCGATAGTAAATTTTGTTATTTAGGAGCCCTTTGAAAGTATTTTCCTTGGGGGCCCATTCATGAGCCAGACCGACACTGGTATTGTATACTTAAAATATATTAAAATAATTTTCGTATTATTTTATTTCGAATTTCAATGTTACTTATACAATGGAAGATTTTTATCACTGGCCATACTCAGGACTGCATTAAATTGGTTTCGATTTAAACGGAACTGATTGGTGAACTGTTTATCGGAAAATTCCGATGTCAGAATAAATCCACCGTGACTTTTTCTCTTTTTCGCATACGCGCTTTTCCATTGTAGATTTATTTCGTTTTGATAGTGGAATACAAAAGCAAAAGTTCTTCCATTTTTTCGTCCGAATCAGATCCTGAATTCGGGTCTAGTTTGTGATTTCGATCGTGTAGTTCGAACATTTTCGCATGTTCTATGGACCGATTATATACTGCAAAGATGGCAAGAAACTGCGTCTTAATGTGCGCCCAGCCTTACGCTCGCCAGCGCCGTTCGACCGACTCGTCGCACATCGACGGGCGATACTGCGAAAACGCCAATGGCACACGCCCACGCGCATGCGCATTTCTACCCACGACTCTTGCGGACGTTTGACGACCGCGTCGGCATTTTAATAATTAATACCTGTACGTCCGTGTCCGTCGGTCGTTTAGACGATACGTACTCCAGGTTGCGGTAAACCAGAGTGCGGGGTAGTGGTTTGTCCGCACGAGGTAGGCCCCCGAACATAGGCGGACCCACCCAGGCTTCTACATTCGAGTGTGCCCGGTCTTTTTTTGTAGTGATTTTTTTTTTTTTTTAGATGGGTAAGCTATAAACAAAATTTAATTTAACTGTTTGTGGAAATTTTTTTAGCAAATAATTTCTCCCACAAGACAATATACAAAATAAGTTAAAAATATATTCTCGGTTTCCGAGAAAAAGCAATATTTCTTTTCGCTAAAATTGTTGACACCACTATTAGGCCGTTTAGACCGAAGTTTCTGTGTGGAGGACAATTACATCGAATATAATACATTGAATACACAATAACGATAAACAAGTATACGATGTAATGATTTTACTAGTCTAAACATCCAGGCTTCGTTAATAATGTAAAATAACGATTGGTAAAAAGACACGTAATTATTATTTCAAAGACTTGGAATTTACTTACGAAAAACTGAAATTCAATTAATGTGTATTTATATTATAAATTGTTTTTTTTTTTACATTAGGGTGTGCCTTGACACACCCGGCACACCCTGTAGATCCGCCTATGGGCCCGAACATTAAACATTCTTATTATTCTTCTATTGCGCGGCGACGAGCACGAAATCCAAAGTCGAATACAAAATAACGAATAATGAACGTCTCATGACCACAGTGGCATTTATTAGACCATTGGTGCCCAACCAGCGGCACGCGGGTCACATGTGGCCCGTGAAGGTATTCTATGTGGCCCCTTTACGAATTTTCTAAAATAAAAACAATTTAAAAAAGAGTAAAATAATTACAAAATATTTTTTCTATTAATTTATGAATTTTTTAAAATAAATATTTCAAAAATACAATAATAATGATAATGTCAAAACTAAAAACTATATAAAAATGTCTTACACTTTTTTATTAATGTGAAATTCGAGCTTGTATTTCTTTAACTAAAAATGAAAGATTTGGTTGAAATTTAAATGTTCATATCCTCAAAGTTGATCAAACTAATGTGTACCTACGAAGTGTACCTCAATCCATAATCTTTTCAATATGCAATAAAAGGTATGAAAACCAGTCTAATATGTAAATTTATTTTTTTTTGTTTTTACTTTGTGGCCCGATTGAAAATAATTGTTTACCTAAGGTAGCCCACCGAAGAAAAAAGGTTGGGCATCACTGTATTAGACGTACCAAATTGATTTATTTTTAATTTAATTTTAGTTTTAATTTATTTTATTACCTAAGTATTTACCTACGTTTTATTTTACTTGAAATTATTATAGCAATTGTCATTGGCGTTTTTATAAACGGACCCGACAAGAAGATGGCCACAATATTCGAGAAATCGGCAAAACGTCACGAATGAAACGAATACGTTTTATTTTTTTTTATTTTCACGTAAAAAAAACAGTGTTTACGACTCAAACATACGGTGTTTACGAATAAAAAAGAGCCGGGAGAGTGACGGTCGTCCCCCGCCTCTCCTCGTGGGTGCCCCCTCGTGCACAAGCGACAATGACGTCCGTAATAACGACAATACGATATAATATTAATACGATATTACGTGCACACACGCACGGCGTTCGTGGGAAACGGACATTACTCGCATTAATTAGTGTCTGGAAAAACGCGTACGGAATACGAAGAAGCTATACCTGTCTGCGTGTTACGGGAAAAGGCGTTTTATCCTTATTTTCCGTCAATAATACAATAATGGCTGCGAGATAAAAGCGCAGGCTAAACTATAATTTTGGCTCCCGTATTGTATAGTATCATCATTCATCACGTCATATGGGCAGCGGCGAATCCGTCGGCAGATGCGAAATGCGTTTTATTTTTGCGCATCGTGCAGAAAAATCGCGAATCACAATAATTATAATTTATAAGTATTACGTTCCGCGACTTCTTGTCGTCGAAGTATCTCAGTGGCGTAGCGTGCGATTATAATAGTTCCCTGGGGCAGTACCAGATTTGGCGTCCTCTACTCCTTGTTTGATCCTTCGAACGTGAATTTTTTTTTCTTCAAATTTGTTACTTTTTACTGAATCGAGGAAAAAAACATATTTACTTTAAAATAATTTTTATTTAAATAATAAATCTAACTTCATTTCAAATAATAAGGGAACTATAAGGGTTGATATCATAGACGTTCTTCGTGGGTTCAATAATTTTATTGTATATCTGTTTTTGTATCACCTGACGCTGTGCGACATAATCGAAACAATATTTACAGCACTATTGAATAATTTAAACATCGTTGTTAATGATATTGGCGTAAACTCTTTAACGTTCAATAACGTGGGAAATTAAATACGATCTAGAATTATCGGAACTATTATGATCCACATTTAAATTTGTCATTTACACATTGGTCTTGCATGTATGGGAGTAACGGATGTATCCTAAGTAAATTCAACGCCCCAAATAAAATTTACACTCTGGAGCAACTGCCCCCTTTGCCCCCCCCCGTAGCTACGCCACTGAAGTATCTGCACGTGTGATACTCGCCGTGTCCCGTGTACTCGTATATATATATTACACGTGTTGTACGGCATTTCGAAACATCAATAATTTACACGTTTTTTCAGATCTATATACATATTGATATTATATACGTGCAGTGGAGTTTGTATCTCTGATCTGTATACGAATTTCCGTGTTTCTGACGTGTTTTTTTTACCTCTTTTACCCACGTCACGTCGTGTTTCCAATATTAAACGTGTAACCATCGTAGTAAATATTTTATGTGTAATAGTAATTCGTGTAAATCGTAACTATTATTATTAGTATTATTATTATTTGTTATTAATTTATTATTATTATTTATTTTTTTTTTTAAACAAACTACTATACGCGTACGATAATAATTACCTATTATCACGACTCGACTGGACAAGTCGTAATATTACGCGATCTCTTATAATTTGCAGTCTCCCGTACGCGACCCAAATTAGGGTCGCAGAGGTTTTCATGGTGGGTCGTGAAAACATTTCTTACGATTTACATATTATATTTTATAATTTTATAATTCTAATTCCGGAAAAAAAATTCCCGAAATATTCTGAAAGTAAAATTATCGATTCATAATCTTGCAATTCAGCCAGAACTTTATTCAGTACTTCAAGACGTAATTCAAATTATCAATTTTATAAAAGCAAGAGCACTAAATTCAAGAATATTCCATGCCATGTGTGACGAGATGAAATCACAGTTTGTGCATTTATTTTATCACTCATATGTACGTTTGCTTTCCTGTGGAAAAATTCTTACTCGTGTTATATCTTTGCGTTTAGAAATACAAATTTTTCTAACGGAAAAAAACACTCATTTGCTGATAAATTCTATGACGATTCATGGGTTACTAAATTGGCTTTTTAAGTGATATTTTTGGATGGTTAAATGAGTTGAATACTGAGATGCAAGGAAAGAATAGGAAAATGGTCCCGTACGCGTAATATTCTCGTGATTATCATTATTTAATGAAACCAGATGTTTTGGTTTAGTGATTTTCGTATTATTCAATAGATAACACAGTTTAAACAACAAGATTTGTGACTTGCTTCTCGCGAGTTATTAAAAGATTTTTGAATATTCAATTCACACTCGCGAAACCATACGTGCACCTATTCAAATTTATCGAATAAATTACAATAGTACGAGTGTATTTATATTGTTATTGTAGAGACAATATTTTTATAAGCATATCGATACATTTTTTTGTTTAAATGTTAGTGTAGTGACGCTATCGTACAAAGTATAATGGCGAATCAATTTGCAATACACCCATAAACAGTGTCATTATAACTTTCGATTATTACGTTAAATACAAATTACTATTTATCTCAGTCATCGGCCGACTATTAAAAAAAAATAGGTGCACCGACAGATATACCTACCTCGAGTGTATAGGATGGCCGCTACCGGGCTTAACCGAGTTATAGTGCATACCAGTGGGTTTTAGTATTGCATTACGTTATACTATATCATAATAGTCGGTGCAGCAGGAACTCGAGTACGATATGTAAGTACACGTGCATATTATGTTATGTCTATAGTATCTTTATACGTATAATAAACTATTGCAAAGATAGACGTCATAGGCGTGCGCAGACTTCAACCGCAGACGCAGCGTAAAGTATAAAGAGGGCCTTTTTTTTTTTTTTTTTTACAGTCGGTCAAATAAATTATTTTAATCGGCCAAAATCGTCAATTGCGCGATGCATATGTGTATTATATAGGCTGTGTCGCCGTAACTGTACGGTTGCCACAACAATGTAGTTGTTAACGTATTTAAAATCGTCAAATGAAAACCATAACTTTATTACGTTCATTCGGTGCTTTTTAAAACACCGGGTCGTTATTATTAGAAATAATTTTAATTCCACGAAACGCCGTATATTATATAGCTCTGCTAAAACTTATCGGAGAAATAATATAGGACAAGACCGATTGACTGGATTAGCTCTCATGAATATTTATAGAAATTATGATATTAATGTTGACGAAGTTACCAATGGATTTGCGAGATTACCACGAAAAAATTTGATTTTGTGTTATGAAAATAAAAATTGTTTACATTGATAAAATATGATTTTTTTTGTTTTTAATAAGAAAATAAATAATTATCCAATGGAAATTGTATTGACTTCTTATTATACGAAATTTTAAAGTGTACAACTTTAAATTACCACCCCCCCAATTTATTTTTTAATTTTTAAAGTTCTATTTTTAGTCCAAAAGTATTCAATTAAAAAAAAAAACTTTTACCAAGTTTGCAATATATGATGAATATTTCAAATTCTTAAAATATTAATTTCGGAGTCATGACAGAATAACTAAAATCGATTTAGTGAAATTCACGTCAACGGAAAATGTTATTGTTTTTTCTCGATTTTTCGTAGTTTTTCCGTATGATTGGAAAATTTATTGAGAAGAGAAAAAAATAAACTCACAAAATACCAATTTTAATTCATTTTCTGATCTGTAGAGTCGTCCAATGAAATGTCCGAACAAAATAAACTGCCTCAAAAATTGTCCCTAGAAAAACAATATAAAAATAAACATTGTAAGACCAGTAGATCCTCCGCTTCACTTATACGAGAATCTCGTAGAATCTAATATATACAATATGCGAATTAATTTTAATCAAATTCTTTACATAATACGCATTTTATGAATGATTGATCATCATATTATGTTGGATTATAGTCAATACCGTACAATATTGATTTTCTTCAACACAACATTCAATACGACACAAGGGTAGGTATTATATACAAAAATGATATAATAATTTGAGCTTTCCAAACATAGACCAAAATTATGATCTATCTTCTTTATTCACTTTCATAGACGTGCGCACATGGTGTTCCGAGTGTGCCGGCGCACAACCCGCACTTTTACCCGAGGGTCTCGTCGCCGGAAAGCTACAAGTCTATAAAATAATATAGATATACTAATTAAAATTTAAATAACTATGCCAACAATTCATTATTATTTATCTGTGTAATATTAATTATCAAGTTATCTATTATTGAAGCAGGAGCGTTTAGATACTCTTTTATTTTCATTCGTTGAATTAGTTTTGACTATTAACGTGAATTCTGATAAATTGATTAATGGATTTAAAAACTCAGTGCCAGTTGTAAAACGTAAAATAGACTTATTAGTTTTAAAAAAAATTTATAAGTGATGTAACACTAGCAATATTGAGTTAAACTAGTCTGTTATGACATTAAATAAAAAATTAATTAGATTCACTAATGTTGCGTGTAATTCATTAAAATCGTATCAACAATACACATTTTAGATGTTTTACATGAACTAAAGTAAAACTTACTTGATAAGATACTGATTAAAAGTTTAGTGAGTATAGTGTTAACTTATATAAAAAATAAAACCTATGTTTTTTCTTAAGGGCCACATTTAGACTTTGGAGTGAAGGAACACCCTGTACCAAAAACCTGCACACGCTCATGTTCACGACCTGTACGAGAGTATTCGCCGGATTTACTTGCACGACTTCACGCCTACCAGCGCCGGCGGAAGATTTAGCGGGGCCCGGGGCAGATGTTTTCACTGGGTCCTAGGAATAAACCTTAGGTCGGTTAGAGCAGTAACTGCTTGTGATTTCGAGTTAATTCACATTTTCTGTTTTTTATGATGTAAATAGAATAGCACCCAATAATATGTTTTGTAGATTTTTTACGTAATATTGTTTACTAGGTGGGCGAAGAAGTGAATAATGTCGACGATTTTATTAAAAGTACCTACACATGAAACACAATATTAAAGATAAATATTAAAATACCACACAAATTTTTACAAAATAGACGGAACTTGTTAATAAGTTTGAAAAACAAAATTTCAGGCCGACAAATCATCGAATTCCGTGAAAGGCGCGGGGCCCCTAAGATGTCGGGGCCCGGAGCAGCTGCACCGTCTGCCCTGCACTTCCGCCGGCGCTGACGCCTACAACCACGATTGTTTAATAAGAGTTTTGTTGTAATACGACATGGATCAGCAAGATGGTGATGCGTGCACATCGGCTAAATTTCGGTGGCACACAAAAATATGTTTGCTTTATCGTTAAATTCGCATTTGAAATAATAAAACGAAACAATAATACATTTTTTTAAAATTTTTGTAAGGGAATCGATTAGTTGTCGATTAAAACGGAGATTATGTAAAATTATAGTTCTCACAAACATTTTATTTCGTAAACTTTTTTGACGAATCTCGCCCTTTGACTGGTGGATAATTCCGACGGTGAAATATTTCTAGACACGTTCATAATTTGTTTTGAGTCCGAAACAAAATTCTGGCACGTAACGCTCTAAAAAGATTTTCCACCCCCGGCACACGGCGTACACGCAGTATGCCCTGTGTAGAGAACACCATGCGACTGCAAGAAGGGAGCGGAGACGACCAACATTGTCAACTTTCACACGGGCCCGCTCGCCGCCCGTTGAAAAATGTACTTTTGTACAATTTAAATATATGATTACACGCGTCGTTCGATGGCGAGGGGTGCAAATCCCACGAATCCCCGAGCGAACACGTTCGTGACTCCGTGGCCAACGTATAATCGTATCCGGAATAAATTCCAACGCTGACGGGTTTAGTCCTCTACTCCTTTATCCTGATAAAATGTCGTAGAGGGTCACTGTTCTTTTATGACTAATGAGATTCGAGGTCACTATATTCGAGCTTATCTAATTCAGTGGCGAGTAGAATTATACACCCAAACACGAGGCCTCGGAGCAATAAAAATTCGAATAAAAATAATTTATGTAAATATATTGTTATATATTATATTTAAATGTATGATAAAGGTTGTTATACAATGATTTATTGTTCGCGTTTTGTAATATTATTATTGCATTATTATTTATTACATTATTATATGTATAAAAGCGTATTATTGAAGAATAAATGTTTCAAATAAACAAGTACTGTTTTTGAAAAAAATATCGGTATTTTTGTAAAATCATCATTCACCAAATTACTTTACGTCATTTATTTCTGGCCATCAAAAACGAGGCTTTTGGTCACGTTTTACCACCCCGTGGCTACTTCATAGAATTTTGAAAATATTAATTCGACGAGTAGGTATGTAAATTATTATTTTACGCTGTATTTTTGGAACAACTTTAGTATAACTTCATAGGCACACATCAAAAAACGAAAATTGCACGCATTTTTTTATAATTTATTTTCCAAAGGACATATAAAGACTAAAGAGGATAATCTTGGTTTTCTGTTTTTTTAATTTTACTAAACATTTCACTAAAACCGCTAGTACATTATTTATCGTTACTATTAAACCGCATACAAAATATTATTTCGATGACTAATCCTTTGAAATAAAAAAATAAGTAAAAAAACTATTTTTTAGCATGCGAATTCCAACGGAAATGACTGTTACGTTATAACGTTGATTAGAGTCAGGGTCGTGAATTTACAAAGATATCGTGTTTTTAGCTAAAATTTTACACATCTTAACATAGGTCGTTAAAAATTATACATTCGCACGGTTATCGTAAATAGAAAATAAATTTTAAAAAAATGTCCGTTTTACATAACTCGAGGCGGGGTAGGCTTATAATAAATATTTTTTTGCGTTCCTGTACACTTGTCTTGTTGCAAGTATCAGTGCATGCACCATGAAACTCACAAAGAGCTATTATTTTGAATCACATGATTTACAACAAATATTTAGGTGGGCGTGGGTGAGCGTCTAGTCGGGTAAGTGCGTTAGAAGTGACTTAATCTCGAATACTTCATCTTCATCATTTTTAGTTAATGTTAATAATTTTTCAAACGAATAGTCAACTTGATGGCGGGAGTACGGAACGGCGCGGCCGTGGGATTGGTTTCATTGGATTCAAGAGAAAAAACTTCGCTTCATTAGATACTAACGCATACTTAAATCGAAAGCTTTCAGTAATCAAGTAAGCGTTTAAGAGTTAAAGGTAATAAATCATTTTAGTTTTCGAAAATACATAATAATATTACGAGAATATGTAGTAGGTAAGTGTTTCACACGATACGGGTTCTCAAACACTTATGAGATATAAGTGTATATTTCGTAATTTTCGTTGTACGCATAAACAATAGACTTATGCTTACATACACGTTATGCCTACATATGCCTACATACAACAAGAGTAAGGGTCAGTTTTCTAAAAGCCCTCATCTACATATATATATTTATATATATGTATAGGTAGTTTTTTTTTTTACAACCCTACGGTTGGTTTGCACCTAGAAGGTGTTACTAGGGAAGGGTTTGTACTGTGCAGTGGTTTCCCGTTGCCCTCTGCAATAGGTAGTTATGCTATATGATATTATAATAAATGATTTATTTCGTGACGCGACCAACGAAAAACATAATAATTATAGACATATCACATACATATATATATATATAGAGATTGGTAATCACTGATCGGTAATTACAGTTTAATGTTTCTAATTCGGCACGTGTATAGTTTCGTTTTTAGGACCTTCGCGGCCGGGTAACGAAACACGGGAGTTACGATTCACATCGGCTGGAGTTGTAAACGACAAAACTTCCATTACGAAAATGTGTAATTATAGGACTCGGTGCATTATTACCTGCCGCCCTTTAGTCGGTTTCCAAGGACTACTACAGAACTACACCACCGTGTTTCTTGACGTTTTACCTTGCGAGGGCGCAGCCGCGCAGGTATGGCGATAGAATTTTTTCCTAGGATTGGTCATTATTTATACTAGGTACACCTTACGGGTTTTACTGTAATGGCTATAAAAATAATAAAAAATTATTATTATTACACCGGTGTGATTCCGTAGGTACCATATTATACATACTTGTACTAAAAAAAAAAAAAAAAATTAAAAATTATTTCGATGTAAAATAAGTGCACTTAGGTATCTGACGACATCATGGAAATTTAAACGTATTTGAACGCGTCAAAACGTATAGTGAAATTAATTGAAAATTTTAAATTGAAAAATAATATCGAGATCTAGGATTTCTAGCCGGTTTCAGTCATTTTTTTTTTCATTTTTCTATTGCTATTCAGGGATATCGTAATGAAAATAATGAAATATATGCTGTTCAGTCGATATTTTAATGAGAAAATACATGTTTTTAGTTCTATTATATTGTATAAGTCAGTGGTTCCTAAACTGTTTTGATTCACGTATCCCTAAAAATAAAAATAAATAATCGCGCCTCCTGCTAATAAAACAATCCAGCAACTCTATAAATCGATGAATCGATGTAGATGGCACTTTGAGGATTTATGAATCTCTCGCCTGAATAGTTCGCCCTCCAGGCGAGCGGAAAAACAGCTTAAAATGGACCAAAAACGGCGAAATTCGACGTAAACGACCCCTTCATAAAATCGACTTTAGTAATTTCGTCATTACTCCAAAAGTAATGTTGATAGGAACCTGAAATTTTCACCATATATTATTGTCGTATAACTGTTAACTACATACTGTTTACTACTATTAAATTCTAAAAAATTCGGCAATTTTTGGGCCAAAAATACCTAGGTCTTTTGAACTTTATCCTTAATAAAGTTTTAAATATTAAAAAAAAACTTTTTAAAATTTAGTATGTCAACTCATATATGTCTCTAACGATTCTGAAAAAATTAAAACAATAGTGACTTCAGGTTTTTTTCATAAGTGCTTCAGTAAATTATTATGCGATTTTTACGTAATAAACTGTTTTTACGTCAATTTTCAACTTAAAATATTTATTTAAAGCAATTTTTCCAGTCAAACGTTATGTTTTAATTGTGAAGCTTTGTTCAAAATCGTTTAACTAAAGAAATTACCTATAATTTCTTTAAAATTCAATTCACCCGTCCCCATCGACTTGTCCGAGGAGTGAAGAATACCCCATTTGGTGGAGTATGAACTTTTTTTAAAATTCATTAATGTGCCATGATTACTCTTAAAATGACGTTTTGATTCATTTGTAAGCATACTATCGGCAGATAATACTTTCAAACAAACAACATATTTAGGACGTTTAAAACATTGTCTAATTCAACGTAAGTAAAACCTAGGTAGTAGGTCTAAATAACTGTCATCGTATTTTCTGAACTTAGTTTATTTTGTTCTTTACTCGCGTCTTCATTCGAACATTTGGATGATCGGATGTAACATTGTGAAATTTTTCGATTCTAAATTAGAGTAAAATATAAATTCATTTACTTATGCGCACGACTAAATCAATACACATTAAAAACACAAAATAAATATGAAAATTTTAAATTATATAAATTAAATACATAATATCGGTAACATAGGTAGATGAATAGTGATTAATGATTATAATATACCTATTAATGTCGGGTTCTCCAAGCCATTTAACTGTCTCCGTGGTAACTTTATTCAACTCTTTTAATCCCGCTGGGAATGATCTAAATGGGCATTCGTCTACTATGTGTCTTGAGGATTGGGGTTGATGTCCGCAGCACAACGTGGGGTTGGCCTTATTCTCCATCGGTGTAGCGTAAGTCCAGCGCGTCCATGTCCAGTCCTGAGTCTGTTTAGGAATATCCATTGTCTCCCGGGGAGATTAAATCTGGGTGGTTGCATCATAGGTTTATCGAAGGGATTTTTCGTGTCGTTATCTTTAGACCTCCAATCTTCAGACTTCTTTCAATAAATTACAAATTAATACACATCTCAACAATGAACACTCCCACGTATCACTAATTCACGACTACTACTACTACTACTTCTATTGTCGGATAAAGGATGTATTTATGCATCATAATATAATATATTGGTCATTATTCATTATGGTTCGAGTAATTCGAAACGATGACGCTGGGTTTTTCTTTAGATAGCCGTTTCAACGAAATGATCACTGATCTAAAAATATCAATATTTATCTTGCTCCTCCCCTTTTTATTTATTTTTTAATTAAAAAACTTTCTACCTTGTCTATACCAGGTAATCCACCTAGACGGCTTAAGCGAAGATGGTGCCGAGACCTTTTGTCTTAAAATTAAATTTACCTTAACTTAAAACTTAAGAACACAAAATAGGAAGTATCACCAATGGGTGGTTTCTTCCCTCAAAAAAATTCATATGCAAATACCCTATGCAAATTTGCTTATTGTTCTAACTAAGAACAGATTGTAAATTTCTTGTAAAAATTAAAAAAAAAATCTTGCTCCTCCCCTGCTAAATGCTTGCGCCCCTCGCAAGAGAGTAAACTATAAGTTATAGTGCCGTGTAATAACATTTTTTACTCATTCGTTGATTTTTCATGTACCTACATATGCGAAAATTGATTAAAGTGCATTGTGGATATTGTTGACTGCACATTTTTGCACTTCCGTTGGAAGCATTCCACAGTAACGACGACGAACACCCGTTATCATTTATATTTTATATTATACCATGTTTTGGTGATATTCGATAAGTCAATGAATAATAATTAGGTTGCACATAGAAGCACATTCATTCAACACGGGGAAACTGAGGGGGAGAGGCAGGGATTTTCACGACTCTTTGTAGTCTCGTTTTTAGTTATTCTTTTATGCCTGTAAAATGTCACATCTAAATATCGTCTATATATGTCTATTGTCAGTCACTAGACCCGAACCGACCGAACCCCAAAAAAATTGAAAAATGCTGATTTTATATGTGAGTGCATACACTTATACCAAACCGATAGCCCGAACCGAAATTCGGGTCGGTTCGGATTTCAACCGTTCAAACACGTTTGAATTTTTCGGCCGAAAATTAGCGGTACTATTCTATGTATAGGTATAGATGCTCTTGATTTGAGACGCTGATCAATAAACGAAATATTGTGATTAATTTTTAGTATAATTTTTTCTACAGTCATTATCGATAATATTGCACTTGGTGTTTTGATAAATCCTTAATGTGCTAATAATTTGTATTTCATATTTTTTTTTTTTTTTTATATAAAATATTACTAGTAAGTACAGCTGCACACCATGCACTTCATTCGTCAACTGTCGAAAAATGATTGTAGAAAATACAATAGTGGTTTACTGTAGTTGTTATCACGAGTCACGACATAATACAATATGATTATTTAATCATCTATTTAGCTATTAACTTATTTTAGTTCGGAACGGAAATTCGGGAACACTCAAAGCAAATGTACCCGAAAAAATTCAGACCGAATATTTTTCGGTCCGGGTCTAGTGTATGCACGGCTTAAGCGTGGATCTAGCCAGTTAATAACGGAAGGGCCGGATCAATAAAAGCGATTTATCAAAATGTATTGGGTAAAATTACGTATTGAAGTATAATAGGTTATCCCATATTATACTTGATACTTTTATATTTTTCATGTAATATTTAACAGTAATTTTTCGTTGTCGAATGTACAGATCAGATAGAAATATCCAGTCTCCCGTCACGTAGACAGAGCAAAAACATCAAAAATACTTTCGCGTGGTTCGTGTAACGTCGTCCTAAGTAAAAAATTTCAAGAAAAGCAATAAAGAGTGCGATTCTTCAGCTGATTGAGTTTGAGGATTTCCCGGTTTTTCGTCTGTGTTTTTCAATTACCACACTATGATACAGCCGAGGGGCAACCTGCACCTCTACCACCTCCGGCCCATTGATCCGCACCTGGTACCAGTTCATTCCTGTAATTACAAGTTGCTCGAGCGTACAATTTCACAAAGCGCTTTTTTTCGCACTTGTCGTCGGTGGCGAAATACATCACGCGTTTTGTACGTACGATTATTCAGAAATAATGGTTTTTGTTGGTTTTAAGACTTGCATAATGTAAAAAAAAATAAAAATTAAATTTTGGGAGGCTATTAATCCCAGAGACCCACCCTTCTAGTTGCAGGCCCGGCTAGAGGGAAGGCACTAAGGGATTTATTTTCGGGCCCGGACGAATACCTGCATAATTTCGATAAGCGCTTTTTCAAAATAGTGCGACGTGCAAATAAAACTCTGTAGGTACGTTGTATTGTATCAATATGCCCTAGACACCATAACAGACCAGAAAAGATTAAACGGTCTAGCTATTTTGGCTATAGAAAGTAAGATGGCGAACAAAATTCATTACGGAGACGTAATTACACGACAAAATGCGTATTTTTGACATTTAAATGAATATAAATTAAATATCGTATAAAATGTATGTCATAATTAAATTTATGATTAAAAGTAAAGTAATTATATTATTTATTGATTACTAAAGCCCGGATTTTTATGCAAAAATTATTGTTGAATATACATATATTTATGCACTTAAAAATTCAAAAATTTGCAAAAAAATGCCTCTAATGTGAGGTAAGTTACATTAGAACCACCAAATTTGGTGGTAAAAAAATTGAATATCTAAAAAACAATTTAAAAAAAAATTATATATAAAGGAAATACTTAGCATAAATATCATAAAAAAATTATTACCTATGGTTTAATTATATAAAAGGAAAAAATTTTTTAAAATGAAATATTAATTTTGAAACGAATACCAACACGCGATTACGTCACAAGACACTATAGGCAGACGTTTAAAATATTTTCGGGCGACAGTAAAAATAAAAATGTTGCCAATCCGAGCAAAATTGAAACAAAATCGTAAACTATTTATCAAAAATGCAACTTTTATGCAATTTTATATAGAAATATGCAATTTATAGTCATTTTTACTGAAATATGTAGAATATGCAAAAAAAAAATCATAGAATCTGCACATTTCGAAACGTCATTAGTAATCAAAATTATTCTACGTGAATTGTAAAACGTAAAAGAGTATGCGTTTGCATATAAATCCGGGCTTTATTGATTGCAATAAGTTGATTTTTCTTTTTTAATTCGATCAAACCACCATCAAACGGATCTAAGATGTTTTTTGCTTATTTCTCTCATACGAAAATACAAAGTTTTCGATTTTTTTTTTTGTTTTTTTATAATTTATTTATACATATGAAATTTTGAAGAGCAGGGACCCGTGAAAAATCTTGCCACGGGGCCCGGCGGCGTGGCTCACGACGAGCTTGTCTGGTCGCACTTGTTATAGTGATACAGAGATAATAATTGTACCCACTTTCCGAATGTGAGAGTCCGACACGATCGCTTCGTTACGCACGACACACCTGCGCGCACTGGAAGTATCATAGTAGTTCGGTTAGGTATGAGTATATATGACGTATTGTTGAGGATTCAAAGAAAACGCATAGTTTTGCTTGTCACGAATCGCGGGCATCGTAGAACGTGTATTTCAAATCGTATTTCATATAGATATTGTCAGGGCCGGAGGGAAGTGGGGTATTGGGGGTCATGACGACCCGTCGTCGTAATGATAGTCGGCACTTGGGCAGTCACATTTATATTGACAAAATTACCTATTTACTGTATTTAAATAAAACACACACACACACACACACACACACACACACACACACACACACACACACACACACACACACACAAGAAATTTTAAAATAGTCCAGACTCCCGATGATATCAGTGGGCGATCGATTATGGATAAAAATAAATGTATATTTAGAATACCACAGAATAAATGAAATGAGAATACTGTCTACCGATATCTATTTTCAGAACTTCTAATAAAACTGACCTTATGGTACTGAACTCATCTAAGGACATTTTGGATGAGATTGATGACATTGATTGAGACATGACTTCAATGATTGAAAATTGGGCAACTTAAAGAACGCCGTATAAGTATACATATAGTCCACAATATTATCGTATAAACATTTTTTTATTATTTGATAATAGAAATTTATAATATATAAGAATGAATTAAAATAACATTGAAAATACTAGTTTTATTTATATTTTTTTTTAACTACCTATCTAACTTTATGAGTTTTACTTATTTTAACAAATCATTTACCCAATTGATAAATTCAATAATATAAACATCTTATAAGTTATAGATACATAAGTTCATTTGGTTTTTTGACTTAACTAACATGTATATGATTTATAGTAAAACGTTATTTTAAAATGTCATCCGTTATTATTGCTTTGAATATTATTATTATTATTATTTTTTTTTTTATGAATGTAAATATTGTATTTGGAGTCGGCAAATTGGTAAGACACCCCTCCCCCCATCATATTGTTCTTGCACCGGCCCTGGATATTGTATAGAAAAAAAATTTTTAAAAAAACTTTACTCTTTAAAAACAGTTGTTATGACGTGCATAACGTAAAAGTAAATACGTTTTTAGGTGATTTAAAATCACATAACCCTTGAAAATATTCACTGAAAGTTCACCTAGGTATTCGTTCGACGGACACGCGGTACAAAATCACAAATAGTTATAATCCCTGACTCTATACACAAAAATGTATCAAGATTGATAACTTTTTAATTGATTAAAACCCGAATGAACTTGGACTGTTTCAAAAGATCAAAATCCATTACTGAAATTACCGAATAGGCGGCAACTTTCTCCGATGTATCTACATGGTCAATGGTGATAAATGATTGTTTAATACTAAATTTCATACATTATTCAGACATTTTATATAGGTACCTAGTTGGTATTTTAAAGACGTTTTTGTTTTTCGTTACCGAGTTTTTCCAATATTAGAGAAAAATGACCGAAGAATTGAGAAAAATGATAAATTGTGTTGCTAACCGGATTTTCACCAAATTAATTTTGGTTACTCATGAAATTAAAATGATTTAATGTATCTTTAAATCAGTGATTCCCAACTCAAATCGAGTCACGGACTCACGGACCACTTTTAAAAATTTTCAACCACCACAGACTACTGATTAATTCCACCCCATGTTTTTAATGGATGATTAATACATGCAATTATAGGTAATAGGTACATAATAAAAAATATACAATGCAGTTAATACAAAGAAAAATATTTAAAACCTATTTATAAATACCAAAATAATATAGTGAAAAAAATACCTAATATAAATTTAAACCAATCACAAAATTTGAATAAATGGGTTAAAACCTATTTATAAATACCAAAATAATATAGTGAAATAAATACCTAATATAAATTTAAACCAATCACAAAATTTGAATAAATGGGTTCAGCTCAAAATTTAATTTGCTTTATTTTTTAATTTTTAAGTTGTAGTTTTACTTTCAGATTAAAAAATTATGAAAATAACATTTTTGACATGAATAATTATGACTGTCTATGGACTAATGATGGTCTATAGATCACTAACTGAGATCCGCCGCTTTAAAAGATCCAACTTACCCACAGAAAATACTTAAATACTTTCTTGGCGGAGCAAAGAATACCTGAACTGAAACTGAACTGAGGTATAAGAATCTGGCAGTTTTTATTGATATCATTTTACATATTATACAGAGTCTTTTAAAACACAAAATTTTTTTTTTCATCAATAGTATTTTTATATGCTTTTACAGAATTTTTTTTTCAACATTTTTGAATTCTAAAGACATACTAATATCAAAAATGAACCTACAGTTAAAAAATATTGTACTGACCTACTCATTTTTAAATGAAGTCAATATGGCAGTAGTAATATTTTAATCGATTATTGATGAATGAAAACGAGAGTTAACAATAATGATGCAATATACCATATCAAAACTAGAAACTACACTATTTATTTTATGAAACTTTTTAAATTTATGATGATATAACTGTTATGTAACAAAACATGTACATATTAATAGCACCCAGTTTAGTGTGTTAAAAAAATAATTTATCATTGAATATTTCAATATTATATCTCTTTCTAAGTTAAGTACCTATCACCAAATTGAAAAATATTTACTATTTCATAAAATTTTAATATAGTTATCTATATATCATACATAATGATTCATAGTTTACATATAAGCAAGTGTGTACTGTGTATTTTAGGTTTAAATTTTCCTAACTCTTTTAGGTTTTCTTTGTGTTTTGTTATTTTAACACTTAAGGATTGCTACATAACAAACTATAATAAGTATAAATAAAACATAAGAGTACTTATTAATTAGTTTCACGTTTTAATTAGATGCACTCGACTCGTATATTTAGGTTTAAATATTGATTATATAATAATAAAATATATATTTAATCATCAGTATGACTAATGCAATAGTTTTTGCAACATATTACATTGTTTCAAATTAATGTGGTTCATTAGAATATGACAGTTGTATTTAAGAAGTAATGCGTTTTGAACTATATAAAACAGACCTGAAAACACCTATTAAATTTTTTTCATAATTTATACTAGCATTGATAAATCAAATGATTGCCATTAAATGACCTTGAAACATTAAAAAAAAAAAAAAAAAAAAAATGTGTTCACATGTGCATGACTTTTGCAAAGAATTAGTTTTGATTTTGACAGTTAATTTTATAGAATATTATACATTTAAGTACAGTCAGAACAATATCACTTGAATACGCGATAAACATTATTAAATAGATTATAGAACATAAAAAGATAATTTCGTACACATTTAAATAAACTTAAAGTACACTTTGTTTTATACTTTATTCACATTAATGGTTGTGTAATGCAATACAATTAATATTATCTGTATTTATGTTCTGTGAAACGGTAATCATCCATACGAATTCACTTTGATACACACGGATAACAAATGTTACATAATATACACAAAAAAATAGTACATGTCTCCTGATATCTGCAACTTTAAAATGTCGAGTGAATTGAAATAATTGAAGTTTGAGTGTATTGAAGTTTAAAGTTATTAATCACCTCTATCTCAATTACATATACGTAAATATTGTATGTTTTGTAAGGTCATATCAATCATATGGCATCATCCAAGAAACTTAAGGACTAATACAGAGAAGTACATAAATATTTATAACATTTATTCATTTATAGTAATTATTGCAGAATAAATAATTATACGAGTGAAATAATTTTCTTTTGTTTACTATACGTAACAAATTCAAAAACATGACATTATTAACCTGTTTTGAGCATCACAAACCACTGACAAAATCTTTTGTTATTAAAATTTAAAGTTTAAACAACATTTGATAATTGATAAATTGTCAATTTTTAATTTAATCGACCAGTTAATATACTCCACTTTAAATTTCACAATAGGTCAACATATTTAGATATCAAAGGTTTTCAATACGTGGAGCCTACTTTCCTGTGTTCATCATCCAATAGACAAATGATTTATATCGGTTCACCATCCTCTTAAATCGCCAACAAACTAAATGTGCACAACTCTACGAGTGCTGATATTAATATCCTATGATACATAATAGTTTACCAATGAGTATTTGTGTTGCAATCAATTAATTCAATTTTAATGGTTTGTTATTTTTAGAAAAAATGTTGCCACACTCAAATAATCTATGTGAACTTATATTCATATGAAACACTATCTATTTCTTTATAATAAACAACAGAGTAATATAATAAATGAATTGATAAACGATGACCTATGACACGAGCATTAAATCAAATTTCATATCCACTTTAGTACTGGATAAGCAGCAGATAAATTGGTTGCACAGCAGAATGATAAGAGAAAAAATGTGGGTATGAAAATTCTTGCATCACAATGCACAATGACTTGTGCACAATGCATACGAATCAACAAGGGTTGTCATAGAATTCAGATCGATTCGGTATCGAGTATTACAATAATTAAATTTAATGGTTTTATTTTGAAGCTATTCCACAGTCGATATGTTGATGAACCAGGAAACAAACACATTAATTAACATTGATATACTATAATGTACTGTAATACAACCTAACACAAAACCAAAACAACAGTCTGTCAAGGAATTGTTTTTCAAAAACATACACTTTAAAACAATAATATACAGATTTACAACTGTCTCTATTTATAATGAGACCATTCTATGAGACAATCTTACATAGAAATCAAAACTCAAAATGTACACATAATAAACGTTCATTGAAATATTCAAATCATACAATTAAAACATTTTGAAAAATAAATATAAATATTGCACAACATACATACAATCGGTCAAGCATTTTTTTTTTAACCAATAAAAACGAATAAAGTTGTTCAAAAAAAAAAAATATATATATATAGATATATATATAATATACATATATATATATAACCTAAAAATAAATATTTATCGAGTACAGGCCAAATATATTTTGAAAAATTATTAAATCAATATGACTAATTATTGTTAAAATATAGTATAAATGTTGTGCCCGTAAAAAAGTACAAATCATAATATACTTATGATGAAGGCGGAGGTTTTGTATCACTATCCAGTATGTCCGATGTAGTGTCGCTTAGTAATGTTTTCAGGTCTACGGATTTAGGTAGTTCAATTTGTGATGTGCCTAAAGCATGGACAAAAGCAAAATTCGAAAATTAATTACAATCGACATAAAGAAAAAATTGAGGGAAAAGCAAAGAAAATTATTAATGATATTGATTCTCACCAGCTTGTGCCATAAACAATTCTTTTAAAAATCCCAATTCTTTACTTAAGAGTTTGATTTTTTCTTCGAGCATGTCGTTCTCAGTTTTCAATTGGTTCACACGTTGCAACGTCTGTTGTGTGCGCATTCTGCTTTTCACTCTACTTCTCTTGACCGCCTGTCGGACGTAAAACATAGCGAGGAAAAGAAATATTAGAAATTGGCGGTAAAGTGTGGGGACACGGTCTGAGCCTGCCTAAGGGCTGTTTGCAGGAACACGAGACTGTGCGAGAGAGAAAAAAAAGTGAAAAAAAAATTAATTACCTGATTGTTTTTGTCCCGTTTGCGCCGGTAGTCGTCTTCGCTGCTGTCTCCTTCGTCTCTCAGCAACGTGGACAGAGCCATGTTCTTGTTCTCTTTGTTTTTACGAGCCATACACCGCGACACACGCTAACCCGAACGGCTCTGAAAACCAACGGTTATTAACGACGGGATAATAAGCGACGGTCGGTGGCAGACGCGTTTTGCAACAGAGGCCGCCGCCGCTCGGTGACACTGGGCGAAAAAACCTTAAAAAAAAAAAAAAAAAAGAATCTTGCGAAATCGTAATAATTGTTTGGAGGAGAGTTGAGTAGATAAGAGAAAAAAAATGTACGACGGCGCGTAGGATATTATATATTATTATTATATTATATTCGAGTGTGTGTGTGAGTGAGCAATTATTATAATTTCGAGGACGCGAGAGAAACGTGTGTGTGTGTAGATGTCTCTAGGACACTATTGTGTATTAATTATTGGGTCATTGACAAATAGTGTGCGGTGTGCGCGCGCGCCGTCGGGACAGCGGCAATGTCAAAACTGGACCGGGTCCGGCGCTCTAAGGACGCGGCGACGGCGGTGTCGCGGCCGTCACGCCGGCAAAACAACAAACGATATTCCGACCGCGTACTTACGTGGTGGACTGACGACACCGATGAGGAAAACGAAAAAAAAAAAAAAAAGAAGACGGACGGCCCGTCGTCGTCTTCGTGGCCGTGGCCGAGACGGGCAGCAAGCAACGTCGGCGGCCCGAACGAAATATCCAGGGGATCCGGTGTTGCGAAAACGGACGGACGTTTTGCAATACTGACGGGTATAATACGACGTGCAGAACAACGAAATACAAATAATAATACGACGCGACGACGACGATAGTGGTTGTAGTAATAAATGATAATAACAATAATAATAATAATAATAACGATATTATTACGCACGTCGCCGTCATCGACTATACGTCTGGCCGCGGCTGCGGTGCGGGGCGGTCGCTGCTGATAAGGACTCGGCGCCTCGTCTGGTCACACTGTAGTGGCCCGACGGTGATAACAGGACGGTCGGATGGTGATAACGAGGGATGGCAATATTTTTGTGAACATCGATGTATCGATGTATTTAGAAAAACATCGACGTTTTTAAAAAAAAACAAACACACATTTTATAGGACAAAAATTATTATTCTTTGCCATAGCCCACAAACAAAATATCCTTGAACATCGAAGACAAAGCAAACATCGAATTCAAAACATCGGTGAACGTGACACATCGATGCAAAATATCGAAACTTAACCATCGATGTTGAACATCGATGTTTTTTTGACATCCCTAGTGATAGCGGAACGCGGCCGCGCGACGAATATCGTGATTCGTGACATTGACGTCGCGGGGAGAAAATTCGCGAAAAACCCGTAGTCGAGCAGCCGCCACGGGCAGGAGCCGCGGAGCACACACGATGCAAGGTAGGCCCCGACGTCTGTGACGTTTTCGCTATTTGTTATTCGTATTGCGGTTTTCGTCGGACCGCCAAACATGACTTGGTGGTCGCTGACGCGGCACGCCGTCCGCGGCGGTCGGTCGCTAGCCGCCAAGTCGGCGGCGGCGGCGACGGTGCCGCGACGGCACGTGGGCGCGTACGACAACGACGGCAAGACGTACGCGTCCATGTTGAACAACAACAACATCGGCGACGGCGTCATGATCAGCGGGTACACGCAGTACGGGTTCCGGTTGAACAACAACTTCATGGTGCTGGGCCCGGTGGTGTGCTTCGCCAACACCGTGATGGCGTGGTACGTGGACGACGAGCTGGACGTGTGCGAGGACGCGCTGGCGCTGCTGCTGCACGTGGAACCGCGGCCGTCGGTCGTCGTGCTGGGCGTGGGCGACCAGACGCACCGGCGGCACGTGGACCGGGCCGTGCTGGCGGCCGCGCGCCGGCACCGGTGCACCGTCGAGGTGCTGCCGGTGGACGCGGCCGTGGCCACGTACAACTTCGTGGTGAGCGAGGGACGGCACGCGGCCGGCGCGTTCATACCGCCGCGGTTCATACCGGCCGTCGACGACGACGTGATCACGGCCAGCGCGCGCCACGTGCACCTGTACGGCGACGAGCTGCCGCTCGAGGACGTGTGGCGCGACGACCAGGAGCACGAGGAGCGCGTCAACGCCAACTACCGCGAGTTCGCCGAGGTGGTGGGCGCGCAGAACGCGGCCGACGCGGAGCGCCGGGCCAAGTTGCCGCCGGAGACGAAGACGAAAATCAAGATCGACGGCGAGGCGGGCAAGAAAAAGATCGACTGAGTTCGACCCCTCCTCCCGGGACGTGTCTCCGTGACGTTCGCGTGTTTTCAAACGTATACGAGATAATAATCTCTGCCCCCTTTTCGGGTTTTTATTCCGTATAGTCCTACCTAAGCACCCCTTTTTTGTAAATCGCCACCGTCGTCGTCGTCGCCGTTTAAGTGCTTACGTGTTTTGTATACACATTTAGGCTAGGTATATTTATAATCTATATATTTAATATGATCTTACGACGTTGTGTCAATATTGTTATTAAATGCAACACCATACTCGTATTGTTACTGTACACGACGTGTTTTTTTTTTCAAACTGTTTTTTTCTTTTTTTTTTTTGTGATGCGACCAGGGTTCGAAATGGACCGGAACGACAAACATTTTTTAAGCGTCCCGGTTCGTAAAAAAAATACGTTTACCGTTCCGGTTCAAACAAATTTTCGCTGTATCTACCATAATATTTTGGTAAAATTTAAAATATGTTTTGCAGAATCGATCATTGTAAAATGTTTAATAAACGACCGCAATGCATAAGTAAATTTAGTGCTTGTATACAGGCCTGTACTGGCTGCTCTTATGGGGCGGTTGTTGTAGCCTAAAAGTGGGCGCCTTACAAACGTGGTTAGTATTGCAAAAAAAAAAAAAATATTTTATTAATATTGTGTATGATTGGTGGACAATATTTGATAAATATTGTTTAAATAATGTGAATTTAATATATAACTTTGGTTCATTTTAATGTCAATATAATCTTGGGAAAATATTTAAAATTTTTCTCAATCAATTACTAATGTTTTATAAATAAATATATTTTTAAATATTAAAAAAATAATCACTTTATTTTATTTTCTGTAAATACTTTTTCGTATAGAAATAATGCTCCAAACTTTTCGTTCAGCCATTCTGTAGATCAGAAATTTGCTCTAGTTGGTACTTTAATGAAGTCATTTATTTCTCCATTCAAAAATTTGTTCAGCCGAAAATTGAGTAAAAACGGCGAAATTTTAAATATTGAACCAACATTTCTGAAAATGTAATATGATTATACTTAGCCTGTTTTCTGTTAAGTTTATTTCCAAGAAAGTTTTAAATATGGGCGCGATGTAAGTCGCAATTTTCATGGGCGCATCGTGCATCTGCCCGGTGGGCTAGTACGGGCCAGCTTGTATATACGATAATCGCCATCCGCCGATGGTGTAATTTAGCTATATTTACACAATACGTATGTGTATTTTTAGGGTGCAATAAGAAATACTATTTAGACGTCCAAACGTGCCTGCGATTTTGTACATACGTTCCGGCGAGTTATCCGAAAATTCTTTATCGATTGTAAAAGTTTTTGATTTTTCTGAGTGGCAGCGACCCGTGATCATAATATATATTATGTATTAAAAAAAGGTTAGTGTTTCAGGAAGGGGAAATTATGATTTTGGTGGGATAAAGCCCCTAATTCTATGGTATGTTCTAAAAAAAAAAAAGAAAAAAGCGTTCCGATTCAGAAAATTTTCCATTTCGAGCGCTGGATGTGACCGAGTCGTCGTGGTGCACGGGTGCCGGGCACGTCGTTGTAAACATTTCCCTCGTGACGTGTGCTTGCGCGCGATGGTGCGATGATTGGTCCTTCTCGGTTTTCAACGGTTTTCACCGACTCCGAGTGAAAAACGAAACGGTTTTACGACGATGCATTTCGTTTTTAAATAGTGAGGTTCGTCCACCGACATTCTCGTTCAGAATATTCGGGTATTTGATCTATATACATGATGGTGTATTTTGAACAGGTCAGTTGTAGAAATTCTCGACACCGTTTCCAAACGTGACGGAAAACTCGAGTAAAATATAATAATATATATCGTACTTGAACCGGATTATTCATGAAATCGATTACTAATGTGAATGCACATCAGGCAAAGACCTTGAAAATTAAAAATCATCTAGGTTTGATTTTTTTCTCCGGCGTAATAATCCACTTCTAATCACTTAATTGTTTTGAATTTACTTTTCTGCTTACTTCGCGCATTACGTTTTTTTGAATAATATAACAAACGTGTTGATCAGATGGTTGTATTTCGCTAATTATTACGATCGTGGTTAGACACGGGTGGAGGAGGGGCACTTCTACGTGTATAAAAAATGTCTACATCGCCTCACGGGACAAACCGTTTATTACTTCACTTCTGTTGAAATCAAATGCGCGCGTTTCGATCCAGAAAATCGCCAAAAACAATAAACGTACCTACACGCGTGTAGGTGCAGACTACGGGTTAAGACGTGTTCACGCCAATGGCGCCGCTCGATCGGGCGTCGTGAAGGACGTTTAACCTCTCTTCGGACTTTCGATTTTTTCGCCGTCAAAAAACATTTACAGACATAAATCCGGCCGCGCGTGTCCGTAGTATGCCTGTGGTCGTCGGCGGCAGCGGGCGATTACCGGATTACGTCGGCGAGGGAAAAAAATACGTCTCGTCGCCTTTGGCGTCGTCCTCCTGGAATGACGCCGGATCGGGCATTAGTAAAAGGCTCGAGCGGAGACGCAATCCCCCTCGTCTACTTTTGATTACACCACTACTGCATAATGTGTTGACCGGGAATCGTAAATTGTCGACCGGTCAAACCGGAGATGGAAACATAACGTTCAATTATAACGTAACCCCTGTATACCGACGATCAAACTAAAAACGGTTCAAAATGCGAAAGGTAGATTTGTTTTTTACACCACAAATTTGAATTTAAGTGCGATCGATTGGGATCCGCGTAGTTTTTTTTATCAAATTACTTCGGTAGGTATCTATAAAGAGGTTTTAAATCCATGGTTGTTATCCAATATATTATTAATTATTATTAGTTGGGCTGGTACAAAGCAAAAGGTGAAATTAAACTGAGGTGGTTGAACGTTTTCAAAAAAGGTCCCTGACTCATAATATCCATACCCGTTTTATGGTCCTAGAAGCCAACACCCCATGGTGCAAATAATTGCAAAGTACGTCTTTTTTTTTTTTATATAAAGGGTACAAAGGACCTGTGACTTTGGACGTCTAATTTATATCTGTTTCCCATGTGCGAACTCGCGATAGCTATGTGTTTGTCAATATTCTCACGCGCTTTTCAACGGACACGTGTCATTTCTATTCAATCATCGCAGACGCTAATTTGTAATTATTGTTACGACACCGTGTTTATCAACATATTTCGCAACGACGTAGTAGATATAAAACAGCGTTGGCATTGGATCTATGGCGATGCCGAGCCACATATAGGCACCTATGTAATTTAGTGAAACGAATTCAGATAACTAAAAACACCAATCCATTCAATATATATATATACACACGGATAGAATCAGGGGTAATCCGCAAAAATATTCTGTTGCAACACCACTTCACTCCACAAACTTTAAATGATTATTGTTTTTTAAACGATTGGTCCATGGATAAAAAATTTAGTCATTAAAACTTTTAAAAAAAAATATTTTCCTCAATGATTAGGTATATTAGACGTTTTACAAATAGTGATTGCCATTTTGGAAAATGAAATAACTTAAAAATTTCATACGGAGCACAAAAAATTAATATTTTCATAAAAACGTTACCTGTATGATACTGAATACGTAGTGTTTTGAATTCTACACGAAAACAAATATCAAAACTTACGAGTTATGTAGGGTTTAAGGGTTAAATCTTTACGAGACATTTTGTTTACATATTCAGGTACTCTTTTCTCTTTTAATTTCAATATTATATAATAATAACCGTCAGTCAATGAATTTATGTAGCTGTAATTCATATTTCTACAATGTAAAATACAAATTTTCGCCAAAATCAACATAAAAGCCGAATCGGTGTTATAATGACAGTGAACAGACGTTTACCTTTAAGTGCCATGAATATTGTGTACATTCATTTCGTTTTTTTTTTACGAACGGTTTACTTACTCGACAGAGCGGCTTTAAAATTACAATAGTCTATAGCAGCGGTACCCGTTACGCGGCCCGCGCAAAAATATACTGCATACACTACAAAAATACAAAACTCGAAAGTATAAATTAAATTAAATAGGTACTTAGTTTATGGATTTATTGTGCGCAATATCTTGTTTGTGAGAAGCTACTTTAGTAAATAAACATTTATAAAAAATTAATACGAAGATCGATCGAGTGAAGACCATAAAAAATTACGTAAACAGAGAAGTACAGTTCGTCAACATCAAAAACAAGTAACAACGTTATCAATATGAATTTAATAGTTCAATAAATTACTAATAAATATAAACGATTAGTATAAACTGTATTGCTGATAAATTTACGATTTTTTATTATTTAAATTAACGTCATTTAAAATGTATGCGGCCAGCAAGTAATTTTCAAAAATAATATTCGGCACTTTCTGAAATCCTCGTGAGGATCCGACTGGTTTACAGGAATTCAATTTCTTCATTTTAAAAATACGATTTTTTTTTTTATATACCTAAGAGTCTTACTTGCTGTAACTGAGTGTCTGAGTACCTACTTTGCCGTGAATATTGTGAATGATATTGCAATCAAGTCGAAAAAATACCGAGTGACTATGAGAAGCGTAAAAAAAAAAAAAATAGAAGAACTAGAAATATTAATCAAACTGCCTAAAAAAAGTGTTTTATTTTTTTATTTTTAGTACCATTTCTCGTGAAAATAAAAGTGAAGCAGGCCTCTCGAACCCGTTTCTCCCAAATTTGTTAGAGTAAAGCCCCGTTGGATTAATTGCCACGGGCCTTAGAAGTTCTAGTTACGCCACTGCCTAAGACTGCATCAAATGATTAAATTTCGCATAATTCTTAATCAATTTGCTTATCTAATGCATTTTTCGCATATTTTAATCGAAACGCAAATGTCATGATTAAAAGTAGCTGAATCCTTTTAAATTTCAGTTGAATACGTGCAATTTTCGAAAAAGATAACTTAACAATTGAATTGACTGGTTTCATAATCGAAAAAAATCACATAGGCATACAACATATTTTTTTAACCTCAAATTTAAAATTTATCACCGCAGATTAAACAATAAACATTGTCACTTATTTGTTCAACTGTCGCCTCTAATTAAGCTTCTTTTGTTTTCCTAAATTGTGAAAAGTCGATGTTAGTGTTGGATGATATATTATACAGGTTCTACGTAAGCTAATATTCAGTAATCGGCGTCGTATTTTTTTAATTTCGGTTTCATACCCAAATGATTTTAGATTGATTATTTTAGTGTCAAAAAATCTTAGAGCACCTACCTAGTTGAAATATTTTTGTTAAAAGAAAATAAGTTTGAATTACTATACAGTATGTATTAAATGTTAATTGATTGAAAAGTATTTTAATATTCATATTAGAATACACTTATCTGAATTATTTGACGTGCGTAATGACTACCTATAGCCTATAGGTAGATATTCGAACTCGGGCACCGTTTTCAAATACCTAATTTTTTTTTTCGTATGGCATGATTATCCCCTAGGGTCTTCAGTTCGGATGCCGGTTTGGCAGAATTTCTATTGGGGCACCCGTAGGTTTCTGCCATGCCCCGAAGTGGGGGATGGCAGTCTCTCTCCGAAGACAGTTGTTTCTTGTCCAAGTAGAGAGACTGTCCGAGGCCGGGTTTGAACCTAATTAACAAATACATTTCATGGAAACCAGTAGATTACTTATGTGCGGAACACGAAATCTTCATTAAAGATCCTTACTACTTTTTTTCCCCCGTTTCGAGTTGAAACGGAATTAAATCACTGCCCAGCCTTTTGGCCCGGCCCTTAATTTATTTGATAAAATATCAGACGAAACTAGGAGTTCGCTATACACTGTTTCTTTTCTCCATTCAGTCGGATCACACCTTAAATATTTAAATATTGCGTCTCGCTAACTTTCTGTTACACAATTACTAGTCACATAAAAAACCGGAGTAAAAGAAAAAAAGAACTTTTGCTCTTAGTTTTTGATCTGACTTCCAGGATCAGCCAGTTCTAATATCTCATTTTACTTCCACGGACTTCTTCACAGTCCAAAGACGCCAAAATTATTGGTCTAGGATTTTGTGTAATTGTTCTCCTTCACAGGTTAAATCGCTAAAATCGTACTATTGCAATAGGAAGGACCGCTTACCTATTTTATAATTTTAGCTAACAATTTTTTTTTTTTTTTTAATATACATGTACCTATTCATCAATCGTTATATTTAAACAAAAAAGAAATGATAAATGATCATAAACTTTAAGTTTTTTTAGACATTTAAATTTTTAATGGAAGACTCCAGCAGTTTTACTTAGTGCCTAGTGGGTAATTTTTCCTAGTTAGTTCTGCCCATTAGTGCGCTATGCAACGGACGACTGTTCTGTTGGGATATCCTTCTTCTTTTAATCCGGCTTCCCCGCTGTGATGATAGACCTAGTTCAGGTCAGGTCATTTGTGGTCGTTCCAAACTAGATTGCTCTTAAGTATCATCCCAGAACCACATTAAAATTGTATGGCATGAGTTTGATTATTTAAGAAAAACAAAATTCTTATAAAATCATTTGACTCCAGCTCTAGACCAAGTTTAGGGATGTCTTAGAGTCTAGACAAATGTGTTTTCTAATTAATTGTACACCACTAAAATATAATTACAGACTCACTTGTTACAGATTCAATACTACAATTATTTCTAGTTGGAATTTTATGGGGAGGAACAAATCCATTTCTGAAAGTCGCAACAAATAAAGTTAAGAAAAATAAGAATGCCAATTTTATTTCGGAAGTCATTGATCATTTAACCAATTGGAATGTGAGTATTAAACTAATATTTTTATCTAAAAGTTAACTACATTGAACATGACATTTATTATTTTATTTAAGTTTATGGTACCATTTTTTATCAATCAGTGTGGTTCATTGTTATTTTACATCACTCTCAAATATTCAGGTAAGTAATCGAAAACTTAATTGTTAAGATGTGAATGTTGTAAACCATATTGATATACTTTTTGATGTTTTATGCATTTTTCTTTTAGATATATCATTGGCTGTTCCTATTGCAAATGGAGTATCATTTGTGAGTACATCAATCGTAGGTACTTTGATCGGAGAAGAAAAACCAAAATTAAGTAAGTCGATGGGGCAAATGTACACATTCAAACTTAACTGTGTAAACAAATTAAAAATGTAATTTTATGAATCTTTTCATATAGTTTGTACTCGGACAACATAGGAACTAGCTGAATTTTGATACTGCAGAAAGGCAATGAATGCCCTTCTATCTTATAGTTAAATATTCAATGCAAAAAAATAACAAAAAAAGATACCATTATTATAGTATTATCCACGGCTACCTTACAGAGAACCCTTAAGGACTATGAAATGTATCAATAGTGTTCCTATGGTATTCTGTTTAAATAGATTAACATATCATCAAACTAAGTTGAATCATTTTAAAATTTTAATGACACATGCTGTTTAGTGCTTCAAAATGAGCATTACCTACTCAGTCTTCACTGTAATCGACTTTTCTCAATGTCATTTGTACATTTCCTTCTTGTGATGTTCCAATCATTTGGTTCATAGCTATCTCATTTTAAATACTAAAAGTATTTGCAGTTAGATTAAAAACAGGAATACTAGTAATTGCCAGTACATGATGGATGATTCTAATATGTACATTACTGAATTCATGTTAAATACAATCTATTAAGTGGAAATATACTGTAGTAGTGTATTTTTTACATTCAAATTGATTTATAGAAAAAAAAAATTGGTACTAGAATTCCTAGCTTAGTTCAGGATAAATAAAGGTATTAAATTAAAAAAAAAAAAAAGTTGGTTGGTAGGATAGGTAATAAGTATTAATTTGATATCCAAAACGATAAGATCAAATTATAGTTGCTTAATTGTGGAATAGGATAAGTTTATGATTTTGTTTTGATATAATCCAAAACAAAAACTAAGGCTATTATACACAACAAGAAGTTGTAATGTTTGTGCATTATAGTTTAATACACTCAATTGCTTTATTATTAATATTAATAGTATTCATTATTATTAATCCACTATTTGTCCATCCTTTAATGCTCTTATTTACTGAGCTCAATATTCAGTATCTTAAACTACGAAATAATGTCTAAATCAAACAATGTGCATTACAGTTCCTTACTGCCTATGTCCTAATTAATAAATAAATTAATAACAATACATTCAAAAGAAATATTCAATTATTAAAAACTATTGAAAATAAAATTTTGTTAATGGATAATTTTTTTTTATTTTTCAGAAACAATGATGGGGATATTATTTCTACTATTTGGTATTGTCTGTTTGATAATAGACAAGAAAACATGAATCCATTACAACGTGTGACTTCTTTTTAATGATAAATACACAATTTAAACTTAAAATTAAAATAATTAAAATAAATTAATTACAATAAATAAGTCTTTGAATGAATAAATAAATAAATATTAAAAATTTGACTAGGTGTATGTTTTTAATATAGAAGTAATAATAATATTATTTCAGCAAATTATATAATGTATAAGCTTTGAAAAACTTAAATATTACAATAAATACGATAATCTATAAAAGCCTTTAAATTATAAGCATCAGTCTAAAAAATGTGACTAATAAAAATAAAAATATTAATAAAAAAATAAGTTATAAAGGTACTAGTATTAAGATAAAATATCAACAAACATCTTTAAATAATTTATACATTAAAAATCAAACACATTTCGAATTCAAAATGTTATAATGCCAATTGTCAACGAAAATATTGCAAATCTATAATTCACATTAAAAATATACCGAAAATGTGCTTTTTTTAACTTACATTTCTTTGGTAAACAGGTAGGTAATTTGGTTATCTTAAAATAAAATATGATTAAAACAAAGAAAAAAATAATTCTGATTAACACAGTAAAATATTACTGGGAAAGTAAACAAAAAATTGTGTTTATCTAATAAATGATTATGAAAATTTAAAATAATAGGTATCAATATATAATTAGGATACATACAACATAAATAAATTAATAGATGCGTTTAAAATATTAATCTGTTGAGGAGTACTTTTTCATTAGGTGCTAAAGAATTTAGAGCAATCATCATTAAGAAGTGTCTACAACCAAATGACTTCTTTTTTGATTAACTAATATTGTTTTAGAAATACCATGTTAAAAAGCTATAAAATAATACTTACAGATGAAAAATAAATCTGAATTGAAAAAAAAAAATAAACAGATAAATACATTACATATAGATTTTAAAATACAATTTAACTCAATTATTTTTTACCATTGAGCTAGTAGTATGTCAATCACTACCATTATTAAAATCAAAAACACTTTTGAGGTACGACATATTAATATGTTAAGTGATTCCATACTCTATCATTTTTATACACATTACACAAATATAACAATTGTACAACTATCATTATAAAATTGGTCTGAATAAAAATATAGGTCTTGGTTGACAAAAAATGATAAAAATTAAACTAAAATGAATAAATACTTGTTACATGTATAAAAATTTATATTGTAAACAACTTACAAATACTATTACTAACAATTTACAAATAATCAAAAATATTATGAATTAACAATTATTGATAATTACTAGTTTTGGTCAAACCATTTCTAGATTATTGAAATTAAATTAAACAAAAAACACAAAGTAAAATTAAAAAAAAAAAAAAAAAAAGCATTAAGATTAATAAATAAAACACAGTAAAAATGAAGAATCAATAATTGTTATATAATATTTTTGGGTATTTGAAAATGTTGGTATTAATTATTTGCAATATAAATTTCTATATGAATAATAATAATACAAATACACGAGGTTATTTTAACTATAAATAAAAATTGAGTCTATACAGATTTATTATATTAATTAATATTGAATAATGATAAATTACTTTATTTGTGTAAATCCATATAAAGTACAAATTGCTCATATCTAATACTTAATAAAATCATTACAAAGTCAATTTTTTTAAATTTTTCTCAAAGGTATGTAAAATTATTATTTTGTTGAATTATTTTCGAAAGAGATATTTAAGTATCTATTTTAATTAAACTGAAATTGTAAAAATGTTTAAGACAATACAAATAAATAATAGGAACATATTAAAGTAGAACAATAATTATATCTTAAGTAAAATAAAACACAACGGTGGTTTGTCACTAGGTATTATCACAATATTTATATTATCTCATTTTACGAAAATTCCTGAAATAACTAAATACACATACGTGCACTAATATTCATTTTTTTTTTTTAATTTAGAAATTATCATATATCTAAAATATTAAATTTTATTTTAAAATACAGAACATTTCATTAGTCATTACTCTTTTTCTCACTATATATAAGTACCTTACATTTATTGTTATTTTTTTGACTCATATTTTGCGTAAATCATTAATTAGGTTTTGAGTCACTTATTCTGCCATTAATCTAAATTTGAGCACTAAAAGTAACATTACCCCAATTTATGTAAAAGTAAAATTTATAATTCCTTAAAAAAAAAGTTTTTGAGTGATATTAAATAATATATAAAATGTAAGATCAAAATTTGTATCAAAACTTACAGGGAATTGTAATTATAAATAAGTTCCCTTAACATTTTATTTATTTATGCGTTAAATGTGCTTATTACTAAAACCATTGATTTATATAATATAGCATATTATAAAATCAATGCTAAAATATTTTTCAGAATTCTAAACATTTAAAAACCTAATTAACTAATTAACAATTATAAAAATGTCAGTAAGAACACTCAATGTATGGTTATACTCTTATAACAACTATAATATCAAAGTTGATTTAATTCTGATTACACCAAAACTATTATTTTGATACACAAATTTATTTTTATTGCTAATGTTTAGTTCTTTGGTTTATATATTTATATTATATTTTAAAGTAAGTGTAATTATACAACCAATGTGTTTTATTGATTAGGCAGTATATTGGTTGTATTGAAGTCATTTTTTTTATAATTGACCTTTTAAGGTGAAAATTGTTTAAATGCTTTAAGTACATGTTAAATATTTAGATTTTGGTAATAAAAAATGTTTATAAGAATCAAATGATAAAACATATTACGATGGTATATGATTATAAAAATTTTTAAGTTTAAAACTATAAAGTGATGGCCTGAACTTTTCAGAGGAGTTATGAAAAAACGATCCAGATATACCGCGCTCATAAGTATTGTATTTCTCCTAAAACTTTTTTTTATCACATGATGATTTAACTACAGTGAAGTCATTTTTATTATTTATATTAATATGAAACCTCATCAATCCAGACTTTTCTTAATCCGAATAACTCTTGAATATCATATATTATCGGAATAAATATTTCATGATGATGGTTTGTGTGGCAGACTAAAATAAACATGAAAATTGAAGAAAAAAAACACTAAGCTATCATCAAGTGTAATAATTACACTGAAGGTATGCTTGGACATGATCTAATCTGTTTGATTTATTTAATTTTTATGTAGGTACGAAAAATAACATTTGTATTTTTTTTTTAATCTTACAATGTTCTTGGAAGTTCCTTTCCTAACGGAGGTTGAAAATCATCATATTAATCTGGGTTTTCTCTTGGACCGCCTTGAATAATTAATCACTCCTGCAACCAAACCATTGTTTTAGATTTTGTATTCAATTTGTTCTAGGTCTTCCTTTACTTTTTTTACCACATCTTTCCATTTAAAATGAGTTGTAGAATTTGATATCATAATACACATTTATTTTTGCTAAACAGAGTATTTAAATATGTACCTAGGCTCATTTCAGGGATTCTATTGTTTGATCCAGACTTTCATTAATTCAGACAACCTAGAGCGGCTAGAGCTCCAATTAGTCCGGATTAATGAGGTTCTACTGTATATACTATTGTCCTACAGCTCTGAGACTATTGTGATTTGCCAACAATCTCAATAATAATTGACAATAGTAATAAGTAATTAGAATATATTCAATACCTCCTCGGTTCCCATCCACCACTTTATCATAATTGTTTTGATTCATTTATATTGTACTGCCACTGATTACACAACAGCAACAGTTTTCATTTTACTCATTCATTGGTATAGTTGGTTTTAAACTTAAAATACACGTTTTATTTTATAGAAAATATAAACATTACATTTTTCATTCTTTTTTTATTTTTACTATTGTATAGCAAACATCAGAATTAATTTTGTTTTTCTACAAATTTAATAATGAGAAAATAGTATTTACACAGTTTAATCTTTAGACAGTAAACTTGCAATTATCTACATATTTTTATAATTAGCAGAATAAAAAAATATTTTAAAAAGAGATATCAATGGAATTCTAATAACATTTTATTGTCAAGAATAGATTGTAATTTTTTTTTTTTTTTTATAGTTTCATATAAGAAAAAGAAAAAAAAATACAAGTAGAATAATAATTTGTTTTGATTTACATCTGCTATTAAAGTTTATATAATTACATATTTTATTTTATTTTATTTGAAACTGTTAATATATGTCCACAAATATAATTTAATAGATTTTGTTGTATTTTTAATTTTATATATGTCACATATAATATAACTCAAGGTATTCTAAATGAGTAGTTAAATATTTTTATGTACACATATTATTAAATTCTTTGTAAAAATATTTCTTTTTTCAATTTTTAAGGGGATATGGCAATGTCATTTTATTAAAAAGTAATTTTTATTTTCCTTAAAATATACTTTTGATGTTATAATATTAAATTATATGTTAGCATGAACGATAAGCATGGTAACATACTTACCTAAAAATAATTACATTTTATAGAACATTAACTTCTTCACGTTTGATGGTTACTGGGTTTCCTTTGCATTTTTCTAAGTGTGATTCACATTCATCTTTATTCATAATTTTTGAGCATTTATCACATTTATAAACACCAATAATATTATGTCTTTTAGCCATATGGCTTCGTAGTTTTAACTCGTACACAAATTTCATATTGCAATAACCACATTTTATTTTATTCATAATATGTTTGTCTTCAATGTGAGATAATGCCTTTTTTGTACTTTGAAACTTCATATTGCATAAAATACAAACTACTAAGTTTTTATTGTGGCTTTGCAAATATGATTTCATTCTGTTTAATAAACTGTCTTTTTTTGAGTCTGACATCAATGTTAAATCAACTGTGTTTGAAACTGGCTCATTGTTTTCAACAGATTTGTGTTCTGTAATTACTGATTTGTGTTTCATTATTACACTCTTTCTAAAATTTTGTTTTTTTTCATTTGATTTAGTTGATGATTTTCTAGTTTTTAAGATGACTTTTTCAGATGACAAATTATAGTGTTCAGAATTTAAATGACAAACGAGCCCAATATAATGACGGAATATTTGACCACACACGGTACACGGATATGCTGGATCAGTTTCTTCAACTAACATTTGACGTACAGATGGCAAATCATTATCAGCACATATTTCCTTAGTACAATTATAATTAATAGGTGAGGTAGGTTTCAAAATTATGGGTATCAATGGTGGGATTGTGGGAACAGATTCAGGAACTGGCAGTTTTGAATAGATTTTTGGCGAATTGCCTTTTTTCTTTTCACAAACTTGGTCAACCTTGAGTTCAGGTGTACAATCTTTAGATTTTTTTCCTCTATTAGTTGATGTAGTATTAAGATTTGTCTCAGTGTTACAACCACCTATTCTTCCTTTAAACTTTCTGATATGATTGAGTAATTCATTATTAGTAGAAAAAAATCTGTAGCAAAGTTGACAAGTTAAATGAGAATTAGAAGATGAGCTTGGATGATTAGATGTTGAAGAGGTATCTTCAATATTATTGATTGCATCAATAATATCTATGTCTGAATCATCCGATATTTCGATTGTTTCATTATCTTGATTTGGTTCGTCAATAACTAATGTGCCATCTGAACTATCTTCGCTGTCGAGTTCCGCCATATTCCTAAACAATAACAATAAATTAAATTTTTGACATATCGTGAAACATTAATTTCAAATAAAAACTAAGACTGTTAAATATAAAGCATCGTTGTAGAGAAAGAATCACCAACAATTATAATAATCTGACGGAATAGATAAAAGTGGTGTAGACAGCAGGCAGACCGGGTAAGCATAGGTCAATCAACTTCTATCCAAAAATAAATTTAAAAAAATATACATTAGCGATAATATTAAAAAAAAAATAAATAAATAAATAAATAGTCAATAATCGTATCATTAATACACATTGTAATAAAGAAAAGTTAAGTTTACACATGGAATAAAACCTTAATAAAGAATAAAAACTATTTTTTGATAAAATATAATTATAATAATGTAGACATTCACTATGAATTTCAAATGATTAAATATAAAACTAAATAAGTATTAGACAAAAAAAGCCGTTTTCGAGAGTGAAACTTAGAGTAAAAGACTCAAAAGACTGTGCATTTATGGTAAAAGTTTGCACGAAAAGTTTTCATTTTCAATATTTTATAGTTACTTAAATCTAAATATGAAATTCATTATTTTAGAGACAAATGAAAGAAATAATTTACATTTTAAGTTTAAAAATTATACTTTTATCAGGGTGTATTTATGCACTTTATTTTATTACATTTGGAATGTATATACCTTCATTGATTCTGTTTCAATATTAATTCAATAATTTAAGGTTTTAAATAACTACATATTAATATAAAAATCATCATTGGTAAGTATTCTTTTTTTAACAAGAAAAATTTCTTGCTGTCCATTGAATGAAAAGTTAAATGGAATCATGAAAAGTAAATTATTATGGTCTATTTTATTTTATTAAATTACACTAACTCAAACAAATTGTATATTTTGGGGGGTGTCTTTCATCAGCGCCGGCAGAAGATTTAACGGGGCTTGGGGCAGATACTCGTATTTTCACTGGGCCCTAGAAATAAACCTTTGTGAGTTTATACACATTTTCTGTTTTATATTATGCAAATAAAATAGCACTGAAATATTTTTCTGTAGATTTTTTAAGTAATATTGTTTACTATTGGTGCCAGGAAGTGAACAATATCAATGTTTTTACAATAATGTTATCACTGGACACATGTCATAACTTAAGAGACACCTTGACTTATCGATTTGAAGAGTGACAACTGTATACTATTTGGTAGGAGAAAATAATGATTTGAATGAAAAATAAGTTAGAAAAATTAGTTTGAATTATACTAATTTTTAAATTATCTAAGTGTGCTTATATTATAATATTATATATCATAGATTTTTGTTATTTTACAAAAAATAAAACTCTTCGAGGGTAAATATCCCGCATCAGGTACGCCACTACAGGCTTCAATGTTTATAAAAAAATAAATAAAAAACATCCAAAACTTACCAGTATAACAACTGTTGGAGAACACTAAACATACATTACACCTATTAACAATGCGGATACACGTCGTTGACCAATGCCAGTCATGAAATGAAAAACAGATATCGAGGGAGACGATATCAATTCAACAATATAATATTATACCAGTGACTAATGACGGTGAAATCTACTATAAATAATTGCATGAGGTCATATACAAGATAATGAATAATAATTTTTGAACTTTAAATAATATTACGAACAATAATGTGGACACGTAAAACTTTTTAATCATTTTAAGTATGGAAATCATATTTTATCATCAAATCAACAAAAATATTTTATTATAGGTACCTACACACAAAAAATAATATTAAAGTTAAATATTTAAATACTATTCAAATTTTTAGCTGATTGATAATTAAATTCCACGAAAGGCACAGGGCTCCTAAAATGTCAGGGCCCAGGGCAGCTGTCCCTTCTGCCCTGCCCTTCCGTCAGCGCTGTCTTTCATGCCTGGACACCTACCGATGTACGAAAAATTGTTTTGGCGCAATTAAAGTGTATGTAAAATATTAATATTCAAAGTACGATTGTGTTGGGAAAAACAATCGCACCCTGACCCTCACGGGGACCCCCCTCCCCAGCAGTTGTGTGGTCTCAAAAACGCTGAACACCTTTTGAAAAATATCTCAAAATATTATAACGCCACTAACCTAATCTACGAAGATTTACATTTTGAAAAGAAAACGATTGAACTCTATTGTGTTGTGTTCTGGCGCTATTGCTAAATAACACATAGTAGCAAACACGATCATAGGACAGCAAACGTAATTTTCAACTGAACTGTTGAGATTTTCGATACGTGCATTCGCTATTTTCAAGGTTCGAAACGCCATCCGTCAAAAGTCGTCAATACTCTCGGTTCACTGAATGTCATTTCTTCGTCCGACCGGCGAAAACGACCGGGATTCGGTGAGAAATCAACGCCTGGAAGCTCGACGAAATCATAACAATGGACCCAACCACACGCCGCGTAACAACGTACGCGCGCCGGCCGATTAATACTCACTGGGTCTTTGGTCCGCCGCGTTTGTGACGCGATTTTCGTTATGACGACTCGAACGGATCAACTCGACGGGTACGAGTGGTTTGCGAACGTTAGAGATCTCGGCGACGAAACCCTGTACGGTTGCGAACATGGATTTTGACGGTGAATTACTGAGCGAGCGTACTCGAGGAAAAACAAAAAATTAAATAAATAAATAAACTATGAAAACGATAACATTGTCGAAGAAGGAAAAAAAAAGAATGACAAAGACGAGCGCCGCCGAAAACTGAAACGAAACGAGTGTGAGTTTAACATTAAATAAAACATAATCAAATATAATAATATAATTATCTTTACATTGTTGTTGAGGATGATCGACCATGTGTTTAGTTTGGCAACAGCGTGCCGGTACGTCTTGTACGGTATTTCTAGCGTTTTTCGGGCTTTAAAAAACGGAAAAACCGGATCGCGCGTACAATCGCCGGTGTACCGACCGGTCTGGGTGGAAAACATTTGGGATTTTTTTCGGAAACCGAAAAATTGAAATTTTATCTCGTTCCGAACAGCCCGGGCAAAAGGAGCTGCGCGGCAACATGGCAACTTCAATGTTTTGTATTTTTCCCGCCAAGTATGCACCGATTTGATAATAAAGTATTAAACCCGGTCTCGCGGAACAATAACAAATATTGTGTTTTCCGAATCGTTTTGCGTCCAAATAAACCATTATATTGTTTTCGCTTCGCCGTTCGTCGTGTCGTTTGCGTATCGTTTCGACGATTTCGTATTCGTTTCGAATCGCGTTATTTGCGTCACGTCTCGTCTAAAATAAAATCACTCGGCTTCAGCCGTTCCAACGTCTGAATTCGCTCCGGTGAAACACCATCACACACACACGCAAGCAAGCGGCGCGACAAAAGTAAGTAATACTCACTCGATATTCGATCCAAGTCTTATCGCGCGAACCGTGACAAACCGTGATTTAATTCAAATGTCGGATTGGGTAACAACTCGATGTTGATCACGACCGACAGTGTTCGTGTTTGGCTGAGTTTACTAAGCAATAAATGCGTCGTACTTAATACTTATTGTTGTCTGTCGATTTCCACCTGATTTCCATGAACCGTCGCCGTTATCATATCACCGATCTGAAATTTTTCCATAATGTAGGTACACAGTGATGTCCAAACATTCGTTGACCCCTTGAGTTTGATGTTATGGTGAGTTGATTGTATGCACTACACGACTCTTGACCGAATTTAATCGTTTAAGGTCGATTGACAGTGATATTCTTTCGTTTCTCCTGTGGGCTGTGATCACAGAATATTTCTCGTCCGACCACTTGATCCAATGGAAAATGGTTTGAAAGCCCAACGATTTAGATACAAAACGAGTGTAGGTATTCGGGGCGATTTAGGTTGATTTTCTGCCGAACCATTATTGTAGTTTTTAAATGGTTTACCGAAAAAGTGTACAGTATACTATTTACTAGCAAGTTCTGAGACTGGGAACTAGTAGAAGAGAGCACGATTAAAAATGATTTGTATGTACACGATGTGTATAGAATTTTGTTCACTATTACATTTTTACGGATTGATTTTATTTGAAAACAAATAACAAATGATACTTAATAATTTAAAAGTTGTTTCTGTTGTTTTTTTTTTTAAATAAGGGATGTGCACTGCATATACCTAACAAGTTAACAACGTTTAAAAAACAGCAAAGTTTAAAGAACCGAATGTATAAAATAAAACTAAAACAGGTGTGCGTAAATTAAATCAATTAGTTTAAAATGTATATATTATATGCTGTGTAAGAATTTAAATTTTATTTTTAACATAATAAAAAATTTAATAAGTTACTAATACTATGTTTAAAGTTAAAGACATGTTTTCATATTTTTAACAAATTCGATTTGGTATTAAAACTGTGTAAGCTATTGATCTTAAACTAGCACTACTGAGTGTCCACTACGCTTAATATTAACATTCAAGTCATATAATTAACATTGCATTTGTATCATTTAATGCATACACATATGTAGGGATGCACAAATATTGTTCAAGTACAAAAATGAAAAGTATGTTAGATTGGTTCAATACAGTTAACATTTGTGTTAATATTGACCAAAATATACTGTGCCAACATAAAATGTTCACATATTTATCACACATACAAAGTAACAATAATTAAACATAATTGAATACAAATTCAAATATAAAAAAAATCATTGTTAACTATCTAATTGAATAATATATATTCTATGTTAACTTGTAGATTTTTCTAAGGTGACATGTATGTATGAGCCTGGTATCTTGATTTGTCTTATTTTGAAATATTTTCATTTTTTTAATATTACTACTTAAATGAAGAGTATCAAAAAAATATTAGCAGTGTTATTCGTATAAATTCGGTTCACATCAATGTTAAAGCATTATATTTTAATTTTACTTCTAAGTCGATTGATTTACGCACTAACTTTAATTGTAAATGATAAGTAAATACGTATTTTTGATTACTTAAAAAAGAAAATAAGTTTACATGTTTTCTGCGAGTCTTATTAATTTTGTTTTTTTTTTAAATACATATATCAGTTTTTTTTTTAAAGAGTTGAATATAATTATAATTGCTGATTTTAAATTTATGACATTATCAATAATAGTATATACTTAAAATTTTGAATTAAATTTATTTATTACCAAGAATGTTTAATATTTAATATGTTAAATTAAATAAATAACAAAGTTAATTTAAAAAATGATTTATTAAGTAATCTATGTATATATATATTTAGAACAATTATATTATTTTATTTTAAATAATTTGTATAACAAGTTTTTATTTTGCAAAGAACTACAAATATTTATATTAGTTATAAACCTAAAATGCCTTCTTCACAAGAATAAAAAAATAATGTGATAACAAAGTTTAACTGGTTAACAATTTTTAGTTTGTTCGAAAAAAAAGTATAAAATACATATTTTATATTGAAAAAAATAGGCGTGTACATATTAATGATTCGCAATCTAACACATCGTCCTATGATCTTTTAAGGCATACAATGTACCCTTTACTTGCTAATACTCCTCTACATTTAACATGTGTCAAGTATCTTATCATCCATTCAAGTTTGGGTATTTTTTGTTTTAATTCATTGTGGCTTCCAAAAACTTCAGCTAAGCATGATTGTGGTAATATTTCTGCGTGAAACAAAAATCAATTGTTAAACATAAATAATTGACATATAAATATGATAATTAAAGAATTTGTGTACTGTATTAGTCACTGGTTTTTAAAGATTTGATTTAATATCAGTTCATGGGTTTCAACAAGAAACAATATGAAATAGGCATAGTACGTTTATACATTTTATTTAACATTTACCAAGTAAAATATTAATAGCTATTAAATTTATACAAAAAGCAAGAGGCCAATGCATATAATAGCAACAAAAAAAAAAATTACCTATGTACTAATATTAACATGACATTTTATTCTTTGTAAATTATGATACAAAATGATTATTGTGTAAAATTAAAATGTGTAGCTTAAATTGAAGTATAATATTTTATAATAAATTAATCGAAAAGGATGGTTGGATACCAATAATTAGTCATTTCTATAAATTTATAAATTAATATCAACATTAAAAAATAAATAAAAAAATAAACAATATTAAAATTAATGTGAGTTTTTGTAATATTATGTGTAGTAGTTACCTGAGTTAATAGTTAATATTATACTTTTTTTAGTTTTATAAATTATCCAGAATATTACATAAATGTTGATAAAACTGAAATATGTAACATTGCTAAATATTTTTATTTTTTAATAGTTTATGAAAGTGGTTAATGAATAGGAATGCACTATTTGATTAAAAAATACATTAATTCAGTAACATTATTAGGTACATACATAATATTTCATTGTTTTATGAGGCAATTAAATACAAATTTAAAATATAAATTTTTTTTTCTAAAATAGTAGCATGTATAGGGATAATAAGTCAATTTATTATATTATTGCACTATTGAATAGTACTTATTATTACAATGTTTATTACAGTACACTTGCAATAAATATCAATTTATACCTTTTGAGTCACTGTGTGTCAACAGTTGAATTTCATTATCTTTAGTAAACTCTTGAAGGGCTTCTGGTACAAGGCAACAGGAGTTCAAGTTAATTTGAACAATTGTTGGCTTAATCTATAATTAAAACAATTCATTAGGTAAATTATACCAATAATATAGAATACACTAAACTTACAATTGAATTATTGTACAGTGAGATGAATAAATCTGTATCAACATCACTCACACCTATACGAGTGATTTTCTGTTTGTTAACATACCCCTCGAGTACTACCCATAAAGTTAATAAATCAGGTAATAGAATATCTTTACCATAATTTAACGCTAGAATTACAGAATCAACGACCTCCTCGTTTAATTCTTTAAAAACTGCAATATAAAATTTAAAATAATATCATTTAAATGTGAGAATATGAAGTACTATCTTACGATTAATTAATGAATCTTCTAAGACATCCACATCATTTACGGTCAGGAAAATTTTGACACTTGTTCTGAGGGCTAAGAATTCATCTTCGTTGTCGTTCCTGTAACACTCGTCGCACTTCAAGTGTATAGTTTTTTCATTCAACGCAAATGGAGATGGACATTTCGACAGACAAATGTTTAAACATTCCACAACCTGAAATCGCGTCGGGGTTAGTGAGTTAAATTTCTAAATTTTTAATTTTAAACAGATGTAAAAAAAAATGCCTTACTTCCTCAGTTGCGTTCTGTCCAGCTTTTTGGGTCAACTCGTTAGCGTTCAACACATTTCCAGTGTGGATATATATTTTGGAAACGGTTTTTGGAAAATTATAAGGCATCGTGAATAATCACTGTCGATAATATAATTTGACGTATTTAGAGTAGTTAATTTTTTTTTTTTTTTTAGTAAATTATGTAACGTTTAAAAGAGTTGAGCAAAAGCGGAACGTTCTGTTCGATGGCGCCGACTCGTGTGTTGTACGCACGCCATAAACAATTTAAATAAAACACGAATGGTTATCCGCCTGTCCTATTTTACGAAATATTCGTGTTATCAATTTCAAGGTCATCCAATATATTACCGTGGGTATCTAATCACATGTATTAGTGGGTAGGACGTGCTAGCCATTCATTTTTTTTTTTTTAACGTACAATGCTAATTAATTGGTAATAACTAATAATAAATTACCGTTGATAAGATATACATTACCTTACGACGTTTTTGTCTGAGTCACCGAGCGTCGGGAGTGCGTCTGTAGAGAGAAAAAAAACGTCGTCGTCGTCGTCGTCGTGGTGTTACGCTCGTTTTTTATACCGGAACGATTGCGATATTTGTTGTTGTGTCGAGATTTATCATATTTCGTGAACGTCACTTACAATGCCAGTGGATTACATCGGATTCGCGTACGCCGCGACGGTGGCTGCGGGAGGTATCATCGGCTACGTAAAAGCAGGTATGATGTTGTATTTTAATATTAACGTGTTTCTCTGTTCGTATCGAGTAAAACTCATTGTCACAGTTGAACTTGGATAACACGTGTACACCTGACGAAAATAAACACGTGAACGGATCTGAATGAAAGAATTCATTGAATTTCGTCAATGTTTATCGTACTTACCTTATAAGAATTTTAGACCATTTTTTTATTTATTTATTTTTATCATTATTATTATTATTATTTGTTTCAAGTTTTAGTTATCAGAGTTCTACTGTGTGTTGTATTCAAAATGTAATCAAAGTTTAAAAACTCACGTATTATGTACATTTTTATTTACAGCTAGTATTCCTAGTTTATCCGCCGGTATATTGTTCGGATCGATACTCGGTTATGGTGCATATCAAACGACAAAAAACCCTAACAATCTAGCTCTTTCATTAGGCACGAGTGCGGTTCTCGGAGGAATTATGGGTGTTCGATTCTTGAATAGTGGCAAAGTCATGCCAGCTGGTTTACTGGCAGCATTAAGGTAAATTTGAGATTGGTATAATAACTAACTTAGTTACATTTACTTGTTACCCCCTTAGGAGTTATTTAATTTTTGTTTTTTTTTTTTTGTTTCAAACCCCTTTTGTTTATAGGTTATAGAAGGTATATTTAATAAAATAAATGAAATTTGATCCTTTTGTATCTTGTTAAATATTTACGAAATAATCATGTACCTAAATGTTATTTAAATCTCTCAATTGAATGAATCGGTTTTGGATCAGTACTTTGTATGTATTACTTGTGATCTTAAAAAAATAATTCTTAAGTTCCTATTAAATTTATTTGATTTATGAAATAAAATCATGTTATTTTATATTTTATACAATATATATATATATATATATATATATATATATATATATATATATATACATACTTTATTATTACTTAATTGTAATTGTAGAAATTATTATAAATAATCAAATTAATAGGTAATACAAAGTAGTATATTCAATTTAATCAGAACACCTCATTTATAATTCCTATTATGAATTTTTAGTTAAATTAGTGCTCAAACTGGAAATAAATATTTCTTTTATACATTTTAAATCGAATGACTAATACTACATAAATTTATTTTAATACCTACTGAAGTATTTTTTTGCTCTGAAATATTTAAAATGTTTTTTTTTTTATATTAACACAATGTATCCAAATTAAGTGCTAAATAATATACCTAGATATGCCTGGCCTTATACTTAGAATTAATTAGAAACTTGCAAAAATAAATAATTTTTAATTTCTACTTAGTAACCGGTTATTTTTTGGTATATCCATATTACTTATTATAATCAAACTGTTAATCTGTCAATACTTAATTATTTATAGTATAATATGTTTGCTATTGAGTCGGTTAAAAGTGCCCTTATATTCAATAAATGAAACTACATGCACGGTTCTTTTAGTAGTACAAGGTCAATGATTAATACTGTTATGTATACCCACAATAAACTAAATACTTTCATTTATCATTTTTATTTTAAATCATTCAAAAAAATTATATGCCCGTGGTATTCTGATTGATGTACATTTTTATTTTAGATATACAAACCATTACCAATGTTATCAATTGTGCTAGGTTATAAAATCCATACTTATAAGGACGTTTGAAGTATGCAGTGAACAATTCAAAAAATAAATACTAGAAAAATTATCAACAAGCATTCAGATATTATATTTAAAAAAGGATATGCTTGTGTTATACTGATTTATATGCATTATTATTTTGTATACATAGTTAAATTACTACCAACATTATCCATTGTGTTAGGTTATAAAATCAGTTCCTAGAGAGACATTCGTTGTAGGCAGTGAACAATGCTATAATAAAAAAAAGTTAAATTATCAACAGACATTCAGATATAACCGAGAATCAATAATTGGTGTTTGTATTTTATGCTAATACATTTTTAAATGTGTGTTTTGTGTTATGGTTGCTCTAATGTATAAATGGTTTGATTATGTAAGTCATTTGACTTAATGAAATGGGAATAATCATATTATTAGAAATTCAATTTTTACTAGTGATTTCAACAATAATAATTCCATGAGTATCCGTAATTTAATCGAATGTTATAACTTCTATATGATTTTATTGAGTTAGATTTTATCATCCAATTATTGTTTCATGCATTTTATTTTTTACTTTTGTAATAGGTATTTAACATTTAAATACTCATAAAAGTGTATATAAGAATTAATTCCTTATTTTAATTATTATTATTATTTTTTTTATTAGATAATTAAATTAAAAATTGTTTAAGTCCTTGTTACTTTATAATATTTTATTATATTCTAATTTAATAACCATATGATGGAAACAATTGTTTCACAGGTATTACTTACTACCATTCATTATTAAGAATGTAAATTTATAATAAGTATATGAAGTTTTTTGTTTATTCCATGTAATAGATTTCTTATTACAGTGTTTGAATTATTTACCATAATTCACTGGAGGTCATTTTATAACAGGTTTTATAACCTAATGTATCTTTTGTTTGATATATCTGGTATTTAAGTAATTTATAGGATTTACTTTTTTGGGGGGTTTTTAATTATTTTTATAGAATTCTTATACATTTCCTTTTTTTTCTTAAAATAAAAATACTGAGTTAATATTTTAAAGCTCTATAGTTGTGAACTTTTTAACGTTGATATACCTATATTTTTTAAATTTAATTTGCAATTTTTTAAAATTGCAAATGCATTTTCCAGGGTTTATTATACTTTTTTAAATATTATAAATAGGTACACTGTTTAAGTAATTTTATTGTATTCAATTAATGTAGCTACTGATTATTATTCAATACCTACCATTTTATGTTTAATGAATTGGAACTTGAATTACATTCTTGAGTTGGTAAAAATTATGACAATTATTATTTTACTAAAACTCATATTCTTTTTGAATTAAGAGAGCATTTATCAATTTAAAACCAGATCTTGATAAAGGTTTATTCTTATTGATATTGATGTAACTAGTAAAACAGAAGTTTGAGTTTAAAATTAAGAAGGTTTTAATTAGATTTGTGATTCAATAAAGTAAAATAACTGTATATTAACATTAATGTACAATTATCAGAACTATAACTGTAATATTTGTTAAATTAGTTTATAGATCATAAGTATACGTATCATAAAGTATGATCCTATTAATTAAATCATTTTTTACATCATCAGCAAAGATAAGTAATTAGGTTTTAAAATTTAATAAAAATTCAGAACGCGTTAATAGTAATAATTTGATAATAATCATCTTGATAATATTAGAAAAATGTTTTTAGATAGGTGAGTTATATTATGTAAATGAATTTAAATTTTATTAAATTTTTGAAGATGATTTTAAGTATAAATTATATTAAATTTAAAAGTAGCATTGAGATTATGTGTTTGATTAAAATTTGAAAACTATGATAGTTTCATTGCAAATAGATACCTAATTAGTATAAATTGAGGTGCTAATAAAGGAACATGGGGTAAAATAATTTTAAGTGAAATATTACATTTATTCACATACCACGTGAGCCTAAAAAATTGTCACATCTTAAATCTAAAGATTTAAATAAAATACAAAGTACAGTATTTTCACTGTTGTAAAATGACTTGTTAAATATATTTTTTTTTAATTTTTTTTTTTATTAAGTAAAAAACAATCTGTACAAGCAAGCACATTTAGTAATTTAGATATAATAGCACATAATTACAAAATAATAAATAACTTTATAACTTTTAAGGAAGTCACCCATTGGTGGCACCTACGAACTTTTAGTTGGATTTACGATCACTTAAGAAGATCGCGATTCCAATTACGTTTAAGCCTGCGAGGGGGATTGCCTGGAATATGCAGTGAAGCCATGTCTTTAATGAGAGGATTATTACTGGAGTTGAGTTTGGAGTGAAAACGGTGGTAGTGAATTTTGGCGTAGTCAGTGACATTAATTACTTTGAGGTCGTTGTGTAGTGAAAGATTTGTCATGTACCATGGAGCACCAGTTATAGTACGTAGGGCAATATTTTGGAAAGATTGGATGGGGCGAATGTTTGAGGGTTTAGCCATCCCCCATATTTGAATGCCATACGACCAGACAGGTCTGATCATTGTATTATACAATAAAATTTTGGTTTTGAGATTAAGTTTAGATTTAAGGAGGGGTCGGAAGAGATGGAGTCTACTGTTGGCAAGTTTCCTTTTGTTCAGGAGGTGGGGTTTCCAAGTCAAGCGTTTGTCTAAGATTATTCCTAGATACTTTGTCTCGTTTGAGATGGGTATGCTTTTATTTTTTAGTTTGATAGTTGGGCAAGTGCCTGGGCGTAGAGGGAAAGTGACTTGAAAATATATTTAAGTAATTTACTAGATAATTATTCATTTACTTTAATTTCAGTAGATATTAAATTCAACCGTATTAATACATTTATTTTTTTTCATAAATTTATTACCAAGTAGTGGTTTAAAATATAAACAGAAAATAGTACAACTTAACGGAAGCTTAAACATTTCTATGATATGCTCATAACTTAGCTATATTATAACATTTTTAAGTTAATATTATATGGTAAAAGTAATTATAATCCACATTTTTTTTAAAATTTATTGCATTATTGTTTACTTTAAAATTAATATTTTGCTATTATTAATTAGATGTATTAATTTAATTTTTACTTTCTTATGTATTTGGATGTGTATAATATTTTATACTCAATAGTTTATTTTTGTAGCTGTTTAAAATAAGTTAATACTAATTTTCACTTGTCATTCTTTTATGTGTATTCAACTTGATTTTGTACTTTCAGAAGGAGTTTATTGGTAAAAACGTAATATTTATAGAAACTTGAATATTCCTTTCATTTAAATTGAAAACAACTTGATAGTTTTGTAAATAAAAATTTTTATTCAATATTTTATCTGAATGCTGTTGAATAGCAATTAATATCAATCATAAAATATTTCTTCATACTTAGTGGACAACCTTGATCATGCTCATTGTAATGAAATTATTTCTAAATCTTCATAATTTATAGTTTATCTAACCGTAAATAATAGATATTTACTAATACAACATTATTTTTATTCAATTATTTTGAATTATTTGTATTGTTATAATTTATAAGTTTATACTGGCCTATATTCATTAAGTATAGTTATTAAATATTTGTTTATGATGTTTGTTAAATTAAATGGTCGTTATGACTTGATAATAATACACTTTCAATTATTCCCATAGTTTGGCCATGGTGATCAGATTGGGCGCTAGACAAGTTATTGTTTGGTCGGCAAAAAACGAGTAGACAATCCTGGAGGAAACCCGGAAGTACAAACATCACTTCAGAACAATGTACCAGAGGAAAACGTAAAATCACAAGAGGGCAACGATGCAAATGCTTGAAAATCAATGCATTTGATGACCTGAGCGCTATTGATTTCTTTCATCCAGGATTGTTTATTTTTTAAATGGTCATAGTCATAATTTTCTCTATTATATTTCACTGTAATATTGAAATAAAAATTAGGTTTTAATTTTTGGTGATTTGGTTTTTAATTTTTTTGTTGTGTCGATTTCTCATTACAATTATGTATTTTTTTTTAAATTTTTATAAAATATATTTTCAACTGAAAAACTAAAACCCATGTAAAATTTTTTTTTGGTATTTTTTTGTTCCTATGTAAATTCCTATTGCCTAACAGCATTTCTTTAAATCAAATAAAAACAAAAACCTTTTCATATTATCATGCCGGAGTTGTTGCATTTACTAGTTTTTTTTTTACCTGCTTGCACAATGCTTCTGCCCAGCCGCCATCGGTTATTGATTGTTTGCATTTACTATAGTTTATAGTTATAATATAAGTTATGTTCAATCATATAAAGACTGTGGTTTCAAAATCTAATTGACATCAGAATATTATCAGCTACGTCCAAGACTTGTCATTTAATTCTATGATCGTGACCTAGACACGGCTTGGCAGAATTTCTTCGGTCCTTTTCGCACATCTTCTTGTGCCAAAATATTATCGGTTTTAAACGAGTGTAAATAAAAAATAAAAACGTTAGTCGCAATAGAATTTCGCGGCTAGGGAGCCGTGCTAACCATCGGCTTTTATTAATTTATTTTCGTCATTTATTATCAAAACGCCAAAACGGCGTCACAAAGCAATGTTAACCTTACAGACTATCCGAGATTGAGGTCTACTTGCGATTACGGGACATTTGTTATATGCGCTCTCAGGGGCATATTTATGGGGGGGAGGGAGCATCAGCCCCCCCACCCGAAATTCAGCAATTGTTTATGAAGTCTGCTTAATATGTCCTATCAGTTGTAAATCGTAAAAGTTCAGTATAATTTTATAAATTATCAGTAACAACGACAAGTTATTCATGTAATGTGTCTGACGATTTTGATCGTAACGATTACACCTTTGAGTTCGGTTTAATAGGCTAAATTGGGGAATTTCAATTGAAGAAAATACCACAGCCCCCCCTCCCCCCCCAAAAAAAAATTGAAAAAATGAAAAAAAAATCTAATTACGCCCCTGTGCGCTCTACTATGCAGTTCATGTCTTTATTATCGTGGTAATAACGATTGAGACTCTTTTTTCCTGCATCACATAATTTTTGATCGTATATTTAGTCGTTGGGTGACAATACTTGAGTTCACACTTCACACACGATTTTATATTTTCACGTGACGTTCAAAACGATTGCAAAAGAATTTTGCAAAATTATATAAAACGAAGAATCAGTTACTAATTTTTTGATTGCGAAAAATCTTTTAGTAAATGTAGAAAATATATTGTGCAATAAATGTGATAGTGAAATGGATTAGTATTACATAAAAAAAAAAAGTAAACTAACCTAACGCATTTCTGAGGGACATTGGCACAAGTATTTTAATATTTATTTATTTAATTTTATATTTATTTTAATTTTTTGATTATTATTCGCAACAAATAACGAGACGACGACGAACGTGTTGATTATAGTATTATATAATAATTTCTAATAATTATATAATTATTATTTATTCGTACAAATTACAAATGTTTGCTCTTCATTAAAAGCAGAGTGGCAAAACACGGTAGAGCGCTACGTACGACAATATAGCCCCTTACAAAACGTATTCGCGTGTCCCACGCAAACAATCAGCGCTGCCCGTTCAGTATTTTTTTTTAGGCCACGCACGCACACAGGATACGACGCGCTACGCGGCCGCCACCGTGCCGCCAAACGAATTAAACATATTATTATTATAATTATTAGGAGGGCGCGGCTTTTTATGTGAATACATATTTTTATTGAATGCAGATTTCTTCGTTCTGATTCAAAATAAGCACGTTTCATAAAATTCTGAATAAAATGACACTTTTTTATGTTACATATTTTCACATATTTGAATGTAAACACATATTTTTAAATATCTTACTAATAAGTTATATATATCACTATAAAAGTTATATATAACTAATGAGAATAATTTAGCATACATTTTAGCAAATTTTTGTTTTTTGGTTAAAGTCATAAAAAAATTAAAAACATCGAATATCACAATAATCGAAATCCTAGCAATAGTGGAAAATGAAGCGAATACACTAAATAAATTCCAAGGAGAATCTGGGGTGATAATAGAAAATAAATTAAATGACGTGCTAGCTAAAAATGTCGGTTTACAAGACATAAAAACTATTAGAAATATTCTTCTAAATACGCAAATGAAAACCCATCAATGGATATTGAATTTGCACCGTCTGATATATATTATCAATTATGAAATATGCCCCATTAATCTCGGTTGACGTGGAACGCTCTTTCAGCCGATATCAATTTTAAGACCTAACCACCTCACATTTAAATTTGAAAATCTTTAAACTGTTTCGAAGACGACTGCAATGAAGATGAAGAAATTAAATTACAAAAAAAAAAAAAAAAAATGTTATATAGCAGAATTGAATCGGTTATTTGGAAAAGGGAATATGTCCAGAAATTCTAATTTTACAGGAGCGACAAAAAATTAATTTTCTCAACAATGATCGACTTTTCGAGACTTCAAAATTTATATTAATATTCCAAATGTAGCATCTCATTTACCTACATTAGAACCAAATTTTTTTTCAAAATCCATAAAGTGATAAAAAAAAAAAGTTGACATGTTACCTTTTCCAAATAAATAAATTGATTTTTGATATTTTGTTTGTTATTAAGTTTTTTTTTTTATTTATGTAGTATTAAGATAACTCTTGAAAACAAAATATAATCATAAGTGATGGTTATAGTTATAATATATTGACAAATTATAATACAGTACTTTATTAATCAAATAAGGTGTAAAAAAAATAATAATAATAAAAAAAATAATGTATAATGTATAATGGAATAATGGTATAATGTAATAATTATACCATGTTATCCGATAAAAGCCATTTTGCAAACTGGTATACGCTGTCCGTTCTTGTGAACATGATATTTAAAAGCACAGATATAGATAATAAACTAGATTGCTAACTAGTATACATTGACAAGCAAGCCGGGAGACGCCGATTTTCCGCCATGTTGCTTGTGGGCCATGGTTCTTATCAGTTATCGTTGTGATAATACTGCAGATAAAATAAATGTTATTATGATATTATGATTATATTAAACCGCATGGCGCATATTTCTATATAGTGTAGTAGACAGTAGGTAGTAGTATTAAAAAAATGTATTATAGAAGTCTGTGTTATAAACTCAGAAATATTTACAATTATTATTCAATATTCATATTTCATTATTATATTTTATTTACCCATAAAAAGAAACTTACTACTAAAAACAACATAATACATAGTAATATTTATCTATTTCAATGTACATATTATGTATGGCTACAACTTACAAGTTATTAAACAAAATTGTTTTATGTAATTTTTGTCTTTTGTTGACAGAAGTTTTCATAAAAGAAGAACTTAAAATTTTGCTGTAAGAGTGTATACGAATATTTAAATACATACGGCTTACTAGGTTAATAATATTTATTATGACTGAAATAAAAATAATATTTTATTTTGTTTTAGAAAATATTATGTTAGTGCTAATTTTTAGTCATTACGATTCTTATCACTTTCAACATTGGGTTTAGTAAATTTGGAATAAGCATGTTCCTATTGAACTACGACTACATTAATTTTTTCTCGGCCAATAAATAAAGTAGGGACTGCTGTTTCTTTAAGACGTTTTATATCTGGCCGTTCTACAAAGTCATTTTCAGTGAAATAAATATGACATATCCTGTGATATGTTGGTAAAAAGTTATGCCTTTTTATAGCAACTATCCACTTTTCTTTAAGAATGTTATTTCTTGGAAATCTATACATAAATGATTTGGTAAAATAGTTGTTAAGCTGTAAAATTGAATGTTTAGATGTCCATGTTAAAATTACTGATACATGAAAAAAACTACTTTATCCCGACCAGAACGATTAGCACATCCAAGTACACAGCAAGTTTGTGGCATTTTAAATTAAAATTCTTTTTTATACAAATAAAAAATTTATCAATGTAAAAACTTCTAGTTTTGTCAAACAAAAGTCAAAACACTTAGTAAAATATCTTTATATTTTAACTGCATAGGCTCTTTTCATTTTCGTTTTTATTAAGATTAAAGGGTGTTGGATATCATTTATTTTTATATATCCGTGGAGTTGAAATACCCGCCAAATAATAAATTAAGTACCACGTTAATCATATTATGGTAACACCACAGATTCTGTGATAACACTTCATAGCCCACAACAAACATGGCGATTTTTGGCGTCAGCTGATATCACTAGTTAGCAATCTAGTTTATTATCTATATCTGTGTTTAAAACTTAGATCATATACATATGATCTAAGGTTTAAAAGTGTATGTTTTTGGTTTTTTTGGTTCAGCACTGCGTTTTCTCTTATCTTTGACATCCTCAACGTCAATGAGATTCTGAATATAAACATCTTGTGCGTTTTTTTCGTCAAAACTATTAATGTATTTCACAATTCACAATAACTTCCTTTTCTTCTTCGGTAAATTTATTGGAACATTTCATCGTACAACTAAAATAAATATTAATGATATTATAGAAAGAATGTTATAAATAATATTAAATACAATATTATTACTCACTTGCATGGTAAACCAGACCGTCTTTCAGTCAATTCTTTGCCAACATGATTTGTTTGTGGTAAGCCTTTAATTTTTGCTTTTTTTTATAATGTTTGCTTTGTAAGATTCAAAATTAGAATCACCTTTTTTCACTTTTTTTCACTTTCTACACTACTGTCGGAATCAGACATAATAAAGTAGGTAATAAGAAATATTCATTAATCATTCACAATATTAATATTATAGAAAAAAAAAACTCAAACAGTAAAGCAGTGGTTTTCAAACTTTTTTTGACCACGGCACACTTCGCCCTTCACAAAATTTCCATGGCACACTATGACCTCTAATTTTAATACAGTGAAACCTCTGAATTCCGGACACTCTCGGTAGCCAGAATATTGTCCGTTATTTAGAGGTGTCCGCTGTTCAGAGGGAATAATAAAGCTAGAGAATTTTTATGTTCCTATCCACATAAAAACGTCCGCTAAAAGGAGGCGTCCGGTATTCAGAGGTGTCTGTTAAAGGTACGCGTCCATAGGTACGCATCGTACGTATCGGACGAATCGTATGAAACGGATCATTTTGTGGTAGTGCGTCCACTGTATCCGTAGCGATCGGATTGCCGATGCGACGGTCGGATTTTTTTAATTAACATTCGCATTTTCGTTGCGAGTGAACGATCAGTACATTACAGTACAGGTAATCCGTATGACGTCATCCGCACCAGTCGGAAAAGTTGCCCCTTCGATCAATTTCGTCGGCATTACCGACGGACCGATACGTGCGATCTGTCCGCTGCCGGCCAGTGGACGCATATGTATAACTTACTATACTAATAATTCTAAAATCCGTTTCATACGATCTGTACGATACGCACGATGCGTACCTATGGACGCGTACCTTAAGGGAGTTTTCACCGTATTCTAAAAAATTACATTACCGATACATTTTGTTAGGGTGCAATTATCATGTGAGATAACTTGTCTTAGTCGCTTTCTTACTGCAAACCTTCGATTTATCAGTATACGCTTAAATATTGCGGGTTCACGACAGTCGAACGGGTCCATTTTCGTCCATTTTAAACTTATTCAATTCGATCGGTCATTTATGCAAAAAAAAAAAAAAGGTTCAAAACACCGCGGCACACCAAGTGAATGCTCGCGGCACACCAGTGTGCCGCGGCACCCAGTTTGAAAACCACTGCAGTAAAGTTTGTAAACAGACGTTCATACATTATAATGCCATAGTAATTTAGTAGTATGAAAAAATATCAGCACGTGCCGCGTGGTTTTATGTAATAAATGATAAAAATATTTCAAAATATGTACGTGAAATACGTTATAATACGATAATAATGATACGTCGATAGATGCTATTAATCAGCTGCATGTGCTTTATTTTTATCACTACGTTCTGATTTCGATAAGGTAACATATTATCCAGTAGATGTTCCCTTTTCGAAATTAACGAAAAGTTGACCCGCCAGCTGTTACTACAAAAACACGCGGATATATTTCGTTTTCATACCAAATAATGAGTTCATGAACAAATAACATAGTTACGTAAAAATCTGAAAATATTGGACATGTTCCCCTTTCCAAATAACCGATTCGATTCTATATCTATATTACTTTTTTTAAACGATTCAAAATTAATTGAAAATACACATTTTTTGTCGTTAAATATTTGATGATTTTTAATACGTATTTTGGCGAAAACAACAACATAAATATTTACATATTTTGACTTTTTTATTACATAAAAATCCGCGCCCTAATTATTATTATCTCGTCTGCCGCCGCCGGTCGGCGCAGTCGTATCGTAGTTATTGTCTCGTTTTGAAGTACGCGCGCGTCGACACACAATATTGTCTGTGCACGGGTGCGACTAGGATTTCATAACGTTTCATGCCGTCAAAAAAATAAAAAAAAAAATAAAAAATAAAAAAACAAAACGCCGACGACGTTTTGTCCGCACACGGGGCAGCGCGCACGACCAGTAATAATTATTATTATCGTGTACACGCGGATTTCACGAATTCGTTTAATTACTGCCGGCGGTAAATCGATCGGGTGTTTTTGTGTTCGTTTTTATTATTTCGTCCGTCTCGCGGGCGAGCGAAAATTGACAAATAATTTCGTGGGGAATTACGTAGGTACCTACGTGCAGTATTGGTTTACGATATCGGTTCGCGGTCGACGTCCAGTGCCCCTTCCCCACCCCTTGTGTATTATTATTTATCGTCCGTCATAATACTCGAACGCCGCGCGTGGGTCCGTGACGAGATTTAATTGAAAAAAAAAAATCGCTCGTTGATCGACGACCGAGATATTAGCCAAGAAGATAAACGCCTAAGTGGCGCATTCCCCCCTCCCCCGAGTCATGGCCATAGCCCCGGAATGTATTCGTGTTCCACGGTCCGTTAAATATTCAATGATTTTGAAATTCGATTCGAGTACTTTGTTTTTTTTTTGTGCTCAAATTTTTCGCAAATAAATATTAAAAATTAAAACGATATTGGTGTCTTGGTTTTGAGCTTTTTTTTTTTTTTTTTTCATTCGACAATCTGTAAATAATTCTTTTACAATCGGTGCACGTGACAAGATTAAGTAAATACAACGAAATGTAATTTACGATGAAATTTAATTTATTACATTGTAGTAAGGCTTTATTGGTCCTAACTTCCTAAGGATATTACACCCGAACGTTGTCTTGTATCATCGTACAGTCGTAGAGCGAATTCGCGTTCAGCGCAGAACCGATTTTGTATTGTTTAGTAGTTTTGATATTAGAGTGAATTGACCTGTTATGTAAACTTAAAGCCAAAAACGTTGTCAGAGTTGACAGTTTGTCAGCTTTTTTCTTTTGTCTGTTTTTTTTTCATTTTTAAGCCAGTCACGAGCATGTAAAGTGCAAGTTTTCAAACGATCATAACTCTCTTTTGAGTTAAGGTATCGTCGTTAAAAACCGACGTACTGATAATATTTTTACGTTTAAATTTCATACATTTTGGTCGGTTTGCTCTATCGTTATCACCGACAGCGTCAAATGGATTTTTCTGAACTCAAATTTACGTCGTATCGTTGGTGGAATGAACACAAATATTTGCGGCAGTGCAGTGAAACGCCGCGCCGTTTTTAATTCGACGACGAGGATGACGATACTATTTAGGTCAGCGTTTCCCAACCTTTTAGATACTATTACCCACGAATAAGGTTAAATATTTACGATTACTCCCCCCCAAATGTTTTGAGTGATAAAGTTATACAATTATCAGAGTCATTAGGATTAGGGCATAAGGTAATTTCCAAAACTACGAACAACAATTATATTATTATAATAATTTCAACCATAATAATAATATCATTGCAAAAGTTGTACACGTGATCGATGCATGTTTAAAATAAAGGGTATAAAGTACCCACAAAAAAAGAAGAACCAGTCTAGTTTTTACCGCTCGGAAAATCCTATTTTACCCCTTGAGGGGTAATTACCCTCAGGTCGGGCAGCGCTGATTTAGGTTTATTGAAAATCGAATCATTTTATTTTAGTCGTCGATCTCTAGATGAAAACGAGTGTTACGTGTAGGTCTGAAACTTTTTAACGAGACGAAAAAAAAAATCGCTTTTAAAAGTCCATCGTTTACGCCCTTCGACTTCAAAACGATTCAGCTGATGTAAAACTAAAAATCAAGACGTATCAGGCTTAAAAAAACGTAAAGATTTAAAGCGCATTGCGAAACTCGTCACCATAGGCGGCGGATATTGGAGGGGGACTCTGAAGCTCCCCCACCCCCCAAAACGTTATCAAGCTCCCTCGTAATGTTTTCATTCCTTTACTTTGCTAATTGTTTCACCGTTACTAGTGGCGTGACTACTCCAAATTTTAAGTAACTGAAGCTCGTTGCCTAAAAATGTTTTTTTATCAACATGAGAAACATTTTTAGATTATCGGTAAGATAAAAAGTTTATCGGTATAGGTACGCACGAGTATAATAATAATAATAATAATAATAATATATCTGTGTGTTTTTATGATACGAATCACTTCGGTACAGCTGTTTCCAGAAGACTTCGGTCGCGGTTATTCGATTTACATTTTCTCGTTTTATCGAGTTATCGAACGTCGTCGAATCGCGGTCGATCGAGCGTGAAATAACGCTTGATGCTTAAACAAACAAACAGCCTTGGTCAATGTTAATGAAATGATTTCTAAATTTTCATAGTTCATAGTTCTCACCATCCAAAAACAATGAACGTTATTGCGTAATGAATATTTATGATTATGTATCGCATTTTCTGTGGGGTTATTTTTTTTTTTTTCACTCACCGTTATTGTTACGATAAACGTATTTTGTTCTCTCGTATTCGTCGCTTAAACGCAAATGTGTTTTTTTTTTCGAAAACTTAGAGCTCCGAAAAAAAAAATCAGCCTATAACATCGCGATTTTTCTTCAACATAAAATGTAATATGTTTTATTCGACAAATAGCATTCAAAAATAATACTTTTATCTTATACTTAGGATTAAAAAAAAAAAATATGACATCGTTCTTTGTAGTTTTCTTCGTGGTTTCGTTTTAAAAGTCTTAGTGAATAATATATAGGTGCAGTAAATTGTACAGGTTTTACATTAAAAAAAAAAAAAAAAAGAAGTTTTATCAATTAACATAGATACACTTTACATAAAAATACCTAGGTATATCACGAATTTAACAATATCGTACACTTATGTGTTATAAATAATAACCTACACTTTACGTGTCGATAATGTAAAAAAATATATAATATACATATAATGTAGTAATATTAATATGTCTAATAAAACGTAACGACCGATTTCTCAGTCAGAAAAATCACTCGTTTTTATTGAACGCGAACGTCATGATAATATTATTCTAATAATTTTTCAAACGTAAAAATTTGTTTTACCAACATAAAACATTAGAGAAAATTTGAGGTAATTCGTCAAAAGACATTTCGTGAAACACGATTTTAAATACTTCTATCAAATATCAATACTGTAACGAATTCATTCAATTATTGCTTAGCCCGTTATTGATATGACACATTTTTCGACTCGATTAATTTTTTTAAATTTTAATTTTTTTGACCAATCGATGTTTTTACACGGAGTTGACGGAGTGTTTTCATTGTAACGGATAGTACTGTTACATACATACTATACTGAGTATAAGGTCTATGGTTACATATAGTACACCAGCTGCGGTACATAATTTCTTAACAGCTGTTCTTATTTATCAAAGTTACTTAGTCATCGTTTATTGGTTTGTTTTCTATTTGCATTCTACGTATTTGTTCGTGATTTTCACGATTTATTGCGTTCTTTTTATTTTTCATCATTCATTGTAACCCGATGATGACTCATATGGTCGAAACTAATAACCGTTGGCACGTTTAAAAGGCGACGTATTTCTTTTTTAATTTCTCTCGGCGCGTCTTATCATCTAGAATACGGTCGATAAAAATTTAATTTCCTATTTTTACATCGTGGTATTTATTTATTTATTTTTTTAAATTCCCAATACGTACATTTGAAATCGTACATCACGCAGTTGAAAATTTTGGTTTGTTCATTTTTTTTTCGTATTTTCATCGTCTCACTTTACTAAATGTGACTACAGGCAAAAAACACACACAAGTTTAACTTATTTGTCGTTTATTTTTGTATGTACATCCCTGTCACTTAATAGTTACACTTAACAACGTCTTAATCAGTTAGAAATAAAATATTACAGGCAGAAGTTGCGTTTACCTATTCAACTATAATATTATGTATATACTATAATAATAATAATAATATAAACAAAAATCATTTTGAATCACACAAGTGTCGTAGTTTCAAAATCTTTTTTATTCCAGTTATATCCTAGAGTTTTCAAGGAACAATCGAATCGGATAAAAAAAGATTTCAAAACACGGAAACGTAATACATAATAATAATAATAATAATATATAGGCTTAAATTATCACAATATCGTAAAATAATAATTATAATTATAATATCATTTACACCGACAGTGGTTATTTTTTAAAATTTTTTCGTCGGGTCGCAACTAATAAATAATATAATTATATAATAATAATAATAATAATAATAATAATAATAATAATAATACATTTCATATTATACAGATTATAAAATATTTGAGTGCGTTTCCACGACAATTAATGTACGGTTCGCGTTCATACATCGTGGTCAGCGCATATAATATAATATATTATATACAACAACGATAGAGTAGTTTTTTTTTCATATAATGTTTTATATGTATAGAATTTATAATATTCTATTGTTTAACGAGTAAATATTACAATATATAGGTATAACGATACATAAATAATAATAATAATAATAGATTAATCTCACAGAGATTGTATATGGTTTTTTTTTATCGTTTGTTTTAAATTTTTTTCTTTTCGTCTATAACGTAAACGTGTTAGGTTTATTATCCGTCGAGAGAACGAGACGATGACGATGACGGCGACGGCGACGACGACGAGCCGTGTAGGGTTGAATGGATGGATCGATGACTTGATTGATGGATTGATGGATGGATGTGTATGTGTGTGTGTGTGTGTGTGTGTGCATGGATGGGGTGCGTAGATCGTAGATCGTAGATCTACGGGACGGACCGACTAGACGGGGGCTCAGCCGTACTGTAGCTGCAGCTGCGCCGCCGTGCCGGCCCCGCCGTTGCACACGTACTTGACGGCCGCGCAACAGTTTTCCCGGATGTACGGGTTGGAACAGTGTGCCATGCCGTACCTAGTCAGGTAATCGTAACACGACACGGCTCCCAGCATGTCCACGGCTCCGGCCTTGTCCACGCACTCGTCAACTGCAACGGACAAACGGAGATGAGAAAGACCGTCGTGTGCGGTATCGTATAAAACGCGTGCATGACGATGGTGGTGGTCCGACGATCGGCATGCGCAGACGAAGCGTCGTAGCGATAATTCGACAATAGTTCGTCCATAAAATTCGACGGTGACAATCCAAAAGGGCGTACGCGCCAAAATCCACATCGTACTCGGGCTTTCAATCGAATGTATCGAATCGTTAATCGAAAATAATATAGTCCGTTGTTATAAAAACAATAGTACTTTGTTCTTAATGACATATATAATTTTTTTTTTTTTTTTTTAATTTTTAAGCTCTGCTGAATGATTTCGAAAATGTCGCTTATTACTATGCCCTTTTGGATTGTCGCCGCCGACATTATTATCGCGTACGCGTGAGATGATAAATGTATTATTACGTGTCTACGTATGATATATTATTATGCTTACGAGGATTTACCAATCGTGGCTATGCGGCCCGTGAATGACGCGAAAATTCGATTTTTTCTATCTATTTCATTTCGGTTCTTATAGTTTTTTTTTTTTAAACGGCGACTCGTTAAATAATTGATATGAAGAAAGAAAGAATAATTTGTATTTGTGTTTGTATATTTTTTTTTAAGTGTATTGCTGCGAGTTGAGTATGGAATACGATCGTTTAAAACTTGAACGTTTTTACTGTAACCGATTATTGACTGTGTATCTTTAAGTGGTATTGCTATGAATCTTCATTCTATTGCTTTAAACTTTAAGTGTTTGTATTTTTTAAATCGAAAAAAAAAATTTTAATGTCAAATCAAAAAAATAAATAAATGAATAATAATAATAAAATATTTATTTCGTAAAACTAGAAAAACATTACGAGTTTTAATTATTGGAGCCGTCGTTTTTTAGAAAATTATAAAACTTAAAAATAAAGTTTGTAAACGGTCTAATAATTATTATTTTTTTACGAATATATTATGGTTTTATCATCGTTTAAAAATAAAATATTCGTAAAATCACCGGAGGGTCGGATCACAATTATTGATAAATCCTCGCGGCACACTAAACATGCATAACAGTTTCATGTGTGCTTTTTCGCGTACCCTGCGCGAACGTCGAAGCAGCACACAGAACACGTCGTACCTACGACGTGCTAAGGCGGATTCGGATGACGGTCGTCTACTTCCCCGGATCGTCGGGAAAGAAAAATTCGTGCGTTACGCGAACGAAACGTGCAAAAATGTCAAATTTCGTTCATTAAAAAAAAAAAAAAAAATAATAAATAAATAATAATAAGAATGTCGCCTCTTTCCCGTCCCGTCCGGACGACTTCTCCGTATCCGCTCCCGACGTCGTGTATTGAAGCGAAAAGCGGTGATACTCGTTTGCGCGCGCACACACTGATTGTAATATTCTACCCGGAAGACTGGCGACTCGTTTGCGTACAACGAAAAAGGCGAAATCCCCCGCTATTACAAATTTCGACCCTAAAGTTGGCGACTCGTTTGCGCGGCCCGATTCGCAACAACATCAAACTGATGGTTACGGTTTATGATCTTCTTTAACACTCCGATGAGACGTCGTGCAATTTTCTTTGGTTACGACATTAGCCGGTGAGACGACGCGGCTTAATCTCGTGAGCTCGTCGTTTCATCACAAGTGCGTTGTTATTTGGCGTGGCTTCACACTAATATCAAAAAATAATAAATAAACGCACATCGAAAAAAGTTGTTTTCATCTTGAAAATTTTAACTGTGATTAGTAGGGCAGTGAAGTTGTTGCATTAAAAAAAATTCACTAAATTGATTGCATTATTGCATTAAAATGTATTACAAATTGCAGTTATAATATTTAAAATTGCATTAAAAAAAAAAAATTATTAATGAAATAAAATAATAATTAAATTTAAATATTGCTTACATTATTGCATTACAAATTGCACTTATAATATTTTAAATTGCATTAAAAAAAAAAAAAAATAAAAAAATATTTTCAAATATAACTGATTGTCGATAATATATTATATTTTATTGAAGGACAAGTTTTTAGCTTAACGACCTAATTGCGATAATCACACTATAAAAATATTAATAAATATTTCAACAAATATATAAATTTGTTCCTAACAATGTTCACTTAATTTTTATTTTATATAAAGAGTAAAATAAATGATCTTAAATTTACACGAGAATTATGAAAAATAGTTATAATTGTAGTAAAACTAAAAAAAAAAATCGCCAAAATTGCATTTATTGCGGTATACAATTTTTTTGTTTAAAGTAAGAACTTGACAAAACGAATTTTGAGCTCACTTGGCAATGAATATAAGCGTTTATACAAAATATGCAAAATCAACAACTTCACTGCCCTAGTGATGAGTATTGAGAGTTGAAATTCGGCGATATACTTATTAGGCGATTTCGCGGATTATATTTTATCTGACTTTGATGTCCCTACAGTGAGTGGTAGTTCTCTTCTATAAAAGCGAAATGGAACATTTTAGAAAAAAATTTCTGTAACCACGGAAAAAATTTCGCGAATTTCAGTTGACTTTTGCCAAAAACTATGTACGCAAATGAGTACTGCGTTTGAGTCGTTTTCGAAAAAGTATTTTACAAATCTGCGTGCGTGTGACGGCAACGGCCGTCGTTCGCGATTGATAAGCAAGCAAGCGCCGCCGTCGAGACGTTATGACGTTTTTATTATCGTTATTATTATTATTATTATTACGATTGTCATGACGTCGAAGCGTTGTCGTGCAGAGCGTGTGCGCGTGTAACGAGTGGCGTCGTTTTTTTTCTTTTTTTCGTTTCTCGATCATAATCGTTTTCGTGAGTCGGTACGACAGGCGGTTTTCCTCTCGCCGTCGCCGGAACCGGCCCGGAAAAACGAAACGAGGAAAACAATATTGCCGTCCGACCGTCGTTATCGCGTCACAGCAGAAGCGGGGCGGTTTACAGGCGTGTGTTAATAAGGCTCGCGCGGCGCCCGCAATCAAACGCGCAGACGCCGCGCGACGAGTGTTAGTGAAAATATGCGATCGCGTGTAGGTTATTAGACCGTGTTAGGTTCGTAAACATAGTATGTGTTAACTGTTGTGTTAACGCAACGCACTACGAGCGTGTGTTGTCGTGAATAAAAACGTGTTTTATTAACGCGCGTACGGCATCGTTACGATTATCATCGTTTGTTATCGAGTACGCGCGCACAGAGGTGTGTGTGTGTGTGTGTGTGTGTGTGTGTGTGTGTGTGTGTGTGTGTGTGTGTGTGTGTGTGTGTGTGCGCAGTGGCGTATTTAGGGGTTTTCCGCCTGTAGACACTTTCCTATTCGCCGCCTCTCCCTCACCACCTCTCTTAAAAATTTTCAAAAAACATACGAGTATATTTGAATCCACAGAAAGAGAAATCGAACCCGCGTTGAATTCGCACGTTTTTCGCTACCTTCGCGCGTACTGGTTCGTACCTTATTCCGTAGGTATGCGTATAGTATGTAGGTAGCTGTTTAATTTCGAGCGAACGGACGCGATTGTTTGCGGTTCAAACCGTTACTTTAAATCATATTAAATATGATTTGTATACAAATTTTTCTACTCGAAAAATCGAAAAAATTAGATTTCGTAAAATAAAAAATACTTTTTGTAATTTTGTAAAAAAAAAAAAAAAAAAAACGTTAAAATTTGCCGCCCTCTAAATGTCGCCGCTTTAGGGCCTACGCCTAAATACGCATTTGGGTATGTGTGCGTGCGTGTGTGTGTGTGTGTGTGTGTGTGTGTGTGTGTGTGTGTATAATGTATGTCATACGTCCGTGTGATAAAGTGACATCATAAATCACAATAATTGGTATACGGTCCACGGAACGTGCGTCATCGATCGTACACACGTATGATTATTATTTTTGTTGTTATTATTGTAATATTATGTATTTAGTCGATATGATAATGTGGTGTCTCCGGGTGTCGGCATGTTATGAAAACAGTATTATGATAAGATACAGACATAGTGAAGTGGTGTTCTACCTCGATTACCGAATATGATGTAATAATGTAATATGGACGAGATACCGGGGTGATTTTTGAATGAACGCGTCCGTCGTCGTCGTCCCGTCGTCGACTCTGCCGTGTGCGAGTGCGTGAGTTTGAATTTTTCCCACACGTACGATTTCGAAAAAACACTCGAACGCAAGCAAGTATTGCTTTTGTTTTCGTTTTTGTTTTTTTTTCTCTTTGTCCGCGTGATATTTTGAGTTTTTTTAGTTTTCGTCTGTGCAGACCGCACTAGCCGTCAACTATTAATGCGTAAATAAATATTCTAAAAAGAAAATATTTCGATGTTTTAAATTTTTTTTCTTCTCAAGAACGTTTTGACGTACAACGAAATATTCTTTTTAGGAATATTATACGAATCAAAAGTAGTGTGGAGTGGAGAAAATGAAAAACTCAATCGATCGCGCGAATATAAACTACTGTGAAAAATAACCCCCCCCCCCAAAAAAAACCCGTAGTTTTACCAGTTTTTACGAATCGTACGCGAGAAACGAAATTCAAGTCCACGCGTCACACCGTACTGCAGGGTCCGCGGAAACGGGACGAACGCGTCGAAAATCTCGCCCTGTATACACGCGTTTATTTATAATAATTTATGTATGATGGGCGCGTTTTGCGAGTGCGTGCACGTCGCACAGTGTAGTGTAATACTTACCGCCGTACGGGCTATTGTCTGACAACGACTGCGGCGGTCGACCGATGGTTTTCAACTCTTGCGGCCCCGAGTGGTAGTATTTGTTATTAAGCAACACGGCCAAGGGGTCGTCGTTTTTGTTGTTGTTGTTGTTGTTGTTGTTACCTAGTAGTTGTGGTTGTGGTTGTGGTTGTGGTTGTGGTTGTTGTTGTATAAACGTCTGTAGTAATTGTTTGTGCGCGAGTCGCGCGTCGTAAACGTCCGCGACCGTCGTGGTCGTCTGCAGTGCGGGCGGTTGTTGGTTAAAAGCGTACGGCTGCTGAGGGCCGTTCAGAGCGTACGGGTTCGGTCGGGGGTGGTTACTACGGGTGGTGGCTGCAATAGCCTTTTGGGTCGTCTTCCAATAGTCGTTCCACACGGACCTAAAACGCCGCCAAATTTAGTCATATTTATAGATTTTTTTTTTTTTAGTAATCTATACTATATTTTAGTAGCCGTATACGTATTATCGCAACACTATTATTATTATTATTGATAATATATAATATGGTTTAATACAGCTCGGCTCTCTACAGGCGTACAGGCGGATCGTCTGCGTGTCTACACATATTTTTGTCCGTGTACAGTTCTACTAGTATATACAATCGTACCTAAGCTGAGAGGGTCGTAACGGCGAAGATCTGTCGCCGCGCGAACAAAACCGTGTCGGCTCCGTTTTTTTTAATTCGACGCGATACAGGGGGCGTGCCGCCGCGTCTCGCCACGGTGTTAGTTGTATTTATGACGTGTACGAAGAACACGACGGCCCGCCGTCACACGTCGTACGAGCGTGTAAATAATCGCAATAACGGTCGTAACGAGATTTTCGCGGTACGCACCCTCCCCCGGCAGGCACGTATATACACTCACCATAATAGGACACGAGCGATCGTATAGTACGCTCTTTTCAACAGATATTTACAAAAACGACAACGGCAACGAGCGAACGACAAACGCTTAAGACGTACGATAACATATTTTAACATATTTTAGTAATGCGTTTCGTACGACGCGCGCGTTCCGCGGTCTACGACCGTCGCATGGCGTTAAAGTCACCGCGCCCGAATATGCCGTTTAGGAAAAACTCGAAACGGCGGTCGTCTGATGATTGATGTATTTATTTTCGTAATAAAAACGAGAGTTTAGGAGAAATTTTTCGCAATCGTCGTGACCTTCGATTACACCGTAACAACGGATCGAATATCTGTGTTCTTTATGAAGCCTAAATCAGTGTTTCTCAAAGTGGGCGACGGAAGTTACAAGCTTAACATTGCATTATGTACAATGATTATACATAATGCAATATTGTGATAAATAATTATATTTACTATAAACAATACGTTTAATTTTTCATTGCATAGGCACTTTTGTAACAATAATAGTTTTTAAGGGGGCGTCTGTAGGATTTTATTTTTGAAGTGGGCGGTAAAGATGAAAAATTTGGGAACCAATGGTCTAAATCGTGCGGGAACCCAACGTTTGTGAGCGATATTTTCGGTGGTCCGAATTCGCTGTTGCCGACCCACGGTTTATAGACCATCCGCTCGTACGGTCGAGCTCGCATCGCCTCGACACCATTGATTATATAATTCGTTATCGTCGCCACTATTACCATACGCGAAGTCGTCGTTGCCGTTGTCGTCGCACCGCGGCACCCGTGCGAGTGAACGCCCGAACCAATTACAAACGAGACACCGGTGCGGCCGATCTTTGTGTGCAGGCCATCGATCAGCCGTCCATTCGGATCGCACGTGCGCACGTGCACACGCGCGCGCGTGTGTGTGTGTGTGTGTGTGTGTACTCGCTTACGCGTAAATTTACCTCTGCGTCGTCACGTTGGGAGTCAAATACTGAGGCCAGTCTTGCGTCGCTTCTCCTTCGTCTCCGGACCGGCGCAGGTAGGCCGGCGTGTTTTGCGAGAAATCGGGTATTATGTTCTCGTGTTCCGTTATGCACTTGCCGTTGGTGCAGTGCTAAGTGACAATACCGGCGTGTTAGACGGACGTGTGAAATAATATAATATCGTTATCGTCATTGTTATTGATATAAAATTATTGTACGACGCGCGTGCGTGTAGGGTCTCGCTGCCCTAGCTATCAGTGTACCCGGTAAACGACGCCGTCGGTTTGCCGCTGGTTTTTTTTTTACTACGGAGTTGCGTCGTGTGATCGGTCGGCGTCGAAAAGTTCGTCGAAATCCTCTTTATGCGCCGTCCGATCGACTCGAGAGAAGACAGCCGTGAGTATCGTGCTGCTCGGAAATCGAAAGAAATCACGGATTTTCAAGACCGGAAACATCGGTTTAGAAAAAACATTAAGAAAGTACGCGAACACGTCTCCCCCTCCCACTTCTCTATACGATCTTTATGTCAATCATACATTACTTTGCGGTCGATAAAAAAGGCATTTAAGTTTAAACGGGAGAGGAAAAAAAGTGCAAATTGTATTCACTGAAAGCTCGATCAAAATTTAGAAATTTACAAATAATTTGTACGTCGGCGCTGAAAACTGTCGACTTTTGGAAACCACTTACGTGTTTTCCCATTTAAACGTACGAATACGCGATATCGTTACGCCTCTTGGCGGTGCCATATTTTGACATGACAACGTATATTATGTTTATTTTACGTAGGCAAACTTACTTGGCCGTCTCCGCAAGGCGACCCTTCTGCCGCGGGCCTGTACGCCACGCAGTAACCCGATCCCGCGTCGAAACAGAACAGCTGAGCGCACACCCTGTCGTCTTTCTGCGGAGTGAAACAAATTAAATTAATTAATTTAAAAAAAAAAAAAAACGACAACAACAAAACGTTTGTTATCGCTAAGATAACGCTGTACGCGTTATGTCAATGCACAGTGTTTCGCAGGAGACGCGATGATCTTCAATCGCCATTGACTGATCGATCTAAAAATCGTCATATCCCTGCGAGACACGGCGTGCCGACGGGTAAACTCACGAAACAGGCGCTGGTCCCTCGGTCTTTTCTGCACTGGGCGTCCAGGGTCAACAGTTTACCGGGTAACATTCTCGGCAGTGACTCGTCTTCGTGCGGCGAGTTGAACAAACACGTGGCGGTGTCACCGCTGCAGTAGAGTAAAAAAAAAAAAATCATTAATTAAATAACAAAATCGAAATTTTACGTTACATTGTTGAAATTCGTTAAAAAACTAAAGTACACATAAATAATCAGTAACAAACAGTGGGACTTTTGCAAAAATACGACTTGTTTGATAAATTAAATGTTTATGAAGCTAAAATTAAACGCGATACATTTTTAGGTTTAATATTTTCTTTTTTTAGTGCAGTTAGAGGTATTGAGTTATTTTACGTATTCTCCACTTTTATCTTGGGTATACAAAGAAGAATCCTGTGTCACGGCTGCGTGAAGGGTCTCCACTAACGCTCGATTGTAAACATTATTAACATTTATATTTTTTGGGTTTATGATGCATGACATACATTGTATGTATTACACAATCTGTAAAACATACTTAACAATGAGTGTAGTAAAATTAAAGTCGTTAAAATTATGAGATATTAAATTTTGGACTGAAGACACCATCCACCGACGGAACTCCATGTGTGATGGATGATTGGTTTCAACCATTTAAGAGGTCGTACACCAAGCGCGTATTCCGCACATAATTATGTAATACGATATAAAATTTAAGTAAAATTTGACATCACTTATTAGGCGTAGTATCAATCGTCAAAAAAACTTCGAAGAAGTAAAAAACTTCTCTGTGCTTAGTGTGATGTATATTGAGGGATTGTGGGGTATTGGGATATGGAGGTAATGATAAATAATTAAATTAGTCTCGAAATTCCGTGCCTAAAAGGTCGAACGAAGAGCACTAAAAGTTCGATTACGAATTTCAAAGTAAACAAATCGGTGAAATCAAATCTCAAAATCTGTAACGAGACGCGATTTTAAATTTCTTCCGAAAAATTCAAAACCCCGTGGAAAATCAACGCGTGACCCGGAGTGCATGCTCGAAAATAGACGCCGTTTAGTTTTTGCCTATAGGATGGATATTAATCGACTTCAGACGTTTAAAGCGCACAAAAAGGATCTCTTGCGCGCGCGAGGTCCTTCGCGGCGGATTATTATACTAACTTTAGAAAATGATGGAACGACGACACGCTGCACGGCGACCACCGGAAACCCTTCTCCGTGTGCCGCAGATCGCTCATGATGTATCCGTCTTCCCAGCGGCACTTCTCCGCGCCCGGTCCGCCCAGGTAAGTCGGCGGCGGCGATCCGTCGTGCACGGCGCCCAACCTGTGGAACAAAACAAAACGGTTGTCTTTATGCTCGTTGTATATATCCGGCTCGTCCGCCGGAGACTAGCTGTAGATACAGGTTAGGTTAGTCCTCTGCCCGACACCTCCTTCCCCCCGTCAAGGAGTTCAACCCTTACCGCGACGAGGGACGTCACACAGTGCGCACAGTCGTCGGAAGACGTAGTCGAAATCGACGGGCTCCCCAGGCTTGAGAAACCGCGTATATAGTGAAATAGAAGAGTGTTTTTCAGGGACGACGATTCAGAAGCCTGCATTCGGGACTACTCGCGTAGATTCCGGTCTCCCTGCGCCTAATCGAATTATTCACGCTGGTGTTTCGTATGCGACCGGCGTAATTTCTGCTGTAATTTCAGGCCCGCCGACTGTTTACGCAGACATTTTTATATTTTTAACCTAAAGTCTGATCCACACCAAAGCAACAAATAGCAACTTTTTCAGCCGCAACATGTAGCTAATTCAACAGGTTTCCACTAAACAATGAAAAATTGGTAACAAACAGTGCAGACAAGTAGCGATAAGTTTATCGGCGAGGACAGAATGTTCCAGCCGCGTGTTGCCAGTCGCCACGTGTTTCTGTAGGTTTTGAAATGTTTCTATCAAGTTATTGTTATTGGGAATTCGTCGCTATGATGTGGACAGTGTGTTTATAAATGTTCCAGTTTGTTTCGAGGAAACAAAAAAAAAAAATTGGAAAAACTCGTCAACATTTAGAAATTATTCGTTGCTTTAGTGTGGTGACCCGGCTTAATGTTCGCGCGCGCGAAATCCGCTTTCGCCTTCGTTCGTACGCACATCAATTGTTATGCTACTTTTGCAACATAATTATTGTTTCGTCGCCGAGTAATGAGTTGTAGTATTATGTTTTCAGTGTGACGGACATACGAGTATATGTGTGTGGGTTGTGTAACGGCATTGAGTTCACCGTGTAAATATATTGTAGTGTACAGAATAATATTATAATCATCTGATAACGTATGTTTTGCTTCGTTGAATCGCGTCCTCCGTGCAACAATCGCGTGCGTTTATATCGTATATTAAGTGTGTCTGATGCCCTTACTCATCGCTAACGGTCGCTTTTTTTCATGAAAATATTTTTGACGTCTGTCTCCTGTAGACTATACACAAATAACGTAATAATCGTCTTCTGATTTTGAGAATTGATATTTCACCCTGAAAGTGACGAGTATGAAAAGTTATGCGCCCCGTTTTCTAAAAACGATGCTCGTTGTAAATTTGAAACTTCTTTTTCTTCGTGTTCCTCTTTTATCGAAGGTTGGAAATCATCAGGGCTATATGTTCTTTGTCCTTGGACGCACTTAATAGTTCCTTGGTGTTGTAGTGGAACCATTCTCCTATATTTTGCAGCCACCTCGTTCTAGGTATTCCCCTGCTCCTCTTCCTGTAGATCTTTCCTTGTATTAGGAGCTGCAAGAGCTGATATTGTTCACCTTTAAGCACATGTCCAAAATATTGCAACTTTCTACATTCTATTATATTCATCACCTCTGGTTCTTTACCTATTCTTCTTGAAACTTGTGCGTTTGAAATCCTGTCAACCCAAGATATGTTAAGAATCCTACGGAAACACCACATCTCAAATGCTCGGATTTTTTGAACATCTACTTTCTTTAAAGGCCAAGCTTCCATTCCGTACAACAACAAAGTGGAAAACACGTAGCACTTCAAAATTCTAGTTCTTAAATGCAATGGTTGATCTCTGTTTGCAAAGTTTTTCCTTAGTTTAAAGACCGTTGATCTAGCAATTTCAATTCGACACCGCGGATCTCTCTTGAGTTATTGCGAATCCATGTTCTCAGATACTTGTATGAATACACACTCTTTCTATTATATAAATTCCTTATTGCGATTGTTTGTTTGGTCTTTGGTTATTAACGTGAATTTAGTTTTCTCAACATCCATCTCCAGTCCAAATTTGAAACACGAAGTCATAAAACAATAAATATAGTAATTTTAGATCTGGCAATAAATGAAAGTTGTACTCGATGAAACGTTCAAATCGTATTCTCGTTAGATAACGTACAGTGACGAGTCGTTATTTTTGAATACGACAAAAAACCTAGTCCCGAAGTAGCCGTCGTCGGTAAAACACTACGACGGTAATGAGGGATACGGACGCGTATTTCTTGCGTACGGAATGAGGTGGACGAAAAATATTTTCCGACCCAAAGTCAATGCGACCGAAAGTCGAACGTGATCGGCGACGCACTACCCTAAGAGGCGAATTGCGTTTAAGACGCCACCGTGCCCTCCCCGCCGCGCCTCGCGGTTCACTTCTTCCGCCGTTGTGGAACTACCGGAGCAACGGCGTCGGTACGCCCAGCCCACCCTCTACGCGTAAATCATTATCATAAAATAAAATAATATAATATTACAGACGGTTGAAACTCACAGATGGCCGACTTCGTGCGCGGCCACGATGATGCCCGAAAATCCGCCGGTGTCCTCGATGATGGCGACGCTGTTGACTTTCTCGAGACGTTTGTTCACGACGCACGCGCCGCCCACGTACGCGAACCCTGTACAGACGAAGTTACACGAAATTAGTTTTGGGCCGCGGAATGTTCGCTCGTATAATGATTATGTACAATCCGTGTTTTTTTTTTTTTTTTTTGGAAAAAATCGTTTCGTTTTTAAAAGCGGTTAGATAAAAAAAAAAAAAAAATAAATAAATAAATCTAATGGAAATATGAAAAAAAAACCCACGTTATGTCAAATCTACCGCAAGCGGGCGGCCGGACGGCGTTCGCCTCCTCCGCCCAGCGCGTTATAGTTCTGTTAAGTGCTACTATATTATAATAACAATAATAACGCATAATAATAATATGTCATTGTTATTATTATTATTATTATTATTATTGTTGCCGTGTGTGTGTTATTCGAACACATTTCGAGTGGAAAGCGTGTAACGTTGTTAAATCGTTTTACCTTGTACTCCGGTCCAGCGCAGCTGATAAAAAAATATATACAAAACATATTATATATTGTGAATTATTTGTTAGAGAAACATGCAAAAAAATGTATATATATATTTATTCGTAGTTTTTTTTTTCGCATGCAGGAAACAAATCACCGTAAAGAAAGCTTTGCCACCATAATATTAGCTAACCAGTTTTGCGCACCAGTATTACCACATGTCACGTGTTTACGTGTACAATGAATTTGTGTACGCGCGTGTGTTTGCGTTTGCGCGTGTGTGTGTGAGTGTGTGTGTGTGTGTGTGTGTGTGCCAATGTGACGTGATGAAATGCTTAAAGTCATTTTCGATATGAATGTAGCGTTTGAAAAAAGACAGGTCGCGTTGATTGCCGTTGTTATAAAAACGTATAAAACAGTGTAAAAGAAGACAATAGTGACCTTAAATACACACACATCTATTCGTGTTTTATAATCTCAGAATATCAGTGCCAGACAGTGAATGAACCAAGATCGTTTGTGATACCTTTGTTTGCCAAAACAAAAACAAAAATACAGTTTTCTTAAAAAAAAAAAATAAAAATCAAGTGCGATTTGTTTGAAAGGGAAACGAAATGATATGCATATAATGTGATATAATATATACATATATCATATCATATGTTTGAGGGTCCGGATAAATTGTACAAGTGCACTGATGTATTTTGGATTTTCAGGGACATACCTGCGGTACCCCTGTTGCATGTATCGTGTGGGTATTGTCGCCTGCACATGTCTAATCTGAAAATGAAACAGTAAAACTTTGTTTAATCCGCTCCGATCAATCGTTTCGTTCGCGTCGTGGGTCCTCGTCCGCGGACTTGTGTGTGTTTTAATTTATACGTCACATCGCGCGCGCGACAAACGTTTTCGCGGTCCGGTTTTCTTTACAACGTTAATAATAATAATAATAAACGCTTAACCGTGTTTGCTATAAAATCTTATACGGAGTATTAATCACTACGTCTACACACACTGTTAGAAGCCACGTCAAGTTTACGTATATATATAATAGATGGTAGTAAATACAACTCGGAGACCCGTCGTACCCGGAAGGTTGTTTAGTATATATAAAAGATGCTTTTTTTTTTCTAGACAGAAAATTTGTATGTACAAATTCTCCCGTATCACAATAGTTATAATAATAGTAATATGTCAACAAGCACTTTCCCCTCTTATTTTTATTTACCACATACCGGCCGTTCCTTTTGTACAACGGCCTCCTTTTCGACGTCTGCACATGTCGTACCTAAATGCATTCGTTGTCGGTTATAATCACTGACCCATCGTCATCATCATTTATCACAAAATTATTATATTATGTGTATACATGTATATTTTTTTCTCGAAGCAAAAATTTGATAAAACACAATTTCGATTTACTCGAGATAATATTATATTGTCGTAATATTATATTATATATTAAAAAAATAATTTTTTTTTTTTCCGTTTTGTTTATAGACTTTCCGGAACCCCGGAATACTCACTTGGTGACGGCCACGGCGATATCGTACACGGGCAGTCTTCGTTCTTTGAACAGGTATTTTCCCATGTCCGTCAGCGCTGCCGCGGAGTCGATGGCGTCACGGCCGACTCTGTTCCTCTCCAAATACGGCGTGGCGTCTCTAGCCTGAAAACCGCGCGACGCGTATATTATTATGAGATGCGTGCGCGCATGTGTGTGTGACCACGGTCGTACCGCTTTTAAAAATTTCACGCCCCCCCACCCTTTAAAAGGACGGACGTGTGAGTTCCCTCGCGAGATTTAGCAGGTGAAAATGGGGCCCGTACGGGATGATACACGTACTTGAGTTCTTACACGAAAAGAAAAAAAAACATCCGTACGTAAATTTCCCGCGTGTACAAAAACACAAAAAACACGTACCAGTGTATTTAACGGTCTGTTATCGGATGCCTCTACTATAACATCTTAACTTGTGTTTATTGTCTGTGACACGAAATACAGTATGATGGGCTATTCGTTATTATCAACAGTTAGTTGACGTTCGTTTCGTTGTTTATAAAAACGGACGAGATTTCTCACGCGTATAGTGAAAAGCGAAAAATTCTTTTAGCTTATAACGATTGTAAGTTTTATAAAAATAAAAATACACTGCTTAAACGAATAAGATAATACATGTACGTGGGGATGCGTGTATAAATAATAAGTGTCGGACTGAACGTTACGCCGACAGCGAAAGATTAATCGAAAATAAAAGTTCGTGTTTTGTTCACGACCATATTACGGAAGAAACTACTTTGTGAATCGGAAACAAACATGTATAATTCGTGTAAAAGAACATTTTTTTTTTCGCGTAGGAACTCACACACATAATAAGGAAACTCACTGACCCCCCCCCCCCCCCCCTTTTTTTAAAACGGTTCCGTATACCGCGTTTACGAAAATGCAAAGCGCTGATAGTTCGTCATAGATCGCCACCCTTAACGCGTGATGTGTTTTCGAAAAAAAAAAAAATGACAATAACGAAACCGGTCGTTTTAAATGTCATATTTCTAAACGCATACGGTATCGTAGAATTTTTTCGAATCGTCCAAAGCGTCCCTTTCGCACCGGCGGAAAACCGTCGTGGTCGCGCACACGGCACCGTATGCGATGTAAGAAACCTTAGACGCTGCAGAGCGGTCATAAAATACGATTTTCCTATTGGATCATTATCAATGATATTAAATTGTTATCAGTCGAAATTTAAATAATTTAAATATCAACTATCAAGTACGAGAATCATAACAATATAGGTATAGTGGGTATGTTTATTTGTAGGAATTTGATGTTATTATTATAATTTTAAAATATATACCATTGTAATTTGTAAATAATAAATTATCAAAATATTAAAACTTATAAGTACTGTTCAAAATTGATTTATAAACAAATGAAAATGAAATAAACTAGTTAAATATATAAACAAATAAAATAAAATAAACTTTTCAAGATAAATATTTTATATAAAATGACAATTTTAATAGAAGGTAGGTTATTATTTCAATTTTGAGCTGATCTGCCGTGTTAAGTTGCGTTCGTTTGGTTTTTAATAATATTATATAGTTAAGATTATGAATCCTTTTTATAATTTTACATTTTTCGGCTTTTGGAGGTCGCCCAGATGGAACCTTTCTCGAACCTCGAGTAAATCATTGTATTCTCCTAGAAATAGCAGTCGGTTGAACTTTTATTCGACCTCTTTATTTGATTCTAACTTTGATTATATTTTATTGTTATATTATTAGACCTGTGCTCGTATCAGAGATAAGTGACAAACAATGATATTTAAATTTAAAGTGATAAAAATTTAATATTATTGATAACGTTCAGCCGACCAATAAAAGAAAGTCGCGTTTTAACACGACCGCTCTGCACAGCGTCTAGGGTTTCAATCATATCGCGCACCCGTATTTCAGTCTGACTTCGACTTTCGACGGTTTTTGTAAAAAAAATTTTCCGTTTTCCCGCCCCCACGCAGCAGCAGCAGCAGCAGCCGCAGCAGCCGCAGTAGCAGCAGCGGCGGGAGGCGAAGGCCCGCGCGGGGGCCATGGCGACGGACAAGGAGACCGTCCGCGAGTTCATGAAGTCGGCCAACCGGCCGTTCAGCGGCAACGACGTGTTCTCGCGGCTGCAGCGGCACGGCGTGGGCAAGTCGGCCGTGGACAAGGCGCTGGACCAGCTGGTCCGGGAGAACGAGTTGTACGTCAAGGTGTACGGCAAGCAGCGGGTGTACTGCGCGGTGCAGCCGGACGACGGGGCCGGGGCGGACGCCGGGGCCGAGGCGGCGGCGGCGGCGGCGGCGGTGGACGCGGAACTGGCGGCGGTGGAGGCGGCGGTGCGGGACGCGGAGCGCCGGTACCGGCAGTCCGAGGCGGAGCTCCGGTCGGTCCGGGCCGAGCGCACCGTGGACGAGCTGCGGCGCGACGTGGCCGGGCTGGAGAAGGCGGTGGCCGGGTGTCGGGCGCGGTTGGACGGGCTCGTCCGGGAGAGGAAGGCGGCGGCGGCCGCCGGGGCCGGCGCGGAGGCCGCGTCGCCGGCCGCCAAGGAGCTGGCCAAGAAGGACTACGAGCGCGTGGCCAGGGAGTACCGGAAACGGAAGCGCGCGTGCACCGACATTCTGGACTCGATATTGGAGAACTGCCCGAAGACGAAGAAGGCGCTGTTCGAGGAGATCGGCGTCGAGACGGACGAGGCGGCGGGCATGCCGGCCCTGCCGTGAACGCGGCGCGGCGGTCCCGTTCTCTCGTGGTCCGTAACGAAAACGCTCGTATACTTATATAATATATATTATGTCGTCGCGTCGTACGTTATCGACATCGATGAATATTTTTTTTTTCTTAAGAGTATGTATGTTTTTTTTTAAAATTTTTTTTTCTTATCACTACCTACTAATTTTCTTATCAATTATATTATATATATTTAATATTATATTATATGACGTCGCTCAATTACCCGTGATATTATGATGCCCGCGATGCTGATGCGTATTTTCGGGCCCTTGAGCAGTCTGTACCTGAGGTCCACGCCGTTCCAGAAGGACACAAAGTACCTTTTGATCTGCACGTTGTCGCCGCCGTGCAATCTGTGGAAAAGAGCAAGTTAAAAAACGATAATTTATCACAACGTGTACACGCGTTTGTTTGTCGGTGTCGAATAAACCACGCGATGTTTATTGTTTATAGTGTAGTGTTGTTTTATTGCGTACCTGTACCCGTCGTAGTCCACGATCACCATTATTTCCGGGTATATGGCGTACGGCGCTTCCCTTTTGGTGATCGACCTTTTCCGTCTGCTCCTCGGCAACGCGTCCGGTTCCATCAGAGCTGCGGATCGAATAAATCCCCCCGTGAGCGACGAGCGAGTGCTAATCGACGACGTCCGAGCCGCACACACGGGGGTAGAACGGGCGATCGCTTAAGGGGCTCGTGTGCGAGAAATTTTTTTTTTTTTTTTTACCGATTTTTTCGCGTTGTCTCACTCCGAAAATCGTACAATGACCAATCACACGGTGCTAAACCGATCGACTGGTCGATCACGAAAATGCGTGTGTGTTATCTTTAGTTGTATGAAAAAAAAAAACGGACGACGATACCGCAGGATTTAGGACAGACAGAACCACGGGACAATTGTTCATCTATCAAAGGTAGCAAAAAACATAGCAACGCTGCTGGCGTAGCAAAGTATGAGTTAGTTGCATTAGTCACTACGATAGGGGTACCAGACGTCCTGTTTTTTACGGACGTTTGTTGTCTTGTTTTTTAGTTATTATTATAAAGATACAAATTTGTTTATATTATGTAGGTACAATATACACAAAGTATACCCCGAATCATTAGATTTGATAGGTTTTTTGGAAAAAAATGACAAATTAAAATGTGTATACATGCGATCCGAAAATTGTCATCATTATGAATAAAAAAGTTTGAAATAAATTAAGCGTAGGAGTAAAGTGCTCGAAAACATTATAAAAAATTTAAATTTATTAAGTAACTACTATTTTTATTTATTATTATTATTATTATTTTTATGTATTTATTAAAAATGATGTATTAATTTTGTAACTGCTTTATAAGAATAGAAATAATATTAAACGCATATGAGATACTGTTTTAGGTATATCAAATTATATTGTTTATTATGATTAAAAATTTAGATAAAAAATTTGATTTAAATGATTAGAAAAAAAAAAAAAACTATGAAAATTAGTTTAGTTCTGTTTTGTATTTTGTTTCATATAAAAGTCACCCTACTTTACGATAATGTATCGAGCACAACCGTAGGATGAGTGAAAATTGCTATATTCATATTTTTTTACGATAAATCCCGTCAGTGATTGGTCAATAAAAGTTAAATTCTCAAGTTCACACTGAAGTTCTGGTTTCGTGTCGTATAAAATGTCCGTTTGGCACCGAAAATCGGTGCTTTTAAAAGAAACCTTTTAGTCGATCGTGTTAGATGAATAGAAGATATCACTATACGTTCGAGCCTATTTGGTTCGCAACAGGGTAGCCGTATTAAGGGATTCTGATGACGTTCGACGGACACAATAGTGTCCGTTCGAGAGGGAAAATCGTACGCGATCGGGTTCTACCCCCGTGTGTGGCTCGAGCGGATCGGACCGGTCCGCGACGAGTTACCGTAATCTCCCGCGCTCCCGTCCGTGTCCGGGTTCCTCCTGTACACCACGTGTTTGTGGTGGGCCACGAACTTGGGCGACTTGAGCGGGAAGCCTTGACTGGACACCTCGTTGTCGCCGTCCTCCGCCTCTTGGTCCAGGAACATCTCGTCGTCCGGCGTGGACTGCACGTGTCTCCTGTACACGGAAGGGATGGGCTTCACGACCAGGTGTTCGCCAATCGTTCCTTCCTGCAAACGGACACAAACGGATTAGATGCTGTGATTCGTCAAGATTGTTTGGTAAGTTCATGACACGGTGAATAGCCGGATTAATGTTGTGGGGTCCAGACAGTTATGGCCTACGAGGCAACGAAGAAAAAAAAAAGGGCCCGACAAAAGAGGTTCTTAATGTTTTATCAATAGGGGTCGTGTAAAACGGGTATCCGGTGGATTAAATATAATGTTTCGACACAAATATCACGAGTCGCCTATTATTACTAAAAGATAAAAATATATGCTATTAATTTCACTAGTATTTTCGAATATCACTATCGATATCGATTGTGGCGTTTTCGTTTATTCGCGGACCGACTCCGTGTGACCGTCCACGTCGTATCGCGAACGTGTCCGTATCCAGTGGCGCATTTAGGGGCGAATTCCCCAGGCGCTAAATTTTGGGGGTGCACAAACTTACGACATCGATTTATTACGACGGTTGTACCAACATTTTTTTTTTGGAGAAAATTCTCGTTTAAATCCCACAAATTCGATACCGCTGTAAGAAAATTTAAACGACAATCAACTGTTTTTAGCCAATTATTGTCAGGATAGAGGGGGGGGGGAGTATAAAATATTTTGCCCCGAGTCGCAAAACGTCTAAATGCGCCACCGTCCGTATCATGTAGAGCAGCGTTTCCCAACCTTTTTGCTATGGCGACCCATAAATTTAATCTTTATTAGATACGCCCCCCCCCTAAAAAAAGGTATGCCGTAAATAAATATGATTTTTACTATAATCCATTTTATCATTGAGTTTTTTATAAAATACAATACGAATACAATAATATACTGAATAATAATAACTTAATTAATAAATAAATAAAATAAATGATAGGAAAATACAAGAAATTAGTATAATGGAAAATTTAGTGTGAATTTTGATTTTGGACACTGTTGCATAAAATTTCCCACTGGGGTACAATTTCAGTAGTCTCGATGTACCGCTCGTAGCTCAACTGCATATTATGGATTATGGACAAACGACCGAGATCGATCGCATCGACTAGTCACTAGTCATTAGCACCTTTACTGATAATATAAAAATTGATAAAAATTCGATAATCGTAATAACTTTACGTCATTTCTTCTACAATACTAGTTATTTATACCATTTATCAATTTAAGACTAAAATAACTGTAATCGTAACTGCAAGTCGCGACCCATCGAAAAAATTTCGCGACCCAATGATGGGTCGCGACCCATGGTTTGGGAAACGCTGATGTAGAGTATAGACGTCCCTCACGTCGTGAACTGTTGTAGAACTGGTGTTCGAGTCGCTCGCGTGACGTCCAAACGTCTTGACGATCGGACATTTTCATCACGATCGGACGAAGAAATTTCACCATTGTCGCGCGATCCACGTATCGTTATGACACACACACACACTTTTGCACGCCAAGGTGACGGCTGATCCGGTCGGTAGCGCCGCGTGAATTATCGTCGTCCTTGACGGCGGCGGTAGGATGTGCGCTCGCGAGACCGTTATGGCACGGGGTCACGTGCGTAATTATTACGCGCGAGACGACGACACTTGCACTTGTGTAAAAGCGGTCGAAACTTTGTTTAAAAAAAAAATATTATGTCGAGCAATTATTAACGGGAGAAAACGTTCACCGGTTCATACTCGTTTCGTTTCTTTTTTTCTTTTACATTTTCGATAGAAACAAACGAACAGATACATCGTTGACTAACGTCGACACGAGCCATCGGTTTTGAACTCGAACACTAATCCATTGATTCGATTCGACGTCGCACGATCTGTAATGACTAGAGTTAGAATGTTGATGACTTTTGCATATTTTTCCCCTTGATTCTATAAAATGCTATTCTAGCTAAAAATGTGATTCATGCTCTATTGATGCACAATATTCTAATTTTATTTTTCATTTTTCGGCATTTTTAAGTCATTTTTTCGTCTTTTAGGTCATTTTTTGTAGTTTTTGTACAATTTAGGGCAATTTTAGATTTTAGATCAAGTGTTAAACCCAACTTTGGAAACAAATTTAAATTATTTAAAATCTAACTTTAGATATGGACAAGTAGTAAAAAATCATTTTAATATTATTATTGTTGCGTTTTTATTGTGATTAAATTTCTCGCGTTCCGATAAGATTTACTGTTTTGAGTGTTATATATTGATAAAACAAGTGCTCTTATTAATATTATTATTAAGCCCATATCTCTAATAAAAATTATTATTTATAAACGCATTTTTTTCACTTTATTAGTTTTTTAGATCATTTTTAAGTTGATTTTTTTAAATTTTCGGGGCATTTTTATGTGTTTTTTAGTTCATCGACATCCTAACTCTAGTAATGACTATATATTATGTACAGTGGGGTTTATCTCTAAACGACTGCCTGTCGGCCGGCGGCACTGCGTCGTTTCGGCGGCCCGAGCGCGCACGGCGCGGCGTCTACTACACCGCGACAGCCGAGATATTGTGTAATCGTACCTGCACACACGTACCGTGATCGAGGTTTCCGTCTGGAAACGTTCCTAATTGTTTTAATCGCGTTTTTCAATACTTCTAGGTCGTTAGGTCCCGAGCCCGAGTGACGCGATACGGTTATTAAAACCGTCCGTACACATGCGGGTAGGTATTACGACAGTACTACCGCTGTGTTTGTATAAACTTGACGCGCGTATAGAGTTGTGTACACGTAACGGAACGACGTGATCGATGTAAAACGACTGTCGAAAGTCCACGAAAGGGCTTGACGGTAACTTTTCGAATTCCCGATCGGCGAAGAAACCGTTCGTCAAACGAAACGTGTTCACAGCCTCATACGCGTGTACGAGCGTCAAACGTGTGGACTTTTTTTTTTGCGGTCGAGTCGCAGCGAGTTCGGGAAAGCTCCCGAAGCTGCAAAGATTCGCAAAGCTTATTTAGAACGAAGTATGGTTTTAAAACGTAGAATTAAAACTCGCCGAATATACGCCATAATTCACTATCGTACTATTTTATTTATTTTTTTTTTTTTTAATTTGCGTTTTGTCTACATATTTTATTATCTGTAATTTTCGTCTTACGGGCGAAATCATCCGTTCTGATTGGAAAAAAATAAAAATAAATAATATGTGCGATAAAGGCGACACGGAAAAAACTCACGCGTGGACCTATACTTGAAAAATACGAAAAAATTACCGACTACGGACAGCGTGATTTGATTTTAATAGAAAAAAAAAAAGTCGGTACGTCTTATCGTACGTGGCGGATACGAAAGGATCTGGAAAACACGTAACGTGTTGTTTCGCCCGCGACGCGTGTTGTTTCGTCGTCAGGAGGGCTTGGTAAAAAGGTCAATACGAGTATATATATTATACATACGACTTTTTGATCGATAACGACCCTTTCCGACTGTCCGCCGACGGCCTTGACTCAAATAATAATAACTATTTTTTTTTTTATAGTGTACCCGTCGCGAAAATTCGAAATAGATAATTTATTTATATGATAGTAAAAAAATATAGGTGCAATCGAATCAATACATAAGTTATTGACTGTAGAGGTTTGAGCGAAGGAACATCTTGAAAAAATCATGAAAAAATTGAATGTAAAGTTGATTGTTCACGCATAACTCTCCTCAAACTCAACGAATTTAAGCAGTTAATAGCTCAAAAAAAAAAAAAAAAAATTGCTCGATCCACTGAGTGTTCTTAGACTTGTGTCAACAGCCTACGTTAGTTAGAACTCTAGTTATATATTGGTTTGAGTGACGGAAAATCTTGGAAAAATCTTGAAAAAATTGAACGTAAAGTTGATTGTGCACGCATAACTTTCCTCAAACTCAACAAATTTAAGCAGATAATAGCTCAAAAAAAAAAAAAAAATTGCTTGATCCACTGAGTGTTCCGAGAGTGAAACGATCAAGATCCATTCATTAGAAGAGGAGCTACGTGAATGGCTTGAGTGAATGTGTACCATTAGATTTGTACAGAGAAGAATCGCGTTTGAGTATAAGGCTTGAGTAAGGTGGGAGTCGAATAAATGTCAATGATTGATGACATTATCTGTGGCTCAATATTTTTTGTCAAAAAAAAAAAAAAAATGAAGGAAATCGGCCGGATATAACGGCCAGGCGGACTGATTTTAGTTTTCATAAATTTTTTTAATACATAAGATAATAATAATAATAATAATATTATTATTATGATATCGATTCATTTCGTCCGACGTCGAACGGAACACGTGTACATCGCATGTTTTGCTCGCGCAGTAACACCCACGAAAAATACTCCCCAGGCACCCGTCGTCCGGTGCACCCGTGATCGTCGTCGTCAAAGTCTGTTTTTTTTATTCATATTTTATATTATTATTATTATTTATTTTTTTTTTCGTAACGTCGTGTTTTATTATGTTCAAATAAAAATTACTGTCACGCCAAACGGCAGAGGTCGCGACGTCGCGTTCGCGTTTGATTTTCACGTCGTCCGCGCACGCACGTCACATAATATATTGTTATTTGCACACATTCGTCGACGGGAGGTGTACGCGTCGCTATCGACGTGGAGGTTTATTGTTACATCGTATCGATTCGTGTTTTCTGTTTCAGCGAACGGTCGTCGGAAAATCGTGATGATCGATTGCGTCGCGTGTCAAACACATAATATACGTACCCATATAATATTATATACTATTAGAGACGTAAATTCACCAATTATTTTTTGACCGGTAAATATTTTTTTACCGAAAAAATTTGCACGCGATACCTCGATTTGAACGTCTTAACGAGGTGAATATTCATAACAGTAGGATGGAATAGTCGATATTGTAAAGCCGCAGATATATAAAACAATTACTAGATAGCCGACTCGGTGATAAAGTCTAATAAGACCTATGAAGTCTGACAGCCATATGCGAACAGGGCAAATGCGATTGATTAATCCATGAAATATTTAATTACTCCGTGATTATTTTAAAAACAATTTAATAACCTAACTATAAACTAATAATAAGTTTACATAAGATATAACAATGTATAACTTACGAAAAAAAATGAACTTTGCTTCATTTCAGTCTCCTATTGACACAACCAGACACAGAACAAGAAACCACCATGATGTTGAATTACTTGAATTGCACTTTATAGTTTATAGTTTATAAATTATAACCGAACAATTGTGTTTCAATCCGAATCCATATAAAAAGATGACTGATGTATAAAACAACATTTTTATATTATATCTTTGGTTTCAATCACAGAAAAATTATATTTCATGGAATAATATAAAATGTCATGGATTAATCAATCATATGTTCGCATATTATGGATTCTAGACTTCAATTTTATTCATTGAGTCGGCTATCTAGTTGTTTTATATATCTGTGTGTAAAACTTAAAATGTCAAACGTTCAATTTATAACTGGATAAAAAGACAAATAAAACTAAAAGACTAGAATTTATTTTGTTTTTTGTCTGTTTTGTTGTCGGCGTTATGTCAACGTATCTAATGAATCTGATTCGATTGGTTTACAATTTATTTTACAGGTACGTTTTTAATATTTATATATTCGTATGAAATAATTTAAAATACAAACAAAAGTCAACAATAGTATAATACACTGCTATAGGTACTCGTATTTATAAAGTCATAATATGTTAAATTTATAATACCATTAACACCATCCTGCTATCCGGTAAATAATAAAAATAAACGTTACATTAATATAATTACGAGTTCGTGAAAAAGAGGAAGCGTGGAATTCCTAGGGGCGTCACTATTGTGACTTACAAAAACGATCTAAGTTTACCAAATTTACAGAATTTACGGTAAATTTGCGTGAATTTTCTTCGGTAAATTACCAAAAAAAAAAAAAAAAATTTTACTTCTCTACATATTATACACGTCATATCTTCGTATAATCGATGTGCGGTTTGTAAATAAGAATGTAGAATGAAGATAATGTACATCGGAGCCTCGATAATCCGGGGCGATTGCGGGGACGGATCACTCGGATGAATGAAAACCACGGTCAGTCGAGACTTTTTATTTAACGAATCAACTAGGTAAAAATGTACAGTTTTATATGCTTGTATACGTAATATGACGTGTGTTCGTCGTTATAATATTATAAAGTTATTACGGACTTGGAATGAAAAGTAATCACTCTTTGTTTTTTTTGCGTTTTGAAACGATTTGTCTTGTCTCACTTCTGGTTTTTCTTGAATTCTTCTCGAATTCTTAAAATCTTTTCGAAAGAGTGAGCACGGTCGATCGCGAACGCGGACAATCGAGGTTCTACTGTAGTCGATTCGACTCCAACGTACGACTTTAGCTCTCGTAACCGTATTATCTTTATGAATTATTTTACGAGAAAACGTTATCGAGTCATGCTCATACCGCATTGAATAAAACACACCGACACGGCAGCCGTGCGCGGAGTAATCAAACGCGAGAGCGATTCGGTTTTTTTTTTTTTTACATTTGAACGCAAATGATATTTAACGCTACGCACTGCACGTGTATTGTGTACGTGTTGATATAACGTCGAAAAGTACGCGTGCAAAACTACCACCGTCACGGTAAAATATCGCGTTCGCGTCAAAGAATTTCGATAAAACACAATAATAATAATAATAATAATAATAACGAGAGCACTACGAATATCGTTTTTAAATTTTCAGCACGCTCATAGCATAATATTTGCTCAGAGTATCGTCCGCAGTTATATTTACTACTCACCGAGCAACAATACTCCCGCACGAGAGTATAATACCCGATGATCAATCGATTATTATAACAATAAATAATCGATGGGCATAATATATCGATCAATCCTTTCTCACCACGAGAGCACCGTGACGTCGGAGCAACTAACACGCCACTGTGGTCGAAACACCACGGAAAACTTGTCGAATTAATAAATCGGTTCCAACGCAATATAGAGAGGTACCATCGGAAGTGTGAAAACGTAAAGCGGTCGATTATTTTTCGAGAGTCGCAACAAACAAAGTGAAAATAATAAACGAATACACTGCGCGTATCGAAATGAGATCCGAACGTGACCTGCACGCGAAGGAATCTGACAGCATGACATACGACACCTGAGGGTAGTTTTGCTACCCTCAGCGATTTAGCAGCGTTCGCAGTCGTCTATTATTCGTACGCGCACAGCGACTTTGCGAGCAGACCAGGGGTTCTTAACCGGTGGTCCATGGACCCCTAAGGGGTTCATAGATGGTTACCCGGGGGTCCACGGACTGATTTGCGTTTTTTGTTTTTTGTTTTTTTCAAAAATACCCAAAATTAAATTTATGCATGAAACAAAATCACGAAACCGACGACGGACATCAAGGATGATATGCGTGTTGCCCTGTCCAATACAGTCCCAGATTTCAAGAAAATAATTCTATCGAAACAACAACAAACCTCCCACTGAAGTCTAAACTCTAAAATTTTAATAAACTCAAAACCGTAATACCGTCTCTCTTATGTATCCACTATGTCAATAACTATGTACGTACCGTAACTTAAAGTTTTTGTATTATCATTAAAAATTATTAAAATGAAAAACTAAATTGTTTTTTTTAAGGAGGGGGGGGGGGGTCCGTGATTATACCTTTTACTTGAAAGGGGTCCATGATCTAAAAATGGTTAAGAACCTACTCAGTAGACGGTACGATTCGTTTGGGATCGATTATCGTCGACGACATTATTACCGTAGTGAAATCGACATTAGTCGTACGGCGGGGCACGTTATATCGTTCGATTGCCGTGCGATATCGTCGCGCGCACGTGCCGCGATCGTAAATCAAAACTAGCGACACGAAATATAAAAATTAATGTCGTAGAATTATCACAGACGCACGAGTTCGTTACGGTAGTAAACGAGATGACCGCGCGGAGGTAGATGTACAGGGTGTCCCCCGGCGATTGTACCGTGTAAAAAATGACTAAACGCGTGTAAAAAAAAACAAAAAAAAACTAAGTTTTTCATTATTCCGATCAATGTGATTTTGTTTTGAGCAACGTGATGTTATGAAAAAGAATAACTACGTTTTTGGAAGTATCGACGTTCGATATTTTCTTATTGGACCTTTAAAATTTAACCGTTTGAAATTCGTAGAAGCGGAGTAGAGATGCAAAAGTACCCCGCGAAAATGTATTGCCCACTATTCCGCTGCCGGAAACTTTTAAAACGCTTGTATTTCTCAAAAAATCGCTCGAACAATAAAAATACAAACTTCAACAATTAAAAAAAAAAATAAATAAATAAAATAAAAAAACGTATTCTCTTTCGTCGTATCGTATTATCAATAGTGATGACTAAAGACCGGATTTTTGTGCAGCTAAAATCTTAAAAATGTGCCATTATAATGTTAAAATGTGCAAAAACTTGCAAAAACAAAATTTTTATTATATGGGTAATTCAAATTTTAATTTTAATACCTACTATTGTTTTTATATTATCATTTATTACTAATTATATTTATTACTATTTATTTATTTACAATTTTTGATTAAAATTTATAATCATGTAAATTTCCAAGTTCAAAATTATGCCTTCTGTCACTTAATATGCGTTTAACTGCGAAAACACACGTTCTACGTCGACACTTGTCCTCGGGTATTGTTTGAAGCAGCTTATAATAGCAGGATCTTCTTTTAAATCTACGTCATTTCCATTTATTGAATCTAATTTATTAATTATATTGTTAGATATAAAAGTTCAATACTTTGAATAACAACATAATATAGCACCGATAAAAATAATACAAAAATATTAGTACAAAAGCACATTTTTATAAAAAAAAAAAAAAAAAACGGTAACGTGCAATTTTGTGCAAAAACCCATAAACGTGCAATTTTGTGCAACATAAAAATTTCTTTAAATTGATCTACATCTCTTGATTTGGATTTGTATCTTGTTTTTATTGAATTTAGAACACGCCATAAAAAGATGCAATTGCACGGGAATCCGGTCTTTAGTGATGACGGTTCATGAAAATATTAGAAAACTCAAAAAATGTATTTCCACGTACTGTGCTTTGAATAGTTCTCGTGAATACCATCAAACTCGCGCTCTACGCAGGGTCGAATCGCTTGACGTGGATTTTCGTCGGACAACAGTCCAGTGGTGTATTGGAGGGTATACGCGGGTATACGGCGTATACCCTACCACCAGTTTACTGATTTAGCGTATACCCTGTAAAATTACTAAAGATACGCAGGTATACACGCGTATACCCACGTATACCCCAAAATTAATCAAAGACATAAGTATAAAATGTATAAGATCAATTTTCTTTTTACCACATTCATGGCAAACAGAACGAAATTATGTGATAAAAAGTAAGTTCTAACTCCATCTTATCCTATTGCACGGCGTAAATATGTTTAAAAACTTTTTTTTTGGGGGGGGGGGAGATAAATCAATTTAAATATAAAGACGCGGTGGTATACCCCACGGCCCATCATAAGTTAATTTTAGGTTTGGTTAGACATTTTTTTTTTTTTGAGAGAGAGAGAGAGGATTAAGCTCCCCACCCCTCTCCCCTCAATATACGTGCTGAGCGTATACCCTAGAAAAAAATTACGAATACATCACTGGACAACACCCTGTATATTGTCCGATCTGCGTGCGAGGTCGGACCGGGTACGGGCCATAAATCGCGCGGGCGAACTGGTCGCTTTTATGCGCGGTAAATCAATCGGCGGCGGCGGCGGCCAACGCGCAGACACATCCGCACGCACAGCCTCGTGCTCATTTGTCGCGCGTTTCACGAGGGATCCGTGGCCGCGACGACGTTCGCAAGAGTACGTCACCGTAGGTTAGGGTTGCCATATTTTATTTGGCGAAAACCGGGACAAACTTCTTTTCATTTTTTTTTTCTTGATTTTCTGACTATACAATGTAATTTTTAACACACATTATATAGATAATAATTAATAATATTTGAAGCTTTAAAAATTAAAGAATGTATAATAAAATATACAATTTTTAATGTGTCCGATGTGTTCTCCGTGGGCAGAAAAGTCTGATTTGTTTGATACTTGGCTGAACTGTGTACTGTTTGATACAATATGTTTTATTGGCAAGTATTGACTCATAAAATTGACAACAAGAAATGTTATCGAAACTTGTATTAATTATTTATGAAGCCTCAACTGTTCTTGTAATTAATTTAATATCGTGATTTTGTCCGTGTGCTATCCATTAATAAAAACACTCGTCCCGTTGCTGCATTTGAGTCAGGTAATGAGAAAGAAAATCCAACAACTATTCATAGACAACTACATATCTTGCTATATTTTTTTCATAATTATCTCAGATCTTACTCGTCACCTTTTTCCATCAAAATATGTCTAATAAAAGACATACATAAATTATTCAAGTCTCATTCCGGGACTAATAAACACATTATCGGGACACCGCGGGATGCCATACTCAAAACCGGTACTGTCCCGGCCAAACCGGGACATATGGCAACCCTACCGTAGGTGCTTTATCGCGACGCGTACGACGGGTAGTTTGCGCACGTTCGATTTTTAAGCTTCGATAGAGATTCAATCGAAAAAAAAATGTTTCGTGTGCGCTGACCTGATTGAAAAATATTCCGAATATTCAAAACTTTCTACGTTTGGACGTAATTTTTTTTCCGCGTTGCTCGAAAACACATGTTTGACGTCCGTTTAGATCAGTGGTTCCAAACCTTTGAATTACTGTTACCCCCTTTAAATTAAGTTAAATATTTACTAATCCCCCCTAAAAAATAATGTTTGGGTAATAAGGTAATACAATTATCGGAGTCATTAGGATATAAGGTTATTTCCTAAACTATGAACAACGATCATATTATTATAGGTAATGAAAACGACCATAATATAATTATTGCAATAGTTTTGTACACGTGATTGATGCAGATTTTAATAACAAGGGTATAAAGAAAAAAAAATAATAGTATAGTTTTCACCCGTCGGAAAATCCTATTTTACCCCCCAGGTCGGGAATCGTTGGTTTAGATGTAGTCTTTTTTCAAATTCGCTGGCAAACGACCGTTTGAAAGCGATTCGTGTTATCGTCGATCTACGTGTGGTCGATTTACCTATCGACATTACCTCTGGTTAGGTTATCACCGCCGCCATCTACACGCCTATTCGCGTAGGCGGTTTCTCGACGTTAATTAATTATATAGTTTATCAATTATATAATAATTGATTCGATCGATTTGTGTATTTCGCATAGAGTAAAAAATATGTTCGGTTCGTGCGGTTTGCGCGCAATCAGAAATAAATTTTTTTTCAATTTTTTTCCGTCCGCAAACGAGTTACACCGCATTATTTGCGCGTGCGCGAAAATAGTTTTGATACGTAGTTATGATGACGGTCCGTGCCAAAATCAAGAAAATATCCCGTCGTCGTCGTCGTCGACGCGCTCGAGGGTTGCGATCGCAACACGTCGGCGGACCATCGTCGTTTACACGAATGGACGGGTGGGGGGGGCGCTTGATCGCGTCACAACAGTAATGCGAAAAGCCCAAAGGCAAACGGAGAAACGTCAAAAAAATAAAAATTAAAAAAGTAGTCTCGTGACTGATACATAATACGTATGGTTTCATAATAGTCGTTATTATTTACGTGCGTTATTAAGGTATGTATTATGATCATGGAACCCGTGTTTAAAAAACAACAATAATTACGTATTGTCAATCAGCGGCGGACAGACCGATCGCGGGATATCGGTTGGCCTAGATCGTATTTTTTTCACGCAACTCCGAGTTTCATAATACGCGTGATATTCGAACCGATAACCGCGTGTAATCATAGTGTCGTATCAAAAAAAAAACTCTTTTACTCGAGCGACTAAGCGACTTTGATTTGCGATCGTCTACGGATAAAATTATGATTTATGACTCAAAGGGGATCTGTTCAAACAATGTATATTTATATATTTATTTATAGTATATGAACCGCCAACTGCAGAAAGGAGACAAGTCCGTTTTCGTCGATTTTGATTTTATTTTGACGTTGTATTAAACTCACGTAAGTACATCATTTACTGCAGAAAGGAGTCTAATCCGACTTTCCAAATATCAAATATTGCGTTCGAAAATTAAAGTAAGGGGACATGTCCCGTTTCTTTGGTAAACCATTATATAGGTATTTAATATAAGTTATTATGTTTAGTTTATTGTTTGATAAATCACTTCTTTAGTCAAACGATTCTGAATAAAGATGAATTTGAAACTTTTACGATAATATTTCTTTAAAATATAATATCTTTTTCAATTTTTTATTGTTCCTGAAAAACGAGAAAAAGTGGACCTGTCCCCTTTCTGGAGTTAGCGATTCATATATTAACGTAATGTATTTAAAAAACAATAGCTTCGGCCGCTTTAGGTACTCGGTACTTTAGGGTCATACGGAATCCATGCGTTTGGTATTGTTGATTCTATCGCTTCCCGGGGATTTTTTTTTTTTTTTTAGTTAGAATTTTCAGGAAAAAAGTAAAACCTTAATAAATAAATCATTAAAAAAACATTTCTACCGCGTATATTAACGGCAAGCCCCCACCTGTTTGCGAATAATATCTTAGCTATTACTTATGTGACTGAGAATATGATTCGGTCAAAACTCGTTGTAAAATCATTAGACACTAGAGTCATACACGTTTTTTCGAGTAGTATAATAGTCGTCGATAAGAATAGGAATACTGTTTTCGATAACGATTTATCAATGACTATTTTTCGTTTCAATAGTATTAATTTTCGTTCATCCGAGTACGATCGGTTCGTTGACCAGCACTATCGATATATCAACGAAACGACTTCGTTTTAGAATTTCAAAACGATCGTGAACACGACGAATCCGAAATCACCGATTATCAACGCTTGACGCGCCAATGCCGCGCGATTAAATTTTGATGAACGCGATATTTTCGCACACGAATGCGATTATTATCAATCGTATATGATGTATACGTATACCATATCGTAATGTATGCATTAAATTTTTTGTTTATCAATATTTCAACTTTTATAATTTCTTTTTAATCGCTAAACGAAGTTTCTGAAAAAAATCGCAAGTTAAATTCCGCAAATGCCTTAGGGCAAAAAATATCGTACGATAATAAATTTTTTTTTTACGCGACGAGCCCAATTAGGGAAATCGATTCCGTTGACGATAATTCACTGGAAAAAATTACACATATTTTAGAATGAAAGACAGTAAGTAGACCAAATACTAAGGAATTGTGGGTCCTCGTTGGCCAGTTTCATCACACGAACAATAGTCCGATTAGTTAGACATAATTACAGCGGCTAAAAGGAATATGAAATCGGAAAGAGGATCTGGAAAAATAAGTAGGAACTCTGAAATTAACTTTAGACAGGAGGACAGGGGCATCAACTTGACCATTAATAAGTTTAGAATGGAACGTAAGGTTGTCCCGTTTTTTCCTATCACATAGGGTGGACAAACGGAGGCGCTGCAACACTGGTTCATGTACTTGGTTCTTTTGTACGACACAAAGGTGTTCGACTTGAATCGTCCTTACATGTGTATTATAAACGAGTTCATTACCTCTCGTATTCACCTATATATCATCTCAAATGTAACGATTGAAATCCGTATTGGTTAAGAAAACGAACATCGATATTTCGATATCGATATCATCGCGATAGTGCTCGATCGGACGAGCCCAAGTCCCCGTCTGTGCACTGTGTGTAGCAGCTGTCGGTCGTCGGCGGATTCGTACGTATTCAACATCGCTACGATTAATTGAATTAATTTGGTTCTCGAGCTCGGCACTTGAACGCTACGCGGAGAGAGCCGGCAGCACGCGCGATGGATTCGCGTTCGGTTTTTCGATTATTCAAGAACGTTCAAGTAAAACCACCTGTACGTTGCGACGAATTATTTAGAACGATAAAAAACAGTAGAAAAAAAATTTAACACATTTAACTGGAACGGCGCGGCGTGCGACAACATTGACACCATAACGGTAATAATATATACGGTTTGCGCAACGAGCGGATCGTATTATTATCGCACATTATACGATATCAGTGGCGGCCAATACTGCGCGGAGGAGACGCGCGCGTTTTGCCATTCGTTTGTTGGCACGCAGACAAGAGGACGATTTAATACCACGTCGTCGTAGACTCGAGATTCGTTCATTTTTGGTATTTTTTTCGTTAAAACGGGCATTGCGCAAAAAAAAAAAAAAAACGATTAAATCCGGTACAGACCGTTTGCTCCGAAACAAAAAAGGTTCGTTTTTACTCAAAGCCCGTTTGCGCCGAATTCGCCCGCGTAAGCATTTTTCAATCCCATAAAAAATTTATCGAATATTAACTGTAATATGAATTTTTCGTACTCAATTACAAAATCGTTATGTATTTACGTTAAAATTCGTCCAAGCGCATTTCACACGATCACGAGAAAATGTCGTACAATAAGACAGTGATCGTAGCGATTGGTAATATTTTACAGCAATCGACAATAATTTATACCCTATAAGTTGTAAGAAGTATAATAATTATTGTCGTAACCGGGTATTTTGTCCAATAAGATACAAGAAATTAACCGATAATAACAATTATTTATCTGCGAGATTGAAAAATGTCTTGGCGAGTTTTACCAGATTCAATGATTTTTTTTTGTTTTGGCGCAAACGGGCACTAAAAACGGGTGAAAACACCGGGCATTTCGAAATGTCTACAACTCTTTTCGTATTATCGTTCGAACGCTTTCCGAGTGGTTTTTTTTTTTCTTAAAATCAAACCGTCCGTTTTTGTTATTGACTATTTACGACGTCTGTGAAGTTGGCCCCCCCGACCTCCGATTGATCTCAAACAAATTGTAACTTTTTTCAATTAATTTGTAACTATAATTGTAACCAACTTTTTGAAATTTGTAACCTCGTTGATCCTCGGTAATCACTTGTTTCTCAATGAGGGGCCAACTTCACGCTAGCCCCCCGACATTAATCAATTTTTTCGGAAAAATGCTAATTATTTTCCATTTCAATAGTAACTATTTGTAACCATTTTTACAGAATTTGTAACTTCATAGTTTTTGACTTATCATTTTTTTCCCTACGAGTGACCAGCCCACCCCCACCTCACTCAAACAATCGGAACAAATTGTAACTTAAAGCATTCAATTTGTAACCATTCGTAACCGACTTTTTGGAATTGTTCATTGTTGGACAAGAACAAAACGAGGAAAAATCAACGAAAAACTCAACTAGTACGAAAAATATTTCTGAAAACCGGCAAACCGACGCGGTCAAGACAATACGGCACTATAACGGTGTCCTCTATTTGTTTTGCGATCGTTTCGATCCACCGTGATGATAACCAACACGAGGGGTGTCGTACCGACAGTGCGGCTGATTTTGTACGTTATCGAATTACAAAACAAAAAATTCGAAAAATCTAAAAAAAGCATAGGAAAAAAACAGTTTTCATAAGCTTTTAAAGAATATACGCGAAAAAAAATCGACGCGTTTTACGCAGTTGTCGAACTACTGCAGTGAAAAATGCCGTCGTTTTTCGTGAACATTAACGTCCCCCCCCCAACCACTCGAAAATCGTTCCCCTCAGATACTCCAGAGATTTTCCCTACGGTCTCGGACGTTTTTTCTTGCCTCCTCGACAACCTTCAGGGGGGTAACATGTTTGACATTTTTCGCTACTTCGCCAACACACGATAGAGGAGTGTCCACTGTATCCACTGTAAAACGATCGATAATTTCAGTGTCATCAACGTAATCGCATGTCCGCTCCTCGATCGAGGGTTAGACTGTGTCTATCGGTAGCACCGCCGGAGAACTTTTTTTCCGGGGCACGGGGACTGTGCCGGACAACTGTTTCGTGCGTACACAACACACGCGTGCCGGACGCGGTGACGACGACGACGGCGGCGATCGCTATACGGTCTGCCGTGTGTATAGTAATATAATAAATTCGTTGCCGTATAAGGAACACAATACAAACACACACACACACACACACACACACACACACACACACACACACACACACACACACACACACACACACACACACACACACACACACACACACACACACACCGTACGTACTTACGTATAATGATAATATATTATTATTATTATTATTATTATAACTATCATATTGTTGTATAAGCGCCCGCGAACAATCGCGCCAGTCGACCGAGACTTATATTATTATTATACTGCACATTATTATTTCTGCAGCGTATCGCGAATATATTATAGCGTATGTGTACCGTGTACGTACGTATTTGGTACGCGCGGACGCGTGTTTTTTGCACCGGCACGATACTTCGTGCGAAATAATCGTTATCGTTACGATAACGTGTATAATACTGTCCGTGGCGTATATTCGATATTTTTCGGGGGAGGTTATGAGAATCAAAAAAAAAATAAATAATAATAATAATAATAATAAATTCTCCTAAAGAGGTAAATTTAATTTTATTTCGACAAAAAAAAAAAATGCGATGAAAATACGGTCACGATTTTAATTCAATAACGAAAAAATGTCGAAATACTATCCATGCTCAATATCCTCGATTAATATTTTTACTCGTGTTACGATTTTTACACTGTGTGCGAATCATGTTGAAATGCACATAGAGTTAATTCTGTGAGAGATGACCGTGACGGTCGGCGCGATTAAGGGTGTCTTGGCCTGTCGAGCAGTAGCGGCCATGGCCCTACCTGAAAATGCCTTACCCTACCAGTGGCCCTATCATTGGACTGACCTTAACCATAATGAAGAATAGTCATTTTAAATAAACAATAGAGAAAAATTGTATTTGTTCAACGAATGGAAATCAGATATACACTGTACCCGACGTCTTGTACGTCTTTGATTTAAAAATTAAAGAAGTTTTCGTATTTCATAATTTTCTTAAAGAATATGAAATTTTCGTAAATATATAAACTTTTTTCCATCGCTATAACAATACCCGTGTCATCAACTGCACGTACACGTGCATTTTATTGTATGAAACGCGTAAAGAGTTATTCAAGAAATAGTTTACTTGACTACTACAATTTTAAGTATAATATCTGTTGAGAAACTTGAAGCAAAATCATTAGATGTTGATGAAATAACTAACAAGTTTGCTGAAGCACGTGAAAATTGCAGAATTATTTTAAAGTAGTTCTAGTTGTTTCATCACACTGCCATAGTCTTGTAATCATTTTTAAACTTGTTATATTATATCTATAGTAATTAGCTCATATCGATATTATTTATTTATAATTTCGCTGAAATTTAAGTTTTTCGTGGCCTGCCCTTATAATTCTTGGCCCTATCCCCCCCAAAAAAAAAAAAATCCTGGCGCCGACACTGCAGTGCCGAGTAATACGATTATAAATTACAAAGTGAAACGTTCGTATTCGGAATAATTTCAACGAAACCCCGGTCGAGCTTATGACCGCGGCGTCCTCACGTCCGAAATCTCACGTTTTTATGCCGCACGGTGATCGGTCGAACGCGACAACGATAATAATATTACTCTACACAGGTGTATATTCATGACGATATTACTCGCCGCAACACCAACTCGCAGAGAAGACGATATTTGCATAAACACAAATTCTCTCTCTCTCTATATAATATATTTATATGTATATGTGTACATATAGTGGTACCCCGTCGTTGTCAACGTGAAATTTATGTTCGCATTATTTCGAGGCAAAAATACACACCTAATATTATATTATTACATCATTATCGGTGTTATAACGTAGCGCGCAATATTATCGACGTGTCGGAGACGGTGCGTGGTGGGTTAAAAAAAAAATACGTACGGACGGACGACGGCAAGTAATAAATAAACATAAAGTCCTATGCTGCCCAAGTAAGGACGAAAAACAACTTTGAAACGAAAAAAAAAAAAAGAAAAAAATCACCGTCCATTCGGTTGTATTTTCATAACGTTTCATAGTTTAAACGATAAACAGCTTTATTTAAAAGCGGTGAACACTTTTTTTTTTTACCTTAGGGCTCAGGGCAAGTATCGGCTAGTTTATTACAACCAAAATCCTCGTGAGTTAAAACCGAAATACCGTAACGAATAACAAAATTTAACGCACGGCTTTATGTTTTAAATGAAAAACAGTTTTAATCGAAGAGAAAAAAAAAATGATTTACATAAATCTTACGGTTATTTTACGAAGTGTAAAAATATTTTTCTTCCGTGAAATCAAACAAAATATTCGCACGAAAACCGGACGCTTCTGACCTTCCCACCCAACCCTCGTGGGAGCCCTGATTACGTGGTCTAGAAACGTATCGTCATCGCACTCGCGTGTCGTACGGACGAGCCACGAGACGAACGTTTGCGCGCGCGCCATCAACCGAACGTAGGTATTTATTTATTTAAAAAAAAATTTAGGTATTTATTTATTTCAAAAAAAAATTTTTTTGCGCGTGTGCGTTCGCGACGTACGTATATCATAAATTCTCCCGGTACACGCATAAAGCATCGCGAACACGTGTATCATCCGGTCTTTTCGAGAGAAAAAATAAAACGACCCGTGGAATGTTCGCGACGAGACAAACTCGTAAAATAATAACTCTGTTTTTCGAGCGTTATCACGGAGGCAGTCGTGGTCTCAAGGTTAACGTATTTTGGCCAACTGCACAAGACGAATTAATTAAACGTACCGCTGAAAAAAAGAAGACAGAGAGAAAGGGAGAGACGACGCCGCGCCGCCGTCGGTCCGATATCTCGGCAATAAAATCGTTTCAGTTTTCGAAGACGGACCGGCCGAAAAAACGCGTAATGTGTTTATGAATGGCTTTACCGCGCGGCGGCCCAAACGGCCAGTCGAATTCCTCACGTATCGTTTACGGTGCGGTTTACGAACGGGCCGGTGAGAATTATTTACTGCGACGTTGTTTGACAGCGAAACAGTGCCTCCTGTACACGACCGTCGTCGTCGCCGCCGCCGCGGAACGTGTGCGTTACTCGCGGGTGTGGCTACTCAAGAAACTTACAGAGGGTAGGGATTGGAGGGGTAATTTGTTTGTACAAGATATCACTGCATTTCAGGGGGTTTAGATAACATTTCCGATGATTCACACCCATAGGCATGCGAGCTCGGCAATAATATAAATACGCACTTGAGGAGACTGTTACGTTTGATAATATATAATATTTTACGTCATAAATAATTATTATTATTATTATTATTTATTTTTTTTTTTGAAAATATTTCGATAACCCCGTCAAATTTTTCATTCGTATTGTTGTTTGAGTGTGCGTTTAATAAACTTGTTTGACGATCCTCTTTGGTTGACCGAAACCGAGTTTTTACTCGACGTAATGTGAAGATAATTGCTATGATAATATGTCTGCGTTACAATCAATTAGAAATGTTAGAATGCTTCTACTTAGGTACTAATAATTACAGTAGGTACTAACTACGTTTGATGAAATATTTTTCTGGTGATATAAATACCGTTAGGTATTTAAAATCGGAATTTCAATATACATAGTATAATCATGGAGGAAAAAAGGATTGAAAATATCATCAATCTCGGGGGAGGGGTCATGTCCCCAGTGCCTCCTTCACCTAGAGCCGCTCCTGATCATCACTCGGCGCATTATTTTATATGCGACCGGTGCTATTATTATATTATTGTTATTACGACATAAACGATCCACGACGACGGATTTATTGACGAATAGTGGTGGGAATTTCAACTCTTTAATAAGATTCAACTCCTACAATTCAATTCACTTAAATGAGTTGAATCACCAATTCAACTCTCAACTCTCGTAACAATTCTCAATTCATACTGAGTTGAATAGTTCTCCAAAATCATAAACACTCGCGAGTCACAAATCAAAAGTGATGAAAAGTCGAATCGAAGGTGTTCAGCGCGAACTCCTCGACTGTGCCCGAGTCGAATTTGAAAATTTTCGATTGAGGCGTGCAGTTAATGAATTCATAACATTACAAAATCGTATGTTTCTAATATTTATACATTCATAGGCGTAATTTGGGGGGCGGGGACCTTTTTAATTGTTTAATCATGCGTTCCTCCTAGTAGTCCTAGTCAATAAATTAAATTGTGCCTATGTATGTATTGTCATTGTAAATAAATATATCATTTTTTTTTTTTTTGCAAGTGTTTTGTTTTTTTGCACTTGCATTGCCACGTATTAAAAATGTCCGACAGAAATCAACCCAAGTACAATAAAACCGGTAAAAAATCATTTCACTAAAACAAAATGCTTCACACAAAACAATGGTGTTTACTCAACGAGGTGTTTAGAGAAACCGATTACTCGTTCAATCGTTCGTGCTGGTCGTATTGTTAAAAATATTGGCGCCAAAAAAAAAAAAGTACGAAACGAAAACCGCTGAAAAACCGCGTACGTTCGTAAGCAAGCCGAGGAGGCGGTTTCTAACCGCTGCGGCGTGTAAACCGCTTCGTGTGTAGCCAGATTTACGCTTTTTCGGTTTTCACGACTACACACGTGCGGCACCACCGATCGTTTCGCCGACCAGCCGTCGTCTCTTGCGTTACATTAAATCTTTTGACTTTAGGCGTTTTTCGTTTAAAACACGTCGATCCAAACCACAAATCGTGAAATCGCCCGCACGCATTCACGACGTACACACACATAATAACGTTTCCGTGTAAATCGGGCTAACCGTTATGCAATAATTATAAAAAAAAAAAAAAGAAAACCAAAACAAACACAGCGGTCGTTACGTACGACAAAGCGGCATAACGTGCACGTCGAGTCGACGACGGGGCGGGATTTTCGGTTATTCCGTCCGGTCAGCGCAAACCGAGACCGAGCGGACTGGCGCCGTACGCGTGTGTAATTATATTATTATTATTATATTATTATTATTATTATTATTATTATTATTATTATTATTATTATTATACGATTCAAGTCCCGACGTGCTCGAACTAATCGTGTCGGTTCTCGGAAAATCGAATACGCGTCGCGTCGTGTACGTCGTAATTAATGATTTATGTAACAACACGCACGACATGACTCGTACGTACGGATTACGGTTGAACACGATAATAACACGTCGTCGGCGACCTCGCGTCCAAAAGTCGTTCGGAACGTTCCGGGAATTCGGTTTTCGATCCTTCCGTCGCGTTCACTCCTTTCGAAAACACCTCCATACCGACGACTGCGTCAACGACGTTAGGTTCGAATACGCTCGTAATAAGGCACACGGTAAAAGTCCAGTAAGACGTCCGGTAGATGTATTAGCCACAACATTATGTTAAAACTCGCAAAAGACTCTAATCGAATATCTAAGACGGATTATTTGCCCACTCGTCGTTTTCAAAAGTCCGGAGCCGACCGTCCCGTTTCTTCGTCTTCGCGAGTCAAGGCCGGTTTACACTTGTCGAGGCAGTCACGTCCGTGAACCACGAATCAGTGTAACTTTCATCCGAGCACTGACGACAGTGTCTACACTGTGTTTTGTCTGTCCGAGTAAATTTGTCAGTAGCCAAAATGGAACCAGACCTGCCAGACGTAGTAGTGTTATCGGTCAGCGGAGTTTTAGATAAAGAGTGTGCAAACCAGATTATTTCTAATCGTAAAAAGAAAAGAAAAACATGGGTGCGAGATCGGGTTGTCAGGCGAAATATTTCAGGTGGATCAAATACGTTGTTATTAACACGGAGCTCCGAGCGGAAGACAGACCAGGTTTCATCAACTATATAATACGAGGAGGATGAGCGATGGTCATTTTAGTAGTATTTTACTGAAAAAATTGAAAACCCGTATTCAAAAACAGAACACATTTTTTCGAGAAGCAATACCAATGCCGAGACAAGGCTTTTAACAATATAATATTTAACTAATTGCTCGATTCACTGAACGAATACAATTAGTCATATTAAAATGTTTTCGCCGCGTACGAGAATAATTTCGATACATGTCCGTGCCGGCACGGATCGGACGACACGACTCGTAGGAGCTTGTCACACGTACTTGTCGTGTGTTTCCATTATCAAAGTAGAATCCGTTCCACTAATTCGTGGTTCACGGACGTAGATACTTTGATGAGTGTAAACCGGCCTTAGGTCTAGATCGTTTTCGAAACGTTTTCAAACCAATCGTACGGGGAAGGTCGTTTTCTTTTGTGCTTGACCACCACAAACAACAGTGCCGAGACATTCAATCGTTTCTGCTGCGATCGTTCGAGTTGAATAAAGGAGAGTTTGATTTTTTCATCAGAATAACGACACGGAGGCCGACCATTCCGTTTCTTCGTCTTCGCGAGTAAATATAGATTTAGAACGTTTTCGAAACGTTTTAGCGTTTCGTTCATGGAAAAGGATGTTTTCTTTTGTGCTTGACCACCACAAACAACAGTGACAAAACATTCAATCGTTTCTGCTGCGATCGTTCGAGTTGAATAAAGGAGAGTTTGATTTTTTCATCGTTTTCAAAAGTCCGAGGCCGACCATTCCGTTTCTTCGTCTTCGCGAGTAAGTATAGATCGTTTTCAAAACATTTAAGCCAATTGTATGGAAAAGGATGTTTTCTTTTGTGCTTGACCACCACAAACAACAGAGACAAAACATTCAATCGTTTCTGCTGCGATCGTTCGAGTCGAACGGAGAGAGTTTGATTTTGGTTCGCTGTTCGGATCGCGAAAAATACGTTTTGAAAGATCGACCCGTAAGATCGAGCGTGTCACGTGTGTTCTCGTTATCGTCGTTCGATACGTTATATTATGATTGATGGTGTATAAGCCCGATTGGAAAAAATCACAGAAACAAATTCCCCGGGAACCCTTCGATCCCGCGCGCGCTCGTGCGCACGCGCGCCGGTGAAAAATAGTCGTCGGAAGGTGGTGGTGGTGCGCGGTAAGAGGAAAACCACGACGACACACACGCGATAACGTCGTTGTCGCGGTCACCGGGACCTTGAGCCTCGAGAGTCGCGAATTTTCCCGGCGGCGCGACGTACTTGAACGCGACCCCTCTCGCCGCCCCCGTGCTGCGAATTTATCGCCGAGCGGCGTGCAATTGCCGACGGACGACGCGAAACGGCCGAGACGGATAACGTTTATCGTGTTAAACGCACACGGAATCCGCATAGCCGCGACCCAATGATTTTTGGTCTTTTTTTTCTCCCGTTCTCGTCTTATTAATCGGCACAGTCGGCCACCCGCAGACGCGCACAGTTATCTAACCTTGCCGAGGGTCAGGCGCGCGTAACCGGAACGAATCCCGTGTCCAATCCGCTCGTATCGCGCGAAAATTAATTTCGTTTATCCCGTCGTCGTCGTCACCGCCGCCGCCATTGAAACGCCCGGCGCTCGTCCGTCGATCGCACCACGCCGATTTTTTCTTTTTCTCCCATTGTATAGCGGGTGTGTGTGTGAAAACACAATGGCCGAACAGCGTCGTGGGACCCACTGCGGGACATGCCGCCGCCGTCGCCGCCGCCGCGTGAATCTCGAGTTTCCGTGACGCTTCGTCCGACCAGTTTTGGCGAGCTTTTGTGTTACGGCGCTAGGCCCTGGGGGGAACGCGATCGCGGTCGTCAACACGCGCGTCTCGTGAGATAATAATAAAAAAAAAAACCTATACGGCCGCCGCCGGATGTTTTCGTTTTGATCGAATGCGAATCACACGACCGACGACGACGTCGTGATTATTTGATTATTGTTTTTCGGCGACGTCAATGTCCGATGACCCGACGCCCCGACGCGTCGTATTATGCCTTACTACTTCTTGCCTACAGGCGCCTTAAAAATTCAAACGCGGTGACTTCAATAAAAAGCAGAAAAAAGCGTTCCCTTTCGTCGCGACACCCGCACGACGTTACTATAGTTATCACCGGTGGACGATTATCGTTCGAAAAAAGAACGAAACCTTTCGAATCTCGTACGTAAACAATAATTTTTTCCCCGTAAAAAAGTAGTCCTGCGCGTGTTTCGGATCGAACGTGAAAAAACGTGCTGAAGTTTGATCCTCGCATCGAAGTCAGAAACAATACGAAGACACTATTGAAACATCAAATCGTACGTTGAAGAGCGCGATGTGCCGCTAAACGATGTCATTTGCCACGTTTTTCAATTTTGAATAGGTTGTGACTTCCACGGGGTGTTTGAGGTCTTGGAAATATGATGTTCTTGAGCGTCCTCTAGAACTTTTCCCCGAGATCTTCGCTTCAAAGGTATTTTTCATAAATGTGTCATGTATACTAGGTGCCCTATTAATTTCGTTTTCCTTTTTAATACGACGTGTTTTATTATATCCCTTTTTTCTCTTACATCTTTTAACACGTGTTCATTTGGTTTCCTTTCGATCCGTGACGTTTTGTTCGGTTTTTCTCCAAATCCACATTTCCATTGCTTCTAAGCGGTCCTTTTAATTTTATTTTTCCCGACAGTCCAAGTTTCACGTTCATAACACATAGTAACACACTCCGCACACATTTTTTAATGAATTTTTTCTTCGTTCCGACGTTCAAGTGTTTGCTAGTCAATAGGCTGTATTTCTTTATGAGTGTTTGTTTGGCTAAAGTTTTTCTTTTTTTATGTCAATAGTGGATGTATACTTCGCACATAGGAGAACTGTTCGACTTCTTGGATTACAATTTACCATGTCGTTTAAAGACACTTAAAACATCGTAGACGTACGTTGACGAGCGTGATGTGCCGCATAAACGAAATCGAAACGACGACGACCTTTATTACGCATTATTGTTATTATCATTATTTTTTTTAAATTTCTTTCGCAATCTCTTACGCACGAATATAAAAGAACAATAAGGGGATTTTCACGGTATACGATAACCGTTCGCCTTGGTCTCGACGGTCCGAAGAGAGAATCCTTTCGGCGGAGGAACTCTGACGACGACCTTATCGTCGTTTTCGTCCTCCCGCGCGTCACGTGCCACGCGACCGCGTATTTACAATGCTGCAGCACATAATAATAATAATAATAATAATAATGATAATAACACATAATAGCCACGTCGTAATAAATAATAATAACAACAACAACAACACTGTAATATCAAAGCCACGCGTTTTTTCTCCTCCTAAACCTATTGACGGCGTTATGAATTAATAATGACGACGACAGCTGCTGCAGATATCGTGTTCGTCAAAGTCGTCGTCGTACACGCAGCGGCGGCGGCGGCGTAGGTACGTATTTACGCAAATTTTTGATTAATTTACGTATTTACGCGCCCGCTGCCGTTTTGTTATTTCACGTGCGTACGACGACGAAGACTCGTCTCGCGCGGCCTATTTCTATTTTATACTCAATGACAAAAATAATAATAAACAATAATAATAATGATAATAATAATAATAATAATAATAATAATAATGGAAAATAATGACACGACGACGTCTTGTCTTGTAGACTCGACCTCGTCGCCTGCAGACTTACCATCAGAATGGTTCCATCCTTGTGGTCATTGTGTAGGATGAGCGCCGCCCGTTTGTCCACGTCTTGATACGGTACGCCGACGTGTTCCTGCAAAAGACAGAATAAAAATAAAGCGACTCGTTAAAAAAAATAAAAATAAATAAAATAAAAATAGGCGTATAATGTGACGCGTGTCACACAGAATCGACTTATCGGCTAGACCTCGACGTATTGTTTCGTACATTTTTTTTTCAAGCCCTCTTAAACGATGAAATCATAATATTACGCGTGCAGTATGATCGGACCAAGACCTTACAAGGCCGGTTACGGCACATCACGACGGTGATTGATAACAAATAATAACAATGACAACGACGTTAACGTCACAACGTGTACGCGGACCACACGGGGCGAGACCCTTTTTCAAAATTGCATCTTTTTCTTTACACCGCCGAATTCCTTTTTATTATAAAGCAGGGACGGGTGATTTAAAGTTACTACTTAAAGTTACTGGTTTTCGGAATTTAAAAAGCGAAAAAAAAGGTCGATTTAGTTTAAAATTCGCTATTGACATTTTTATTTTTGTATTTATTTCAAACATATTGTTTCGATTTTGGCACGGTTCAGTTGAAAACGGCACGTGCAGGGCCGCCAATCGTCCGTCCCTGTTGTAGAGAGTAAATTTAATCATTATAATTTTTTCTTTTTTTTTTTTTGTTTGCAATCAGAAACGAGAATAACGATCGATTAACGTGTAATTGTGTTTACAAAAATGTTCGAAATCCGTTTTGAAAATAAACGAATATTATTGTGGGAATACGTATTAAAAACATACCCGAGCCCCGTCAATCGTCAATAAGAAATAATAATAACCGAAAAGTGGAATATTCGTTTCGAATACACATCCCGCATCCTTTGGTGGCATTGTTCTACTGGGCGGAAAAGCGAACGCGGGTAGTGGGCGAGGGAAAGGGAAAGGCGTACGTGATCTCGGCGGAGGCGGAGGCGGCGGAAAAGGGAATCGACCGAGTTTTTATAGGATCCGACCGAGAGCGAATCGGCGGAAAAGGGAAAGGCGAATTTTCGGCGGAAACCGGCTGCGACCGTAATAATAATATTATTGGCGTGCGACCGGCGTTACACATTGCTCTGCCTACGCCGCGCGCGTGTCCGCACAGCACGTCGTCGTGTGCGGCCGTGGTCGCGTCGTTTCGGGCCGTCTGCGCGATATGATGCGATTTATATGTACGTAAGAGCTCGAATGACGTTACACGCTCCGGGGGGAGGGGGGTGGTTCTTACTAGCGATGGGAATTATTCGAATATTTGAGTATTCGAATTCGAATAGTTCTAACGTAAATAATTCGAATATTCGAATTTTTATATTAGTATTCGATGCTACAATATAATACGTGACAAAAATTATTCGTTTAAGTTTTCGCGCAACACAAAACGTTAAATAATAATATTATATGGCTTATATAGTGCATAAAGTCCTGCAAGAAGTGGACTCGAAGCCAGCGATATTTACTATTTGACAGGGCAATTAAAATAAAAATTATGTAAAATACTCGAATTTCATAATCGAATTATTATTAATAGTAATGAATAAGTTACAGCAAAAAAAATAATAAATAAATAAATGGTACACGAATTTAACGAAGATATCGTATAACGAAAGACCATTTACCAAATAGAAAAACTCAATGTATAACACAGGTACGAGAAACGAGATATCGGCGATAACGTGTAAAATAAAGCTAACTACGAACGGGTATCTGCAAGATAAGAACTATTTTCGTATTTAGGTCGATTAATCATTGACATACATTGTCTTTATCTTTAGTTGTGTAGATATGTGTTACTTATTAACAGGGTTCGGATTTTATAGCACTTAAAAGTACTAAAATATGCGCTATAATATGCCCTAAAAATATCAAAAATAGCAACAAAAAAATTATTTTTTTGAAATTATCATCTATTACTGGTGGTTTATATTTTTATCTTTTGAATTAATACGTATTACTTAGAGAAAATTGTAAAATCTAAACAATAATGAAATATATATTAATGAAACAGATTAAAGGGCATAAAATGTATAATATTCGGTATTTCCGAGCTTCTTAAAAATAGACTAACATGTTTAATATTGTGTACCTACAGCTATAATATTATTCATAAATTAATTACGAAACAAAAACGCTGTAATTTTTCTTATGAACTCACATGAATCAATAATCATTTTTTCTCGATATAAACGATATTCATGAAAACTACTAAATAAAGCATTATGTAAGAAAAATAGTACCAAAACTTAAGAAAATAGTACTAAAAATCTAAAATGCATCAAATATGCAAAAAATAGCAAAATAAAATGTCATATTTAGAGTCCCTGGTGTATAAAACAAATTTATATCTGTATTCTATAATAATTAGCAAATGCTATAAAATCCGGACCCTGCTTATTAATAATAAACAGGTATCGTAGCATCGAATACTGATATTCGAATGTTCGAAAATTCGAATAATTCGATTATCCGAATATACATTACATTACTATAGTTCTTACGTCCGTACGACGCGCGTAAGAAAAAAAAAAACAAAAAGAAGGAAAAAAATTTAAAAAAAATATTTATGTGTCACGACGTCGTAACGAGTACGGTCGTATTATACGTATCGTGTGCGTATAGGAAGGCGTACCCGTGGCGAAGGAATTATGTTCGGAAATGATTTCCCGACGATATTATGTTTTGCACGCGTCGTGTACCTTTACCGCGGTCGTCGTTGTCGTCGCCGACGGTGCATAATTTATGCGCTCCGATCCGTTTTCTTTTTGTTTTTCGTTTTTTTTTGCCCGGACCGACAGTGTTACACAATAACGATATATATACAAATATCGTATATAAATCGAATGGTATATATTATATATTTATATTATATGATACGTAAACGTAATATAACCGGGAGTTATGCGCGTACACATGTCATGACGCGTTATAAACGGCCGATACGAGCGGCGGTGGGCCGGCGGCAAACGATATCACGATGTTATTTTACTGTGTGTGTGCGCGCAGACCACCCGGATCACGTCGTTCGCCCACGAGACGCGTACGCGTCGAGTGTACCGTTCGCACGAGACCGCAGTCGGTTATTGTGGCGAGCGATCGTTTTCCAACGCGCGAGTGCGGTTCGCGGTTACCGCGTGACGCGTCGCGGCGACGAATCCGCGCGGGTCGGGTTCACGACGGTAACCGAAGCGGTAACGAGCAGCCCCTGACGGGATTCGAAATCGACGAACGTCTTCGCTTTTGGAAAAACACGAGGACTCGTGAATATAGAAATATTTAGCTCCGTCCGTCCGTCCGTCGACGATGGAGATCGTAACTCTTAGAAATGTCTTTTGCGAAAATTTTCCGATAATTTTTCCATCGAAACAATAAGAGATCGGAGATAACGTAATGTCTCGTGAGATCCGAAATATCGCAATTTACAGTAAAACGTATAGCCTTATAGCGTAGGTGGCTTTTTCCTACGGAACTCAAAGTTTAGCGACGTACCTTTGACGGGAAAAACGATACGAAAAACATACGAGTGTATTTAAAGTTCAAATTACCGAGAAACGTATCGATTCGGTGATCAGTTTTACGGCTTTAAATGATTTTTCAATTCAAAAAGTTCGACAAGAAGGTTTTAGATCCCAGTTTCTTTTTTCCATCTAGAACTTTTGTTTCTTCATAATACGTTTTACATATTTTATATTTTTTTTTTACATATTTTTACATATGTTTCACATACACACAACCATATATATATATATATATATATATAATAAAAGTGGATGTGGGATCGTTCGGTCGTCGGTGCGATAAGGTATATGACAAATAACGTAATATATTAAAATAGACTATTGTCAATAGTCGACCGGGCGGAAATTCGTTGCGGCGACGCGGTAACGGCACGGCGAATATGTCGCGGCATTGGACGATATGTAATAACGAAAAAATTATTATTTTTTTTTAAATATATATTATGCAAAAATTCTTCATTCGTAAAAAAAGATGGTGGCGTCCTCAATTTAACGTTGATCGATTGGCACCCTAGGCTGTAGCCTACTTAGCCTATCGGTTAATCAGGCCCTGGACATGGCCGATATCAATGAAAACGATCGAGAAACAGTGTTTGCGGATCCAAACGCATTTGTCTGATTCGCGTTCGACGGTTTTAACTCGCGTCCAAGTTTCGTTACGTAATGATGCGTATTTCGTGCGTTCACGCCGTGCTTTTATACACGTATACAGGGTGCCCCGCGGAGATCGTTGTACAATACGATCGGACAGTGCACAAGTGTACCTATGCTACGTTTGTGTTGTTTGTCACGTACATTTTAAAACCCTGGTAGATCATCAACGTTTTTACGAAAACAATTTTTATCTTTTTTACAATTTTTCCATCGATGTGGTTTTAAAATTTTTTGGTTTTTTTTTGTTTACCCAAACGCTAGATGCTGTTGATAACAATAATAATTATAATATTATGAAAGCATGTACTCGTTTTTTTTTTTCAGGCAACAATGACGTTTGAATCGTTATCGATTATCATCATCATGGTCGTCATTAAGAGATGATATACGCCTGCAGGTACCTAACGTTTGGAGCGGTAGATCGGAGAAATCGCGGAGTACCTAATACTTACGTCCGACATACGATGATATCACTTTGACCGTCGGTCCGAAAATAGCAATTTCAATTTTGAAATTTCCAAAAAGAGCATTCTCAATTTCAGAATGTATTATACCTATTGCAATAACAACGGTTACCGTTTTTAAGCAAACGGATGTCCGTGGGCACCCCGCATACTCGTGCGTAGTGTGCTCGCGCGTTTAAGTTCGTCACGAGTATTATATGACGGTGTGTGTACGCGGAAAAACGCGTTGGTTTCATTTGGTAATTATAATTACGTACGTTTTGTGCTGGGAGAAATCACTCGATAAGTACAATGTGTGTGTGTGTGTGTGTGTGTGTGTGTGTGTGTGTGTGTGTGTGTGTGTGTGTGTGTGTGTGTGTGTGTGTGTGTGTGTGTGTGATTTAGCCGTTACGATACGTACGCGTATGTTAAATTTATCGGTCGCAAAAGACTGCCACACCTTAATCGTTATTATCGTTGTTATTGTCGAGTCAGATAAATCGTGCGTGGGTGTTTATAATTATGTAACGCACGTGTTTTTGTGTATTTGTGCGCGTGTCGCGTAATATAAAATAGCACTCGTACCCGTACAATCCTATTTTACTTTTTTTTTTTAATGAATATTCATAACTGCATAACGTCATAGACCGGCCGACGACAATTGTTATTATTATTATTATTATTAAATATGCGTTTGACGATTGAGTGTACTCGAAAAACCGTTTCGTAACCGCTTTGTGTGTACACGGCTCGTGCACGCATTAACGGGTACGCGTGAAAACCGAAAACGCGCGGCCGAGTTCGGAAATTGAATTCGATTTACGGTCCAATAGCGGGGAACGATGGCGGCGAACAACAGGCTTGCGACCAACAATATACAACAATAAACGCCATTTTCGCGTAACGACTGTCAGATATTATACACCCGTACGTACTACATAATATAAGTTTACAAATCTCGTCTCGCGATGATAGTTTTTAAGTTTGCAACCGGCGCTTTTTACGATTTCGTTTTATGAGATGTTTTTTCGAAAATATTTTCATAGTTAAATTTTTACTTTGGTATCAATGATAACGTTCAAGAGATCTAAATGATCGTAAAACCATTTCGAGTTATCTGATCAGCGGTTCTTACGGCGCACTCGATTATTGTTTCCATCCGCTCGTAATTGAACCCTAAACTTCAACTGTTCGTATCTATCAAACCGTCGGTCTGATCGGAAAGATTAAAAGAAAATCCACGTTTTCGAAACAAAAAAAAAAAATATTTACAAAAAAAGTCGTCGCCGTGTTTTAAGAAAACCAAAAACTCAAAAGGCACGTCGATAGAAAAGAATGAAAAAAGAAAAAAACGAGTCGTTTTATCGGTGGTTTGAAACGCACGCGGAAACGACACCCTGTAGAGAGCGCACCGTGGTAAAATCGCACGAGAGGATTTCGTGGGGGTACGACCGTATATTTACCGCGACCGCGTAGTAACGACTCATTTGTCCGATTTTTATAATACTAGTCGAGCTGGTCCATAATAGCGCGGGTTAGAAAAAAAAAAACGACGTGAAAAAAATTAAAAAAAAAAAAAAAAGTATCGTGTTCTAAACTACACGTCTCGCGGCGTATGAACGTATCTATATAAATATGCGAAAACTACCTGATCGGCGGCGGCCAAGACGCTGTTGTATATACGACGCTTTTGTCGTCGTCGTACGCCGATATTAACGTGTTTTTACGTTTTATCCCAGAGAAAGAGAGATAGAGATAGAGACAGAGACCCGAATATATTTTGAAACGTAGCCAAAAACAATGTGCCGGTGTGGAGAGAGACGTAATTAATATTGAAATCGTACCGCTACAATAAGTGTACACACACACACACACACACACACACACACACACACACACACACACACACACTTCGCGCGTATTAAACTCGTTAGCGTACGATTTTTGACCGTACCCGGGGAAACGTGAACGCTTTCACCGCGATCGAACCGTTTTGTTCGCCGTGTACAATCGGTATAATGTACCTACACCGAGTAATGACGCTCGTAACGTACGCAGTACCGACTGTGCCCTCACATAATATACATATTATATTATACGATTTATACTGTTTATCATATATATAATAATAATAATAATAATAAAAATAATAATAATAATTTAATACGGCTCGCCGTGGCCGCAATACGAGCGAGTATCGGCAATGTTTTATTCATGGTCTCTGGCCGTGTATTCCATTCGTGCGTCTGCGTCTTAATTCGTTGTTTAACGTTTCCATTATTATCATAATACTATTACTACTACTATTATTATTATTATTATTGTCGTTATTCAACAGTCACTTGGACTATTGACATCACAATGTGAAAATATCAGCGCGAATACACACAAAGTCACGTTACACGCTCAATACAAACACTCGAAAACTCGCGCAGTGTAAAAGAAAACAAAAACACACACACACAAAACAAATACGAACGCGTTTGCACTGCACTTGAACGTTTTTTTTTTTATAAACGTACGAGTACGGTCGCGTGTACGTGCAATCGCTTTGGGCCGACCGAAACGTCGGGACAAACACAGGAAAACGCGGTGACGATAAGCGTTATCGTTTTTACGGGTGAAAATTCTAAAAGCCACCCGAGCGTGTATAAAACGTCGCAGCGTTTCAAGCGAGTACAACGAAAACACGCACGGATAAAGCTAATGAAAAGTTTTTAAAAGCGAAATACCTATTGTCCACGTCAGCGATTTCCGACCGCTTTTAGACTCTATTATACCAACGAATCAGGTTAAACATTTACAATTACACCGCCTTCTCCCCACCTCAAATGTTTTTGGTAATAAGGTGGTAATAAAATCAACAGAGTCATTAGAATCCGGGCAAAAGGTAATTTCCAAAACTATGAACGACAATAAATTATATTATTATTACTGCAATAGTATCAACCATAATAATAAGTACCAGGAAGACCGATCTCCGATCGTAAGACATCGTAGATCTCCGATCTATTTATTAGTAAATAAGGTGCGGTTATTTTACACTGTATTGTTTTTATGCAAAAAAAGTATGCTTATTTTTTCGTAAGTAGACTTTCGTTAATAAATAAAAAATGTTCAGAAAATTATAGCTTGCAAAAGTCACCCTTAATGTATAAACTTGATATGTTGTGTTTTGAAATTTTACTATTTTTTACTGATTTGTTTTCGGAAACAATATTTGAAAAATAAAATCTTAAAATGTCAAGCGAATTTTTTATCTTTGTATATTTATAAATTTATATTTTTTTAGGGTATTATGAAAAAAAATATCTTAAAGACGTTAATGACGCTCTGGCCAATGAATTCCCCTACTAAGACATATACAGGTTGTTAGAGAAAAGCCTCAGGAATCAAATGGTATAGGTCTTATAGTCGATTGTCGTGCAAAATTTTTAGATATAAGGGTACAAAGATAAATAAATATTGTATTATTCTTATGGGAAGAATTCATAAAGTTAATTATTTTTACCGAGAATTCGCGAATTCCCCAATGCAGATAGTGATAAACTGAAAGTTCAAAGCTTAAAGAATTTATTGGTACTTTCCGAATATGAGGTACACGTGGGAAATTTCGTGTAATTAAACGAAGAAAATTTTATAATTTATGATTTTAAAATAAATTTTTTTCCATAAAACAATTTGTAAACTGCATTTAATAAAAAATATTAATATTTGCTTGATAAGTATATACACGGAAGTTTGAATTTGAGTTTTGAATTTGTTCTTTTTGCAGAAGTACTGTTTAATAAAATGTTTCATAAAATGTAAAATTAAAAGATATTTACCATTAAATTTGTGAATATTATTTAAAAAATTAATTTTTTGAATTTTCAAAAGTATTATTTGTATCATTTAAATAGTTAAATGTCTATTATTTTTTTTTATCACTCAACGACTGGCCGTTGGACACGCTGGGGGTCCGATGCAAGGAGAATCTGGGGGTCCGATGCAGGGAGAATAGAATTGTAGGTTACCAGAACCCAGAACGTCGCGTTGTCATCATCGCGGTCCCAAGAAAAGTTTTCCATTATCCAAGGTTAATAGATAATACGATTATCTATTAACCCTGTCCATTAGCAACGTATAAAGATATGAACTACCACGTCGCGCGACGGTGATATGGAAGGTGGAAGTTTGGGGGGCCACGTCCCGCGAACCTCACCCACAGATACTTTTACTGTATAAAGATTTTTTATGAAAACTCATAGAAATGAAATTTTCTTGAAATTTTGACTAAGCCCATTGGATTCCTGAGGTCGAAAACTCTTTATCAACGAAATATAAGAAAAATCGTTAGAGCCGTTTTCGAGAAGGCATGATTGGAAATAGGTACGTACAATTCCTTGTTCGTTTTATAGCATAATAAGATATCATTGCAATAGTTGTACACGTGATTAATGCATATTTATAAATAAAGGGTATAAAGAACACACACAAAAAAAATTTAAAAAAATAGTCTAGTTTTTATCCTTCAGAAAATCCATTTTTACCTAAAGATGTAAGCTCGGTAAATTTACCTTACCGGCGAGGTTAATATTTTATTTTTTACCGAAAAAATTAGCATGTAACACCTCAAATTAAACGTTTTAACGAGGTGAAAATTCGTAACAAATCAGCAGAATGGAATAGTCGATAATATTATAAAATTTAAAACGTCAAACGTTCAATATTTATAACTGGAGAAAAAGACAAAACTTAAAGGCTAGAATTTATTTTGGCTTTTTCGTTGTCGGCGTCATGTCAACTACGTATCTAATGAATCTGATTTGATTGATTTAAAATATTTATTTTACAGGTACGTTTTTAATATTTATATATTCGTATGAAATAATTTAAAATACACTACTAGGTGCTTGTATATAAAGTCATATTTATAATACCACGAGCACCCTACTATCTAGTCGATAATGAAAAATAAACGTTACAATAATAATTATTATAAGTTTGTCGAAAAGAGAGCGAGGAGTTATTACCTAGGAGTATTCCTAGTGTAGCGTACAAAAATTATCAAAATTTACCAGATTCACCGAATTTACGGTACGTTTTATTCGTGGTAAATTTTTCATCTCTAGTTTTACCCCTTGAAGGGTAATTACCTCCAGGACCGAGGGATTTTATGGAATCGCCTTGGTCGGCAATAACACACTCGTATCGTGTGCCGTTATAGGTATCGTCGTACAGATTTTGCCGCGCCGCCGATATTTTCCTCCGATTTCCAACGGACGTTCAATTACTAAGCGGTCGCGTTATTCGCGTACATTATATTTAATTACTATACGCGATTCGTTTTCGATTCTTCTTAACGATTCTTATCATCGCACCCGTGCGTCCGTACAGTGTTCTCTACACGTGAACCGACAGACTCCAGCGGTCGTGTAAAGTTGTGAAATTATAACAATTGATTGTTACACGTCATACACGAATTATTTACGTGTTCGTAATGGTGGAACGATGACGTGACATCGTTAAATGTCCACCGGGAAGCCGAGTATGCAAATTCGCGTGTTCGACGACCAACAGTCCGAAATCGTAAACCGACGCGCGAACTAGGTATTTTGAATTCATTATCCGTCGTCGTCTTTCGTCGCAAGTCGCACTCGAACCGGGCACCCGCCATTAACTTTTTATTACCCGTGATAATAAACGACGACGGTTTTATTATTGTGGCCACCGGACGGAAATCCAAAACCCACTAACGTCGATTAATGTGCGAATCAAGGCGAAAATGATAAAAATAATAATAATAATAATAAGGTAATATCTTTACTACGCGTCGGGGGGAAAAATAAAAAAAAAATAATAAAAAAAATACCACGTCGGGTTTTGATTTCGAACAGACCTATTACAAGACGTCGTCAGCAGAGCATTAATTAAAAAAAAAAACAAAAACAAAAACAGGTGGAAACCAAAACGAGAATAAAAAAAAATCGTATATACACATCTCGTCGCCGTGATATGGACGCCGTAGTTCGCATGGCACGGTACCCCATTCATAATAAGTTATTATTAATAACATATATATGTGTGTGTGTGTGCTGCGATTAAATGTGATTTTTTTTTGTCGTAAAAGTATACGCTGTGACGCATACGCGTATGTCGGAGAAATACGAATTCGGTGGGTCGAGAAGGACGAGAAACCGCACGGATTTTTTCACCGCGCCGCGCGTTAGGTATGTTTAGGATGACCATACGTCCTGTTTTTTACATGATTGTCCTTTATTTTAGAGTTTTGTCCTGTTATCCTGACGAACGTGTCGTCAAAAGGACGCCTTTTGTCCTGTTTTTTTTATTCAATCTCATAAAGCTATAAATATTTTCATATAAGTACAATATATATATATATACACAAAATATCCCAAGTTATTAGATTTCAGAAGTTTTTCGGAAAAGATGACAGATTAAAATGTGTGGATATGCGATCCGAAAAATTATCATCAATATGAATAAAAAAAATTTTCAGAAAATTGAGCAAAGGAATAAAGTATTTGAGAACATTATAATAAGTTTTAATTTATTTTTTATGTATTTATTAAAAATGGTATATTAGTTAGGTTGTAACTGCTTTAAAAGGGTTGAAATAATATCAAATTCACATAAGATAGGTACTGTTTTAGGTGTATTAAATTATGTTTTTATTACGATTCAAAATTGTGAAAAAAAAATCGATAAAACTATTTAAAAAAAACCAAGAAAATTATGTTAGTCCTGTTTTTTATTTTTTAAATATGGCCACCCTATATACTGTATATGAAACCGGTGTGACGATGGCGAATATTTTCGCAGCAGGTACAGTCGTATACCGGCGGCACGGCGTAAAGTGACGAGTCCCGTGCGTAATGAAAACGTTTGTTATCGTCACGTGATCGTTACGGTTCTGGAGAGCTACGAAAAACGACGCGAACCGATTGTCGTGTGGAGAACGGAGGAGAAAAAAATTTCTATTTAAATTTGATGATCTACACGTATAAAACGGTCGCGTGCGATTCTCGAGGGAAACGAGACGCGAGACCGTGGGTATCGTTAACGTCACGCGTGACGGTCGTCACATGCGGGTAAACAGATTTTACGTGGATAAATTGCGTTTGCGAACGCCACAAATGCGTACGGAGACCGCTTTTCACCGACGCGAACGGACACCGTTTAAAACACACACGCGCGCACGCACATTCTATTTTTTCATACATTTCCACGCGCCAAAATTTCAATAACGACCCGTTCGTTTATTGACGAACCGCAAAAATATCGAAAATAACGTTATTTTATCGAAAAAGATATACGTATAGATACGGTATTTATAGAAACGTATTTCTAGTCGAAAAATATAATATTCGTGTAAGACTATGGGAAGGAAAAAAAAAACGACTGGCCGCAGTGCCGGTACACACGTCTCGACTAATGATGGGAATAATCGAATGGTTTTAATAATCGAATGATTATTAATCGAAAACAAAAATAATCGAATAACCGAATGATTAGTAGTCGAAAACAAAATAACCGAATGATTAATAAGCAGTTGAAATAAAAATTAAAAATAATCGAGTATTCGTATGGTTCATGATTTGCATTGATTGAACTGGTATATAATCAAATGGTTACTATACCGAATATCAATTAGTGTGGCGATTACCGATACAGGGAATTATACAAATTATTAAAATAAATAATAATACAAATTACAATACCTACATGGAGTGTTTTTACAATATCATGATTATTTTGTCATGATTTTTACTACCTACTAACATTGATTAATTACACATTTATTATAAATTTAGTATATTTAACCAATTATGCTACTAATTTTATCACTCGAATGTCTCATTCGATTAATTCATTCGATTATTGTATTAATCGAATGACTTTTAAAATAATCGAATTGATCCGGTTATTCAAATAATCGAATGATTCGATTATTTCATTCGATTATTCCCATCACTAGTCTCGACGCGGTCGCGGCCGAAGAGTGGGTAGAGTACGCGTGTACCGGGATAACGTGTACACGACGCGTTCGAAGACACGGACGCTAATGAAGACGTAATGACATTATTATCGTTGTGATTTCATAACACGAAGAGACACGCGAGAACGTAGTCGTTAAAACGGTTCTTTGGCGCGGTCACCATCGTCCACATATTGTTGTTATGCGTTTTCCTCCGAATCGGTCGTAGTTGAAGTATTTCACGTGTATGGTTTTTTTTCCCGAGTACGTTTTAAAAACCGAGCATTACGAATTAATATCGTTAATTAATTAATTAATTAATTTTTATTTTTTTTTTTTGAGCGTATAATATTAATATCACGATGATTATAAATTAATTAATATTAAAAAGCGAAAAAAGAGATAGTTTTCGTGTAACGTTTACCGAGAGCGTGCATGATAAAACAGGAGACGAGAACGTTACACGGTCACATACCATATGAAATGTCTCGGCGAGAAATTTCTCAAAGGCCAAAGCGTATCGAAAACGTCGGCAAAGTACACTTGAAAGTACGCCCTTTTGCCTTTGAGTCAGTATTGACTTTATAGATCGAAGACTTTGGGGTTTTTTTTTTTTTATGAATTTTGAATGTAGGGAATCTATTCTTCCGCGTTAGGTTAGGTTAGTTGTTAACGGCGCCGCGTACGAGACCTGTTGAGGAGTGAAAATTATTCCGGAAACTTTAATAGTAGCGAAGAGAAGAGAAAAATAAAATCAAAATCAAAATCCTCCGATCGCGTTGGCCCGGCGACGTAGACGTTTGGTGTCCATGCCGCGAGAAGGAGAAAAGACGTACGTCCGAGTCACGTGACAGGAGAGGAATGTCTGGAAACAGCAACGGGGCCGGTTTGAGAAAGACACGCGCAAAAAAAGAGTCGTCGTGGACCTGGGTGACGCGCAGAGGTCGGGTGGAAAAAATATCTGCCACGAACGATGGCAAAGATCAATTGAAATGAAAGTTTACAAAAATTTAGGAAAATTTAGAAAAATTTAGAAAAATATTAGGAAAATTTTAGGAATATTTAGAAAAATTTAGAAAAATTTTAGGAAAATTTTAGGAAAAATTAGAAAAATTTAGAAAAATCTGAGAGTCTTGCAGTGTACTCACGTCGTCCGGCAGTTCGGTGTAGTGCACCGTGTCCGTGGTGGAGTTGTGGTGCGCGGTCCAGGCGCGCAGCTTGTCGCCGGCCAGCAGACCGTCGGACGGCTCGAGCTGCAGATGGTGGTGTTCGCCGAACGCCTTCAGCCGCACCTTGTGCGCGCCGTCCGCGTCCCGTTTGGCTATCGAGTGCAGACTGACCACCTCGTACGGGGGCACTGCGGACAGAAAAATGCGACGGTCGCGTTTTAGCCACGTCATCGTGTCGATCGTGTTCGAAAACAAACAAATTACAACACGATGAAATCACCACGAGAAGTGTTTAAATAAATATTTAAATATTTACACAAGTCACCGAACGAAACTAAACGCCGTCATTGTGTTCACGCATCGGCCTAAGTAAGGGCGTGATTTTTAGCGAAATAATCGTAAGTCATTTTTTAAATTAAATCAAAGGAAAATGTTTGTTTTTTTCAAACTTTGGCCGGGACTCAGTTAGTACATAAAGATGGGCTCGATTAGTATTTTAATTTCCATCTGGCGGGACTCAATTGGTATGCTTCACAAACAACCCGGGACTCAATTCGTTCTAAAAGGTTTTTTTGGGACTCAGTTCGTATGCAGCCACTCAGAATATAAAAAAATATTTTTTGGACCCTACCTAGAAAAAATTTGAAAATACGCCACTGAACGGGGGACATAAACGTCACCACACGGTAGTTCATCGATAAAACGTACGTTGAGTTTTTCACGCCGGTATAGCCCGACGACTCGATCTCGAGAACTCGATCGACACAGGACCGTGGTCGTGAGCAGGGTGCGCAATATCGAGGGATAAACCGGCAAGACCTATTTCGCGTCTATTAATATCCGTCGTTCGTCAACTGTTGTGTGAGGCGACCACCAAATAATTTTTTTTTTTTTTTTTTTACAACCCGAGGGTTGGTTTTGCAACATTCTTCTTAGGGTCAACAGCCCGAGGGTTGGTTTGCCACTAGGAGAAGTTGTTACCAGGGAAGGAAAGGTTACTGTGCAGTGGTTTCCCGTCGCCTTCTGCACAGATAATATTCTAACCAGATAATAACTGTGCAGGAATTCGCGGATCGCCGAGCACTATAATACAGGCACGCGTTGCGGTTTGTATCGTACGGTCCGAACGTGTAAATGTGCACGCGACGGGGAGAGAGAACACACGCGTGGATCGGTTTTTGAAAACGATACGTCGTACACGGTCAACACGTGAACGAATCGTTTTACCACGACGTGTCATCGTGATACCCGTTGGTTTACGGACGCGTGCGATTTTCCCGGGCCACCGCAAGATTACAGCGCCGTCGGCCGCGGTCGTCTCGCGTTTTCACGACGATAACGATATCCCTGACGCACGGAAACGAGCCCGTTCAGACGCGTATACTCTGTTCAAAATAAGAAACCTAGACGGCGGCGACCAGTTTTCGTAGCCGACGGTCAGACTACGCCCATTCTTCTCCCCCCCCCCCAAATCAACCACTTGCTCAGCAGATCGGCCTACTACGCGCGACGCAGCTGGTGGCAGGTGTTCGCATGTACGCGCCTTTCCGTCGAAAAGTACGCACACACAGCTCGCCGCACGGCGTAAACAAGGTATAAGTGGTGTGAATTAAATCCGGATTCTCCGAAAATCCGAAAAATCCGGATTTCGGATTTTGGATTTTAAGTTGTAAAATCCGGATTTCGGATTTTCAAATCCAAATTTCGAATTTTCGGATTTCAAATTCGAATTTCGAATTTTCGGATTTGAAAATCCGAATATTTGGGTTTCTCACTGTGGATTTCTGTATTCTAAAGCAGAAAATAAAAATTGTTCGTTATAAATTCCAATATAAAAAACGAACATTTTCTATTTTAAATAAAAAACATTCATCGTTCCACTCAGAATCTAAAATTATTTGAACTTTAAAATTGTAAAACAGATACATATTTTTGCACTTCACTTTGTGAACAGTATTAAGTTTAAGTTATAAAAAAATAAAAAATGTCTTTATATGATACAGCCCTAGCTTGAATTATTCAATTATTCTGTAGGATAAGTACAACTGAAATGAATAATACTAAATAGTAAATATTCACTACCCAGTATACACTATACATTTGTAAAATCTGTATTTATCAGGGCTTTAATATAAAGAATCCATAAAAAATATTAATTCAATGTTTTAAAATCCGAAATCCAGATTTCGGGTAAAATTCGAATTTGAATTCCGAAATCCGGATTACGGATTTCGAATTTCATTAATCCGGATTTTCGAACTTCGGTAAATCCGGATTTTTCCCAACACTACAAGGTATACAATGCATTTTAAGTTATATGCTCATGTCACTTATCAAAGATAGACTAATAAGTCGCTCCCGCCGAAGCGGTACGATGGCATTGATTTATGTCCGTGCTATTAGTCTCACCACGTCCCTGCGCAGTAGCTGGCCGCCGTCTAGGTTTCTTATTTTGAACAGAGTATACAAAGAGCGAAGAAGCCACAAGTGGGTTTTGAGTGTTTTTTTTTTTTTGTTTGTTTGTAATTCGTTCGTTTCTTCGTAAATAAACTAGGTAGTGCGATGATGTCGTGGTGTCGGAAAACCGGAAGCGTTTCCCCGAACGATCTGACGTGGAACGACCGGTTTCCGCATTTCGAGCGTTATGTTATCGTATTAGCATACGGCTCCGGCATAAATAGCGAAGACACGATTTAACAATAGGTAATAAGGGCTAATAAAACTAGTCAACTTGAGTTGAGTCTAACATTAAAAATAAAAGTTTAAAATAGAGTAAAAATGAAAGATTACAACGGACAAAAAAAAAAAAACATATAAATTTGGTAACAAAATCGGTAACGTCATGACTCTTTCCTTTTTCCGATTAGGCTTGAACTGGGTCACGGGCGCACATATAAATTTTCCGTCCACTTGATGACGTCGTCGGTGGCTGAGTGGATTTTCTCAAAAGCTCCCGTGTATTTTGTTACCGGGCATTCATTTACTATATTTACGGTCGATCGATATGATCGTGTGTCGGTTATGGACGATTGGCAGTCGTAAATCGTAACCTGTTGCGCAGGCTTATTTGGCCCGAGTACTCCGTCTTTCTATCACGTCACACTCGTCTTTTATTCAACTCACTCTTCTCGACGGAAATTCGATCGATCGGACGCGAAAAATACGATTTCGTTGCCGCATAGTCATTCGTGCAGCGGAATTATGTTTTTTTTTTTTGTCGTTTTACGAACACGATTCAGTGGGCTTCGAGAAAACGTAGCGCGTTTTTAGCGTTGTGTGTACAACGACTCTACGGCGCGTCGGAAAAGAATATTTCAACGTGTTGTTTCAATACGGTTAAGATAACAACAGGTATTTTTCAACGAGGAATGTATTTTTATGACGACTCGAAATCCACGAATAGAACGAATAAGATAAGTCGCCAAAAAACGTGCTATTCACTGTTTTCCGTACGATGACTTGGAGTTCAAAAACAGGGTTTTCGACGGTAAAGAGTTATACCGTACACACACACGTTCAGCGTGCAGTAGTCAGATTAGAAAATCGAGTGGTTTTTTTCCCCGTCGTCTATTTTATAATTACTTACGTAACAAAATTTAATCTGTTTTATTTTTATTTTTTTTTTTTTATTTATTGCGTCGATTCACTCGATAAACTTTATATATATTTATGTATTTTATTTATATATTATATAAATAAATAAACTAAAAAATCAGGCCAAAGAGAAATTAATTGAATTATTTTCAATGCGACTATTAATGTATTCACGTGAAACGCAATTAATATTATCTAATTTATTTCGTGTTACGATATTGTTACACGTAACTCGACCGAACGGTGTCGAATATAAGACCGCGATTCTACACCGAGTTGAATGTGCACGGGTTATATTATATTTATCGTTCAGGGTCAGGTCCGTCGATTCGACATTATTTTTAATCCGACAACACCGTCCGCCCGATACGATTTTCGAACGATTTCTCCAAAGACCGTCCGGGCTCGAATAGCATAATTTACTGTAAACCAGGGGTCGTCAATGTTTTGCGACAAGTGAGCTATAATACGACCCACAATCTTCTATAAGTCGACCTAGGGATCGACTTGTATTTATTTAGACTATAGGAGGAATATTATTCGTGTTTTCACACGTATTATGTATATTCAAGACGGAGAAGGCGTTGGTCAGGTTTCGTCACGTTATTATCATTTATTCATTCGAGTGTAACTTTTTAACAAAAACCCAAAGCATAGAAATACAAAAACACGAACAACAAAACATTTGACGTACGAGAAAATGTTGTAAATTATATTTCATAAATTTCTTGTATACTTACATAATATAAACGTAGTGACATTTTAAGTATGCTTTTATACCCCATTTGTAGTCTTTGTAATTAATTAATTTAATTTATTTTTTTTTTTTGATTAAATTTGAAAAATTAAGAAATGTTTCTTTTTGAGTGAAAATCTTTTGTCTCTAACATTTTTACTGTTCTTAGACGTCAACAATTTATTGAAGTTGAAAGAAAACATTTGTTTTGAAACTTTTTATTATCGGATTAATATTTTAATAATTTATACTTTATAGTCATAAGCACTTCAAATTTTGAGTAGCGGAGTCAAGGGTGTTTTAGGAAAGGGAAATCGGGCAAAAGTCTTCTGCGACTAAATTGTGGGGGTGGCAATTTTTTCATACGGCACGTCGTATGCGACCCACTGACAAACGGTAATAATAAACTATTTTGATGGCCACAATCAATCGTTAGATTTTAGTATACGACAGAACGCGATCGACCGATGGTACTAAAATGGCGACTCCTGCTATAAACTGTACCTACTATGCAAACACGACCGTAGAAAAAGGCGATTTTCTCGCACGGCCGTCTCGCACACACATGAACACATGACGCGTGTACATTTCATCGTAATACCATACCTTGCGAGTGGTGTTCCACATGAAATACCGTCCTCAGGTCTTCTACGTTCATGTGCTCGTGTAACTGAAAAAGAAAAAATCACACGCGCGTTAAAAACGAAAACACATAATACTAATGATAATAATAATAATAATAATAATCAGGACCTCCACATAAGATTTCGGGCCCCAATACAAAATGTTTGTCCTGGCCCTTTATAAAACTTCCAAAAATACAATTTACTATTCATATATAGTATATATACATAACAATTTTAGGAATAATATTAAAATGTTTTCATTATACCAATTCGAATTCAAGATTCATAAGCATTTCAACATTAATAATGTTCACTTTTATTTTTTTATTACAATATTATTTAAATTAAAAAGGAAAAAAACAAGTATATTTTAATTTACATTTAATATATATTTTTATATATTATTTTTTATTTTTTTATATTATTATTATATTTATATATTTTTTTAAAGTTAAATTTTTATTTTGCGGGCTTTGAGCTAAGCGAACTCAGTATAATGATATCGTCAAAATTGAAATATAATTTTGTTTTTTTTTTTTTTAATAATAATAATTTATTGACCATTTATAGTTAAATTTACATTTACATTTGCATTTAGAATATATGAACGCCGAGTATGATGGCCCAACTCACCACTGAGGAAACCTCTTATTGGTGATATTGGAGTATTAATGAAAAGAAAACCTAAATAAATAAAATAAAATAATAATACATCAAAAAGAGAGAAAAGAAAGAAAAAAAACAATGCAAACAATAAAACAAAAAATTAAAGATTAATAAATTTAAAAAAGAAATACATATGAACGAATAAATTGGTTTTTATTAAAATTCAAGTTAGATTCACATTATGTATATCAGGGATGGCCAACATGACTATATGTATTATGTACGCGAGCCACATGTATTAATAAGATCATATCAAGAGCCGAATCCATAAAAACTGTGCGGTAAAATTGATATCAATTTTTGCAATGACGTATTCACGTGAATCACTTTATTCTACAATGAAAATAATTAAGTCAAAATATCGTTCAAAGTTGACTGATGATCTCACAGAATTACTAAGAACTGCTCTTACGTCAATTTAACCAGATCTTAAGAAGCTTACTAAAAAAATAGACACGAAAAAAATACCACGCAAACAAAATTAACTTAATGTTTAATATTAGATTTATTATTCATATTTATTAATTTTTTTTTTTTTGTTTATTAATCTGTACACAATAGCCTTATATCTATACGATCAAAACATTTTTTTTTTTTTATATAAATGTATAAAAAAAAATTAAATATTTTTTTTTTTTTTTGTAAATAAAACCACCGAGCCGCATATGACTCTGACGAGAGCTGCATGTGGCTCGCGAGCCGTAATTTGGCCACCCCTGATGTATACCGTCATTTAAATGTTTGGACTCTGGTATTTCTAGGTAATCATTGGTTAATCCGCATTTCGAACTATATATTATAATGCTGTTTTACAATATTATTTAATGTAAAATAAGTATTTCTGCTAAAATTTCAAAAATAACAAATTAATTTCAACGAGCCCACGGTCCCTTAAAATAGCCGGGCCCCTGTTCTGAAGGTCCATCAGCCTCCTCCCTTGTGGCTGCCCTTATAATAATAATAATAATAATAATAATAATAATAATAATAATAATAGTAGTAGTAGTCATAATTATAACGTATAAATCCCCCGGTCCGGCGCGTTCGTGTGGCACGCGGAAAATGCAAAAAAAAAAAAAAAAAACTCGTTTCGATCGCGAGCTACCGCCGCAGATAGGTCACGATCTCCGGCGGCGTTCGGTACTCCATTTAATTGCGTGTACACTTAATACAATATAATGACGAACTCGCGTAATATGTAAAAATGGGTTCGCGCGGGCGTCACCGCACGTCGGTTTATCCGTTTCGTACGTTATTACGTGCTTGTCGGCTATAATAGTATAGCTCGTTAAAACGTCTCGACGATTCGTAAGAATAAATTATTCGAGCGTACAGAGAGCTGCGGGTAGTGTCTGTACGCGTTTTTATATTCCGGCCGCGGGTAATGCGAGGTTGTTTTTTTTTTCAAAATTTTTTTCATACCGGCCCGCCGGTTCGATGAGATAACAACCGATTTCCCCGGGCGAACGCGACGCGCGTCATGCGGAAAAACGCATCCATCCGACTCCCAGACGATTGTGTAACGCGCGCGCGCGAGCGTGCGCTCGGATTAGGCACGACGTTTCGTCGCTATATCCGATTCGGAAGACAGATAGGTAAACGTAAACAGACTGAGAGAGAGAGAGAGAGAGTAAGAGAAATAAAGCACTACGTTCCGACATGGTTATTATTACGTTGTTAGTGTAAAACGATTCTGAGGTTTAATATACTGAAAATGAAATCGCTAAATTTAAAAACGATACTTGAGACGATTATAAGAATCCCCATCAAATATTTTTGAGATTTTTTGAAAATAGTTTTTTTAAAATAGCTGAGAATAAAATGTGTACGAATACATTCGATTGCCCGTGCATTTATGTCAAGTGTAAACAATTGTATTTGAAAAAAAAAAATATTGAAAAAATTCCACGTTTAGTTTGAAACTGGTCGAATTTTCTCTCGAGTCTGTATAAGTCATAAGAGTTTCGTTGTCATATGGTAAAAACTTCAAAAGTTTAGCTACATAACGTTTCGAGTTCAGTCTAAATAACCAAAGCCACTTTGTTCATTTTAATGGCGATAATCCCCAAATATTTTTGGAAAACCTTTTGATGGAATTCGAGAAACACGACTCGTTCGAACTTGAAAATATTAATTAGTCATATTTTCTTTTTTCTTTTTTTTTTTTTTTGTGTACAAAAAGGCCGAACTAGAATTTTGAACAAAGTCTGCCACTCTGATGGACGTTTCCAGAAAAAATAAACGAACAGAAACAAAAGAAGAAGAAGAAGAAGAAGAAGAAAACAATAAAAACCGGAAAAATCTCTGGCTTCACCTGGAATCTAAAATCACAACGCGAGTGGTGTACAATAATAGTCGCGTGTTCCACAGGACGGAATTCGAGTCTCCCGCGCGTGTGTACGTACGCTCTAGCCGACACATCATCAGGTATTCGGACCACGCACGCGTACACCGATATCGTATATTATATAGTCTGTATGTGTGTGTGTGTGTGTGTGTGTGTGTGTGTGTGTGTGTATACGTGTGTGACGCCGAGGTTCGTTAGCCCCGCGTCGAGAGTCTATTGTTTGGGGTGGATATCGGTCGTCGCCTCGTACTCCGCCGCCCGCATTTTACACGGTCGACAAAACACACGGAATACTAATAACGATGATGATAATAATAATAATAATAATATTATTATTATTATTATTATTATTATTATTATTATTATTATTATTACTACGATAACACAAAAAAAAACCGGGACAATGGAAAACATTATTCCAGAGTGACGGATTACGGCCGAAAACGCAGAGAGTGACCTCGTCCTAGAAGGTCGAGAACCACGTCGTTCCGTGTGTCCCCTCGTCGTCCGTCATGAAGACCGGGTACGTGTATCGATATAATACATAATATATACCATACGACGACGCGTACGCGGGCGCTTGACACCCGCCGCCGATTGTCTTGTCGTCCGCGCGCGTTTGGGTAAAAAGCCTGTGTGCGCGTACCCGCGGTACGTCCAAGGACCGAAAAACCGACGGAATAATAATGATGATGAAAAATACGCGTGGCACTCGGGGACTGCCGCGGCAAAGCTATTGCACAGCTTTTTCATTTTCAACTTAGAAAGGACCAATTATTTTTGACCTGCGTTTAAGTGTGTAATTGGATGTAAAAATAAGAAACTTCGTCAAAATGCAAACTTTAAACGCTCGTAAAAAAATATTGTGACCGACGATTTTCGTTATTTTTTCATTGTCGGTAGAAATACTCATGAGTATTATTGTATTACATTTTCAGCTGTTCATATCCAAAGGTTAAAATGTTACGAAGCAAAAACTTCCAAAAAACGAGAAATTTTTAAAATTTTCAAAGTTCTATACATAAGTCAAAAAATGGTTAGATCTTCTTGAAATTTTAATTGACTATGCGCGTAACTATTATAAGTAGTCAGTAAAATTTTCAAGTTTCTAGCTCTATTATTGACGGATTTATGGCTAAAAAACTAAAATAGATTTCACGAAAATCGAGAATACGGCATTTTTCCCGTTTTTTTGTCAATTTCGCGATAGTTATCGCACACGCTTGGAAAAACTGTTGAGAAATTCGAAAAATGAGCGCTGTCAAAAGTACCGTCTCGACAACATTTCCGTTCTAAACGGTTGCTGGACGAAACTTTTGGACCAGTATTTCGATGAGAAAAAGTGTCTCCATACATAAAAAAAAAAAAAAAAAATGCGTGTTAGGTTATTTTCGTTACGGAATTTCTTGATGAAGCCCCCGATAAAAGCTATGCAACAGCTTGATAATAATATTGTTTTGTTTCACTTCGTTACAATGTCGCCCGTCGCGAGGAGACGATAGCGTCGTGAACGTTTTGTGATTGACCGCCACGGACTTTCGATCGCCTCCGGAGACGCGTGTCTATCTGTGTACTATCGCGTGTGTGAGGGCGTACAACACCTCCATCCGTTTCGAACGCGTCGCGTCACGCCACCGCAGAAAGTACGATCTCGCGTGGCGCACGTGGTCGGAGCAAGACGACGACTACGAGTCGGACCGTTGCCCCAGTCCCCGGTGAAAGTTTCGCCACGGGTCATGACGATACTCCACGATGTGCGCGCCGTACGCCAAAAGTCGAGGACACCGATCGGATTCGCGTCCGTTCTACATTCGTTCGTTGTGTTATGGTCCTGCGACCGGACCGATCTGATTTTTTGACGGCGTCAAACACTTATTGACATTTTCTCAGTTCTTTGGGAGTTTAAATATATGACAGAAAGTGAAATAAAATTAAAATCTAGAAATATGGTTTTGAAGTATAATGATGATTTACAAGAAGATTTAGTAGATGAGCTACAAAGTCTTAATATATAGTTTATGCTACTGACTTTGGACATAAACGACTAAACCCCTTAGAACTGCTGAATAATTTGCACAAAACTAATCTTGAAAACATGTTCCCTAATTTATGTATTGCATTACGAATTTTTTTGACGATTCCCGCAACTGTTGCGAGTGCGGAACGATCTTTCTCGACATTGAAGAGAGTGAAGGATGTACTACGATCAACAATGACACAACAGAGACTGTCAAGCTTAGGTGTTTTAGCAGTGGAGGCTCAACTAGCAAAGACGATTGACATGGATGAGGCCATTGATGACTTCGCAGTAAGAAAGGCAAGAAGAAAAACCCTAGGAAAATTTTAAATTTAACGTTTTAACTATATAAGAATTATTTGTAATCTAAGATAACACTATTAACACTAATAATACCTATATCTTTCAATATTCATTTTAATAAATAAATATAAGTTATGGTTATTTATATTATTATGTCGTTTTGTATATTATTATCATTCGTGTATTTGAGTATTTAAATTTTCTTTGAAAAAGTTTCAATATTATTTTAGATAAAAATAAAATATTTAAAAATAGCATAGTTGCAATAATATTTGATGTCGAAACAATTTAATTATTAGTTTTATACATAATTAGACAAATTTTTCCTATGAAAACTAGGAAAACCGCTTTATAAAATTTGGGGGCCCTGAAGGTTGAGTTTGTCCGGGGCCCCCCAAAGCTGAGTACGGCCATGTTTGACGGTATCATAACATACAAAACTTTTACAAGGCGGGGTTGTTAGCCCCACGCTAAACCTCCAACCTGGAGGACCAGTCTACTCCAATCGATTAAGATCAGAATAGGTAAAAAACTGAACCAACTGATTAAAGTCAGTTCAGTTCAGAGCTCGGGGCCCCGGGTTCGCTATACCCGTCGCACTGTCAGTGCTCCCGTGAGGTATATTGCGTTGTTAAAATTGTTTAAATCTAAAAACTCTTCTCCGAGCGAACAAAAATAAGACTCTATACATAAAGTGACCATATATTTTTTTAATCAAAACGGGACAAAAAAAAAATCATAATTATTTGTTACAAACAAATATTTTTAATTTAATAATATTACTAGCAAATTTCTGTGGTACTTAAAATGCTTTTAAAGGACAAAAAAATTAAATTAACTTATTACACTTACTAGGTAATTAACTTATTATAAACAAAATGCCGTCGTGTAATAATTACAAAATTAAATACTTGTATATTTTTCTAAAAACGATATTTCATCAACGAACATTTATTTTCATTATTTTTTTGTCTACATTTTGAAAACGGGACATTTTAACGTCCCGAAGATTTCCCAGGGGACAACGGGACAGAGATTCAAAAAACAGGACTGTCCCGTTCAAAACGGGACGTATGGTCACCTTATCTATACATCAATAATACTAGACCGATACTAACATATGGCTGCGAAGTATGGACTACTACAAGTGTAACACAGCGGAGACTGAAGACTTTTGAGAATACGATATGGAGAAGAATATGTGGTCCGATCATGGATCCAAGAACCGGTTATTGGCGCAGGAAGTTTAATCGAGAATTCGAGGAAGAATTAAATATGGTTACAATCATTGGATTCATAAAGAGTCAAAGAATAAAATGGCTAGGACGTGTAATGCGACGTAATACAGATGAAGTAATCATGAAGATAGCATTTAGTTGGAAGCCGGAAGGGAAAAGGCCATGGGGGCGTCCTCGAAAGAGATGGTTGGACGTCGTGGAAAAAAATTTGGAAGACTTAGGAGCGCAGAATTGGAGGGAGATAGTACAGGATCGAGACAAGTGGAGCGATTTAGTGATGGTGGCAAAAACTCTTGGAGAGTTATGAAGGCCGGAAGAAGAAGAAGAAGAAGAAAATCCGACCGATCTTCCGCCTCTTCTTTGGATTTTTACAGGCCATTTTTTTTTAATCGTTTTTTTGACCGTCTTTCACTCTACCCTGTCTTTTGCCGTTTCTTGTGCGTTCCCGACTCCAAATATGTCTTCCTTTATCCCGTCTGCCCCGTCTTTGGGTTATTGGTTTCCAGTGGTTATTCGTCCGAGTAGTTGTTTTCATCTCCATACATGGCCCGCCCGACTTGTTCGCGCACAGTGGCGTCACGAACATTTTACCTATAGGGGCAAATATCAAATCTACCCACACACCCACGTATACGTACAATTTTAAAACATGCCCGAACATATTGTTTTTCACTAGAGCGTAAATATTCGTACAATTTTACAATATAAATTGTGTCAAAAATAATCCAACAGCGTACACGCGTTTAATATTACAAAGCTATATTTTAACATTACGTCACATTTACACTTTGAATCAATATACAGCGTGCGTTTCTGCATGTCAAAATAGGCTATTGCACTGTTTACTAGAATGAATCAGTGAAATATATCCATGTGACCAAGTCTAAATTCTATCAGACCGATTAAAACTTAAATATAACTTATTTTATGATGATTGTTTTCATAAAATAATTTAACAGAAAGACAAAATATTACCACCCACCGAAAATATTTTGGGGGCAACTGCCCGAAAAAAACATGTTCGTAACGCCACTATTCGCGTATTTTTCAAGGTTCCGACAACATTAGATTAGGCGTATAGTTCTTCCACATTTGTGTTACTTCCTATTCTTTTTAGTCTCCTTCGTATTGTTTCTCTTCGGGCCGAATATTTTCCTTAATATCTTTCTTTCGGACTCTTATCTAACTTTTTCCCGTCTGATCTTGTCGTGGCCCAAGTACCGCTCGCGTACAGGGCTACAGCTGGTTTGACTCAAACCAGATATCTACAGTCTATTCCACGAGAGAATAATCAGTTCGCCGACCAATTTTCGTCCGTGTTTGCGCATGCCCCCCACACTGGAGAGTCCAGTGGAGACCGTGTTCGAGCGGCTTCGTCGGTGCGCGCCGATCGTCGGCTCACGGCGCACCGGAGCTTTGAAAACGTGAACTTTGAAAAAAGGGGAACCGGTTTGTCGCTTGGAGGGGGAAATCGGAGTCCGGCGTCGTTGTAACCTTCAGATGCGCGAAAATCGATTATTCTCTCGTGGAATAGACTGCAGCCACCTTTGATTTTCTCTAGAACGGTTTCTACTCGATTTACGGAATCGTCTTTTCACATCTCCGTGGCTATTAGCGTCTTCATCGATATCTGCCCCTAAGTACTTGCAGTTTCTTTTGACACGCGCGTTTTCGAAAAGAACACGTCGGGTTGAAGACGAGGTCGCGTGACGGAAGCGCGCGCTTTTGCGTACCTTATAGCTTCGGCCCAGCGGAATCGAGACGCGCACGATTCGGTGCTCTCGCGTGCTCCAGCTCTCGACATACACGTACCTATCGTCTTCGTTTCGACCTGTTACGCGTGTGGTTTTTTTTCATTCTTTAACAGATAACGATCGCGAGTCGTAATCAAACAATAAGGCCTTCGGTTTTATGAACGCGCGTTATTAACATCGTCGTTATCGTCGATCTGCTTCCGCGTGGAATCGCATTAGAAAAACCGATTTGAGGTCGAAACGCGCGCGTACGTTTCACGTTCCGTTTTGCCCGTCGTCCCCGCGATATTTAAGGTCGATTTTTCCGCGAGATCAAATCGCTCGCGGACACGGTTTTTCGAATATTATCGTAGAGAGAAAACGCAAAATTAAAACTAAAAACGTATGAGCCTATAATATGAGAATAACGAAAAATATTTAATCGTCAACTACCGGTTTTAACCGAAATTGACATTGAAAATAAAATATAAACATAATATTATTTACGAATAACATCGACGTCTTACCAGAATTATAAATAGAAAGAAAAAAATTTAAAAAAAAGGAGCCTGTAAAATAGCGGTGATAAACGTTTGTCTGAACAGCCGTTTTTGTTCAATTTTCCGGTAGTTTTTCCCGTCATTTGGGAAATCCGTGAATATTTCCAAATCACGGATTATTGTTGACACGGTGTTAAATAAAATGTTTGATCTTCTGAGGGGTGACACATACGACCTTTTTCTGGTTTACATCAGAAAAACAGAAGATTATGTCTAAGGAAAAAGGAGCTCTATTGCTCAACTTCCATCAATTATAAACAATTTAGAGTTCTACCGGTCAGTTATTTATACAATGTGTCCCGGGGGGAAGTGACCGCCCGGCGCCATATGAAAGTACACCAAAAGTTATGCAGAATCCACCTTTAAATGGGGGGTCTAACTTTATTATGTTTTAAGTTATGGGCGTTTTAATTTTTGTCTTAACAAAACAAAATCTGCCGAGAATTTTTTATGTATCTTCAAAAATATTCAACTTTTTTAAGTAATTTTTTTTTTATTTTAAAGCTGTTTTATTATGCTATCAAATGACATAACACAATTAAACCAGAAATGTACAAATTAATTTTAAAAAAAATTTTAATGAAATTTTTTTTGTAAAAAATCAGCATTTTTATAAGTAAATCGAGTATGACATCAAATAATCTCCTATTTACTACAGTTTTTGTTTGTATTTTATTATTCTACTAAATAATACCTACAATTTTGTTAAATTAATTTTTTTCGTATCTCTCATAATTTCCAAGTTATACGCTGTTAAACTTGACTATTTAGGATTGCAGCATTGCAATTTTTACCATTGCAGCAAATGAAATTCGACAAAATCGCGTGGAAATTCAAAGAACTACACAAAGTGTTTCATTAAGAGTTCAAGCATGTCTGCAGTCAGGTGGGGAACACTTCGAAAATTTAATGAATTAAGCATAACTTTTATTTTCTTAATCTATGATCTGAAAAGGTTACAGTTTTTGTGTTGTTTTTTATGTTTATTAATTTTCCTTTGTGTTTATTAAAATACGTTTTTAATTAAATCATTACAATTTCAATTTGTTTGAGTTCATTCACACGATCAACTAGCAACAAAATGTAATAATAGGCCTTAGGGTTTTAAATTATATTCTTGTAATCGCCTTACACAGAGCGATAAACGATTCCGAGAATCCTAAATAGTCAAGTTTAACAGCGTATAACTTGGAAATTATGAGAGATACGAAAAAAATTAATTTAACAAAATTATAGGTATTATTTAGTAGAATAATAAAATACAAACAAAAACTGTAGTAAATAGGAGATTATTTGATGTCATACTCGATTTACTTATAAAAATGCTGATTTTTTACAAAAAAAATTCATTAAAATTTTTTTTTAATTAATTTGTAAATTTCTGGTTTAATTGTGTTATGTCATTTGATAGCATAATAAAACAGCTTTAAAATAAAAAAAAAATTACTTAAAAAAGTTGAATATTTTTGAAGATACATAAAAAATTCTCGGCAGATTTTGTTTTGTTAAGACAAAAATTAAAACGCCCATAACTTAAAACATAATAAAGTTAGACCCCCCATTTAAAGGTGGATTCTGCATAACTTTTGGTGTACTTTCATATGGCGCCGGGCGGTCACTTCCCCCCGGGACACATTGTATATAGTTCTCCATTTTATTTATTTTATTAAAAAAAATACTAAAATCAATACTTATAATAACGTCGATAAAAGGGAACACAGGGCTCACTATTTGCACGTTAATCACACACAAAAGAAATAAAAAAAATATAGGTAAAAATTTCGTAGATTATTTAGGTTCGATAAATTTTAATGCCATGCCGCTTGATTTGAAAAAAAATTTGTAAATGACGTATATAAAAATGATTATTAATCTAAGAAAAAAAACTGTTGTAAACTGGTTGTTACTTAATCTTCAACTGTATATTTTGTATGCTAATTAGGAAATGAGTTTTCATAAATATTGTAAACTTTGTGTATCTTATAGATTTTATTTGTTACTCACAACTCATTTACCTCGCCAAAGGCTCTGCTTAAGGGGGTAAATTAAACAACTAATGTATTTGTATCTATATTATTAATAAAAAAAAAAATAATAAAAAAATTTGATCTCTATATTCACGTAAAACCGTATCCATAAATAAACGCATAATACATAATTCGCTTGTTTGCTACAACAACGTCATAACACAAAAATCGTCATTTTTGAGTTGTTTGCAAATAAGAACAATGTTGGTGTTTTTCTTCATACTGCAAGAACGACATAAGTGAACATTCAAAATTAGCCGCTAGACGGCAGTTGTGAAGTTATTGCGTTATTACAATTTCATTGGAAATACAATTTTCGAACTCGTTTTGTGTAAAATCTTGTTTTTTTGTGTTATGTCGTTTTCGCGATATACAATTATTACAATCTAAAAACACTCGAAGCGGTTGGGTTAGGTCAGGATCGACGCGGGCCCCCTTTCGTTTGCGGATTTGCGATCGATCGCACGACGACGACGACGACGACGTGGATTGACATGGAAATCAGGGAACGCGATTACGATAGGTACGAGAAATTCGCAATGGAAACCGCGAGTCTTGCAACACACCTGCAGTTCGAACGCCGTTCCGGTAACGACACGATGATTGTCGTGGCAATGACCAGAAGCGCACACGCGTCGTGCGCGAACTACGAAGCGATCGGCCGAGACGGTGCCGCGGGCGGCGGCGGCGGTCGATCGTGACAAAATTATATCATCGACCCGGTACCGGACTGTTGGAATTTTTGTTTTTTGTTTTCACCGCAAACGTCGCGACCGCGTGCCGATTTCACGGGTGTTGACGGAAAAGGCCGGCAAAAAATACGATGACGAATACTCGTTTTTCACCGGTCTTACGATAATACAATAATATGATAATCGTAAACATCGAAAACGTCCGACACTATAATTATTATTATTATTATTATTATTATATAATAACTCCTAGACGACGAGCGATTTTTTTTTTCCAAAGAGCCCTATAGCGAAACGAGAGTTTTTGACAAATCGGGTGAAACGATTGAAACACCGCGAAAAACCCACCCGACACGCCGACGACGTCGAGACAGGGAAATCGTACAACGTTCGTTACGTTTGTTGCGTTTTATTCCGACGACGGGGCGATTGAAACGTGTATAAACGACTGTTATTATTGTTATCGTTTTGCGGCATAGTCGGTGGCTGCTAACCGGTAAGTGTTGCCGTACGGTGATATCTTTCGGTTCGTCGTGATCGAAAAAGCCGTAGAGAAAATCGTAGAAACGCCACGGCGATGTCACCACCGCGTCTACACTATTTTTTTTTTTATACACAACGAATGTTCGCGAAGGCACACGTGATGACATGTTCGGCATCGTTCGTTACAGTGTAGACAGGCTCGTGAACGTTTATTATCGAACTTTATCGAATGGTTCGTTCATGTTCGTTCACAACACGGTTATCTCCCTGTTCTACAATATTTAACACTTGATAGTCTTCTAGCCGACCGCAGAGTTAATGCCAACTTAAGTTTTCTTCATAAACTCTTAAATAACTCCATAGATCAGTGGTTTTCAACCGGTGTGCCGCGAGCGCCCTTTAAGTGTGCCGCGATAAATCTCTTAATAGTTTTATAATTTTGTATTTGCTTGCATTATTATCGATATTCGATAAAAACCAAGGCTTTGCATCCGAATGGTTTTTTCGGGTTTTGTGTTTCGGGTTTTTGAATTTTAAATTGGATTTTCAAACCGGTGTATAATGGTGTAGGATGATTCGGGTTTTGAGTGCCCACAAATAAATTCGTGTTATTGACCCATTTTTAGATTTAAAGTGAACGGAATAATTTTTTGGTTTTACAATGTTAATTTGTTTTTGTACACACTTTTTCCGGTAGTAGATTTGGTCCAAAAGATTTATCCAGCATCTCCATAGATAAGAAATCACCTTAAGATGGTAATTTAGACAGGTAATTTTTCTAATTTCTCAATAGTTTTTCCAACAATGAAGAAAAATTCTGGTTTTTTTTCAGGTTTCGGATTAATTCGGGTGCAAAGCCTTGGAAAAACTGATAAATACCAAACATAAAGGCTGAATCATTAATCGTAGATACGCATATAATAATAGTGTTCGATATTAGTATGCTCGTCGCAGTCGTCTCTATCGTTTTACGTCGCGTCGCAGAACGTTTAATTATCTTATATAATATTATATTATATGGATTGGTATTATATGGCTAGGCCATATCCGAAACAGAGAAGAAAACGACGCTTTAAGGGTTGCTTGTGAATGAAAACCTGTTGGAAAACGACCAAGGGGACGTCCCAGAAAGAGGTGGACTGATAGTGTGAGAGAAGATCTCGAGAAAATAGGCACAGAAGATTGGCAAGAAGCTGCAGTACAAGACAGAGAAAAGTGGCGGGATAGTGTAGTGACGGCTAAAACTCTTTGAGAGTAGTATGGCCAGAAAAAGAAGAAGAAGAATTATTGAAGCCGAAACTAACTGATTAAAGTGTCGGACAAACGATTTCGAAACTCGGGACTCAATTCGGAAAATTTCAAAAATGCGTTTTTTTTTTTGATGGGGGGGGGGGCTCGATTCGAACGCACCGGGCGTAGTATCGGATTTTAGCGCGAAAACATGCGGCCATGAGAACGGTTATATAATATATCGGGTCGGCGCGCACAGGTGGCTATTTAAGTATACGTCGTTACGAGAGCGACGGATTTTCTCGTTTCGGCCGGCGACGACCCGATCACGACCGCGGCAGCACCGGAACACACGCGCGCGCACTCGACTCGGACAGATACCGACACGCGTGTGTGTAAAGCCACGCACGCGCCCGCGTTCGCCTGACGCAATAGCCCCGGTCCGGTCTTGTTTTTGACATTGTCTCGCGTGCCCGCCTATGTATATTATATGATATTTATCTCGATCGGATCGAAGGATTACGTTATTACGAACGACGTGCGGCGCGCGCGGCATTCGGTCGTGTGCACGTTATAATAAAGTAGTTCACTTGTTTAAAAAAAAAAAAACTAGATCGGCGGAAAAAAATAATAAATAAGCCGCACCGAGTAAAACACACTCTGCGGTGGCGGCCAACAGCAACAAGTCGTATATACACACACCGCACGCGCGTAATAAACACACACACACACACACACACACACACACACACGGGTGTATAATGTTATGTACTTATTATAATATTATCGAATCGCGTTGTTTTACCGGTGACGCCTGCGGCGATATGAACCAATTTCGCACTAGGTCGTTGTTTTGTTTGCCGTGTTTCCTTTTGTTCGGCTAACGAGACCAACGCCCCCCTTCCCCCGGTCGCGACCGGAACGCGCGCCGAGTGCTCTATAATATATAAATCATACGCCCCGATCGTGTTTTTTGACGCCGGCCGAGCTACGTGTTTTCAACACACGGCGCTAGTGGTACACCTGTTTTCGCGTGCGTTTTGGGGGTAACGGGGAAAACGTTTGTACCCACGTGGGTTCCAAAAAGTGATATGAAATTCTTTTTCAAAAAAAAAAAAAAAATGTTGGCAAACCCTCTACGTCAAACATTCAGTTACGCCTACGGTCATGGGGTTGAGAATAAAGTTACAACTTATTTTCATCTAATTTTATAGATTTTCGAACTAATTAAAAAACTGCCCACAAACACATGCTTCAGTAATAAATAATATTTGAAGAATATGTATAATTTTTAGTTGAAAACTCCATTTTTTTTTTCAAAGTATGAACAACAATTTTTTAGATTTTTCCAAAAATCATTATTCGTGAATAACTTTAAAAAAAGGCCAAGGTGATCTGATCGCTCATTCCCATTTGAATACTCCTTTGGATCGTGGTAGTGCACTCGGTGTGGTATTTTCGATGTGAAATTATTCGTTTTTTCCTCAGTCACGTCTGTTTTTAAACCAATTACAACGATTTTATGTCCATTGAAGTCGAACGAGTCAAACGGAAATAACCTTTATTTATAGAAATGACCGTGAACGTTATGGAAAAGCGGTAGTCAAATGAAACTCAACGATTGATCAATAACCGTTCGAACACTTGAAAAAACACCCAACGTATTGAAACGTATTGAAAATTATAACAAATATGTAAAAAGAAAAAAAATTATGTCGTTCGGCCAACGTCTTGACCACCCAACACGCGAACGCTCGCGAGCCCCTAGATAACTCGGCGGCGGCCGTTTCGTACTCGAAGTGTATCCGTCGACCGACCGGTTGAAAATTATAAACTTCAAATTCGATTGACGTAATCATTATTATGTTACATCAAAGATATCATAGCGATTCGTTGCTTTAAAGCATAAAAATCGGAATTCGACGGACAGGGTGGGGTCCGTTCGCGGGCGAGTTAAAGAACCGACACGCCGCCGTCGTTTCGCACGACAGCCGCCGCAGGACGACCGATCCTCTGGACTCGTTTCGCGCAGAGCGGTGTTTCTCAACAATTTTTTCGCAATACGGATCGAAATGTAAAACTTTTACGGCTCGTCTAATTGAAATGTTGAAAATACGTTTCACGGTTATATTATGTCGGTGTAATAATATTACCTCACCCCAAAATCACCTCAATTCACTGTCCAACTGGTACGAAATACATTCACGCTAAAACGAACAGACTGCCCTCACATATACCTCAATGACGTACCCCTACCAACTGCTCTAAACGTCCGATATTTAGGGTCGCATCTAGATCGCCGACTAACTTGGGCAACCCACATCCACCTCAAACGACTCACCCTAAACAATCGCTCCCGCCAATTACGTTACCTTCTTACATCAAAACATCTGAATCTCAATAATAAACTTCTCATTTACTACAAAATGCTCCTCACACCTATATGGACCTATATGGCTCACAACTTTGGGGGGGGGGGGTGCCAAGCCCTTTAATATCAACAGAATCCAAACGTTCCAGTCCAAACGTCTCCGGCAAATAACAAAAGCTCCATACAACGTCTCCAACGACACTCTCGGTAAAAACTTATCTGTCGAAACAGTTCTAAACACAGCCAAAACCCTCTACAAACGTTTCCGTTCCAGTACCCACAACCACCGAAATACCCTAATATCCGAAATTCCCATCCACACTATCCCCGAGGACCCCAGAAGGTGACTAAAGCGAACGTGGTGTCGAGACCTATAGGTTGATTCGCATCGCCGAAAACACGTCCTGAAGTACCAACAATGGTTAGCTTCTGCCCTGCCAGCCTACTGTCTCGATTATGTAAATATTGGAAACACCATTCATCATATTTTGTACTCGTTGTAAAAATATATTTATAGATTGTATAATTCTTAAATAAAAATATAAAATATGTCGGTTCAAGAGGAAGTGAACGAGTAAATCAGTTTTAGAAATATTTCACGCCCTCCCACCAGCATTAGACTCGAGACCCACGTTTTGAGAAACGCCGGCTTTGTGTATGCCTGTATACTAGATACCATGAACAATAATTTGGTGGGCCCACTAGACAAAACGTACCAACTCCCTTCATACACCAGTATCTAAACGCCGGAAACCTACGCGATATTTGTGGCAGCACAGTTTGCAGCTTCACCAAACAACAAATATAAATATATTAAATATGATATAAAATTTATGTGGGTCCCATTACACGTGGGGATTCCAGGGAACGAAAAAGCTGACACAATGGCTAATGAAGCGGTCTCAACCACGACTAATATTGGAATAAATATTGTAAATAAAATACCCACCGGAGACTTAATGAATGAAGCTCAAAAACGAATATCGAAAATCTGGAAAAGTCGATGGGACACCACCTCACCAGACAACAAGCTGAGAAGCATTAAAAAGACAGTATCCAAATGGACTCACTGACAGATCAATCGACCAAGAGAGAACAAATAATTACAAACGGAATGGGCCATACAAACCTCACCCACTCGTACCTAATCACCAAGGAACCTAAACCAGTGTGTGACATGTGTATAACTCCTATCTCGATCGAACACATTATCATACACTGCCCTAAATACCATTCATCACGTCACCTGCTCAACAAATCAACATCTCTAGAAGAAGCCCTCAATCGACCGAACACTGCCGACATCCTCATATTTTTCAAAAAAAACCAATATAGACAAATACTTGTAATGTAAATAAGTAACAAAGATATTCTGTATGTAATGAACCTCAAAATTGTATAAATCCTCCTAAACTATGTAACCCTCCCATCGTATCACTCCACTTCCGATGTTAGGCTAATAATCTTTGAAATTGAAGCCTTAACTCCATTAATATTATTCTAAAAACAATAAATCTAAAGTGCAAGTGCAAAAAAAAAATATATATAAAAAATCGAAAATATTTACCGTGTTGGCGAAGATTTGCGACGCAAACGCTGCAATGCCGATGAAGCTCCATGTCGATAGTATTACCATGGCGATGTGAATCGAGGCCGGACGGCTGGCGGTTCGAGGGCTCGTTCACAGGCGTCTTGTCCGGCGGTCGTCGACGGTCATTCGGCGGGATGAGTGGGCACACGACCGCGTTCTCGTCCGACTCTACGCGCGCTGCACAAACACAAAACACGAAACGTCGTTACTATCATTGGCATTCCGGCGGGTGCACTGCATGTAGATGTAGGATCCGGAAACACGTCTACCGGTGACGCGCGTCGTGCCGTGCCGTGCCGTGCGGTGCGCGCCCGTTCGGAAGGAAGTAGGAAACGACGACACGACGACGACGACGACGATAATAATAATAGTAGTAATAATACGATGGCGATGACGATAAACAAAAAAAAAAAAGAAACAGTCATGAAAAACAACAGTCGGCGCGTGAAGATAACGATTAGAACCTAACGATTCATTGTATAAACAGTAAATAGGATAAATTACGACGATTTATTACGACGGGCGCGTCTCTACTCTCTCGCTCTCTCTCTCTCTTTACGTACACGTATACTATGGATATATAATTAAGCGATAATTAAACGATACGACGATAACGGCCGGGTGAGCGCGCACGCGCGTGTGTGTGTGTGTGTGTGTGTGTGTGTGTAATAATTGGACGCGGATCCGCTAGGAACCGGCCCCGACACAGTGCGCCGACGTGGTGTTACGTTGTTTACGATGATGCGTCGATGGTAGTAGAAGAAAAAGAAAAAAAAGTATCCGGAAGACGAGCTATCCGCGATCGTATGCGATGTGCGTAGATCATAAATATGGATATTTCACGGTTCGCGCACACGCGCGTGCGCGCGCTCGCATTTCCATTCGGCTGCAGTCTAATGGGTTATGCGGAGAGAATGTGAAAAATAAAAAATAAAAATAAAGATAACGATAATGATAGTAAAAATTCGCCACGTTCGTTATGTAAGTCACACACACACACACATGCGTGGAAACAGTCGTACGTGACGCCGCGGAGTTTATCTACACCAGCGTTTCCCAAATAGTGGTCGCGAGCCACTATACCGGGTCGCAGAATTTAATAAAATTCTAATATAAAATTTTGTTATTTATCATTTCCGTTGATGAATTTTTAGTGAAAATAAATTTAAAAAAGAAAACAACACGAGTTTCATGCCGCACAATACATCAGCTCTTGTTCGGGAACTGCATCTGCAGGGACTGGAAGCTAATCTAAAAAAAATTTTTTTCCTCCCATTGACAATAAGATAGACAGTTGGCGAGTGCGACAGTCAAAAAGGTCTGACCGATGATCGACCCTATACTCCGGACGGGTTCACGAGAGTCATGAACGGTTAAGCGCGCTATATTGCGGTCTCGTGGAGATCTGCTCCAGACACGTGTCTCGGACGATTTACCCGAGTTCGAACCACGACCTAACCTGACCTGGACACCCGAGACGCGATATCGTAATTTATTCGTCACGTCCTGGCCAGACGACACGTCGGCGGCAGAACACTTCCGCGACAAGACCGAGTGCGGCGGCATCAGCAGAAGCCGTGGTCAATGGACTCGTCACGACACACGCGATATCGACGCGATCGCGAAAAAGTGAAGAGAAAAAGAGAGAAAGACCCGCGAATAGACAATATAATAAATAATAATAATAATAATAATAATACGTCGTGCGGTGTGCGCGTGATACATATTATTATTATTATTATTATTATTATTGTTACGATATCATCGGACGGATACGGTCCGTATGAGGTCGTCGCTTTAACGCCGTTTATATTTCAATACGATATAATAATGACAATAATAATAATAATTATGCATCCGCGTGCCGCTCGTACCCGGATAAACGTAACGACGACAGATATATCGCGTGATCTAGACGTGCGCGAAACGGATCCGGACCCGAAGCCACGTCGCGTCGTGCCGACGTAATGCGTCGTGATCGATTCCGAGAGATAGAGAGAGAGAGAGAGGAAGGAGCAAACTTGGTCGAGGCACCTCTGTTTCCTCTGTATTTCAGACAAAAAAAAATTTTCACGACAGATTCCAAGCCAAGTCTATTATAGTATACATCCGACTGCACGTGAACCGAAAACAGTCGCGACAACAGATTTGAATTTCGACAAAAACTTTTCTCGTGTATCCCGCGTCGATCTCTATGATTTAATATCGTTTTATTGATTTGAGGACTCGTGAGAATCAAATCGATCGAGTATTGAAAAAAATGTGCTTTAAATGTAGTAAAATTGGAAAAAAAGCCGAGATAAGATACAAAAGAGACTATTGGGACTATTTGGAATGCGTTTTCACGATAATAATTGATTGCGGTCCACGCGAACAGGCGAAACTATCGCAAAGCATGTTTTGATTTAAGAAAACGTGTGTTTTTCGTCCCAAAATCACAGATCGACACGGGCGCCTTCGATAGTTGTCACCTGTTCTCGTTCACGTCCCCGTGTGCGTCTACCCGGTGAAACCCGAAAGCGCAAATCGTCTTTTTTTACGATACACCAAAAGCACTTTTGCGCTTTTGTACCTTAGTAGTGGGATAAAAGCGCAAAAATAAATAATATTGTACCCGTTACACTACAAGTTCTATTTTAAAATTATTCATTTTAATTAAATATATACACACAGTATTTTTTAAATTCAAAAAATAAATCAACAGTGATTGAGTTCCGTTGAAGTTCAGTATTATCGTATCGTTTTTTATCATAACAAATTACGGTAAAGGTTGATAATCATTTAAGATAACTATATGCAATATATACGAGTACAGTATAAACTTACATCGAATGGTATTTGACTCGATAGTTGATATACATAATTGTAACTATATAGATTATTATCATGACTTTCGATTTATTTTTAGTTAAAACACGTTAGAAAAAATTAAAATTTCAAATTTAATATTGAGGTACCTACTCAATTTCATATTACTAATATTTTATTTAAATTTCTAGTTTTTTTTTCAAATTCATTATATAATTACTAAAAACTTAATGTTTATGACTGTATTTTAATGAAATAGTTACACTTTGTTTTTGTATAATTTATTTGCGCTTATGGAATATTTATCTTTGCGTTTTTGGGTTGCGTTTGGGCGATATTTTGCGCTTATGGGCTACAGCCCGTCTACCCGTACGACATACGTCCCGTCGTCGCCGTCTCGATACGTCGTCCGTCCCATGTTCCGCACGTCTTCGTGGCGGTACTCTCGTGCTCTGATAAAACAAGCGCACTCGAATTACCTCCACAACGCGCAATCGATACTCGGGGGCACGGCGTGTATCAACGATTGTCGTATCGTCGTCACAGGCGCGCGTCGATATAATACGCCGTTGGGTCGTAGCTCTGTCGTTTTTAATTACAATAATAATAATAATTACGATAGTGATATTATGTCCGCGTGTCGTGTACCCGGATGAACGTGACGACGACGTACGCGCGCCACATACTCGAGGATCGTAATGTGTTTGGCGATCGAGAGTACGACAAAACGTATCCGGGACTCGATAAGCCCGCGTCGTCGCACACCGTTGCGCCCGACGTGTGCCTCGTCACGAACCTCGCGTGTACCTACGCATAATAACACTGTTGTAATAATAATAATAATAATAAACACCATTATCCGCCGGTCTTCGCCGTGATCGATTACGGGAGCGGCCGGGAGTGAACATATATTATAATATATACACGGTTTTTCACCTTCGTCTCGCGTGATCGGAGCCACCTACTCCGATTTTCGCCCCCACCCCCCTCACACCCTCTTCACCTTCATCTCGTACTCCCATTCGTCTCCGTCGGCGCGGCTACGTCCTCGAGTCTCTGAGCCGATAACCTCGTTCGGAGCTCGGAAACCGGAAGATTTCGCGAATAAATACACAGCTTTGAATCCGCGACTCTAAACTTTCATATCTCTTAAACCATCGGTTCCCGACCCTTTTAGCCGGCGGCGCCCTTCAGAGCCGGATTAAGGTCAGAGTCGCCCTGGAGCAATATATATTTGATAGGAAATTTCTTATCGAGAAGTAGTTAAAAACTTAAAACAGTATAATATGTATTTAATGTAATATTGTATGAATAAGTTGAACCGTTTGCAAAAAATTCATTTGGTTCTTTATATTATTTAAATCGATTAGCCTGCATAACTACAGAAGTCGTTTATTTATAACAGAATTTCACAAAATGTTGTTTGTAAACTGTGATTAATACCACTATATTCATGGTTATACCATGCCGCTGGCCCACCCTTGTAATTTTGTGGATACATTATTCAGTGCTATAGCTTATAATTTTATATTTTAAAAATGAGAAAATATATTATCATAATGAAAATATGTAATTTTTCAATAGCCGACCTTATATTACTCGATTTAATTATGTATACATTTGAATAACTAAACAAATACATGATATTTAATATTTATATTACAAAAATTACACGCCACCCCCAAAAATTTGCCGCCCTGGAGCAAAAGTTCGTTTTGCACCTATGTGAATCCGGCTCTGGTGCCCTTTTGTTTTGTGCGAATTTTGTCGGGTGCCCTTTTGTGAATATCACGAGAAACGTGATAAAAATAAACACTAGTTTTCATTCGTAACTGATATAAAATAATGTTATCGAACGTATTAATATTAACAAATTATAATTTTATAGCTGTAAGTAAAAAGAAAAAATACTGCTTTAAAAGTGAAAAAAAAAACGTGAAAAACTAATAACTAATGATATATTTTAGGCTGCTTATTTTTGGAAATTTTGGCAATACATCTGGTTCCGCAATTTGAAACAGCGGGATACGGAGGTCAGGTTCTACATTGAGGTGGTTGCGATATTTGGTTTTAGTAGCCGTGTAATTTATGCGGCGTTTGTCATTTTTGTCATTTTAAAAATAAAGATTAGTGTTTTGAATATTACGCTGGAAAAGAAATTCGAGTGAACGTGCGACACACACACACACACACGTCCGTCTCGAAGTTCTATCGTTTCTGTCACTTCCGTCTCGACTCCGGCCACAGCGGTGTTCGCATTCGCTGTAAAGCTTCTATTTTTTTAATTTTTTTTTTTTGTTTTCACGATTTTCTCCTCGTGCTCCCTCCGCCGTCCCGGCACCGGGTCAACGTCTACGACGACGGTCACGGCCCCCCCGACCGTACCGGTGATGATTTTCGTCCGTCGTCGGGCGGGTTGCCCGCGCACGCGATACGTCACGGCGACGGGTCCGTACCGAACGGTCTACACGTCCCGACGACGTACCGTTATGGCGGCACGCCGCGCGCGTCAATAATAAACCCGGCAAGGTCGTCGGTCGTCCGGTACGATAACGGCGTCACGCGACCGATGCGTTGTTCTCTCGACGGAGTTCGGGACGATCCTCTGGAAATTTTTTACTTTTTTTTTTTTTTCTAGTGCGATTTACGACATTTCACCGCAGGGACACGCGTTATTATGCGATTCGAACGTGGTTTCTTCGCGGTGTCGTTTAGACTTTGAAGTCCGTCTCAAACGACGCCGGGTTCGACAAAGTCGAGACGACGCGGTCGGCGCCAACGTTTCTTCGAGCGGCTAATTCCGTGTTTGCGTGGCGGTCGTAGCACAGTAAACGCAGAACGCCTCGACCGAGTGAAAAGTATAAGTTTGTTTGGAAAGAAAAAAGAGGTTCAAACGTCGTTAGGTTTGTCCGAGCCGACCGAGTCGCGACGGTCAGAAATTATAGAAGCAGTGGTTTCCGTTTCAATCGGAATGCTTTCAGAAGAGGCTCAAGAAGAAAGAAACAAAGACGTGAAAATAAATATCGAGAAGGCTTTTCTAGAAAATGTTCGAGGCGAAAATCTACGGAGGACATTTTCGCGTTTTAACGTCGCCAACATCGGAGGAAATTATACGACACGAAACTGACACAGACGAAGACACCACGATAATGATTCATACGACGACTCTTCTACTTCAGATTAACGTATTTGATTATTGTGCGGGTAGTTAAAAATGTGTTTTTATGTTGATAAAGTAGTTTTGGTCAAATAAAATATTGTTTTAATAATATTATGATTGTATTTTGACCACAAAATATCGTAAACATCCCACTGCGCGTCGGCGAGGGTTAGGTCGTATTTGCGGCTTTGCGCACGATTTGAAAACATTTTCCGCCGTTTTGACGTTAGCACCGCCGATTCGATGTTCACGTATAAAACACTTTTACCTGCGGGCAACGATTTTTCCGTAAATCGTCGCCGGCCACCGGGATTGGACGGCGGGAGGGACGGGAGGAAGTGGCGGAGAGAGAAGCGGACATGATCGTATTTAACGCGAGGAAAAACACTCTGACGAGCGCTCGGAAATCAAAAACACAACTACACAGCACGACGGACGAGCTTCTCTGCGCGTTTTATTCGTTCGGAAACGCGTCGTGATAACATTATATCGTGTTGACGTGAGTCATAACGATTGTTGAAAACCGCGATGAACGACTACCGACGACGGTCGTGTACAGTACAGTAAAAATACGTACGAACGCGAATATTATAATATTATATACGAACAGAACATCCGATTAGTTCATATTATTGTCGTGTTTTCCTATTCAGACGGTAAAATTACCGTGTTCCACCATAGGCGCGCGCGGTTATAAAACAATCGAAATTAAATTAAATTAAATTTTTTTTTTAAAGCCGCGATAATAGCGCCTGATAAAAAAATAAATATAAGTACATATTATGATTATTCCGTCGCACGCCGCCACGGCATTAATTGTTCAGGAAGGCGATCGCTCATAATATCGGCCGTGTTATTAAACCGTGGCAAATTAATATCGTGTGTTGTACCTGCCTCTGTAATACGTTACGTACACGTGTGTACACGGGTTTCGCGTCTGAAAACTAGCAGCTACTGCGGCTGCTTAATCGTGTGCGCGTACCATCGACGGCGTCGCGTATGTTTGCGTTCGATAAACACATGACGGAAACAATGCCTTATGAAAGGACAATGAACAGATAATAGGCACTTTATATAATATTGTACCCGTGCGTGTATTATACGTTTACAAGTCATACTTTTTGAATGCACACTAGAATCTTCACACACACACACACACACACACACACACACACACACACACACACACACACACACACACACACACACACACACACACACACACACACACACACACACACACACACACACACACACACACACACACACACACACACACACACACACACACACAAAAATACACACACACACACACACACACACAAATACACACACACACACACACACACACACACACACACACACACACACACACACACACACACACACACACACACACACACACACACACACACACACACACACACACACAAATAACAAATACACACAAATACACACGTCTCAAGGGCACTCGTAATTATGATATTGCCATTCGTATCATACCACACACAGACACACACGGTTTAAGATACGCTTGTACAAGCAGTAAAAAAACTGTGACGTTCCCGAGATCGGAAACTATTAGTGAACGCCGTTAGCGAAAATTTTTAATAACTGACAATTTCGAAAAAAAAATATATAAAATAAAAAAATGTATACGGTAGTAATTTGAATATTTCAGTCGTAAAACGTACGGGTGTACGACCAGACATACTGCACGTGATATACCATTAGTGTAACGGCGTTTTAATAATCGGGACTGTCGACGTGCGCACATAAGCGTAAAATAATAATAACAATCATCGCTCACACGCGGCGAACGACGTTTCGTCCGCGCGATCGTTTATAATTCCGTAATGGCTTTATTCGAGAGACGGAAAACGCGTTTCGACGTCTGTTATGCGATCGTATTCGTCGTTTACACATTAGTCGTTTGTTTTACATGTTATGATCATCGGACTCGCTGCGCGATCGTGACGATCAAGAAACTGCGATGCGATATTGTGAGGAAAAAAAAACCCAAAGCAAACTTCCTTCGACATCGAGTTGACGGATACGAGGATCTCTGTGTATTGATGGTGCGCACCGTGTACTGTCACAAATCAAACCGTTGTTTCAGTACGAAAAAAAAAACAAAAAAACAAAACAAAACCTATTGACGACGTACGTTTAGAGTACGTCACAAACACAAAGCGCCATTATTTTTCGACCGAGTGGTTCGCGCCAAGTCTCGAACCTTTTCGGTCTTCGACTTCACTTTGTATCGATCACGTAGCGTGTGCAACAGTGGCGGATCCGGAAATCTATTTGGGGGGGAGGGGCAAAATCAAAAGTACGATATAATTTAACTGAACGTGTGTGTGTGTGTGTGTGTGAGAGAGAGAGAGAGAGAGCTATGGGATGAGTGATAATTATTTTTCAATATTGATACGATTAGGTATTTCGAGCGTTGGCGTATTACTACGGGTAGCTCGGTGTGGGGAGAAACGCCCTCCTCCTTGGATCCGTCAATGGTGTTTCGATGCCGCCCGCGGGTGTAAATCTTAACGGCGAGAAAACGTTATAACATCACGTTTGCCGGCCCGAAATATAAAACGGTCCCGCCGCCGCGATAACGGCTTTGAGATGAGCGATACCTACATATTATTATAGAGTATATTATTATTATTTCAATATGGTGATCGAACATGCGGGCCGTATAACGCACACGGATTCGGTAGCCGTGGGGGGGAGGGGGGAGACGACGATCCGAAGCAACGACGATATTTGCAAACGCACCGCACGCGGCCGTCTCTGGACCTGGCACGACTTCAAGACGTAAAACCGACACCACTTATAGGCACGACTACGTGGTACACACACACACACATGTATACGATGTACATACGCACACAAACACACGTATATACAAAATATATATAATTATACGCACACACACACACACGTATATACAATATATACATACGCACACCGGCACACGATGCGAATACGACTATCGTCCGACGTGTTCTTGGACCGCGTCCAAATCCCGACCCGTGTGTATTCCGTTCAACGTTTTATCGGTGCGGGTTAGGTGCACCGCCGTTCTCGAGTCCCGAGTGTCCAGTCTCGGACGTCTGCGCGATTCGTCCGCGTTTTGTACACGCCGTGCGCATACTATTATTCGTATGGAATAACACACGTATGTATTACGCGTATCGGGTTCGTGTCGCGGCGGTGTGTGCTGCGCAGTGAGAGTATCTCGTATGTTTATAATCATAAGTGTAAATTTGAATTATTTGCTAAATAAAAAAATTATTATTATTATTATTATTATTATTAATCAATAAGTTTCGATGAACATTTCACGGAAACCTTAACAAATAACACTATGACATAAGCCAATGGGAGAGGGGGACCGTACCCGGGGTCCCCCCCTGAGATCGCCACTGCGGCACGAACCAAAACGCGTGTGGGTAGCGATAAAATGCGCGGGTTCGAATTCTCAAACTGTGGATTCGAATGTGTTTTGTGAAAAATTTTAGAAGAGGCTGTGAGGGGAAAGGGTATTTGGTGCGGGGCGGTCAAAAATCGCATCGGTCTACTCGCATTGCGTGCACGCACCAGTTATTAGGACACGGCGTTACGCGGGCGTATTAACTGCGTGCGGCAGCGGCAACAGCGGCGGCTGCTGCGGAGACTCGTCCGGAGAGGTAAGTACCCGAGGCTGCACGGTCCGCCACGGTGCCGTCGCGTGTTTCGAGTACATGGAAGCACACACACACACACACACACACACACACACACACACACACACACACACACACACACACACACACACACACACACACAACTTATACCTTCACCGACGGTTTGACGTGCACGCGCCGCCGTTGTGATTTTCTCGTCCGGTCGACACGCCGCCGCCGTTCCTCTCGGTTTGCCATGTGATTAACATACGCGAGCCACGTGTTATTATTTATTTATATTGTGTTATTTATTATTTTGTACACCGATCGCCGCAGGGTGCCCGCCGCATAGAGATTCACACGATGACATTCGATCGTGCGCGTCGCGCTGTTTCGAATACTTTTCCGCGTACACGGTTTTAAACATAAATAAAATTAAACGATTTTACATTTTTATTTATTTATTTTTTTTTTTTTGTTTTTTTTTCAATAACCATTACTGTTTATACGTTCGACTCGTTTTAGGGTATCGAGCATTTTTTTTTTTTTGAATCGCAAATACTATTTACGAAAAAAAATTATCGTAAAAGAGAATACTGTTTTTCGGAAATGTTCAAAACAGTCAAATGTCAACAGACAGACCAAACTGAGGTGTAAACGCATAAAGTTTAGAGTAGTGGTTTAGCTAGATTTGTTTAGTAGACTGTACAAAATGTTCGAATACTCCGGCTTCTCCGCCACTCACTTTTAGTGAAATGCTTTTACTTTTCAAACCGTCCATCGAATAATATTAAAACTCAAATAAAATTAATTAAAAAACAAAAAAAATATATCCTCTTTCGTCATGTCATGTATCTAACGAGTATAGTGGTTGAGTTTTGAGATAACTCAAATTCTTGAAAACCACACGGGTAACACAGTCAATGAGCGTTTTAAAATATCAACTAAATAAAAAACTAAATTCAAATCGGCGCGTTATCCGGGCTTAAATATTGCTCTCGATGAACCTCCGTAAAACATCCTATATTCAGCAGTGGGCCTTGCAGTAATTTGCTTGTAATCAGAAAACGCTTATGCCGAAAAATATCACATCGACATACTTCGGATTTGCTCGCGTTCTCCGTATTTCGAGATTTCGTCAGGTGCGCATTTCTCGATTTGTCCGCCAGTATGAACTAATCGCTGTCGCATTATTTTTGTTAGAAAAAAAAGCGATTTGACAGCGTTTTTTTTTTTTCGCATTAACGTTTTGATAAACAATCGTTTTTCGACGCGCATGTTAATAATTATAATACGACACGCACACGACACGGATGACAATGAACGCAGAAGCGTCTTTGGAAACGTGAACACGGTTAACGTACGTATATGAGTTTAAGAGATTTGCCGTTCTATAGAAAATCGGGGGTCGTTTCTCGAAATTTATCGGCACGAATAACGAACTGTAGGTACGCATCCGTTGATCTTGGCACGGCTTTTTTTTTCGAAGATCGCAAACGATTCGGGGCGGGGTCGTTAAAATCAAACCGATTCAGTCGTGTTCAAAAAAGAGGTAACACAGACACAAACGCACTAGACCTCCTCCCTTACGATGACTTCAAAAACTTCACAAAAACCAATATTAAAAAAAAAAAAAAAAAAAATGGCAAATCCTATGGAAAAGCCAAACCACTAAATTAAACCAGATCAAGAACACAATATTCAGATGGGAAAACCCTAACCTACACCGAAAAGACGAAACGACCATAAATCGCCTAAAAATCGGACACACCGGATAACTCACGGGTTCCTTATGTCAAACGGTGAACACCCCACCTCCATCTGCGAAACTCGCAAGACACAGATCACAGTCAAACACATCATCACAGAACGTCACGAGTACCAACAGGAGCGCACAAATCTCAACTCGACGGAAACACTTGATGAAATCCTCGGACCAAACCCCGATCGAAATACGATAATTATTACCTTTTTAAAACTAACCAATCTTATAGATAATATAAAATAAAGTATTACTCACGAAAATTGTAAAAAACTGTAATTAGCATTAACTTATGGCCCCCGATGCAGCCGTGTTATATATAAAGATCGATAATAAAAAAAAAAAATTAATAAAAAAAAAAAAAAATAGAAGTAAGTACACTAAAGTGTCCACTGACGTACAACTGCTCAAAGACGTTAATAATATACACTAATACGTACGCGTTTGTACATCGTATCGTATCGTATTGTTTTTAAGACGTTTCGACGTGATGTTTCGTGTACTGTCACCGGTTCGAATGTCGGAATTCGTTTTTTTTTTTTTTTGCAATTATTATCGATATTCGTAATGTTTTTCGGTGAACATCGAGACACGTGTAATGTATGTGTGTTTCATAAACACCGTGACGCAGCCCGTCGTCGGTACGTTCCGCACGGGGTTCGTATGAAAAAAAAATACGAGTAAAAAAAAAAAAAGCAAAAAAGAAAGAAAGAAAAAAAAGGAGAAAAAAAAACACCAAACTGACGCCACTGAATAAACGACGTGTTTACAGGCGCACGGTACATCGTCGGGTATTGTGTGTAGGTACACATCCGCGCGGGTAATCGGACGGGTGAAAACCGGCGGCGGCGGAAAAAAAAAACGAAACGAAACGAAAACGTTTTTTCCATTAATTCGAAACTCTCGACGGTCTCGGATTCGTTCCGTCGTCCTTGAACTACCAGTGACCGAGTGGTCGACACTGCAGTGGGTAAAAAACGAAAAATTCTTCGAGACGTACCGCCGGAGGTGATTTTTTTTCGCGTTTTTTTCGTCGTTACCATTCACTGTCGATACCGCGACGTTTCGGTGCACACGTATTATCGTAATCCAACGCGTCGCCGCCGCCGCCGCCGCGGGTCCGTTCTCTCGTGGATTTTCGCGTGACCGTCGATCGTTGTTGATCGTCTACGCCTTGGCGCGACGACTGTCGCACGGAAGGCGCGTATAATAATCGGCGACGAGACGATTTCCATTTCAGATATCATTCACGTCGCGTTTACGTACGCGTACGCGTAGAGACCGTCTGCGCCAGGCCCAATTATAACGATTTTTCTCTCTCTCTCTCTCTCTGTCCCTCTTGTAAATTACTTAATCACCTCCGGTTTCATTGTCCGTCCGGCGCGCTAAATACTTTCATTAGTCGTGTTGAAAATGTTTATCGCCGCAACAATAGATCGGCCGGGCGTCGTCGTCGTCGTCGTCGACGGCAGACCCCACGGGCGCGATTTATTACGGCAATGTAATTGCGCGCGGGGAGCCGGCGAGAAAATAATGATATTATTGTCGTCGTTGTGTTTTCGCGTGCGCCTGGTGAAAACGCGATAACGTTTACGACGGATCGATTAAGTCGTTTTCGGGAAGAATACGCGACTCGCGTTTCCGATCGACTCGAGCCACTTTTTGAACAATGCGACGACGAAGAAACAGATCTGCCGACGTCGCCGATTATACGGCTACAGTAATGGTGGCGTTTAACCGCTCTCGTTTATCTTTATATCGTTTCGCTTTGCGCCGCCACGTCACAAAACAAAAAATACAAAACAAAAAAACACAAAACAATAAACACAAAACAAAAAATACGAAACAAAGAAAAGATCGAGATCGTCGGTACGGAGATCATTTTTCGCGACTCGATCGGATTTTGATTTCGTCACCGCAGTCGTCGTGACGTGCTCGCGTACGGGTACGTCTCCTCCGTGTCGTGTGCGGACGACGAACGATTGTTATTCACGCGGCGCAACGTCGACGAAAATATCGTTCGAATTTCCAACGGCACCGCGACAAGAGTAACCTTCTAGTACGGTTTGTGTACGGACTATGCGAAAAACAATCGAACAGCCATTTCGGTGGTACGACGAAGAGAAAAAAAAAACGGAACGCACGTACACGCGACGATCCAATATTACCGTCGAAGTCGCGCGGTCGATTAATATTCGTCATACGAGATCAATTATTATTCAAAACCGACGAAAAAAAAAATCGCGATATTCAAATTACGCGCACCGCGTGGTGTTCCATTACAATCGTCACAATAACTTTCTATAATTAAACCGGCCGGTTTATTCTCGCACAAAAACGGATCGCAGCGTTTTACTTTTATCTCGTACACGCCATATGATGATAATAATAATAATAATAATGATAATAATAATAATAATAATGATAATAATAATAATAATAATGATAATAATAATAATAATATATACCGTACAGCCGATTGTGTAAAACGTGAAAGTTTATACACACGTGTGTGTTTTAAACGTACGCCGCTCGTGTGTGCACGCGCGCTCGTGTGTGTATAAAATAAATATATTACGTACGGACTGCGTATAACGACGTTTCGACGGCCACGAAATTCGATATTATGATTGATATTATTATGGTTCTCGGAAAAAATCTCCGTGCACAAGCGTAATTAGTCTGGCGGCCGTCAGTGTGTGAGAAATCAAACGCATATTATCCGAGCTCGGATCCCCTTGGACCGCAGAAAAAATTCTCTCGACGTCATCGTAATAACCACACACACACACACACACACACACACACGTCGGAGCCCGGCCGGCCGCAGAACGCCGAGAGATCGATAATATTGCTCAAGACGGTCCTTCGGCGTGCATCGTATCAGAGGCGTTTAGACTGCCCGACTATCATCGTCTCGCGCGAATCGGTCAAGGAATCGGCCGCCCGGTGGTTTTCGTCGGAGCTGTCCCGTCGATTACGCCGATCCGTACGGTATAATATACATACCGTAGGTCGGTTTTCGATCGACGCCCGAAACAGGCGTTTGCGGTCCGACCGATATCGAACCGATACGCGATTTGCCGCGGTCGACCGCAAAGTATGTGTACATTCCGGAGAGTTGTTATACTCCGACGTACCGCGTCCATAATGTGGACACGGGTCAAAAGTCCAGGATCGCATACGAGGGGGGGAGGGGGATATGTCGGGCAATCGGATCGCCTTGTCCCGTTTTTCGGGGGGAAAAAAAAACGTTCGGTAAAATACGATTTTTGTTCGTATTCATACAAACCATAGTTATTTCACGTGTTATCATTTATTTATTTATTTACTAAATTTAACGGGTTTAAACCCTTGTGTACATAATTTCTAGTCACATGTAGTATAGATTATTAATCATTAAATTGTTATATAATATTATAAACAGACAAGCAGAATATTAAAATAAATGTTAACAAAAATCAAAGGAGGGGTCTTCATTGGCATTTTTCAAGAGACGTCTGAGTGCTTCATTAGATTATCAATAGTTGGTATTGCATAAAGGAATAAAGAAAGGTGCACGGTGTCTAGATTGTCTTTGGGGAACTTTGAAATTGACTAATGATGGTATCGATGGAGAGTCAACATTGCCGGCAAGCAAGTTTTTTAGGAATATTGTTCCTAGGACATTTCGGCGATCAACAAGTGTCTTAAGATTAAGACACTTGTTGAAAATCAAATTATATTGCTATCATAAATTTAGCGTCAACAAACGGATTTGTCACAGTGTAACTTTACTACGGTCTGTGCAACGTAATTTAACGTACTATAAATACGTTTTCAGACTTAATAATGAATGATTAATAACAGTTAGATGTAATGTTCGCCTGTTATCATTGCTATTCCGTGCCTATTGTTTCGTTAAAAATAATGGCGAGTAAAACGTTTTATGATCACTTGCTTTCGTGGCAGTGGGTAGAGAAATATTTCCATCACCGCTGAGCAAATAATTTAGAAACTGACAAAAGAGACGAGGAAAATTGAGTTTTTTTAATTTTACTATTTTATAAAAATATTTTTTTCGTGTATGAAATTCGTATATATATATAAATATGTTTTGTATTATTTAAATTTATTCGAAGGGCGATTGTTTCATACTCGGTGGTGACTTAATACTTAAATGTGTGTACATTAATATAATTAGTAAATATACAACTAGATTTGCGATTTTGAACGTTCACCGCGATTTTTTCAAGACGTCGTAGAAACCTATCATAGAATCGTTCAACTGCGATCGAGTTTATCGTCTCGTGTTCTAAACACCGGCACGTGATCTTTTAGCTTACGAACATTTTATTTTTCCAAGTACAAAGTGCATAATGATATAGGCCGTACACGACGTACTATCCACAGAGTTGTATAATATTGATTTTCTGTCGACGAATAACTGTATCGGACGACGACGTCATAATACATAACGACGAATATAATTATAATATCGGATTATAACGTATATTCGGTCGGGTCGACGTCGGAGTGACAACGTTATTATTATTAATATTGTTGTTGTTTTTGTTGTTTTCTTACGATTGGATTACGATACGACTTGAGCACTACTCTGCACACGGCGGCGTGTACACGATATAAGATTGATACGCATGTACCTACGTGTTATAGACAAAACGATTTCTCTAATCTAATCCGACCGATACGGCAGTCGAATTTTTCGACCGACGCGACGCACCGAGAGAAATTTAAAACACACAAACGTCCCGTGTACGATTAATGTATAACGCGTGCATCGCGCGTGTATGAATATTATAATATTACGTGTAAAAGTGTTGAAAAAAAAAAAAAAAAAACGAACGAGCTAATTAATTTTCCGACTGTGGGCGTTCGGCACGGACCGGAATACGTCGTGAAGTGTATCGGACTCCGTAATAATATTAAAATACAGATAGACCGTATATTACGAGTTTCATATTATATTATATTATGTGCTGTAATATAACACGTCGTAAATATCATTATCGTTATTATTGCACGCCGTAGCTGATGTAGAGCGCGAGGCATGTGTATGTAGGTACACGAGTGATACCCACACTACCCACACACACACCGCATAGTCGACCCGTTACGTGCGTCCGCGATATCACACACCCGGGCGAGAGAAGCAAATCGGTGACGTTCGCGTAGTAAGTAAACGAATAGAAAAAAAAAAATAAAATAAAAATAAATCTTTTGATGTGAATATGACTTATTACAAAAAAGCATTTGGCAAAAAATTTATTAATTATTTAGGTCGGAAATATTTTAATTTAATGCCACTACATTAAAAAAAAATCATTTACTCTACGACTGGGAATCTTAAAATTGCAAGTATAAAAGAGCAAATTAACTTATGGTTATTTTCTTTGCTAAATGTATAAAGATTAAAATGCAACATTGTTTCAAATTTATTTCAAATTCTAAATGTAACAATCTTAGATTTAATTTAAACATTTAATAGTGTACTATTACTACTATTACTACTACTATATTATATATTTGTGTCTTTGATTATATAATGATGTAACTCTCTACCTCCATCACAAGCTTGTGCTTAAGGGAGGTAGATAATTTATTGTAAAATTTATTCTTAATGTTATTATTTACTTGAATTATTATAAATGGTCTCTATACAATAAATAAATAAAAATAAATAAATAGTGTTATAGACTTTAACGCGCGGCGACGCCCTTGCGAGTAAAAATGTGCTCGGCTCACGGATTCGAAAAACGTATTACACAAACCCCGTGGTCGTCGTGCGGTCCGGTCCACGTAGACACTTAACCCTTTTTCTTTCTTTTCGACAGACGCACTCGTGACGATAATATCACGCGCCCGTACAATAAACTTAAATCGCGCCGAGACCGCAGCAATAATAATATAGTAACTACTACGTGTACCCCACCGCCGTGGCCACGCGTACGGCGACGAAATGTGGCGCGTGCGATTTTATTATTACTATTATTACTATTATTATTATTATTATTATTATTATTATTATTTTATTTTTTATTTTTCTTCACGACGAGTGTCCGCCGCCGCCGCCGCCACCGTCGCTGTCCACCTGTTGCTGCTTTCACTCTCTAGCCGGCCCGTCGTATACGTACGCGCGCGCTAGAAACGTCCTATCGTTTTTACTTTCTACCCGCTATCATTATCATTATCATTACTACTATTACTATTATTATTATGATAGTCTCGCGCGTCCGGAGGGCACACACGTTTTTGACCATCACCTTCAAGGTCGTCCCGCCGCATCGCGTCCCGGCGTACGTATTTTATTTATATATATATATATACCCAATACACGTACTCGTTTATAACGACGACACGCCGTTATAACCGTGTGCCCGTACGAACGTCGTTTGTGTGTCGGCGCAGCGCGCACTTCCGATTTCGTAACGTTGTCGTCGGCAACTCACACACACACACACGCTGCGCGCTCACGACGATTTCCTCTCCGTGTTCGACCGTATTCTAACGCACCGGCGCCACAGTAGTTTTTCTAAAAACAGTCACGCCACGTCGTGGTGTTGTACGGCGGAAATCGAATGTCCGCCAGTCGGCGACCGGGCATTATAATATCGTGTTAAACGAAACGGGTAAGCCCGCGGGCGAGGCGACGAAATCGCGTTCGATTCGCAACACGTGGCCGATAATAATCGATCGATACAGAGTACTACTACCCAGCCGGTGGTATCGTATACGAGTGGTATCGTACGCACACGTCACGCCGCAAAAGCGAGGGGACCGCGCTCGCACTCGAAATCGTTCGGTAGCGATACACTTTTTCTGACACGTGTGACGTGAATTCCGGCGTCTCGGGCACAAGCGGTTAGATCTTCTTCTCTTTCTCGGTTTTTTTTTTTTTTTTTTTTTTTTGTTCTTTAATTAATCTTATCGATCGCAGCAAGAGTGCACGTTTCGAACACGTAGTCGGCGTAGGACGAACGACCGCACACGGTAATTATTGTAATTCGCCGCCCCGAGTCTTTGGTGAAAAATCCGAGTGTCCCGAGTCCGGCGACCGGTCGTCGGCCGGGAGACGACGATAACATTTACGCACGGGTTCCCGTGCTCTCGAGTGCGTGGTATAAACCGGTTACGACCGGTGACCGTAGTCGCTCTGCCGTAGCGTATCGATCGGAGTCCACGCATCGCGCGTGCAGCACTCGGCGCGCTGTCATGGGCGTACGCGCAGAAAAGATACAGGGTGGTGCAGGGCCGCGGACGAGACGCGACGGTTTCCGACTTATCGCGTCTCAATTTCGTTTCCTCCTCCTTTTCCTCCTCCGACGACGACGGGTCTGACACGAATAATCATCGTTCCCGTGCGCAGAAGCCGCCGTTTTCCCGGTTCACACACAAGTCGCCTTACCGGTGTATATAGTGTGTACCGCCGCTGACGAAGAACGCGTTTATAAATAACGCGCATAGTGCGATCCTTTTGTGAGCGTATCTCCCACGACGTCCGGCCCGGATCCGTAATTGCGCCATGTGAAATCGTATATTATTATAAATAATAATTATCGTAACAATATCACATCGCGTGTAAACGGTTATTGTTTTTTTTCTTCTTCTTATTTTCGCGTTTTGTTTTTCTCTCGCGCCTACACTCCGCGTGTACTCTTTACAGACGTGATAAACCGCAGCTATAATTCTTTGAAAGCGACCCGTTTACAGAACGACGCGCGTTATGTCCGAGTGTGCAGGCGTCGTTCGAGCGTACGTTATTTTTTTTTCGTGATTTTTTTTTGATTTTCGTGATCTCGAACCACAAAGACGACAAAACTAACGTTCGACGGTGCCGCGGGTATTTATATATCGTTATCGACGCTGCGGCGTCTCGAGGAGATCGAGTGCGAGGTGTACGCGCTCTTAGAAATTCTCATTTATACGTTTTTATATAATGTGCGCGCACGCCGCGAAGAAAAAAAAACAGGATTTCTTGAAAACCGAAAAAAAAAATCCGAATCAGGAACCGGTAACGAAAACAGGAAAATAATAATTCCAGTTTCAAAGTTCAGACGACACTTAATTATTCGACTGGCAATTGTAATTTCCCCCCACCCCTCTCGAAGCGTATAGGTACTATACACTTCAAAGAGAAAATAGCGGTTGAAATCGAAATCCGCACGATTAAATCTATATCATCAAAACACGACGACGACGATGACGACGACAATAATATTCTCGTTGTATTATATATAGGCATATCGTATGACTATGATATATTATTACCTGTACGATATGCCCGTCGTCGTACGGACGACACTCGTCACACGGCGTGATCGTCTGCAATGACGACGAGGGGCGATGTCTCTTTGTCTATAGGTACATAGATCTGCCCGTTTTTAGCGCGACCGAAACCATCGACGACCTATCTATATTATAATTGTATCTGTTGCGACTCGGCGAAACGGTTTTTTTTCCTCTCGTGATTCGTTAGTTATTTCCGAAAACGATGCTATTTATCCAGAAACTTCAATCATTTGTGTTTCGTCACGACAAAACGCGTGAAATATAGGCGATCAATGACGGATCAGTAGATCTCAGTCAGAACGTCTTCGAGACCAATAATTATCGACCGCCTTCTTACGAACAGTTAACTCGGACGGAAACCGTTATTATCGTTCGTCAAATCATACGAAAAACCGTAATGTGTATTTATGATCTGTCGCGAAAAATCTCTGCGACCGTTACGATTACGCTATGCAAACAACGTAGTGCTACAACTCAAAGTGTGATCGTCAATGGACGAAATCGCGGATTTCGAAAATGACCGCTTTTCCGAACACCATAAAAACGTCAGAGCCCGAAAATTTCTGCACGCGGCCGGAGGACTTAAAGCCGGACTCATACAGTTCGCGGTCGGCTTTCTTCAAGAGGCCAAAGTCCGATCTAGGGGGGGGGGGATGAGACGATTTTTCAACCTCAACCGACGGCTTCGCCGAGCCGGCGCGATCTCGACGATTCGACCGTGATCTTTACGGATAAACCGCGCGGAACGTGTCGTCAAAATCGGCAAATGACGCGCGTACGATATTGGTGTCGTGACGCGTTCGAGTAAACCTCGCGATCTGCCGACGGCCGGGTACGACACACGCGGTGTTGCACGACGCCCGCCGATCGTAATAATAATTGAATCGGTCATTTCGAAAAGGCCATAATATCTCCGTAAAACGAAATTTTTCAGGATACGTAAAACATTGTTTTCGAAATTGAATTTAAATGAAAATTGAACATCGGTTAAATTATTTAATTCCCTTATAAAAAACCTACTATGGTATTACATTGATTATATTTCATACCTATTGGATTATTTTATGAGGCAATGAACGTGTTTGAGATATGGCCTTTTGCAATGGACTGTAAATTTTCATAATATACGCATTCTTGGTAATAATTTTATCAATGAATTTCAAAATTACTTCTTCTTGGTGATTTTGTAAAATAAATCATATTTGTAATATTATTACGGCAGTAATCACAGCGATTTGACGATATATAATATATACGCGACACCGTTCGTGAGTATTGCGCACAGAGTGGTATAGCGACAAAAAAAAAAAAAAAATAAAAAATAAAAAATAAAACAGTTCTCTGCGTTATAATTATCGCCGTAATAATAATAATAATAATAATGGTAATAACGACGACAACAATGACGATAGGTAATCGTTCGGGTCGCGCGCACAAACGGCGGTGATAATAACGAGTTCTCGACGTCGGGTGTCGTATTATTTATACGCAGAGCACCGCGGCGAAAAACGTTTTGTAAACATAATAATAATAATAATAATAATAATAACACTTATAATAACACTAATAACACTGATAATACGCGATAATAATAATAATAATAATAACGACAATCAATAACACACGAGCGAATGCGTTTTCTGTAACAATGTCGTCGTAAATCTCCGTGCGTCCGCCGCGCGATCGATTCGCCGTCCGTGTCTTTATAAATAGGTATTCGTATATACATAATATCAACCAGCAGATATGACGCCTCGGAGCTTACCTATATATTATAATATTATAATCGCGGTTACCGCGAGGTATGGACGGTTGTCTTTTTTTTTTTCCATATCGGTGTCCAGGGCGTGTGTATTACGTTATAATAAATACGAGTCGATACTAATTATACTCGTACGTATGAATCCGAAACAGTGTCTCGGCATCCGATCGCGCGGTGAAAGTCGCACAAAAACTTAAATGTTTGCCGTATACACGTGAATTAAATTCAAAAACATATTATGAATTGTGTGTGTCATGTGAATCGTACCACTCGCATAAATTAAACGCGAACACTGTACAACACTTGGCGCAAACATTAGTTTCCCGTCTCTTTTTTTCTTTTTTCTTTCCCCGCGTTAAAGTTTTCGCCCGGCTGCACGACGTGATTTCTAACAAATGTAGATCGCAAAACACTCGGTTCGTTCGTTTTTGTTTCGTTTTTTTTTTTCCATGGCGTAAATCCGAAAGCAGGTTACTCTTGATAACAATCGGTTTGCGAGCCACGCGCTTTTATCGAGTATTTCCGTAATGTCTTTTCGTTTTTTCGAGATGACGACGACGACGGCGTGGTCCGACAAACGGGGTTTGATTCGTCAGTAATAAAATCCGATTCGACGTGAACGCGCGGTGAGATTCTATTCAGAGTAGTTCTATTCGGCCATACGTGTATGTTTATATGACAGGCGTATTTTGTCGACATATTCCATCACCGCAGGGCACGCGCAAACAAAACGATAAAATTGCCAAATTAAAAAACATTTCGAGTCGAATTCAGGAAGAAAACGAAATTCTCGTACGATTCACGTGCGCCCTCGAATCGGTCTGGGGCGCCACGGGTTTTCCGAGTCGGACCGAAAACCACGACGGATTCTGTTCGCCGCGTTCGGTCGCAAAGCCGTTTACCAGACCGTTCGGTCGGATCCACACCCGCGTTAAAGTAAAAGGATACGAGCTGTATTGTTCGTCGTCGTTGTCGTTGAAGACGCTGGCGCGCGCGGAAACCAGAGCGTCTCATATACACACGCAGGACACAATGCGTTTTCAAAATCTGTCGTTACCGAAACTGGTTTATACCTGTTCTCAGATCGCAAAGCCGTTCTGAAATTCGGTAACGAGTAACCGTTGAAACCGTCAGACAAATGATTTGCTCGAGGCGTGTTCAGGCTTTCTGTCTGTATAATTACCCGTTGAGCTAAAGTGTGACTGTGTTACTATCAAAGACCAATCTATTCGACTGTGATCGAATATCGACGGCGACAATGCAAAAGGGGAATAAGCGAAATTTTCGAAATTATTCGGGAGAGCTAAAAAACGATTTTTACCGATTACTTAGCTCATCGTTGAATATTTTTAATTAAATACACACACGTGCCATTAAGAAAAATTCGGGTTTTTATCTGTTTTAAATTATCGTTGATTAATGATTTAAATCGATTGAAAACTGAGTATGATTTCTATGTAATTTGTATTGTGAAATACATTATATTACCAAGCCTTAAAGACGTTTACATAAATAAATAACATGGATTTTGGCGTTGATTCCCTTTTGGATTGCGACAAAGAGTCGTACGATCAAATGTCACGCGACAAAGCGTCGCATGACGAACAGATCTTAGATCGAATCCAGACCGAATTCAGTGGCGTACTCAGCACCGTTTACTGGGGCAGGGGGGAAACGAAAACGTATTGCGAATCGAGCTGTGGAGCTTATGCCACCACACCTCCTTCCACGTTGTAATGTTGGTACCTATTTACTACGAGTAATTCGATGAACGCATTGAACTCAGGTCGTTCATAAACACATTTTGTCTACATATTATTCGGTACATCGTTCGTTACGGACACGAATGATAACGATTCGCACAAGTATTTATTGATTAAAATTCATTATTCGTAGAAAATACTTAAATATCAGTTTCTAACCGTAATGACGCCTCCGTCGGTACTTGTAATATTTTAGACTAAAACAAATGCCACACGGAGGGGGATCTATCTCCCATGTCCCCCTCCCCCGTGAGAACGTCCGCGAGACTGATAGAGATTCCGGCCTATGTCCGTCTGTTCGCCGACGTGTGAGCGCGTGCCGTGGGGTTTTGCCCGTTTGTCGTTATCGCCGCGCCGGGATATCTGGAGCGACGACAAAGGACCGACGGCGGCGCCCAGGAGGTCGTTTTTTCGCCCACCGCACAACGACAAGGTGTCCGCCGCGCGGCCGGAGGGACCTTTCGCACGAGGGTACGACACGGCTGTTGATTGCTCCCGCTCGGTAATTATCGTGTTTCGATGGAGTTTAACGCGACGGCCACCGCGAGTGAGAGAGAGAGACAACAGGCCGTGTGACGGCGGTCCACTAATTACACACCGACACGTTTGCATACGCACACACACACACACACACGCTTTTATTGACCGCGGTGTTGTGCGCGTACTCGTTGTTTGAATTTAGCCGACGAGGTTAAACGGACGCGAGGGGAATAACGAAACGAAATCGTTCCCCTTGACCACGCGCGCAATCGCTCAAAACGTCGACAATGCGTCCGCACGACTGACCTCCTACGCACTGCTCGTGTACTATAACGCGGGTCTCGTGAACGATGTAATATTCCAGTCGGAACCGTTTGGTCGGTGGTCTATCGAAAAGTATAAACGGCGGCAGAACTCGTGCCCAAGCGGGAGCGTTCGCCGCGCACACGTTTAGGCCATAACACGTATATTGTGCCCGACCGGACAAAACACCACACGAAAAAAAGCCGTATCGCAACGTGATTTTATCACAATACACGGTTTACTGCAGATTTGTGCCTCCTCCTCCTCCTCCTCCTCCTCTTCTTACTTCTCCGGCAGACGTGATAGTACCGCGCAGGGGAAGTGTAATTCGGTGTAAAAACTTGAGAGGGGGGCTAGGTTTTTTATGCTGCTCATAAGACCTATGTACGGACCAAAGCCACTCGCTTCACTCACGACTATAATTCAATCGATTTTAAACTATTCACATTTAAAACTTAGCAGTTTGGTTCTCGGGGAAAAATAAACGAATCAACTTTATCGTTTTTTTTTGTGTAAAGTTCATAAAATCAATTTAAAAACAACAAAAAAAGCAGATATATAGGTATATATATCAGTACTCAGAACTCAATTACTTCAATATGATGTATAAGTTTTTAGTGGAAAAAATCATCAACTACGTCCCGATTATTTATCATTATATTCGAATGTTTTTCAATACTCAATACAGAAAACTCGTTAGGGGGGCTAAGACGTGTACTTTAAACTTTTATGGGGCTTAGCCGTCGTAGCCCTCGAATTGCCATCTATGGTACCACGACTTGACGGCGGCGGGTATCACCCTCTCGCACATCGAATATTCTATGGTTATAGAACACTCGCGAAGGACGACACTCTGCACGTAGAGGTTCACACGACAAACAGCACGGTGGTCGGCAAAACGGTTATTATTGAAAAAAAATTAAAAAAATAAAACCTATGCGCTAATAACTACCGTGCGTGAGCGAGTCGAAAACAAATCTGACCGTCAGGCGAATATACTGGTTATAGGTATACATACGAGTATATATATATATATATATGTATACGTTGTTATTATTTAACGTGCCGGTCGGAAATGGCTAACGAACCAGTTGTACGCAGACGAAACTTTTCAATTGTGTGTTAGAAAGTAAAAAGGTTTTTTATTATTACTTTTTTTTTTCTTCGAACGACAGCAGTTTGTTGTCGTCTGATATTGTTGCGGTACACGCGCACGAGTCTGTGTATATATGTATTATTTTATAACACGTACAACTACTACTACTGTCTACTACTACTACGACTACTGCTGCTACTACTACTACTACTACTACTATAATAGACCTATAACGGTCGGTGAGCAGGATTTTTCACTCGAAAACCATTCGTCTACAATACATTTATTTATTTATTGTGTGTGCGTGTACACGTGTAGCCGTGTTGAAATTACCCCGGTTACAAAAGAATTATACGGTTTGTTGCAGCGTATACACGTGGCGTCGTGGGGACGGTTGTCCGCAAACCGTCAACGCGGTCCAAATGCGATTCGGACTTTTCTCTCGGAGATCGCAGCAGCAGGAATCGTTCGCGGATCGCAAACAATAACACGTATTGTTGTGTGTGCCGACCGAGCGTAGTTTCGTCACGACAAAGATGTTATTATATAATAATAATAATAATTATTATTATTATTACTAATATTAGAAATATTGCTGTTGCACGTCAAAACGATTGCGGTATACTGCTCGTAGTGGTCGTCACTACTGCGGCCGTCGATGATCTACGCGGGACGACGAAGAGAAGAGGGGTGGGGCGGGACAGGAGGCGCGTGTCGGAGATCACGAGATGAATGACGTGCGATTCCGACCGCGGCGCGTTTGATCGATCGCCCCGACCGCTCGATAAAAACGACGAGGAAACCGTGCAGCGCGGGAGGTGGACGTTTGCCGTGAAACAGCGCGTGCCACCCCGTCCGGGAAACTGATCTCTGAGGAGCTTGACATTAGGAACAATGGTATTGTACACTGCACAATATCTCAGGGGCGTGCGATCGCGCGAAAATAATAATAGAAGACAATACGTAGGTAACGAAAAGACGGACGACAACAACAAATACCGTCGGTTTGTAAAGGTATGGAAATTTTAAATTATGATTCGTTATAAATCATAATATATAACACACACACACATAACACGCGACGACCATAATATAATATTAACAAAGTGTTGTACACCATGCAGTTGTATCGCACGGGACTGTTGGAATATAATAATAATTGCACTGTTATGTTATTTTACCGCAAACGATACGGTAGAATTACACCGGTTCGAGTTGAAATCGAATATAATATTTGAATTGCGCTTGCGTCAAAAAAAAAAAAACAAAAAAAAAGTGGCCGATATACGGTAAATATACTTAATGACGTTCGATCGATTCGATTTACTTAAATACCGTATTGTTGTTGTACGTTTCGACGTTTCTGTTGGCAAACCGCGGACACTGCAGAGGACCGATCGAGTTTACCGACATTGAACATTGATTGACGGAAAAAATCACCAAAACGATTATTCTTGTTTGCCGGTCTGCTTGGAATTTTCGCACGATCTAACAAGTGTCAGCAAGGAGGGTGATATTACGCGAATCGTATTAGAAAGAATACTATTAACGTTAGGTTATATAATGAGTATAGAAAACACGACAATTTTTTTTTTTTTTTACTCCATCGCGATTCAAACATTTCTACTTGCACATAACCAATTTTACGACCCGAGTGTCATTATAACCTAACCTTTTTCTTTCTTTCTTTCTTCGTTTTTTTTTCTTTTGTTTTTTACACGGGTATAGTCGGATCAAAATAAAATACGCGATACCACCTTTTATCCCGGGTCGTTGCTTTGCCGCAACAGGTGTTTGCGTATGCACAACGGCGTGCGGACGTTATTACGAAAATCGTAATACGCGTTGCACTCGGACGCCGCCGACGTTATAGTTTTACACGTTTTCGTGATTTCGCCGCGCGACGATTTCACGTGGCGGCGACTCGACGCAACGGCCGAATCGTCGCAAGACTACTGCGTCCCGAAACATTGCAGTGTGATTCAAGGCGTTAATCAATAATAAACGAGTGGAAAACGCCGTCGTTGTTGTTTCAAAACTCGTTTTTATAGTGAAAAATTAAAAAAATTTAAAAAAATAACACACACACACAAATTTTACTAACCCCGAGCCGAGCCGAATGCCGATTCGCGCGAATCATTGAGTGTACGCCGCCGGCGGGACAACCGTCGTGTACGTTCGTGTTATATCTGTAATGATTTACGCGTGCGTAACCTTTGGTTTTGTGCTGGTAACACTCGAGTGACCACCGGGAGGATATTCGGTATTTATCCGCTGCACCACTCTAAGGTTGGATAGGTATTTGGGTTGTAAATTGCGACACATTACGCGCGTGCTTTCGCTCCGTTGACAATCTGTCGTGACGACTACGCACATTATTTGCACACACACACACACACACACACACACACACACACACACACACATCATACGGACGGGGTTGATCCTACCGATTAATGCATATTATATATTATATACAAGCATAATATAATATCTTAATTATGTAATCATTATCTGCCGGCGCGGTTCGGTCTGCGTGCTGTCGAGTCTGACGTTGACAACGATAATATTATAATAACGACGAGATTTCGTCTAGATTATTTGTTTTGACAGTTGAAATGATATATCGTGATTATTTCATTACATCGTACGTTATTACTGTTGTTTTTTCACGTAATTTCTTCGAGGACAATTCCAGGGACGGTTCGGGTTTTCGGAGAGTTTCACAACGAGTCGGAGACCCGGAAAACGCGATTTCAAAATAATAAAAAAAATAATAATAATAATAACAAAACGAAAAACCGAATAAATAAAATTTGCGCGCCGACCGTGCATATCCGTTTTGCACAGCCGTACCTACAAGCCGTACGTGTGGTGTGCACGCGTGTTTGGAAAATATAATAATTGTATCGCAAACACACTTTACTGTACTGCATGTACGCGTGTGTACATAACAACACCGCAACGAGCAATGATCTTGCGGCCGAAAATAATGTCTAATATTCCATCGCTTCAAAAGTATACATAATAGTAAAATAATGGATTTTACACGGTGTGTCAAAACCAACGGCCGGGACACACACACACACACACACGAACAAAAATAGATAGACGTTGACAGCGGTCGGCCGTGTGTGTATTCGTATGTAGATTAATCGGTACCTGTATAATAATATGTAATATGCGGTAGTACTTTTTTTTCTGTTTTTTTGGTATTATTATTTTCCATTATTTTTCCGACCACCGACGGCCGAACGATTTTCGCACCATTCGTCGGACACAAAACACTAAAATCCATTGCGAAATCGGCAGGGCACGGCAATATTCACAAGAATTTCTGGGTGTATATATATATATATATATATACGTAAATATGTATACACTTGTAGCGTTATGTATCTATGGGTCTGCGGTGCGCGCGATTACATTATTTGGATCAAGGTGAACGGTCGTCGTCGTGATCGCTGGTCACTACCTCCCCTTTCCCCGCCGCTTCGTTTCACCCCAAGCGCATTACTAAATTCGCGCTCGTATAATATGATTACACACACGCGTATATTTTTCAGCACGCGTTTGCGTACGTATGCGCGTGCGTTATAATGCCGTGCTTCCACGCCGGGAACTTCCTGGGAATGGTGAAATTATCTGCCGGCCGGACGCGCACGGGGTACGAACACATTTTTTCGTGTCGAAAGAGAGGGGAAAAAAAAATCATTTCATAACGTCGTGGCGCACGCTTGGCCAACAGCCGACGACGACGCCGCAGTCTATTTGCCGGGGGAATTAAACGTATATATATATATTTTTTATATTTTTTTAATTTTTTTTTTAATTTATTTTTTTTTTTTTTTACATAAACTCGAAAATATCATAGAGTCAAAACGCAATCCGGATAACGGATCGGCGATCAACCATTGAAACCGCGCGGTGGTGACGACGACGACGACGATTATGTAGCCGTGTCTCAAGAATAATAATTATTTAATTGTACGTTTTTTTTTCATTTTTTCCTTTTTTTTTTCTTGTTTCAATCAACAGGAAACGACGTTTGCGCGTGTGATAAATCGGAATACATTATACATTTGATTCCATCGCATACTTTCCCTCGCGGCGCACGCAAGACGACGGTCTAAACGCACATTAAACACACTGAATTACACTCGCGGTGGAGATAATTAAATTGGTCCGCGGCCGTTCGATCGGATCTCGATACACCTGTAGCCCGTTATAATACGCGGTACGCACGCGTACGTATGACTTTCCCGCGGATGAGACCGTTTTCACCGCGGCCCGAAGATAGAAACACTCGTGTTCGCCGTGCCGCTGCTGTATGACGCGTCGATTTCGCATATTTAATTGAGTCCACGTACACGCGTAAAAATACACGTCGCGATTCGACGTGTGTAATTTAAACACAGCGTACCCGCGGGATTTATCACCGGTGACGTATGCGCCTGGTAGTGACCGGAAATACCAGGACGGAAATCGAGCGTTTGAAATCTCGATCTTGGTAAAACACGATTTTGAAACTTCGAAACGGTTTTTTTTTTAACGTAATATATTATAATATATGTTAAAAAGTAACGTAGACATTGACGCGTTTATCGATGAATGTGTTTTTTTCCCGAATACATCAGCATACTTCAATGATCGATATTTTGATAAATACTCAATATCATATTTGACTTTTTCGAAAACAAGCGTCGAGATGTCAAAAATAAAAAAAAATAAAAATTAATATTATTAAGTTTTATCACCAAACACGTGTGTGTTTTGTCCTCATTGAGCAATTAAAGTAAAAGTTTTGGAAACCGTCGTCGGTACGAATAAGCGCTAGTCGATGATATTGTAACCAAAAAGATGGAACGAAATAAACGGTCGAACCGGTTGCCGAACAAAATCACTAATGCATTTAGAATGTACACGCCATACGGTTAACACGAAGAAATGCGGTTTCCGTGCGTGTGTCGTTAGATTTCATAACGCCGAGTTTCACGTCACGTGCCGTTCGTGGATTATATCTCATTCGCTGAACTTTGTTGACAAACTCATATTACAAGTGCACGAACGAAATAACAAAAATCATAATAATACGTTTGTTACGTACAAAAAAAAAAAACTACGGACCCGGCGGCTTTGTCGGACGTCGAACATGATTGATGAACAAATCATGATGAAAACATGATCGTCGCGCGAAACCAATCGAACGTGGGGTTTTTGAATTTTTCAATCAATTCCAAAATTATTTCAAAATCAAAAAGAAAAAACCTAACAATGCATCAATGCGGTTATTGCTCGCGTTCGTTTCGTCTACACAGGACGGTGACGTTATCGGTTTTATAAATCGTAACTGTCGCGAGATTAGATTTAAACGTGCGTAACTGACGTTAATGATTAACTCCGATGAGTTCTACAATACTATACGGTAGCGCGAGTACGTCGTCGTCGTCTTTATTGTTATCTTTTTTTTTTTTTTTTTATCTGTCAATCGCGTTCGTGACATTATAATAATTTTCATAGTCGTTACGAAATATCATTACTATTATTATTATTTTTTTATTTATTTATTTTTTTTTTTTACGAAATACAAATATGATTTCTCTGCTTTGTCCGATCACAATGACCATTGATACATTTTCTCCCACACTATAAAACGTATAGGTAATAATAATATTATTCGTACGATTATTATTATTATTTCCTTGTTCGCCCACCGGGTTTTACTTTCTTCCGATCGGTTTTGTTCCACACGCACGGTTGAGTACGTGCAATACGCTCGTACACAGGTCCTACTACGCCCGCACGACCACGGCAGCAGTTTCCGATATCTTGTCGTACGGACGGGATTGTGTAACGATTTTGACGGAATTCGTATGGCGGAAACGTTTACGGACGAAAAGAAAAAAAAAACGAAAGAAAAAACCGAAAAATGTATCAGCACCGCGTACGTATAATAATGACGTCGTGACGTGTGACGACAGAGGATCCGAACACTTTTACGCCGGTAAGAGAGTGACGGCGAAAACCCGTCCTGAGTGCGATCGGCGCGGCGAAGGTACCGCGAAGAGCTCGAAAGAGTCGTGAAAAAAAAGCTCGAACGTCGCCCGTACCCTACACGTACGGCTACGTTTGTCCGTATAAAACGGGCGTAACGGGTCGCGAGCGCGGACATACCGTACGTACGTACGCACGCGATAACGTAGTGGTAATAATAACGCTAATAAAATAAAAACGTAAACGTAAATTCACTTTCATATTTAACGAACGGATAGAAAAAAAAAAACATCGCGCGCGAGCGCCTTTCTATATACCTCCGTACGTTCGGAACAACAACTTTTGCGCCACACGGTCATTACGTAAAACTCGTCTGAAAACTAGTACGCGTGCGTGTGCGTGTGTGTGTGTAAGCGAGCTGTTTCGATTTCGCTCGAAATCCTCGGGTATACACACACACACACATTCACGAGATATACACGTACCCTACACGCGTACACACTTTATTATTATTATTATTTGTTTTTTTTTGTTGTACTTACTCGTTGGTGTCGGTGGCAGCGGAACGAAAACAAATCCAAAAACGATTTGCGACTGTGTGTGTGTGTTGAAAACCGCCGTCAGCTTCCGTCTGGCAAAATCGCGAGTGTGTGTAAACAACGCGACGAACTGGCGTGCGGACGAATAAACAAAAAACAAAAAAAATAAACGAAAAAACGAAAAAAAACCGTATAAAAACTCGCGTTTTGTCACTGAGACGAGCGACGGGAGAAGGCGTTAGACGACTGGTGCGCGCGGATATCACTCACGTCCGCGGTTAGAATGAGCGATTACAAACAATTTTTTTTTTTTTTTTTAATTTAAAAGAACCAAACGATTATATATAAAAAAAAAAAAAATAATAATAATTACGACGAAACGATCGACGGCACAGACGACGCACGGAGCATTTCCACAGAACGGTTGTTCCCGACGAAGGGTGTTCACTCGTGCTGTCCACTCCGGTCTCGCGAGACTCGCGGCTGCTCGTGCGGTCAAAAACGAAAAAAATTTAAATTTAAATAAAAAATAAAAATAAAAAAAAAAATAAAATAAAAAAAAACTCGTCAAAATATCTCGTGTTTTTATTACGTTATAAAAATCAATTATAATTAAACTATTATTATTATTATTATTATCACGGCGTCGGACCGTGAGCGCGTAGAGGTTGCGAATGGACGACCGACGTCCCGATATTATGTCCGGCTGGTTAGGTTGGTGTGAGCACCGCACGCGAGACCGATCGCGACTATACTGACGCCGTCCGTCGCCTGTTACAACTCGTGTGCGCGTGTGTCCGTTTCGGTTTCGGCGTGTCGCGCGCGCGCGTTCTCTCTCTCTCTCTCTCTCTCTCGGCGCACCTACAACTGCGGCTGGGCCCGGCGTGCTGCTGGGGCTGCTGGCTGTCGGTCGGTCGCTGGCCGTCGTCGTCGGCGTATAGTAGTCGGGCGACGCGCGCGCGTGGTCATCGCCCGTCTCCCGCCCCACTCTCCGGCTCCCACCGCTCGCGCCGGTCTTCGAGTCGCACGCACGCACCGGGCGAGCGCGCCGCCCGTCCGTCCGTATTATCGTTACAGTCGGTGTCGTGCGCGGGGGGCGCTTCGTCGTGACTAGAGTTAGGATGTTGATGACTTTTGCATTTTTTTTCCTTTGATTCTATACACAATGCTATCCTAGCTAAAATTTTTATTCGTGCTCTCTCGATGCAGAATATTCTAATTTTTTTTTGAATTTTTTTTTCATTTTTCGGTATTTTTAGCTATAAGTGCATTTTTTTTTGTTTTTTAACGTCATTTTTCAACATTTTTTCATCTTTTAGGTAATTTTTTGTAGTTTTTGTACAATGTGGGGCAATTTTAGATTTTAGAGCAAGTGCTGAACGCAAGTTTGTAAACAAATTTAATTTATTTAAAATCTAACTTTGGATTTGGACGAGTAGTAAAAAATTACTATTTCACCTATTATCACGCCTATATTTCTAGTAAAAATTATTATTTATAAATACATTTTTTTTCACTTACTTAATTAGTTTTTTAGATCATTTTTAAGGTAATTTTTTGAAGTTTTTATGGCATTTTTGCACTTTTTTTACAGCATTTTTGCATTTTTTTAGGGCATTTTTGAGTGGTTTTTCAAGTCATCAATATCCTAACTCTAGTCATGACTAGGGCTGAGGACTTCTAGTGTTTTCATATTTTTTTTTTAGAAAGATCATAGAATCCTGTTAGTGATCAAAAAATAAGTTTCATAATACCACAGAGTCGTATTTAAAATTTTAATTTGCATATTTTTGCCTTTTTTTTCGTTATTGAATATAAATGCATATTTTAGTGTATTAGAAAAATCAAGATCATATTTGGGGTGATTTTCGATATAATTTCTTAAATTAGCTTAGGTGAGAAAGAAATAATCGATACGTTTTCTGTTTAAAAATAATATTTTTACCATCGTTTAGATAATTTTTTTTTTTATCTATCCGATAGAACCGAAACACATATAGGAAGTGAACTTCAGTTGCTCGTCATTTTTCAAGAATTTATTATAATTAACTTATCGAAATATTACTCATTACAATTTTTTTTTCATATGAATATTATAATTAGATGAATTAATAAAATAAAATTCATTTTTAGAACATATTTTAAGTGCATATTTCTTGTTTTTTTAGTGCATTAGTGCATACATATTTTGATATTTTTAAGTACTAGAAGTCGTCAGCCCTAGTCATGACTCAGGCTCGGATTCGAGTGTATATTTTACGAAACCGAAATATTATCTATTTATGCTACCGAAACAATAATATGTAGGTACATCATAAACATTATATTATGCTAAAAAACTCAAAACAAGTATTTCACCAATGCGATTCATTTTCATAATAATATGTCAATATTAAAATATATAATATATCTTGATTATAATTTACGATTTTTTTAGATTCTGAGTGAAGCGAAAGATCTTATGGTTTTACAATGATTATTATTATTTTATTTTTTTCTGTAAACTTTTTTTAATGATAAAAGATAAATCAACTTTTTTGTGTTATAAATTCATCATTTTAAAACTCATAAGTTAATATAATTTAATATAAACATTGTATTTTTTAGTAATGTCAAGAATTTTATTTTACAAACAGATGAGTCTACATGATTGTAGATTCAAATTAATAAATTCGAATACTTACGTCGACATTTTTCTTCAAGTCTCCATAATTCTATACTGTATTCATAAAATGACAAATTGACTAAACTTAATTTTTCATTCATATTTAAAACATTTTCATTATTACGTGACATTTTTATCTAAAATATAATAATTTAAAATCTATTGACGAGTTAAAACTGCACTTATAGATCTAGAACTATTATTAAAAATGATTAAAGTTAATGTTTTGAAACGTGAATCAACTTGAGAATTAACACAATATATTATACATAAAATTACCATTTACAATACATAATTTAAAAACAAATATATGTATCTTGAATTCAGATCGAAAAACTAATATTTTTACTTCTTAGATGCAAAGATAACAACCTTAAGCTGTATATTTGTTCACTCAAGATAATGTACATCTGCAAAATGAATATTTAATAAAAATCTGAATCTTAACCTTATTTTTTAAGAGACTTCATAAAATAAAATGGTTCTAAAAATGTTAACTAATATAGTTTTTTTTTTTAATATTCTTTGATGTTCTTTTAAGAAAATAAAGGAACCATTATAAAATTACTAAAGTAGAACTCTTAATTTGTCAAGCCAAAACTGAATATATTACATAAAAACTCATGTTAAATATTCATTTATAAAAACTAATAGGTGTACCAAAAATATACAAATATTTTTTGTTAACAATGATTTCATTAATTAGATTATTGTGAAAGTAAAATACGAAGATAAAATCAAAATTTAATTGCCCAATCAACACTTTTTACTGTTTATATAACGTATTATAAATTTAGTAATTATTGATAAAAAGTAGGAATCGCATAGAAACGAAATATAAACCTGTGAAAGTGTGAAACTAGGATTAAACCCAATTCATTAAAATGTAAATTTTAGGTGATAGAATTAGAATTAGAATTGAAAAAATTATCAAAAATATTGTAGTATGTATAAACTCTTCAGTCAGATAAACACTTCGAATTGGATACTCGATAATACTGCTCAAATATACGGGGGTCGTAATGAATAGTTGGGATTTTATCAGACTTTTAACGCAACAATGAACTATCCTAACGAAACGTTTTACAGCTTAGTCCACGAAATGAAATGAGAACCAACGCTTAGAGACAACAGCGAGTGTAGTTGAGAGGACTTTGATACACGAGACATGAGAATATTCTATGGACACAGAGGCGCAAACTAACGCAAACTTTTTTTTTGTAGTTGGAATTATGGGAGGACAAAATAAAAGTATCAAATACCCACCTATGAAAAAATTGCTCGCTTCGCTCGCATTATATACACTTATCAATAATTACTTGACAAATAAAATCATATTAATTGGAATAAAAATAAAGAATCCATATTGTTTACAATTGTTTAAATATCAGAAAACCATAATTTAATAAAAAAATAAATTTGCGTATATGGGCCAAATGGAGACATAGAGCACAGTATGACACATTCGTATTCACATTCGTATGATCACAAATACAGTAAATTCAGTATTCACGATTAAACAATATTTTTAACATCATATTTCCTAACACTAAAATACTTATTATAATTATTAATTAAACAATTATAATAAATATTTTATTGATATGACAATAATCAAAACAAAACGGCGTCGCCCCGAACGTGATAAATTATAATCGATAATAGTTATTTACATATATGAAAACCAATTTGCTATTCAATATTCTCATCATTCACACACTGGCAATATAAAATACTATAATACTATTTATATACTTAGATGATATTATAATATTTAATGATAAATTCATAAAATTAAGAATTTATCGTTCAATATTATAATATCATGCCTAGGTATCAACTAAGACCCTCCCCATACACACATACAACCAAATTTTATTTGGGGGGCAAGTGCCCCCCGGCTCCTGGGGATTTGCGCCTCTGCATGGACAGCATCGAACGAACGCCGAACGACGATATCCAGACGCGGCCACGACGACGACGGCGTTACACAATAGTCGACACGAATAATTCGTCATCAACGAATTAACTTAGTACCTACTTTAACAAATAAACTTGGTACCTACGCGTACTCACATGTTTGTCGTAAAATAATGTAATGGCGAAGTGTCATTGAGTGTAGATGGATTTTATTATTTCTGAAGTTGCTTTTCTTTTTTACTTCTCAATCGAGTGTCACTAAATGGCGGCGTACGACGAAAATGCGTCAGTGCGCGCAGGAGAGTTTGCTATTATCTTTGGCGGTCGGAAGACGCTCGAACTTTCGGGTACAGCCCATACACGAATGAATTGTTTTTCTTCCGGTGGCCCACTCACGCGCGTTCCGTGAAAAAAAGTCGAATCCGCCTGTACCTGCCACGCGTCGATCGTCACCAAGGGATTTATAGACGATTTCCATAAATCTCAAAGTTAATAAAAAACCTGATAATATATGAGTAGATAATAATATTTATTTATTATTAGCATAAACGCCCATTGGGCTCAAGTACAGTAGGTAATATCTCATATTATACATTTGATCAATATAAAAATTATTAAACATAAACAATATATGAATAGCATACAACAACTGATAAATTAAAATTAGGCAGAAATAAAACTTTTTATAAATTAATTATAAAAAGGACTTAAAACAAAATAAGTATACATTACAATTACATTACAAATCATAAAAAATAAGGGTTAGATAGATATAGTTCTTTTGTATTAAACAAATCAAAATTTACTAACTTATTACATTTTCTGGCTATACGGTCAAGTGAATTATTAAAACCATAAGATGTTCTATGAAAAGGTATTTCAAACGTGGGACAGTTCCGTGATTGATATTGAGGAATATGAAAATTAAGTAACTGTAATAATTCAGGACATGAAATCACGCCATTAACTAATTTGGATAAAAAACAAATTGTTAATACAAATTGTTGTCGATTGAATATACAAAATTTTAAATTTGATTTCAATGATGCGGATGAAGTTGGGGACACGTGTCTCCGGCCCCACCCACATTATTATTGGTTTTATGATTGAACCAAAAGTTTGCAAAATTCAAAATTCGGTCTTGCAAATTGTTGCTAATTGACTGCTAAATAATGGCGTAAAAAAGTATTTAATATTTTGTTGGGGTGGGGTCGGGGACGTGTACGTCGGTATGGGCGACAAGAAAAATAAAAGAAAAGAAAAATCGACTTCTTCGCCCAAAAAACCGCGATCACCCGAAACCGAAGACGAGGCTGTTTGGCACCACAGGGGTCGGTCACCCGCGGCTCTTTGGCGTGCGATTCATGGACCGTAATGGTACGCATCGACGTCGAGACCCACAAAAAACACCAAACACACATGTGATATTGAAGTAAAGGTTTCCGTATTGTAGGACCTGTTGTCGTTTACGACACGATGACTATAACCGTTCTATTCCCAATAGAGTTGTTTGATTTACTTTTATTGACGTTTGTATTTCGACGTGTTTTCTGATTTTCACTTACTGACTGGTTAACAAGGACGAACTTGAAACTAAATTTAACGGAAAAGAATAGTCATAATGATTAAAAAAAAACGATTAGCGATGCCTTTCCTCCAAATAGCTCCTAGAACATCAGAGTGTTGGCATTTTTTTTTTTTTTTTTATTAAAACGGCTCTTTTTTATGAAAAGATCACCGATCCATTCAGTGTAGAAAATGAGAGATATAAGTTTTTTTTTCACTAAGTATTAGCACGTTTTATTAGATGCTGCAAATTTTCAAATCGTTTTTGCTACTGCAGCTTACAGTAGAGTTAAAAAAAAAAAGATTTTAGAGACTTGGTGTAGAACGAGTAAAGTTAAAAGAAACAGTGGTTTTTGGTTATAGATTTTAAAAACTCCGTTTTCCAAACGTTTACAATACTGTTTAAGAGCGTGTCTAATCACGAACTAATGTCTATTGAGACGCCCTCGGCCACTAGCTAGACGTCCCATTCTACTAAACTAAAAAAAAACAATATTTTAACAATAGGACGTTCCCCACATATAAATAGTTGGACACTTTGAAGTCGTTCTGATTAGACTCACAGTCGAAAACATAAAAATATCCACGGAATTTATACGACCGAAGAAGAACCTGTGACTCGACCTGTGGAATCAAATATCTATTAGACATAATATACTTGAAAATGCTGAATAGTATACATCAGCACTACAATAAGTTTTGATTTTCTCGAAACGATATAACGGAAGTCCTGCACGATTTCCCTTTGTGTAAATCGGCATTATCACCAATGTCTACATTTTTCACCAAACTCTAAACCAAATTTTAAAACATCTCAAAAGTCCAATTCATACATCGAATGGCGTTTGACAAACGGTGATAACCGTAAACGTATATACTTACTATGTTGTATAAAATCGAAAATTATATCCAAAACCCTCTGGGTATTTTAATAACAAAAGAGAGGTGTATCTATGTTGTTTTTTTATCGTAAAACACGATATGTCGGGTACACTTGATCATAAATTATATTTTTCGATGTGGTTGGATTAATTAAAAATAGAAATTATATAAACAATGAGTACAACAATTATGGACCTTATTCTTTGTGTTATGCATCTGAATCCATTTGCAATGCTAATTCATTGTAAAAATCAAGAAACGGTTATCTCAAAAACCCGAAATTATGGTAATTTTTAATATATCGAGACATTTTTTTAAAATTTTTTTTTCAAATACTTACGGTTAGAAATGAAACGTTTTCATGAGTATGGCAGTTTCAAAATTCAAAGTTAAAATCTCAATATTTATACCATTGAAAATTCAAAATTATTTTTATTTTTAAATTAGAACCATTTATTATTATTATTTTATTTGTTATCAACTATACTTTATAGTACTTTGGGTGTAATTATTTGCATAAATCACCCAAGATGATATTTGATTTCGATGCGTTATGTCTACATTTTGGAAGATTTAAACTGAATTTGAATTATATACGTAAGAACATAAATAAATGCATTACGAAATCAATTACTCGAGTTGTCCTTGTCAGTTGTCGGTCTAGGTAAATTAAATAATATAATACATATTCTATATTATAATAAAAAAACGTTAATGTTACCCGTACCGAATGGTATATTTAAATGCATATTCCACTCCCTCTCGAATCGAGTAGGTTTTTCTGTGCCATTTCGTGTATATTGTGGGTCCGTAACGGGAGCACACGCCCCCCGACCGGGGAAAATAATTGTTGGCATTTTGGACGAGAACCGTTTGCGACGACTCGAGTCGTTAACTGACGTTATTTCGATTGGCAGTCGAGGACGGCAAAATAATAAGTGACCCTTTCGTGTAAGAAAAAAAAAAATCTTGACCACAAAATATAATGTAGGCCACCGACGTTCCTCGTGTGCGATTCGCCGCGAAGAAAATTAACAATTATTCGCTTTGATCTTTAGTTGTCGAAATCAACGGAGTGTTTTCTAGACTTATGAAAGAATAAGACGAACATAATGATAATACATCGTTTCTACTTGCTGCGGTTTTTGGTAAAAATCAGCGAATCACAAACGTGTCTAACGCGTCGGAGAGAGAACAAAAAAAAAAAAAAAAAAAAATCAAAAAAACTAATTAACTCCAGGAAATTAATTGCACGTCTTTCGTCAAACGAACAGAGGCCATATGCACGCCGCGGTGTAGGTACTCAATGAATAATTCCGCTGATATATTTGACATCCATCCAATCATCTCCGCGGTGCAGCGATTCCATTAGCGTGCGTGTATTTATTTCGTTCGCGGCGGCGGCGATGATACTCCCGAAAAAACATAATTAGTTTTAACCGCGTTCTAAATTATTACGATTCAATACGCACAAAAACCTTACGACATTGCCGTAGTTTAATACGTTTCAACGCAATGTGTTTTGTACGGCCGCACCGGTTGAAATATCATCACATTGTTTCTGTGTTGCGTTCGTCCGTTCGTTTCATTTTTATTTCTCATTAAAATTTCTACCGAAAGAAATTGTGCGCTCTGCACGCCTATAGCGCGAAACGTTTTAAGGTTTTAAATTTATGCGGTTTTTCTTTTCGTCGTTTCTCCGAAAATTCACACCATTGTGCTCTTTTGATCGAAACCAAAAGTAGACCGACAAACGAAAACGTCGATATTAAAATTTTTGCCCGGCTTTAAAATTTCCATCGTCCAAGTCGATTTCGAATATTTCGATTTTTCGATTGAATCACAGTAGAACCTCGATTGTCCGAACCTCCATTATACGGATTACGAACCCTCTATTATCCGGAATACAATAATTAGAGTATCCGAACGTTAAAACTCGTTGAAGCACTCGTATCCGCGGCCGGTCTATCGAATTTATCACAAATTTTGGTTTATTACTAGGTGCAGGTACAGTGGTTCCCAAGCTGTTTTGGTTCACGCATGCCCAAAAATAAAAATAAACAATCGCGCCTCCCACGAATAAATAAATCCAGCAACGCCATAGATCGGAAATTCGATGTTGATGGTACTTTGTGGGTTCATCAAGCTCTTGTCTCAATAGTTATTTCCAGGCGAGCGGAAAAACAGTCTAAAATGGAGAAAAAAACGGCTAAATTCGACGTAAACGACACTCATTAAATCGACTCTAGTAATTTCGTCATTACTCTAAAAGTAATATTGCTAGGAACTTGAAATTTCCACCATATATTATTGACGTATCGACTACATACTTTAAAAAAATTCAAACACATTTGACAATTTTCGGGCTAAACTTACTTTGTACTTTTAAAGTTTATCCTTTATGGAAGGTTATACGTGGCGCCTCCCCTGCTAAGTGCTTGCGGCTCTCAAGGAAGGCGCGCCTCACAGTTTGGGAACCGCTGAGGTAGTTCATACATATATGAATATATCAGCAAAAAAAAAAAAAAAAAAAATGATAGTCAAAACGTAACGGGCTTATCAATTAATTCGTCTAAAACGTTTGCGAGACTTGGCTGCAAAAAAGCGCGTTGCAGCTCGTCGTCAAATGAAAATCGATAATTTTGTCAAAAAAATAAAATAAATATTATATGTTGCTAAGTATGCCATGTATTTTTAATAACGTAATGTATGTAGAACTAATAAAATATTAGTAATAATAATAATAATAAATATAAAGCGTTTAACTGTTTAAAAAAAAAAACATTTTTTTTTAAAATTCCAATATCCGAACTTTCGCGTATCCGAACTAGGCGCGGTCCAAATTAGTTCGGATAATCGAGGTTTTACTGTACGTCAAACTTAAAAGTGGTGTGTGCATAGGTTTCATACTTGGTTTACGACTCACCAGACCCAAGCGTGCCCCGAGTAATACGTTCGGGGGGTGGGAGAGACCCGATTTTATTCACTTACCAGAAGGGTATTGTTTTTGACTAGCAGTAAATCTCAGAAACTTTAAAGAATACTTTCACGTTACGATTCGTGAAATATTTCAAATAGACATTTTCGACAAATTATTATCAGTTTTTTTTTCTTTTGAAAATCTCTCTGTCGTTCTGTCGTCCTAGCGTAAAATGTATGATCGATAATTAAATATTCATAAAATTACTGAGAAAACAATAACGGGAAAAAAAATTTTCTTAAAGCTTGAAAACCGCCTCAATGACTGCTCCCTAGGAACCGCGTTGCGTGCAGTCACGTCGATTTCTTTGTAAACGAGTCGGAAATCATAACTATCGTGCCGATATTCTTCCCGCGTAAATGCCCCGTAATTCCACACGAGAAAATAAACACTATACTCGTACGCCATTTTTTTTTTTATTTTACTTGCTTCGAAAAACAACGATTTCCAGTAGAATCGGATCAAAGACGTTTTTCAAAATGTTCCGATTTCAAAACGATTTTTCAAACAGAGAGTAGGTACAACTGCCTTGAGCCGGAGACGGCGTATTGCAACGAGAACGGCGTGTGTCCATTGCCCAGCGGTTCACGGGTGTTCTGCAGTCCACGGGCATCTACCTATATATTTATAAATTTTTAAAGTCGGTTTTATTATTTATTCAACGTTGTGCATACTAACGACGAGTGCGTGTGGCACCGTATTTAAGTCGTGTATAATTAAAATGATAAATACACGGTTGTGTTGGGGGAAAAAAAAACTCTAAATGTATCGTTTTCTCTAATAACAACCTGTACGAGATTGTTGTTACCTCGAAACAAAATGGATACGTGTTTCGTACAAACTGCATAAAGTATCACACGTCAAACTTGCGCAAAGCACTAATCACACGTTTTATTGTAATTATATATTATTTTTATATGGAATAGCGGGTATATAATAATATGCAGTTTTTGTTATTATTATTATTATTATTAATACATTGCGCAAAATCGCTAAAATTCAGAAAATAAAAACGTTCGAGATGAGTTTTTTTCCCCCGTAATAATCACCGTTGATGATCACACAGATATCGATCGGCGTATGTTGTCCGATCGGTGTATGTGTGTGTGTGTGTGTGTGTGTGTGTGTGTGTGTGTGTGTGTGTGTGTGTGTGTGTGTGTGTGTGTGTGTGTGTGTGTGTGTGTGTGTGTGTGTGTGTGTGTGTGTTTTTAGTCGTTTGTATTGACGAGACATTTTTCCCATAATTATTATTTATTACCTATACGTTTTGTATATTATTATTATTAGTATTCATTACGTTATTGTTTTTCGGTTCGCAATAACGTTTTCGAACAGCATCTATTATTATAATTATTTATAAGATATTTAATAACACGGTCGAAACTTCAAAAATAATCGCGGCTGAAAAAAAAAATCTTGAACCGTGAATTTTCTTATCCCGAGTCATACACATATATGGACTTATAATACGTAGAAGGTTTTGAACGAATCTTGCCAAAAAAAAAAAAAAAAAAAAACATCAAATTCGACGTAATGTTAAAAAAAAAAAAAACAAATTAATAATTATCACCGTTTGATCAGACGGAAACCGTTTATTTTTCCCAGTCGGTCAAATATTATCATAACTGACGCAGCAGCGGTACGCAAACGCCCAGAGATGGAAATCAATTAAAATACGACGGACGCGTGTAAACGGAACGCGTTATGAATCGAATAAAAGCGTACCGAATCTCCCGTCGGATCCAATTAAATTTAATTGTTTAATTAATAGAATACTGCCGTTCGCGATTTATGGGTATATGTATACACGAACCGCGTGTTCGTAACTTAACCGCCGTACGAGTCGTCGTTGACGGAACAAAGACAATACGTCGTGGCAACGTACATCGGTTAAGGAAAATAACAACAATTTTTTTTTTTTCATTAGCTTCTTGTAAAAACAATAATAGCTTAAAAATTATAATCAAATCAGATAAAACAATACAAATTTATAGAAAACTTAAATGTTAAAGCATAATTGCTAAAGGCAATGATTCTGGTGATTATTATTTCAGAGTTAGAGTTAATTATAGAACAAGCGTTTGATGTTATATTTTAAGGTTTATAGGAGTTTAAATAAAATGGTGTGTTTTTTGTGCAGGGAATGACACTAAAAAAGAATGTGGGATAACAGAACCACTATTATAATATTATACTATGCATACGTACGTTCGCATTATTCGTATGGCAACAATAACACGGTAACACATAAAATACAATAAATAAAATAAAATCAAAAGTATACATGATATTAATGACAGTACATTATAATACAGTATTTAGTTAAATCTGGATTTCTCGTTTGTCCAAGGCCCTTATCCATTCAAGTGCTTCCTTCGTAACTTCATCACTCCCATTAATGCCGCCGACTCAAACCTTCTATTCGGGCATTCGTCTGTAATATCTCTCGTAGTCTGGCTGTCATTTCCACAATCGCATTCCGGACTGACGTTTAATTTCCACTCGAACATCGTGTATCCACACCTTCCGTGTCCAGTTCTCGATCGGTTAAGAATTACCCGTTCTCGCCGTGCAAGTCCGAACCCTTGAACACTCTTTGTGTGGGGTCCTTTATTACATTTTTATCTAATGCCTTGTTGCCCAGCCACTCCTCCTGTCATTTTTTAGCACAGCAGAACTGCGATTGGATTAGCCCTCTGGCTTTGACCCATGGAGGTTTCCTCGACTTGCTAGCGATATAAATCAGGCACATTTTCTAAGTAATGAGTTTTCATAGGCATCGGTCTTAATAAATAGTCATACCGTAAATGCTTCGTTCCTTCTGCTTTCTGGAGGTGCGATATTTCAATGAACTGGCAGCCATGGTATCGGCGTTGATTGTACTACTCCGCTTATTAAACTCATTGCACCGTTTAAAAGCGTATCCATTTTCCCTGAGTTGTGCGTTATTCGACCGGACTGGATGGACCTAAAAACTAAAAAATGCCAAAAAATAAAAAAAAATGCAAAACAAACTTTCTTATTCTCATTCAAATGTACATAAAACAAATTTGTGACAAGACGAGCATTGCACAGTAAGCTTTGGAAAACAATGCAAAGTGCATCGAAATCCCAGTCCTAATTATCATAATGAACAAAAACTTTTAAAAAGCGCACATTTGGTATGTTACCATCACTTTAAAAATTTGAACTAAAACTGATGGTAGAGGGGGCAAAACAATACCTTTGCCTCCAGTTTAACGCCCGGAGGGGGCAGTTGCCCCTCCTTGACCCCCAGATTACGCCCATGCTAAAGTATGTAAGTATTTAATATATATGTGTGTGTTTTATATTATGCACGTATTCGCTTGTGGTGTCGCTTGAAATGACGTATACTTCTACCGAGTTTACGTAACAATATTATGCGATTAGAATAACAGTCGTAATAATAATTCTCCGCGCGCAATTAAATTCGAAAGCGGACGGGAGATAGTTATTTGTGAACATTTGTCGATTATATTTCATACGCTCCCCCCTATCCCGAGACCATTGATCCTCGCCGCGTTATTTCACGTCGACTATCGATGTACCCAAAAGGAATGGGTGATAACTCTTTTTTGTGCTCGCGGCACGGTCGGTCGCCCGGTCGGGTCGGTGTGTACGTACGCTCGTCGTCATTGCAGTGTACTATTATATAGATACCGTCAGTCAGGGCCGGAGTCAGACCGGTTTTCTCGGGTCATTTGTCCGGGGCCCGAACCTAAACATATTTTTGAGGGGCCCGGGTCTACAAAAAAAAAAAAAATTTAAATCATGACCGGGCCGGGTCTATAAAAATTTTAAATTTTAACGGGCCCCAGCTACAGTTTAAGTAACGACCAATGGGCACTGCCATTTTGTTGAACATTTAATCATAATATATTAATATAAATTATTTTAATATTGTGTTAAAGCATAATACTGTGATACATCGAAAACATTCGAAATAACTCAATTATTTAAATACCATTTAATAGCGACCAAATAGCAGTTATGCTCCTCTGGTGTGCGGCCGGCCTAACACTAATTATACCTATATCTTTCAATATTCATTTAAATAAATAAGTATAAGTTATGGTTATTTATAATATTATGTCGTTTTGTATATTATTATCATTCATGTATTTGAGAATTTTTCAATTTTCTTTGAAAAAGTTTCAATATTATTTTAGATAAAAATAAAATATTTAAAAATAGCATAGTTGCAATAATATTTGATGTCAAAACAGTTTAATTATTAGTTTTATACATAATTAGACAAATTTTTCCTATGAAAACTAGGAAAACTCCTTTATAAAAATAGGGGGCCCTGAAGGTTTAGTTTGTCCGGGGCCCGCCAAAGGTGAGTAGGGCCCTGCCGTCAGTCGCCGTTCGGTGCGGATCGCGTTAAATCCGTGCAGAACAAAACGTTTACCGATATGCACGAGGCCCATAGTATAGGAAAGACGACGTTTCAGGGGCAGCGGTCAGATCGTTAGCACGCGTATTGCGACCGTAAAGCGTTAAAACGCAAAAAAAGATTCAACGGAAAACCGTTCGGCGCGAAAACACCGGAATCAAACGGTTTTATTCACTTTTCGTCACGGCGACTCGTCTACGTGACAAACCAATTTTATTTTATTGATTTCAGTGAGAGGGGGGGAGGGGTTGAACCCTAAACCCTCCACGACTGTGGTCTTGTACATACGTCATACAACGTGTATCAGTAGCCAGTATGTATAAATCATAGATCAGTGGTGGATCTGAAGCTTATTAAATGGAGGGGGGCGAATCGGTTTCATGGATTCTTAATTAACAAGGACGTTACTGAAAACGTACTGATTTATTTATTTTTTTTGTGATTTGAATTTCGACGAAATCGACTGTTTTAATCAAATTTTTTATTTATTGAAATTTTTTTTTTTTAATGTTTCAGCTATTACAAATATATTTACAATTATAATTTAATTTTTACATTTAAATTAATGATAGTAATAATATATTAGTTCAAAGTAATAAGTTTTAAGTTTATGTTATATATAATAATAATAATAATAGTAATGATAATAATTATCATTAGGGTTCTAAAATTTCATGAAATTTATTTTCTTGAAATATTTCGTGAAATATTTCATGAAAATTTCATGAAATATTTCATTTACACGAAAAATAAAAATTTTCCCAAAATAAATAAAAAAAAGGGTTGTTTTCCAATTAATAAATATGAGAGCTATTCAGCTATATTATGTAATAAAGATGAGAAAACACGTTTTAATTAGGTAGTATATATCTATTCTATTCTATGAAAACATTGAAAACATAAATAATTTTTAAGCACAAAGTGCCCAATGTCTATGTTTTTTATGTTACTTTTAGTTCTATAGTGTTTAATTTTTTACTAAATTTAAAAGGTATAAATAAAGGTGATACCTAAATATAGCCTGAACCAAATTATATACACTTATACAGTTATACTTATACATAAAACATACTTACTATTCATTTTTAACCCTTGCATTTTTGATTGTTATGTATACATTTATTTTTTACAAAACAATCTTCAGAACACCCATCGCGAAAACATCTGTGTATATCATGTTTTCTTTTACCCATATTAATAAAATAATAATTAATAACTAATATAGTAAAATAAATTGGGCTGTTTTCACTTTTTGAACTTTTAAATTTAGTTTCCAATAAGGAATAATATGCTAATTGTTCCAAGAATTTACTCTTTACTACTTAACAAATGTCATGTCAATAAGACAATAAGTAATCATTACGAAATAACGAACTATTATCAAGTAAATAAAATTCTTCTAGCTCCAAAAATCATTAATAGTTACAACCACGGTCTTAGAAGATATCTTATAAGACCGTGGTTACAACCTAAAATTTATAAAACTCTATATGTTTTATTATTTGGTGTCTGGTATAAAACATGGAGCCTTCACAATACGCCGTGTCGCGTAGATTTTTATAAATTCAGTGCGTAGGTAACAAAATAATTATTAGTTTATATTATGGTCAAACTGTAAGTCTATAATCAAGGATTGATAGAATCTGATTGATAACATTTCACTAATACATACCCACAGATATTATATAAAACAACTAGATAGCCGACTCAACGAATAAAATTGAAGTCTACAATCCATATGCGAACAGGGCAAAATATGATTGATTAATCCATGACATTTTATATTATTCCATGAAATATAATTTTCTGCGATTGAAACGACAATATAATAATTCGCCATACTGTTAATATGTATTCTCTAGACAACAAAATTTTCTCAGATTTAAATTGTGATAATGTGTCTTTATTAGAAAGACCGCATAAACTAGTTCTTATCAATCGTCGTGCACTCCACTTGTCACCGTGTGGAATGTACACAGAACTATAGTGCTGCACAAGATCAAGGTAAGTATATGTGCTTTATTTACCATCCGACCGTATGTGTGATTTCAAGTTTTGGTCAATTAACTAAAGTCACTGACTTTCAGAAAAAACCGTCAACATCACAAATTACACGCGATCGTGTCGTGTCCGATGTCGGTTTTGCGTGGATAATCACTGCGACGATGCGACGCGAGGACGGAGGGACGGACACGAAACGTTACACAATATTATTATTAGTAGGTATATCGTTATTATTAGAGTCCGGATTTGTATGCACTCAAAAAGTCTAAAATAGTATGCATTTATGCATCTAAAAACTTTTAAATATGCACTTGATATGCTCTTATTTTTTTTAATTATATGCAAAAATATACTCTTGCCCAACATATATGCATTTATTTGCATAATTTTTTATGCACTTAATTATGTTTTTGTTATTATTTTTATTTCTTCCATAAATAATAATTCAGCTAAATTAGATAAGTGACTTAATTTTTTGATTGCAGACATCAACTTACAATATTGGTTGAGGAATAGTAAATATTTAAAAATGTATTCAACAAATAAAACAAGTATTTTAATTAATAATAGTAAAAAATAAGAAATAAAATCATATTAAATCCTCTTATACCATTTCTTTGGTTAATATTTTTGAATAAAGATACAAAATATAGAAATTATTAAAAAAAAAAAACACGGTTTTATAAACTTTAATACTTTAATAGGTACCAAATATGCTTGAATATGCAAACATTTTAAAATATGCCGTCATCACTGAAATATGCGTTCATATGCAAGATAAATTTTTTTCTATGCATTATCTGTTACACAAATCGTCCACATTTCTTACTGTCATCGAACTGCATTCACTCATTACAAATATGAAATTGCATAAAAATCCGGACTCTAGTTATTATTGTAGTCGTCGAGCGTATACAGCAGTGGTTCTTAACCTTTTTAGAACCACGGAACAATTGTAGTTTTATAAGATTTTTGCGGAGCACTAGGTCGTAAAATAAAACAATAGTTTACATTTTTTTTTTTTTTTTTTAATAAATTGGTAAACCATATGATGTTATTGAAAATGATGAAACCAAAAATTAAATCGTCCCAGTAGTTTTAAATCGACAATAATTTTGAAATTTTTTTTTCGCCAATTTTGAAATTTTGGCGGAACGCTTTGGCCAAGTTCAACGGAACACCGGTGAAGGACCACTGGTATACAGTCTGTGTAACGCGGGTGAACCGGGCGTATTAGCGCGGAAACGGCCGGAGCGATTACGACGACGAACGCAGCGCACGAAAGAGGGGAAATCTACAATGACACAATAGTCGTAAAGGATTGTTGTTGTTTTTTTTTTTTTTTCAAAATAACGCAAAACGTTTGCCGGTCAATGCGCAAAACGACCACGTTGTGTAATATTACACACGACGAACCTGACCCTGAACGTATCGAACACACGGTGTTCTCGCGGTCCGAGGCCGTCGGAAACGTTGCCGCGCGGCGAACACGCGCGCTCTCGGGGGTGCACCACGCACACGCCTGGCGTTTCCGGTTACACGACCGCCGCGATTACAACAGCGTCGCCAGGCGTCCGGACAAAGCGGGACGTAGGTGGGCATTTTTGATTGCGCGTCCGGCCGAAAAAACCGTGTCCGCCTTTTGACAGGCTTTTTACGTTTCGCAAACGAGCGAGCGCCGAGCGTGGCCGAGACTCGAAGTGAACAATAGTTTCATTTTGTTTTATTGTCCGACTCGAAGAGAAAAAGTTTATCATTATTTCGTTTTTTAGTTTAAAAAAAAAGAGTCGTGTGTGCGCCTTTCATTAGTGTTTAAGAATAATATTCAAATACGATTCGGAACCTCGATTATCCGAACCTCCGTTATACGAACCCTCTATTGTCCGAACTACAGTTTTATCAGAGTACCCGAACGTTCTGTTGTCGTTGAAGCACTCGTATCCGCGGCTGGTTCGTCGAATTTGTCATAACCAGGGCTCGGAAGTTGTGGCACTAAAAATGTTACTTTTTAGCTCCTTAATATGCACTTAAAAACTCCAAAATATGCGCTATAAATGGCACAAAAAAAAAAAAACAAAAAATATGCATTTTTCCTGAAAAAATAATAATTATAAATTTGTTATAAAAAAAATTAGATGTTATTTATAATTACATTTACCGATTACTAATTAATAAATAAACTGTTTTATAAAATGCCACGAATTATTAATACATCGGACCGTCGATGAGTTTGTAGAACGGTGAAAAATGAAATATTTTTCGCTTTATTTCCAAAAATTTAAATATTTGAAAAAAAAATAACCATGTAAAATCATTATTTTCAACAAAATGTGTATTTTTCCTATATTATGTGAAAATATACCCAAAAATAGCACTAAAAACCCAAAAATAGCAAAATAACAATAAAAACCCTAAATATGCAAAAAATGGCAACAAAAAAATTTCGTGTATGACATCAGATAAGTGTGAAACATGTTTCCATCTTACTTAGGGTGTTCCAAGACGAACCAAAAAAAATATGCATTTGCCACAACTTCCGAGCCCGGGTCATAACTTTTGCTAACGTAAAGGACCTATCGATTAATTCGTCTTAAACATTTGCGAGACTTGGCTGCAAAAAAGCGCGTTGCAGCTCGTCGTCAAATGAAAATCGATAATTTTGTCAAAAAAATATTATAAATACATTATGTTCCTATGTATGTTATGTATTTTTAATAACGTTATATATATATAGTTAAATAATAACTATTATAGTGTTTTTAAACGTTTAAAACGATTTTTTTTTTAATTTCCAATATCCGAAATTTTGCGTATCCGAACTAGGTGCGGTCCCAATTAGTTCGGATAATCGAGGTTCTACTGTATTATGTTGATAAATGTTTGAATATCTAGAATTTAATTTTGACTGATGACTATTTTGACTGATTAATAATGAAGAGTACTGATTTGGCATTCGATTTTATTTCTTATTTCACAAAAATTTTACAAGATTGATGATATAATAATCAAAAAAGCTTGATTTTAGTATTTTACACACAAGTTTTTTGTCGTACCTATTAATACTATACTCAAAAATGTACGGTGTCTGGCCTTTCTACCCAATCGTCCGGCCAAACTGGCTGGTCTGTCGGGCTTTTAGGTTTGGCGACCTGGCAACCTTAGCCGCGAACTTTGCACGCGTAGAACGTAGGACGCACGTCGTGTTATTCCCTCGTAGACCGGCCTCGGATTCTCGTCGTGCGCTTTTCCGTTTACACCCGCGCGGCCCTTGACGTCTATGCGTCCCGAGGTCTCGAGTCCATTCGTATCGTAGATCTACCGTACCGGTCTTAATCTTAATCGCCGTCTAACGCCCTGGCGCCGCGTTTCGTACGCCGTGTCTCTCGAGTTCGGTTTCGGTTCCGGAGTCAGGCGTCGTCTTCTGGGATCGTCCGTCCATCTTCGCGTGATGATTATTAGTGAGTGACTGGTCAAAATATCTTCACAAGAATGTCTCCGGTCAAAATGACTCCGACAAAATATCTCCTGTACAAAATATCTCCAATTTTAAATATCTCTAGTACAAAATACCTCCTGTTAAAAATATCTCTAATGGAAATATCTTCCATGAATAATATTTAAAAATATGTTAAATCAATCATAACAATATGTAATTTTTAAAATAACACAAATTCAAAATAACTTAAAATTTAAGATATTTTATAGGTGTGATTTTTAATCGTTATTTTTATCATCAATCATTCCCTTTATTAAACTATCGTATCGGTACAGTCGTTACGTCGATAAAGTCGTTTATCGTGGTTTGCAATAGCTGGCGCGCATGAAAAATATATCAGATAATACAAATCGGCCAATGTGTCAGTGTAATATTGTGATTAGTAGTAGTTATTATTCCAGAAACATTTTAAATCGGAGATATTTTTGACTAGAGATATTTTGTCGGAGATAATTTTGACCGGAGATATTTTTGTTGGGAGATATGTCGACCTGGAACCTTGTTAGTGTACGGTGGCGTACGGATCGACGAGTCTTTGAATTGCGTAGCGATTGAAAATGGGTTCAGAGGATTCCACTTCGCCGGACACGATTTCTCACTCGTTGCAGTCGATAGCGTCGTTACGAAACTTTTGTCGCCAGTCCACATTACCGTGGTGGATTGCGTGTTCAGCCCAGGCGTGGACGTTTGATGTACAAATCGCGGGGGGAGGGGGCACAGTTTTTTTGTTCTTATCGGACCTACATCTAACAAAGCCACTTGCGACCGTCAATCAAACGGTTTACATTTAATTCATAGAAGTTTGGTACCTGCTTTTCTTGGAAAAATTTTTAAAAATGAATTTCAATTTTTAATATAAATTTGAAATAATCGACTTCGTCATTTTTAATTAAAATCCATAAAATTAATTAAAAAATTTAAAACAGATATTATACGAGTACTCAGAACCCATTTACTTCAGTATAATGTCTAGGTTTTTATTTGAAAAATCATCAATTATGTCCTGATTATTTATCACGATTGTCAAATATTTTCAATACTTAACGTAGAAAGATCGTTAAGAGGGTTATGACCTCTAATTTACACATTTTTTTTTGGAGAGGGGGGTGGCTTAGTCCAACTAAGATTCAGCCATTGATTTCCAACTATGGTTCAGCCACTTCTTTAAAGCTCTCCGGCTGACAAAAAATGTTGACAACCGCTTCCGAAAACACCCAATAAATAAACTCTATTCTCATACATTTTCTGGTAACTCATCTCGTCTCAAAAGGTCATGGTGTAGAATCCACACTGCGGAGACTTGATCCGGCCTAAATCCAGAAAAAATACCCACAAAACACACACGCGCACACACAAATCAAAAACACTCGTATTAATAAGAAATCGGCTAATACGTTAAAATATTAATCAATGTCGGTCGGAATGGCTTCGATCTAAGAGTTTCTTCGCGTGTTTAGCTCGCTGATGTAAACAAAAAAAAAAAAAAGGAAGAAATGTACCATAAATTCTTAATGTATATAATAAACAGATTGTGTTTTTTCTAATGATTAAAATTATAATACTCCGACCAACAAGTCGGTTGTCTGACTCTCTCATATTGATTTTAAATCGTCCCGACACTTCACTCATACGACGTGTTTCGCCGATTGTTCGGGACGTTTTTTATTCTGATATCACGGGCCCGGATTTTTATGCAAAAATTGTTGTTAAATATGCACATATTTATGCACTCAAAATTAAAAAATATGCAAAAAAAATTGTTGTGTATTAAAAAACCAAACGTTTTAAAAAAATTAAAAAATATTATATTAAGCGAAAAAAATACAATTTACCAACATGAAATTGAAAATTTCTACGACTGTCACATAACATCGTCTTGTATTTCGAAAAACTTCTTTCCACGTCTGCTGACACAATGGGTGCGTATTTGAAACAAGAAATATCTTCTGGTGACAACTCAGCAAGGTCTTCATCATCGTTTCTTATTTCGCAGCTTATAATTCCAGAAATTTTTTTTATTTGTGATAATCTAGGATTTTTTGATAATACTTCCGATAGTTTCACTTTAGCAAATTCAATACCACGTCCTCCTTCACTCAATTTATTTTCAACATTTTGAACCAATGCCAGACTTTTTCCAAGATTAACACCCGATTTTCCTAGACACGTGATAGTGTCTGTTATAGATTGGAAATTTTATAAAATTACCGAAAGTTCATAAAAATGTTTACCGAAAGTTATCATTAAATAATTGTTGTGCATTTTGAATAGACTTAGCATCATTTGGATTAAATGTGTCGACCACTTCTTTGACGAAATTCTTACTATAATAAAAGGCGGCATCTAGCCACGTTCCCCGTCGGGTAATAGGTAATAGGTTGTGGACTTGTGGTGCCTACCCGAGTAGGTGCTTTCAAAAAAACTTTTTTTGTATTGGATATCAACAAATCAACATTTGAGAATTTAAGAAGAATGTCGGCAATCGGCATGTATACCAAACTTTCGAGTAAAATTTAAAATATTTTAGGTATTAAGTATTTATAAAATAGGCACATTTTATGTAATTATCCAGAAATATGCAACTTTTATGCATTTTGATGCAAATTTGCAAAAATATGCAATAAAAGAAATTAATAGCAGAATATACGTGTTACGAAACGTCAAGATATTTAATCAGAGTTGTAAAAATAAGTCAAATGTAGTAAAAATCCGGGCCCTAAACTAATGAATCATTGAATTATTGAAAACAAGATAAAAAATAATTAGATACTATAAATAATATAAATAATATAAAGCCGAATATGACACAAATGTTGATGAGCTACACAGAAACTTACAAAATAAATTTATAAAAAGTTTATTATTATTATAATTAACATAATAATTTTTTTAAATAGTGCAAAAATTAAATAACTGTTTATGTTAGAATTATATATAAGGTAATTTCTATCTCTGTATACATATATATATTATATGTTATATAATATATATATATATTATATATATATTATATATATATTATATGTTGTACTAATATAGTTATATCTTAGAGATGATAAACAATTAACAAGTTCTACAAACTCAGCATAAATAAGGATATTTTTTTTTTTTATATATATATTGCAAGAGTCTTGCAGCAAGTCCAAGACTTGGAGTGCAAGACCGAGACCAAGACCAAGACTGCCATAGTCTTGGTCTTGGTTTGCCCATCACAAAAAAGGGGTAATACGACCACAAAAAAAAAAAAAACCCCGTCGAAAATAAGGTACGTTTACGCCCGTTTGACGTTGTTCCATCGACACCGGGCGCCGGGTACGTATTATTATCATTGTTATTATTATTATTATTATTTTTTTTTTTTTTATTATTATTGTTATTACTATCATCCGTGTCGCGTTTGTCCGTATTATAATATCGTTGTTATCGTCGTCGGTAATTTATTTGCGATCGGACGGACACGATGCCGTTACGACGAGAATGTCACTCGATCGAGTGACCATTTCCAGTGAGCGGTTCGTGCAAAACGAATCGGAGCTTTGCGCTAAAACCCGTATAGAAACTTGAAATTTATCACATTACGGCGTTTCGTTTCGAACGCGTCATAATACCATTATCATTATCGGTATTATTAGCATTACTACCGTCGTCGTTATTATTGTTATTATTATTTTTATTATTATTGTGTTCCGTCGAGTGAAATCGGCGTACCCCGTGCGAAAACGAAACGTTCGTCTGCCAATCCGTCTGCGAACCCGACAAAACGCCACGCGCGTACGCGTACGTATACCTACGTCGCGCGTCGGTAGTGAATCTCGTCCCAGAACTAGTATACCGTCGCGTCGTAGTGCGTGTCTATAATTTAAATTCGAAAACCGCTAACCTAACCTAACCTAACCTAACCGCACGTCGTCGCCCGTGTATTGCGTGTTATTGTTATTTTAACGGTAAACACGCGCTCGCGGATGTCGCGTACTATGAAAGTTTATCGGAGCCGTTCACGTCGCTTGTAAAATTAACGAGAACGATCGTGAAACGTCGATCTGTCCCCCGAGTTTTAATCGCGTATCGCAAAACACAATCCCGTTGGTCACCAGGGCCGGATTAAGCCATCCTTAGGCCCTAGGCATTGAAAAAAATTGAATTTCATAACAGCCACTTTTGAATATTATTATTTAATATTATTTTAAATTAATACAGCGTCATAAGTTTACGATCGAATTATCGAACATTTAATTTAATATACCTAATAAATAAAATTAACGTATCCAGATTAAATTTTTTTTTCTGCATTTTGCGTTGGAGAATTCATCAATGATATTATCATCTTTTCTAATTTCTCTCAATAGTTCTATTGATAACAGTGCTAGAGACGATAATTTTCCTAGACCTTTGCCAATTTTTAATTGTTTTTAACACAGAAAATGACCGGTGACCTTCGGAAGAAGATCCAAATATCGCTAAGTTAATTCTAAAAGCAATATTGACGTTCGGAAAACTTGTTATTAATTTTTTTTCAATCGTTTTTGAAGCATGTCACTTAAAGTCATGCCTGGTTCACGAACATTTATAAAAATTTGAAATTTTGCTACAAAATTATTTTCCAGATCTAATGGATATACTTGAACTAAATTAGTCGCTTTTATTTCGATTTCACTTTTGGTTAATTTGTCATCAGTTAAATAACTAAACCTTTCATTTGATTTTGTGTATGCTTCTTTTCGTTTTTTAATTTTCACAATTATTAAGAATCGATAATAACAAAAAATGTTTGTATTTGAAATCCATCCCGTACATTTGTTTCAAACTCGTGTCCAGGTGTAATATAATGTAACATACTCTAATAATAATTTCCTTGTCGCATGACCATCGCAAAGCTCGTCGTCTAAATATAAAGCGCTCGTGTAAACAATTTGATTCCATATTTTAGACCGTTTTTAGATTTTGAGCGACGCAAAAGATCTTGTTTTTATAATGTTTATTTTTTTTTAGATTTAGCCATCTTTCGTGGGCCTTCTGAATGTCGTAGGCCCTAGGCACAGTGCCTACAGTGCCTAATGGTTAATACGGCCCTGTTGGTCACGGACACGCTCGCTCGCACACACAATATATGTATACGGTGATTTATTTATTTATTTTATTTTTATTTTCATTCGATTCGTATAAATGCGAGTACTGGGCCCCACCGAGAGTACTCGTACCCTGCAGTTCTAAATCTAATTACGGTGGAACCTCGATTATCCGTCCGTCGATCAACCGTCTTTCTCGGTCGACCGTCGCGCGCCACACTTGCGCGGACTACTTGCGCGTTGCAGTAAAATCTTATCGCCTTGTGTATTGAGGTTTATCCGAAACTTTCCGGCAATATCTACAAGATAAGTGATAGGTACATATTATTATGTATGCGTTATATTTAATTTAAAGAACCTGTAAAAACTATCGCGCTCCCTGAAGCAGAATCTATGATTTCAAAGTGCTTTGAGTGGTTTGAGCGACAAACTGAAGCTGATGCGACTCAGCTTCATTACTGCTTCGAAAAATAAGAGATCTGGCAGCTATAAAAGCTCGTAATAATATGTCAAAACGACAAAAATTAACCGATTTTTACAATATTTGTCAAGTATGCACGTATGCAATTGTAAACATGCGATAAAACATTTTTTAATAAATTAAATAATAATAATGTATCAACAAGTAATAGTACCTATAATTATGTAATGTCATAATTATTTAAAAAAATAATAAATAATATGTTTAAAAAACTGTTTGTTACTCGCTTAACCGTCTTTTGGACTATCCGTTAATCGAAGTTCTATTGTACATGAAAACAATAGTAACTCACTTAAATTAAACAGGACACGAATAAACAAAGTTTAAACCAAGTCAGCTTACAAGTGATCACGTTAAATACGTCATTAATCCCAGAATATTATTGCACGATTAATTCGTTAGGAGCCTCCGTCGGTCACTGGAGAATGCTCTTTTTGATCGAGTCAATTGGAAGGTTTATTATTATGGACGGTATTATATCGCATCATAGTTTAGTACCGATTATTTCAAAATTTCTACAAGATGTGGTTTTTTTTTGTGTTCTTACCGTGTTTTTCGCGTATCTTGTATTAACTCCATGAGCTATGAGGTTGTAATATATTATTATGGTTTTTTTTTTTTAAATATATTGCGGTTAGGTATCTATTTTTTTCAAATATATTTTTCCTAACAGGAAGCACGTTTAGTTCCGTATATGGTTTTGCTGTAGAGTATAATCGATTTTTATTTACCGATAATCTAATAATTTGATTTTCACAAATTCGCAGCTGAGATAATATTATAGTATTATCGAACGCACCTCCACAGCTTGTTACACCATAAGCGATAATTGATTCCACCAATGCTAAATAAACCAGCCGTAGTTTGGGCAATTCAAGAACTTTGTTTAGATATTTTCTTAGTATATACGTCATTTTTCTAAGTTTTTTTTTTTTTTTTGTATACTATCGTAACATACTACAAAGTATTTATTTACTTATTGCATATAAAAGCCAATCGGCAGTTGCGTAGGTAAATGCAATTATGAAGCGAATATAATACGTACAGCTCGGGATAAAGGTAAAATTAGGCGAATATAACAGCAAGGCAAATAAGGCATAAACAAAGTATCAGAAACCAAAAATTAGATTGTAAAACAATAAAAATTTAGTGTGAAAAATGTGAGGAAGCCGTTACATTCGGTGCAACAGATGGTTGAAACCATGAGATATTCAGCAAGGCAATGGGATATTTAGGGGGCGGGGGGCAAGAAGGGCAATTGCCCCGGGCAGCACTTTTTGGGGGCCAGAAAATTTAATTCAGATCAGTTTTTTTTTTTTTTTTTAACAGATTTATAATGATTTGTGTAGTTGTAAAAAAAAATAGTAAAAATGTAAGCTGATTTTTTTTTTTAGAAAAATCAACGTTAAAAACATTCTATTAACATCAACACGACAACATAGGTACTTTGTGAAATTAATCTCCACATTTCATAATAAGCGCGCGTGTATTGATTTGTTCTTCGCCGTCGGTTGTTCAAAAACAAAACACAGTACTACCACTCTTGCGAATTGGCGTTTTTTGATACCGAAAGTATCACGATCGAATCACGCATTTTTTTTTTTTTTGTCATCATACAATCGGTCAAAATATTATTGGTGTCGAAAGAGGATACGTGCAGTTGGAAAAGTGCACAATCGAAAACGTTTCGGGCGCGTAATCCGAGGAGGGACTTTTCTGACCGTTGTTTCACCGCAAAAGGGAGCCACCACTGTAAGGCCCATCGCACACCAAAAGAGCAAAACTGCTTTAGACAGTGTTAGTCAGCCTAACACAGTTTTGTTAAAAATAGAACATACGGAATTACGTTGCAAACGCACATTGATAAGACAAAAACAAAACGAAAATATTTTTGCTTTAAACACCATCAGTCATGACTAATACTGTCTGAAGTGTCTACATTTTTCTTTAGTCATAATTCTCTTAATTTATTAACGAATTCTCTTTTTCTGTTGTGCCTCGCGTGTTAATTTGTATAAAATATAATGGCTATACCACTTTTTCTAAAATTAGTGTAAATACACGAGTAATTTTTAAATTTTTTCTCATCAGATTCACGTAATTCACGTATAAATGATCCAACAACCAAGTGTGTGAGTGATACGTTTTATGTTTAATGGATGTACCCATAACTTTTTTCCCCGTATTTCTCAAGTGTGCACCACATACGTACAAATAGCAACGTTTTCTTCAGACGACATTTTTGCAAATTTTTTTCAGTTGACTAAAATAAAAATGATTAACGATGACTAACACAGTTTTGTTCTTTCGGTGTGTTGTGGGCCTTAAAGACGTATACGCGTATTTGCAGTCATATTTACCGCAAAAACGTCCGTTTGTTTTTTTCCGCGTTCGGTAAACGTTCGCTAAAGCTAAAGTGATTTTTCCACTCGCGGAGAGTCGATTACGATAATAACACGCCGGACGACCGCGGTGAAACGCACGTGTCCCTGACGTTTGTTTCGGGCCACGCCGCCGATAACGTTGACCGGTCACACACGGTATACGATCCAGAGCTAGAAAATCGTGTCGACCGACCGCGTTACATATTTTGCGGTGTGGCTCTCGCGCGCGCTCGTCGACAGGTGCGCACCGATCACCGTAGGAGATCGGCGTTATTATCTTGTTAAACGTCAAAGTAAAACGAGAACGGTGTTAGGCGTCGAAATCGACAACACTACTAACTGGACGTGCTCCCCGGGTCTTACGTCGCGGCGGTTATTAAACAATAACGAGGAAAACAAAATACGAAACAAATGATTCGAGTGGAAAAAAAAAAGCAATACTACTTTCATATTATTTAGTACAAAACGATGTCGGGACGAAAACAATAATAATAATAATAATAATAATACCGTCGATATTGTGGTCGACCGAACTGGACTGTTTATTGTGCTGGTTATGTGATTTTCCTGAGCTGTCGGGCCCGTATTGCAACGCCGACGTGATTTTAACGGAATTATATAATAATTCGCTCGCGTTGTCATTGTCATATCGTTCGGTAATAAAATATAACACGATACAAAATAATATAACGACATACGGTGGTCACGAGCCGTACACTCGACTACTCGAAACGCTCTACTCCGAGAGATTTTGACTGGAGAAAACGTTGCCGCCCCGGCCGTGCGTAAAACTCATGGCGCGCGGACGGACAGTCGTTTCACGACAACGACATTTTTTCCACAGCCCCCGAGCTCGAGTCGATTGTATATATTTTTGAATTTTTTTTTTTTTTTTAAGCTATTGCATAGCTTTTATCGCAGATCTGGTGTAGTGACTGAAAAAAAAAATGTCGTAACGAAAAAGCGTGACCACTACCTGTGGAATCCCGTAATCCCCCTCTCTGTCTACCGCACGGCGAACCGTATTGTCATACCAACAAAACAAACTCATTTTATGAGAAAAAAAAACTTATGTTTCATATTTTAGTTATCATAGACCTATAGTTTCTATGATACAAATTCCTGAATAACTAGAATAATAAAAAAATTTTAAATTATATCAACTTCTTATTTATTTAATATGCAATAGCTTTATCGCGGCAGTCCCCGAATGCCACTTGTCTTTTTTTTTGCTTTACACGCCATCAAGGCGTTTCGCCACTTTCAACTAAGACTCTCCGACGATCCCTGTCGTCGGCCTCCTCCGTCACTGCTGTTTGATCCGTTCTTTTTAGATCGTTATTTACACGGTCCATCCACCGTTGGCGCAGTCTCTTCCCAGATGGATTATCGGTCAAAACTTTAACGACAAGATTCTGCTTCGCCCTCCAAACACGCCCCGCCCACTCTAATCTTTTGGATATTAGAAAAAACTTTGAATGTTTGGTTTTTCGAACAGTTTTTCCATGTTAATTGTATAAATTATATACGTAAAAATAATCTGATAACATTTTAGGCCAGTTTTACCCGTGACCGCATCGAGTTCGCGTCGACCGCGTGAGGTACACCTCTCTCGTTCGCTCCGTTTATCCCTACGTATCGGGGTTTCAATTACAAAAAAAAAAATAAATAAAAAATAAAAATAAAAATAGGTAATGTCACTGTCGTGAAATCCCGAGACACCCCGTTTGCAGCGCTACCGATGCGCCCTGAAGGGTGCGAATGCCTACCCTCGAATGGCTCGATACGATTGCGTTATTGCAATAACAACGCGAAAACCGATAACGTTACTTATCATCGTCATCATCACGTCCATCTAGAGAAACACGTTTTTATACCGGGCTCGTGACTCGAGTGAAAACCAAAAAAAACCTATAGAAATCTAAACGTATAATATACGTCGAATACAGTTGATTACCTTTACTCTTGAAGCCGGAATAGCGAGCGAAACACTTCATACACCTATTGAATTTTTTCAGAATTTGTATTTAAATTATATATGTTAATTAGTTAGATATTTGTTTTTTTTTCTGCTCTTGTTCTTATTTCTCTCGAAACGTATTGGAAACAAGTAGGAACTGAAATAACTCTATTCATTCTATTTATGTATACATTATCTAAACTCTCTATCTCCGACCCGAGCGTTGCTCAAAAAAAAAAAAATTATTAATACGTTTTAATTAGGTTAGGGTTAACGTTTAATTTTCGATTTAATTAAAAATAATAATAATGAATACGTTACGCTCCGACTTGCCGCGAATATGAAACGACGACGTGATATCACATTAATAATAATATTCAGGCGTTTTAAAATATGCGATAAATATTTTCCACGAACAGGTGAGAGCGGTTTTACAAAGGTGCCTATCGATCGCAATCATCAAATCCGAATGAGAAAAAAACGTACTGTTTTCATTGAGTCCCGATGAAAATCGATTGATCCTGCAGGTTGTAAATTTAAATAAATCGGTTTTCTTTCTTTTTCTTTTCGATGCACTCGTATTCGTTCTGTCGCTCGTGAAACATTGCGAACACGCGATAAAATAATATCACGTTTACAAGACAGACGGTAGGATGCTGCCGGCGAAGCGATCGCGACGATGCGAGAAGCCGAGAACTCTTGAGCAGTTTGTCGTCCGGAGCAGACGGTTTTCCGATTGTTTCGTACGTGTCCCTCGTCCACCGTACCGTTTCGTGTGCGTTTCCGCAGCGCTCGTCGATATTTTCCAGTCCGGTTCGGATTTCGTCGGCGAGCCGATCCGACGACGTGTTTTGTATCGAAGTGTTTCTTTTAGCAGCGAGAATAATAAAAAAGATTCTCTAATCACGGGAAGTTCGTTTCACGTCCCTTCGGACCTCGGACAAGTGCAAATGGTGCTCAGCGTAAGAGTGTGCGCAAAACGGTGCGCACCGTTGGTATATGAACAGATTTTACGATACGCACATCGGGTGAATGATGACAAATTATTTCAAATCAGAAACCAATGAAATCAGAAATTGTTTTTGAAAAATATTCCGGACAAAGCTCATCGGGCGATTTCGGCACGCCGCGCCGTCGAGGAGACGAATTTCGATGTAATAATTTGAGTCTAATCAAAACAATATCGTAAGAGTAGTCGAGTTTTGAAATAACAACAGAGTAATTCACACCGAGTTGATAATTTTATTTGTGGAAATGATATTTTTAGCCATTAAACACTCAAAACACATACAAAAAAACAAAAACAAAACAAAACAAAAACAAAAACAAAATGATCTAATCCGACTGTTATGAAAAAGTAAACATTACTAGAACTACATACAAAGAAATACGTATACTCATTTTTATTAGTTTGATTAATTTTTTTTTTTTTAATTTCCTTAAAACTCTTCACACGAGAGGTAATAACGACCGCTTTGGACTAGGAATAAAATTTTTGATCTATAGATCACGCACGTGCTGAACGTACATTTCAGACAAATATTACTTCCCAAAAAAGCGCCTCGAGGAATAAAAAATAGAGTTTAAACTCGCAACACGTGTATCTTTTAATTATTATAATTAATAAAAAAAAAAAAGAAAAAGAAAAAGTTTTCGAACGGTCGTACGGAGTGATAAATTATAATATCCAGCGTAAACGACCGAGAGAAACCATACCGATCGCGATCGATTCTCGTTGATAGTAATAATCGTAATAATAATACGAGTAAGTACCCGAGTGCAGATGATAATGTGCGGACAACTGAAAAAACCGCATTCGAAAACATCGATTGGCCACGGAAGTTTCGTCGGCGAAACACGGCACTCGCGTAATAACACACGGCGAAATGTTTGTTTGTGTGTGTGTGTGTGTGTGTGTGTGTGTGTGTGTGTGTGTGTGTGTGTGTATCCTACGTAGACGCGTATTTACGCCGTGGAAATGAAAAAAATACGTGCCTCTCTGCGAACCGCGCACACGGTTCCGATCGACGCCGATTTCCTCAGACCTCCGAAGAAATCGCGATCGCGTTGTCCGTAAATCGTACGCGTCGTTATTACACACCACTTGCGTTATCATCACGATAACGTGATTACTGTGGTATTATTGTAAATAGCAAAAAAAAAATGGACGTGATTCTACGAGACGACCGGTCGAACGTTAAGCGTGGTTTACACGGTGCTAGTTTACTAGCAACTAGTAAGCTAGTTCATTCCCTGATAGTAAAAAACACGGCCTAAAATAGTGTGTATCCTGACACACAGTGTGTACTCTGAAAATTAAAGTGTCCAGTCTGAATGAGACTAGAATATAAAAATTATTTGTGATACTTATAAAGTGCACGGGTGATATCGATTTTAAATCATAAAATTTCTATTTTAAAATGTCCGACAGAAAAAAGCGCAAATACAATGATGATTACCGAATTTTTAACGAAAAATGGTCAATAAATAACTTTTTCATTGAAATTAATAGAAAAGCGTACGCCTTGTGTGTCGTGAAACGGTTTCAGTTTTTAAAGAATTTAATGTCAAACGACATTATGAAACAAATCATGAATAGAAATTTGGCTATTTAAAAGGTAAGCTATTATTTTCAATATAATTAAGTTATACAAAATCTTAATGTCGTGTAATATTATGTAATTAGGAGAATTACGCGTGTTAGTAAGTTAAAAGCATTCAAAAAAGATATCCACACCTAAAATGTTTCAAATTTATATAAAAAACAAAATTCAACTGAAACAAATGTTGTACAAGCGAGCTGTAAAGTAGCGAATTTGATAGCTAGTGAAACTAAACCTCGAAGTGAGGGAGATTTTATAAAAAAATGTATTTTAACTGTGGTTGAAGAAATAATTCCTACTACTAAAGTTTAGTGTACCATTGACGCGTGGAGAATCAGCGCGGTCTGTTGTAAAATATACGTAGGTACAATTAATAAATCGATATCGGTTTGCTCAACTCTTTGCGACGGCGTGGTGGAATATATGTGATCCCACCAAAAAAAAAAAAAAAAGCTCATTCGGAACGGTGGGACGAATAGTACACAACCAAAAAAAAAAAAAAAAAAAAAATGGTTATTGATTTATTACGGTTGATTTATTTTATAGCTATTTACACCTTCCCTGTCTCGTATACAGTTCATATATATTTTCGGGAAATACATCAATGATATCAGGAATTTCATCCCTATTGATACATTTAGATATACTTATTTTCCGTGTACTAAATTTATTAAATTTATTGAACTCACGGTCGAACGATTAGTAAAGTATAGTTAAAGGAGTGATAAAATTTCGAGAGGGTTTTATTACGTGATGGGGGAGGGGCTTCAGCCCCAACCCCCCAAGTCCCCCCAATATCCGCCTATGAGAGGCCGTGTCCAGAATCGAAGAGCAAAAGTACCACGGGTTGATTTGGAGTCAACGATTTTAATATTTTCCACGAATAATTTTCCAAAAAATATACGTATTTACGTATAATCGCTGTGACACTACGAGTTAGACGCGAAATTATTGGACGGAAAGTCGTATACGTTTGTGGAAAGCGCATAGCGATTGATAAACGGGCATTAAAACTCGCACACGGTGTCTCACGACGGTGTTCGTCACCGTCACCGTCAACGACTCTAGTTGTAGTTGTTTTTAAGTCAGATTTTTTGAAAATTCTTCCGTCGTATTAAAAAGCGGTACCCCGACAAAATATCGCCGGTAAAATATCGCGTGACCAAAATATCGCATCTAAAATATCGCGAAACCATTATATCGTAAAGAAATAATACAGACGTACATTATTATCGCATCTGTATATTGCATTTGACTTTATCTTATCTCATCGTATCTTTTAGCAAGCAATGCATTCAAGACAAGTCAAAGCATAGAAGGAAATCCAAATACGCCAAATAAAAAGAACAAGACAGATAGTCGGGCTGAACGAGTAAAGAAAGTAGTAGCAGATTATCATAATCGAGAGTTTGAAGATTATCTTCAAGGTATTTCATTGAAATATATACTTCCATTAATTTATTAATACATATATATATTTTTTTAATACTTATATCAATTTTATTACATTATACATATTTTTATCATTTTTATCAATTTCACTATACATATATGAGTATAACGATATTATATATATATATATATATATATATATATATATATATATATATATATATATATATATATATATATATATATATATATATATATATATGCTTAAAAGTTAAAATATATTATTTATTTATAATTAAATTACATGCTATATTTCATGCTGGTGATATTTATTCCATGCGATATTTTAGTTGCGATATTTTACCGGCGATATTTAGTCGGTGATTCTTAAAAAGCCACGTTTATTGGATTTTTGTTTCTTTTTACGAAAGGGAGAAAACATGATTTTTAATTAAAAAAAAAAAAACAAATTAAATCACTATTTGAAAAAAAGGGTACTTTTTAGTCTATTTAAAACTTTTGAATTAATGAGATTTCAAAAAACATAGTTACAAGAAAAAAGATATCACCACGGGCCGAACGAGGTGAAACGCTCAGTGTAAAATACGTTTTTATTTAACACGGGCGCTCTGCGGAAATGAAATCCTATACGCCATTATAATAGTTCGCGGGCGCCTATCGTATTTTGTACACTTTAATAATATCGTTATATCTTACGTCCGCGTCGTAATTAACATTCGGACAGTGTTAAAACGATAATAATCAATAATTATTAATAGGTACCTACCTAATAAAGTCGAAACGATAAATATGTATACTAATATAACGATGATTACGTGATGATAACAGCGTTATGATAATATACTTGGTAATTTTATTTTCACACGCGTAATTCGCAGGTACTTCCTTTTCTTGCCCCGTGCACACGACTCCACGCGGAAAAGTAATTATTTTCGGTATTCGAACATTGACGTGGAACGTCCCTGGAAAACGTTACATGAATTAGGATTATAAAAAAAAAAAAAAAGGAAAAAGAAAAAACTAGAAATAATCGACGTGTGTACATGAGAATAACGTGTGAATAAATTAATAGACAAAAAGTGTGTAAAATTCAAAACGAATAGTTTTTATTTTATTTTATTTTTTATCGTTTTATAGAAACGAATCGACGCCGTTTTACCGCTCGTCGAACGGTCACGGACAGGGAAGTGAGGTTGAAAAGTTTCAAACGCTTTTGACTAGTGATGGGCTGTGGGTAAATACCCAACGGGTAATAAATATATTTTGGGTAAATACCAGGGTAGTTACCCACGTCATTTTTTCCTTTGAAAAATTGGGTATTTTTTTTTTTTTTAATATGGCTATACTGTTTTATCTTGAATCGTGGTTGTAACCAAGGAGGATATATCTCCACCTTGGTTGTAACATAAATATTAAAGTAGGTATATTAAAATATCACATGACTACAATACACACACGGTAGAAATGTAGAAAATAGATATACCGTTACGGTTACGGCATTAAGAATGCGTTGGTAACGCGGCATTTGTCTTGCTTTTGCGCTTTTTTTCGTTTTTGCTTTGTTAATGAAATACAAATTATTTATTTTTATTGTTGCTTAAATTTGTGAACTATAAAATAAAATTATTGGAAGAAAAAAGGACATAGAGCGTAAATACTTTGAACAATTCATATCTAACGATAAACGTCAGTCATGCTAGTTTTGTCAAAAAGAGTATAATATGAATGTGAATAAAATGAAAGCACATTTACTTTAATGTTCAAATTGCCCACAACAAATAAAACAAACATTTTATTCAAATACAACTTCTAATGTAAGATCAAATACAAACAGTTGATGAATATGATGCTCATTTAGCTGTCAATTCGCACAAGCCTTTAACCATCAACACATTTTTTGATCATATGAATAAATCAGAGAATGTAAGTAAAATAATTAATTTAAAAAAATTATATTAAATAGTAAGCTTATTTTGTTTATCATTTATTACTAATGTAGTATTATTTAAATGCAATATTTGCTTGTTTAACACTAAAAACTTGGTACCTATGGTACCTACATTATACCTGTGTAGGTATAATGTTTAATTATATAAATTGACAAAAATTTTTTTTTTAATTTTACATTATTACATATGTATTTACAAGGTACAAAAAATCAAAATGTTAAGGATTACCTATATGCTATATGAAAATTACAACTTATAATAAATTAAGTACCTACATAAATAATATTGTATTCATGGCTATTATAATTTATATGAATATATACAAATTATAATTTATTATTTTAATACTGGTGTTGTATCTTTCATAATATTTTATATTTATAAATTTATAAACAATCTATGCTTATTAATTTATGTTTTTTTTTTTTTTTACTTCTACTTATCATAATATTTTTTCATTAAGTAGATATTTAGGCTTAGTTTAAATCTATTTGAATTAAGTAACATAGTTCTCTAAGTTGTTATATAATAACATTTATTAAACTTATCTGTTTAAATAAAAATTATAAAACTATACCTAATTTAGGTATTTTGGCTTGGATCACCACATTTTAACATTTGTTCGTTGATGAACAAAATTTGATTGAATATTTTTTGTTTGAAGTAATTACCCAAATTACCGGGTATTTATTTTAAATATCGGGTACCTAAATAACTAGGGAATTTACCAAAAATATATTTACCGGGTATTTGCCCATCATTACTTTCGACTAAAAAGCTTTTCGTGAAATTTTAAAAGTTTCAAGGCTATTGAAATAAAAAGTGTTGAAGCTTTTCAAAACTTTTCCAATTTTACAAATATTATACTTTATGGACCATGTAAATGTACGAGTGTCAGTATAATGTCAGTATAATGTCAGTATATCATAGATTTTACCATTAGTAATATAATTTTTTATTTTTTTGGGGGGGGGGGGTAGATAGTAACCTAGGCTATTAAATTGTGAATTTTTTAATGATCTTGAGTTGTTATTTGACATTTTAATATCCAACTGCAATTGTCAAAATACAGTATTAAAACATTTTTGTGATAACAGTATTGTAATATTGTTGTTTTTAGTATTTGCGATTTATAGTGTTTGATATTTATATATTGATATTTATTGATATATTTATATATTTATTTATTTATAAATTTGAATATTTGATATTTATAACTGTGACGGTAACAGTGTTGTGTGTATATCCATGATGTGCATCACTCGCACACACACACACACACACACACACACACACACACACACACACACACACACACACACACACACACACACACACACACACACACACACACACACACACACACATATATATATATACCTGTTGAAAAAGTTAAAATTCAGTTTGGCTAATCTTTTTTCTTTTTTTTTTTTCGACTATTTGATTTTGTTTTATTTATAGATTGTTTATTATTATTATTATTATTAACCTCTTAGTTTGGTAAACAAAACATGCCAACATGATCGTCATGTGTAAAAAAAATCGTAGAAACGTTTATAGATGAAAATTTAAGGTTTATAAGAGTCAAGTGAAAAGTCGCAATTTTTTTTTTTTTAATATTTCATGAAAACATGAAAAGTTTCAGAAAAGATTTAACAGGTCAGTGTAAAAATTAAATTTTACATCTCTGGTCGTGAGTCATAACTCACGAATTATATGATCGAACCAAACGGTCGAGTTTTTTCGTCAAAACGTTCGACCAAGATTAGTCCCGTTCTGTGACAAACGTTTCAATAGCTCCGAAATGTCAAGTGAATTGTTAGCTGTTCGGTGCGTAAATTTTCTCACGACCGTAATGAATTGTGCGCACAATAACGTATCCGTTTGACACGATACACTTATGCTAATGTTTTTTTTTCTTTAGTTTCAACAGATAATAGTACTACGTTTTTTGCAAAAAACGAACTTAACAAACATTTTTAAGTTTGTGATTTTTCAATTTTTAGATTTTAAATGAAAACGTTAGTTAAATATTCAAAATACAGAGAGATTTTTGATTTTTTCGAAAATTTGGTAGCCAATTATATTTTATATTTATAGACCAATTTATAGTTTAAGATAATATACAATTATTTTGAGTATGGGGTGAAGATGACGGGATACCGGCAAAACGTACTGTGGGTACAATCCGAGCTGCATTTAAACTTTAAACGTTTGTACAAAATTTAAGTGTCGAAAAATCCAGCAATAATAATAATAATAATAATAATAATAAAATTGCATATATTTCTATAGTCTTGTATTATTGATTGTGGTGCAGTCCAAAAAAAACTCAAACTTAAAAAATCACGTCGATAAAAATGGTAAAATAATTTTTTCCACAAAATCGTAACGCCGTTGCATTGTTTTATGTTTGAAATAATTATTCACGAGAAAATTGACCCAGAACATGAATAGAACGTAAAATGGGGCACCTTGTAGCACTTGTTAGCGCACTTTTTGTCGTACGCCATTGTATAGGAAACGGAGGTTAGCAGCGAAGAACTACATTTTCGACCGTCATCGCGAAGAAACGATTTATGTGAAACAATACAAACGTACTTGAATAGTTTTCCAAAATCCTGACACGTCACATCAATTTTGTTTTGAGATAATAATAAATCACCGTTTTAATTTTGCACCACGACTCTTCCGTCGTCGGCCGTTTGATAATTATTTACGTTTCGGTCAAGTCCGTGTCAAAACTGTTAAATTTTACTTTAAACATTATTACGTCTTGCACACGATTTTTTCATTCGTCAGTCCACACGTTGGCTCGATGACTAGAATTCAAGCAATCGTAACAATATGAATTTAAAAGTCGAACTCATTCAGCTGTATCGCGTTAAATTATTATTATAGTTTTTGTTCCCCCAACCGAACGAGTCGACTCCCCCAATGAAAAAGGAAGTAACTCGAATTTTATCATTTTTCAGTAGAGCTGTATTTTAAGGTTTAACTTAAATTAGTATCGGTTTTTAACTGTTTCATATCAAATTTTTATATGAACTTTGGTTGTTTGATTGAATATAATATTATCACCATAATTTTTTGTTTTTTAACTTCAACAGTACAATGTATGATGAAAAATAAACTTAAGTTACTTCTTTTTTCGCGAGGAAAAAAGTTATTCGGAGGAGTAACTCGAGTTACTTCTTTTTTCTTGGGAAAAATCATTTGTTATAAAGAAGTGACTCGAGTTACTTCCTTAATCTTGGGTAAATATAGATGAGTAATAAAAATAAAATGTTTTCAAATAAAACTTTTTTATTTTAATTTAGCAACAAGAATATTATAATAAACCAAACAAAATAAAATAATAAATAAATAATAATATTAATATGTATTATAAAATCGAATAACTTACTTTTTTGTATAATAAAGAACACTATAATAATAATTATAAATATTATTAATTGTATTAATAATATTATTACTGACGTCTAACACGTACGTATATCATAATGCATGCTATCATTAAACACTATAAATACAATAATTAAAATAAACAATACATTTTTGTTGTATTTCAAAACACAAAAATGAGTTACTTCCTTTATCTCGGGGAATGTTGATTTAAAAATAGAAGTAACTTAAGATACGTCTTTCTTTGCCGGAAAATTTATCACGAGAGAATATAAATATATTTTAATATTATGATTTCTAACCTCTTTGGAGTAGTAAAGTTACTGCCGTTTTCGCGGGAGGTACAGAACATATTCCTTTATCACATTTTAACAAAAAGTGAAAAATGATAAAATTCGAGTTACTTCCCTTTTCTTTGGAGGAGTCGGAGTGATAAATGAAAACTATCAAATTTTACTCAAATACATTTTGCGTTTACGTGTTATTTATTTTTTTTTCCAGGCCGTTTTGATGTTTTTATTACGAACGGAGCTAAATGCCAATTAACACTCTCGAAAGCAATCAAAGAAAACACTCTCAGGTACGACGACAAATGTAAACAGGAGGCGAATAGGTCGAATTTCGTTTTTTTCACACGAGGTACGTACGTCTCTCGATCTTCACACCATTCTTTGGAACGCGATTCAAGGTGTTTACTCGTAATTACGTCGTCGGGTAATGTTTGCTTTTTAATTATATCAATGTACATTATATCTAACATTGTTTTGGATTCGTTCGAATAATTAGTAGGTCACGCGATGCAATACGAGTTCCGTACGATTTTATCGAAAAAAAAACAAACAATAATAATAATAAAAACGGACATTCAGACAATGTACTACTGTGAAAGCTATATTATTATAAACGCTGAAGGTAGTTTTATAACGTTGAACGTCTTATTATATATTTGGAAAAAATTGTAAAAACGTTGTTGTTTTTTTTTTCGTTTTTTTTTTTGCGCGGTATTCGTTCGGTTTTTACACCATTCGAACGGTGTGTAAAATCCGGTAAATATAGAAATCATAATAGCACGTCCAATGAAAAACAATGATAACAGATTTAGGATAAACAATTAGATTTTAACCGACAAATAGTATAATTTAGTGTATCCTCACTTTCTATTCGTCTTTCGACCGACCACGTCGCGTTCCCGTTCACTTTTACTCATACAAAAACCACGCGTTAGTGTTCGATTTAGTCTCCGAAATAACCCTTTCATTGAACGTCGGATTCGTTTTCCAATTATTTCGTAACGTTCGTATTGTAATATTATCATTATTATCATTGCGGATTTAATATAATGTATTATATCGCTACAAGCCTTTCGGGTCGTCGTCCGGGGTGGTGGGATTCCGGCGTGATCAAAACAATTGCACACCCGACCCAAACGCGTGTCATGGTGACTTTATCCGACGGGATCCGCCGGGAAAAACAATCGAGCAAACCGTCCGCGTACACGCGTGCTATGCGGGTTCGCACGCGGGATTTCGTTCGTCCGGGCCGAAGAGAGGAATCCTAACCTATGCACGCGTCTAGAGACGCGCGGCCGATGCGACGCAATTTGAATTTTGGCCGCGCGATCTAAAATTTTATTTTATTTTATTTTGTTTATTTAAATATACGGGCTGGGCCCTTTTTGAATATAAACACTTTTTGAGATAACAATTAATACATCGTGCAATAACTATAACCAGTGATGTTCCCACCATTTTTTATGAGGGTATACTATGATGAACGAACGAAGTTTTTCGCGAAAAATTATGGCTATTTGTGCCTAATAGTATTAAATGGTCCTCGAATATGATAAAAATCCTAACACAAATTAATTAGCAAGCGAAGTGGTCAATATTTTTTTTTAGTCATATAGGCCCATCAAAAAGTTTGCGCCGCTCTAACAAAAACTGAAATGACGTCACTGGCGCCGACAGATCGGTAAGTAACCGCTATAATTTTATTTTTCATACGAGCTCCTATAATATCAAATAGTAGGTATCTATTATAATATTATACTACAACAGTTTAGAACTATTAGGTAAAAAATAAACCAAAATGATAAACCAAAAAAAAAAGTATTTTTTTCTTCATTTAAAAATGTGTTTAAGAGTATACGTAGTGTAGCCAAGCATTTTTATTAAAAGCCTGAGGGTGTACGGCGTATGTGTAGTATACCCAATGGGAACATTACTGACTATAACATAGAATTTTCAATCAAGTTTTTAACGAATTGTATTGAAAGCAGGATCGGTATTGGCAATCGACATTCGACGCCTTAAAGGTTCATTTGCCATATAGTTGGTGGTAGAGCGCGGGACAATAAAAAGAGGCGGTGGAACGAGTTGTGAGTGAGATGGGACTTTAAAACAGATCAGTGAAAGCAGGACAGGTGGTGAATCGATGTCATTGTTTAATAACCCAGCAAGGAATTTAGTACTAACGATACGCCGACGCTCAGCTAAAAAAATCAAGCCAAGGTTTGTGGCAACTGGCGTATATTTATGAGGGGCACAATGCATTTTAAGTAAAAAGCTAGCAAAACGTAGGAATCTGCGTTGGACACTCTCAACCCGCCTTAAATTATCAGCAGTATGAGAATCCCAGATTATAGATTCCTTTGATAATAATATTGATTCCTATGTACGCGTTTGGAGACGCGCGGTTTACGCTACGAGACTAGAATTAGTCACGTACACACAGTCATATCAAGTCCTCTACCTTCGTCAACTGGAACTACGCGCCGCCGCCGTTCAGACCGTACATTAGACCAGCGTTTCTTAAACTGTGTTCCGCGGAACCCTGGGGTTCCGCGGAGATCACTTCAGGGTTCCGCGAGGCTTTAGTGATTTATTTCGAATTTTTCAAGAAAATTACTTTTAAAATATGATTATTTTAAAAATGTCATTAGTATTATATATGTATACCATACATACATTATTACAATTATTATTATTTTTATTTTTATTTTAAGATACTCTTTTGAATTAAATACCTTTAACACAATATTATTATATGATTGAAATTTATTTACATTTAAAAATAATCGTAAAAAAAGCTAAAAAGCTAAAAAAAAAATAGTAGGGGTTCCACGATAAAAGTAAATATCAAAAAGGGTTCCATAGATAAAAAAGTTTAAGAAACGCTGCATTAGACAAGTCTGCCCACCGTCTGCACCACCCCCTCCACAATATCTTCTGATCAAGTAATTTACCCCTTTCATAATTAATTATGATTAATTGCAAAGGCATAAAACCAACATCATATGTTTGTAAATCTAATCAATAATATACGTCATACCTATGTTATCCTTATATTGCTGGTGTATTTATTCATTTAAAATACTGGAGAATAACATATACGTGCGATCCCGGTCATCAAACATATTCGCATGATCGGTCAAATCTTCACATATATATTTATGAAACCTCTGAATACCGGTCACTCTCGGTCGCCGAAATATTGTCCGCTATTTACCAGCGTCCGTTAAGGGAGGTTTCACTGTATAGTCACTGTATTATTATGGTCCGTTCGTCAGACGGCGGGCGCGCGCTCGCGATGACGTATAAAGTTGCCGGGCGGAACGAGCGGCCCGTCGAACATTTACGGTTTTCGGTCGTTATTTCGTCGGTCTTTCTTCGAAATCTTCGCGTGTTTAAAAATACGTAAATCGGTTAGCCGCAAAAAAAAAAAAGCGCAAAAAAAACCGACGACGACGCCCGTTACCACGATTATTGTTTTTGTTATTATTATTATTATTATTATTATTGTGGACTCGCGAGCGGCGAGGTCGACGTGGGAGCGAAACGTTATATATACGTTACCTACCTATATTGTTGTGTGTACCGCGCACCACCCCGGCGACGGCGGCGCGGCCTGCACGGTGCACGGTGTGTTAATGTCGTTAATTGCTTGTCAACTGTACATAATATAATACGAGTAGTGATTTAATACCACGCGAAATTTCACTTTTGCCCGCAATAATGTGTGCCGTATTCCTAGGCCGCCGTCGCCGCCGCCGCCGCCGTGCGGTGCACAACAAAACAATACCAAAATATATACGAGTATATATACCCGTGCGGCTAGCAGTTGTACAATACAATATAGTGTGTGTGTGTGTGTGTGTGTGTGTGTGTGTGTGTGTGTGTGTGTGTGTGTGTGTGTGTGTGTGTGTGTGTGTGTGTGTTTGTGTGTGTGTGTGTCACGTAGAATTTGGCATTGAATTTTTCCGATTTTAAGTGTATGATTTTTTATTTTTTTTTTACGTTTTTTTTTATTTTTTTTTTTAGGTGACAAGGTTCTGAGTGAAGCAAAGGATATATTGGTTAGAAAATCACGTTTATTCCTTGTTTTTTTTTTTTTTTTTTTTAGATTTTGAGTGAATCAAAGAATTTATTGGTATTACAATGATGTGTTTTAATTTTTTTTTTTTTTTTTTTTTTTTTTTTTTTTTTTTTTATGTTTGTTATTACGTTTTCGGTTGGTGAATTGTTCAAAAGTTTCACCGATATCTCTGTAAATGAGAAATCATATCTCGTTGTTACTTTAAAGATGTCATTTTTCTCTTTTCTCGATAGTTTTTCTAAGCGTTTTACACAAAAAGTGATTAATATCGTTGTATTTACTTGTTGAATCTGGCACAAACGAGATTTAGATAAAACACATTTTTAATATTTAACCACGATTCCAAAAATAAAACGTTTAAATTAATAGAGACATCTCTTTTATTTTTATTTTTTATAAAATTGAGAATCTTTCATACCAAAACATCAAAATTTAATACCACCTTACTCATATCTTTGACTAACAACACAGAAAAAATTTCGAAAATCGCTAAACAGAAATTATTATTTTTATACGTGTTTAAAGTTAGCATTTTCACGAAAAACTTGATTTAAACATAACTGAAAACAAAATAAATTATTTACAACAAGGGTTTTCGAAAACTAAACCAGCACCTACCAAATGTATTATTTGAGTATCCCTCGGAATCGCATTCCGGAAACAATGATTTATCATCGACTTCAAATTTAAAATAGCACCATACTATTCGTAACGATCGTCAATCTCAAAAGTAGTTTATCTAAAGTTCTATACACCCAACAGCATCAATTCGTCCGAGTACCGAATCATACCAACAGTGTTATAACTGATAAGTATGTTCGGCTTTTTTTTTGTTTTTTATTTTCAGTGTCATTCTTTCGTGCAGTAAACTTTGTCCTTAACTCACGTCCACCAAGTTAGGGATCAGAAATTCCTTACAATATGCAGATGGTTATAATAGTTCTTTATTCTCAATTGTTTCTTTCTTACGTAGGAACAAACTGCCGAATAATTGGCTCAAAATGTTAAAACGTGCCAAAAACGAGAGTTTCGTTCAATCGATTTTAGTGATTTTGTCCGAGAAATTAATATCAATAGAGATTTGAAATTTCCGTATTACATCAACAACTCTTCCGTAAAATGTCAAAAATGCTCAGAATTATATACTTCGATATGTGTATTACCCAAAATCTTGCTTATAAACGTTTTAATTTTAGAAAGGATTTAATTTTTTTTTTTTTAATCAAACGTATCAATCACTATTATTTTATACGAGAACTGAAGGTTCGAAGGACGAACACCCACAACTATTATCTTACTGGCTTTTTTTTTTTTTACATTTTTTCCCTCTTTTCTCGACGTCGTCATTGCCAGTCAATTATAAGGATAAAATGACGCTACGTGTAGTTTTACCCGATTTTCCTCTATCCTCCCCTCCCCCTCGTCAGCCGTTCGTGTTTATTATTTATTTTTTTTATTTTTATCAATCGCGAGTGGTCGTCATTTTTGGCCGGCCGTCATTATTACTATATTATCATTATTATTATTATTATTATTATATTTAATTTGCATAATCTCACGATATTACAATTACTATGTATAATTACACGGGTTCATTTGAATTTTGGAATGTAATCAAAAACATAATATATCCGTCTCGGTAACGACTAAATGACTACGCCGTGGCGCCGTTCTTCTCGGGAATTAATCAGAAACCATTTGTGAAAGTTTAATTTTCGTTTAAATTAAACACGTCTAATTAGTGTTAATTAATTAACGAATAGTGTTACGGCCAACATAATCGATTGCCTATTTTTAGTTCACGGAATAATGGAAAAATAATTTTAATATTACACTACGTCGGTGGTGTTCCTGCCTTGAAATACGTGTTTAAATAATATAATATTAATTGATACTCGCGGAATACAAAAGGAAATATTCGTTTACTATTGTTAAAACGATAATGTATAAGCTTGTTAGTTATTGGATAAATAATATATTATTATCGCCTCGACTTCATAAGAACCTTCTAATATTCATCCCTAGCATATTAACCGGGCTGACTTAAAAATTTAAGTTTCGATGTATCTCGTTATACATTAGTATATCTTCTACTTTTTTGTTGTTTTTTTTTTTTAATTTATTAATATTATCACCTTTTGTACTTAACTATGTTGGATTTCCAAAACTAATTGTTATACAAAGTTTCAAAAAAAAAAAAAAAAAAAAATGTATCCCTGATTTTCAAAAAAAACATTTTACGTGTTCTCGTGTGTATCGCAAACCATAGTAGTTTGGCCGTTGTCCAAAATAACACACGGAAAATCACTAATAACCGTTTTAGAAGGGCACGAATCTATTCGACATTAATTTTTAGTGACTAGTTTTTACACTTATTATTAATTATTATTCTTTCATAATTCGATATTAATTTTAAAAAATACCAACAATCTGAACTAGGATCGATACGGGTTCATGTTTCTCAAACAAACAAAAATAATAAATAAATAAATAAATAAATAATGAAAAAAAAAGAAATCGATAATAGTTCATGCACGATAACGGCACCTTATTTAAATCATACGTTTTCCTTTAGGAACTATAATAAAATGACAGATTCACAGCTCAATCAGAACATTTTTTAAATATTATAATTTTTATACTTTTACTACCTACTATACTCGTATAAACATGTCTGATATATTGTAATCAATGGACTTTTTCAACAGGTAGTGACTTGGATCGTGCTGATTTAGTCTATTTTAGTTAAAAAACAATATAATATATGATCTTTCTAGCGACTATGATCAGATAAATAAATAGTATAAAATTACGATCTATTTGTTTGCACCGTGTAGATCATCGGATCATCAGAATCCCCATCAACATTTAAAAACAAAAAAATAGTTTTAACCATAATCTGACTTAAGCTTGGAGTTCGGTATCACTGTCACTAGTTCACAGTGAATTGTTCACTACGCCACTCTCGCGTCGTATAATAACAATAATAACAATAATAATAATAACAAAAATAATAATAATAATAATAATAATAATAATAATAATAACATGTTGGTCTACAGTGCGTTTTTCGAAACCTCGTTTATCCGCGGCAGTCGATCCGCATAGATCAGAGGTCTTCAATCCGCGGCCCAGGCCACAGGCCCGTTTTTTCATTATTTGCAGCTCGCGATCACATTTGGAATATAGCATGCATCTTTTCTATTTCGATAAAATTAAAACGGTCATGAGCCATCGATATTGAAAAAATTGGGAAAGTGTGATAAAACAAATTAAATTGCCTCCTTACATGTAATAAATGTTGGCTGTTTTAATGATATTAAAAATAGTTTGTAATTTAAAATTTAATCATAAAAATCGTAATAGTAAAACTGAATTTTAGTCGTAGATTTGTAGAAAATTATGTGTGGCCCTCTCCCTAAAAAAAGGTCGAAGAACCCTGGCATAGATCGATAGGAGTCATATACTTTTTTTCTTCTATTAATAGAAATAATAAACGTAACCGAACATTACGCTCGTGATGATGCATATTGTTTTGAAAATAACCGGGCGGCGAACACGACGCACAATATAAGAAACAACACGGGTACCTGCATTTTCAAGTGTAAAAACGTACACGCTCTCGAGAAAAACCATTGTGCACCCGGTGTGTGTCAAAACACACGAACTCGATTTAGAGGACGTTTTTCTCGCAAAACCTCGAGAAGTTTTCGCAGAGACCAATAATTGGGCTCCGGAGAACACCGTTTGAGAACCACTGGTATAGACCGCCACGTGCTGCAGTACAACAGTCGTATCGAGTCGGGACGTCTTCTGCTCCGTGTGATCCTCCGGGAAAAGATCCGAACGGCCTGCTCGAAACAGAGACGATTTGCGATTTCGTCGAAAACGACATGTCGCGTTGCATTATTTCGACCGAACGCCGTTTATCGATGATTTCGAACGTCGAACAAAGTAAGTACCAATAAAAATGGGCACTGCCCGTTCGCGCCAAAACAAAAAAGAATTATTTTCACCCATAGCCCATGTGCGCCAAATTTACCCCCGTAAACATTTCTCGATCCCGCAAAAAAAAAAAAATTATCAAACTTTAATTTTTACACGAATTTTTTTGTACTTTACGACAAAATCGTTATGTTTTAATATTTTAAACTCGTCCACGCTCGCGAAAAAATGTCGTACAATAAAATAATAATCGCGATGATTTGTAATATTTTGCCGCAATCGATTTTATACCTTGAGCTCTAAACAGTATATAATAATCAGTGGGATGACTTGATATTTTGTGTAAAAAGGTACGAGAAATTGATGTGATAAGAATAATAATTTGTTTGTGAGATTGAAAAATGTTTATTCGGAGGTAAATTTGGCGCAAAAGAGCTATGGGTAAATATGAACCTTTTTTTTTTTTTTTGCGCAAACGGGTTGTACAAGATTTAATATTTTTATTATTATTATTATTTATTTATTTATTTATTTTTTTGGCGCAAACAGGCGATTCCCATAAAAATAAATACACACACGTGCACGCATCACGCACAAACGCTCACAGGAATCAGTTAACGGGTATATTTCGCCACGAACAGATTTATGGTCCCATTAACAATTTCGTGTACGATTTTATCGGGTTTTTGAACCAAAAAAAAAAAAATAATAATAAATAAATAAATAAAAAATAAAAAATAAAAACCAGTCGGCAATTTATTAATTTTCAACAGGAACGTAATATAATACGTACACGACGGGCCGGCCGCGAAACACACACGCACACACACACCGGACCGCGGCAATAGTGTATATACCGTGCCGCGCACAGTCCAGATCTCACGGAGGACATTAAAATATTTAATTGCCTCCACCGACGAGAATCCGGTTTCGCGGGGCGCTATTAATTGCCGTGGAATATCTGTGGTTCGCGTCGCGGTTTCGGAGTGCCGTTCCAGAAAACGGCTCCATTGTCTTTTCGCGACGCGATATAAATCCGACGTGGACGCTGTGTCGCTGCCGCCGCCGCCGCCGCGTTTCCCGTCCTCATTGTTGTCTTTTTTCTCTCTCTCTCCCTCTCGCAGTTCATTTCCCCCGACGGATGACGTCATTGAAAACCCGCAGCGCCCGTACCAACTCGAACGTTTGACGCGTAGCGCTACTATATATGATTATTATCCCGCAGACGCCGCGTTTACCCTGTTTTCTCTGTACCGTCAGACGTCGTGGGTTTCATTATTTTATACCACTGGCTCTTTTAGTTAGTTGAAAATTTCGTTTACGGGGAATTTCACCATTTTTGCAACATTTTAGGGTGTTTTTCTCTCGCCTGGAAAAACTATTGAGACGAGAACTTAAGTAACGCTCAAAGTACCATCTACATAAAGTTCCCGATCTATAGAGTTACTGAATAAAACTTTTGAATAAATTTAAGTTGAGCAAAAAGTGTCCCAAGATAAAAAAAAAATAAATAAATAAAAAAATACAATAAAAATAAATATCATTGTGTGAAACCATTTCACTTAGAATCGAAATTTTGATTTTTATGTTTTAGATATTTCGATATAATACCAAAATCCACAATGTGAAATGCGAATATTCGGATTTTGATATCCGAAAATTTGAAATCCGGATTTTACAACATAAAATCCGAAATCCGGAATTTTACCGGATTTTCAGAGAATCCGGATTTATATCACATCACTATATAGTGACTTTACGTACAGGTACGCCGCAACCGTTTCGTCATCGGCACAACTGAGGGGGCGACCTGGGTCCTTAGCGCCCCCCGATTCAAAATGAGCACCGATTACAAAATCGTTTTAAAATTTGAATTGAAAAAAATAAAAACAATTTAAAAATGTTACAATAACCCAATGATAATGATTTTATCATACAACGTTTATTACGTCGAGTGTGTTGATTTAATTTAGAAATGATTAAAAAAATAATTATGACTAGAAAATATATTGAAAACCCTGTCGAAGTGTCATACCGTTATCGCATACTTATCCGCGTATCGTTATTCTCAATTTCGACTATTGCTGCAATGTTATGAATTATTATATTGTCGATGATTAATCGGTGACATAATTCGAATTTTCCCGAGAGGTTTTCGTCACGATAATGACGTGCTGCTAAAAACGACATTGGAATAGGTACACCGACGAGTCACGCGAAAATCCAAGCACTCTCTCGTTCAAACGGCTGATCGCGTCTACGAATGTCGTATGACGTTTATGCGACGACCGGTCCAGGTACGATTTAACGAGGAAAATCATTTCCGAATCTCAAAATTGACGTTGATATCACGAGTTTTACATTCTGAGTGAAGCGAAGGATCTTATTATTATTATGGTTTTACAGTAATGTTTATTTTTTAATAAAATTTTTTTTTCTGAAGACTCTTTTAGACAGACTTAACTTTGTCCAAAAGTTTCATTCAGCAACTCTATACATCGGAAATTCGACGTGGACGGTACTTGGAAGGTTTATTGAGCTCTCACTTCTCTAACAGTTCTAAAAAAAATTCAAAAATCGTAACTCCCGGTTTTTTTTATAAGCGTTTAAGTAAATTATGATACGAATTTTAAGTGACAAAACTGTTTTTACGTCAGTTTTTAACTTAAACGATTTATTTGAATAAATCGGTAAATGCAAACATAACGAAACTTTGAATACGGGCAGAAAAAGATGTTTTGAATATTTTTTATAAAAAAAAATGTCTTCTTTGTCAAACATAAAAACTTAAATTATTATTTTTTTGAATCTTCCAAAAACTGATAAAGTATAATATTTTTAATATTTGATGAAAAGTCGCAAAATTTAATACGATCTTAAATCGTGTACTTCATTAACGATACCGAAAATATGTCTAAACTCATGGCAAATGATATTTTTTTATAAGCGTTCAAGTAAGTTATTATACGATTATTACGTAACAAACCGTTTTTACGTAAATTTTCAACTCGAACAATATTTATTCGACGAAATCCAAACGGTATATTTTAATTATTCCGAAGCTTTGCTCGGAATAGTTTGCCCAAAGAATTAATGATCTATCGTTTCTTTAAAATCCAATATACCCCCCCCCCATCTTCATCGACTCGTTCGAGTAGCGAAAAATATCTCGCAACACGAAGTATAAGTACGTACTTTCAACAATTTTTTTTTTTTGTCGGTTCGATCTCTGTCCGTCGGACGATTAAAAAACATTTTTACGACGCATAAACGCCGGCCAACGAATACCGAAAAACCTTTAAACATTATCTCATGCGATTTAATGACTCGAATCACTTCCTAGATGACTCCGACAATATTTCACTATTAGCGTATCACCGTACCCAGACGTAAACGATTTCGTAGGCAATATTCATAAAATTAACGATAAACACGCACGTACGCACGCGTGTTTATGACGATCATTATGTTTTCCATTTACGCGACGTTTGACATTGAACGTTATTGAGTAAACATTACGGATCTAACCGAGTTCGTGATCGACGATGACAAACAGCATTTTCGCCGGGGGGCTTTTAGCGACGCGCGACCGTCGACGGTGTCACGTGACCGAATGCGGACGAGCTCGTTTCGAAATCGATCCGACGTACCATTGTTGTTGAGTACCCGTCGCATCCGTGCGTCTATAGTGGATTTTCGCAAATTCCGCGGCGGTTTTACCGTCTGTACGTTTTGCTACGTTCGCCGACGACGGTTTTGTTTGTCAACACCGATGACAAAACGTCGTTTGCGATCTGCCGCTCGACACAACGTGCCCACCCTGTGTGCAATATATTGAAACATGGATATTCTATAGATGTCACACTGCGATATGCGATGTTATGTTCTAAAGCGTATATACAAATATGCGATGTTCTAGAGATGCCAAACGCCACGTTGAGGGATATCACTTATGAGATGTTGATACGAAACATCCATAGTGCATCTCATTGCGATGTCTCTCAATCGTTGGCCGATATACATAGATATCGCATGGATATCACATATATCATCTATAGACGTTTTTTTTTTACGTTTTTTGTGATGACAATATAATGGTGACATTTATGGAACATTCAAGTTCAGTCATAATTTATTATTGTGTTATATTGTTACCTACATATTACATAATTAGGTATATAATATGATGTATACAATCATAATGAATTATATACTAAGTTGTAGGACTCTATAGGTGCATTTGATAAAATAAGTTATAAGTAAATAAATAAGACAGATATAATTGATATCTTTAAAACTTAACAATTTATTGTTAATGAAAATCAATAGGTAATTAAATCATTGGTAATGTACGTTTGTTTTTACAACAAATCAGTATCATAACTTTGAAAATAAGTCAGCAACCTAAAATTAATTTCATATAATCCTATGATTTATAAAGGTTACCTAATAGTTAGAGGAGAATTCATTTTTGACAGAACTCATTATTATTTGGCAAAAAGAGGCATGATAATGGCACAAGTCATCAACGTATCACCTCTGTATATATGGTACAGTGGTTATGAAAACTGAATTTAAAAATTGGATTACCTACTGAGTACTGTGTATTTATACATTATTTTATTATTTTTATTGTCGTTTTTAGTTGACAGACATTTCACATTTGACTAAAGAGTAAACATCAAGGTATATAATACCTATGTAAAACTCTCCGTGAAAACCTTGTGTCGAAAGTATCCGGTCATTCAAGCGTATAAAACATACGTCAGCATTACTACTATAGAAAAACATGGGGTTTCCATGAAAAGTTCAAGCTCCTGCAAAGGTTCCGCGAGTAAAAAAAGTTGGGAAACACTGTAGTATACCATATGGGAACACTACTGATTGTGACAACGATATCATTATAATATGTACATGATATTATAACGTTTGAATAACAGAAGCGTTGAGTATGTCAAAAATCAACGAGTAAAAACGAACACAGACACAGGAAGAGAGGTCGTGTGTATGACGCGATGACAAATATTTTATTTCGTCCGCCAAGGACTTTTGAAACTGTCATTCAACTGTCGGGCACGGCCGAGGAGACGGACGCGAAACTTCCTCCAGTCGACTCGGTGTTCCGACGACTCGACTCGCGTGGTTTTAATTATTAATGCCCGTTCGGTTTGATTAGTCCGGCCGGGCTGACGCGGCTGAGGAAAATGATTGATGGCAATAATTTTTGGCTCATGCCCTTTTTCGGTCGGCACGCGAACGCTCACACGAACACCGTGCACGCGCATCGTACGATTGCCCGCGTCACCGTGACGGTTGAGGTTGACAACGAGCTGTGCGTTTTGAGTCGCCGGCCCACAGTGGGAGGAATCGATCATTTAGCCGGACAAAAATAGAAAATTTTGATGTCACAATCCGTGACTTTTAATACAAACATTTGTCGCTACTTATCTACTGAAGACGAATATATCGCAATATGCGATAATCATTGACTATTGAGTCGATAAATGTAGGTATGGTTGATTAAGATTTGTGAATTGAAAGCAATCACGTCATGATATGAACGTATACCATTAATTATTTTAGTTTATCGTTATTTTATATGAACAAGTAAAATCGTATTCCTTGTAAATCGAAAATTGATCAACATATACTACCAAGTAAATTTGTTAATTTGCATTTATACTATTAATTAAAATATATAAATATACATATAGCATATATAAAATTAATTACGTATAATGAAAATTAAGAAACTACTTATTTTCGATAAAATTGTATAGAAAAAAGCTGGTACGTGAAATGATGGTGGTACAAGTTCGTCCTTCGTCCCTTCGGTCCTCGGACAAGATATTGGTGATGAATGTATTAAGTTTTAGAGAAATGATGACTCATTTCTTTAGTATAAAACGATTCTGAGCAAAGCTTCAGTGTAATATAATATATTATTATTTAAATACTGTTTACGTATTTTACGGTTATTTGTATAATTTTTTAAATGCTTGGAAAAAAAATCTTGAATCACGATTATTGATATTTTTTCGGTATTGATAGTTTAGTATAAGAGTAAACTTGTATTAAAATTTCAGCACTTTCTAACAAATACTCAATATTTCATTAGAATAAACTTAAAAGAAATCAGACAATATCGTAAAAAATCGTATAATAATTTATTAAATTGTGTATAAAAAAAAATCCTGAATCACGATTTTTGAATTTTTGTTAGAATAATTAGGTAGGTATATGAGTAAGGTCATATTACATTTTCAGAACTTTTTGTCAAATATTAAAAATTATATTACATAAAAACTTTCAAACAATTTGGTAAATTAAAAGTTCTATATTTAAGTCAAAAGTGCTATAATTGTTCTGAAAATGTTGTCCAATATAAAAAAGTATGTATTTGATATTGGATAAAATTTTCAAGTTTCTAGCTTCAATACTTTTCGATTTATGACTAAATATCTAAAATCTGGACAGTGAAAATGTCGTTTACGGCGAATTTTTACCGATTTTACCGTTTTTACTCAGTTTTTCGATCGTTATTCTTGATTACTGGAAAAAATATGGAGATTTTGGTAAAATGACCTCTCTAAAGTACCATCTCAGTTCAATTTCGAATCTAAAAAGTGGCTGGACGAAACTTTTGGACAAGGATTTCTATACGAAAAAGTGTTTACAGAAAAATAAAAAAGAAAAAGAAAAAGAAAATAAATAAATAAACATCATTGTAAAACCATAAAATCCTTCGCTTCACTCAGAATCTAAAATTTCTTAGAGGTCACCCTTATTATTTTTTTTGATACATCATCATGTTTTCTTTATAATACTGTATAATTTGCTCAAATTTGCCCCTTTCTGAATTACATTTAAACTACAATCTTTTTTATTCATTATTGTAGATAAAACTAACATCGAAAAAAAGTTTATAATCGTTGCTTATTTGAAGTAATAAAAAATTCACAAACTGCTTTATATATAAAGCTTTATATATGCTAAATATATATTACACATTGAAAACTGAATATAACGACTCTAATGAAGAAGAAACTGAAACTTTACTAAAAAAACATTAGTTATAACTTATTGTAGTTGAATGTTATACAATTTTTTTTTAAGAATATTAGTTTTATATTAACTTAAAAATGTATTTTTTCTTGTATTCTTAAAAATATAAATCAAATGTACTAAATATCATTATTTTATATTTTTGTCCGGCTAAAAGTTTAATTCCTCCCACTGTGCACAGCCTAGGTTCTCGTGGACCGGGAAGTAATTCGAAATCGTTGAACGCTGTCCGCTATCAAACCGAGAAACCACCTGTCGTCAGCCGTGACCTTGGAATCGAGTAGAACACGGTCGACTAGAAATCGTCGATACGCCGAACTTTTCCCCCGGTCCCTAAATATCCTATTTAAATAATGCCAAAAAACAAAAAAAAAAATCGTGCTTAACTCAAAACGTTTTGTCGATAACTCAAATACTCTAATCATATTAAACTCGCTGATACATAGATTGTTTCCGTTTATCAAATATTATCGGATACGACTATTGACACATTATGCTTTTTGAAAATCGATCAAGAATCAGTAAGTCAAGGATCGAGTTCTTTGCACCAAATACAATCGAATGATTCATCGCATCAGCTGCGATCACTATTGCTCATATCAATAAGTAAACAAACATAACGAATTTTTAAAAACAAATATGTACATTGTACAGCTTTTTTTCATATATAAATGATTTCAATTTTGATTATATACGTTCGTTTTTTGCCTTTTTTTAAAAAAGTAAATTGATTGTTTTCATCAGTCTCTTCAAGTTTGACTGTTGTTTAAAGTACTCGAATTCGAGTTTTATTCCTGATTAAGTTTTAGAATAATTTCATCGCCACGACAGACGTCAAACGTTTTGAGAATCGAAATATTCTAGTAATATTCCTGATCAAAAAGTGTTTACTTTGTAATACACGTCGGTTTGACAAAACCAAATAACTATTGTTTTTTTTTTTTTTTTTTATTTACTCGTATCAAACAACCAAATTATCATAAACAAGTATAGGCGTAGACACTATCGAATATAGTCAGTAAGGTGACAAAAGTATTGAAAATGATGATTCGACAGTGTCACCGAATAGTCGTCGGCGGAGTACAATCGACAGATCGTTTCCACGCGGTGTACTCGCTGTGCAAAACATTTTTGAAACGGTTTAAAACCTATAGCCGCGCACTCGAAAAATCCTCAAAGCTCGTGGCTTCGTGGCACTCACTAGATTTTCTGCAAGCGGACGCCGGGCACGTACAAATCGGTCGCGTCGTCGAGGAAACGTTATAAATAAAGCCGCCACCGTGTCTGGCTATAAATTATGGCCAATATAATACCTAACGGCACGCGTACGTACGACGCCATAACGTGTACACGTACTCGCGATACCGGGTGTTTCAGATCTATATTTCGCAATAAGTGCAAATGATTTGTCTCGTACGTCGTTTTCAACTTAACTCGCGCGGCGACCCGGGCGGCTTCTCCTGTCCGCTATATTCGAAATTTTTAAACGCTAATGTCTTTTCGACTGCCGGACCAATGATAAAATTAAAAATATCGAAATTTACCGCCAAAAAAATGTATTCTCTTTGGTATTTAACGGGTCATTGCCGTTTTAAGAGGACTAAAAAATAAACTATAAAAAAAAAAAAAAAACAAAAAACAAATCACGTAGATAAAGAAAAGTAAAAAAAAATACATACATACATACAACTTTATTGAAAAATCAACGGTCGAAACGAAACCCGTCGCGTTTATCAAGCACATCTGAGACACCCTGTACATAATATACGTGTACGATAAATAACGTTTATGGTAACGTTGGTGTTTTTGCGACCCGTGACAACTGCCGCCGGCGGTTGGTCCTGCGGAACACCAGTCGTTCTCACGGTCGCGTCCGCGTGCGACGAGACCAGCGATTTTCGGACACGCGGCAATACGATTCACAATACCTACGATGTTTGCGTACGCATTGTTTTGTCTCCGTTGCGGTCTTTTAACGTTGCCTTGACAACAATTAGTAACTATGAAGTGTACTTGTAGTCAGGGCCCCCACAAAGGGGGGGTCAGGTGGTCCCATGGTACTGGGACCCGGACTTTCGAGGGGCCCGGCGTTCATGTTTTGATGGTATTATACATGACTTTGCTCAGAAAAAAGCAAGAAAAGCAAAATTTAGTTAATATAGAAAGTAGAAATTAGAATTTAATTTTTAAATAATAATGTGTATTAAGTATTATGATTTATAATACTACCAGAACCATACATACATACACTCAATTATTATACAGTGAAATATAAGTTATAATAATCACATTGTTTTATTTTACCTAACAAATGTTTCATACCTTTTTTTTCAAAATTTTATTTTTTAACATACATTTTTAGTTTGTACTATGTATAATAAAATTATACTACACATGTTTTTGATTTATGATATTTATTTATAACTATCAATTTGTTGATATTTTATTTTTTAATTATAACTACTCCTATAATCTATGCATAATATTAATATATAAGGTCTTGAAATAATTATTCATCTCGAAAAATTAATTTTTATAATAGAGGGGCCCGGATTTAGTTCTGTACCCGGGCCAAAAATATGATGTGGTGGGCCTGCCTGTAGTTAAGTGTTTCCGATGTGTTATCAACGCTTCGACGTGTTGATTCTGTGCGTGATAACACATCAGTCTTGAGGATTTTTAAATTTTCGCAGTATGTATTCATAAAGCGACAGTTTTCCACTGTGATTTAGGTGTATATTCAGTCGAATAATAGGGTTGAAATTCCCACGACGAAATCCGGAGACGCGAATATTTAACGTGCGCAACACTGCAGCAAGTGCGTGTGGGCGTCCAACGATTGTTATAATCGAATGGGGGTCAGTGGACGAAGGTGACGACTCAAATCGTATTTTGCAAATAAAAAACGTTTGAAGGGTAATTTTTAAAGTATTCAATCGACAAAACAAACTCGTTATGATATTAAGTTATAATACGATATGAAATCGTTCGAACATTTTTCCAACCGCATAAATCATACGTGTAATAACGGTTGTACATATCGTATAATAACGTGATATAGTTTATCACACGTATAACATAACGGCCAGCACCGTGCGCCCACGGTGTTACGGTCAAATCTTACACCTTTACCCACCCGGTAAGAATATCCTAGGATATTTATACCCCTCGGGAAGATTATCCTAGGATATTCTTACCGGGGTTAAGATATTCCTAGGATATTCTTACCTTCCAGTGGGGGTAAGATTATCCCAGGATAGTCATACCAGGGGGGTATAAATATCCTAGAATATTTTTACCGTCCCCCGTGTAACTTTTCTAGGATATTTTTACAGGGGGTATGATTATCCTAGGATATTCTTACCTTCCAGTGGGGGTAAGATTATCCTAGGATAGTCATACCAGGGGGGTATAAATATCATAGAATATTTTTACCGTCCCTCCGTATAACTTTTCTAGGATATTTTTACAGGGGGTATTATTATCCTAGCATATTTATACCCTCCGTATAACTTTTCCGTCAAAACGGCCCCGCTCCTCCCCGTGGCCACGGGACGACGGCCGAACGCCGACATGGCCACCCGTCGCCACTCCCCCGGGATGACGGGCTGGATCGGCCACGGGTGGTTTATTTATTTATTGAAATTTTAAACGGGTCTGGCCCAATTATACATGAATATAATTTAATACGTAACATTCGTAAGATAGTTTCAATCAATGAAAAAACTTAATTTAATAAAATAAATATTATAGGTATATCAGTTTACATGCATAAATAGGTTAGCGGAAACGTGGTTTTTAAATGAGTGAAAAGAAAAAGAACAAAATGGATCTATGTTATAATTATTTACAATATTCATAATTCTTATAATTGGTGTGTTACTTGCAAAATCAGTAGCTTGGGATTTAAAATAAAATAGGTTCGTTGATCGGGTGCGAGTTAAAGAAGCTTTGAACGATAGACGACTTAAGAAGTTAGGACAGTCAATAGAGCCATTTAATAACTTATAAATAAAATATGAATCAAGTCTGACTCGTCGTTGTGCCAGTGATCCAAGATTTAAGTACGTAAGTAAGGGATGGTATGATGTATGACTGTATGGGGAGTTCGGGGTATGTTACACTTAAAAGTGAAAAATCGTAAGAATTTATTTTGTACTTTCTCGAGAGTAGTTATTAAACCAGTATTATAAGGTGACCAGATAATGGAACAATATTCTAAAATTGAGCGTATTAAAAAACAAAAAATTGAAATGAGAGTATTTTTATCGTTGAAGTCAGCACAACTTCTGTAAATAAATCCGAGCAGTTTTAAGGCTGTATTTTTTAAGTGAAGAATATGAGAATTAAATGTTAATTTAGGTTCAAAATGTACTCAAAGATCTTTTAGAACATCAGTTATTCTGGGTAGAGGTACAACATTTATGCTATAGTCAAAAAAAATATTGGAACGTGGACGAGATAAAGTCATTACTTGAAATTTTTGAATATTGAGTGTAATAAAATATTTTACGCACCAATTAGAAATTAAAAATTAAAAAAAAATTAAAAATCGAAGACGTTGTCGCACGAGTGGGCCGTCGTCACTCGGGGCCTCTTGGTCAAAGTCATAGACATAGGCACGCCGTACGGTTTTCCCTCGCGATTCCGTCGACGAGTTTTACGAAAAAACAAAAAAAAAAAAAAAACAAAACACTAATAACCGCACAAGCCGGACTAGTATTACGTAAGATCGATCGATTTCGTAATCGTTTTGGTGACACGGACCGGATCGGACAGCTGACGAGCGCGCGAAACAACGATGACTACTTACTACTACACCGCGTGCAATAACTAGTAAGCGCGCGATCACGACTTTTCGCGTCCGTCAACAACGGTCGGTGTGATCCGTCGACCGTTTACGTAACGCCCGTGTGTAATCCCGTAGAGCGTAGGTAGAAGCCACTCGATTAACCTAACGATCGATGACTTATGAGTTATGAGTTTTTTCTCCCTTCGCGATCGTACACTAATCGGACTCCGATTCCGACGCTCGACGTAATATTCGATTGTTTTTTTTTTTTTTAGATTCTTCGTAGCTTTATCGGTTTTAAAATCTCATGTTGGTTATTGATTTTTTTTAAATAGGTACCCTTTTTTGTATTATAAACGTCGTCTAAAAGTCAAGTTCGTCCTCTCGACAACTGAGAACTTCTAAGATCTGGTTGCTAAACTATAAAGTGGTAATTTTCCATATTCTCGAAATCCGGTGGATCGAATTGAAAAAAAAAAAAAACTCTAAACATACTTACCGACTTTTTTCGTATTATTTTCAATGGCTTTTCGATCCCTTACTTTTAAATCGTTCACCACCGAGGCGTACCTGTGAAATATTTTTTTTTTTTTTTTTTGAGGGTAAAATATTAAACAGCACTTGAAAATGGTTTAAAAAAATTTAAACGTACAGAAACAATATCAACTTAGTGTTATCGATTTTATATATAATTCCCGAATTTCCTCCCTCTCCCTAAGGTACGTCACTGGTTTACCGTGTTTGTAGAAGCGAACCGTGCGATATCGGAACCCATCGTCGATCGTCGGCGAAACGATTGGACTCTCGCGACACCTTCGGTAAGCTCTGACCCGCATAAGAATAACAATGTTATGTACTTACAGCGTATTCTCTAACGCGTCGTATCATTATCTGACGTACGGGTGTATACGATTGTAAACAAGGTGGACGTAACGCGTTTGTCGGTTTATTTAAAAAACCGTTTTCATAATAATTTATTACTATAATGCTGCCCCGGCGAGATTGAAAAAATAAAATTAAAAAAAAAACTCACACACTCGAATAATATACGAACGTCCCGCGTGAAACCTGTTGCGCGCGAGACGAAACCCAATATCCGTTTAAACGGGTCCTTTGGACGGGCGCGCGCGCGCTTAAAGGCCATAGGTGAAGTCGTAAAATCCGATTGGCCCGTGAACGTTATTCTATCATCATTATTATTATACCGCAACAAGTGATGTACTTACGATCGTTATCCAACACACGCCGGTGCGAGAGCACGCACACAACACTGCGCTTTGGCAAACGTTCAACCGGTCATTGGCTGTTGTGTGTGTGTGTGTGTGTGTGTGTGTGTGTGTGTGTGTGTGTGTGTGTGTGTGTGTGTGTGTGTGTGTGCATGTGTGTGCGTGTGCGCGTGTGAATTCACACGACATCGATTCAATGTCATGGGATTCGAGTGTGCGTATATAAGCCGTCGGTGTTATAATAATATTAATATAATAATATTATACTCATGTTATACCGACCTGCTGCGCAGTGGTGTTGTTTGAATTTTTAATATTATTTCGCGAAACCCGCGGCGGGGTGTACGCGAGTGCCGTGTCAACGCCGACGGTATATTCACGCGCGTGTACAATCACAACGTATACGATTCCGGCCGATGGTTTTGTTTTCAAACCACTCGGTACACGCGATAGTACACCGTGAATCGTGATATACGTGTGGGCCCGACGGATATTTACGTATAAGGGTGGGTTAACACGTTCAGTTTAACTGCGCTAACGGACTGTACGAACTCAAATTTGCGCAAACTAACTGTACGTGTAAATGAAAATCGTATGACTGCACAGTTCGAAATTTTGGACTGTGCGAGTTCAGGCGGTGCCTGAAAAAAATTGTGCAATTATGGTGTTTGCGCATTTTTTCCGTGCGTGTAAACGTACAACTGTGGGTTTTTAGCCAGTTTTTTTGAAATATATTAATAATAACACATTTAAACTATAATTTATTACTTTATACTTATATTAATATTATATACTTATACTAATATTGTAATAAATATTTGATTTATAATAATAATAATGAAAAAGCCATAGACAACTCAATTTCGATTTTAATTTAGTTAAAATTTTTAATAATTTTTTAATTGAGTTATTATTAGTTTATTATTAAATGTATAATGTATGGATAAAATACAATTTTATTTCAATCTATATTTTAATTTAGATTTTAGAAGATAAAAATAGCTTATGTTTCCGAAAAACAAAGTATGATACGATATTCTCCTTATGAGGACATGTTCGTGTCGTGTGCAATATACATACTTGTATTCACTATTCAGTATATTATTATTAAATATTATTATGTTGATAGAGTTTCAAATTATGACTGAACAAAAATTTGAATTAAAAACTGAATGTCTAAACCGAAATAATTTACTCAGTTCATTTGCGCGAACGGACTGCCCACAAAAATATCGAAAATTTGTCTGCGCAATATAACCGTGTCGGTGATCGACTAAACATTCGAATTCGGCCGGTTGGGAGAGCCGCGTGAACGAGCCTAAGTCGTGTTGTGACTAGAGCTCGCGATTTTCACCGAGTATTGACCAACACCCGTGAACACGCATCTTAAACAAATTATTATTATTATTATTTCGTATGGTTTAGATATTATAACATTCACGGTTTGACACAAATGACATAGTATCGAATAGGTACACGTAGTAAAATAGGTCAATAAATAAAAGATAAAAGATAGCCAATTGATGACAGATTATAATATAGGTAATAGATTGGCGCAACAATAGGGGACGCTGGGCATGCTTTGCATTCCTCGGCCAGAGATATATTTTTAAATAGTAGGCCCCTCGTTAAAAATAATATTTTAATTTATATTAATATTATTATATATTAATATTAATATTATTTATACATTTTATTCATAAAAGAAAAACAATAATTTATGTTAATAATTCAACTTGGTCACTAAAGTAATAAACGTTGTCACACGCTCATAGATATTTTGTGTAGGTATGTGTCTTTGATAAATCATATCGATAACGTCAAAAGCGTTCAAAGTTTAATCGTGGTCTCGTTTAATCGTGGTCACCGTGACCCGGTGTTCGTCTCGTTCAATTTCGTTCGATTTTACAACTCTTGTAACGCGACGACACACGTCGCTCCCGGTACGAGGGTTATTATAACAACGTCAGTGCCGGGCAGTTGGCATTTGGCCCAGGAGCGACGCAAGACTGGTGGCTCGATTTCTCGTGGCCTCGGGTACGCCGAAGAATTAAATGTATGATGCAGCCCATAAAAAAAAAAAAATTAATAATAATAATAAAATAAGAAAAAAACATATGAATTTATAAATATTTTTTCTACACGATTCGCTTGTTTTCAATAATCGCCTTATTTTTTTTTTTTTTACAATAATTTATATTCATACAATAAATAATACGACTCTATAAAGTCCATTAAGATAACATTTAACATTACAGTTACAACGTAATCTTATCTTATGAATTAAAATCGACTTGCTATTTTTTTTCACGGTCCACGTAGTATTTTTTATTCAAAGTTGTTGAAAAAACACCGAAGAGCCCTATGCTTGATTTACGTGAGAATCGTGTTTCGCAAGTTTTCTCGTGCTTTATCCTACGACGAGCGAAGCCAATCGACTGATAAAAAAAACTAGTGACGCACAAGTGATGTATGGGACACGTGTGTGTGTGTGTGTGTGTGTGTGTGTGTGTGTGTGTGTGTGTGTGTGTGTGTGTGTGTGTGTGTGTGTGTGTGTGTGTGTGTGTGTGTGTGTGTGTGTAGTGTGTGCCGTTAGTGAAACTGCAAAGTACAGAACTCGATCGGCGACCGTTGTAAAATCGCGTATTAAATTCAAAATCAAACAGAACTTCACAACTTTATCGCCGTGTTATTACACCACGTGAAGCAAAGGCGGAGACATCGAGAATTGTTTTTGAAGTCGATTTTCAGAAACTTTTCGATTAGACCGTATAGTTGATTTATTTCGCCATCACTAATGAGGTGTGAATCTTGACTTGTTGAAATTGTTTTGTTTTTTGTTTTTTTTTTAACGGTCGGTTTTAATAGCCGGCGAATATTCCGATTTTCATATCACGGAACATTTTTGAATCGGCGAATTCAAAACGAGTAACTCACTCGACGAACTTCAAACGTATGCGAGCAAGATCTTTCTGTTTTTCTTCAAACTCGACGCCGCAGTGTCGACAGAGTTCCAGATACTATCAAGTATCGACGATTGTATGCGACAAACTATAATTTGAACAATACAAGTATAAAATCCATAAACAGTTTTTTGTGTGTCGTTAAAATGGACCAAGTTTCAATAGATCGAAAAAATATCTAATGACACCGAATGCTAGTGTAGTGAGTTACTTTTGATGAATAAGCAATAAATATTTTCTTTAAACGTCTCCAAAAAAACATCATAATTATTATGTTCGGGTTGATGTCGTTTTATGATGTTTTACCGCAGTGTGTAAGAGATGTTTTCAAACAAAGTCGACGAAATTCATACAGGTACATCAATGATTAGCGAAATGAATTCAAAACACCATTGCTACACACGTTAACTAGATGTTTCGCACTGCATAATATTGTTGTTTCTACTCCGTACGGCAGTGTCATATACGTACAGTCAGTGGCGGATCCAGGATTTAATTTTTTTTTTTGGGGGGGAAGTAAATCTTAAATTTGTTCAGCAATTAATAAGTATGTATAAACAATAGTTTTAAATGAGTATTGTTTTTTTATTCATTAAAGATTATGTTTGAATTATACCTAATAATATTGTAAGAAATTTATAATGATAAGGATAATAGGATTAGATTTTGAAAACATTTCTAAAACGTCATCGGGTTTTATATCAATATCTTTACGGATATTTGGCAATGCTAATCCGTTTTTAAACGGTATTCCCCCATTGTTGTTCTTAAATAGGTTTTTATTCGTTGAATAAAAACCGTTTTGAACGTGAAACTACAAACGAAAACAACGAACTACTGTACGAATTACGACAACGGCCGCGTAATTACTAACATTTTAAAACGACAGTACCAATATAAGAACGTGTGACATAAATGAATTAAGATAGCGATGGTTGGTGGGAAAGTTACAGTTACACAGCAAGAATAATTGCCCTTTTTAGATAAGTTAATATTAACGAATAATTTGGTTTTGAGAAATTATCCTCTGTTGAGTTAATAAAAGCTAACTTAGACCAAAAAAGGGGGCGAGGCCCTCGGGCCCCCCCCCTTGAATCCGCCACTGCGTACCGTATACTCTTCGGGTATTCGACTGTCCATCGTGTTGGTGCGGTATCTTATCGTACGACGGAACCATAACTGCTTTGTCATGAACCATCACGGGAAAGAAAGGGGGGTGGGGTGTAGGTGGTATCTTTGTAGAGACTGTATCCATATAGACATTGATGTGATGATTTTACATCAAAACACAACGTTCGCGTTGCCGTCGACTCGTGTATAGGAGTCGTGTGTGTCTTGTCGCACCGTACGGATTACTATGTGTTACTGTAGATCAGTGGTCTTCAACCTTTTTGGACTCGCGACCCACGTAAACTTTATAAAAAATCTAAAATTGCTTAATACTTTGCAGTAGTACTATTAAAACTTAATAGATAAAAATTGCATAGTTGTAGTTAGAATATTTAATTATTATTAATTGAAAATGTATAGGATTCATAATATGAAAATATAAAATAAAATGAAAAATATTTTTTTACCTTTTATAATTTTATAAATTTAATTTTTATTTTAAAAATGAGACTTATCGCGACCCAATTTTAAATATTACGCGACCCAAAAATGGGTCGCGACCCACCGGTTGAAGACCACTGCTGTAGATAATATTCGTCGGTAGGTACGTAATATACATAACACGCGTAAACACTTTGTGCGCAACAACTTTTTTTATCCGTATTGAGCGTGTGTGTGTGTGTGTGTGTGTGTGTGTGTGTGTGTGTGTGTGTGTGTGTGTGTGTGTGTGTGTGTGTGTGTGTGTGTGTGTGTGTGTACCGAAGCGCACGCGAAGAGGCTCGGTTAAGGAGAAAAATGACGGGGCTGCGTGTCCCTAGAAAAAAAAAATAAAATAATAAATTAATAAAAAAAATTCACACCGCCTAATGAAAATACAAAAAAAAAAATAATAATAATAAAAAAAAACGAAATAAATAAATAAAAATACATTTTTATAAGTAATGATTTTACACGCTCGAAACCAACAGACCGCGGCTTGCTTTCCGAACGGTGCGAATAAAACGATACGATATGTTATGGCCGCGGTCCAAAACGCACTACCTACCGCGATAAAAATCGCCCGTGCCCGCTACCTACCTACTTATAATATGCTCGTATTTTATTATTTTAACACACCTAACCGACTTGCTTTATCCCGCGACTCCTCACGGTCCTCGCTGTTATACCTTCTACACAATCTAATAAATAACGTGCCGCAGGACCCGCTACGCTTTTTCTTTCGTCGAGCGCGATACGTACGTACACACGACGGATATGCATATTATGTATACGTTTGTCGTTCACCACGAATCTCGTTTCAGAGGTGTGCGTCATGAACGAGTAAAAAAGAAAAAAATATATGAAAAAAAAATAAATAAATATGAAATACGCAAACCGTGAGATAAATCGTGTGATTTTTTTCCGTCCATACCCGTTTCGTCTAATGAATAAATATAGTTTAATGGATCTCGAAGTGTTTGTTCGGAACTCGCGTGTTGTAACACGTGCCGTTCGCACGTATATACATGTATGCTTTTTTTTTTAATTTTAATTTTACAAGACATTCCTAGCCAACAGTAGGTCATCTATATCTATTATCTAGAGATAATAATATTTACAAGTTTTGTTTTTGACTTTTATAACAAGACAACGATTAGAGAAAAAAAACCGATGATAAGATTAATTCATTTTGTACGTAGTTGTACCGTACGTGGAGCAGTGACAAGTTTAGGTGGCTTAGCTTAAATGTTTGTCTGTGCAAGTTGGTCGTGTGGTCGTCCACGTCGGAGGAGGCGTTGGATCGGTGGTCCTGTGTTGAGTCGATAGTGCATTGATCCCGTTGACTTTTGAATAGACTCGAAGAAACAATATCAGTCAGATTTTTAATGTGGTCTTGAAGATTTGGTATCTTGAGACATTTGTGAACACTTTAGTATCTTACAAACCACGGAGCATAAGTTATCGTTCTTAACTAGTTGACGGACAGTGACTGCTATAGCAGTCACTGGTTTTTATGATGTGATAGGACAGTGACTATTATAGCAGTTATAAATACAAAAGTCATAGAATGGCATAACTGCTGCAACAGCTACGTTTACTATGGCATATCGTATTAGGACCAACTTAATGTCTAATTGCGACTTAGTAATTGTTTGGGCAAATCATTGTATGGCTTCCAAAAATTGATTTTTATCGGGTTTTCACTCACTCAATGATATTTGCCATCATATGTTATAACATTCCATATATATTGTTTCTTATTTGATACCATTACATTCATCTTATCATCCCAAACTTATTTGATAACTAAAAGTTATTAAATGTAAATATATATTTATGTAATATACAATTTTTTACGTAACTGCTATAGCAGTCATGTGACCATATCAGTAGAAAAAAAGTCACCTATGGTAACCAACTGCTATAGCAATTGTTAATTTTTATGTATTACATGTATTTATACAGCAATTTGTAAAAAAAAAGCTCTTACACATTTTTATGCTACACCAACTTATTCAGTTACAGAAGTGATGCTGGAATTACAGTCAAGTGCATGACTGCTATAATAGCAGTAATGTCCGTCAATGTGTTAAGATCTTGTTTTGAAATATTTGGAGTTTTTTTTTTTTTGAAGTGGTTAAGAGCGCGTTTGCTCCAGATAGGGTGAGATATATACGTATGTATATGTATATTATACACACGAAAATGATCGGACCGTACGATCTAGTCGAGGTCGGCGCGGCGTCATGACACTGTTTTAATGCCGGCGATTGGAATTTCTCGGAGACAATAAACGGACGAGTCGCTTTTTTTTCTCCACTAGTATTTCGTCACTGGTGCACGGTGTTCGTTGGACGTGCGTTTCGTTTGATTTATTTTGACCCGGAACCAGTGGCGGTGCTCACGAAATATTTTCAGTCGTGATTTTTTTTTTTTTTTAGTTTTTCCGAAACGCGTTAGTTCGTTTCGGCAGTCGTTCGCGGAGGTCAGGGCGTGTCGGCCGTACCCCTCCCTTTTTAAACGGTCCCCGTCGAAATGATTTAACGCCGAAACGTAATTATTAAAAAATCGAATCGTACTTTTACATCGACACTGTCGTAATCCTACTGCGGAGATCACGATCGCGCGAGTTAACGAACGAATATCGTTCTGTCGACCCGTCGGGTAAACAATGAACATTACGATTTTAGACAATACGAGCCTATCTGTGATTGATCTAAGTCGTGTCGACAATCCCGGTTTTTTTCTTCTGCGCTCGCCTCCGCAAAGTTTTTTATTATTTTTTTTTCTGCGTTATTTATCGGTTTTCGCCGGCAATCGATTATTTATTATCTGATCAGTTTTATTATCGATCGGTTTTCACATTAATTAATGTTGAAAATAATAAAATAATCCGTTGTCTGTCTGAAAGAAAAAAAACGTCAAGCAGATTAACGCGCGTATAATATTATATGTATATAATAATATTACAGTTTTATGCAAACTGCTGAAATTTCAAAACGACCCACTTGACACAACGTGCGCCAGACACGAAAAGAATTGTGAAACGCGTTTGATAATTCCGATCGAATTAGACTTACGAGTGGTGGCTTTTGGGGTGTAGACGTTCACCGTGCGTTTCAAACCAAGCTATAATTCGGTCTTTTTTTTTTTTTTTACATTTAGAATCGAGGTTGAGGGGTGGTACTGACGCAAGTCATTTCATTCGGGGGGGGGGGATCATTTGGGGGATACAGTGATCAGTGACCCCTACACCTCTTTTGTTTTGCCTTCGGCACACATATGTTAATATAACTAATTCGTTTTTTTTATAATCATTCTAGCTGCCATTAGTTGTTGATGTTCCCTCTCGTCCTCTTCTTTCTTTTGGATCACTTCGTTTATGAAGTCGTTGACGGTGTTCCAATTTTCCTCCGAAGTCAGCATGCTCTGGCTCATATTCTCAGCGTTGAAGTCTACGTTAAGGATTGATGTAACTCTTCTTCGTTTTGTGTCCCATGCGACGCATTTGAAGATGGTGTGTTCAGCATCGTCAAGATTTTCCGCGCAGTATATGCATCTGGGAGAGACTATTTTTTTTTTAAATCTGCATAAATACGCCTGGAAACATCCATGCCCCGATAAAACTTAAGTGAGTCTGTAGTTGGTTTGCCCAGGGGTATGACACTTTTGGGCGGCGGACCAATAACAGAGAATCAGTCACTGTAGGTAAACAATGGTGCCATGTATAGGGAAAAAAGTTTTTTCGTTTGTACTTGTGTTAACATGGTCGGATATATAACATTTTTACACGGTTAATGTCCAAAAAAATATAATGATTTGATATTTTGATATGCTGGTTCGGAAAAAAAATGGATAAATGCCGGTTTGTAACATAGCTATAGTTTATGGTACATTTTTAACTGTACCGTATTTTTTTTTTCATGAACTGGCGCCACTGTTTACCCGATGTGACTGTTTCAAGATTCCGTCCTATGCTGCCTGTATACAATTTTATCAGTGACCATTCTGATTGTTATATTCTGTGGTTTGCCCAAAACGTCTGTGGTCAACATTGGTCCATGGGTCACATGGAGCTATGTTCATAATTCGTTTTCTTGTCCAAGAGCCGTTCTCCGATGTTCGCCATTATAATTATATTATACCGATATATACCTAAATGGCTAAATAGATAAATATAGTATACTACGTATATGTTAACGCATTACAGTAGGAATATCAATAAATACTTATACGGTATATTGAAAAATCTCGTATATTCTTTTTTTTTTTATTATTGCAGAGGCCTACCCAGAATTTTTTTCCCTTAAAAATGAAATTTATGGTTTCATAAAACAGCTAAAATTATCCATTGAAAATCTGTTTAACGTGAATTTTCAAAAATTTTACGGCATCGATAATCGTGTTTAGCGTACAATGTTTCGGATGGGAACGATTCATATATGTCAACCGTTTTTATACGACACGTATGAATCGTACGTTCTGTGAAGCTATACCGCGACGACTCGTCTGCCCATTAATCGTTCGCGATTTCGCCGGCACGACGACCGTATGACGTGCGCGTCATTCCACGTGTACTGATGGGGATTATTGTAGTCGTGCGCGGGGTCGAGGACAGACCGGACGAATTTTACGAAAACGCTCGGACAACTGATTGGAGAAAAACGACGTCTCAGGTCGTCCGTCGTGATGTGACGTAAGGCCGCGACTTCCGAAAAAACAAAATAGTAATAACGAAAAAAATAAATAAAATAAGTAATAATAATAATAATAAAGTTAAACGACCTCTCAGCAGCGGTCGTCGTAATTTATCATTGGCAAAACGGGTAAAAAGCGGATTCGCGTCTATGGAAATTAGCATTCGATTAGCGAGAGAAACTGGTAAAAGATTAATATGTTATTATTATTATTATTATTATTATTTGCTTTTCGGCCACGGGGTGAGTATGTCTTACGCGGAGACGACGTACCAAACAGGAATTACACGTTGAAGCTCCGTCATTAGGTAACGTGTTTTATTGCGTTATTTTTAAATCGACGAGCGAGCGATGACGACGACGACACTTTATTCGACGTCCACGCACGGTCGTGCGCTTCGGCCGCTATCCGGCAGAGCGTCGCTGGCGGGTGGTAAACGGGAAGTGACGACGACGATGACGCTTGGAAATCGGCCGCGATTCATCGACGAGTCGCCCCTAGGGTTGTCAACCTTAAAACTGTGTAATGTAGGACAATTTTTTTTCATGTGCATTTCAAAACATATTTTAATAAGCACATAACCAACAGAATATAATAATATAATTTTATTATTGCTAACAAAAAAAAAATATTTTTTTTAGTAGGTATCTAACTTTTTTTGATTATTATAAATAAATTTACAATCTGTAATAATAATAAAACAATAAGTAAATGTGAGGTTTTTTTTATTTACAAGGTTTGGAAGCTTGACTGAAGGGAGCGTCCATTGACACTACTTCAAACTGGTTATTTTTAGATTCTGAGTGAAGCGAAGGATCTTATGGTTTTACAATGATGTTTATTTTTTTTTTTTTTTCTTTTTTTTCTTTTTTTTTTCTGTAAACACTTTTTCGTATAGAAATCCTTGTCCAAAAGTTTTGTCCAGCAACTCTTTAGATTCGAAATTGAACTGAGATGGTACTTTAGAGAGGTCATTTTTCCAAAATCTCCATAGTTTTTCCAGTAATCAAGAATAACGATCGAAAAACTGAGTAAAAACGGTAAAATCGGTAAAAATCCGCCGTAAACGAGATTTTCACTGTTCAGATTTTAGGTATTTAGTCATAAATCGAAAAGTATTGAAGCTAGAAACTTGAAAATTTTATCCAATATCAAATACATACTTTTTTATATTGGACAAAATTTTCAGAACAATTAAAGCATTTTTGACTTAAATATAGAACTTTTAATTTACCAAATTGTTTGAAAGTTTTTATGTAATATAATTTTAAATATTTGACAAAAAGTTCTGAAAATTTAATATGACCTTACTCATATACCTACCTAATTATCCTAACAAAAGTTCAAAAATCGTTAGTCAGGATTTTTTTTTATACACGTTTTAACAAATTCATATAAATTCGTATATGAATATCGACTGTTTTTACGTTAATTTTCAACTTAAAATCTGTATAAATCTTTTTTGGTGTGTCCGATCACAATGAAACTTGGAATATAGATATAAAAACATGTTTCGAATCTTTTGGTAACAGAAAATTTCTAACGAGTTAAAAATTGAATATTTTATGAGGGTTTAATAACGAAAAAACTCACCAAAAATCAGACAAATAACCGAAAAATACGTAAACAGTATATAAATAATATATTATATTACACTGAAGCTTTGCTCAGAATCGTTTTATACTAAAGAAATGAGTCATCATTTCTTTAAAACTTAATACATTCATCACCAATATCTTGTCCGAGGTTAGGTTAGGTGATCCCATGATAGAAAGTGCTATACACTCCTCACCATTATCTTGTCCGAGGAGCGAAGCGACGAAGGACGAACTTCCACCACCATTATCTTACCAGCTTTTTTTTCATTTTTTTTTTTATTTATTTATTTTTTTTTTATTATTTAGCGAAGTAAATCACGAGGCCAATTACGTTTTAGTCGACGGGGAGGGTTATCCGGGAGAGTCTTGGAGGAGAGGTTAGAAATTAGTGGGTTTGGATGATGATTTGTTTTGGAGTGCAATTTTTTATAGTGTGTTGAAGCGAGGGTGAGAAGAGTTGGAATATTCAGGTCTTTATGAATTGTAAGGTTACTAACATACCAAGGTGCATTTGTCATAAGACGGAGACTGATCGATTGAAAAGATTGGAGAAGATTTAGGTTTGAGTTTTTGGTTTAAATAAAAATCTTAAAAACTTTATTTATATCACCTTTATTATCATTAATACTTCTGACTTAGAGGATTCAACGTCCAGTATATCATACATCGTGTAAAATAATTAAGTAATAAAAAATTAATATAAGAATTAACAATATTATATATAAATAAAATAAATAATAGCACTTCAATGTTTACCGCCTTCATTAAATCTTACATAATATACATTAAAAAATAGAATTAGGAAATTTAACAAATTTTACATACTATGTAAATTAACTAAATAATACTAACAATATTATTCTTATGAGTGACTATGAAATATAAATATGTATTTATATGAAATGTAGGATTGTCCTGTAAAAAGTTTACAGCAAAATAGTACGTAGGACAAAACAAACAGATGTAGGACGGTCCTCGCTAATGTAGGACGGTTGTCAACCCTAGGGGTTCCCCCGTGAACGATATCGATGACACTACGCGACGCGTTTTTATGATGATAATAATAATAATAATAGTAATAGTTCTGTTATCATGTTAGATAGATAATAATATGATAGTTATAATAGTAAATTTAACACATATATATACACATATAGACAATAATAGTATTAGCAATTAACAAAAAAAAAAAAAAAAAAATTGATTTGATTTGAAAAATATCAATAAAATGGGATCAATAAAAAAAAAAAAAACATGTTCCCATAAACCTAGACAGACGACAAGAAGTCTCTCTAACCAGAGAGAGAGAATCGGACACTCTTTTTTGACCCACGCATTTTTAATTAGTAAAGATCCACCACCCATATGCGACAAATGCCAAGCAGACCTAAGCATTCAACACATCATTCAAGACTGCTCTTTATTTCAAAACATTCGGAACACTCTATCAATACCAAATAACCTAGATGAAGCTCTAAACGAAGATAACTTCACTAAAATTTTAAATTTCTTTAAAAAAATTAACATTGTAAACAACCTCTAACCTACGTATTTCCAAATTTTACGCAACTCACTCATTTTTAACATGTACACTAGGCTTATAAACATTAGATGTTGAAGCCTCTTTTTTTTCTTTTCAATTAAAAAAAAAAAAAAGTTGATACTATTGAGTGGACTCTGTCGATTTTTTCACGAAAACCGCCTAAACGGATGGAAATTTCAGTAAACGTTTGTTAATCTCAATACACTCGTTTTTTATTCTGACGAAACTTTCAAACCGTTCATCAAGTCTATTTTAAAACGATCGAAGTCGTTAACGAAACAAGAACAAATATCGATAAAGTCATTCGTATTACGATCGACTGGTGTAAAAAAAAAAAAAAAAAAGATGCGTATTTGGCGTTTTATTAACCGAGAAATAAGAATACGAGTCCACGGGGTATATATTTTCAGTTAAAATATCAACGTGCACGTGTCGACGTATGGATTTGAATTTTTTTCGTGATGCAATAGTCTTTTCTACTCTCACGGCCCGTGGACGACAAACGGCCATTCGTATGGGAAAAACATTGGTTCTTCGCAATCGATACCCCGTTGAAATTTCGCGTGCCAAACACGTTTTGTAAAACGCGTACGCGATTATTGCACTTTAGATTCTCGTCTATGATGTTTTTTGCGTTTTTTTTTTTCAAGTATTCGGGGTTTGCGATTTCTAAGCGCGATAAGCCAATAATCCCGAGTGAAATAATAAATCATGTGCCGTCTCTCCGTCGCGCTAATAGGTTTTACGCGCATGTTCTACCTATATCGGGTGATTTATCATTGGAACGCCAATTGCATAATCGCTGTGTTCGCGACTGTTTAATGGAAAAAAAAACGCTGTTGGAACGAAACTCGTCGCGGGACCTCGAGCGTGTTATTCGCCTGGATCGGAACCACTATATTTTATAATACGGACGGTGGCGATCCGAAAAGGCATGAGTGCCAAAATCCTTATTACGCTCGGCTCCCGATCGATGTAAATTATTAATCAAAAATATTGTTCAATGATCGTTTGAAATAGATCGAAACCCACCTTTTTTCTTAATGACATATTTTTGGGGGGATTGTAAATCCTGAATAATTTCGAAAATGTCGCTCATGCCTTTTTGGATTAAAGCCGACGATATAATATTAATATATTAATATTTTAATATTAATATTTCTAACACCTTTTATAGACAATGGTCGACGTTTACGTTTTCTATTGTCGCAGGAGTGACGGAATCGACTCGACGTTGATGCTTTCCGTTTTTCAGAACTCAAAAGTTTGAAAAAAAGTGTCTCGCGTTTTTGTCCAGAGTATATTGAATATATTCAATGTAATCGACGATAATTTATTATATTTATCGTTCACCTCTTCGATTATTTCACTTTTTCTCCGTCCTTCTCGTGTCCGCAACACGATCTACCGATTCGACTGTAGCAAGAGAATCGGCTTTGTAACAACGTCCGTGGTTTAGTGTCGATCCGAACGAATTAACGTTCGAAAATATTGTTATTCGATTTTAAATAACGCGATAAAATATGTAAAATAACGACTAAAACTCAACGAGTAATTCCTGTTTTCCGTCGTCAACGTAAAATATTTTTCCGAGTCCGAAAGTAAATAACATTATTATACTCGACAGACTCCTCGCTAATTGAATGATGATTTACATAAACGCGATTCAGATTTTTCTTGTTTTCAAAAAAAAAAAAAAAAAAAAAAAAATGTAAAAAACCCATAGACGTCGAATAATTTTATTCATTGAACGATATGATTGTCAGACGTACAACATTATTTTTATGACCGATTCGCACGAAAAAAAAAACAAAGACGTGGTCGGTTATCGTACTGTCATTATTATTCGGATTTATTCACCGTGATGCACAACAACGCTTCTAATCCGGCAGCATTTAGCGAATATCAACATTTCACGGGCCTGTTGTGTTATAATAGTTTATATTCTATATAACAACCGATTACGGTGACGATAAAATATCTTTGGATCGCAGTCAAAAGAGGTTGAGAAAAAAAATCAAGGTTTTCAGAACGGTTATTGCAATGTTTTAAATTCATTGTAGACGTTTCAATTTAATTACGATTTTTTGTTTTTCATTATTCATGTATTTAGTATAAAGCGAATAATACATTTTTAATAACATATATATTGTTTTTAGTTTTTTTTTTTTGTTCTTTTTAATGAATATACCTATACAATCTGTAAATTATTTTTACAATTAAGAGTATGATCTATAATAAAGTATGACATGATTTACTTGATAAAAGAAGTAGCCCAGCGGATACACTTTACATTGGTTTAATTGTTATGTTAGATAATATATAATTTATATTTATATTTTTTTATTTTATTGAGATTAAGTGTTTAGGTCACGGCACCGTCTTCTCTTAAGCCTTATTTGGGGATTCCCAGGTATTGATTGTGAGTTTAGTGCTGAGATTAGCGGATCGGCGTGGTTCTCTAGTCGTAACCGATAACGTTTATGTATAATCGATGACATTTCTGAGACAGTTTTGATGTTTAGGTCTGTGTCGAGTGTGTGTACACGTAAAAAGGGGCCCTAGTTATCATGCGTAAGGTGATCGATTGGAATCTTTGTATTATGTTTAGATTTGACAATTTAGCCGCACCCCATAGCTGTAGGCCATAAGTCCATAAAGGCATGAGAAGTTGTTTATAAATGAGCGGTTTGGAATTAAAGTTGAGTTTGGAGTGATTACCTATCAAATTGATTAACTAATCAAAGTGTAGTGATTTCCTTCTGATTTTAAGAGTATTGCGTTTGATTTTAATATGTTACATATATTGTTAAAAATATTTTTTTATTTGACTTCAGTGGCGTATTAAAGTGGAATAAACTCTAAATTATCAAATTGTTTTATCTCCAAGGGAAAAAAGTTAAGTCTGTTATCCAAAAAATTACCAAAAAATAGATATAATCAATTTGCATACAATATAATCTCAAAACATCAAAATTTGACTTAGCCTCTTTTGACTACGCGCCGAAGATAATATATGCCCTGAAAATAGAAATACATACCCGATATCAAAAAGAAGAAACAAAGTACATAATTACTATCAGTTTGACCTAATGTAAGAATAGAACATCCTCCAAACGTGACCCACGTCGACACGCTACTTTACACAAAGAAAACCTAATAATCGAACTCGTAGTAATCGACTTTCCTAAATACTCTGAAGCACAGTCAAACAATTCGCCCTCATTTCAACAGACACTTGGTGGATAAAAATCAGTAGTTATCTATTCATATTTATTTTTATCCAATTAGCTTGTATCAATATTTGTAAAAATAATGAAAAACGATCGCCAACCCAGAGAAATCATTTAGAATCTTTATACGCAGTGTGAGTTTTTAATAACTTTTGAAGCTATAATAGCACGAACAGATTCGAATAGAATTTGTTTTGAAAATACGTTGTTTCACACTCGAATATTTTCCGATTCACTTATGAACCAAACGTATTCGATCGATTTTTGTGTGATGAAGTAAAAGACGTTCTAAATCGTTGTGATTTATCATAAAATCACAACGATTTCAAACAGTTTCGTTCCGTCGAGCGAAACTATTGCGCATTCGACTACGATCGAAAGAATCGATTAAAAACGATTAGATTAGTCTAGATTATTAGTATCTTTACGTTATTGTTATACATTAGAATTAGAATTTTTACTGTTACTATAAGCACTCTTAACATGAGATAAATATACGTATTTATTGAAAAACAAGGGAAAAATCATTATTTAAAAACTATTTAAAAAAAATATACTACTATATAATGACAAAGAACTACATTTTTACAAAAAAAAAAATAATAATAATAATAATAATAATAATAATAATAATATTTTTTTTATTTATATGATTTTATAAGTGTTTTGGATCGGCGACCGTTATTTATAAATTAAATTTACGATAGGGAATATGTATTTTTATTTTATCCGACAGTTTAAAATGTATAGAACTGCAGTTTATATTTTAGAGACGCGGAGTATCGACATTGCGTTCTCAAGGGATACTCCTACTATATTCTTAGTGAAAAATATACATTTTAATTTTCGCATTACAAAGAGTTAAATAAATAATAATAAAAAAAAAGGAACTACCCGAGCGTGATTAAAAATTCACACCGGACGAGTGTTCGTAAAATAAACGCGTGCGCGTTTATGATATTTATTTATGTATACGTTCTGATTTTTAGCGCGATATTGTTCAATTATCATACGAGGCACTAATTATTATTGTGATGAGCGTATGCGATACGTGAAATGAAAAAACTTCCTCTTATTAATTCAACGTTCTGTTGAACTGACAAAAAATGAAAATCATAAACGGGTTTAATTTTTTTTTTGTCTGCAGTCGTGAGAAACTTGCCGGAAAAAAAGCACGACGACAACAGCGCCGTCACGGGTATTGCGGACGAAAAAGTACGACTCGAGTGTTACGACGACAGGCACCGATCCGTTAATCGTAGACTGCGCGCGGCGATCAATTCTAAAAACATACCCTATGATGGTGGGAAACCGGGGAATAACGTCCGGTGTAACAGGCGATTTTTACCCCCCTGTAAATTTTACCGGGGGGTAAAAATCGCCGGAGGTAAAATTCGACTGGTATTACAGGCGATTTTTACCCACCTACAAATTTTACCGTTGGAGTAAAAATTGCCTGGCACAACAGCCAATTTTCAGTTATCAACAATTTTATTAATTTCACTATATGCTGGGATAATATTTACCACCCAAATAATTAATTGAAATTAATAAAATTGTAGATAACTGAAAATTGGCTGTTGCGCCAGGCAATGTTTACTCCAACGGTAAAATTTGTAGGTGGGTAAAAATCGCCTGTAATACCAGTCAAATTTTACCTCCGTCGATTTTTACCCCCAACGGTAAAATTTCTGGGGGGTAAAAATAGCCTGTGACACCGGCACGGCGTGGCGTGGTGACCTGTCATAACGCGAAATCCACGTCGACACCGACCAAACGCGCCAGCGGGACAAAATACTACCGCGGGCCGAGATCGACCATTTTTAATACCTCGCAATTTAAACAGCTCGCTCGCGCGTGAGCTCGTCCAGTAGCTCGGTGATTTCGGCTCCTACTGTAATATAGATCGGCGAAGAATATTGCCCACAGAGAAGTTTCGTAGTTAATATTTTGACTGACTGTCTGTGAACCTTTTCTTGGCCAAGCCATTTTAAATCATTATACACTGCCAGGCCGAGTGCATTTTTTTTTTAACTTTGAAACTTTGGACAATCCCACAAGACGTCTCAAACGACACTGGTGTAGAGACCTACTTAGCTTGTAAAATAAAACATTAATAAATCAAAGTAAAAGGTAACTCGACTGCGAGTCCTCCTTTCAAGCAAAAAGAAAAAAAAAATTATTTATTTTGTAAGTCGATATTAACATTTTTAATTGATACGTCAGGGTTTCTCAACATTTTTCGATATACAATATATTTATTCAATAATCAACGCTTGTATTATAAATTGTTAAATTGAAATTTTTATTTGATACATGATGATAATAATAATATTTAAATTATATAATTTAGAATTGAAAAAATGTCATATACCTACCTAATAACACTTACAGTAGGCGTCGTAAACAAAACAAACGCCGTTTGAAAAAAAAAGAATAACATTATCACTAATTACACGTAATCATGCTGATATCAACTAATATCAGTATTTTAGTAACTAATCATTATACTAAAATATTAAAATGCTTGTAGCGTCTTTGGAAATTATCATACCATGATTTTGTTTGCATGGTTTGATTCGTTTTTGGAAATACTATAAATTAGCTATTGTCATTTTTTCGAGTGAACGACAAACGCACATTTGATTTGATATGTGATATGCGTCAATGGCCTGTCAATGTAATTTGCAAAATGAAAGACGTTATTTAAACCTTCACTGCCGAAACTCATCGCAAACCAAGCTACGACCAAAAGCCATGGCTAACAGAATAGGTTAGACAACGATAAAATCGTCTTAACAACTAAATAATAGTGTGTATTAGGTAATAATAAATATTTTTTTAACGATCTTGATCACGTTTTATTTAAATGGAACAAACAATGTTTAATATTGCCGGATTACACGCACACACACACACATTTTTACACTTAAACCCGGCGACGACGGGCGATTCGGCTGGTCATCACACAAGACCTTCATTGCGAATAGATTTCTAAACGTGATATTAACACTTTTCAAATAATATGAGTTTGTTGAAAACTTTGTTAGAATAATATTAAAATATAGACGTGATATAAAATCACGAATGTTTTCGGAAATTTCCCAAAACGGCCCTTTTGCCCTGGCGCCCTTAGTCGACACACGTTTACCATCCCGACTCAGAGAAGTAGCAGTAGGTGCACGTCGTTTTGGGACAGCGTACACGCATTGTACGATACGCTTATTATTATTATTATTATTATTATTATTATGCTGCACGCCGGCCGTGCATTATTAATACACGCCCAAGGTCGCGGTCGATAATAAAATTCTATCGAAACGTCCGCCGCGACATGTGTACATTGTACACCTAATTGTTGTTGGCGTTCCGTCAAAATTCACGATTGTCGCCGGTTTTTTTTTTTTTTTTTTTAATTATTATTCTTATTATTCTTATTATTATTATTTCCCGTGCACTTTACGTTCGATTTTTGCGGAAAAAAAAACCCGACGACTTCGCGTACGCACACGAAACGTGTGTCGCGTCCTGCACGCGCCGCGATGAGACACACGCGCTCTAGCACATCCGTATCGGAGTGCATCGCCCCTCGCCGTCGCCCTTCGCGACTGCAACTTTTCGCGTCACCGCCCAGAAGGTCACGACGGTAGTTACGTCTTCGTAATAACAATTAACATTATTGCTACTACTGCCTGCGCTGCCTAACTATAACCTAACTACTTGAATACCTGTCACGCCGTCGTCGTCGTCGTCGTGTCACGTCGGTTAGAGGTTAGGTTGACGGATCGTCGCGGGTGACCGAAAGCGAAAAGTTTCCGGGTCTGTCCCTCTCGCGACGCACGCGAAACGTCACGTACGAATTCGATACCGGGGATCCGATGGCCGCCGGAACATCAATCACTCGGTGGCCCTTCTAAACTCTGAAACTTTGACCTATATATTATTAGTTCTAACCATTTTATTTATTTATTTTTTTTTTATAAATTATTTTATTTTTACTATTGAATATAACAGTGGTTTTCAACCTTTTTAAGAATTCGGCACACTTTATCTCATAAAAAATTTTCGCGGTACACCATCCATATAATAGCATATACATTATATTATAAGACAATAAAATGTTCTGCAACGCGACGTAAAACGATAGAGACGGCTGCGACGGGCATACTTATTTTAAACACTATTATATTATGTATCTACGATTAATGATTCAGCCTTTATGTTTGGTATTAATCAGTTTTTACCAAGGCTTTGCACCCGAATGAACCCGAAACCCGAATTATTTCAAAAACCCGGACCCCGTAAGACTGGAATAATTTAAACACCAGAAACAATTAAAAACCCGCACAACAAACGCAAAACCTGGAACATGATTCCGAGGCTTTGCACCCGAATTAACCCGAAACCTGAAAAAAAACCTGAATTTTTCTTCATTGTTGGAAAATCTATTGAGAAATTAGAAAAATTACCTCTCTAAATTACCATCTTAAAGTGATTTCTGATCTATAGAGATGCTGGATAAATCTTTTGGACCAAATCTACTACCGGAAAAAGTGTGTACAAAAACAAATTAACATTATAAAACCAAAAAATTCTTACCTCCACTTTAAATCTAAAAATGGGTCAATACCTCTATAACCCGAATTTATTTGTAGGGACTCAAAACCCGAATTATCCAACACCTTTATACACCCGTTTGAAAATCCAATTTAAAATTCAAAAATCCGAAACCAAAATACAAAATTATGAAACTATTAATAAGACTTATCGCGGCACACTTAAAGGGCGCTCGCGGCACACCTGTGTGCCACGGCACACCTGTTGAAAACCACTGGAATATAATAATATTGTATACCGTCATTTGAAAACGAATAAAATAATTAAGTAATATTACGTATATCATTCTGCATATTTCATAATTTTGAGGTGACACTGAAGTCGGGTCGTCAGTTTTTAAAACTCGTAATAATTTCTCCCTTAAATGCATGATTTTTTTAAATTAAAAAAAAAAAAATTAACTTCGCATTAAAATGTTAAAATTGTTGACACTTTCCCTCCGATATTTATTATCGGATAATTTAAAATTGATACTGTAAATAATTTATTAGTTTATTAATAAACTGATGAATAGCGCTAAATAACCAACATCGAAGTAATATTAATATGATGACATATTATCGTTTTTAAAACACGTTGCAATTATATAACGGTTAGCATTTAAGGGTTGAATCACAGTCAATTAATTTACACGATGATTATCTGAGATTATGATACTCTTACGACAAATTAAACGTGTAAAAAACTCCAGTAATTTTGGTCGATTTCGCAGTAAATTGTTTTTCGATTTTCTTTGCTCAGCACCATTAGGCTGTTTTAGTATGTCATTCGTCATTAGAACTCTGTCGCTACATGGAAATTTAGTATTTACTCAACGTTACGATTTAATAAATGCAGAACACAACTTTATAAACACGTAAATAAAACTACTAGCGTTGTACATCTGAAACGATAAGAAGAAACAAATCCGATTCGTATACTTCGAACCGTTCGTAGCACACGAATAGGTCGGTACACCTGATTTCAATTATAACCATAAATAACACACCTACGGTTAATAACTTCCATTTACAATAATTTTCCGATATAATCGCAATTTTTCGATAACAATTCATCAGGGATTTATAATATAACTATATCGTTCTGGATCGAAAATAAACTGATTTATCAAAATATCGATAAATAAAAAGATCAACACGGTTTGGCAAATTTACCGGGATTCTGTTCCGCTTTCCAACAAATTAAAAAAGGTTAAAAAACGCACCCTAACGTGGCGAATTCCCAAAAACCTAAACAGACGACGAGAAGTCTCTCTAACCAGAGCGAGAATCGGACACTCTTTTTTGGCCCACGCATTTTTAATTAGTAAAGATCCACCACCCATATGCGACAAATGCCAAGCAGACCTCAGCATTCAACACATCATTCAAGACTGCCCTTTCTTTCAAAACATTCGGAACACTCTATCGATACCAAATAACCTAGATGAAGCTCTAAACGAAGATGAAGCTTCCACTAAAATCTTAAATTTCTTAAAAAAAATTAACGTTGTAAACAATCTATAACCTCATGTATACACAACCTATATATAGTATGTCAAAATGTGTATGTAACCCATTTGTAAAATGTACACAAGGCTAATAACCATTAGATGTTGAAGCCTCTTTTTTCTTTAAAAAAAAAAAAAACTGATTTATTTTATTTTTCGAAATTTCGTTTCGTAAAAAAATGTTTTGTTTTTTTTTAAAAAAAAAGGAACGGACCTCGGGGATCGTTGGCCCCCTTGGCTCCTTGGCCTCCCTAAAAATACGTGTTTTTTTTTTTTATAACGTCGTGTCGCCGAGAAGACACGTCGCGAACGCACAAACACGAGAAACCCGCACGGCGTGGGAACCCGCGGCCGTAATCTCGCGGGCCGGATCGGGTTTAGCCATGCACAAATCGTATGACATTAAGTATATTTAATACATCGTCCGTACGTTATTCTTGCACGGCTCCATCATTGTGTCTTGACAGCCGGCCAGACGAGGCGCACACACACACACACACACACACACACACACACACACACACACACACACACACACACACACACACACACACACACACACACACACACACACACACACACACACACTCATTCACTCACGTGTGCCCATCACGTCGGTGTGTATAGTTCCAATACGAATTAACACGAGACGACGTAGGTATACGCGGAATGATTATTACATAATATTATAATAGCGTATTCCACGGTCGGCGGCGTCGCGTGTACTATGGACGCGTCCCCCGTGTTCGGATTAACGTATGAGTTTGTATGTGGAAATCATGAATAAATAATTTTCCCGACGAATACAAACATATGTGTATATATATGTATATGTATCAGTGGCGTAAATAGGGGGGGCTGGTAGGCTACAGCCCCCTCCGAAATCTCTCAAAATACTTTGAAATTCACTTTAAACGTTTGTTACATTTTAATGGTGCTTTATGTTGTTTTTACGTTTTTAGCCGTCGATCATATTAAACTACATATTTTAGTCTATAATTCTGCCCAACAGCCGACGACGCGATATAATTAATTCGAATCCAGCATACCGTCCCTCTAACCCAACGGTCGGCAACTGGCGGACCGCGGTCCATATCCGGACCGCGGGAGTCAGTGATCTGGACCGTCGACACATCCTTCTTTGATACGAGTTTAATAAGTACGTTATTTCAAATTCCATCGTGATTATTAAAAAAGGCGTCGTTTTGTAAAACAATTTTTTTTCTAAACAAGTACAGAACAAAGTTAACGGATTCTCACCTTTAGCCTTCAGGACATATTATTTCGTATTAGATGTTCTACAAGAGTTCCCGATTTAAGTTACTAGCCAAAAACGATAAATGCGATTTCTCATATAACATCACAAGGCATGTTTACTCTTAAAATAATTTTAACAATTTAGTAATAACTATTGAATAATGCAATAAAATTAATTTTTTTTCTACGGACCCCGTTCACGTATTATTTTAATTTTCCGGACTCCAGTAGAAATCACTTGCCGACCACTGCTCCAACCGGTGGTCATACATGACATTTTAAAATTTTTTTCTTAACGAGATTTCAACAGAAATTATTACGTCTCAATACTTACAACCAGGGACTGGTACCTTTTGGTTTTTTCGGTTATGGTTCTGGTTTCGGTACTCAATTTTTTTATTTAAAGCTTCCGGTTCTGGTTCCGGTTTTTGAAAAGTCAAAATAAGGGTTACGGTTAGGGTTCCGGTTTCATAGGGTTCAAAATGTTATTGAAAAAAAAAAATATTTTAGTATACACAAAATAGTTGTACATGTGTTACCAATCAGCAATATCGATAATTCCATCATCATGTGTATTGTCTACGAATTAGGTATACAAAATATATACAATTTATTTTATTTTTATTTTGCATATGACATATCGGCTTAGTTATAAAATATAAAATGTTAGTTGAAATACAATAAGTTAGACAGAGATACGTTAAAACCATGATGATTAATTAGCAAGAAATTAAAACAATATATATACAATATTACAATAACCATTCACAAGTCAATGCAAATAATCCCTAAATTTTCAAGTTATTATATAATATGCCATAATTATAAACTGCAGAGTAGATAATACGGTACAAAAATACCAATTCATTTATAAATGAATAAATGCATATCTGACAATAATATATATTATATTCCTATATACAAATAATAATTTTTATTGTTTATGACCTAGACTCTGAGCAATAGATATGGCACACAATATAAATGAAAATACATGTAATTCGAAATAACATTCATTAACTTCACTGCTATATCGCAATCAATGCTGGCTCAAGTTATAAGGCGTCTCAAACGTAGTATAAAATGTTAGACTATATGTATTGTTGTAAAAATTTGTTGTACTAAATTTACTATATTACTTGTAAAAGGGCTAATGCCCGTATATTCTATAATAAATAAATAAATAAATATATAATATTATATTTTTTTTTTTTTGAACTAAAATTTCTATATGTTGATTAAAATATGCTCTGAGCGACATACGTACGTACCAATAGCGATACGATAATTCTGAAGCCCGTTCGGATTACTACGTCTTTTGGATTAACCTATATTCGGATTATCGATACCCTACTGTATTCGGACGAATAAGAAATTTTGAATGTTTTGAAAACATAATGCGTAAAAATATTGAATTTTTGAATGCGAAAATTTGTTTTTATGGCTGCGTGTATTGTGTATAACGTATATAATATGGTAAGTGTAAACTCTGTTTTATTCCTACAACTGGTCGCATTCGTAATATCACTGTAAAAAAAAAAATTTAAAAAAAAAGGTCGATAATTTTCGAGTAAATTTAATTTTTGGAATTAAGTGACGCAGATGGACAATACAAAAATTAGAAAAAAAAACAGCCAATACGCGTTCTACGCTGATTCGACACGATCGTGTGATATATATACCACACGAGACAAATTTATGTTATTAGGACGGTATCGCATTAAATAACGGCTTCGACGTTGACAAAATGGTCGTTTATAGCGTGTAATATCATAAACGAGACAACACATCGTTATAAGGTGTACGCGTCATACCGTTTGTCGACGGGCGACTGCGCGGCAACGACTCCGCGTGTACACCCGTGTCGTATCGTAATTTTTCACGTCCGCTCTGACGTAAATTATGTTTCCGCAAAAAACACGTCGAGCAATACTCGATTAGACTAAAAAAATCATAACTGTGGTCGGTCGGTTACGGAACGTTTAATGTCGGTTATGATCGCGGACCGTGTGTGTTTAAAAAAAAAAAGAGAGAAGTGGCATTCGGGGACTGCCGCGATAAAGCTATTGCATATTATTAAATAAATAAGAAGTTGATATAATTTTAAATTTTTTTATTATTCTAGTTATTCAGGAATTTGTATCGTCGCTGAAACTGCAACACCGCATATCTCAAAATTTGACAAAATGAGTTTGTTTTGTTGGTAGATAAGTGAATAATAAAATAAAAATAATAAATAAAAATAATTTTTAAATACTTCACCGTGACTCGACCAATTAATGGTCGATTTGAGCGCGTACATACTGAAAAAAGGGCTTGAAGTTCGCTTCTTTTCTCGTCGGCATTAGAAAAACTAAAAGTAAAGCGAGTCCTCCGGGTCACGCTAATGAAATAATCGCAAAGTGCACTTGATTTCACCGAATATAAAGAAATGAAGAAACGACGAAGGATACCATAGAGCAGGGGTCGGCAATTGATTTCTATAACGGTCCAGATAATTTGAAAACAAATTTTCGAGGGCCAGAAAAACTTAAATATTAGTTAGATAATAATCAATGTATTTATTTTCGTATTAAATCATAGTTTAAGATAATTAATGTATTCGCTATCGTAATCTCCAATTACCTACGTCATAACAAACGGATCAAATATCTAAATTCTATACGGAATTATAAAGTATGCGGAAAACCGACGTCTAAGAAAAATATTTTCGGCGGTCCAGTTATTTCCTCTCCGCGGGCCGGATTTGGCCCGCGGGCCCCCTATTGCCGACCCATGCCATAGAGTATATTATAAAGACTATACGTTTGTCCAAAGAGTATACAAGTGCTACGTTTGCCCATAGAGTATATAAAGACAGAGAGGGGGATTACGGGATTCCACCGGTAGTGGTCACGCTTTTTCGTTACGAAAAATTTTTTTTCAGTCACTACGCCAGACCTGCGATAAAAGCTATGCAATAGCTTAAAAATATTCTCCTCCGTCCGACAACGAGTTTCTCCGCCATACGTTTGGCGAGATAATCTCGTAAAATACGTATTTTTATAGACGTCTCTGACAAAATCCCAATCCCAGCCTGCCGCGTCCTCGACACACACACACACACACACACACACACACACACACACACACACACACACACACACACACACACACACACACACACACACACACACACACACACATACACACATATCCAACGGACGTGTGTACAAACACTCTTCGATAATGATAATAATGATGATAATTACGGTATAGCTCCTCGGAGGAGCGGTTTGCCGTACGGTCCTTACGTCATGACGTTTCAGGTAAAACTACAAGTCGAAGACCTGCGGCTAGATCTGCGGCAGCGGTTCTCAACCTTTTTATATTTGCGTACCACCTACACAGTTTGAAAACTTTTACGTACCATCTGACCTTTATTGGAAGGGTCTAATTAATAATGCAAACGTTTATTTTACATGTATAGATTTTTTATTTAATTAGGTTTTATTTGATTTAATATTTATTTGATTTAACTACAAAATTATGACAATACAGTAGAACCTCGATTAACCGTGCCTCGACTATCCGTGTTTGCGATTAACCGTGCTCACTATTTCGAGAAGATTTTATGAATTTCAGAAGAATTAAAGAAAAATTCGAAGTGAAGGAAGGCAAATAATTTTGAAACGCAAAATACAAAGACTGATTAGTTCTTATTTAAAGTCCTAATAACTTTACGATATAACAATGTACACACATATGTGTATTTATAAAAGTTTATAAAATTGTTTATTTACACATACTTAATTCGTTGAATAAAAATTCTCGATCAACCGTGGTTTTCGTTTATCCGTATGATCCCTTGCCACCATTACACCGGATAATTGAGGTTCTAATATATGAGTATTGAATGCACAAAAGGAAATTGAATAAAATATGAGGGTACGATTATTATCATTATTATTATTATGGTTTACTTGATACTTCGACGAGAAGCTTGGTGTTGTTTTGAACGGACGATGACGTCAATATCAGGCTTCATATTGGTAATTCTAAGTTTTAAATCGCTTTCTACATTTAATTTATTCATATATTTATTCTTTGTGTACTATAAGTGGGAAAATGTATTTTCGCACAAATAAGCAAGACACAACAGAGATTAGAAACCGTACAGTTTGTGAATAATGATTCTTTCCAATTTTTATTTTTTTTTTTGAAAAATGGAAATTTTCTTCGCGTACCACTTATGAGCTTTTCACGTACCACATGTTGAGAACCGCTGATCTACGGTATTATATGCCATAATCGGCTTTCGCCCCGATCGTTTAATGAACACAATGTGTTTGCGAGGGATAGGAGAGTCCGATTTTGTGTGGTCGTCGTTATTTTACACACCACAACGGTAAATACATAAATATTGTAATATACGCGTTACGGCCGATCGTCGCCGGCGTTTAATCATAACGCCCGCTGCTATAATAACAGTAAATTATTATTGTTATCGTGTTGTGCGGGTTCGTTCAAGTCTCCGAGGCGCTCATCACGTGTATATGTATTAATGCAGCGGTTCTTAACCTTTTATAGAACACGGACCACCGATGAAAGATTTTTAGAAATCGCGGACCCCTAACCAATTTTTTGTTGAATACCTTTGTACAAAACGTCTCGTTATCATAACCAAAATTATTATAACTATTTTATATTACAAAATATAGAAGTAGACGTAACAAAATAAATAATAATATACACATTTATATTTATTTTTATTAAACTTCATTTTTCATTTTGAACATCATTACAGCCCTTTTTTAGTATTAAAAAGTTGTCTATGTCATTTCTTAGTATTTAAGCTATCTAAGTACCAAATTTCATTTAAATCGGTTTAGTAGTTTTGGAGCCTGTTCAATACAAACAATCAAATCTTTCCTCTTCATAATATTAGATAATGCACTCATGTCACATATTGACTTATGTTAGGTGTTAAGGCTACCGCGGACCCCTTACATGTGTATGGCGGACTCCCAAGGGGTCGCGGACCACAGGTTAAGAACCGCTGTATTAATGTATAAAAAGAACATTAGCTATTATGGAAATTCACGCGTACGAGCGTGGCCGTGTTTATACACATTAGGTGTATGCAGTAATGTAAAAATACCGTATTTTATAATTCACGTGTGTAATACGTCTTGTATTTTACACGTATTATTTGGTGTTTTATAAAAAAAAAAAACTTATTGTAGCTATAAATAGTTTTAATTGTAGTTATAAATAGTTACCTAAAATATAATGAAAACTGGCCAATGTGTCCATGGCATTTACACAGTGTGTAATAGAAACGAATAACATAAAAAAAATTAAAATTCTTGTTTTTGTTAAAAATACGATTTTTTAGTAGGAATTTTAACAATATAGATTCACAACTTCACAATAAAGTATGTGTCACTGCATAGCCATATTCCTACACGTTTGAGGAATAACTGTACCCTAAGTTGGCGGACGTTGATATTGTGGAGATATTATTTGAACTTGATCTTACTTTATTACTGTCAGTTGTTTTAAACATTGATGCAATTCTTCCTTTTTCTATGGAGAAATCATCACCAGTTTTTTTACAAATCAGTAAATGTTTAGCTAAACGAAAAGCAATATAAGCATAAGCTTCTTTGCAAAATAAACATTTTCGTTTTTCAGTCTTTCCATCGGCAAATGTAATGAAATACTTATCGACAATAGCTTTTTGTTCGGAAGGACGACCCACACTAAAAACTAAGTTAGCAATAAACTAAAAACGAATAAATAATTTTGATGAAAATATGTATTATCATTTATCGTGATTTAGAAGTGACGGTCAAAGATGTCGTACATACCATCAGTTATATATTCAGAAACAATAGGTGTGATTGAAATGGCGGGATAAAAAACTTCATGCTCACGTGAAAGTTTAATATTTGCTATAGAACTACGTAAGATTGTGCCATATTGTGGTTACCGGTTATACTCACGATTTTAAAAATATATCTCAAACCCCGATTTATCTACATCGTGTGTCAAACCGTGGTTTTATATCACAGTAAACGCTAGTAAACGCTTATTATCAAATCCAGAAAGAATAAAATAAACTATACCTATTTTCTGAACTAACTGCAGATTCTATTCAATCTTTCAAAACAATTTACAACTTCAACGTCAGGTGGGTGAATTTTTTTTTTTTATGTACAATTATACCTATTTGTATTTTATTATTTTGTACATGCCGTATTGTATACACGTGTATTATACAATAAAATACAATTTGTATTATACAATTTACATCACTGGGTGTATGTATCGCATACGCGCCGCATATATTTTGTACGACACGCGTGCACGGTAAAATATTACTATACTATTATGTTATACGTAGAAATACGGCCGAGATTATGAACACGTACAGGGTGTTCCAACACTCACTCGACGAGTTTACCATATTATTATCTTTTGTCGCGTTCGCGTTATTTTCAATGTTTTTTTTTTCTCTAACGCTATATTATATTGCGCTACGGTTTCACGATACAAAATTTAATTTGTCCTACTACTACCTACTACTAACGTTTTGTGATTTTTTTAAGATTGTTAATTTTCTAAAACGGCAATCGCCGCGTATGACATAATATTAAAAGAAAAAAAATACTTTTTTCTTTTTCGTGTAAATTGAATATTTGAATTTATGCCATGGACCAACAAATTAAAAAAGTATACACGTTTCAAGTTTAGAGGTGCTGGAGAAAAAAGCCCAGGTTACCTTAAAAAAAAAAAAAAAAAGATACTGTCACTAAAGTTCACCGCTCTAAGCTTTTAAAGTGTTTTTTTTCCAAAATAAAAAAATTATCTTCATAATACAATGTTACATTATATCTGTAGATAGTCACCGTCGGAGAAAACTAAAAAACATAAAAAATCACTCGTACGAAAAATAGTGGACAAATGATTGATTTTTTTATTTTTTTTCATAAAACCGTAGCGTAGTGTATTCATCACAAAAACCTACAGTCGTCATTACCAATAACGAACGTGACGAAAACGTCGTCCTTGTTCTCCAGACGGATCCGAAACACCCTGTACACTGCAAAACGACCGCACGAGAAAATCATTTCGATCGAACACAATGTTCGTTTTCGCGTGTGCGATTACATATTATATTTCGATGTAATAGGTAATGTATTATGTTATTTTCACATAAAAATGTGGCCGTCGTATGTGTGTGTGTGTGTGTGTGTGTGTGTGTGTGTGTGTGGTAATGTTCCGGCCGGGCATGCGCCAATAACGTGTCCGTTTCACGGCGCGACGAATACTGTGAAATGGGCACACACATAACGATTATCGACGACGCGGGATCGGACACACCGCAGCAGCAGCGTACCTCAATACAATATATTTTATAATATCGTGTGTCATGTATAATAAGCGACACGTTTTGTGCGTATACGACGGTAAAAAACGATAGTGGAACAACCCTTTTTCATTTATAAATGTATTATAAAAAAGTGTACTTAGGAACAGTGGCGTATTTGAGCCTTCACCTAGGGAGGGAGGGCGATATTAAGAGGAGTAAACCACCCCCACCAATTGAAAACATTTTTTTAGACATAAAAAACAACGCATTTTTATTATTTATTTAAGCACTTTTATTAAAGAATTTTTAACCACGCTTTGAACTCTGTGGACTTAAACCAACTTTGACGAAACGTATGCTTATAAGATTTTTTTTTTTTTAGGCCATTTAAACGATGGTCCTTCATTAGAGTTTTCACTGTCACTCATTTTGTCGCTTATAACCACAATAATAAAAAACAAAATAATTCAAGTTACGCACTGCACGAGTAAGAAGCGACGGCCGACGAATAACAATTTTAGGTTATAGGATCTAGAGTATATTCACTTATAACCCATGTATGCGTCGCATTTTCTTGGTCATTGCCATAGATATTGCCACACACAAGTGTTGTATATCTATGGTCATTGCTTATACGTTTCATTTTCGGCAAAAAGTCCGTAGGGTATTATGAGTTTACGACTTATGACCAACAATAACAACGTATACAATTTTCCATAACATGGTAAAAAATCAAAATGCAAGAAATCTCCAGTCTTAGCACTTATTTCCTCAGAATATTTGAATTCCCCAGAAAAATCTCCAAAACCAAATAATACACCAAAAATCCCCAGAAAGAGGAAATTTTCCCAGACCTGGCAACACTGTGACGAAATGACCATAGACTTAATAGAACAGACACCATAGATACCATAGACATTATATTATGTCTATGGAAATGACCTATCGTGACCATTTAGGTAACCATTTCGACAGGTGACGTTCCGTTCCATCATTCATTTAGTACGACTACGTTACCCATTACTCGGGCTAAATGTTCCATCTTTGCGTATCATAGAGCAATCACTAATCAGTAATCCGATTTATCCGATATAATATGTATTATCAGTTGCCAGTTATCACAAAAATTTCTCATCCAAAAAATATTATTTATTTATTAAAATATTTAGATACACTTATAAGTTCAACAATCATAAAATATTATTTTCAAAGATCTCTCAGGAGGGGCGATCGCCCCTATCGCCTCCCCCTCAAATACGCCACTGCTAAGGAATAGAGACACGGGTAGGACTGATATCAAAAGATGTTGGAAACCCAAGACCGTCGCCGATGAGTTGAAAGTCCAATAACTTGTATGATATACTTCTTCAGCCATTTCCGACCGATGTCAAACGAATCAGAGTAGAGTATGAAGTCGTCAGTGCAATAACAAGACAGCTCCACTTTTTTTCGAATGTGATATTATTATATACTTTCTGGTAAAGAAAAATCAGGCCTGCATTCTGTGTAATAACCAGATATCTCCGACTATTATACTATCTAATACAATGCAAAAAGAGCTGTCTGGTTGTTTGTGTTCCATACAATAACCAAAAAGTTCCGGAGCTGTCTTGTTTTTGCACTGAACATTGGTATTACTGTACATCGCATTTTGACTACAACTGTGCAATTCTCGCACGATATTATTTCTTATCAATAGTGTTGGGCCTTTTTATTCAAATTTTTTTATAATTTATTTCAATAAATTATTTACCGTTATATTTTCTAGTTTTTGTAATATTTGTTATTTTCTATATTATTAAATAATCCGTCGATATGAATGCCAAAACAACCAACGTTGTTCCAGACGAAATTAATTCCAGACGAATTCGTCTGCTTCCGAAATCGATGATTATTTTTTAGATCCTGAATATTCACCAGAGTGTAATATATAATCTGAGGACGATTTGGATGGTATATTTCGTTTAAATTCAGATGAAAAACCACAAGTACCTTATGGAACACAACTGGAAGGACTTGATAATTTGATATTATTGAAGCAACTGATAGTGATTCATTAAATTATTTTTAATACACATAAATAATTATATAAAAAAAAATTGATATACATTTCAGGGAAAAAAACCAGACAGCTCCATATTTTGAAACTTTAAAACACAATAAAGTACAACTTTAATTTGTAATTTTTAATTTTTTTTTTTTGTATAACAATTTTTTGGTATCAATGTGAATTATAATTTTAAAAGTTAAAAAAAATAATTTGGTCGTTGTGGATTTTAAAATTCAGTTTTTGGTGTCTCTTGAAAGTTTTAGAAAATGGAGATGTTTTGTTATTGCACTGATGCCTTTAGTTGTTCAGGAGATATTTTCGGACAGTTAAACATGGTCGATACTTTGTAGACTTTACGTAGGTACCTACATCGCTTAATGGTTAAAATATTTTATTTTATTAGTATTTGAGTTACGTTACCTCCTCTCGATATAACACGAATCGTGTTTCTCCTGTGTCTTCTTTTTCTCTAAATTCAATCATATTTCAAACGTTTTGAGCATAACCTAAGTGAAAACAATTGTACGTACCGTAAACTGGATTTGTATGAAATCGATTTTAGTTACAAGTCGAAAATCGAAAAGTTATGGACATTGACATTTGAAATTTACGACACGACGATTATCGACGATGCGGGATTGAACACGCCGCACCAGCAGCGTACCTCAATATACACAATATAATATCGTGTGTTGTACAATAAGCGACACATTTTGTGCGTATACGACGGTAAAAACGATAGTTTAACAACCTATTTTTCATTTATATATTATGTCATAAGTATGTATGCTTAGGAATAAAAAAACAGATGTGAAGTAAAAAGTCAAAAATACTCGACATAGACCTGAACAAAATAGGTAGTCAAAAAACTATTTTTCATATGTTTAATCGACTTTTTACAACTTTCAGATACCCGCATACGCAACGAAGTTAAAAACAAATTTATTTCAACTCTAATACATCCAACAGTTTGTTATGGCTCTTCAAACGACTCATCTATAACCTTTTCGATCGAAAATTAGAAGCACAACCATTTTCTACTTTATTGGAGTGCATTCTTTATCTAACACTATAATTCACATTGTAATATACATTATAGGTACATCGAGTTCAAACTATTGATCGGAAAATAAACGTTTTCTTTCCAAATTTTAATTCCAAAGAAGATGTAATCCATTGAAAAAACTTTTTAAAAAATCACACGGATTAAACATTTTTTTTTTCATGTAAATAATATTTGTATTTTAAATCGCACTTATACGCTTTTGAGTGCTCTGCTGATCTGTGATTTCTCGTCAGTATAACGTTTAATGAAAATTATTTACCGTACGTTTCATTGTATAAATTGTAATTTTTCTATCGAAAAAATACCAAAAATTCACACGAAAAACAATGTCGTAATGTAATAAATCATAATAATATAATGATTTTGATCAAAAAAGTATTATCTTGTATAATATTATGCTTGAACATTTATATTTGGCAAAAAGACGACCTGTACGACTCGAACTGATCATCTACCGTCGTAACCGTCGTACACGTACCGTGGTACGATCATAATGTGACGTGCACAGGCGCAAATTGAGGGGAGTTGGGCCCCCGAGACTATATTTAACCCCCCCCCCCCCAAAAAAACTAATATATACACTAGTATAGCGCATTAGAGAATATAAAATAATCTATATAATATCCTGAACTCCAGTCTCCCTTCCCCAAACATCAAACACTTTTTGCACCTATGGTAACGTGATAAAACGTTCGATTAATCGAAAATCAAACAATTCAGTTTATCGTGATATTTTTCCCATGCTCACACACGCCCGTCGTCTAACGTGGCTCGTACAGGGCTCTCGTCGAGTAAATGGTCGTTTCACGTCAACTTTTTTTTTCCCCCGCATCCGGTCCGTCAGTGCTCGACGACGCCGCCGCCGCCGCCATTCATCTCTGGTGGCCCTTAATCGTATATTACAAAACATAATACTATATACGTATAATATACGTACACACACACACATATATTCTTTTTTTTTTTATTGTCATTCAGCGTTTTTTTTTTCTTTTTCTTTTCTCGAGAAAAATACGAAACCTGCGAGCAAACTGGTTAGAGACCCTTGGCTCGCGCGCCTCACAGCCGTACACGCCGTATATGCGTGACTATACGCTTAAGGTCAACTCGTTCCCCCGCGGTGGCCGTGTACCACCGCTGTCTCCCCGCGTGCACGAGTTATTGACCTTTCGTCGGGTCGGAGCTCGTGAGTCATCCCCGAAAAATAAGCGAGTGTGAAAAAAAAGGCCGGTCAGCCCGATTGATATGGGCTGCGATAATAATACATCGACGGCGACAATTCAAAAGGGCATAAAGCGCAAATGTCCATATTACGCTCAGCTCTCAATCGACATGAATATTATTCATCAACAAAGTTAGTTGAACGATCATTTGAAATGAATTAAAACCCAACTTTTTTCTTTATGACCTTTTTTTTTTTTTTAATTAAAAATACTCAACGATAAGTTAAGTAACGGGTGAAAAATTATGCTAAGCTCTTTTTTTGAAAATTTTTGAAAATGTCACTTGTGCCCTTTTGGACTGTTGCCGCACGCACGCACACAAATTATAAACGTATTCGTTCCGGAAAGAAGAAACGGATGAATGGTGTGGCACATTCGACTGAAAGTGTTAGGTGTTGTTGTGCGACACTCGGGTGAGGTAAACATATAATATACGTCGTATAATATCGGTGTGTGTGTGTATGTGTGTGATCATATATTCGTGCGCTCACACAGACACACACACACACACACACACACACAGATACACGCCACACGGTGGAATGTCGGAACGGATATCGGGACGACTGTAAGTCTGTAAAAGCTACTTGGACCAGTTCCAGGGGCCTCACCTGTTGTTGTGTGAGCGGGCGCGCGCTCGCGACCGCGCTGCCCGGCGCAAAACACGTTCATAAATAAAATCGGCGAATTAACGTGAACGGACGGACGACCGGCCGGGCGGAGTGGGGAAAAAGAGAAGCCACTCGTAGAAAATAAAATAAATAAAAAAAAATAAATAAAAAAATAAAATAAATATCGTTCTTTCGTTGTCGTTCCGAGGACCCGACCGAAGCGGTCTGCCACTATACCGCGACCGACACGACCGTGCGTCTATCTATTACGTACAGTCTGTTTATGGTAATGCGCGTGCGTCCGGGGCGCACGGTCGACTGGTCAAAAGACTCGCGCCCGCACGCACAATCGCGCGAGCGCGCACACACACACACACACACACACACACACACACACACACACACACACACACACACACACACACACACACACACACGCACGCACACACACACACACACACACACACACGCACACACACACACACACACGCACACACACGCACACACACGCACGCTAATGAGAGAGACACTTCACCGCCGCCGTGTCCCCTCGCCCGATTAGACGTACCCTGGATCGTGCAGGTGACGACGGCGGAATGCCGTCTCTCGTCGTTCATAAAGTCCGTTTTTCCGGCGAAAAATCAAAAGGAAAAACCAAAGACGTTTTGCCCGTGACGCGATCGCACACAACGGGGGTAAATCGCCGGGTGTCGTTTACCCACGGAGGGGTCAACGACACGTGACCGGCCGTGCGCACACAGTTGAACCGAAGCCGCCGCCGCCGCCGCCGGTGTGCGCGTCGCTCGCGTGTGTGCCCGGGTTAACTGGTAACACGGCGACGAATGAACCGTAAGCGCGGCGAAACCCGTCGACCTATTTGGCCGGAGACTTTGGCGCGGTGTCGTGTCGGCCGGTCGGGAAATCAAACGGAAAAGACGCAACGAAATATTTATAAAAAAAAAAAAAAACACCGTGTACCTCCGGACGGCTGTGCAGTGACTATAATAGCTATCCGCTATAGTAGCAGCCACACCGGTCGTCGCGCGTCGAATTCCACACGGTCACCGACTACGACCCGGACTGTGGTCGGCGTGCGCGTGTGGGCATGTATAGCGTGTAGGCATCGGACGACACCCGTGGCGAGTGCGTACGAGTAGCCAGTGTTTATTTCAGGCATGTCTCCGGATGGGTGGGGGGGGCTATGCCCCCCGGGCACAATCTCCAGCCCCCCGAACAAAATCTAAGATAACAAGAGTTTTCGGCTCGTTTAGTCGTTACTCGCATCATAAAAAAAATGTATGTTAGTTTTTTCTCATACGAGATAACGGACTATTATACCATATTACACATTATTTTTGTAAAAAAATTAAATCAAAATCGTTATCGAAGGACTAATATGTGTATTAATATATTAATATAAATTAGTATATAAGTATTTTACCGTAATAAGTAACCATAAAATATAAATATACTTATGTAAAACATTATAGATGTAATCGCGCTACCAGGCAGTCGGTGTTTTTATCAATTTATCGATGCTTATCGAAATGATATTTATAATACATATCTACAGACTACATTTTAGATTCTGAGTGAAGCGAAGGATCTTATGGTTTTACAATGATGTTTCTTTTTTTTTTCTTTTTTTTTTTTCTGTAAACACTTTTTCGTATAGAAATCCTTGTCCAAAAGTTTCGTCCAGCAACTTTTTAGATTCGAAATTGAACTGAGATGGTACTGTAAAGAGGTCATTTTTCCAAAATCTCCATAGTTTTTCCAGTAATCAAGAATAACGATCGAAAAACTGAATAAAAACGGTAAAATCGGTAAAAATCCGCCGTAAACGAGATTTTCACTGTTCAGATTTTAGGTATTTAGTCATAAATCGAAAAGTATTGAAGATAGAAACTTGAAAATTTTATCCAATATCAAATACATACTTTTTTATATTGGACAACATTTTCAGAACAATTATAGCACTTTTGATTTAAATATAGAACTTTTAATTTACCAAATTGTTTGAAAGTTTTTATGTAATATAATTTTAAATATTTGACAAAAAGTTCTGAAAATTTAATATGACCTTACTTATATACCTACCTAATTTTCCTAACAAAAATTCAAAAATCGTGAGTCAGGATTTTTTTTTATACACACTTTAATAAATTATTATAACTCACCAAAAATTATACAAATAACCGTAAAATACGTAAACAGTATTTAAATAATAATATATTGTATTACACTGAAGCTTTGCTCAGAATCGTTTTATACTAAAGAAATGAGTCATCATTTCTTTAAAACTTAATACATTCATCACCAATATCTTGTCCGAGGACCGAAGGTATGAAGGACGAACTTGTACCACCATCATCTCACTTACCAGCTTTTTTTTTTTTTTTGGATCAAATAAATTTCTAGGTAACGAGATGTACAAAAGTTGTATAAAACATGATTTAAAATATTAAAATAATACATTTTTCACAAATTGATTAGATCAAAATTGTCTTTAATTGCATTTTATATTTCATGCTCATTGCACCCTCACAACGTTGTGATGCGCTCCCCCCCCCCGGAACAAAATGCCTGAAAGAAACACTGCGAATAACATCCGGCGAAAGAGTAAGATCAACGGCCGATCGGCGATTTTGCACCGTCGTCGTCTACGCGAACGTATACCGGTATAACAACGTAACCGTGTCAATGCTAAGACGCCCCGCGGGCGACTCCGACGTCGTTTTTCTCGAATTCTCGATTCGTTTGTCTGTTATTGTTTGTTACCTATTATTTTAATCACGAAACGCACCGGCACAGTAGTTTCGTCCGAGTCGGTTGTTCGCCGCCCCCCGCACGCCGTTATCGTCGTAATGTCGTTTTCGCGGTGCCCACACGCAAAATACGATATTATATACCTATATAACAACGGTGTCATAACAACAAAACGGCGGCCGCAGTAATAGTAATAATTCGTTTCGACCGACTGTCGCGATTATCGTAACTGTTATTATTATCATTATTATAATTATTATTATGATCATTATCTTTCCGTCGTCGAGTGTGCTTTAATCGAGTGCGCACGATCGGTGTATTACGTGAGCACGAGCACGTTGAAATATCGATTTCGGTCGGTACCGCGGAATCTGGGACCTAAGGTCCGAGGACCCACGCTCGGGCCGATAGGCCGTTTTTGGCCTACCGGGAAACACTAAGAAAGGCCCGTCTCACGTTGAAAAAAAAATTTGACCAACTACAGACACGTCATAATAATATAAAGTATAATAACAAAAAAAATAAAAATTCAATAAAATCTTTTATTTAACGTTTTGAAACAACTTTTACATCCTAAAATACGTCTTATTGTTTGTAGTGCCAACGGTGTGGAGCACAATTAATTTCGGAACGCCGAAGGTCGATCGACAAAGATAAATCATTTTCGTAAAAGCCCGTCGTCGCACAGAATGACCCCTGACATCACTGAATCAGTGACTTTATCGATTTTCATACCGGATTATAATCGTTCTTTATTTGACACGGTGCTTAAAGTAAAATCACTCTCCTCACGTTTTACACGACCGCGAAAAAAGGGATACCGTCGAGAAAATACCAATAACAATTTTCCGTGTATACCAGAAACGAGCTGGCTCAGTTGGTACACGTATCAGCTCTTATCATCAATATTATTGTATTAATGTAATTTTGTAATTTGATTATTGTATTGAATTAATAATAATATTGATAGTGTCGATGAAATAAATAAATTAATAAAATAGGGTTCCCAAGGGGTAAATCCCGGTTTCCCCGTTGGCTTGTCCACCCTTGGACCCACGCGAGTGCCGTGTCGGAACGGTCGTAGAACCAAAAGTCCGAAGTCGTATTCCGGTGTCGGACGGTCGGCAAAATATCGCCGGTAAAATGAACAAAATATCGCAACTAAAATATCGCGAAACCATTATATCGCATGGAATAAATATCGCCAGCATGAAATATAGCAGTAATTTAATTATAAATAAATAATATATTTTAACTTTTAAGCATATTATATAGATAATATCGTTATATTAATATATAGTGAAATTGATAAAAATGATAAAAATATGTATAATTTAATAAAATTGATATAAGTATTAAAAAAAAATGTATGTATATTAATAAATTAATTGAAGTATATATTCAATGAAATACGTAATCTTCAAACTCTCGATTATGAGATTATGATTACTTATTCCATGCGATATAATGGTTTCGCGATATTTTAGTTGCGATATTTTGTTCACGCGATATTTTACGGGCGATATTTTGTCGGTGATTCGGACGGTCGGCAATTTTTTCTTCTTTTTTCGAAATCCTTTGTGTTAATTTTCACGGATTCGTCGCGTATCTAGCCGTCAAAGACGCGATAACGATTTAATTTTAATTTTACGGAATTTTCGTCCGCGAGTACCTATCGAATACATTATAAGTCTCCGGACTTGCCGTCCGACCGTTTTCGGACGAGGCTTTTTGACCGTTTACCCCGTAACCCGCGCCAATGTAAGACGACATCGGTTTTTCGGTTTTCGCACGTCTCGTTCGATTGCGTTGCGCCGGTTACGCGCTAACAGTAGGACACGGTCGACCTGACTGCGGTTTCGTCGCGGCGAGAGTAGTCGACTACACCGTGAGGTTTTGCCACGCGTGCGGTTTTCCGCGATAGTTTCGGCTCGTCGTCGCTCGGATTCGACCGGACCATGCCCTCTGAACACGAATAATATTAACATCGGCTCGTGGAGCAATCACGTGCCGTATTGAATTCACGAAGTGTTCATACGCTTTGGATACAAAGTCAATTTGTGCTTTTGCGCAATTGTAATTCACGGTTTTTCGCACCGTAGATATTCCGTCACCGTGCGTGAAAACAAACGGATTTCGCTCCGAAAAATAACAAAAAGTCGGTGAAATTTTATTTTTTGATATTTTTCAGCGCAATAACACCTTTTCGGTCACTAAATGTAAATATCGTAATGTGTCAGTCAGTGTACGTGAAAAATATAGGTAAAAGAATATAAAAAATATAGGTAAATAATATAAAATAGTAATAATATAATATAATATAATATAATAATATATTATTTTATTTGCAACAGCATAAATTTACAATGGTTAATTAGACAATATGAGTACAAAGTTGCAACTCATCCTATAAGCAAATAAGCTTGAATGCGGATGAGTTGAGTTCTATTAAGGTATACAATCGTGCATAATATGGTAAACAAAAAATAAAAATTAAATTAAAATAAAAGTTACAGATTAATTATTCCAAAATACAAAAAACAATAATCTAAGATAGAACACTAATTACATGATTTGTATATTGATTAAAATTATTAAATGAAAAAATATTTATATTATATACTCGTAATAATAAAACGCCTTTAATTATAGTGCTTTGATTACCAAAATTAGTTTTATTAAGATATAAAAAATATAGGTACAACGTGTCCAGAGGGGAAGTGATCGGCTGGCGTCATATGAAAGAATACCAAAATTCATGCAGAAGCCACCTATAAAGGGCGTGGGGGGAGGGATATCTAACTTTATTATTTCTTATGATTATGGGTGATTTTTTTCTCTTATCGAAATCGAATCTACCACGCATGTTTTCCGATATTTTCAAAACTATTCAACTTTTTCTAGTAATTTTTTTTTTTTTTATTTAACAGCTTTTTTACTATACTATCGATCAACATGACACGATCAAACCAAAAACGTACAAATTAATTTAATACAATTTTTAATGACGTTTTTTATATTATTAAAAATTAACTTGTTCAAAAATAAATCACGTATAACATCGAATAATGCCCTATTTACAAGAGTTTTTGTACATATTTTATTATTCTACTGAATGACACCTTGAATACCTTAACATTTTTGTTTTTGTATCTTTCATAATTTCCGAGTTATTTGTTCCATACACACACACACACACACACATAGATATATAAATAAATAAATTACAAGCAATCATCAAAATCCTGACAAGTTATCAATTGAATTTAATTACAATTCCTAATCGATTATCTAATTCATGGAGAAAACTAAGAATAATAATTATAACACACTGTTTTAGACACACTTTGTCGATAGTTTCCGTTTATAACAATGTTACGTGTATTATTTGACTTAACGGACGGTTAAATAAGATTTGGTACCACGATGCATATTGAAACGTACAACGTGTAAAGATATTATGATAAAATTATCCTGGTCTAAAACCGCGTGAACAATAACGATCATAAACAGTCGACCACCGAACCACTAGAATAGCGGCGCATACTAAGTGGATATTTGGCAGTTATGTAAACCTCTTGGATCGTGTGGTATATGCTACTATAATATGAATTACGACCGTATTCGATACGTCGTCTATCGTAACACGCCGAAACAACAGTGTAATTAAGAAAAGTGTTTATAATATGCTCACGACAAACCGTCGAAATATACTATTTAATCAACACCACATCGGACAGGTTAAATAATAATTTTTCACGCGTAACCGTTAGTTATCGGGCAAATATTAACGAGTACTCGTACAGTCGTAATTAACTCTGTGGCCTTTATAGTCTGATTTTGATTATAACGCACGTGTGTGTGTGTAATGTACTTGCACATGTATGTGACCTAATATTTTGGCCGGTATTGTGACATCAGCCCCGTTAAAAAAAATTCCTAATCACAGCACTGGTCGAGAGGTTCGCTCGATTTATTATTTTGTACGAGTAGTGTGCACGTTATGAGAGGGAACTTGAGTGTCTACCGACCGGGATACGACATTCGACGATTCGCCCATTCTAAGGAAAACTCGCATAGCGCGACGTATCGATAACAGCAATGAAACCCCCGACAATACAATATAATATTATTTTGTTTCGATGGTTTTTTCGAAGTCGACATCGATTTCATTGTCATGGCTACGTTACGGAAAAAAAAATGAATACTGTTTTCACAAAACAATACGTAAACTATGACTTATATGCCTGTATAGTACCCACCTCGATTTTTTTGCTGATATTGACATTTATACGTTATTGTAGTTATGTACCACGGTAGTTATTATAATTTATTAATTTTAAATTTTTGATAGTACACATACGATTTCGTTAGGTACATAATCATCTTTGACATTTTCAATCTAAAAAAGAATTATAATTTGAAACACGGTTTTTTTTTTTAAATATTTGTATTTTGTTCTTCGTTCATTTTCATGCCCCTCCCCCCTAAATTCATAATACTTTTGAACGCTCAAGGGCACTTGCCCCGTTTGTTTTGATGTTTTCACCAATTTTATTGTTATGGCTACGTTAGGGGTAAAAAATATTATTTCCACAAAACAATACGTAAATTATGACTTATATGCCTGTGTAGTATACCTACCCCAAATTTTTCAACGATATTGACATTTATACGTTATTATAGTTATGTACCACGGTAGTAATTATAATTTATATAATTTTAAATTTTTATTAGTACATATACAATTTCGTTAGGTACATCATCTTTGAAATTTTCAATATGAAAAAAGAATTATAATATGAAACACGACATTTTTATTTTTTTTTTTATTTTTTTTTCGTTCATTTTCATGATGCCTCCTAAATTCATAATACTTTTGGACGCTCAGGGGCACTTGCCCTGTTTGTGCCCACCCTTTCTCGGGACGGCTTTGCGTAGCGTTTAATTATTATTATTATTACTATTATTATTATTATTATTATTATTATTATTATTATTATTATAGTCGTTCCGGATCCCGCGCAGGCCGACTGCGACCGCCGTGTCCTGTCTGCTCACCCCGAATCGGCGCAACGACTCGAGACGGCCGACGATGTAATAATAATAATAATGATATCGCGTTCTCTTCGGCGGTTTTCGTTTTCCTCCAGCTGGCGACAAACCGCAATCGCGGACCGGCCGTGTCGCAATAATACACCCGCGAGCGCCCCCTCACGCTCTATACCCACACGTCTACGCGCGTCTCACCCGCCCCACTCGAGCCAGACTCGGTGGCGTAGCTGAAGCCCAGACAAACGAGGGGGGGAGCAGTTTCAAACCTCAAAATTTCGTAGAGTTCCCTCGCCAAAAATAATAATAATAATAATTATTATTATTATAAGTCAGCAGTTTCGACGTTTTTATAATGAAATAGATGTGAAATTAAATTAATATCGGTTCGTTTAAATTTTTCGAACTAAACATTTTACAACAAATTATAAATTTGTTATTCTCAAATGTAATTCTGATTAGTACGTCGACAAAAAATAGAAAATCATAAAAATAAAAAAATGACAAATAACAATTAAAATAGGAAATATTTTTTATAAATGTTTATGTCAAAACTTTTTTTTAGCAAAACTGTAATTTTTTTTTTCGTACACGAATCTATTTATGATAATAATAATACATATTTATTTGACAATGAAAGTTTAAACGATAAATTCACGGTGTTTACAAATGAAACAAAACCCATAATGTAGTTCAAATACTACGTACGATCGTTTAAAATACGTATTATTTGTATAAAGTGAACACTTTTTACGAGCTTTGCTGATAACGGTCGAGAAAACAAAATTATCGTGTCCACTGAACTAAATTACTCGATGTATAACCTAATTATTATATTATCTTTGGTTCCGGATTTCAGATTCACCGATGATTATATGAATACCGTGTATAGGCCACGACATAGAGTAAAATGTACTTCTCTATGGGCCGTGGATTAGACAGATACGACGTGGCGTATATCATTATCACTATAGGTACTATTCAGAAACGTTGATAAAAAAAAATTCCCCATGGATAATAATGTTATGAAAATCATGCCTGCAGGACGTACCTAATGTATTATAGTTTTTTACCCATAGGTTTTATCACCTCTAAAAAATCCAAGGGAAGGTCAATCCCCACCCCCTCAAATACGCCGCCGGGGCAAACTCGGTTAGAACCGGCGGCGAGTCGATATCGCAAGACTGTCGCGAGACTGCGGCGTTATACGCGTGAAAAATATACAGTGTGTTTTGGATTTATTTGACGAATGCTATAACCAGTGTTGAGACCAGATAAGTAAAATTTATCTAGATACAGATAAAAGATAATTGCTCTAATATTATCTAGATTAAGATAAGATATCAGATTTCATAATTATCTTAGATAAGATAAAATTCAATCAAAATTTATCTAGATAAAAAAAAAAGATGAAATTTAAATTTTTAAAATAATAAAATTTCATTTTACAAATAGTTAAATTTTTATGTTACTATTGGAATTTAATATATCTACTTATGTTTAAAATCTTAACATTATGCACACTGATTTTTTAAGCATAACATGATAACATAAATAACAACTCTTTGTATGCTAGGTACAATTGTATTTATAAATGTTTACCTGTTCTCACTTACACAATTTAAAAAATTAATACAAGTATAAGTTGTGCGTTAAGATTGATTAAAAGTTAAACGTTAATACCTATTTAATCAATTTATTACTATATCTTATTTTAACAGAAAAATGAACCAATATTAAAGTTTAAATTGCTAATATAGGGTGTTACCATTGAGTATCCTCCCTAATCTCATGAATCATGTTATCTGTTTTTATTTTTTACTGTCATTTATCAAACCTACTTGTTATACAAAAAATATGTATAGATTGTAGATTTCTTCAATAAAATTATCATTAGAGAGCCTATATAGGAGCTATATAGAGAGCCTATTAGCATCAGAATAAAATATGATTTATTAGTGAAGTGTGACCAACATTACAAAATGCAATTAGAAAGGGAAAAAATATGAAAATCACATTGCAATTATTTTTTTATATGTTTTTTTTAGCTAGATGTTTAGAATAAGGTAAATACATTAAAAAAAAATTTTCGGTTTAAGTATTTTATCTAGATAATTAATTAAAAGATGATAATTTTTTTATCTTAGATAACCATTAGATACCTATCAACATTTTCATCTAGATGAGATAAAAGATTAATAAATATTATCTAGATAAATGTATCTAGATAAGTCTCAACACTGGCTATAACTTGTAGTTGTATTAAGTATTTATTTTTTTATTTTTTTATTTTTGTTTTAATCAATATGATTATGATAGTATACTATCGTAATAATACACTGGAATTTTATGAAAAAATAAATAATTTGTCATAAATGTTTGATTTACAAAATTGTTTTAAGATTTTTCGTTTTATCGTATGAAAATCACCATTGGTAACATATAATAGTAAAAAAAAACATGACTATTTTTTTTTTTTTATTTATGGAAATTTTGATATAAACATTAGTATTATTCAATGAATGTCCAAAAAGATAAAACCATTTAATCCTACTTATTTAAAACTTAGAACTGCAGAGTGATGACAGTATGTTTTCGCGATCAAATAATAGAAGTTTAAAAATTGAAACGTCCAAAAAGAAATAATTCTCTTTTATAAACTAATTTTGATGAAAAAATGACGGTTAGTTTTAATAAAACTAAAAAAAAAACGTAAAAAAAATTCATAGAATAATCATACTTAAGAAATTGTTTTTTTTTTTAATAACATTGCACTAGCACATCATTATTGTATGTGTCAAAATAACAAAATTTGAATAGATCCGAAACACCATGTACGCTGTGGATAATAACATAGGTTTTCGCGTCAGCAGTAACACTAGTCGACTCGTTCTCGACCAGACACTATGTTTCTAAATTATTGCGTAACAAATATAATATATTTCGTACGCTTTTTTCACGGTCGCTTAATATGTTTTACGAAATCTTATCTGCTCGTTTCCTCGAATCGGAATCTAACTGTACATCGTCGTGTTTCCGACGAATGCGATTTTTTTTCTCTCTCTCTCGAAGTGTCCGATTACACGTGCGTTTTGGGAGTCACGAACGCGAATATTCGTCTCGACACCGTAGCGGCCGCGTGAAATCGATATTCTCGCCGGCTATATATCCGCAATTTTATTATAATAATATATTCGCACCGACAAAATACGATTCGAACACGGCCGCGCAGACGTCGGAAAAATTAATTCCGTTCAATAGCGAACCGCTCTAGGGTCGCGGGACAAGAGACGCGAGCGGAATCCAAGAGCCCGGCATGACGTCCCGCACAGACCGACATCTTATCCGCGACATCTTATCGAGACCGTAATGATTTTGATCCGTCGGCCGTCACAGAACGGACCTCCAAAACGTCACCGGGTCCTAGTTGTTGTTGTTGTAAACACACATAGTTTACATTCTCGCCATGTCGATTACGTTTGGCGAATCGTTAAAACAACATGTGTACATGAATGTGATCACGGTACCGGAGATCTACCGTTTCGATCGACCGACTGATTTCTGGTGTACGTCCTTAGCGGATTTATTTAGCATAAATAACGACTAAATATAGATCCTTTGATGTCTGTCCGTCCGCGCGACTTTCCGTTTTCACGGTTACCGATTCCGATCGATACTCGTCGATCGCGCGGTGATCGTGAAGTGATTTTTTTACACTCGGAAGATCGTCTCAATGTCCATCGATAGTCATCAATATCATGTTGGTTAATGACTTTCAGTACACGCCTAGTGTATAGATCGATAAATATTAATGTGTTGATAAGAGTCAAATGGATTTCAAACGCATCGATAGTTGAGCTATTGAAATCCATATGTTTTCGTCCGATGGATTCGTAATTTGACGATTGGGGAAATGAGATTTTTGTTCAAGACTTTTTCCGAACGACAGCGATTTTTATAATTTATTTGTGTTTTTACTTGAATCGTCGGAAAGCGCTCAAAAAGAAAATTGTTTTTTTCGACCGATTATCGAACACGTATTTTTATCTCTATACGTGGAAACTAATATACCTAGCTGCTTTTCCATTTTAATATATATGCGACTAAAACTAAACTAAAAACAAAAGTACTCGTTTTTAAACAATTAATCGAGCCAACGTGGACCTATGGTTAGCAATCACGAGTAAATGCGAATTAAAATCAAATGTTGATAAAATCCAAACATTTCAAAATATAACTCTTCGAAAAATGTCTGAAACTCCCGTATATGTCAAATCCAACGCTTTACGCTGACCTAAAAATTAACATTCTGTACGCGAAGAAGCAATAATATTTTATAAAAGATTCCGCTCCAGAATTCATTCGCACTCCAACCCCCTCATATCCAATCTGGAAATGATAAATATCCCTGTAGATCCCCGGAGACGAGTTAAAAGGAATCGGTGCCGTGATCTACTAAATGAATAGTTAAAAATAAAACAATAAAAACCTCAATTAAATAATTAAATTACTAAATAATAATAAGTTACGCCCCTTTCATCAAATTATCCAGACTTTATACTTACTCTTATCGAATATTCTTATTGTTCTCTAGGGTTATAACTTATAAATTGCAGTCTACAAAAAAATATGAAAATATGTATACGAGTGATAACAGGACGAACGGTTATTTTTTTCGAAATCTGTGCGTCAATCGACATGCGTATAGTCTGTGACGCTTGAGTGCGCGTCGTTCGGCGATGTGGTGGAGAAAACGAGAGTGTGCACTAAGTGGTACTAAGTTCGATTTAGAAATTCGGCGTCTGTCAATCGTAGAACACGTCCGATTTTTCCTACACGGGTGTACTCGCTACACAAGCGTCCGTCGGACGACGACGTGGACGAGTGTACACAACACGCGGTGTGAACGACGCGTGCGCACCTTTCACCGTTTCGTTTCCGTCAAACTGTGAAACACATGGGAGTAGGTAATGGGAGGGGGGGTGTTCAAGCACCCCCCGAAATAAAATAAAACAATTTTAAGCTTTTTGTGAATTTGTTCCAGAATGTTATTAACTCGCATAATATTATGTACTAACTACTAGGTATAATTTGTGGGAAATCACAATTTACATTTTATACTAGTTCATCGTCTGTTGTATAGTACGGTACTTTCGGATCATCGACAGTTTAATTCGGAATATTTATTGTGGGAATACAAATGGGTAAAAGAAAAAGATGATTGCATTTGAAGCATTTTTTAGATGTAATTCTGATTTTTTTCCAAATATAATAACTATTATTTCTACACTTCCCGTATCAACTACTAGTGCAGAAAGAACTTTTTCAACATTACGACGTATTAAATCATATTTGAGAAATTCGACAGGAAATGAACGATTAACTGGACTTGCCTTGCTAAGCGTTCATCGTGAAATTAATATTGACCCGGAAGAAGTAATCGATATTTTTAAACTTCAACCAAGAAAACCAGGTTTTATCTTACAATTTTTTTTATATATATTTTTAAATTTGTAATTTATATGGACGGAATATTGTAATGATATTCAATCGAGTAAAAAAAAAAAAAATTCATATTTCATTTTAATATTTTATAATATCGATATAGATCTAGACCAAAACCCACTCCGAAAATATTGCGTATCTACGCCCATGGTGAAACACACACGTACGACACACGACGGTGTGCGTGTGTGTGTGTGTGTAGCGAGGAAAAATGAAAAACGTCAAATCGAAAAACCGAAAAAGTCTACTTCACGACGATTCAAAAATCTTACTTCAATTCAAAATCTTACTTAATTCACTACTCCACAAATCGACACACGAATAATACTGAAATTAACAAATGTGTATTAATGCCGAAAAAAAGGCGAGAACCAATGTGGTCATACGGGCCACATGTTACAACCTGCATGTATAATAAAATATAGCTGTAATACAAGTTTGTAGTGTTTGACGTGCGTACGTCGGTGTATAATAATCGTGGCGATCGTTTGCAGTCAATCGATACGGTGAAATTTATACGACATCAACGAAGATGCACAAACACTAATATCATTGTCGCCTTTTTTGAAGATTTAATAATTTCCTATTTGCCACCTTTATTTCCTTAAAAAACACTTCGCCGCCCTAAAGAAACGCATGGCTTGCTTGTACCCAAGACCGAACTAAGGGTCTCGGGGCTTCAAGGCAGCAAATCGAAAAAGAGCCCTCATAAAAATATATTAATAAAAATTGCTTTTAATTTTTATTTACCCAACGTACTTGAGTAAAAAACATTTTATAATATTAAATATAATATAATACATAAAATATGTAAAATATAAAATAATAGATTTATGAAAAAAAAAAAAAATTACTAGTTTAAAATGACAAAATTAAATTTTTACACTACGTTGGTTGAAAACAGTGGCGGACATGCAAATTTTTTTTTTTTTTTTTAATTGAATAAATCTACAATCTATACATATTCTTTGTACAATGAGTAGGTTTGTTAAATGACAAATAAAAAAAGATAACATGAGTCATGAGATTAGCGAGGATACCCAGTGGTAACACCCTATTCTGGCACATTTAGAACCCGGGATGTGCTCCATGTTTGGGACCTCTACTACCTTATTGAGAGAAACGATTCTAAGGGAAGCTTAACTCATAATATTATGTTTCAAAACATTAAATTATAATGAAAAAAAAATGTTGAATTTTATAACGAAAATTGTGTAACTTATAAACTATTTTGACCTATAGATAAATAAAAATATATTGCGTCAGAAAACCAATAAAGATATAACACAAAAATATAACGCTAGTCTGTTAATTCAAATTTAATTTATTTTAATTTTTTACATTACGTATAAAGAATATGAAAGTTTGACAGCAGTTACACGTTTAAAACTGTCAATGTTGTGAAGGCGTTTTCGTATGAAAAAGTTAATAATAAATATTATTGTTGTCATTAATATTTGAGATGGCATTAAGTACATAACGCATAGATGCATTGTGTACTAGTATTACCTGTTAATTATCAACATTATTATTTATTAATATTATTATTAAACGTTGCGTACAAAACATACGGTTCCAATACACATTATCACCTAACACGTCCATGATAATAATAATTATTATATGACGCAACTATACTATTAATTTCCAAGTCACTACCTCGTAGTTACATTCTGTACATGAAATATTTAAATATTTCTCCGTGTCAGCCCATTTTTCGACAATTTTTTTTTTTTTTTTTTTGCTGTTTGGCCAGAGGCCTCGGGAAAGCAAGGACCCCCAGGCAGCTGCCTAGTTTTCCCAGGCGGAAGTTCGGCCCTGCTCGTACCCCCTAGCGACGGGCCTGCGCGTGCCGAGTCGTACGTTTATGACGTGCGTGCGGCTGGTACCGAATCGGTTCCCGAGCTCTAACCCCACATGCCGAATTGGTTCCCGTTTGAAAAAGGTATTTTATTAAGGTAAGCTGAATCGGTTCCCGTTTAAAAAAGGTATTTTATAAAGTTGAGCCGAATTGGTTCCCGTTTAATTATGCACATTTTCCTTCTCAATTTTACAGGCTTAGGACTGTCAACTTAAAAGAAGGCTTGGTTAAAAATGTGCGTTAATGTGTGTTATAAAACAAAATGATATAATATATACAATTTTAAATCGTTGATTTGGAAGTCAACTATAGTCATCACTAGGTGTAGGTATAAAATACAAATAATAAAATATAATAAATACAATTATTTAAAACCGTTGATTTGCAAATTTAAAGCAAAATTTATTGCCATCTTATTGTATATTATACTATTTATACTATAGATTATAGAGTGTAGCCGTGTAGGTACATTTATATTTTATACTGTCTAATTTATATATTGTACCAAATTAAAGATTACCTGTACACAAATGGGAACCAATTCGGCTCAACCTAATAAAATACCTTTTTTAAACGGGAACCAATTCGGCATAACTTAATAAAATACCTTTTTCGCACGGGAACCAATTCGGCCAAACGAGAACCAATTCGGTTACTCCCGTGCGTGCGTGTGGGTCGGAATCGCACGTGACACGTTAGTAAATGAACCGATGTAATAATACGTAGGTACGTATACATAATATTATCTGTGTCGAAAAAAAAAAATCGAATTATACATAATACAATTTGGGCATTTTATACAACGCCCGGGCATTTTATACATTGTCCGGACATTTTATACAATGCCCTTCGTATATTGGGCAGTATGGAAAACGGATTAAATGATTTAATGAATAATGATAAATCGTAAAACATAGTTAAAATAAAGTCAAATTATTATCTAAAAATTATTATCTGTCACTAGTGTATGGAAAATCGTTCGTTGCATTCAGGAATAAAATGTTCACCTAACGAAGCTATGTTCGGTACAAAAGCTAAAATAGGATTAAAAAGTACACTATTCTGTCGATAAATATAATAAGTAATTTAAGAGCTGAAGAAGACCTCGAAAAAGCTCTGATTTCTATTTCTACTGTATCGAACAGTAATGACGACATAAAAAACAAAGAAGGTACCTATAAAATTATAATTACAATATTTTTTAATTATATAAATAACGATTGATGTACATGTGTAGAAAAATGTAAAACATGCACGGAAGTAATAAAATTAAAAAAAAACTTATTATATTTTCGAATAATATAAATACATGTCATTATTCATTAAATCATTTAATCCGTTTTCTATATTGCCCAATATACGAAGGGCGTTGTATAAAATGTCCGGACAATGTATAAAATGCCCAAATCGTATACTTTACCCGTAATATATATATATAAATCGTACACGAGCGCAAACGTTCCGAACGCATTAATCACGAATGCATTTTTAACGGACAATTAAAAAATATGTACACATTTTATTGAGAAACTGACCTACATTCGTTTATGGTGTAGCTGCGAATATTATTTGGCGTTCTAATTATTATTGTACTATTGTAAGACAGTTTACGGTGAAAAAAAATGTGAAGGTGAAAACGAACGTGTACACAATATATATATACATATAAATGGACAAATTGAATTTCGACCGTAAGTATAATATACGTATATATATATATATATATGCCTATTCACTGACGTGTAATAATTTCGGTTGACTGAAAAATCATTGGAATATTAAGAATAATCGGCTGCCGACGGATATTTCGTCATCGTTCAACGTGTAATAATTCAAAAAATTACCTTGGCCGTGTATAAGAGCACGCGTTGCCGGCGCGTATTGAAAAATCGCGAGCGTTGTGCAATCGATAATGATTTTTTGTTTAAAATCGAAAAATTAGATTTTGTATTTCATCACGTACAAATGTGGCGGCGGCGGCGGCGGCGGCGGGCCGGACGTGTTGCACGCACGCGGATACGACGTTTTGCCTTTGTATTATTATTATAGGCACTACGCGATGACGGCTGCTGCCCGGCGAACGTTTGATCTGCGTCGTAACCTAACCGCCGAGGCGCGAACAATCTAGACCAGGCGTGTCAAACTCAAAGTATCAATTGGGGCCAAATATATTGAAAAGTTTACTATAAAAATATAAAAATTTAATAAAAAAATTAATAAATAAATATTTTACACTAATTTTTCAATTTTATTCTTTACGTTTACAAAATATACAGAACATACAATTAAATTAAAAAAAGTTTAAAAAAATAAACATTTCAATAAATGATATTCGTTATTTATAAGGTATGACGTGTTATTTGAACCGCAAAAAAAAATACGTATTAATAATTCTTTTTGGACGATATTTTACATGTCTTTTAACGCGCCAACTTATCAATTTCGGCAGAAATATTATTTGATAAATTAAGCCACTTTTAACTCGGCATTTCGATGTGTGTCGGTTAATTTAGACCCAACGGGTGATTCATAACTATTAACTGTTCATTAATGAAAATAGTTGCACGCATTGATAAGTAGGTACTACTCAACATAGAATGGATTTTACAAGCAAATTTACGAGTTTCTACATAATATCGTACTGGCGAAAAATTGTAAATTAGAAAGATCAGAACAGAACACAGTATAGTAATGTATACCAAATAAACAATTTTAAGAATCCAAGATAGTCGTTACACGGTATCAATATTTAATTTTTAATTTTTCCATTATTATTGGTCGCCGCGAGCCACAAAAAAATGAGCCGAGGGCCGCGTGATTGACATGCCTCCTGATCTAGACGATATATATTTAGAAATCACTCACGGCACGACGATAATATATAGGTCGACCGCGCGAGGTTGTATGGGCCAAAATACAGGTGCTGTATATGATGTCGGAACGATCCGTGGTTTTTTATACGGTCTACCGTCATCGCGTGCGTGCGATCCGCAGTGGTGATGAAGAGCGACATAGAGGACGAAGGAATTCCGACGGCGACGTACACACCGAATAAAGCATTGACCTAGGACACCAGGACCTGTAACGAGAGACGAAACTCGATAATAATAATAATAATAATAACACAATGAAACCTCTCTTAACGTACACCTCTCAATAACGGACAAAATGTCTGGTCCCGGCATAGTCCCGTTAAAAATGATATAGATAATGCTCCTCTAAATAGCGGACACCTCTGAATAACGGACGCGGACAGGTTTAGGTAGTCCGAAGTGTTTAAATATATCTAAATGACGGACAGCTATCCAAGAAATACGAACTTATTGTGTATACAATACAATATGTGCTACGTATTTCTATGATATCGATAAAGAAATTTATCTAAATCGAAATTTAATGAATACGATAAGGTATTAAAAATTAATAATAAATACGAACCTATACGAACGATAATGATTTTATGGGCAATTTTGTCGGTCCCGTGAGTGTCCGCTATTCAGAGGTATTGCTGTAGTAATAATAATATTGTTCTTAGTTCCGCGTTGTTGTGTGCAGCTCGACGTGTACGTTTTCACAATCTAACGGTTGATTAGAAAAAGGTAGGTATGTGTTAAGGCACATGAAGTTAGCACTACAAAGTCTTCAAAACTTTCCAAAAACACTCCAACAATCCCTACTCCGACTTGTTGGACATTGTTGGACATTTGTTGGAATTTGTTGGAAAAGTTTAAAAAAGTTATTAGACTTTCAAGTTCATGGTGCCAAGTACATGACCAACACTACAATCTTCTTGAAAGTTCAAAAATCATAACCAACAATTTGAATAAACCATTGTTGGACATTGTTGGAAGGTTGTTGGAAAATGTTGGTCAAAATTAAAAGCTCTATAAGAAAAATAAAATGTAGTGCTGGAAGTTGGCACCACAAAACGGTATTTCGGATAAAATTAATTTTTTATCAACAGAAAACTTCCAAAAACTATTAAAAACGGTCCAACAAACTTATTCGAACCCTTTAGAATGAAAAACAAGTGCCCAACAACCTTTATCCATTTATAAATGAGCATTTTCATCTAGCATCAGTGATGGTCTTAAGGCACAAAGTGCGAATATAAAATCGAAAGAAAACCGGCAGAATCGACGGTGCGCAACTATATATATGAAACGCCGCTAAAACAGTTGGAAAACACACTCGAATTTCTTCTCAATGACTTTTCGTCGTTCGATTATTGCGATTCATAACAGAGTTTCGGACATCGATACGCACGTCGAGCCGACTCGGTAACAGACTAAAAACCACGAAAACAATAAGACGTTGCGATGTTTCACATAAACTGCGAGTATCCGCATAATCCAGGTCTCTGTCGTTCTCACCGTTTATCGTTTTGGTGCGATACGTTCGCTCGTTTGTACATCACGCCCATGTGTGTTGGTATTGTACAAATGAAGAGCGTGAGATAAATACAACACACACACACACACATTTTGGTCAGGGGCACGGGCCGTGGGGATGGTGTTTTTCGACACTTGATAGTTGATACAATGTAGGGCGATTCCTAAATTGTTTCCGACTAATGAGCAGCGTACTCGACTCGATAAACGTCGACGATCATTATCGTTTGTTTTTACTTTTTAGAGACATTTAAACCCGTGAAGTATAATTGAAAGTGTCAGTGGAATAACCAGACTGTTCCATTTTTCAAAATTTTATAGAAGAAAAAATTATTGAATTAAAAAATATCCTCAAGTCAAACATTTATTTTGGAATTTTCAAACTGTTGTTAATGAGAATACTTATACAAATTGACATCAAATTAAAACTTATAAATACATTTTAAATTGAATTTTTTGATGTTTTTAAGTATTTTTTTACTGGAGCTGTCTGGTTTTTGCCCCGATTCGGCAACAAGTTTTATTTAAATTTTGTGCTATTAATCATGATAATTATTTAACTAATAATTATGAAATTAACCTGAAAAATAAAAATCTCCATATGAATACATTTAAGAAGTAGTTAAAATGATAAATCAGAAAAGCTCCGTAGCTGTCATGTTCTTGACGGAAATACAAATAACCTGATAGCTCCTTTTACGTAATAACGGATGAAATAATAATCGCATCTAACAGGTCATTATACAGAAATGACTACCAATTTTTTCTTTATCAGAATATATAAAATCATCGATTAAAAAAAAAAATGGAGCTGTCTGGTTATTCCACTGACGCCTTCAATTGGAATCCGAAAACATTGATTTAGACGATTTAGTTATAATATACATACATCGCATTTGTTTGTTGAAAACATAAAAGTAGAGAATTTATTCGAAAGGACGACGACGTGGTAATTATGAATTTTCATTTTATTTTTCGAACTTGATTCTGATTTGAATTTTGAAAAAAGCGTTCGCGTTACGAATTCTGCGAGCCGAGAAAATTCCCGTTGAGAATTGTGTACAACATTATGGAACGAAAATCGAACGTAAGACGAATTCGACCGACGATGATTATATTAATTAATGATTGATCATAACGCCGACAAAAATTTTCAACCGGTTCTCACTACGTCGCCTTTGCGTCAGAGAACCCAAGATGTCCACTCTACGAATAAAGTTTTCTCTGACGTAGCGGTCAGCAAAAGTGACGACACTGTTGGCGGCGGGCACTTGAGCCGATAACGATATTTCACGCCGGATCTGATGGTGGCACTGTAGTTAAGATGTGATCATTTGTTATCAAGTTATTTCTGAATGCGTTTGGTGACAAGTCAAAACACTGTTATGCAGAAGGGGACAAGTCATATTATCATCGTGGCATAAACACAATATCTATTTTTGTCATGAGTCAAATTATTGTTTTTTTTTTAATAAATCATCCTAATAACTGGACGGAAATGATTCGCTGGGCAAGAAAAAATAAATTGAATGTAAAAGACATGAACCAACATGACTTTTATGACTTTAACAATTTATTTAAAACCAAATATAAAATGGCCAAAACTATTATGTTCGGAGAAAAATTTGTGTTTAGACAGGTAAAATGGCTTCGATACGTAAAACAAGAAAAGAATATTGTTTCTTACAAAATATCACTTAACGAAAATGATGTGTTTTATAAATTAGATCTGTCTCGTAAAAAAGTATTAGTTAATAACCTGCTCATGGCCTACAACGATGAGTTACCAATAACTAACAAAAACAAAAAGGATCTTATTAGTTTATTACCCCTAATACCTGAAGTACTATATTAATTTAAAAACAAAAAAGGGTACTGATCCTATTATTTCTGAGGAAGAAGACATTTAGACATAATATATTATATTATATAATAGTATTATATTACTTTAAATAACTAATTTTTATGAAAGTACCTAAGTAAATGTTGTGCAATCTTTTTATTTACCTAAATTCTATAGCCTATACCGGTATTATAAATTGTATGTTATTTTATTTCAAAATGTGTATATTCTAGTTATATTAATATTCTCAAAGGTTCGAGATAATATTACTATCCATAAAGAAAACTAAACGCAAGTTAGTAAATAGTTTATGATAACGGCTTAATTTCTATACTTTTATATTTTTTGTTGTGATTTTGTTAACGTTTGTTTTTATTGTTTTTACTGTTAGCATTGTTTAAAATATTATGAATAAAGGAATATCATATTATTTAATATTATAAAATAAACCTGATTTCATTGGTTTTGGTGAACTGTATTTTTAATCATTACCTATCTATAAGAAAAAAAAAATACAAGTTATTAATACTTATATTTTAAAAACCTAAACTTGATTGTGATCAATACAATATTCATTCGTAAAAATAGTAGCTACAAGTCCATCTACTGAAATATTATTGATGATTATGGTAACAAGTCATAATAGGAGAAGGGGATAAGCCATAAAATTGAAAATTTTATTGATGACAATGGTGACAAGTCACATATGAGAAAGGAGATAAGTCAATTTATTATTAATTTTAAATGCTAAACGGTCTAAGTCAATAAAAAAATTGAAAAAAACTATTTGAGTTCCTAAAAATAATTTAAAAAAATGTATAATATTTAAAAATATATATATATTAAAACCGACTCCAATTTAAAGCATTTGATAAAATTTTATGATGTTTTTTTTATCTCCTGAAAAGTAGCTGTTTTTGACTTGTCCCCCTTTACATGAACTCCGTCCATATGTGTCATCGTCGTGATATTTCGTTCCGGCGGAATATTCATCATAATAATTATATTATTCTCATCGCTGTGTTATTGTCTTCGTTGAGCAACATCCTGTGAAATGTTATGATATCGTTCGAACACTGTGTGTGTGTGTGTGTGTGTGTGTGTGTGTGTGTGTGTGTGTGTGTGTGTGTGTGTGTGTGTGTGTGTGTGTGTGTGTATGTCAATCGTTCCGAAACAATGCAAGTATACTCGGACACTAGATAATCAAACGGAATTTTACACACGATAATGTCTTAACGTTTCACTCGATTGTCGTGGCCCTCGAATATACTTGTTGCACACAAGCAGTACGCTTATTAAATGTCCTCGTCAAAAACGTTTTTAAAATGTATTACGTTTTTTTCGTATAATTTCGAGGGTAGGTCTACTGGGAGGGTATCAACTCAGACATTTTAAAATTATCGCTGAAAATGCGTATAAAGATGAACACGTGTACGGTCGAAACGCAAAACTAAAATGAACGAATTGTATGATACGTTTGAAATTGAGTAGGCAATGAAAAGGAAAAAAGCGTATAAAAAAACTGAAAAATGTATATGTATTTGTCATAGTTTGTCTATCCCCTCCCACGTCTTCGAGTCTTGTATCAGCACCTGTATAATATATACGGAGTGTTGTAGATCTATGCTAGACGAATGCTGTAACTTTTGTTTCGTTCGATTTTTCGACGTTTTCTTTTTTACTCAAAACTACTACACTTATTGCGCTACAGTTATATGAGAAAAAATGTTTGTCTGTTATTTATACGGACGTGGTGTTTAATAAGTTTTTAATATTTCTCAAACGGTGACTACTATAAATAAAATAGTACTTGAAAATAACTATTTAGATTTTGAACGAAAAGAAAAATGTTTTGATTTTGCGACGATGTTAATATTATTTTTTTATTTTTTCTAAAAATGCTTTTCATTAAATGTTCTTTGTCGAATATTACATTAAATCTCTCTATAATATAGAGAAGTTTTATGGTTTTTCTTGATTGAAAGGTCGATTTACTTTCTTATTAAAATGTTTTCCAATATGTGAGAAAAAATACCAAAAAATCGAGTATGAACGATAAAATGTACTGAAATCGAACTGTTTTGGCTTAATGTAGAGTTTTTTTTTTAATATTTCGTTTTTTGAACATTTTAATAAATTAAAAATTTTAATTATTGATTTCAAGATGACGAGAAAATGTAATATAACTTAACTAAAGATTAAGAAAAAATTTCAATAATCGTTAAATAGGATTAAAAAATCCTTAAGTATAAAAAATACGCGTTAAAATTTGATGGGATCGACTATTTTTATCGATTTTCAATGTATACGAGAGTTATACTGATTTATCCGATAATTTTAAATCTTAATGGGATACGAAACTATGAGAAAATTTGTTTAAAACCTTTTGGTTTTATAAATTCCGTGAAAATGTTCTCCCCTTATTCCGACTGTCTGAACTTTAAATACTCATACAATTCTTAAACTATTCGTTAATTAATACACGAATATTTAAATATCTAAAGATTTTCGAAGAGCATTTTTCTCGTTCATATTATCACGTCGTAAACAGTGGCTGTTATACCTAGTAACTTATGGAGGCATCTGATCAAAAACTTAAAAAATCACGTTTATTAAAAATGGTTAAAAACGATTTTTTTCGTCATACCGCACGACACATCGTTATTGTGCTGATTTCCTTTTTTTTTTTTTCGTTTCCTTTTATGATTGAAAATAACGAATCGAATAAAAGCTATTGCGTCGACGAAATATTCGTCGAGTAAATCGGTTTCGCTCCGTATTTTATCAATATACGTTTCGTCGTGTCGTCAAGTGACGTCTCGCGATTAATGGCACGTGCGACCACCTGTCGCGTCGTGTACGACGATAATATTATTATGTCATGACGTACGTCATTATAATACACGTTTTACGTATAATATCGCGCGCGTTGTCATAATATTGTTATATTATCACGCGCCGCAGCGGTCTATTGTTAGGTTTCGATTTCACCGATTAACGTTAACGATAAATATTATTATTATTATTATTATTATTATTATTACTGTCGTTATCGAATGTGACCTAATGGGTTTTGACGCTCGTGACCCATTAACGACGACGCGACGCGCGATAATTGTATTGTTTTGAATGCAAAACCACAAACACAATCCGTGCGCACGTAAACGTATCGCGTGCCGATATGGAAACGGCGAATGCAAAATATATTATTGACACCTCGTGTTCGTTCGAAACGAGTGATTCGATGCGGCCGCGCGCGATTTCAATAAGCCGTCGACGGAATATGAATCGAATTTCGATTCGCACAAACCAGGACGCGCTATTGAAATGCATTTGCATGATTGTATTTATTATTTATTTTTTCCAAAAAATCAGTTAGTTTTTACTAATAGCTGATAAAAAAAAAAAAAAAAAAAAAAAAAAATCAGTTAGTTCATTCCATCACGTATTTTATGACCTGACGATTGCGAATATTAATAATAATAATATTAATATTATTATATAATAACGGTTTGTTTTGTATACTTTGGACGTGTTTTAGGATTTTTTACATTTTCAAATCATTTTTATTTTTTTTTCAATATTTAGTGCTAATTTTATTAGCTCAATAAATTCCAGAGTAAAAAAAAAAATAAATAATAACTGTTCAACATTAATAAACATGATAAGAACCGAAAACTTTTGTGACCGCCGTTAATAGATTCGTTCGGACGTGTGGAAATGTATTTTCCAATTAGACAATCAGTTGTGAGTATCGTTTTAAAGAAAACAAGTCAGTGAATGTTCGAAAAATACGAAATCTTCTTATGGTTATTGTATGCGACACAGCTAAGTATGACGTCATAATCTATTCGCCGTCAGTCGTGGCTCATACAGAAAAGACGAATCGGAATGTAGATGACTTGATTTTCCAGAGCACATTTCAAACGTATTCGTACTGTGGTAATGTTCAAGGCAAGACTGCGTACAAATTCGAAAGTATTTAGTAGTTATGAGCCATTAATTGTAAGTTATTATTCATCGGTGTTGCAACTAGGACTTTGATATGGATATTTGTCAATAATATCGAGCAGTGGCGCCGAACTCAATTTTTATAGGTGGGGCAAAGTACAAAAATTAATACCTACCCCACCCATACACCTAACAATTCCCTTTCACAACTTAAAAAAAATGGTCATCAAATTTTTTTTTGTTTCTCCGTCCCACCACCCCCCGCCCCTTCTATATATATATATATATATATATATATATATATATATATATATATATATATATATATATATATATATATTCTTCTATATACGTTTTTCTGTATCTGCCCAAAATGGAAAAATCATACTGCCTCACCGTGCCACCAATTTGACAAGGATTGACAATAACAGTGTATACAGTATACTAAATGGTTCAAATATATGTTATTATAACAGACAAACATTGAAATGTCGTGTTTACTTTAATGACGAAAATATACATTGGGAACCGGAAGTATTGTTTAAATATTTCAACTAAATTACTATTTCTTATATAATAGTGCAGATGAATAAAATATACACGCAGTTATTATTTAATTTGTATTATTTATTTAATTGATACGTATTTATTAATCAGTTTTTGAAATTAAACACTTTCAAGTTTCAACAATTTAACTTTAATAACCCTAACTACCTAGCACCTACTACCCTAACCACCTAGCACCTACCACCCACCCATCCACTTTCAAAGGTGGGGCGACCGCCCCACCTGTATATAGGGTTCGGCGCCACTGATATCGAGAAAAACGTATATTTTGTATAATATTTTTAATAGGATTCAAATGGTTAAAAAAAAAATGTCGAACTTCCTTGGTATTTTGGGCTAGTCCGTCAATAACGTCATCGACGTGTAACTCAATACGTCTATTTACAGACATAGCAGCAAATCCGCCGAGTCTAACCTGACATAATAATAATAAAAAAAAATTATTTTTTCGTAATTATTTAAATCGTTATATGAAACGATTATTACCTCTCTTTGGTCATACGGTATTCAAATCTGGGGCCAAGCCAAACCATCTAAAATATAAGACCTGTACATGACCAACGACGCATTACATAAGGTCCTACAAATATCAACAGGCAATGTAATAGCAACTAGACAACACAAAAAGTTCCACTCAAATCTCCATTCAAACCAAAACCCTCTAATTTCTCGTATATCCTCTTTAACCATCCTCGGAAACCCTCCGAGGAGATTAAAAAGAAAATGGCTAAGAGACGCCATTGCCTAACACACACACACACACACATACACACACACACACACACACACACACAAACCGGTCTCTCCATATTATGAACACACCAAAGTAAACAGGAGGTGCTGTTGATGAACTGGTTTCCTCCCTCAAACCAATCAAGTCACCATTATTACTTATTATTATATACTGTCCAATTTACTCATTGTGCTTTTCTGTATAGATTGTAAATATAGCTTTTATTAAATTAAAAAAAAAAAAATGCAATCGTTCAAGAGTTAAGGTCTAAAACTCGATTAAAATTACTTCTGACAATTGATTATATTATATACTAGTATATAATATAATCAATGCTTCTGACATACTATTTCGTAAAACGTGTTTTAATTCGTTTCAAACTTGAAAACGTACGTTCAGGTGTAGCGGTCGACACACGAACAGATGATAAAGATTTGTTTTCGAATAATAATAATATTCATTACCCTTATCGCTCCGAATCACACGTTCGGACTGTGTAGTGTTCGTGTCGTGCCAGTTGTTTGCAAAAACAAATAAAAAAATTTAATGGGGCGCTGTGCACGTATAATATACTACGCTTGGCACTCGCTACGACGACAATAATATTATAATAATCAAGACGTTTAAACGGTGTTTTCCGATAGCGTTCAAGGTGTTTTCTCCTGTGCCGTCGACTTCGAGTCTAGAATTTACGCGATGTTGCAAGCGATGAGAAATTTTCTATTTATTTGTTTCGCAATCAAATGTTTTCAGTGCCGTACACGCAATAACGATATCGCTCAGTGCCGTACACGTCGACCACGTCAATACCGTATTCAAATCAGTGGCGAATCCAAGAGGAGGAGGCAAAGGAGACATTCCCCTCTCCTAACTACCCATTGTAATACACAAACACCCCAAATACTCAATTCCGTTAATAGAATATTGAAAAATATGTTCACTTATCATACTAAATTATTGGAGCGTGGTCGTTATTCATAGCATCGGTGCTCGTAGCTCTCTCTCACATACACACACATTCAGTCAAATCATATCGAACTTTTGATTTTGCCCCCCCCCCCCAAAAAAAAAAAAAAATTAATTAAACCCACAATGAAATCCAAAACCGATACGGCCGAAAACCACGGAGTTTGTGTGGGTTTTTTAACACGGCTGCTCTTGGTTTAGACGTCTTTCCTTTTTGAATTTTGGTTCGTTCTGATCGTTATTTCAACAGGGTTTTCAAACGGTTTACAATTCAGCACACTGGTTTTCAAAAACTTTTTGACTCGCGACCCTCTTTCTTACCGTACATTTTTCACGACCCGTGTCAGCTTTGTTAGCCAGAAAATTGGGTTGGAATCACTCAATGTCATAGTATACCAGAAGTGCTTTTATAACTGAAAAAATAACAATTTACATTTTTCTTGGTAATATTTAACTTTTTATCATGTATTATAATGATACGAAGACAATGCACGTCACGATATCGGAAAAAACACATGTAATAATACGAACGAAAATCAACGCGATATATGACCCCGACCGTTTTCACGTGAAATACGAAAAATCGAAAAATGTGTCCAAAATTCCGCAAATTTATCCAAAATATACGAAAAAATTACGAAAAAAAAAACTCAGACAACACTTTTAATACGGCTAGACCACTGGACTAAAACTCAAATAATAACATTTGTTTTTTATAATACAACTATAATATCAACTCTGAACGACAACGGCAGTAATTTATAAAAATCATCTATACAATTCATGGTTTAAATAACAAGCTTCTGTTATCGATCAAGTCGGTCTATCGCTATACCATTACTTCGTTTGATTGTTCATTTTTGTCTTCTGTACAAATATAAAGAACGGTAAATTATTTTATCCGACGTCATAATATCATAATATGAAATAATTTTTTTGTCATGACTCATGACGTACATAATACGTATATCATAATATCATATAATTTATATAAACATGGATTAAAAAAAAAAAAAATTTAAACAGAAGACTTATCGCTATCCCGAAATCGGGCCACGGCCCAGCGTTTGAAGACCACCAAATTAAAAAAAATATATTGAATTTTAATATAATTTTTTGAAAATAATAAAATCTATCGACTTCTTGATATTCCGTCGACAACACGAGGAAAACGTGGTACAGAGACCATGTTGTACGACGTTCTTCTGTTCGTGAGTGCGCTTAGTCCGGGCACAAGACGCGACGGATCGGGCGATGCCCGTTTCCATCAAAAGTGTACCTTTCCCTTTTCCACCAATATCCGTTTCCACCAAAGGTGTATCTTTCCCTTTTCCACCAATATACGTTTCCACCAAATAAAATAAAAAAATTAAAAACAATATAATATTTATCATGGTATAATTGTAAATGGTCAGATATGTACAATTGAGGAGGAAAAACCTCCGGTAATCCGGACGAATCGCTAATCCGGACGAGGCTTGGTCTGAATTCATCCGGACTATCAAGGCTCTACTGTATACATATATACATTTTACATCAATCCGAAAAACCCATGAAAAGTATAGGTATTCTACGATTGAAAAAAAAATATCAACCAATTATATATATATATATATATATATATATATATATATATATATATATATAAGTAGGTACAATATATACATGTATATAGCTAAATACACTAATATAATATTACTGTATTAAAGGTTTTAATATAAGTGTAGTATACAAATGAACCAAATAATTAGGTGGATCTCATTTGGTGGAAACGTATATTGGGGGAAAAGGGAAAGATACACATTTGGTGGAAACGGGTATTGGTGGAAAAGGGAAAGGTCTACTTTTGGTGGAAACGTGTTACGCCCGACGGATCGATATCCGTCGTCCGGGATCGAGTACAAAGCGAACACTTTAGTCGGTATGCGGCGATCACAACAATATTTTTATTTTTTATAATGAACGGGTAATAACTCTTTTGTATGAACAGTATCGGTTTCCATTTTTTAGTGTTTTACAGTAAGAACAGATAAAAAATAATAATGACAATACAAATACAAAACAAAAATAATTAGACAGTGGTGAATGAATAATGGTAATACAAAACAGCATAACATCAATAATAACATTATAATGGTAATTAATTTACAACTAAATTTAAAGCTAAATATACATTTCTATCAAAAGACAATACGTGACGTAAAGAAAAAATCTAAACGATCAGTAATAAGATTTGCAAGTTTTAACGCTCAAGGGAAGAAAGAAGTGGAGCTATGATTGTTTTTGTGAAGTGGTAGGTACACGAAATAAGTTTGAATTTCTCAATGGGTGATTCGTTATATTAAACTCTATGTCATAGAGAGCAGATCTGGGGGAAAAATATGACCATTCAACAATATTAATCATAAATAAACGTATTAATCCGCAACTTTTCCTCTTAACTCACAAGACGTTATGAAGCTCAATTCACTTATTCGCATATCACACGAGTCATTCGATGTAAATGGAACATTTATTTTGTAACTCAGTGGTTTTAAGAATTTATGTTGTACCTACATTTTCGATAAGACCAATGAAAGCGATGTAATTAGGTGACCTGCACACTGTCGAACCGAACAAAAGATGAGATCTTACAAGCGCAAAAAACAAAGTTTCCAACGCACTAATATTTTTAAAGTTGATCGTATTTCGGTTAGTAAAACCAACACAAATACGGTCGGAATGATCGTGTTTGTGAGTGCGGTATGGTACGCAGACCCGCGAGGCGTAACGGCACTTCAATTATTACAATCGCAGAGACGTGATTCGCGGAATAATCACCAGAACCGCGGCTGTCAAGTGATCGCGACTCCGGTAATGGCACTAAAATATATTTTGTTCCCGGACGGTTTGAAATTAGTCACTTGTCGTCAGAACGCTTTCGGGTAACACGCGCACGCTCAGAGGACTATATTATTATTATAATATTGAATTGTACACCGCAGTCGCGTTGTCCGGCCAACGCATAGTTATCCATCATTAACGTAGCGGTTGCACAATCGACGATAATATTGTAATAATAGCGATTGTGGGCCGCCGTTGTGACCCAAACGCCTGTGCGACGACCGGCTGCGCGTTCGGGCAATTTATTTTATTATTATCGATCTTGCTCTGGTGATTTTACGTCATCGCTCGTACGCGGCGAAAACGGCAAAAAATCACGGGACGCAAAACGACCCACCGAATCCGATTTTTAATCGTCCGCGTCGCGCCGGTCGGCTAAAACACGCTGACCGTCGTGCGACCGCCGGCGGTCGTACCGCTCGGTTTAAATTTCGGATTTTCATGACCGCCGGTGACCATTCGTGATCGTTCCAGGGTTGCCACCCGTACTATTTTTTAAAGTATTGTACTTTTTTTTTCGCTTCTGTACTTTGGACTTTGTAGTCTTAATAAAGTACGCTAAAATACTTTATTTCTTATAATTCACACAAACCAACTTATTGAAACGTCAACAAACAAAAATATTCTTATTAATGATTTTTTTAACTTTTTGAACAATGCAATCACTTGAATAAATGGTTTGATTTCTCAGATTTAAATTGGTTAAAACAAGTAAAATGTGTTAACCTTTCAAGTGAACTTAAATATTCTGAATTGTTAAATTTGATTAGTGAGCTTAAATTAGAAAATAATCTTTTTTTGAATATGAACGAACTGTATGACGAATGCAATAGAATAAATGAAATGTTGCCATTATTAAAAGAACCTAATTCAAATCCATGTAATAAATGGCAAAGTTTATTTAAAATTGCAAATTTTGAAAATAATAACTTTTATCTTAAAAATCTTTACAAAGTTGTTAGTTTTACTTAAAGTATTCCTGCAACATCAAGTTCCTGTGAGAGAGTATTTTCTATGATGAACTTAAAATATAGACATGAAAGAAATAAGTGTAGGCTTGAACTTATCATATATGAATTAATTATCAGTCTTAATGCTAAAGAAACATGCACTGAAATTTATGATACTTTTTTAAAAGATGAAAAATTACTAAAAGCTGCTAAAAGTAATAAAAAGTATACATTTAAAAATATTGTTAATAAAAATAATTTATAATATATTTATAGAAATAATGTAATAATAAAATATTGTTATAAGTTTGTTAAAAAGCCTAGCTTTTAATACTATGTTTTAATTCTATTATGCTGGTATGATATCAATAAATTCACATTTTTTTTATTGTTTAAATAATTGTTTTTTTTCTGTACTTTACTCATTACTGGTTTGGTTCAGTATTTTCACAATTTATTTTGTGTGCAAAAAAATCTCCATAAGTCATGATGTACTTTATTTTAAAAACAAAAAGGTGGCAACCCTGGATCATTCCTACCACGCCGTATGACCTACTGGCGACCAAAATCACGTATTAGTGTAAATGTGTATAAATTCTACGGCGCTGCATGGATGACGTTGAAATTAGAACCGTGGCGTAGAGGAGAAGATGACGATTTGATTGATGTATGCAATGTAATAGTTGGGCTATTTGACAGTTGGATAATTATGCACAAATATACTATACTTAAAAAGAAAAAAATCCGTTTATTTATGTATAAATAAATGTATTTTAAAAACCTTAGAACTACATTGGAATTTACAGTTAAAATAATTAAAGTTGTAAGAAAAAAAAAACCTAAAAACTGTTTAATACTTAATTGATAAAAACACCATTGTTATTGATGAGAAGTGTATGATATAATTTATAATAGGTAGTTAATTCATATGTTTTTTTATTGAAGCAGTCAATACATGTGTATACTTTGCTACTTAGGTCAGGGGACTAAATGAATCGTCATCTTTATGTAGTTCATTTATGCTATCTATGTTTAAGGAACTCATTATACAATTTCAAAAAAACAATAAGATCGTAATAATAGTACCCCCCAAAAAAAATAAATAAATATTCAATACGAAACGAGTTTCCAGCCCCACCCACGGGAATTCTTTTTTCACGGCCGGAATTTTTGCGTAGGAATTCTGGAACCTATCATAGGAATTCATAGGAATTACGTACTAATTATTCGAAAAAAAAAATTGCGAAAAACCCTTTTTTAGGCATGGGTGGGGGTGGAGAAACGTGTTTCCAGCCCCACCCACGGGAATTCTTTTTTCACGGCCGGAATTTTTGCGTAGGAATTCTGGAACCTATCATAGGAATTCATAGGAATTACGTACTAATTATTTGAAAAAAACAAATTGCGAAAAACACTTTTCTAGGCATGGGTGGGGGTGGAGAACCGTGTTTCCAGCCCCACCCACGGGAATTCTTTTTTCACGTCCGGAATTTTTGCGTGGGAATTCTGGAACCTATCATAGGAATTCATAGGAATTACGTACTAATTATGCGAAAAAAAAAAATTGCGAAAAGTTAAATGGGTGGGGCTGGGGTCGTTTCCGGGCGTAAGGAAAAACCGTCGAAGAATTTAGTAAAAACGGTTAGACGCAAACGTTTCGACGGAGGACGCGTTTCCGCCGACATTAATATCGTACAAAGACCAAAGGGACGACCAGCGCATGCACACCTTCCCATCACTACACAGACATTTTTTTCGTTTTTGTTTTTGGTAATTCTTAAATAGATATATCCAGAGGCGACGATGTCTAAAAATTCATTTATGACATTGCGATTCGCTAATATACCACCCACCCGATTTTAAACTTTCTTTTCATTTTACCTACTTTTTTCTTGAATTAATTTATAATTATGATTTGTAATTTGGTACTGTTGCTATGGGTCATTTACCAAATGATTTGGGTAGTTGTGTTTTATTAACTTTATTGTTGTTTATTAATATTATTAACATTTTAATATTTATATTATTAAAGACATAATACATTTAAAAGTTATAATGCAACTAGAACAATTTTAAGTTTATTTATTTTTTTTTTTTTGAGATATTTATAAAAAAAATTGTTTTTTCCTACATAATTAAATTTTACACAAATACAAATAGAGAATATTTACTTTCCAAGTTTTATATCATGTTTCTGTACTTACCGTATTTCTTTACCTAATCAAAACAATACAGCCTACATAATATATATATATATATATATATAGGGTTCTAACATTTCATGAAATTTATTTTCTTGAAATATTTCGTGAAATGTTTCATGAAAGTTTCATCAAAATAAAAAATTTCCCAAAAAAAATTAAAAAAATGGTTGTTTTCCAATTAATACATATTAGAGCTATTCAGCTATATTATGTAATAAAGTGCCCAATGCCTATGTTTTTTTATGTTACTTTTAGTTCTATAGTGTTTAATTTTTTACTAAATTTATAATATATAAATAAAGGTGATACCTAATTATAGCCTGAACCAAATTATATACACTTATACAGTTATACTTATACATAAAACATACTTACTATTCATTTTTAACCCTTGCATTTGTGAATGTTATCTATACATTTATTTTTTACCAAACAATCTTCAGAACACTCACCGCGAAAACATCTGTGTATATCATGTTTTCTTTTACCCATATTAATAAAATAATAATTAATAACTAATATAGTAAAATAAATTGGACTGTTTTCACTTTTTGAACTTTTAAATTTAGTTTCTGAAAAGGAATAATGTGCTAATTGTTCCAAGAATTTACTCTTTACTACTTCAAAAATGTCATGTCAATAGGACAATAAGTAATCATTACGAAATAACGAATTATGATCAAGTAAATAAAATTCTTCTAGCTCCAAAAATCATTAATAGTTACAACCACGGTCTTAGAAGATATCTTATAAGACCGTGGTTACAACCTAACATTTATAAAACTCAATCAAGGTGGATATCAATCCACCTTGAACTCAATATGTTTTATTATTTGGTATCTGGTATAAAACATAGAGCCTTCACAATACGCCGTGTCGCATCGATTTTTATAAATTCAGTGCGTAGGTAACAAAATAATTATTAGTTTATATTATGGTCAAGGAATGATTGAATCTTGTGGCGGTAACAGACGTGTTATCACCACTCATTCTACCTACCGGTTACGCGGTGACAGTGGACGCACTGTTATCACGTAACCATTCCCACGCGTTTCGAATTGTCGCGTATATTATTTTTGTATTCTTGATTGTCATTGTCGTGTAATTGTCATTTATCCCTATTTTTATTTTATATTGCATTGTGTATAATTTTATATTTCTTTTGTACCTAAACTGTCGGCCCGCGATAAAAGGCTACGACACCGGGCCGACGCTCTCTCTTTTCTCGACTTCGGTACGCACCAGTCGCCTACGATCTAGTCGCCCTCGTGTATACGTATGTACTCTTTCTTTTTTTTTGCTAATAAACGTTTCGCGTAATCTACTCTTGTCGAGTACCTTCTTTCACGTGAAGTATTATATCGACTCGTCCGTGCTCGCGGAGTCTTTGGTGTGCCTTTCGCAACATTTGCCTAACGCACCTCCCAAAATCTGATTGATAACATTTCACTAATACATACTTATCATATTATTATTTACCATGTCATGTATTAAAAAAAAAAATTATATTTCATAATTTCATTGAAATATTTCAAATGAAATATTTCAAATTAAGAACCCTATGTATATATATATATTTTTTTTTTTATTATTATTTTTTTTTATTTTTTTTTTTTTTGATATAAGATGTTTTATTGGTACGAAATATACAACCATACAAAATTTTGCATGACAAGTAATGGTGATATAAGTAGTTTATAAGACATGAAAAGGCACGATGCAAGAGGGCTCCCAATGAAGCTACCTACTTAGGGATTTTTTTATTTATTTTTTTTTTTTTGTAGGAGAAATTCCACTTTCGCTTAAGTCTTCGTGGGGGATTGTCGGGGATGTAGATTGTTGCTAGGTGACTTATGTTGGGATTAGTATGGGTGCTAAATTTGTTGTGAAGTTTGATGTAGGCAGTTGTTGTTACTTGATTTACATATTTGATTTTAAGGTCGGAGTGTTGGTTATAACTATTTTAAACCTGAAATTTGCTAATCAGTATACCTTTGATTTTAGAGTTTAACTAATTTTAATATTCAACTAAATATATCAACTACATATTGAATGTTAAACAAGTTAACTGTTGAAATCGTTATACTTTGGACACCACCCACCTATTTCATCTACGACATTAGTCATTACAAAAGTATAAGTTCGGCGCCTCTGGATATATGTAAAGAGCGAGAGGGAGAGAGAAATAAAGTTGCGGAAGAGACGGGCGTGTGAAAGCATACACACGTCATTAGTATAGTTGCTAGATACGGCTTCGGTAGCGTCGTAAGTATAATATTATTATAATACGTTGGTACCTATATACCGCGGTATAATAACACACTCGCGGCAATCGACCGGTGCCGGGGTAACGTCACGCAGTCATTATACCTAAATCGTCGTGTTGTCGTTACGCCGGTCCGCGTCATCTGTCGTGTCGCTTATTTGTCTAGGGTTCGGGACTTGTTGCACAAAAAATGATCAAGATATGCAATACAAACATTCGAAATACGCAGTCAAAACAGACTAAACGTGCAGTTGAACATTTTTTAATGAAAAAAGAAATGCGAAATTTGTATAAAAACGTGAGAAAATAAAAATTTCAAAAATAAGTTGAAACCAACACACTATTTATTCAAATATTAGAACGCTTAAGATTTATGATGAGAAACTGATTAATTAAGTAAGTCGCACGTTTAAAATTCTTATAAAGGTTGATCCGTTAATTTTCTATGATTTTTTAAAGTTTACGAAAAATCGAATTAAATTGCTTCTGATGCTATCTGATGCTATCTGATGACTGATAAACGATACATATTATTACATTTTTCGTAAACTTTAAAAAATCATAGAAAATTAACGGATCAACCTTTATAAGAATTTCAAACACCAACATTTTTCTAAAAATCATGTTTACAAAATGGCTATTTTGATTTTTATTTCAAACTCTAAAATAAAATTTTAAATTTTGAAATTTGAGTTTAAAAAATAAAATTAAAATTTTAATGTAATTTTATTGTAGCGCTAGGCTATAGTATTCATTTAAAAAATAAAAAATTAAAAATATGGAATAGAACAAAAGTTAATCAACATGTCAGATCTTCGTGAAACACCCTGTATATATGTAAGTATGTATATTGTATATATATACAAATAAAGTTAATGCATGTTAAATAAATTTGTAGTTCTCAATTGATTAGAACATTATTTGTTGATAATATCATTAACTTTGACATAAAACATTTTTGTAGCAATAATACAAATTAATGTTTTATCTTTGCTTAGTTTTACGCATAATATCTCGGTGCGTGTTTGTATGAATTAAAATACTAGGGCACTTTATTAAATAGATAGTATTATGTGGCTTGAAAAATGTTTTAAACTTCTTTCGAACAGACTAAAGTCAATTTTATTTCTCGTCTTAACTTTAAACTTGTGGAGTCAATAATTGTTTTCTTTGTTGACTTTTAACCGTAGGCAATGTCGCGGAATTAACTTCACTATTATCACAGTTAATTATTTTCATTGACTCGGCCACCTATGCTTATAAAATGCTTCGCAATAAGTACGTCTAAAAACTGACTTCGGCGCCACCGCGTCCGGCTCGCCTAACCGTCGTCGGAGCTCGTGACGCAGAAAAGAAAGGCCACGGGCGCAAACGCAACGTCGTCGGGGCCGTTTAACAATGAAAATATCGCGCGCCGCCAGACGTATGGCTCGGAGCTCCCGACGTCCGCGAGCGCACTAAGTAAGTCGACACGGCGTGTCGACACGTGGACACGAGGGCGGAGTGACGTCGTCGTAATCATAAATTATATTGTCCGAACAACGCGTCTATAAGGTCTCTTGTACAAGGCAGACGAACGCAGTAAATGACGTTGCCGACGACAACGCACTCAGACTGTGTACGCCGATGTATTACAGGTAGTGGTGTGAATTAAATCCGGATTCTCCGAAAATCCGAAAAATCCGGATTTCGGATTTTGGATTTTAAGTTGTAAAATCCGGATTTCGGATTTTCAAATCAAAATTTCGAATTTTCGGATTTCAAATCCTAATTTCGAATTTTCGGATTTGAAAATCCGAATATTTGGGTTTCACACTGTGGATTTCTGTATTCTAAAGCAGAAAATAAAAATTGTTCGTTATAAATTCTAATATAAAAAACGAACATTTTCTATTTTAAATAAAAAACATTCATCGTTCCACTCAGAATCTAAAATTATTTAAAATATTAATTCAATGTTTCAAAATCCGAAATCCGGATTTCGGGTAAAATCCGAATTTGAATTTCGAAATCCGGATTTTTATCCGAATCCGAATTACGGATTTCGAATTTCATAAATCCGGATTTTCGAACTTCGGTAAATCCGGATTTTTCCCAACACTAATTACAGGGTGTCTCACCGCGTGCAGTTCGTCGCCGCGCCCGTGAATATATTATTATATAGCCTCTTTTTCTAATGTCCGTATTTTTCGCGTCCGATTTTCGAAAATTATTTCTCTACTCGAGAGCCACGTTGGTCGTACTGGAATATCGCGGACGATTCGGTGTAAAAACCTTTTTCAACATTTGAAACGGCCGGTGTTTAGATCCGCCCAACACGAATACTTCGAAAGCTAAGCGAGCAATTTGTGCGTGGTATTTTCTACGATCCGGGAGAGCCAAAGTCGTGGTGGAGGGGGGCAGTTGGAAAATCAGATTTGTGCCCGGGCATCGCTTTTCCGTAACTGCACCGTCGAATTTTTGAAAACTTCCGTTTAATATAATATAGAACAGGGGTGGCGAACCTTTTCCGAGTTGAGTGTCAAAATTTTCCAAACAAAGTATTCTAAAACTGTTCGCGTGCCCCCCATCCCCCCCACACACACACGCGAAGGAAGTTTAAATGAAGTCAATATTTGTGTAAGTTATTTTACAAATTATATATGATATTCTTGAATCAGATGTCTATATTGAATAATCGTATTAAAAATGTAAATATTATGTAATTATATTTTAATGTGAACTTTTGTTTTTTTTTTTCATGTAAACAATTTTATAACAGAATATCTAAATTTCTAATTTTGGTAAAACATGTAGTTTTTGCTTTGACTTGAAAAAATTCACTACACATTATAAAGTTTCAAGAAAAAAAGACAAAAAATAAAATAAAAGTAAGCGAATTGCATGACTTCCGACATTTCGATGTCTGCATTTTTCACTACTTTTCCGTATAGGCGATTTATTTGTATTTGTGATATTAGTTATAAAGCATAAATGTCTAAAGGAATATTATTATAATTAAAATCTGAAAAAAATGTTTAATCGTATTTGTTTTCACTACGATTTCATAAATAGTATGATTCTAATTTTTGTGTTTATTAAAATTTCGATAAATTCAATTTTTTCCACGTGCCATTGAAATTTCGCCAGCGTGCCATAGGTTCGCCACCCCTGATATAGAATATAATATATTGAAAATCAGTAATGCAACTTTTTAAGTAATAATCGTATATATGTCAAACTCATAAATTGGCCGCATCGGCTTTTCAAGAAAAACCTAAGCAAAAATATAGTATAATCTTTGATTTTTGAATTTAAAAGAAAATTACAAACGTCTGAAAAATCATTTTTTACCATAATTTATTATTTTTTCTTTAACGCGACAATGATTTATTTTTATTTATTTTAATCAGATCTTAACGTTACGACATAAAATCACCCGAAAGCGTTATTGCCGGGGAAAAACAGACAAACGCGGCGATACACCCTGTACAGTCGGAACGAGATTGCGATACACTTTTCATTGTATCGTGTTCAACACGGGTCGAAGGACGCGCGAGGGACGCCAATGTGTCCGACGGCCAACCCAGAGGCGTGATTTGAACAGCGGTCGCGCTGTACACGTTAATTAATTTTCGACGCCCGAGTGTCGCGTGAATATCACGCACCCCGGACCACTGTACCCGCGTATCACACGATTTCTATAAAACGTTTTCTGCCCAATGGTAGTCATATTATACTCTACTCCGGGCGTGTCAAACTCAATGTATCGAGTGGGCCAAATATACAGAAAAGTTTACGATACGATATTCTATGCGTGCCGCACATAAAAATTTAACGACAAAAAATGTTTCATACAAATTTTTCAATTTTATTCTTTACGTTTACAAATTCAGTAAATACAATGAAATTACAAACAAAAAAAATAAAAATTTAAAAATAATAGCATCTAAATAAATTATATTGATTATTTATATAAGATTGGTGTTATTTAAACTGCAAACAAAATTAAATAAATACATAATAATAATTATTTTTGGACGGTATTTGACATCTCTTTTACCCCGCCAACTTTTCAATTTTGGCAGAAATATTATTTGATACATCAAGCCTGCACTTTGAACGCGACATTTATAGATGTGTGTCGATTAATCTGGATTTAACGGATGATTTATTACTGTTCATTAATTAATGAAAACAGTTGAACACATTGATAAGTGCTACTCAACGGAGAATTGATTTTACAGGCAAATTTACGAGTTTCTACATATCGTGCTGGCACAAAATTATTGTAAATTAGAAAGATCAGAACAGAACACAGTATAATAATGTATACCAAACAAACCGATCTCTAAGAATCAAAGATAGTTGTGACACGGTATTAATATTTAATTTTTAATTTTTCCATTATTATTTGTAGCCGCGGGCCACAAAAAAACGAGCCGCATGTTTGACATGCCTGCTCTACTCGATAGCATTAGAATTGTGTTAACAGTCGTTTATTTGCGTATAACTTATACAGAGTTGGACTCGAAATGTCGTTTTTCAGAACGTATTTGCGGTTTTGTATATTTTCAAAAACGGACTTGTCGAATTGGAAAATCGGAGGCACCGCAGCTCCGCATGAATAAAAATATTTTGTGAATCCGTAACTCCGCATGCACCGTATCTCCGCACGGTCGAAAATACAAACGCACCGTAACTCCGCATTCTGAAAATATTTTTAACACCAAAAGTTCCCATGCCTATATCGGTGTAAAACCATGTTGAAATTAAACTATTATATCTGCAAAGCAATATCTTATCATTATTGGGTACCGATTAATTCCTCGTGTCTTTGTAACTCAACGAATTGACAGTGATCACTGATCAGTTGTCTATCAGGTTTAGATTTCAAATTTATTTATAAAGTTTTACTTTTACATTTGAAAATGGCAAGTGAAATAAGTTTTATATACAGTCAACGAAAAAATGTGCTGTTAGTGAAAAATAATTATAAATATTCCAAGTATACAGAATTAAAATCAGGCGAAACTGGATGGAAGTGCATACAAAAAACATGTAAAGCAAAATTATACACAATTGGCGTTGATAATAATATACAATTTATAAATAAAAAAAATCGAATTACATAATAACAACCAAATAGATAGATATAGTTTTGTAAAAAGTTTGGCTTCGTTTAATATTATTTTATTTTTTTGTATGCATTAAATATTATTAATTTTATATTTTATAATTACCTAGTATTACCTGCAGTCTAATATTATTTTTATTTAACTTTATTAACATGTATTGTATTTTGTATTCAAACATTTAAAAAATTATGTGCGGAGTTACAGTGTTAAAAAAAATCTTTTATGCGGAGTTAGGGTGTTAAAAAAAAACTTCGTATGCGGAGTTCAGGTGTCGAAAAAAAACCTTGTATGCGGAGTTAAGGTGATATATTATAAAATGGCGACGATCCGTGCGGAGTTACGGCGCACCGGGAAAATCATCAGTAACGCGATAATTAACGAGTAAGACGCGACTAGAGTACTACCAACACGGTAGTAGAACACCTTCATAGTTGGTTTGTCTTGGCGAAAAATCGTATTTTCTTTATCCCTGTTCACACCCACCGAAATAGTGTTCAAATAAATTAACCGAGCTGAGAGTCTGAACTCGCTTGAACTCGATATTCTTCCCGTCAAGATGCAATTAGACAACAACCCAAATTGCATAATATAGAATTTGTAAATTGAAAATTTCACTACATAGTATTAACATTATAATTTACATCGAAAAATAAACGAATAACCATAAAGGAAAAGAAAACTAACGTAAAATTAATAATATAATATGCAGGATTTTCAAATTTCATGAAATATTTCGTTCGGGTGAAATTTATAAAATAAAAGAATACCTATTTCAAAAATTTCTCAAAGTGAGATATTGTGCAGTGTATGAAAAAATAATAAAATATCTCTACAGGTAACAGAGGTGACAGGAAACAATATTATAAGTCACCAATTTCATGTTAGTTGTAACTGGAAGATTATTTAAATTAAACTATCTTAGACCTCATGGCCATAGTTCATAAGCATATTAACTAAGTTATCTTTTTAAAGCTAAAATAAAAGATTTGATTATTAATAATTCAATATTTTAATTTATTCTCCAGTGTTCTTTAATACATTAAAATGTACAATATTTTATTTTCACTACATTTTTACTTTTAGCGAAAATCATAACCAACGTTGACAATCATTTACTGTCAATATTTTCTATGTGTAATCTAAAATCATTAATCTATACAGAGAATAAAAAAACAAAACTTTTTTCATAATAATTTCATTGAAATATTTCGAGAAGAGTGAAATTAAAATGTTCAAATATTTCAAATTTAAAAATCCTAAATATATGTTATACACTGTTATGATCTAAATCAAATGAATGTGTGTCTATTGGGTTATGATTTATTCGTATAATTTTTTTTTTTTTTTTTACAGAAACTTTACAAATAAAACGTAAAATGTGTTGTATCAAAAGCTACACGTCGTACGTTGTATAAGTAACTGTCTTAGAGTTGGACGACCTCATGGTGCACAGTTTGTACCACATCAAACGAATCGCGCGAAAAAAAGATCGTGACAATTTTATCGATCAACATAATGATCGAACGGTCGTGTTTAGAAGATGCACGGTGCCAGCACATTGTTTTGAGTATAATTTGGATTAATTTCGACCGGCTCCCATCTGATTATACGCGCATAATTTGAAGAGGACGCTAGACCGTTATAAATCCACGCTCTTCTGTTCTTCAAGCTTTTTTAACCGTCAATCGCGTAATTTATTAGAACGGTTCAAATCATTATTATTATTATGATTATTATTATTATTACTTTTTACGATTCAGTCAATTCACTCGTCCAATAAAGTCCCGATAAACGGCGACGGACAAAACATTTTAATCGACAACACACACACACACACACACACGCACGCACGCACGCACACACACACACACACACACACACACACACACACACACACACACACACCCGTAGAAATCGACGTCACGTGAGTGCGAGCGGACGAAAAATTCCGAATTTACATAAATTTTTTACGATCCGCAGAGAGATTAACGTTAATAGAAATTATCAACGCACCCTGTGCGGCGTGCGAACGGCGACCGGAGACATTAGCATAACGTATAAATTATTCCGTTTTATTATCGTACGGCGTGCGTTTTAAAGTGAAGCGATTTAAACGTCACGCCGCCGGTACGATGACGTGCGTTTCGTCTGGTAGAATTTCTTCGGTCCGACAAAAACACACACACACACATACACACACGAACGTAATAGACGTGTACTCGGCGCGTATTGAAATACACGAGACTCGAATTAAAATTTATTCGACTGCATACAGAATTAATAATAGTTACAATAATAAAAGAAAAAGAAAAAGTGTGTGCTTGTATTATGTGACTGTATAGTATTTTATACATACAGTGAAATTCGCTTATGACGATCTTCAAGTGACCAAGAGAATCGTATCGTTATATCCGAATTTCGTTATATCCGGATTACAAAAAAAAAAACTCGATTTTTCGGAAAATTGACTTACTAAACTGATTTCCACGTTATTTATTATTATATTTTAAACTACGTTGTGTTGACTTATTAATTACATACTAATAATTACTTACTTCGTGTATTTATGATTAAAATAAATGTATATGTACCGACATATTACGTAAATTATACCACATTAATTAATTTATTATTTATAAATACATATATTATGTATATGTATATGTATTAATAATTATATCGTTATAGGCGATTATAAAAATCAATTCTAATTTAAAAATAATATGTCGTTATATCCGATATCGTAATATACGATTAAAATTACTACTCATGAGATGTAAAACCAACCAAATATATGGCTGAGAATCGCTTTACCCGGAATATCGTTTATACGTAATAAGCGGATTCAACTGTACGCATATACATATATATATATATATATATATTAGCCGTTCTGTGATCATTTATTTCGATTTCAATTATATACTTCCCGCGGTGTGTTTTACGCTCTCAAACGAGTGTGTAATGAAAAAGAATCTGTTCGTTAATTATCGGTACTCGTGTGCATGGATTTTACTTAAAAATTAGGTTTGAAATCAGCAGTCTTTTTTTCTTTGTAAACGCGTATATTATGTAATATACATATATGTATATATAATTTATTTATTTATTTATTTATTTATTTAGTTCAGATGATTGTTTTTTATCCATCGCGAGTAAATCATACTTAAACAATCGTAATACACGTGTACGTGATCGATTGGCGACCGTTGAATTGGCTCCCAATATTAGGTTAGGTACTTAATCAAGAACTGAATTGACTCCCAAGACAGGCAATATTGAATTGGCTCCCGATATAATTTTCAACAAGTGGTTCTCAAAATATAAGAGTTGAAAAAGTACACGACTTTAATTAAAATAATTCAAAATACAAATAGTCCATCGAAATCGTTGACTAAAATACATACGAATAAAAATGTTCACATAAAAAAAAAATATTCACTGACCTGCACTGTTTTAATATTATTTAGTAGGCTTCGGTCTGTGTGCAAGAATTTTCATATATATTGAAATCTGGATACTGTACCATTGTCATACAATATTTTCGCTGTTACAAATTCTCAAATAAGCTTCGCATCCTCGCTTAATACATTTGAAACGTTTAAATGCATTTTGCAGAAGCTTATGGTAGCTAATTTTCAATGTATATTTGAATTTATTTTCGAACAATTTTCATGAACAATTGATTTATAAAATAAATGTGTGGGGAGCCAACTCAATGCATAAATCTCGGGAGCGAATTAAATACGTAAAAATGACGATTACCTGAGTTGCGGAGCCAATTCAATAGCTCCGGATCGATTTCCCGTACGTTTGAATCGGATAATCCGACGAGTCGGTGACGTGACCTCTTTTAATAATAGTACGATATTGTAATTGTAATTCAACTATGTATTACACTCGGCTTCTAAAGGGCAGCCTCTAATGACGGGCGGCTCCTTTTATCAAACGTCTTTCACGCTTTTTTAATTAATTGATTGATCGCACTCGACGCACGCCCGTTTATGGATTCCAGACGGTATATAAATATACAATATTATTATATTATAAATTTTCTTTTCGTTTCGTATCGACGTTTGTCAGGTTCTGAGTGAAGCGATGGATCTTATGCTTTTACAATGATGTTTATTTCTTACAACGACGCTGCGAATCGACGGAATGACTAAATTTAAAATTTGAATAGTGGCCCGATTTGTATAGTTTAACAGTGACGGACTCAAGTTGAGGCCTGAGGGGCCTGACTCCCCATGGCCCATCAGATTTGTTGCCATACGGTGTAAAGCTTGTAAATAACAAAATTACAAAAAACAATCGAATGGGTTATCGTTTTTAAATATTCATTCTAAAAATTGAAGTAAAACCAGAAGAAGTAATACATTCGTTTGTCAAACAATTGATATTCAAGGCATTTACAATTTCATTTATAAAACACTAGGTACTTGTAATTAAAATGTTGTATGTACAAATATTTTAGATTCTGAGTGTAGCGAAGAATCTTATGGTTTTATTACAATGACGTTTTTTTTCTGTAGACACTTTTTACTTGCCTTAACTTTGTCCAAAAGTTTTATCCAACATCTCTATATAAATCGTAAATTCGGTGTAAACGGTACTTTAAGTGCTTATTATGCTCTCATCTCAATAATTTTTCCAACCGAGCAAAAAAGCAGCCTCAAATGGACCAAAAACGGTGAAATTCGCCGTAATCGAAACTTCCATTAAATCGACTTAAGTAATTTCGTCATTACTCCAAAAATAATGTTGCTGGAAATTTGAAATTTTCACCATATTTCACTACATATTTCACCATAATCACTACATGCTTTAAAAAAAATTAAAAAAAAATCTGATGATTTTCGGGCTAAAAATTGAACTTTGAAAATACCTTGTTTTTTTAAAAAAGTTTATCCGTTAAAAAGTTTTAAATATTTGACAAAAAATTTGGAAAAATTTAATATGACATTATTTATATACTTTACTAACGATACTGAAAAAATTCCAAAGAGAATAACAAAGTTTTTTTTTTATAGGCGTTTAAGTAAATTAGTATACGATTATTACGTAATAAACTGTTTTTACGTCAATTTTCAACTTGAACAATTCATTTAAAGAAATTGGTCAATCCAAAACGGTATATTTGAATTCTGAAACTTTGCTCAGAATCGTTTAGCGAGTAAATCTATACGTACATAATCGTAGTACACGTGTACTCGATTATTTTTCGACGATCGATTTCCCGTACGTTTGAATCGGATAATTCGACAAGTCGGTGACGTGACCTCTTTTAACAATAGAACGGATATGAGTGTGATATGACTATTACACTCGGCTTGTAAAAGGACAGTCTCTAATGACGGGCGGCTCCTTTTATCAAACGTCTTCACACGCTTTTTTAATTAATCGATTACTCTCATTCATCGCACGGGCGTTTAGACATTATTCAGTTATAAATTTTTCGTTTCGTATCAACGGTTATTGTTTTTTTTTTTTTTTGGTCTTGTTTCGATAACGCCGACGACGGCGTTGTCTCATAGTCGATCCTACGTCGTCGAACGACGGTTATTCGCTCACGCGAGTCGTAACGTGATTGCGTTATATTGTACGTTTACACGCGGGTTATATTATGACGACCGCGGGCCGATCTAACGAAATATAATTTAATTCTCCATTAAGATACGACGTAATCTCGTTTTATTGACTTTTATTTTTCGATTTTACATCTCAGACGCGATGTATAGTGATATCGTAAAACCCGAGATCGTGTAAGTTTTACGATTCGGTCATTTTACGGTGCACTGTGCCGAGTATGATAATATGAGCGTCGTCGGCGCGACGTATTGCGACACACGACGGTAGGTATCGTATATTGCCACCGATCGCTTTTACACCGGCTGCCGCGGGAATCGACAGTCGGCGTGTCAAAACTTATTATACGATTCCACGTGATCTTTTGAAATATTACAAAAACGAAATTTCGCGTTACGACGCGAGTCCGTAGAAAATCAAAGTGTAGTAACTAGTAGGTACGTTTTGCCGTTAAATCGCTAATAAAATACGTTTCAGATCCCGTGGTGTTTACCATAAGCACGAATTAAGGGCTTAGCCCCCCTAACACCAATTTAGTCCTCCCAAGACGTTTATAAAAAAAAAATCATTTACTTTCAACAAAAAAATATTCAAATTAATAAATTAAATATTCGAAATTTATACGACTTTTTTGCTTTCATTACAAAAATATTCCCATTGAACCCAGATTATTTTATTTAATTTTAATATTTTATTATTCTATTCTGTAACCAAATTACCTAAGTTGCTTTAACAGTTCCTGTAAGTTCAGCAACATGTGAACGGTCGTTCTCTGCGATGCGAAGAATTAATACATGGCTTAGAACTTTACTGATTCAATATAGATTTTCAACCCTTTTATTATTGCATATAGAAAGGGGAATTTCAAATAATATTTCTACAGAATGTGTTCTAAACGAATTCTCAAAAAATGACCGCAGATTATCTTTTTAAATAAAGAAAATATAACAAATTAAATTTTTTAAATTAAAATTATTGTTACAAATTAAATTTTTTGGAAAAATATTTCTACCATTTTTTTACGGGTTTTCAAAATCTCATGGGGCCTGATACCCCCCCCCCCCCACTTGGCTACATCCCTGGACTCGAGACCGTACCGACACAAGATTTATATTCGCACACCTGTCCATGATCGCGCCGGCGCGTAGGTGCGGATCTACATTGTTGTTCGGCGCACGCACGCTCTTGAGACCACCTGGCTCATTCGAACCTACTTTATGACAGTTAATTATTAATGAGCGTGCGAACGACTCACAAAAATCGTTTTAGCGTACGTGCTTTTGCCGCGTTTTGCCGACGTGTACGAGAATTTAAATAATAAAAAATAATAATAATAATAATAAATAAATAAATTAACACGACGTTTTTTAATACGTCGCGTCGTCGTGTTTAACGTCCTAGAAACGTTGACGCCAAACGCCCGCGCGGATCGAACTAGATATTGCGAAGGCGTAGCTCACGGGTCACCAAACCAGTCGATCGCGATCGACCGGTCGATCATTTTAGGACCTTTGGTCGATCGTAGTAAATGTTGATTTTACCAATATCGGCCGATCGCGTTCTGTTGTGTAATAATCTCATAAAATAATGCCATCAAAATAGTTTATTATCACCATTTGTCAGTCACATACAACGTGTCGTATATTTTCAATATACAGTGGTCACCGCTTATTGAACTCACTTTGGGACCTGACCACTTGAGTCCATTAACCGAATGAGTCGATAAGGCGAACGACCAAAAAAAAAAAAATTAAATGCTTAAAATCAAAAACTTATTTACTTAAAAAATATTTATTGAGATTCAAGATACGTATAAAAATAAAAATCTAGCTGCACGCAATTAAAAATAAAATATAATAATATGTTTAAACACTAATAAATTTTTTAATAAAAATCCATCTAGGGTTGATTGGATTTTCCCTTCTTCGGTCAACTTCATAATCATATCTCCGTTGGATTTACGTTGCTCAAATACGCCAAAATTACCCCTTTACTGAATCCCTCTACGTAGAATTTCAAGCGCTTCTAGCATTTGGTCAGTTAATGGTGGTCTCTCATCAGGTTTCTCTTCTTCACTATCACCGGCCACATTCTCTATTGGCCATTTTGAATGTATTCTACCACATAATATCTCTTCTTCGGAGACGAATTCGATAGTTTGGACTTCTTCGTCAATATTTATCCATGCATTATAAAGTTTAGTCAATCAGTCAGTCAGTCTTTCAAGTAAAATGCCGGCATCGACTTATGTCGCATTTACATCACGTTTGTTCGACATATGTACATATTTTCTTTATCTAATTTTCAAATGACCCTATAAACGGGCGTGCGAGTCGAATAGACGAACTTTTTGCTGAGTTCTGGGATATATTGTGTGAATCGGGACCAGCCGTTTTGAGTCTAATTGGCCAATGAGTCAAATAATAATAAACCGCGAGGCGTCCAAAATTAAGCAGTGACTACTGTAATACGATAATATAACGCAGTGATGTATTCGTACTTTTTTTCTAGGGTATACGCTCAGCACGTAGGTATATTGAGGGGAGAGGGGTGGAGAGCTTAATCCTCTCTCTCTCAAAAAAAAAAAAAATGTCTAACCAAACCTAAAATTAACTTACGATGAGCCGTGGGGTATACCACCGCGTCTTTATATTTAAATTGATTTATCTCCCCCCCAAAAAAAAGTTTTTAAACATATTTACGCCGTGCAATAGGATAAGATGGAGTTAGAACTTACTTTTTATCACATAATTTCGTTCTGTTTGCCATGAATGTGGTAAAAAAAAAATTTATCTTTTACATTTAATACTTATGTCTTTGATTAATTTTGGGGTATACGTGGGTATACGCGTGTATACCTGCGTATCTCTAGTAATTTTACAGGGTGTACGCTAAATCAGTAAACTGGTGGTAGGGTATACGTCGTATACCCGCGTATACCCTCCAATAACCTAACCACTGTATTATAACGTAACCTAACGAACGCCTTCTTTATCTTGAATATACCACAAATAATGTTCCTAAAATCTAAATAAATATATTATTTCGGTCCCTAGGGACTTCAAATGTGGATTGTAGCTCACTTGTTGGCAAAAGGTTGGCGACCCCTGGCGTAGCTCGAGAACGAATGAACGAATTAACTATACTAATGATGCGCAGTCGTCGGATCGCTCGATCGATTTCTAAACGTCCGACCGGATCGCGTTCAAAACGATTACGGGGTTTAATACCGCGTCGGCACCTTTTAGGAAATCCGTGATTCGAAAAAAAACAGACTCTAAAACACGATTTACATCGACAATCGAATTTGAAATTTTTTCGTTTTCTCTCGATTTTCTTCGCGGCCGAAACGATTGTTTTCGTGCGACCGTTTTTTTTTCTTCTCTCGTACACCGTCGTCGTATCTTGTAGTTTGAAATAATTCGTTATTCGTTCGCTTCGCGGGGTGGATTCACGCGCGGAACACGACTAGTTATAAACCCGATCCGTTATTGGGTTTCGTTCGTGGCTCGTTTGTTTCGCGGACGATCGTCCGTGCACGATTCGAACGGTCGTATAATCCGTCTGTGTTGGTGAGAAAATCCCGACTCGGAACGATAATCGACGTTCGCCGCCGCCGCCGTGCCGCACACAATCGTAGTAGGCGACAGCGCTCCCGTGACGATTTCGTTCCGTGACCGTTCGAACGGACGTTCGCGTTCAAATCAATCGAAAATAGCCTCTGATATCGTTTCGTGTACGATGATATTGCCGTCGGATTTTTTTCCACGCGTTCGTCTCGCGATCAATCGAAATTAAAAAAAAAAAAAAATTATTAATATCATCCGTTCACTGCACAGTCTTTTCGTGGAATAATTAGCTATCAAGTGATAACTATAATTCTACAGGCGAAAACTTGTTCGGAAATCACGTATTCGATTTATGAATATTCGATTAACTCTAGAGAACAGCACAGATCGAAAAAATTATTTTGATCGAAAGTTGACAATCGAATGAACGTTTTCGACTGATTAGAGAATAGACCCCCGAAACCGAAATCTGGTTGGTTGATTTTACACGCCGTCGCATTCGCGCAGTATCTATAATAATATTCGTAACTGCTTACCGTACGATGAAACCGAATTAAAGGAGCGCGCGCACACACGCAGAGACGCTCGTCTCGTGGAATCGTTAAAAACTGCTCTTACTATATACGTTTTCTCTTAAAACGATTATTTAATTATTAAATTAATGTATAATTATAGTTTAAAAAATAACGATTTTTTTTATCAATTTTAATGACTAAAATGTTTATTCAATTATGATCGTATTTTCAAATATACAATTTTTTATCAGCATTTAAATTTGTTTTGTTTGTTTATATTTGTAAAAATTTCTTTCGTCGTGCAGAATAAAGTCACGGGCCGAAAATGGATGGCGAGCTACGATTCGGCCACCGTCGGGATAGGTATTTAAATAATACTTATTTTTTTTACTTTTTTTTCTTCACAATTTCATTACTATTTTGTAAATTTTTAAAAAAAATCGTTTTTGTTTTATTCAAATTAAATTTACAAATCAATTTCTAACGTGACTTTGAGATGATTTTCAGAACGATATCGTAAACGATTTCCAAATGAAATTCTACTGTTATGTCAGTCGTACCAACGCGTCGGTTAGAAACCGATGGTTTTGAGCACACGGGCGCGATTAGACGGGATGGTATTATTTTAATATTCACGTGTATCGTACAAAAAGACATGAAAAAACGTAATATTATTATTTACAATCGTTAACAACCGGTTCGTCGCGATTTATTAGATTGCACCGAGAGATAAAGGGTTTTTTTTTCTTCTTCTTCTTCATAATTGGCGGCCGAGACGCTTCTCGGCACTGAGTAATTGATGGAGTTTACCGAAAACCGCAATAAATCCACGACGACGAAGACGACGCCCCGACATCGGGAATATTATGATGTTATAACGAGGCGTTCGACGGGCGGGCGGGCGCGTACGAGATTATGCGTGCACGGAAAAAATAAAAACCGTAAATACACACTTAATTTCTACCGTTTCGGTTTTGCACCCGTTGCGTTCGCCGACGAGATCGATGTAAAACATTCCTATGGATCGTGTGCTCGGAGTAGTATAAAAAAAATGGTAGTAGATAATTTGGGTCTCGGCTATATGTACAGGGTCCGGCAAAAAAACCTCCCATATTTCCAATAGCAGTTGCAAATAAATAAACAAAGATACAGAAAAAATTCTCTTATTTTTGAATTACAAATTTTACGCCATTTTACATTAGATAAAATAATTACTTTGTTTTGAACATAACGTCTGTCAAATACCGTCCTCCATTGGTGTTACGTTGACGAAGCCTTTCTCGGAAGTTTTCCATAACTCTTTTTGTCATTGCCGGTGTAATGGCAGCCACCTCCTGTGTTATTGCTTCCTTAAGTGTATGTAGTGATGTGGAACGATGCTTGTAAACTTGCGACTTTAAATATCCCCGTATAAAATAATCACAAGGTGATAGATCGGGTGACCTCGGGTGCCAGGTGATGTCTCCTCGTAAAGAGAGAAGACGTCCAGGAAACAACTTCCTCAAAATGGCTAGTGAACGCCTTGAAGTGTGAGCTGTGGCCCCGTCTTGATGAAACCAGACTTCTCCCTCGCCAAGGTTCCTTGCAAGCTGGTTTAGGTTAGGTCGGAGGAAAGTTTCGATCATGTGACAGTAGCGATCACACCGAAATCAGTAACGGCACACCAAACTGTCACATATGGGCTGTGAAATGGCCGTTGATGAAGTTCCTGAGGGTTTTCTACTGCCCTAAAGTTGGACACCCAAACGAGTATTGTTTTTCTATCCGGAACAGAATCATGTCGGCCAAGTTGGAACCGGATGCGAAATGCTCGAAATTGCAGAACCACCATTGCGAATATACTCCTCTACGACAAATGCGCGATGTCCACCGGTCCACGTCATTGCGCCTACTAAAAATAGCACATACACCGCTATCGATCGACACCCCATCCACAGTTGTACCAACACCACATCTCACACGGGGCAACCACTAAATACGGGAGGTTTTTTTGCCGGACCCTGTATATATGTATATTAGGGGGTCCTTATTTTTGAACTTTGAAATTGTTGATATAGGGCCCCCTCACTTTTTTCATTGTTATTCGAAAATAATTTTGGTTGATTTTGGTCGTGACTACTCACTCCCTTCCTGTGCCCCTGGGGGGTTGAAAAATAGCCAACACGGGTAATTTAATTATTTTTTCGATCTAACTATATAAATATGATACTTAACGAAAAAATGTACAGAACTTAAATTGTAGAACGTACAATTTCAAATAAAAAATTGTATGTAAATTATTTATTGTAAATTAGGTATTGAGTAACAGCTAACAAATATTTTCAACAGTGAGTCTTACAATCATCGATGTAACGATAATCTCGATACTCTATGCCATAGAGTCTATGGCAACGACGAAAACCATACGTTTTGTAAAACCTTATATCTCTACAACAAAACATCAACGGTGAACTCTAAAATCATCGATAAAGTGGGAGACGATACTCTATGGCAACGACGAAAACCATAAGTTTTGTGAAAACTTATTTCTACAACAACACACTATATTATAAGGTTTCACGCGCCCTGCAATGATGGCTTTGCGTGTATATTTCACTATTTTCACTGTTTTTCTACTCGTCATGACGTGTTCATCTGTAAACTGTAGTGTAAGTTCAACTGTGCGGTAATGTGAAATAGTCAAAGAGTGACAAATCAAAAATGGATGTGCTGAATACCTATTTGTTCGATAGAAGAAATTTGAATTATAAACATTTTCCGAACAAACATTTTCTATCGTGTAATGAAGTTGTGAGTATGATATTATAACGGTCACACCATAAACGAGAAATACTAAAAATTAAATAAAACAACGAGTAGATGAAAAATATAACAATAAAATGATTTTTATTTCCATCAAACCGTAGCTTTAAAATGGTTTTCTAAAACGTGTTTACATCAAAGAGGCAAACATTGTGTTCAAAAACAGTGAAAACTCTGTCTTAAGAAACTATTAATTATAGATATACCACTACGTAGAATAAATGGCGTTTCATCGTTAAAGCGTTTTTATACGAGTTAAAATCAACGAAATAGATTTAGTAGCATCGCGAGAACAATGCAGTATAATAACATCGATAACTCTAGGACGTTATTACAATAATCGATTTACATAATATAGATGTTACGAGAGGTTCGGTAAACATAAAATATAACGACGTAAACGAATCATGAAATTTAGGCGCATTGCGGTGACTGCAGTAAAACCCATCAACTAAGAATCTTACCGAAAAAGGGAATGGACACCCGGTAGTAATTTTGTGAAATACAAAGCCAAACAAAGTTAAGTCATCGTAGTCATTGGACGTTATTTCCGTCACCGTGAGGAAAAACTTCACTCTTATATAAACGTACACACGCGGAGCACGACGGTTTATGGCTTGTGCTATAATAATATATGTCATAATAACGCACGGGAGCACGCGATTGGTCGAATCCTGTGCTCACTTTGGCGATCCACGCGGTGACGATCGATCGTTTTCATAAATAAAAATCAAAACTCGACTCGCGAACAGTTTAAATTTGAATATTATGAAAATAACGTCATAAAATACGTTTTTTCTTTCGGTTTACGCAAACGCGTAAATCGATTTAATGGGTGTTTATATATGAATATTAACGATCGTTGAATAATTATTATTATACGACCACGTGGGTTGTTGGACAAAGTTTGTTATTTTTTTTTTTTTTCTATTAATTATTTATGCACGCGAAAAGTAGGTACCCATTTTATTATTACTTACACGTCGTACGGTTTCGCGCACTCGTCCGGCCAAGACTCTCCCCGCGGGTTCATTACGGACGACTTGGCTCGAAATCGAACGCTGTCATATTTCATCCGGACCATTAAACTGACTTCGGACGGAATACAATATAAATTACGTCGATCGAGAATTTATTCCTCGGAGTCGTTTCCACGTCTGACGTCAGCATCCGCATGCGTATATTTCAAATGTTCGCGGCCGGCGAGTGTGCGCCACGCCGCCCGGCTCTGTGTGCTCGCGCGTCGCGGTCACGGCGCGGCGTGATGTCGCGGTGTTCAGTCGGTTTATCAAATAAAAGCGCGTACGCAAATAAAACAACAAATCGTTACTCCTCCGGTGTTTCTTCACCGTGGTTTTTTAGATTCTGAGTGAAGCGAAGGATCTTATGGTTTTACAATGATGTTTATTTTTTATTTTTTTTATTTATTTTTTTTCTGTAAACACTTTTTCGTATAGAAATCCTTGTCCAAAAGTTTCGTCCAGCAACTTTTTAGACTCGAAATTGAACTGAGATGGTACTTTAGAGAGGTCATTTTTCCAAAATCTCCATAGTTTTTCCAGTAATCAAGAATAACGATCGAAAAACTGTGTAAAAAGGGTAAAATCGGTAAAAATCCGCCGTAAACGAGATTTCCACTGTTCAGATTTTAGGTATTTAGTCATAAATCGAAAAGTATTGAAGCTAGAAACTTGAAAATTTTATCCAATATCAAATACATACTTTTTTATATTGGACAACATTTTCAGAACAATTATAGCACTTTTGACTTAAATATAGAACTTTTAATTTACCAAATCGTTTGAAAGTTTTTATGTAATATAATTTTAAATATTTGACAAAAAGTCCTGAAAATTTAATGTGATCTTACTCATATACCTACCTAATTATCCTAACAAAAATTCAAAAATCGTGGGTCAAGATTTTTTTTTATACACACTTTAATAAATTATTATAACTCACCAAAAATTATACAAATAACCGTAAAATACGTAAACAGTATTAAAATAATAATATATTATATAACACTGAAGCTTTGCTCAGAATCGTTTTATACTAAAGAAATGAGTCATAATTTCTTTTAAACTTAATACATTCATCACCAATATCTTGTCCGAGGACTGAAGGGACGAAGGACGAACTTGTACTACCATCATCTCACTTACCAGCTTTTTTATTCACTGTCACGTGACGCGACTCGACGTCGTCGCCATTTGCCTAGGAATCGTCGGCACTTGTCTAGAATAATCGTTTCAAAAACTGCAGCCTCAATTACGACCAGTGTTTCTTTCAGGCGTTTTGTTCCGAGGGGGGGAGAGCATCAGGGACGCCCATAGATATTTCAATCAGGGGGGAGGGGGGCAAAACAAATTGTGACTCGTGAAGTACAACTGTTTATTTTACGAGTAGGTACATAATAGTAATACGTTATTATACTCGTGATTAATGGTACAATGATTGTCGGAAAGTCACTGAGTGCCCTAATTGTTTGAGACCGACTCCTTGTAAAAAAACCTCCAATTTTGTAACTGACACGAAAAATCTCAGGAGGGCAATGCCCCCCCCATTCTGGCGTCTCTGGGGACGGGAGGGTGCAATGTGCATGAAATATAAAATACAATTAAACACAATTTTAATCTAATTAATTTGGTAAAAATGTGTTATTTTAATATTTTAAATCATGTTTTATACAACTTTTGTACTACTCGTTAGGCCGTTGAATCTTTACGGACGTAAATCTGACGGTTTATAAAATCCATACTATAAATAGCACACAAATTCCATTAAACTGATTATATTTTGATTGTTGTTTTTAGGATATTTAACTTGAAATAATTATAGTTTTAGTTAATAAATTAAACAGTCACTTGTATTTAATTCAAGTATATATCGTGATTCTATTAAATAAACAAACTATTTATATATATTATAAATTATTATAATAATTATAATAATTATTATATATATTATATTCCCGTTGTATTATGACCCCAAGTCCCCAACACATTAAAATGAAATTATTATTTCATAGTTTTAAGGTATTTATTATTTCATTATATCAAAGAAGTTAGATATTAATTTAAATCAATTTACAAACATTTTATCCTAAATCCAAGTACTTTTATTTACTTACTTTAAATAATATTTATTTATTAATTTGATGCAATTCAATTGATTCAAATTTTTTCTTTTTTCATTCATTTGAAATAATTCTTATGTAATTGAGTATAAACTAGTGGTTTAAATGAAATTCTTAATTAATTGAAGAAAACTCGAATATCAAGAAATCAATGGAATAAAAATGTAAATTTTAAGAAATGTATTTTTCTGAGTGAATTCGAATCCATATAAAAAGATAACTGATAAATAAAACAACATTTTTATATTATATCTTTGGTTTCAATCACAGAAAAATTATATTGCATGGAATAATATAAAATGTCATGGATAATCAATCATATTTTGCCCTGTTCGCATATGGATTCTAGACTTCAATTTTATTCGTTGAGTCGGCTATCTAGTTGTTTTATATATCTGTGGTTGTTCCACGGTATAGAAGATCTTCTATACCGTAGTTGCTCTAACGTTTTAAGTACTTTTATTCAATCTAATAAAAATGGACGTTATGAAAAGTGAAAGGAATAAAACGTTGAAAATAGTCGATGGTTTCAAATTTCGTTTTCATAAATTTCTAAACAATGATATTCAACGTTGGTGTTGCACAGTTAAAACGTGTAAGTATTTTTTGAAATTTGATGATAATAATATTTGTATAGATAGTTTTAAGTCTGTTATAGTTATAGTCCTAAGTCTGAAAAATGGGAAGGAAAATATTGGTTTTGTGGAAAAAGGCTTAGACGTAATTTACATATTAATAAGAAATAGATAGGCATATGTACAAAAATATACCCTGGCCGCAATTTACGTATATATAAAATATACTCGGCCGCAAGTTACGTATGTATAAAATATACCTGGGCCGCAATTTACGTTTGTATAAAATATACCCGGGCCGCTATTTGCATAAAAAATTTGCGCTGCACATGAATTGCGTCCCGAAATCTCTTTTCCACATGAATTGCGTCCTTAAGATATTTAACGACTACACGAATTGCGTCCCAATCATATTTAATGACTACACGAATTGCGTCCCAACTCCCAACCATATTTAACAACTACACGAATGGCGACCTAACGTAAAAACATTGTTTTGTTGCGAAATTTGTATCCATTTATATTAAATAAAGTTTCCATTTTTTCTCTTAGAGCCACTGATGTCATTTTTTTTTTAAATTATGAAAAATTGAAAATTATCAACAAAATATCAAACAAAATGTTACAGTATTACACTCCAAAATCCACGCCGACAACACAATCAAACTAAATGTTACAGTATTACACACCAAAATTCACGCCAGCAACTCAATCAAAAAAAAAAAATTTACACAATTACATTCGCGGCCACAACACTATCCACACTAAAAGACGTATAATCTGCTTAAAAGTTACCTTACTATTTGAAATAGAATTGGGGAAAAAATATTATTATAAAATAGTCGTTTGGATAAAGTCGGACGCAACTCGTGTAATTATTTAGATAAAGTCGGACGCAATTCGTGTACCTCCTTATCGATTTTTAAATTTCGGGACGCAATTCGTGTGCAGCCAAAATTTGAAATGGGACGCAATTTACAGAGACCCGTATCGGATCTACACGCGATATAATTTCGAACAATAGGTGCGATAATAAATTACTATGACGTAAAATTAATTACTCTCGACGGCCGTTTATTCGTACGTCGCACAGGGTCATTGACAACGTAGGTAGGTACGGCCCGAGGAGATAACACTTTTCGTTTACAACTCGGTCATTGTTGTTCCGTTTGAGGAAAAATCGAATTAAAACGACGTCCGTAAAAGTAAAAAAAAAAAAAATCTGTGATTAGCTATCGTACAGCTATCTGTATAGGTGTGAAGAAAAATGAAACTATATTAAGCGGCGTACGGTAAGTGTGTGTGTGTGTGTGTGTGTGTGTGTGTGTGTGTGTGTGTGTGTGTGTGTGTGTGTGTGTGTGTGTGTGTGTGTGTGTGTGTGTGTGTGTGTGTGTGTGTGTGTGTGTGTGTGTGTGTACTGTGTATTATCCAATAACCAGCGTCGTCGTCGCGGCCGCCGTCATTGTTTTCACTCTCAATACCGCGCGTATGATAACACGTACATAATAGTTTAAAATGTGAGGTCGACGCCCATTGTAATAAAACATCCAGAATCGTTTTGATACTCCCACACACACACACACACACACACACACACACACACACACACACACACTGCACACGCGTGTGTGCTCGCAGACACACTACGGGTATAATACAAAACGTCATAGTCATATAGCGGCTCCGACGGCGTAAAAACGGTTTGTAGGAACGTTTTTCGGACGGTCGGACGTTAAATCGGTCGTGAAACCTTCACACCGTGTTGGCTCGGAAATGAGCTGGGAAAACGCTCGCAAAACACACAATAACAGTTTTCCTTGAGCTGTTGCACGCGCGGCGATATCATTATGAAGACGAAAATATTATACGATCGTTTGTGTGTTAATATAGGTATGGTATGAGTGTGTGTGCGTGTGCGTGTGTGTGTGTGTGTGTGTGTGTGTAACACGCGTTTAAACGTTTAACGGCGACTTTTACCGCGCCGGCCGTGACTTTCTTACGTCGAACACACGCCGTGGGAGACCACCGAAAGGGCCTCGAGTCGCGAGCTCTGAGACAATACCCGTATTAGTATGATAACGCACCGCGACGATTAATATTCACGAGACGTATTCGAGAAAATTCGACGCTGTGTGTTATCGTATCGTCATTGTCGATGCCGTTATTAAGTTTCCGATGGACGTTTGAAAATGCGTTCGGGGACGACTGCGCGCACGGCGGTAAAACGTGGACAAGCCCAATGTGGCTAGGTGAACAACGGTGCGAATCGACGGGACGGTTAAATTAAAAATCTGAGTAGTAGTAGCCCGTCAATGGCGGATTTAAGTCGAGGCCCGAGGGGCCCGGCCCTCCACGGCCCGTCAGATTTGTTAACATACGGTTGTGGTGTAAAACTCGTAAATAACAGAGTAAAAAAAAAATAAAAAAATCGAATGGGTCATCTTCATTAAATATTCATCATCAGATTTAATTGTAGTTACGTTATTAAGATACTACATTTTCGAACGTATCACGTGGCATATTATAAGACATACACGGAAAACGGACGAGCCCGGTTAATCGAAATAGTTGTATAACACGAGCCGAAGAGCCAAGGCTTACGTTACGCTTCATAAATATATATGTTTTTTGTTTTGTTTTTAAATAATTGTTTGGACAACCGAGTGATTTATTTTCACCGGATGAAAAGCTTATAGATTCAAGTTCGTCACTCGGCTGTTCGAGTTAAAATATCTCACGTTACAAATATACCGACTGCGAATTTAGGAAATTATCACGGCGCAGTTAGTAAAACTACCCTGTATAAATAAATAAAATATGTTTTTCGAATGTAATCAGAGATACGTATCTTGAACATTATTAATATCATCTAAGCCCTGCAGCAGCCCCGGTCGCACGTAAAAAGTGCGCGGTCGCTTCCGTCGGCCTCGGTCGATCGGAAACGTCGACTTTTCCCAGTACGACACACACGCGGTATGATAACACTATCGTACGCCGAACCGCATATGGTCTGGTCGGACGTGACGCCCCTACCCCCCATCCCCGCCGGGAAAATCGAAAAATTAAAATAAAAAACAAAAATAAATAAAAAATAAAAAGACGTTTGATAATAACACTGTCAACAATACTCGGCACGTGTGATTAGCGTGGATCGACGAGGGTACTGTTGCCGGAAATCGCACAACACTGTACTCGCGCCACTCGTCGGTTTGCCTTACGTTCCGCGGTCGACGTGGAGAGGAGGAAAAAACACGGATTTTATGTCGATTACAAAAGTGAAATCTGAAATCGTCGGTCATCAAAACGTATACGATAAAAAGTCCGAGCGGGAGATTCCCGCTAAATAAATTACAACAACACGTAATATTAAATAAAATTAAAAAAAAAAAAAAACAAAATAGGTAAGACGAACCATTAATTTAACGTTTTTTATTATTATTATTTATTTATTTAATATTTTTACCATCGATTTCGTGTAAACGGATTTTTCCCGATCGGAAGTTTCGGAGGAATACAAAAAAATTAACGACGATAATAAATGAAATATGTCCACAATGTTTTTTCGTAAATCGAATAAATTACGTTTTTCCTGTTTTTTTCGTTGAAATCGGGCGCAATAAAATCTTCGCGAGATAATCAACAATTAATGTTAATTCCGTCGCGTTCCCTTGGATCCCGACCGTGGACACGGCAATAACAAACGCGCCGCTCGAGAGAATAAAGAAAACTTTTAATTACCCGTTTGATAAAATCAACAGCTACGTAGCTACGTATTCGTTTATTATGCTCTACGCCTTCAATGCAGATACGTGTTTTTAATGTCGGTTCAATGATTAAAAAAACAAAAACAAAAACAAAAGAGAACAAAACAAAAAACCGTGACTTATTTGTGTCAACAGAAACGAAAAATCGTGATCACTCCCATAAGCTTTATGATATTTATTTTTTTTTTACTCTGTGGTTTGACCGTGTTCACTATACACATTCTACATACCCACCCACTCACCCACCTAGGGGAAATATATTCTAAACGCACCACTGCACACACACACACACACGCACACTTTTCAACGATCGGAACTACGTGTTTATTAATGATTGTGTATTTATGTATACCTGTTATAATTTTATCCTTTGACTTTTTATAATTATTAATCTAAACTTGAAAATAATTTGAATTTGAAATTAATCTGGTGATATTACGAACGTATATCGTATTAAGATACTTTTTTTTGTTTTTGGTTTTATCGCTCAGCCCCGTGTGCGACTCGCACGTCGTCCGGAATATTCGTTTTGGTTTTTTTTTATTTTTTTTTTTTCTATAAAAGCAATAATTAGAAACGCGTTATGCGATCGAGTCGATCAGGTACGTCAGGGGTCGGCAACCTTTTTGGTGTCAAGGGCCAAAAAATAAAAATAAATTTTTTCACGGGCCATAATTTGAAATACACCTCTTTTATTTAAACAAAATATTATAATAATTCAAAATTAAATTTCTTTAAGTACATCACTGTTTGGAACATTATAACTATCGAGGTATCTACAAACAAAGTCATAATAATAATTACACGTCAAAATAATAATAAAAAAAATACATAGTAAAATATTGTATAATATTGGAAAAAATAAATAAATAAATAAAAATGTATGTGATTTTTAAGTTTGAATAGCATCAACAAGTTTATTGATAGCAGGTTTTATTTTCGATGTAGAAATCCTCAATACAGCGTTTAAGTGACCATCGGTTAATCGTGAAGCATATTTGCTTTTCCGATATTTCATTAGTGAAAAAGATTGTTCACAAATATAATTGCTCCCAAATATGGTCAACATTTTTTTAGCGAAATATTTTATTTCCAAATTATTATCAGTAAAGATTACGTGTTGTGTAATATTTTTAAACTAATTATAAATCATTGTCACGGGCCGCATAAACTCGCTACGCGGGCCGCGGGTTGCCGACCCCTGAGGTACGTCGTCGTCTCGTCGAAACCGCTCGAGTTTCGAGAATGCACCGACGTCGGTCGTGGTTCCTGGAAAATTAGACTATAATATATTATACACACTCATAACGTATAGTACGACCGATTGACCGTGAACTCGGTCGTACGGGTGAAAGAAGAATGTGTCTCGTGCGTTAACGCGTACAGAATGAATTATAATATAGTCTTGCCGTCGACGTGGCAATAATAGATTAGACAGTGGTCGTCAGTCGACGAATAGGACTTGTTAGTTATTCCGGTATTCGTGATATACGTATACGAAAAGTATTTCGAAAATCGAATGACCACCTCGCGGAAAATCGTTCCACTTTCAACACGTTCAATGTCGACTGCGGTGCAAGTAGTAAGTACACATTGTATTTGTGTGGCGCATTTGCGTCGTTACTTTTGCAAATGACGAAAACGCTCTGAATTTTAGGAGTTTCGCCACGCGGCCGTTGTCTGAAATTCAAAAACCAAAAAAAAAAAAAAAATTAATAACCCACCCCGAACCGATAAACCGTTTGTGGTGCAGTGGAAGGCGGATCAGAACTGTATTGCTGATTTCAAAGAACTGTAGAGCTAACGAAATTCGAAAGAAATTCAAAATGGATTAACAAAACATAATAATAACATGTCGTCATTTAAAAATGATTAAAAATCGCTAAACTTTAGGAATATCGTGCACGTGAGATGAGCTCACGTACGTGAGGTAATAACATAATAATACACCAATTATATGTATAAACCAATCGTAATGTTAGTTGGTTTAACGCAAACATGGTTTATCAATAATCAAGGAATTAATAATTATTCCAACTGATTTACATTGGTTATTTTCATCATAAATGTAATTTTTCGAAAAGTAATAAATCAGTTCTGTACAATTCAACATCATTCCCTCCCCCCCAAAAAGCGCGCGCGCTTGTGTGTGTGTGTGTGTGTGCGTGTTCATTAAATTATAGTTTTGAATGTGCACTACTTCTTTAAAAACTCACGAGCCGCCACTGAGAGTAACACTAACCCGTCCGTAAGGACGTCTATGAGGACGAGGGGCGTCGTGTACACGGGACCGCGACCGCCCCGACGACGACGACGTACCGACGCGTAATTGAATACGGTCGACGAGCACACGTGGCGGCGCTTACGCGTTTGTGATTTATCGTGCGCGGGCGCTTGAAAAAAAGAGAAAAAAAATCTCTCTCCGGTGATATTTATGTAATTCGTCGTAGCATTACCTGCCGAGTGTTTGCCGTCAAAACGACGCGTGGGTAAGGCTGGACGGCGAAAGGTCAAAAATTTGCATTCTCTCGGCGGCGCGGCACACACGACCGCGTTTTGACGTACTGCGTTGCCGTGGCTCTGGGTTCGCGGAGGTAAGACGAATCGCCGTTATTATCCGTCGTCGACGCGACAGAACTGTATATACGACCTGTGCACGTGCGACACGCGATCGTCGGCTCGTTACAACACAGAGCACCAGCTGTTAGGTTAGCACAGAGCTAACCAACTGCTGCAGTGACGACGAGCGATAATCGCATAATACGCGTACCATTTAGTTAGCACTTACCAGTGACAAACTTACGAGTGGACAGTGGACACTCGAAACGCGCGTAAACCCGAGAGAGTTAAGTGTTTTTTTTTCTTATTGAAAAACAGACGATCTACAATCCATATACAATAGCACAGTGGCGGCGCGAGAACGTTTATGTGAGACATTTGTCTCACAGCTAAAAGGGGTGGTGGGTGGGTAGGTATCTATAGTGGCTAGTTAGTAGGTACTGAAAAAATATTGAGTACTTTTAATGATGACACATATAACGTAAGAAATAATTAAATTTATAAACAGTCATGTTCATATAGACTCTAGGTGGGTCGTGTGTACTGCAATTAACATTTTCTTGTCTCACGGTCAAAAAAGTTCGCGCCGCCACTGCAATAGCACGCACGATAAGTAGATGAGATAAAAATAATACAAAATATATAATATATTATATAATATACATTTTTTTTTCATTTTTTTTTTTTTTTATAAAATTAACTTTTCCAAAAATATAAAAACACAAATTTGGATTTTAGTATTTTTTGCATCTGGTAACAAAAATTAACACGTGAACATTTTTGTTTAATTGAATTATTTATTTTGCGATTCAGGTAAAATTATAAATCTTATATTGTGTAAATACGTAGTCTATGTGTTTATGCCAAAAATGTACAATAATACAAATAAATGTTTTGTCATTACTTAGTTTTAAGCATCTTGGTATGCATTTGTATTGATAAAAATACCAGGGCACTTTATGACATAGATCAGGGGTCTTCAACCCACGGCCCGCGGGCCGCATGTGGCTAGCTTCGTCATTATTTGCGGCCCGCGATCACATTTGAAATATAGCATGTGTCAGCTTTTATATTTCGATAAAATTAAAACTGCCATGAGCCATCGATATTGAAAAAAATGGGAAAAGTGCAATAAAAAAAATTAAATTACCTATTCTTACATGTTATAAATGTTGGCTGTTTTAATGATACCAATAATAATAGTTTGTAATTTGAAATTTATTCATGAAAATTGTAATAGTAAAACTGAATTTTAGTATAAAACACATGTTTTCACTACGGATGCGGCCCGCGAAATTTGTAGAAAATAATGTGTTGCCCTCTCCATAAAAAGGTTGAAGACCCCTGACATAGATGTTATGTAGTTTGAAAATTTTTTTTTTAACTTTTTTTCTGACTAATGTAAATTTTATTTCCCATCTTAACTTTAAACCTATCGTGTTAAATTTTTTCTTTGTTAACTTTTAACTGTAGGCAATTTAATGGAATTAACTTAACTTGTCACAGTATATTATTAACCTGCCCCCTTCCCACCTTTAATAATACGATAAACGATAAACGCTGCCCTCGCGTTTCGGCCACATATACGACTGCGGAAACATCTGGCAAACACGGCGCGGAATACGTGCGGTAATGTCGTGCGACTGAACTATCGTCTGTTTTTTTTTTCTGGACGAGGGTTACACTCGCGTCCGTACGCGTTTACGTATGCGTACGCGGTTCACGCAAACGACGACTGTCGTTGACATTTTACCCGTAGACGCCGCCGAAAAACCGAATAATTTTCGACGACAAAAAAAAAAAAATATTTATAATAATAATAATAATATTATTATTATTATTATTATTATTATTATGATTATTATTATAATGTAAAAACCGACGTGATGTCTCCGACGAGACCACGGCGGCACCTTGTACCGTCTGCGGACGTCACGTGTATCCGTGCGACGAATACTGAACGTCCGTCGTGGGACGGCGGGAAGTCGATAATATTTGTGCACTGTACTTGAGCCCACCTGGGCGTTTACACCAATTAATAAATAAATAAATAAATAAATAAATAAATTTGCCGCGTAGGTACGTCGTCGGTGAACGCGCGTAATAACGTCGAAATAACACACGAATAACGCGTTGTTATGTTGTGAAACACGTCAGGCGCGTAAACTAGGGTGACCTGTAGACGTCCTGTTTTTTTACAGGATCGTCCTTTGTTTTAGAGTCGTGTCTTGTTGTCCTGACGAACGTCTCTCGGGACGATTTTTGTCCTGTTTTTTAGTCAATCTTATAAAACTTACAAATTCGTTTACATCACGTAGGTACGTTGTACACAATATACCCCCGAGTTATTAGATTTTATAAGTTTTACGGAACAAGAAGACAAATTCAAATGTGTAGACATGCGATCCGAAAAATTATCCATCGATATGAATAGAAAAAACGTCTTGAGAAAAGTGAATATAGGAATAAAGTATTTGAGAACATTAAAAAAAGGTTTTAATTTATCAAGTAACTTCTTTTTTTTAATTATTTATTTTTTTTTTTATGTATTATTTAAAAATGATGAATTAGTTTTGTAACTTATTTATAAAAATATAAATAATATTGTATACATATTAGATAATATTTCAGATATGTTAAATGATGTAGTTTATTACGATTAAAAACGTTGATAAAAAATTTGATTAAAATTATTTTAAAAAACTACGAAAATATTTTCAGCCCTGTTTTTTTAATATGGTCCCCTAGCGTAAACGGTGCGTTCTTCACTCCGCGGCCGCGTCGCGAACGATATATTGTACGTACGAAAACGTAATACGAATTCACCGTCCGCCAAACGGTCGGTAAAACGAAATAAAAAATACGATTTTACACGCGTGAATCGAAAGCGAAAGAGAGGACAAAGAAGAAACTCGTTTTCTCGGCGACATTAGTCAACATCGGTTTTAAATCGATTTCGATGTAATCGAACGTAAATATTCGTCAAGACGCGCGCGCGCGCGGTGCGTTTACGTTTGGGAAAGGTCAAACCCATACGTGGCGTACGAATCCACTTAAAAACCGTGATTTATCGCAGTCCGGCGGAGTGTTTCTTAGTTCTGTTGTTTTTTTTTCCCCCCGAGCGTTTTCGAAAGGTCACGTGGAAAAAACGCCGAACGATTGATGTTGTACTCGACGACGCGGACAGACGACTGCGCGCCCGGCGAAAATTTTAGAAACTCCGGTTAGAATATCCGGTGATCTCGAAAATCGTAGAAACACTCGCGACGGGGACGTGATGGGGATTTTTTTAGAATTCGGCGCGTTCGTCACGGTGCCGGACAAGCGATCACGTTCGGAAAAATGTTCGTGATCGGAGCTGCGCGGCAAACGCCTTGTTCGGGAGCAGCCGAATCGGTTCCCGTTTGGTCGAATTGGTTCCCGTTTGAAAAAAAGGTATTTGATTACGTTGAGCCGAATCAGTTCCCGTTTGTGTACTTGTGAAATCGTAACAATTTTAATTTTAACTTTTGATAATTGGTTTCTAATTACATAATGACAGACAGTATCTTTTCACCGAAAATCTGGGCTAGATTTGACAAAAATATTGATAGGACTACAAATTGTTGCGAATCGTTTCATTCAAAGCTTAATAAAAAATTCACAAGTGCCCGTCCTGATATATTTTATTTTATGGAAACTTTAAACAGCATTCTGACATTAAATTATATTAAATTTCGAAGTCATAATACAATAAAACTTATTAGCAAACAGGAAAGTAATAACTAGGGCTAGGATAGTATAGGATTTTGCATTTTTTTTTAGGATTTACAGGACATAGCTTTTCAAGCACAAAATGTGTTTTGGTCATATACGAGTCCAAATATATAGTTTTTATTTTGCCTTTTTTTGCATTTTTTGTACTTTTATGGATTTAGGGTCATTTTGTAGCATTTTTAGGTCATTTTTTCAATTTTACGGGCATTTTTTATACTTTTTTGGAATCTAGATAATATTTTTATATATTTTCATTTACACTAGATGTTCTCGATAAAAGTTTTGAATTTGTAACAGAAATAAATCATATTCAATATTTCAATTATAGAGATAGTATAGAGAAAAATCTTCGATACCGCGAGTTATCTTACTCGTTAAATTAAATGACAGTGATGCGGAGAGTACAATGTGTAGTAGTCACATAATAGTGCATGATAAGTCCAAACTTCAAACTTTATTATTCATATCAAGAAAATCCTAAATTAACATTTTTTTTGCTATTTTTTTATTATATTATAATCTAAATAATTTTGTAACGAAATATTAATTAATAAATAATAATTAATAATTATAATGCATTTTAATAACATTTTAAAATCATTTTTTATCTTTTGGGCATTTTTTAAGGTCATTTTTAGGTTATTTTATGGTCATTTTTTAAAGACATTTTTAGGTTATTTTAACGTCATTTTTTTAGGTTTTTTGGGTCATTTAAATCCTAGCCCTAGTAATAACAAATACTTGGAAAATTGTACGACTGAGTACATTAATAAAAAGCATACGCGAATTGAATATTTAAAGAAAGTTTGTTTCAAATTTGCAAATCAACGTTTTTAAATTGCATTCAATATGTTTTATTATTTTGATGACTAGTTGACTTACAAATCAACAATTTCAAGTTTTATGTATTGTATTTAATTTTCAACACAAATTAACGCATATATTTAACCAAGCCTACTTTATGGTTGGTGGTCCTAATCCTGTTAAATTGAGAAGGAAAATGTGCGTAATTTAACGGGAACCAATTTGGCATACCTCAAAAAAGTACCTTTTTCAAACGGGAAACGATTTGGAGTTTAGACCAGGGAACCAAGTTTTTGTAACATTCAACTAAATTATTTTAAAGCAGATAATTGAAGTGGAAAAGAAATGATAATGTAGTATAGAATATTATAAATAAACTGGAGTGCCTATATCCAATGTTACACACAATTAAGGTACGTATGAAGGTGAGATAAATGACCCCAGAGAACATAGAGCGATTGTCACAGACAATGTAAATAAGTGACAGTATTTGCGTATGTACTTCAGTACATCAATATCTAGATCAATATTACTGGGTCATGTGAGAGTCGTTTAAGAAACCGAAAAAATCCTATCGAATAAGAGAGCGAGAGATAATATTTAGAGCGTCCGCGTCGTCGACGGGCGCGAAATTCACGTGAGTTTTAGGAAGTCCGATCGTCGTGCGCAGTTACGCTTTTATCGCGCTCTCAAATCTCGCGGATCGATCGCCGCGCCGTCCTTGGCGAGCGCGTGCTCGTACCGTTTCACCGCGTATAGGCACACACAACAGGTATATTACGGGCATCTATATATTTTGATATCACGAGCCCGCGGCCACCGGCGAATACGATTTTTTTTTTAATCTTTTTAGTTTTGTTTTTTTTTTTTTTTTCCAAGCATCGACAACAGGACGGCGGCGCACGCGATCGAGGAAATCCGTATGCGTCGCGTGCGAACAACAATACGAATTCGACGTCGTCGTTATCACGTTTCGGTGTACACGACGGTAATATTTACCAACATTTATCACTCACTCGCGTGTATTACGACACACACACACACACACACACACACACACACACACACACACACACACACACACACACACACAGTGGCCTTAACCCTGTCAGTCAAGACGTGAGCCGGGTCGGAGAGGGGGTGAAGATCACGAGCTGCCGCCGATTCTGCCGCGGCCCCGCGTGAAACGTGATTCGCACGACGTTATGTTTTTGACGCGTATAATCGCATCGATAAAATAATATCACGATAATAATGCGATCTCGTTGTACGTTTAGGTACTCGTTATGATTTATACCCTCGTGTAGCGGCGCGTGTCTCGAAATCCATGGTGAATCGATCGCAACGATCGATTGAACTTGATTTTTGTTCTCGTAGTGTCGGTTCAATGTGAGTTCGAGTTCCGCGTATCGATGTCGATCGTCAGGTGTGTGGAGAGGAAAAACATCGACTTTATATCCTTAATGATTTTGTTCGGTTTTGCGGGGGAAAAAATGAAATTCGATCGTGATTACTTTTCCTCCCAAGAACGATAGAAGTTATCAATAAGGGTTGTGAAACAGTTTCATGATTCAAAAAATAATTAAATCGCTCTTAAAAACAGATCAGCCTGTTAAAAAAAAAAAAAAAAAAAATGAATATTTTCACAATATCATCGTAAACCCATAATTTAGCCACAGATGACGAGTTTCCAAATATCACATTTACGACCATTGGTACATAATAAATCCATTATTAGATTAAATAGTATTATCTTAAATAAAAATTTTGAATTTTTTGAAAACCAACTCGTCGGTAAAAATCGTAATGCAAGCGACCGTTTTATAGTATGGTCATCTTTATGAAACTCTAAGCTTGCAAAACTCGAAATATTTGCAATATTATTATTTTTTTTTTTTTAAATCAATTTTTCTTGTTCATTTTCAGATGCTCAATCTATAAGTACACGAATCGGAGAGAGTAATGTTGAAATCGACAATGAATACGAATTACTTTGATGTTTGACACGGTTGATTCGAAAAAAAATTGTGTTAAAACTCATTTCAGTCGCAGTAATAGATATTGAAGTTAATATTCATCATTTTTTCAAAAAAAATCTTTCTCTGAAGCTTAATATTTTGCATATTCATTACTATTACTACTTATCATGATCGGGACCCAATTCGTGATTTTTTGAAGTGATGAAATATCTCCGGACCCAACTCAAATTTTCCCATTGCACATCTTCCCGGGAACAGGTCGATACTGCGAGTGTATCGTAACGACGATTTAAGATTTTGCTTTTATGAAATCATCTGGCACTCGCCGTGTGTGTTCTGCGAAAATCGTAAATCACGTACGATGAAAACGAAAAAAAAAAATTCATAAATTCGATATGCGATCTCGAATATTCTCGAATTAAGTAAGAATTTATTTAAATAAGTAAAAAAAAAAAAAAAAAAAAACGTCGAGTCAAAATTATTTATATTATACGGTATTCGATTTAAAAGAAAACAGAACAATTAATTTTAGTATTTTATTATTATTATTATTATTATCACATTTGCCTTCGTTCGAAATACCTGCATAATCTGATAGTTCGTAATTTATCGTCGTTTTTAAACATCTCCCGTTTCATCGTTAAAAAATGAGTAGGTACTCGTGCAAATCGTCAGTGCCGCGGCGACGTGATCGAATCAAAACACGCATATAAATGAATCGATTAATTAACTAATCGAGCAATAAGTACGGTGAGAATATTATATAATTTAAATTTTTTTTTTTTAATGTACAGTAAATTATTCAGAAAACACAATTTTTCAGCGTGCCGTGTAAATTTATCTCTCAACGCGCACTATAATACTCCGGCACCGGTCCAACAACACACGTGACTCACGCGAGCAGGATACGACGCGACCCGTACGGTATAGTGGTGATATTAATATATCATCGGCAAGACGCGCACCGTGTAAAATCGGAGCTACGGTTTGATCCGATTGAGATTTTACCATTAGAGTGTTTGATGCGTGTGCGGCGATCGGACAGTCGCTCAGAGTGGCGTTTATTCTGTATCCGGCGCTTGTGTACGTGAAACGATAACATACTGCGTCGCATCGACAGAGCCAGTGGCGCCGAAGTCAATTTTTAGAGGTATTATAAGAGGTATTTTTAGAGGTTATAACTGTTGGGCCCGTATTTTTATGCAAAAATTATTGTTAAATATGCGCTGAAAAATTCAAAAGTACGCAAAAAAAAAAAATTGTATATGTGCTTAAAAAACCAAACATTAAAAAAAAAATATATATATATATAGTATTAAGTTAAAAAAAAAAAAAAAAATACAATTTAAATATAATTTTTTTAAATGTGTATATAGCATAAAAATGCGTGTTAAATATCGAATGAGTACCAACATGATGTAACAAAATGTGCTTTTAGATTATCAAATTGAAAACTTTTACGATTCTCACGTAACATCACCTTGTATTTCGAAAAACTTCTTTCCACGTACGCTGACACAATGGGTGCATATTTGAAACGAGACATATCTTCTGGTGACAACTCTGCAAGGTCTTCATCGTCGTTTATTATTTCTCCACTTATAGTTCCAGGAATTTTTTTTTTTGTGATAATCCGGGATTTTTTGATAATACTTCCGATTGTTTAACTTGAGCAAATTCAATACCTTGTCCTCCATCACTAAATTTATTTTCAAAATTTTGAACCAGTTCTAGACTTTTTACAAGATTAACGCCCGATTTTTCTAGACACGTGAAAAAAAAAAAACAAAAAAAACATACTTATAATGACACCTATTTTGCAACAATTTATAAAATAAAAATAATATCAGATATCACACAATTTAATTTAATAAAACAACATATTAATCAGGTAATGAAAAACAATGACAAAACTATCAATCTCATAAGTTAATTTATCGATAAACCAATTGGTGAAAAATTGTTTTTTAGGTCTCCCGAATAATTTCGAAAATGCCGTTTACGCCCTTTAGGTTCGTCACCGTCGAATCAAAGTGGACCAAAGTCCGGTACGGACAAGATTCGATCAAAATTTCGATTTTCACCGGGTTCGGTGTTATGATAAAATCATAATATTATAGTAGGTACGTGTTACACGCGCATAAAACGCTATACGCGCACACGCGTTGCTCATAACTCACACGTTTGGGCGAGAAATCTGCGTTTTCAAACGTTTCTCTTTCGCCCGTTTCCCGAGATGAAGTGAAACACCAAACTCGCGCCACGCACAAATAATCATTACTTATTATTATTATCATTGTAACGTAATCGGTTTTTTTTCGTTTTTTAACCGCATACAACGCGGTAGGAAGCCGTAGACGCTTCAATTACATTCCGGTTCGAGCCGATCACGTACGTGATCTACACCAGCGTTTCTTAAACTTTTTTATTCATAGTGTATACCAAACGGCAAGTCGGTGATGAATTCGGAGCGAACAATATTCACAGTCGAGTTTCCGATCGATATTATCAGTATAGTCCAGGGGTCGGGAACCTGCGGCTCCGGAGCCGCATGCGGCTCTTTAACATGCAACCTGCGGCTCTTTAGATAATTATCAATATAGAGTTATCCGTAAAATATAAATTATATTATACGTTTTATATTATGTTACGTTATTATATCAAACGTTTTCAAATATGAACTTTATTAAGAATAAATTAAGAAATCAACTAAATGATATCAGCCTTGATGCTTGTTTGAAGTTGAAAACTACAAATTACTCTCCAGAATTGAATAAGCTGTCTGGAGAAATTCAGTGTAAAAAATCCCACTAATATTAAATAGATACGTTATTTTGTGTTTTATTGTGTTTAATTGAATAATATTATACTTGTATAAACAATAATAATATAATAATGAATTAATGAAATAAAGTTTTTCTATATTTTCTAAATTTAAGACGTATTATTATGTTTTTATTTTATTGCCTACTAAAAAAAGGTTGTTTAAACCTGTGCGGCTCCCTGGATATCATAGTTTTGTATTTTTTTAAAAGAATGGCTCTTTCCTGCGAAAAGGTTCCCGACCCCTGGTATAGTCGATGGATCGCGACGACGCACAGTGGTCTGAAAAGTGATTTTAGCTTGTCTAAATTAATATTAAATCTAATTGTACTTTATATTACTATTACCACATCAAAATATTTGTTTTCAAGGGCAACGAACACAAATTTAACATTTTTTTTTTGAGTTCAACCTCAAATTATCAAAAATTTCAGGTTGAAAAAAAAAAATTTTCGATTTTTTTTTTAAATAACTTTTTTAATTTAATTTAAAATATACAAAGATAGAAAGTGAATATAATTACATTGTGATATTTAATCAATATTTATAAAATTTTGAGCTTCATCGGAGAGCTTCAGTAATTTTTTTTTTTTGGTATGTTACGTAGACTGGATATGACCGGGTCAGATGAAACGCACAATATATGTAAAAGATCTTCATTGTTATTAATCCTAGTTTTTTTTCTTGTGTGATGTTGTCTAAAATCCCCACTTATATAACATTTCTAAATTACTCATATGTGATTCTATATGTCTAATATCTGGTGTTTAGTAGTGTGGTCTAAGAGATCTTGCATTGAAATTTTGCAACCTGATTCCATAATTTCTATGTTATTCGGATAACATTTTTTTCCCCATCAATTATATCATCGTACGGAGGATATATATCACAATTCCGGTTTTTCGAATTAATTCGTATATTAACATATTGTTCTTTTGTTAATTTATTTTCTATTAAAAATGCTAAGGCTTCATCGTCTTGTATAGGTTATTCATAATATAAATAATAACCACAAATATAATTTTGTTGAGTTCAATAATTTGGATTTAGACAAGCTAAAATCAATTTTCAGACCACTGTGCGACGGCATTTGTAGCGTGAAAAACGGCCAATTGTTTGTCGTCACAGTGGTCGACGACGAAATCACAATAGATAGATATTCGACTTTTGCACGGTACCGCGATGGCGACGAAAATCCAACGAGCTCTTCCGAGGACGACCCCGTGGCCTTTTCCCTCCTGGTTCCCGATTTAGTACTATTTTGGTTACTGCATCAGTATTCCGCCTCATGAAATGTCCTACCCACTGTAAGTTGTAACCCATTGATTCTTTATGAACCAATTATTTTATATTATTTTTAATTCTTTCTTCGGTTCTCGGTTGAACTTCCTACGCCACTGACCTGTCCTCGCGTCCCTTACCGGATCGCATATCTTTCTCGATATTTTATTTTCAAACGTCTCAAAATCGTCGTTCTGTTATACTCGTAGTAGTCCATATTTATCTTTCTACTTTCTCAACCATATCGTGTTAGTATCTGTCTTATGATTGATGTGTAAAGTCTTATTTTTGTTCGTTTTGAAAATAATTCAGACTTGAAAAACTTTTCTTTTTTTTTTAAGCGACAAATAAAAGTCTCGGTTTTTTTAACATTTTTTTTTTTTTTACCAGTTTTTTTTTACTACACGTCTACTGCTCGTTAAACCGATTATAATATTTCATATTGACGCGAGGTTTTTATGAAACGCGAAACGCTTACGCGGCAATAAAATTAGAAAACCTCATCGTAATCGCAACGTAATGACCGTTTCGATATTTCACACGAACAAATAAATAATTCATAAACGAGTCGTAAACAATATTCGGGCCGATTGCCACGAGATTAATGAATAAACATGCGCGCGTATGCTGCAGCGGCGCCGCGCCGAGTCGTACCTGTGCGCGTGATAAAAACGTAACGTAGAGGACGTGGGTGGCCACCGCGGTCGCAACTTTGAGTTTCACACGCGTGTTTCGAATAAAACGGCGAATAAAACACGAGACGTGCATCTCGTACGAGTTTCCGGAGCCGCAAAGTCTCCGCGTGGGTTCGTCCGCTCGTCCTTACCGAGACCGACGCTTTTCAGCGTTTTGTAGATAATAATAATAATAATAATAATAATGATAATATAGCCGTTTTTCGAGACGCGAACGGACAGACGGTTTTGTGACGGGTCGCGATTTACGGAAAATGGTTCCGAGATTTTCCGAACGGTGCGACCATACGTGTTGTGCGGCTTAAAATTCAGAGGTTCCCGGCCTTTTCCGATAAGGTGAATCCAAAACGTAGGTATAATACTTTTATATTTTACAATAAAAATTATTACATCGAAATTATATTTTTATTTTTAATTATTATCGCACGATAATCTTTTTGTTTCAGAAGTCGAAAACCAGTTCAACGTGTTACCGTTGAAATCTAGGCGGCGTTTTATCGATGCTTATTTTATACATAAACTCTTGAATGGCCTTATAGACAGTCCAGAATTATTAGAAATAATTCCGTTTAACGTACAGCAAATCGCCACCCGTAATTTTCGTTGTTTTTACACTGAAACACAATCAACACGTTTTGTTCTAAGCAGCCCTATATACCGTATGTTAACTTTACGTAATGAATTAAAAGATTTTGATTTTTCTGTAGATGATAAGGGTAAAATATTAAGAAACCATATATTCGAAATATTATAACTTATAGAAGATCATTATCATTATCAGGGGCGTATTTATGGGGGGCTGATGGGGCTTCTGCCCCCCCCCCCGAAATCCAGGAATTGTTTACGAAGTTGGCGTATTATGTCATATCAGATGTAAATCGTAAAAGTTCAATATAATTTTATAGAGAATTATTTATAACAACGAACCAGTTATTGATGTAATGCGTCTGACGATTTTGATCATAACGGTTATACCTTTGAGTTCGGTTTAATAGGCGGAATCTGGGATTTGAGATAACCACCCCCCCCTCCCCCCAAAAAAAAACTAAATACGCCCCTGAACATTATTATTATTTTAATTAATTTGTACTATTCTCATCATATTGTTCCAGGTTATAATAATTATACTCTGCAACTGTACTCTTGCCCCTCATGGGCGTGAACTCTTAATAAATAAATAAATAAATAAATAATATTATTTGATAGTCACGATTGATTGAAAATCAGGGAGCTCATGGAACACTAATGTGACATTCGGGCTTGGGGTTTTTTACACAAATCCTATTTGTTTGTGGTCGAATAGTCGAAAGACGTACTCTCTCGTTTCTTCTTCAATGAACTCTATTTTTGCATCCGTTTATTTGTTTTCGCGTTTAAAAGAGTGGAAAACGTGTGGTAAAAAACGAGCGGTAGAGTGACGATTCTATAACAGTCCACGTCCAAGAGATAGCAATAAAACCGGTATGAACATTAAAACACAGATTGAACATGTCGATATTTCTACAAATAATGCGAAACACGATAGGTATATACATATTTTATAGTCTGTTTTTTTTTCACAGTGTTATATTTTTCATGAAATCGTTTTTTCTTAGTACATTTTATTTCTAATGATTTCCCGGAACGCCGAATAAAGTTCGCGGCACCCCGGTCGGGAATCTCTGGCTCAAACGATGATGAAATTTCTCTGATTCGAGAATTAAACGTCGGAGATTTTGTACGACCTCAAACGAGTGGAACGATCGAAACGTTGTAATAAAAACGATTTATTGCAGTATTGCCGAGGAGCAGGTAAACGCGTTTTTTCTTTCCTCAAATAAACGATATTTATTCATACACGCCGTTAAGCAAGAGGTAAAAATATGCTAATCGAGTCGTTTATATATTTCACTTGTACGAACGTTAACGTACGTTATCGAATGATTTAATTATTATCGATGAAAAACAGTGTCTATACACATTTCTGTATAGGTACGCTCTGTACAATGTATCAATGTGTAGTTAATGTATTAACAGAAAAATAGACGAGTCACATAAAGAACGTGAATATGTATTTTTATTCAAATCGTCGTTTTCTGAAGAACGCGCCAAGTCATCTAGGATTACACAACGTACTCGCGTGACAATAGTCGAAAACCCGCACGATATTAATAAACGCCTCCGAAATCCGAATATAATACCAAACCGACACGAAATCACATTATACTATCAAGTCTTGTGACGTCCGTCCCCTCTTTGTTGTGCGCCTTACTTTTTTTATCTTTTGACGGGCGTTACGTTTATGCAAAGTTCTGTTTGTTTTCACGGGGTCTCGGGGACTCGACCTCGGTGTGCACTCTCGGAACAGGGTTACCTTGTACAGAATTACTCGACGATAAGACGTACTGCGATTAATATTGATATAGCGTATTTACGCCACGATGTGATACGAAATAGTGAGTAGGCGTGTACTTGAGGACGGTGTTGACGACAGTCGTAGGTAATCGGTTTTAGGCTTTGAGGGGAAGTCACGAGGCCGTGTCCCCTTCCGGAAAAATTCTTAAAAAAAAAATTGTGTCGCGACAATAAAGTAAATTATATTATACTGTATCTTGTAAAGAATACTCGACGATAAGACGTACAATATTAATCGATACATATTTAGTCTAGCGTTGGCCGACAACATATTTTTAATAATCCATATCGTATTCATTTTTCCGATATCGTATAGCGATATCGGAAAAATATCGATAACGATTTAGTGCTGTCTGTTCAACAAGTCTAGTTATTGTTTGTTTACTAGGAACAATATACTCGGGTACGGCTATTTCCATAAATTCAAGAAAACCTTCCCCTTCTATAATAATTAAAGGTCTTAAATCTTTAATAACTAATTTCATCAGGGATTTTTGTTAGTTCCGTAGCACGTTTAGTTTTGTTTGATAATTTGGATTGAGTTTGCTTACAATATGGAATTAAACTGTTGGACGTACTTGGTTTTGCACTTGAACATTGCTGAAAATGTGATTTGAGATTTAGTCGTATTTCCCCTATAACCAATAGGACATTTGCACATTTCACAAAAAACTTGGTTTTTATTTAATATAATCACCTTATCGTTAACTTTAAAATCAAAATGTTGCCATATATTACTCCTAGCACCAGACAACGGTATTAATTTAAAGTTTTCACTCATTTGTGTTTAATTTAAAAAATATAATTATTAATTAATAACGAAATAAAATAATTACGAGGTCTCACCGCGAGTCAACAACCGGCACTGTATTCAGATTGAACTTTTTAGTGTGGTGAACTATTTCTTTCAAATATATATCGCAATATTCTATCATTTGTTTTCTACTAGATAAAAGTAATAAAAGTGAATATCCGTCAACTTTATTGTTCCTAGCCAATATATCGCGATATTTTCGATAATTATTTTTAGGTATCGATATCGAAATTATTCGGGAAATACCCACGATATCGATATCGTTGGCCAACACTAATATTTACGCTATGACGTGACACGAAATAGTGAGTAGACGAGGACCGTGGTGGACTTGAGGACGGTGTTGACGACAGTCGTAATCAGTTTTAGGCTTTGAGGGGAAAAGATGATGCAGTGTCCCAAAAACTCGTAAATACATTGTATTTAAAACAATGGACGATAATAATGAAGTAAATTATATTGCGGTCGTGGCCTCCTCCAAAACGAAACGATAGAGCCGCCACTGGTCGGAACGGTGCACTGGTCGGAACGGTGGCCTTCACTCTTCAGACTCCTCGGCTGTCTCCTCGGTCCACTATACTTTGTCCGGCTGTTCTGACTAGGGATGTAATGTGTATTCGAATAATCGAATTATTCGAGTATTCAAATATTCGAATTCGAATAGTTCTACCGTAAATAATTCAAATATTCGAATAATTCGAATAATTCTAATATCCGAATATAATATAGATGCTACAATACCTAATCGGGATCCGTAATAATTGGATACCGGGAATAATACTAAATTAATAGGTAAGTGACTACGGGTCTAGTTAACAGGCCACTTTTTTGGGGATTTTTTGGTTTGAAATAATTAACGAACTTAGTTAATAGTAGAATTAAATAAATAGTGTAAAAGGCTTATCGTGGAAAAATAGATATAACAAATTAGGTATTGTAGCATCTATATATTCGAATATTCCAATTATTCGAATTATTCGAATGTTCGAATTATTTACGGTAGAACTATTCGAATTCGAATATTCGAATATTCGAATAACTCCCATCACTAGTTCTGACGTCTTATATCCACGCCGAAAACCCTTTACTCGGCATTCATTTGTACGAGGAAGTATACCCAAAAGAAACCGAGCTGATGTTGTGCGGTACAGAGTAGTAGTAGTAGTACCGCATTTTTGCCGATAACGGCGTATAGAAGTACTTCTTAGTTCTCAACAGTCAATATGCCAACGGCCGTCACCGTAGAAGGTTTTGTGACATGTGTGTAATTTTTGTTTTTTTTTTAAAGTTATTTTACGTTCTCGTCATTTTTGTATTAGATGATTTGCGGTGAACAGCGCGCGGCTGTCAATTTTTGCTTCTAGCTCGGAAAAATGGGCACACAAACCCTTGACATTTTTAAAACGGCTTACAAAAGTGACGTTCTAAGGCAAACTTAAGTATTTGAGTGGTTTTGCCGTTTCAAAAGTGGCGAAATGTCGATAGACGATCAAGCTCGCTCTAGACGTCCTTCGACGGCGCGAACCGACGAGAATGTAAAAAAAAAATCCACAAAATTATCCTAGAAGATCGACAGCAAACCATCGAAGAAGTGGCGGAGAGGTCTGGTGTGACATGGAGTTCAATACAGAGAATTTAAAGTGGAGATTTTGGGGATGAGACGAGTGTCTGACAAAATTTGACAACGCTCCTGCTCATCACACAGCCCTTTCTATGCGGTGGTTTTTGACCGAAAATCGTATGACCTTTTGTGGTGTCCCATCCACCTTTTTCACTCGAACTGGCCCCCAGCGACTTATTTTACTTCCCCGAAATGAAAAGGAATAGGAAAGGAAAGCGTTTCGCGGACATTGATGAAGTTAAAAAAAAAACGTCGGAGGCGCTGGCAGGCATCACAAAATATGAGTTAAAAAAATTCTTCGAAAATTGGAACAAAAGATAGGACGACTGCGTTAACTCCAACGAAGACTACTCTGAAAGAAATTAAATGTTTTTTGTTTTTAAAAATGTAATAAATAACTTTGTATGAAAATAGTTCCGTTACTCTTGGATACGCCGTCGTATTTGACGTTTCGCACTGCACTCTACGACAGCGGTTCTCGACCTGTGGTACACTAGTGGTAAGTGGAAAGTTCATAAGTGGTACTCAAAGAAAATCATCCCTTATAGAAAAAAAAAGAAAATTGGAATGAATCGTTATTCACAAGCTGTACGGTTTCTAATCCCTTTCGTGTCTTGCTTATTTGTGCGAAAATACATTTTCTCTCTTATAGTACACAAAGAGTTAATATATATATATATAAATAAATTAAACGTAGAAAGTGATTTGAGACTTCGAATTACCAACGTGGAGCCCGATATTGACGTCATCGTCCGTTCAAAACCAGGCCCGTCGTAAGATATCATCCGCCCTAAAGCGAAAATTTGAATGCTGCTCTTAAATACTAAATTAAATAGGTACATGAATAATATTGAAATTAACAAATTTGTGTCAATGTGTTGGTTCATAAATTTGAATTTGAAAAAACCATAAATAAATATACAACTTTAAAAAAAAAATTAGTATAAAACACGAGTATACATCATACACATAGGTACTATTTGTTTGAATAAAAATCAAAATGAGAAAAATATTTATAATAATTATTATAATAGCTTTTTGAAATTGTAGTGTGGCATTATAAATTAATTTTTCTTGCCTTTTTTGTTGCTAAATCTCGTACTAAATTTTTCAAGTTTGTGCTGACTTTGCTTCAATGGATAAAATTCAATGATTTTTCGTAAGTTTCAGTTTAAAGAAACTTCTTCCAGCAGACGCTACAGTCACTGGAGTCATAAAAACGATTCTTAAACTGGTCGCAATATTAAGATAGATTTTCTAAAGTTGATAACTGTAAATATACTCAACATTTTTTTACCTTGAGAAGTATTTTTTGAACATTCAATAATTTAATTTTGCCGCCTCAATTTCCTTAAAATATTTTTCCGCCCTAAAGCAACGCACGGCTTGCTTTTACCCTAGCGACGGGCCTGTTCAAAACAACACCAACCTTCTCATTGAAGTATTAAGTAAACCATAATAATAACGATAATAATTGTATCTACAAATTCAATTTAATTTCCTTTTATGCATTCAATTCTTATATTGTAATAATTTTGTAGTTCCTAATTAAATAAAATCCTACGCGTGTTAAATAAGCGTTTGCATTATTAATAAGCCCCCCACCCCAAAAAAAACCTAAGTCAGGTGATTCGTAAAAGTTTTCAAACTGTGTAGGTGGTGTACGCGAATATAAAAAGGTTGTGAACCGCTGTTCTACGGTATCTAATTCTAACCTAACCTAACCTAACCTAACCTAACCTACTTAATAATCAATGGGCGATAGACAACGATCGTTTCAGTCCATTAGTCGGCGCGTGGACCGGCATTTATTGAACTTTGCGATTCGTGATATTGTTGTTTTCCCGTCGTCGACCGTCACGGTTTGTTTGTCGTCGTTTCGCCGCCGCGAAACGTAAAAACGGGCGAAACAGTCGTTTGTTGTCGCAAGGTCACGCGGTCGAAATTTCCACCCACAACCTTGGACCATATCGATATACGTGTCAACGTTATGTCGCGGATTCGCGAATATACAGACCGGCGCGACTGCACGCCACCGCCGGCCTCATATTGTAATATCGCCAACATTACGATGACGGAATAAAATATGTCAACGTTCGACCCCGCGCGAGATTTCACGCGCGAAACGCACGACGGTCGCACGCCGTCGGACAACGTCGTCTCGTCAACGCGACCCGACCGCGATCTCGTTACTCGCGGCCCGCGAAGTCGTGAGCTCCGATTGAAATCGATGGGCTTGCTGCGACAACCAGATAAATCCATTTTTTGAAAATTTTCAAGACAACGTAAATTCAGTTTAAAAATTATAATTTACACTAAAATCCTGTCAACGATATATATATTTGAATTCTATACTCATTTTCTATACGTCATACACCTTTGAAGTTAGAATCGAAAAAAAAAAAAAGCTGGTAAGTGAGATGATGGTGGTACAAGTTCGTCCTTCGGTCCTCGGACAAGATATTGGTGATGAATGTATTATGTTTTAAAGAAATGATGACTCATTTCTTTAGTATAAAACGATTCTGAGCAAAGCTTCAGTTTTTCAGTAGTGTAATATAATATATTATTATTTAAATACTGTTTACGTATTTTACGGTTATTTGTATAATTTTTGGTGAGTTTTTTTGTAATTAAACCCTCATAAAATATTCAATTTCATATAACTCATTTAAACTTCAATTGTTATAACAATTATAACTCATTAGAAATAAACTTAAAAGAAATCAGACAATATCGTAAAAAACCGTATAATAATTTATTAAAGTGTGTATAAAAAAAACATCCCGAGTCACGATTTTTCAAATTTTGTTAGGATAATTAGGTAGGTATATGAGTAAGGTCATATTAAATTTTCAGAACTTTTTGTCAAATATTTAAAATTATATTATACATAAAAACTTTCAAACAATTTGGTACATTAAAAGTTCTATATTTAAGTCAAAAGTGCTATAATTGTTCTGAAAATGTAGTCCAATATAAAAAAAAGTATGTATTTGATATTGGATAAAATTTCAAGTTTCTAGCTTCAATACTTTTCGATTTATTGTTATTGAAATATTGTTAGGGAACATGGATTTATCCGGTTGTTGCACCGAAAAGGACATTAATTTTTATGAATTCTTAAATAAAATTAATTTTGCTCTTGAATCTTGTAGCATGTTTAATGCTATTGTTATATTATATAAATATCAAATGACAGCTTACGCCTCTAAAAAAGTAATCACAGGAACCCCGTGTCGTCACTGCAGCAAATTACAAAACACGATAAACCCATCTTTTTAAATAACTCCATCACTATTTATCGGATTTAACTGCGTCTGATTTTCAAGAAAAGTTTCTTTATACATTTCCGCAAAAAAGTGAGTTTTGGGAAAAAATGGATTTATCTGGTCGTTGCAGCAAGCCCTTCAATTTACGATTAAATTACAATGACGCGTCATTGTCCGCGGACCGACCAGACGTTTTCCCTCACGCGTCCGTCCGACCTGCCCCGAATGTCGATTTTCGAGTCAAACTTTTAAATTAAGTGCGACCACTGGATGGTTTATTTCCTCGCCATATTCGTGTTTTTCAAATTCTTGTACCTAGCACATGTTATAATATGCTTGTTATGCCTTTGGGTATAGATTGTATATTTCTAGTAAATAATAACAAATAACACATTTTTTTAAATTATTTCCCTGTGGGTGTCGTAATTTAATGCACTGCGAATAAAGCCTAAACGTGCGATCGAACACCCAAAGCTGTTGTTATTACAAAAAAATGCTTAATTCGATAATTATTGTGGATTTTACGTAAACAAATTTTAAAAAACGTTCACCAAATAATAAGTTTACCGTGTACAGTGTACAAACAGACTATAACGAGTCTGTTCGATACATATTAGAATACAATAACTTTTGTTTGGTTCCGCGTGTTTGACTTTCTCTTATTAAAAAAAAAAAAAAACTACAATCGTATGAAAAAATTAATTCTTTTTTTTTTTCTTAAGATTTCTTAGATCATAATATGGTGATTTCCATTACGGTGGAATGTCCTATAGCTTTTCCTGGCCACTACACTTGAGTTCTTGACTTAAAAATGATTTATCTCTTAAACTATTGGCCCGAAGATATAAAAAATAAAAATATCGAAATTTCCAAAAAAACGCGTTTTCTTTCACGGTATAGTGTTATTATATAATAGTAATTAACGTTTAAGAAAACAACATTTTGAAAATCATGTACGCGATAAAAAACGCAAAAAAATTAATTTTTACACATAATTAACGTGTAGTGATGTCAGTGATGTAAAAATGCCGTGTTTTATTTTTATTTTATTTATTTATTTATTTATTGTATCATACAAGTATTATACATGTATTACGTATTAGGTATTTTATAAAAAAAACTTATAGTAGCTATAAATTGTTATAAATAGTTACTTAAATACTGAAAACTGGCCAATGTGTCTATGTACTCGTAATTCACATAGTGAGAAACAAATAACAAAAAAAAAAAAAAATAGTTTTCTAGTTTTTGATAAAAATTCAGTTTTTTTGTAGGTATTTTAACAATATAAATTAACGAATTCACAATAAAATATGTATCACTGCATAGCCATATTCCCACATGTTGACTAAACTAGCGATAAACCAAAAACGTATTAATAATTTTAATATTAAATTAAATTATTACTTAATACTTATTAGAAAACATGTATTATCATTTATCATGATTTAGAGGTCACAGTCAGAGATTTTGTGCAGACCATCAATTATATATTCGGAAACAACGGGTGTGATTAAATTGGTGGGATAAAACTTCATGCTCGTGTGAAAGTTTATATGTTTTGCACATATAGAACTAAGATTGTGCCATATTGTGGTTACTGGTTATGCTCACAATTTTAAATATATCATCACAAACCACGATTAACCCACGATATCGCGTGTCAAACCGTGGTTATATTGACTATAGTAAACGCTTATTATCAAATCCAAAGAGAATAAAATTGAATATACCTATTTTCTGAACTAACTGCAGATTCTATTCAATCTTTCAAAACGATTTACAACTACAGTGTCAGGTGGATGAATTTTTTTTTATACAATTATATACGTATTTGTGTTTTATTGTTTTGTGCATGACGCATACACGTGCATTGTACAATAAAATACAACTTGCGTTATTCAATTTACATCATTGAGTATATTGTGACATCAATTTAAAAATCGGAAAAAGTTAAAAACTTTGGGTCAAAAAAAAGGTTATCGCTTTTTAAATTAGATCTCGGTTACACCCTGCATACGTAATTGTGTTGCTTACGTTTTTTTTTAAATATCGTAATTTACGCCGCGACTGGATCTGCCTCCGGATCCGACTCGATCGAAATATAATTGTTATCTAACCGAGTAATGGTGTACCTACGTGTTATGTATAGGAAATCGCATTTCAAATCGGCGGTGTGCGTGGGCGTGGGTGATGAGAAAGTTTACGGACTCGCGTTCGGAAATAAAAGTGAACCGATTCACCACTTCCGCAGACACCGTAACAGATCTGCTGTGTAGTTCTCGTATTTATCCGTACCTATAAGTATTGATTTTTTTTTTTTTAATTTTTTATCGCTGTACACGCGCAGGTACGGGTCGTGGTAATTAGACGAGTCGTGTGCGGCGTGTCTACCGCACATCCGGTACATTTCTCTGCCCGTCGACAAACGCTGCACGTTATTAACGAGATGACGTGTAGCAATCGTGTCGCGGTAAGTTGTAGAACGTAACGACACGTCAACACGCGCCTACTACCGACAGTAGTCATCTCATATACACACACGGATATAGTAATACGTATGTTTTTTTTTTGTTTTTTTTTTTTAATTTTTTTTTTTAACGTTAAATCACGTTTTGACACGTCGTACACGTTTTATAGACACTACTTGTGTTAACGTTGATTCACACGTAGTCGTGGACGTTGAAAAATATTACTCCGAGTGGGCAAAGCGAGAAAAACTCTATAATGTATTCATATCAACACAATAGACGTAGAGAAAAATGGTAATATTATAATTTATAACTCGAAGTTTTTCGATTAGACGATAATGTGTGTGTGTGTGTGTGTGTGTGTGTGTGTGTGTGTGTGTGTGTTTTGGCTATCGCCACCGCCGAAAATCGTTGCCGTCAACGGTTAAAGCCAGAAGTATCAAAAAATAAATAATGTCAGCGCGTTAATTCTTATTTTTGCGTTCAGTACGAGCGAATAATAAATTAAGTCGCGTCCGAATGCCTATGCCCGAATAAGGCGTTTGTTACGATCGTGGAAAAAAAATTAATAATAATAAAAAATAAATAAATAATAATCAAATTATTATCAATTACAGTCGCCTTGGAAAAAAATAAAAAACAAACGTAAACTATGAAAATTCCATTAATTTTCGATAACATAAGACGTTGTATATAAATTCGGATATTATGCGCGCGCGTTTATAATTTAATTGAACGTGATTGATGCAAAATAATGTATTCCGCAATTTTTATTATTATTATTATTATTATACGTATATATTATATATACGTAAATGCAAACATCCGATTACCATACAAACACGAAATGTCGTCATGTCCTTGTGGTCCCTGTGACTCATCACACGTCGGTCGGTATCAACGGACGGTAATATTAATACGAAATAAAAAATAAAAAATAAATACGATTTAAAAATGTACTCGCCACGCATTGACACGGACGTCGGGTGGTATCCTCATTCCCGTACGGCTGCCGTCTGCGTCGACCGGAATCGCCGGTTAGGTGCTAGGTCAGGCCGGTCGCTAAACGCGTTAATAATGTAATAATAATAATAATAATAATAATATGGACTCGGACGAAAAAATAATAAATTAATGTCGTGTAGAGGTTTTTGTAATTTTTACCGAGGTGATTTCCGATTTTAAAACGCTATTCATGCGCCCGACGGTTCCGCGGTGTCGTAGCGAGGGTAGTAAAGATGTTTTTCGAACGCCAGAAGACTGAAAACGTGTAAAATCGTGTCTTTTTGGACGAAATATAACCTCGTTCAAGGGAGTCTTCGGACGTTTATCGACTAAATCGGTAGCCGACACATCGACGATGAGAAAGCAAAGATTTTCGTTTTCGGAAACGATTTTTGTTCAAACGCGTTGATGTGATTGCGGTGCCGCATTTAATTTCATCGCCTAGTGTGAAATTACGTATTAGTGTAATTATTTCGTACGAGAACGCTTACTCGGTGCAAAAAAATATAAACCACGGACCTGCTACGTTTCACGTGCAGGAACTCGACAAACACCCGATAAAAATATAACCGAACGGACGGTACAAACTCAAAACAACGTGCGTGTAGTAAAGGACTCAGTGCCGCAACAATACGGGACGCTGAGTGTGCGTTGCATTCCCTGGCCGGAGATTTATTTTTAAATAGTGGGCCCCTCGTTAAAAGTAACGTTATATAATATTATTATTTATAAATCTTGTTCGTAGAATAAAAAAAATAATTTATGTTAATAATTCAACTTGGTTACTAAAGTAATAAACATTGACACATGCTCATAGATATTTTGTGTAGGTATGTGTTTTTAATAAATAATCAGTAGGGCTCGGATTTATATGTATTCATGAAACCAAAATATGTATTTATGCTGCCAAAATATGTACATAAATATGTGCCAAAAAAACTCAAAATATGTATTTCGCTAATATGATTTATTTTCATATTATATTAATATAAATTTTCACGCATTTTTTTATCTTGATTACAATTTATGATAACGTGCATTTTTAAATTTTCAAATTCAAAAGATCAATTCACTAAATCGAAGGATTTGGTCGTAAAACTGCCTTATACCGACTAAATGATTTTTTGACTTCCATTGATGTTATTGGTCAGTAATGAATTTTGACTATGTATGAAGGATTAAGTTCTACATCTAAAGAAACTTCAGAAGTACGAGCAGTGAGAATACTGATGATAACTTTTACTTGTGCAAAACCAGAATTTTTTTTATAGAATATTTTTTACTTTGGTATTTATAATTTCGCCAATTTTTCCTTGTACTGATTCGAGTTTTTTGACTGTTTCCTCTACAATATTAAAACTTTCAACTAAAGTTAAGTCACGAGTTTATTATGTATAAATCTTTATCTATCGTTCATCGAAGACACAAATATCGAACATGTATCGACCGTAGATTAAGTTCAATAATTGGTATTATTTTGTTACTATTTTGTACTTTTGGAAACATAGGATATTGTCTCCATTGAAAAATACGGTCGTACATGATAAATAATTATTAATAAATCGCAAATGAACGAATTGTCGAAATATGTCGGGAAAAATGACATTATTGATAGATACGTAAAAACATGTACCTACTCGTGGCAAAATATGTAAAATAAAATATACCGAGTTCATTTCACTGGGAATCGCTTGAAACAAATTTATCACTTACCTAAATTAATTAATCAAGTCACAGTAGAAATATGTATTTACACATAAATCCGAGTCCTAATAATCAGTAAGTCGGTATAGTGTTATTTAAACTTTTAAAGTGTAGTGTGAATTTTTTTTCAACTCTTTTTAAACACTTGTACCTATAAAATTATTTACCGAATACATTATTTTATCACAGGAGATAAGGGTTACAAAATATATGATGTACTAATATATTGCTTTTAAAAAAATGTAGAGAAAAAAGGGGGCCCATCATTTTGTCTTGCGTTGGTACCCACTAATAGCAATTTATGGCTCTGTTAAAGGTGTCTCGCGAGTCCGTTTAAACGTCGCGTGTGCGTGCAAGAACCCGTCCCTGTACCTGTCATACACACGTATACATTTAGGGTGTTTCACGATTTGGCAATATTGTGACTCGACCACGTCTAATGCGGCGGCGTACCTACTACGGTAGTTTACAAACAGCAGTAGTGAAAGATCATTCACTAATTTATTAAAGCACATAAAAAATAGATTGCGTACTTCTATGGACGGAGACAGGCTCAATCGACTAGCGATGATGAGCTCTGAGTCTGATTTTTTAAGAAAACTTGGGTTTCAAAACGTTGTTGATAAGTGTGTACGAAAAAAATCAAAAAGAGTTCCAGGCATTTAATTTTAATTACTTGACATTATTGTTTTTATTATTCTTTATTTAATTGCTCACACAGGTTCTACTCGATTTGATTGTTTTTATAATTATTTATTATTAAATAAGTAGTTTATTATAACTACTACTAAATACGATAGTAAATGTTATTTGATAAGTAAAAAAATATACTTCCTTGTTTATGTATAAGGGGCCCCCACAATGCATTCCGCCCAGGGGCCACCACATACTTAAATCCACCCCTGTACCTACCTATGTTCGAGTTTTATTTCGTGCGCGATTTGTGGTGCTCAAACGTTTTTCGACGTGGTAGAAAAGAGAAGAGATTAATTGTCAATCACGACGAAATTCAGTTCATTACACGGTGCGCTGTCGGTTCTGGCGCCTACAGACGAAATCATCCAAGGGCGCAAGGGATTATGATTTTTCCAGCATCAAATCGAGCCATTTTCAACAGAATAGCATATTACCACCCGAACAAAAAAAAACAAATAGCTCCGAGGACGCGGATGTTTACTGCATTACCCCCCCCCCCCCAAATTTGAACGAACCCCTGGTACATAGGCTTCTTCTTCTTTTCGTGTCGGTCGGTGGTGGTATTTTAAATTCCCTTCTTATCCCAGAAATCAGCAATTTCGTTTGCATTGTCCTTTGATTGTTGTCCTATAAAATCCTTGATCTCTCCTCTTACTGGGTAGTGTTGGAAATTCCAATAAACGTTTTGTTGTTTGCGTGTTCCCGCACTCACAGTCAGAGGCGGCTTGTAAGCACCTTCTATCGGTTCGGTGCCCCGGTAAAAAATTTTACGGTATGTGGGTGGTTCAGTAGCTCAGTGCTCAGAAATTTGGTACATAAAGACGCATGAGAATTAGTTATAATATATAAAATAATAGTGAATATAAGTATTTAAAAACGTACCTTATGTCCATATAACCAGTACTCTACTCTGCACTCCCGGATAACCATGCCATACGAAAAAAAAAAAAAAAAAAAAAAAAATATAACCAGTTTTGAATTGTTACATTTAATCGCTATACGGACCCCCTATTATCCGATTCGTCAAATAAAAATCGATCAGTTTGTCGAAAACAAATAATGATAAATAATATGCATAATAATAACATAATACGAAATGTGTCATAATAAGTCAATAGTATGTAATAATTATTCTATATTCATGGTACAAATAATATTTATTTTAAATTTCTATTATCTGAACTCGGCGTGGTCCCAATTAGTTCGGATAATCGAGGTTCTACTGTAAATATATATTTTTTTTTCCTAGAACTAAAATAATAAGCTAAGACAACAAAATTTTAAATATTTTGAAAAGCCTTAAGCTTAACTGTATTTTTAGGCGAATTTCGGTTAAATAAATAAAAAATGTAGTTATATGGTATACTAGTAAATTCACGAACCCGTTAAGTAGTATATTATTATAATTAACATTATGACATTAGAGGAGTCGTGTAAATGAGGGGAAGCGAGAAAACAATTTTCGGAGTTGGTAGGGTTCGGTAGGTGGGTGGTTTGAACTAAATTGCCCCGGTAAGATACAAAATATGTTCAAACCGCCTGTGCTCACAGTCCGCATCTGTAGTCGTGCCCCATTTGCGCAAATTTTCTTTAGTTCTTCCTACTTCCGATCGGATCGTGTTAATGGTCTTCCACGTGCGCCAAGGTAAGTTGGCGCATAGTAGAAACAGTGTGTATTTGCACACGAGCGTGCGACGACGGTACAGTAGAAAGTTTAAATATTTATCATAGAATAATTCAAAATCATTATCATTCATTGAGTACATCAATTTATAATTTTTCCTATTCAGTTTTTTATGGTATTTAATGATTTTTAATATCTCGATATGAAACACACCATGTATTAACTATTAAGTATTAAAAGTAAAAAATACGGAAAAGGAGAACTAACATATTACATTATAAATTATGTTATTTATATTTTATACAAATTACACACTATACTATTTATAAGTCTATGAATAAAGATATTCCATACAATATACACGGGGCATGGGTACACGTGTGTAGTTGTATTGAGTGTCGAGTAACTGATTACTGAGTATTAAGTAGTGAGTCTAATGAAATACTAAATTGACCGAAAGGTTTTTTCGAGTGAATCTCTCGATTGTTATAACCTCTCGATTACTAACTTCTCGATTGTCGAAATCACTCGATTGTTCCCATCACTAGTAGAAACGGACTCGCCGAGCCTGCAATCGCATGTTTGGCATTATTCACATGTCATACGTCACGGGGTCTGCGTTGCTCAACTCATGTCGAATGTGTAATTGTTTTATTGTTATACAACACGACTTTACAGTTATCGTTGTTATCTTTATTATCTTTATTATCATTACCTATTATTATTATTATTATTATTATTATGGTGCGGGTACGTTGAAAATGTGGAAACCGTGTGTAGTTGACCGAACGGCGCGCCGTGTGCACGGCGACTTAGAAACGGACGCGAAACGATATGGTACCGTCGCGCGTGTGATACGCGTATACGCGTACGTGTATAATAAGCAGTGTGGAAATCGTGCGGAGGGCTTAGGGGGCTAAGCCCCCCTGCTGCGATTTTATCCCCCCCCACCACCTCAGATTACAAAAGTTATTCGAAAATTTGTATTTTATTAATTTATATTATGTACAACTCTATATGAGTACCGTTGAAAAATATTTAAAAAAATACATTGTGAAAATATTCAATAGTTTCGCTCTAAACGTGCTAAACATACTTGTAAAAACTATCAACGCATATACCTACGCTTATTCATTGGACCGGGTGTGTACGTCACTACGAAACATTTTATGGATATTTTGAATCCGTGATAAATCATATCGACATAGCCACGTGGGTGTTGTGCTTAGATATATTTATAAAGTAAACAAAACATTTTAGTTGGTGGTAAATATACCTTGTCTATATTATCGCTAGGGAAACCAAACACCTGACAAAACGGTTAGTGTCAATTAAGGTAAGCAATGTGTCAACATTTATGTCAAAAGATTAGCAATGTGATCGTAATATTGATATTGTATTTCTAATAATTTCTGTATCATATTGATTATCGATTTCTGTTTTTGATTTTTTTTTAAATTACCATTTAAATGGCCACCCTGAGGTACCCCACAGATGGGTGAATGTGAGTTCCTACACGATAGTAACGGTAAGGTTCTACACGGTAAAAACCAGGTACGATAAATACGATAGGTATAGTAAAAAAATCACAAAATACATTTTTATAAATAAATGATGATTGTAAAACGATAGCGTTTATATTTTATGAGGTTTATTTCTTTAGCTTAAAAATGTAACATGATCGTATTGATTGATTTTACTTGTGGTATAATCTTATATATAATTTTTTACATTTAATAAAATCTTCTTTTTCTGCGTATTTTTTACTAAACTAACATAATATTATCCAATTTTTATATTCGTGTAGGAACTAACGCATCACGTTTGTAGCAACTAACATAATATGTAATTGTTTACCTGCTACTTTGATGTAGGAACTTACTATCCCCCCCCCCAAGACCAGTAACCTTTTTATTGGACGAAAATCGCGATTTTGTACAACGGTGCATCGGAAGAGATGAGGCGACGGGAGTGGAAGTAAACGTACGAAACGAATCGTTTTTACGTAGCGTTCAGTTAGTAACCTAACCGACGACATTTGCGTCGTAGCACTTGACTTCGGTAAACGTATGAATTACGGTGCGTTTTACACGCGTGCGCATAACACACAAATCACGACATCGATTATTAAAGGTTTTAAAAAATTGAAAAACAAAAAAATACGAAGGTAATCGATTGTCGTAACAATTACGACGAAAATTGTCTAAGCACTCGGGTCTTGATAAGTTATTGATAATCGCTGGTGATCGACGGCCGATAACAATGACTAACGACTGTAACGACTGTCGTGTTCGAAAAAACAATGACGACTAAATTTGACAAGGAACAACAGTGGATTGCATACAATGAACGATTGATTGCGATCTGTGAAAAAAATGACCATGGCCCCTTTGCTCCTTCTGCGAGCTATACTGACTCACGAAGCACATAATATGTATATTGTATACTATATACGTATATCCCGACTCGTTTTGGCATTTACAATTTATTCGAAACCAGTCGATTGATTTTACGTTTTTACAGTATTTTCGTCGACGTTCGATTTACGTGTTGATGACGATGTGAAAAAAAGTCAAGATCTGAGATGGACCGGCTGTTCTTGATCAGAGCCTAAGGGTGTCAAATTATTAGTCAGAGATCGGTAACTTATTTTGTTAAGGACTTTTCTATTTAATAATTATTATTTTTTTTTTTTTTAAGTAGATCATTTACATATTATAATATTATACCCGTACAATTTACTAAATTAATAGGCAAAATAAAAAGGACTCAAGAACATTCGTGATAGCACGGGGTAGGGGGCCAAATTTTGCATTTTTTTTTTTTAATGTAAACTATTCACCTATAAACATTTTTAATAGCAGTCGAAATTCTTAAATAACACGTTACAACGTGAACATACCAGTGACATTTATGTACGAAACTTCCCTGACGTTATATCTCTCTCGCTGAAGAGACGTAGGTGTTAATTAAAGATCCTGAAACTAATTCTTATGGTATTTGTTACAGTGGCAGATCCAGAAATTATCAAGTGGGAAGAGATGGGAATAATATTGAACGGTATTCAATACTGAATTTATGGTATTATTCTATAGAATAGTACCTGCATATGAATGGCTCAAGAGAGAGAGAGAGAGAGAGAGATATTTATCTCATCACCTCCCTCGTCGAATCTATCATCTGCTTCGGCGTTCAAGACGCCCAATTATTATGTTCTTTTTATGGTATTTTTTTTATGTATTACCTGATTTAATACATTACCTGATGACCTGAATGAATTCCTATAAAAGTTTTATAGTTTTTCATAGAGATGTTCTCTTTCAAAATGTCCGTGGCCGTATTATGTAATTTTAATTTTTAATCAATTGCCACACATACACGTGAAAGTAGTTCAAGTTTGATACCCGTGGAATAGTGTAATCCATCACTGCCGCTAACGAGCGAATTAGTATAATGTGTATAATGATCGTATTTTGTTAAAAGCGTGCGTTTTATCCTCATACGATTATCATATTATTCATATACCTAATTTTTTTTTTCTAATAGTAACATTTTAAAAGTTTTTACATAGTTTTCAAAAAAAAAAAAATGTAAATACTCATGTCATAATTGTACGAGTGTCAAGAGAGAGTTTGAGAGTTGAACAATAAAAAAAAAACAAAAAAACAAAACAAAATCGAATTTATACATTACACAAGGTTATAGAAATGGGATGGACGAGATGATGGAAAAAATCATCTCGTACACGTGGACTTGGGTTGCGGCCTTTTTGAGGTCGGCGTATTACAGCGAGCGACGTATACGCCGTCGTAACATAATAACAGACGTAGATATTGTGCAGAGTTGATTATTACGGAATTGGACGAGAGAGAGAGAGAGAGAGAGAGAGAGAGAGAGAGAGAGAGAGAGAGAGAGAGAGAAAGAGAAAGAAGAAAAAAATTATAAAATCATTACCGAGACGACCGTTTCGGACTACGGAAAGGAAAGTGCGTACGACGTTACACACACACACACACACACACACACACACACACACACACACACACACACACACACACACACACACACACATCTGTAGTGTTACACATTATCATTTACCGTACGGACGAAATGAAAGGATAGTCGGACTGTACGTATACGCATAATATACGTAGACAGGTACTCGACTAATGTCGCGGTGCCGGTGAATGCATTCCGGTGACCGGGAGAATGGAAATCGAACGAATCGTAATGTACACACTTCTAGGTTTACGGTGGTAGCAATCAGAGAGAGAGTGTGTGTGTGTGTGTGTGTGTGTGTGTGTGTGTGTGTGTGTGTGTGTGTGTGTGTGTGTGTGTGTGTGTGTGTTTGATGATTATGTTCTCTTCGTGAGCGCGAATTCAACAACAATATTCGGGGAGCTCGGGCAGCAGCATCGATTTTCAAATCACATGATTTTGTTTTTACTCATCACCACTAACACCAAACGCAGTTTAGGACTTTTTCCTCTAAACAGAAAGGACAAATTAAAATTTAATATTTCAAAGAGCAGTTTTCATTGTTTATTGAAAATATCTTTTTTCCAAATTACTATTTTCTCTGAACATTATTTTATATATTATATTATTATAATATTACAATACATATATAATTAATTTGTGTATTATCACGACATTCGTTTGGTAACGTTTACAGAAGAGTTTGCAAACGTTTTTTGTGCCATTGTAATGATCATAGTTGAAAAAATCCGTTGACAAGTGGCAGAAGATATCGGTGAAATCAATGTAACTTAGGCCAACTTGAAGAAGTCGGGATAAACGATTATTTCATTGACTTTATAAATTCTTAGTAATCCATATATTTTTTTTTTTTGTTTTTGTATTCGATGAATTAGAGTGGTACAATTCTTAATAAGAAAACCATTATTAAGTGCTAATTTTTTATCCGGGGCCTGGAGGCGTTAAGTATATATACATCATGATTATGAATCAGGGGGCGTATTTATAGGGGGTTCAGTCCCCCCCCAAATCCAGGAGTTGTTTATGAAGTATACTTATTATGTCCTATCAGATGTAAATCGTCAAAGTTCAATATAATTTTAAATAATTTTATAAAGAATTACGTATTAGTAACAACGAACAAGTTATTCATGTAATGTGTCTGACGATTTTGATCGTAACGATTATACTTTTGAGTTCGATTTAATAGGCTGAATTGGAGAATTTCAGTTGGAGAAAATACCACAGCCCGCTCCAAAAAAAAAAAAAATCAAAATACGCCCCTGTTACTTTTTCACTCGACTTATATTTTATTTATTTACATTAAGTTGATTTCTTCTTGCATTGGCTTATTTTTTTACCGTCAGTTAAGTCGATGATGAATTTTCATTGTAAATCGTTATACAATTATTTTGTATTATTCTTTCATTTTATTACATAGGATAAAAAAAAATTAATTGAAATTCATTCGAGTATTAATGAAAATGCATTGACTTAATTTTCAATTATATTAATATGTTAAAACCATATAATAATTTTTTTTTTTTTTATGGGACTTTCAGATTTGCGGGTTTTATCGGTTATTACAGTTTTTTTTTTTTCAAAATATTCTCGTATATTTAGAAAAAAGTAAACAAATAAGCTTTGACACACACAAAACTTATCAAATTCAATTTTTGCATGGAAAATATATTAATTATTGTAAACCGTTATTTTAACCGTATTATTATTTATTGTACACCGATTTTACTGCCGTCGCTTTTTACGAATTTACGTTTTTCCATGTCGAATTCAAAACGTACGATGAGGTTAGGCGCTCTGCGAATACATTATACTTTTGGCGAAGAAAAAGATAAATAAAAAACAAAAACAAAAAAAGACGCGCGTCCTCGACTGTCAAACGCGGTCCGCCGCGTACGTCCTCTCGGATAATCGTTACGAACACGATACGTACCTACGTGTAGTGCTCGTGATACGATTCCGAGACTCTGCCGCGCGACTCGACTCGAACCCGACGGCCTCCCGTCCGCCCCGAGTGATTAATCAATCATTTTTTTCGTTTTTTTTTTTTTTTTTTTTCATTATTATTATTACAATCGTCGTCGTAGTTATGTTGTTATATCGCTGTAAATCGCGTGTAGTTAGCACACTCGGCGTTTCGACCGGATGGCAAAATGCGCGCGACGCGGAATGATTGCAGTGTTACGCGATACCCCCCTCCCCGCGACGTCGTTACCTGTGTCGGACAGAACGTCGTACGACTCGCCCGCGATAATTCGTTTTGCCGGCGCAGAAGGTTACAAATCAAAAACAATATAATATATATATATTTACCTATATTATGTACATAAGTACGTTATTATTTGTACGACACTGTCAAAAGCAAATAAAACAATCACAACGACAACGACCGTGACAGGTGGCCCGCAAACAAGACTATGACTACAATTAGGATGTTGATGACCTAAAAAATACGCAAAAATGCCGTAAAAAAATGCGAAAATTCTATAAAAAAAAGTGCCAAAATGCCCTAAATACTTAAAAATGATCTAAAAAACTAATTAAGTAATTGAAAAAAATGTATTTATAAATAATAATTTTTATTAGAGATATGGGCGTGATAATGGGTGTAGTAGTAATTTTTTACTACTTGTCCAAATCCAAAGTTAGATTTTAAATAAATTAAATTTGTTTCCAAACTTGGGTTCAACACTTGCTCTAAAATCTAAAATTGCCCCACATTGTACAAAAACTACGAAAAATGACCTCTAAAAAATGAAAAAATGTCTTAAAAATGTTGAAAAATGACGTTAAAAAACAAAAAAAAAACTGCACTTATAGCTAAAAATGCCGAAAAATGCAAAAAAAATGCAAAATAAAATTAGAATATTCTGCATCAAGAGAGCATGAATCAAATTTTTAGCTAGGATAGTATTGTATAGAATCAAAGGGAAAAAAAATGCAAAAGTCATCAACATCCTAACTCTAATTATGACGCATATATATTTTATTTTATTTTATTATATACGTACGCACGTCGTGTCGGTGTCCGTAGGTATTAAACCATTGGTTAATTTAACCGTGCTCTACACCAGTGGTCTTCAACCTTTTTGGACTCGCGACCCACTTTTTTAGGCCTACATTTTTCGCGACCCACGTAAGCTTTATAAAAAATCTAAAATTATTGCTTAATACTTTGCAGTATTAAAACTGAATAAATAAAAATAACATTTTTTAATTATTATTAATTGAAAACGTATAGAATTCATATGAAAATATGAAATAAATGAAAAATATTTTTTTTACCTTTAAGTAATTTTATAAATTTAATTTTTATTTTGAAAAGAAGACTTATCGCAACCCAATTTCAAAGCTTACGTGACCCAAAAACGGGTCGCGACCCACCGGTTGAAGACCACTGCTCTACACGGCCGCCGTGCGGCCCGAATCTCGATTTGCCGCCGCGCACAGGACGGGCGAGCGCTGACGGCGACGGCTCGGTTTCGTCTCGGTCTCATTATCGGTTTCGAAACGTCGTCGTCTACTCTCCGAGATTCCATTCGGTGCCGATGGACCGACGAGAAAACGGCCCGCGCCCGTGTACGCCAACGGCCGCGGCTGACGCGTCGCACGGGTTCGAGGCGTCTCGGAACGTCTCGTTTGAACGTTTTTTTTCCGTTTATGAAAACAAACGTTGTTTTCGACAATTTTTGAAGTTTTTAGTTTTCATTAAAAAAACCTTTACATACTTCGTGATACTATGGGATAAAAAACCGTTTTGGGAGATTTTGATTTTCAAAATTTGTTTTATCAGACAAATACCTAGTTTTCAGGAATAAATAAGTATTTGAAGTTCAGCTTTTTTAAAAGCTCGGAACACCTTATAAAATTACCGGTACTCCTTTTTGACAGAAAAAATATAATAGAAGAAACGATTGTTTTCATTCGATCAAAACACAGTACTATATAATACTGATTAAAAAAAAAAAAAAGTTTGAAACCATAAACCGAACAAAAATGTTATTGTATCCATCAAATAGACGGACAATACTCTGTAAAATTTCTCGCAACCATTTTACTTCGGTTCGCTTTGCCCAACGATGGAAAACGTTTGTGCGATTCTTGCAGTTACGATCGCGTTATAACTTTTATTATTTAAATCTGTTCTACCTGTAGGACGTTAAAACCGTTCGAAACGTGTCCTTTAAATCGATAAAATGCTCAAATGTTTGAAAAAAAACAAAAAACAACAACTTCTCGACTTAAAGGAACTTATTCAAGGCCTTCTAAAGTTTAATATGTACAATACTATTTATGACGTGAGAAATATTTGTTGTTGTTTTTTGTTTTTTTCGTTTTTAGTGCTTCGGTGTTAATAATTGTACAAAACGATGGGCAGTACAACTTTCGATTCTCCTTGACATACCATATGATTGTCTTTGTCGTGCGAGTTTTTTTCAGATAATTTGTTGCCACGAAATTATGGTCTTAGTGGACGTCGGGACACCGCGTCTTGCAAGACGAGACGGGTTATTTACTCAATAGAGCCATCGCGAACTGCCGAGAACGACTTCAGACTTGTATTTCTAAAAAAGGCCATCACCTCGACGATGTCTTACTTCACAATGAATTGACTTGAACGACATATTATGTCGTATCTGTCTACGTAAATTAAATTCAAAATATTCAAAGACCAACGGTGTAGGATTATTTTTATTGACAAAGAACGTTTTTCGCACCGTGGGATATTCTTCGTTCCTCGGACAATGGTGATGGGTATATTGAATTTTAAAGAAACGATAAATCTTTTCTCGAGTTGAACGATTCGGAGCAAGTTTTCTTGTTAAATAAAAAAGGAGACATATTTTTTTGCCGAAAGTTTCAAAACACGTCGCTTTATCGGTATCCAAAGATTCATAATAATCGGATGGTCCAATAATTTTGCATACGCATTTTAAAGTTGAAAATCGATGTAAAAATAGTCTATTCCGTAAAAATCGTATAATTGTTTATTTATTCACGATTTCACTTATCCTGATTCACGATTTTTTAATTTTTTTTTTTTATCGGTATTTAAGTGTATGAGTAAGGTCATATTGCATTTTCAGAATTTTCGTCAAATATCAAAAATATTATTAGAGATAAACTTTTTAAAAAAAACAGGTAATTTCAAAATTATATTCCCATGACCCCAAAAGTTGTCAAAATTTTTTGAAGTTCGTAAAATATGTTGCATGTATACTGTTAAAATTTGGAGAAAAACTTCAAGTTTCTAGCCACATTAATTTTTGAGTTACGACTAAACAAATAGAATGGATTCAGTGAAAGTGTCGTTTACGGTAAATCTTACCGTTTTTACTCGGTTTTTCGGAAATTTTTCCACGTGTGTGGAAAAACTATCGAGAGGAGAGAAAAATGAACCCTTAAAGTACCACGAAAGTGCGATTTCCGATGCACAGATGAAAATTTTGGGCAAAGTTAAACGCACCGGACAGCGTTGAAAAAAAAACAGAAGAAGATCCGTTCCTAAGCCGCGTCCGGTACGACTTAGTTTTCATGGCGTCGAGTGTCGATGGGAAATAATGTCCTCAAGTTCAAATTCAAAGGCGTATCATAGCGAATCTAATAACCCCTTGGCCGTGTTACGAGACGAGCGCTGCGAAAATAGGCACCCGAATAAATAAATATTGTCGAAAAAACGAGCGACACGAAACGTATCGCCGTACGTTACGCCGGTGTCGTATACATAAGATCGTTATGCAGTTGAAGCGTGAAGGAGGTTTCACGGAGATTTATTTTATTCGTCAAATATTATTGTTATCTCGATACGTTCTACTTCGTGCGTACTAGTAGATACAAATTATTGTTATGTTTTCAATTTTAAACGTACGCGCACATAATAATATTCTAATTTAACATCACACCGTGTGAGTGTGTGTGTGTGTGTGTGTGTGTGTGTGTGTGTGTGTGTGTGTGTGTGTGTGTGTGTGTGTGTGTGTGTGTGTGCATGTGTATGCGTGTGCGCGCGCGCGCGCGCGCGCGTGTGTGTGTGTGTGTTTGTGTGTGTGTGTGTGTGTGTGTGTGTGTGTGTGTGTGTGTGTGTGTGTGTGTGTGTGTGTGTGTGTTTACGGCATGCGTAGGTATACGAGTAAAAAGTTAGACGTTTGACTTTCCAGAGAATTATTATTAATCTAGTTTGTTAGTTGAATACGTAACTCATTTTTTTTTCTTCGGATTTTACTACCGACACCATCGACGGTATTGCGTCAATAACGTTTTACTCCGTCGTTTGACCGCGTAACGAAACGTTTCGAATACTTTCGGTGTTGTTCGATAAAACAAAATCAAAAACTTAATAATTAATTCGGTATGCGCGTAGCAATCTGACGCTTCAGATTAGTACAATTTTTCGGTTTTTAATATACATTATAAGTTATTAGAAATACCGGATCCTATTATTATTATTATCGTTATTACGTTATAAGATACTCAAAAATTTTGGATCTAGGCAAATACGATTGGTTGATTTTTAATAAACTCAACAATAGTTTGAATAAAATGATATCAAAGTCCATTGTTAAGTGAATATTCCTAGATTCAATTCGTGTTTTATCGAAAACAATGTCAGCTGTAAAAGTAATCGTTTCAAGCCGTAATAAGGTTTTTGAATTTCGAACGGAGCACACAATAAAATGTCAGCATTGAAATTATTTCGTGCACTTTTATTATTATCCGGTGTTTATTTTAAAAACAATACGTGACCGTGTTTTTGGTGCAATGGAAGAAATGAGAAAGTTTTTTAGAGTTTTTTAAACGAAATGTAGTATTTTTCAGATGTCTTTTTTAAAATTTTTTTTTTTAATACCAGTAGTTTTTTCGACTATGAAATAATTTGGTGACTCCGAAAATAACGACGACTGCAAACGGAAATGTTCTCCGGTCATTTTTAGTAGCAGTCACCTATCGATTCCGTGTAACGTTTCGAGGGAAACGAAAAAACGAATCCCACGAACGTAAAGTTGCGTCCAGACCAAAGCAACATTGTGGGGGCAACTTTGTTGTAAACAATATTCGGGAAATTTTTCCAGTAAAGTTGCCAACAATGTGGAAAAATATTTACGTCCAGACCAAAGAAACGTTATTTGGCGAGATGTTCGACCAGGAGGATGTAACAGTTGCAGCAGCTTGCACGATTATTTTAAGTTCGGTTAAAAAAAAAAAAAAGAAAATGATTTCGGGACCGTCCAGCGTAGACAAACTATTAGTGGGACAAATAATCTGAATGATTTTTACCATGACGATATGCTTTTTTTTGTTCGCGATAAAATTGTGTGGTTAAATTTTTCATTTTTTTTTTTCAACATCTCCTTGGTTATGATTTAATGCAGTCGAAATATATTCCCTAGCATCGTTTTGCTTTTTTTCATTTTTATGATCAGCGTGTTTTGGATTCCATAACAATGGTTGATCATGATATAATTGAGAATTAATTGGATGATTTTTATCTTTAGAGCAGTCCATTGAAGATAACTTTACAATTTTAATCATACAATATAAAATGAAACAAACCACGTAACTAATGTCAGAACGACTTGACAACGGACAACGAATAACGGTTACTTGAGTAGTGTATAGTGGATACAGACGATCAAAGCCGTATCCAGAAATAAATTAATCTTTTTGGGGGGAGGGTCCAAAATATGTTTATTGTAATTTTACTGAATTTAGGTTTTAAAATTTGGTTAAAATGATGTTATGATTCAAATATTAGTCAGCAGTTAATTTAATTGGAGTTTAAGCCATTTATAACTGAAAATATGTATGTTGGTATTAAAAGTAAATAGTTATATTAAACATTCGTAAAATACTGCAGAAATTTCCGGGGGGGTCCAGTGATGTCGACTTTGTTGGAAACATAAAAGTCGACAACTTTTTATAAGACATCTTATGAATTTCGTTGTCAACAGTGTGGACATTATTACTATAAGTTGCCCACAACGCTGCTTTGGTCTGGACGCGGCTTAACGCGAGCTCATCGACGTCATTAGGTCGGTCCGTCAGACCCGCGCCGCGTTCGGGTCTCTCCGCGTTCCGTTGCGCGCACACGATCGACGCGGAGGCACGAGACCCCGCGGTCGTGCCGCCGCCGCCGCCGTCCCGGCGTCGTCGGTCGGACACGGTCTGATTCGGCGGCCGATCTCTACGCAGCGAGCCCACGGCACAAAACGCGTGTATCGAATCGGTATCGCAGAACGGGGTACGGTTACGATTGTTATAATATTACGGTTAGGTTACGGTTACGCCGCGGAGCCGCAAAAGGAATCGTGCGTTAATCGTCCGATCGGGGACCGGTGTGAACGAATAAATGGGACGGTATGGAAAGAAAAAAAAAACTTCTTTCCGCGCCGACTTTTGCGGTTTTCGTGTTCTCTCTTCCCGCGTCCCCTCACTTTCGTCGTTTTTCCCTTGCTCCACGCTCACGTCTCTTGGAAACCGTCGATCACGTCGCCTTTGCCTTCGTACACCGACGAGGAGTCGCGTCGTACCTCATGCTCGGTTTACACGTGACGAGTGTCACTCGTAAAAAATCATCAAACATTGTTCAATGAATTTGTTTACTTTATTATAAAACCGTTGTGTTTATATTGAGATTCGCCCCGGCGATTTTCACGTGATCACGAGAAAATGTCGTACAATAGGATAACAAACATAGTGATTGGTAAAATTTCACCGCAATCGATTTACACCTTAAGCTGTTTTCGGTATGATGGTTATGAGTAGGGTTCGGAAGTTGTAGGAGTTGCATATTGTTCAATACGCTCTCAATTTATAGCAGACCAAGCAAGAAATCCGAGCTATACTAGCGTGAATTTAATAATTGAAAATTAAAATTGCACATTTTGCATATTTGGTCAATATTAGGAAAAAAGTGCATATTTTGTTGATTTTCATATGCATATTACGCATGTTGAATAATTTGTAAAACGAAATTGATTTTTTTCTTTCTTGACCTGTATATTTCAATTAATATTGAAAATAAAATTCAAAATTATCAAGTACAAAGTATTGGTGGTTCAGTGCAATATTTTAACAGGTATTATAAACCGTGTATTTTTTTGGTGATTTCAAAAATACTGAAAAAAGTAATTTAAATTTTATTTTCAGCTCAATAAGATGTTAAAATACCAACCAGTTATTCATTTTTGTCAGTTATAAATAGTTTTTATGTATATAATTAATTTATTAACAACCTAAGTTGTATTTTGTTTTTTTTTGTTTTTTAGGAATCGAGAGAAATTTTTTTGCATATTCATTCAATTTTTTTTTGCATAATATTTAACATTTGCAATGCATATTTTGCAATTTTTTCGTGCTTATTTAACCTTTTTTAACTCCCACAATTTCCGAGCCCTAATTATGAGTAACTCGATATTTTGTGAAATAAGGTACAAGAAATTTATGTAATTACTAGGGCTCGGATTTTAAAGCATAATAAATAACAAAAAAAGCACAAAATTGTTGTAAAAAAGCAAAAATGAAGCATATTTATTTTTTAAAAAAGCAAAAAAAAGCATGGCTAAAAATTAACATTAATTAGTAATAATTTTATAAAACTGAATAAAAAAATTTAAAAATTAATTTAAGTTAAAAAAACAATTAACTAACATGTATTTAGCAAGGTTTTCATTACTGAAACTGACCCTATTGTCCGATAGGATGTTTTTATAAATAGAAAACGAATGCTCTACATCCACCAAAGTGATCGGTGCATACTTCATACAGGAGGTTTCGTTTAAATCAAACCCATGATATTTAATTTCGTTTGTTGAAACGTCACACAGTATACGAGCATTAATGTTATAAAACGTAGCATTAATGTCCAGTAATTGTTTCCAGCCTTTGTTTTTCAAAAGAACACGATTTAGTTTAGTCGAAATTTTCACATTTCTTTTTAATAAAATAAACATTTTTTTATTATTATAACATAAAAAACATAATTTGAAAATTCCACAGCTAGAAAATCCGAAAAAAGCAATAAAAAAGCAAAAAAAGCATTTACACAAAAAAAAGCCAAAAAAAGCAAAAATAAATTCGTTTATGTGGGATCAGAATGCTGTGAAATGAATTTATATGTAAAAATTAGATTTATATCTTATATGTATAAAAAGTAGCATTTGCTTTAAAATCCGAGCCCTAGTAATTACAATAATTTGTTTGTGGGATTGAAAAATGTTTACACTGGCGAATTTGGCGCAAAAGAGCCACGAGTAAGTAAGAACCTTTTTTATTTTTGCGGAAACGGGCTGTACCAGATTTAATAATAGTTTTTTTTTTTTTTTGGCGCGAACAGACAATTCCCATATCGATATTATTCTCTCTGATTCATTATTATCTTCACCGCTATACCGCTACTACACCGAAACCACTATTTGTGCACGTTCGTTTTCGGTATTATCTAATCTATAGTCACACATCACTGCACGTCCACCGGCGACGTTCTCGTTTCCGTGACTTTCGTTTTTGTTTCTCTGTAAATATCGCGATTTACAATACGAGTGCGTACGTACGAGCGAACAGCGCCGTGTTTTCGGTGATTTTTTCGACCTGGTCGGTCGGCCGCTTTCGGTTTCAATACAAATACGTTCTCGTTCTCGTCCGTCGCATGGGAACCACTGCTACCGACGACGACGACGACGACGAATCAAACCAAATAAGATCGAACCGAAGAGAATACGGACGTAACAAACTCGACTGTTAATTTAACGTTTCACACCACTCCGCGGCGCTTTTCTCTCATTTCCCTCATATTCTCTGCACGTACCTGTGTTCTGATTAATTAAGCTTATTTTTTTTTCACACGCGATTAAACGCCCAGAGTCAATTACCGTAATCGTCACGTCAATATTTCTTACGACCTCCTCGAAAACCTCCCGAGGTGGTCGTTTGGAAGTGCATCACATCGGGAAAACCGGAGAAAATTATAAACAAAAACATAAAAAGGACGTATTTCGCACCGTGGTTATATCCTTCGCTCCTCCAATAAGATAATAGCAATGGGAGTGTTGAATTTTAAAGATAAGATTTATATGATTCCTTGAGTTTGACGATTCCGAGAAAATACATTGTAAAAATATACCGTTTGTGTATATCTTACCGTTTTTAGTTCAATTGTCTGTGATTTTTTTTTTCATCAAATCTATTTGAAATTTATCAAAAGATTCAAAACACGTTGGTCAATTTGTATCCATATAGTTTAATAAATTATGAATAGGTGGACCAATTATTTTGTGTATAAATATTTAAATTTGAAAACGTGTGTTCAAACAATCGATTCCGTAAAAAGGGTATGAGAATTATTTAGTTCAATGCTTATGAAAAAAATCTTGATTAATGATTTTTGATATATTTATATATATATTTTTTTTTTTTTACAATCGTTAGTGAAGAACATAAGTGATACTCATATTACACTTTCAAAACTTTTCATCAAAATATATTATGTGATTTCAAAAAACGAAAGTCAAAAACAAAAAAAACAAAGTCCAATTAAGTGTTTACTGATGTAGGGTGTAAATTTTAAGTTTCTATCGAAACATTACTTCGGAATCAAGGCTAAATAGCTAATATCGAATTCGTTAAAGTCTCGGTTAACGGAAAGTGTTACCGTTTTCCTAGGTTTTTCGATCGTTTTATTTTCCTCGCGCCCGAAAAAACTATCGAGAATAGAGAAAAATGAACCGTCGACAAAGTGCCGTATTTCTGATCTGTAGAGGTGTCGGATAAAATTTTTAGGCGAACGTAACTGCCCCCGAAAAGCGTGCGCCGTAGAAAATTGAGAAAGGAGAAAATAAAGTAAATACCAACAGATCCTTCGCTTATCGCCTCGCTCAGAATCCGAAAACGACAGCGAAAAATTCTGACGATTTCCATTAATACCCATTCGTACGAACGTCATACCGTTTTGCACATGCTCGCGCATTCGTACCCGCGGTGTGTCGGCTGTACGAGCGTGGTGCGTTTTCAGAATACAATTATTATTATTATTATTATTATTATTATTATTATTATTACTAAGCGACGAGTGTTGTACACTCGTTCGACGGCATAGCGGCAATCATTAATAAATTTGACACCTTTGTGTGTTCACGCACGCGCGATTGACCTTAACGTCGACCGCGCGCGGGTCACACTCTGAGGCTGCTGCAAGTGCTGCGGGTTCCCACCGAACACGTTTTAGCGGCTTAACGATTTCCTCGTTTACTGGTAGTTGTCGTCGTCGTCGTCGTCGTCGTACTCCTAGCTCAGATGTTTATTTTAATTGGCAACGCGTATTGTTTCGTATCGTACACACACACACACACACACACACACACACACACACACACACACACACACACACACACACACACACACACACACACACACGCACGCACGCATATACGATATCGCATTATCCCCCGCACGCGTCTGCGACCTGCTCGAGACGACCGGCCGGTCTCCGGTACGAAATGGCGGAAAAAAAAAACAGAAGAAAACTCGTCGCCGTAAACGGTTTGATGAAAGGAGAAAAAAAATAACGTACCTACACTAGTAGGTACACAATGTTTAACGTGTTGTACACCTGTAATAAATAATCTGACCGTTTTCCCTTCGAGCGCGTCGAATCGTCGATTTTTTTTGTTTTTTTTTTGTTTTTATTGATCAATGATTATTATTATGTATTGATTTTATTGATTTATCATTTATGCGGTTTTTTTTTTTTTTTTTTTTGCTTTATCGAAAAATCGTGATCTCGCTGTATTAATAGCGACGGAAATATTCGGTGCGCTCGACGAGGCGGCTATTTCTGCTCGAAGGTTTTGAAACACTGAATTATTCCACTCGTTCGAACGCGTACGGGCGAACAATTTTATTAAAATCGTTTATTAATCATATACGATAAACGTACATCGATCGTATTATAAAACGCCGGACACGATCGATACGTTTTATGTATTATTACTCTCCCGGACGGACGAAACGACGAAACTTTAATGCGGATTTACGCTTTTATCGATCAATCGAATAGGTACTTAATGCGATTCGTGCATCGTGAATCGCAGTCTCATTAAAACGCGAATTAAAATAACTAATGTATTTTTTACGAATGGTCGATTTTTTTTTCTTACATATCACGTCCGAACGCCGTGAAAACACTATCTCTTGTTTATGTACGTATAAATACATATTATGTTTCTGTGTTTGACAGCGAAAACTTGTATTTTTTTTTTATTATTATTTTTATTATTATTTTTTTAATTTAAGCTCGAACACATGGAAATTAGCCAACACGAACTGTAATTTTTCTTTTCTTTGTGAGAATAAGTCGCAAGATCGTAAAGATTATAAAAAAATAAAAATAAATAAATGATGTATTGTGCACATTAGGCAAATGGGTGGAAGTTTCCGACGGTGAAAAATTATTTCATATTTTTATCGTTTAACTGACCTCTGCGCGACGACAATATTTTCGTTCTGTCACTTTCGTCGTCCACTCGTAGGTATACACTCGAATAACATTATTTTCGAAATTATCAAATCGTATAAATATGTCTCGCACACATTGTATCATAATCAGTAGTGTTCCCATTGAGTATACTACATATTATACAGTGGCGTGGCAAGTGATATATTAAACACGGGCAAATAAATAACTTTAGACCCCCCCCCCCCCTAAAACCTTTTTTCAAGATTACACAATTTAAGAGATACTAAATGTATCAAAACAAGTTAGCTGAAAAATTACGAAAATAAAAAAGTTATTATTAGTTATTTGACATTTATATTAAATACCTACAAAGTTTTATAACTGCATAAGGGTATGTTTTTGGATTGGTTATTAGAGTTTTTTTTTTGCTTTGTCTTGACACTCAGTACATACATTTTATAAAGCAAAATATATAAAATGTATATGTTTATTGATTAACTTCACTATAATTACATTTAAAATTTGTTATAATTTTTAAAATAATTAAAATACTTGACAGATATACAAAAACCATATTTTTATAATTGTTTATTTAACGTATAAGATTATAATACATAAGACTTTTCTTAGAAAATAACTGAATTGAAAAATAAAATTTAAGTATCAAATTATACAAACATTTATATTTTTAAATATTATGCAAGAAGTTTTAGAATACCCAAATGTTTTACAAACTTTTATTTTTTTCTGAATACTTAATAAAAATAAAGAAACCTGAAAATTATTATTAACCCTGCGATTTATAGTTTGCTCAAAGCATCTCGAATTATCTGGCATTATTGAAAATAAAGTATTCACTATACATAGAAGTTGCTCCACTAACATATTGGTGCTGAGGCACCCTGAGGGGGTACCCCCTCAAAATTTGCCACGGGCAATTGCCCGTTTCGAACCTTTATTCACCACGCCACTGTACATATACGCCGTACACTCTCAGGCTTTTAATAAAAATGTTTGGCTATACTACGTACACATACTATCAGACAAATTCTCAAATTAAGAAATAAATACTTTTTTTTTTGGTTTATCATTTTGGTTTATTTTTTACCTAATAGTTTTCTAAACTGTTGTAGTATAATATTATTTATCTATTTATAAATAAATAAATTTATTGAAATTAAACGGGTGAGTCCTGTTACAATTTAAATGTGGAACAGAATTATTTACATAGATGAGGTTTTTGTGCACAATATTTAATTGAATAAATTACTAAGATATAATTTAAGAGAAACAATAGATTTACATATATACATATCAATATTGTAATTATTTACATAACAGATGAGTTCAACATAATAAATACTATTTGATATTATAGGAGCTCGTGTGACAAATTAAATTATAGTGGTTATTTACCGATCTATCGGCGTCAGTGACGTCATTTCAGTTTTTGTTAGAGTGGAGCGAACTTTTTGATAGGACTATATGAATAAAAGAAATATTGACCACTTAGCTTGCTAATTAATTTGTATTCGATGACCATCTAATTCTATGAGGCACAAATAGCCTTAATTTTTCGCGAAAAACTTCATTCGTTCATCATAGTGTACACCCTCATAAAAAATGATGGGAACATCACTGATCATAACGCTGTAACGTAAAATAATATGTTCTTTACGTGTGTTCTACGAAACGTATACTCGTACGTACGCAATAGGACGTGATTCGCGTGAACGATACGCTAGAGGAGAGTCAAAAATAAAGTAAACACACTTTTTGTTTTCTTATCAGTAAAGACCATAATATGTTTTTGGGATTTATAAATGTTCGGTTTTTATCAAAAACAGCCGAGAGTCGATGCGGTCATACGAGAAACAACCCACACGTATCATAGAAATGCTATAATATACTATACCAGAGTTATTAACCTTTTTTAGTTCAGCGTCCCCTTTATCGTAATTACTAACTGCTAATACTCCCCCCTCATGCGAAATCAAATTTTCTTCTTATAAATATATATATATCTCAGCATATTATAACATTATTAATTAAAGTAAAAAATCTTATTTCTAGATAGTAATGGTTATATTTTATTAAATCCGATTAAAATACGATTAGATAACATGCCGTATGCCGTTGTAACCCTTTGAGTCCGGCTATGGGAAAAAATGAAAAAAGTTTTTTTTTTTTTGACAGAATTTGTTATTGTGGTCCAATTAAGGTCTCCGATTTTTTTATTATATTTTACTTTTTTTTTTTCAACGTGTATTAGACGGGACTCTGATGTCCCGCCAGGCCAGAACATATCAATAAATAAAGGCATTTATTTTCTATTACCGATTAAATTGTCCGGGACTCAAACGTCCCGCTAGTACTGAAAGGAGTAATGCGTACGCAATTACAACTATTCTGATTTCACGTTCAATTATTTGTAGTCTTGTTATAATTATAATATTAATAAATTGTATTATATTTAATCTCCGAGTTTGAAAAAGCTCACCGTCTCCTCAACGTCCCCTTCAAAACTATCACCCCCCGGAGAGACCGAAATTACCCCAAGGGGCCAGTGCCGCCCCCGTTAAGAACCACTGCACAATACCGTACACGTTATAGTGTTTGACGTGTGTACCTACATCCGTGTATAATAATAATTTTACCGATTATTCGTAGTCATGCGAGATAGTGAAACTTATACGATAACAACGAAGACGTAAAACATTAATAGGTATTATCTTTTTTGAATATTTAAAAATTTCGTTTCGCCGCCTCGATTTCCAAAAAATGTTTTGCCGCCCTAAAGCAACGCACGGCTTGCTCGTACCCAAGCGACGGGCCTGAATATAACGTGATACATATTTTATGCGATCGTGTGTTCGCTCTAACATACAATGACGTATATTGCTGTTTATTCGTATTAAAATACATTTATACGCGCGTTTTTCCATTATCGGAAGTATTGCAGCGCGTTCGTATTAAAAAGAAAAAAGAACAAAAAAAAGATAAACGCGAGTACATCCTGCTCAGTCCTCTCCGCAGATTATCTAAGGATTTCTGTAGGTATAATTGGATGGTCGTGTATTATATGGACAAGACTGGGATGTCTCGAGTGCATTCATATACACGGCCATATAATACCTGAACACACACACACACACACACACACACACACACACACACACACACACACACACACACACACACACACACACACATACTCACACACACACACACACACACACACACACACATAATGTTACAATGCAGTAGCCATACGAATAAGATACGCCGACGAGTACTATACGCGTGGCCATTAGTGCGGCTTCGGTGGCAGGCGCTCATAATATATATATATATATATATATATGATAATAGTCCTCGGTAGAGATAAAAACGCGATAAAAATTTTTTTAAATAGTGTTTTTAATTCGAATTCACACGGTAATACGACCGGGTCACGACGAGAATACCCGATAGACTCGTGTGGAGGCCCCCGATAATGGAAAAGTCGACGTCGCGTCGTCTCGAGGATCGCGTGACAGTGGTGGTGGCAGGGTTGTAATTTTGTCCACTATTTTTTATTTTGACCTGGAGCCTGTCCAAAAGTGGACAAAATGTACAAAATGAACAAAACCAAAATCTTGTGACTTGTACTACTATAACACGACATAAAACTAGTATCATGTTATAAAATGTTAAACTGCATGGCAAACGAAAAAAATAATCATGATGCCAATGAATAAAAGTAAAAAATTACTTTATAAGTTAGTTTTATGTCATGATAATTATTTAAAATATGTTAAATCCAAGTTATATTTTACTTTATGTTTGTATATAAGTCGAGTTAGACATTTGAAACTATTATACCTGTAGAACGTAAGAGTAAGGTTAAAAGTTTCACCATTCTATAAACTAATAGGATAAATAACTAATTAAAATATTAAAATTATTCTCTCTGTTTATTTATTTATCCGTGACGAAAATGATGATATTTTGGTGTTGTAGAATATGTCCAAATAACAATATTATTTGATGTTGTCCGGGACATATTTCTTCCGATTTTTTCCATCCATTTTATCCCCTTGGACAATACCTCGGACACAACCATGGATGGTGGTGGTGACGGCTAGGATAATGTATTATTAAAACAATATTGTCCGTCGTATATAGTCGTTTACGTTCGGTCAGTGTTGAATAGACCACACCGCGAACGCACATGGTACACGGTATACGACAGATATTATTATGATACACGCATTGCGCACGTCGTAATATTCGAAAAACGGTAAAAACGAGTTTTGGCCGTGAAAAAAAAATAGTAGGCGATTTCACGTCCGTTTTGAACTGCGCCGGCGTCGATTAAAACGAACGTAAAAAACAGAATAAACTGTTTTTATATTAATTTTCAACTTTAAATATTTATATATGAAAATTGGTTCATCCTATTATAATGAAATTTTGGATTCAGATATAACAACATGTTTAAATCTATTGTTAAAAAAAATCTTCTGTTTAAAAAAAACTCACCGAAAATTATACAAATAACCGTAAAATACGTAAACAGTATTTAAATAATAATATATTATATTACACTGAAGCTTTGCTCAGAATCGTTTTATGCTAAAGAAATGAGTCATCATTACTTTAAAACTCAATACATTCATCACCAATATCTTGTCCGAGGACCGAAGGGACGAAGGACGAACTTGTACCACCATCATCTCACTTACCAGCTTTTTAATATCTGTTTCTTTGAAAATTGCTCTTGCCGATGTTTTTTTTAGTTTTAACATTATCATTATTATTATTGTATTTTTGAAATATTAATTAAAAAAAATTCATAAATTAATTCGAAAAATGTTTCGTAATTATTTCATCTTTTTTTTAATTGTTTTTATTTTAGGAAATTCGTAAAGGGGCCACATAGAACACCTTTGGGCTTTGAGGGCCACATGTGGCTCGTGGGCCGCGGGTTGGGCACTAATGGTGTAGATAGTCCGCACAGAAACGTAACGCGGTACCGTGAACGTAAAACGCTACTCGCACGTGTAGTTACTTCGAGAGCGGAAAAAAAAATTATCAATTATACTCGTGTTGCAGCCGTCGCTATCGGATCGAGAAATAAGATAAAAACAAAGGATCGTAAACACGCCGACGACCGCTGCCGCGCGTGGTTTTGTCCGTACACCCGGCGGCGCAGGGGCTGATTATTTATTTATTTATTTTTTTTACCGTACGACTGTAAAAAATAACAAACAAATCGGAAAACGAACGCTGCGCAAACAACATTTACATATTATTATCGTTGTATTATACGTCTGTAGCGTGTCTGTACCTCGCAACGATATAATTATACATGTATATGTGTGTGTGTGTGTGTGTGTGTGTGTGTGTATTATTATTATTATTATTATTATCCGTTCGCTATACGCGTCGTCATGAGTTATTTCGCAAATAGTTAAATATCGTAAAAATTAATAAGACAACACACCGGCGATTGTTATTGTTATTACTTTATCACGCTGTTTTGTGTCCAATCATTGCGTGCAATTTATTTTAACGCGCGTGCGCGCGTAATTATCGTCAGTTTTGACTTGAAAAAATATACTGTCTCTGGGCACACGTTGTATTATATTCTATATTTTCTCCGTGCACACGCGTATAGTTATGATAATAATAATAATAATAATAATACTGGGACGATAATTTTATTTGAAAATATAATTTATCGTCGAGATTGTGTAAAAAAAAAAAAAAAAAAATGTTGAATTATGTACAATCGAGTTTAATTTATCGTCGTCCCGAGAGCGCGTGCAAATAATTAATATTACGTGGATATACGTTTGTTTTATTATGATTATCCCTTCTCCCCGTTCCTCGTCGACCAGCCACCGCGGATATTTATACGCGTCGCTAGTAGAGATATAAAACATAAACAACAATATTAATATCCGCACGTTTGCGGCTCCTTCGACGATTAATACCCACAGAGCGGTGTACAAACAAATCCGCTTAATCTTGTGACGCGCCGAACAACGCGTACTCGGGGATCGTCCTCGTTGGCGAATGTGCGAAATCACTCGTGTCACTACTACCTACTACTGCGCGTTTCTCGTTTGTTCGGTCGCGACGATCGTCTCGCGGGACCACGACCGGATTGATTGTTATTTGTCACCGGACGTCGTCGGACATAGAAGGAAACCGTCAATCAAATACGAGTGATTAAACGAAAATCGATTGGGAATCCAACGAATTTTTTCATAGATAATTAACCCATACAATTGATACTTCACCTCGTTCCCCGGCGTGCTCCCGACACGTCGTTTAGTCGTTCGCAATAGCGCGCGATCGTTCCGCGACGTTCGCATAATCCAGCGTTTCTTAAACTGTGTTCCGCGGAACCCTGGGGTTCCACGGAGATCACTTCAGGGTTCCGCGGAGCTTAATGATTTATTTCAAAATTTCAAAATTCCAGTATTTTCCAAATGACCAATCGGTGAAATATAAAAATGAATTGTGAATTAAAAGTCCATTTATCGTCAATACGTGACCTTCGGCCATGTCAGCAAATAAATATGAAACTTTTATTGAAATGACATTAGATTCGTCGTTGCAAGAAAAATTTAAATCTATGCCACTAGAAGAATTTTGGTGCATTTTCAAATATGAATATCCTCGACTGTCACAAAAGACCGTGTTGGCACCGAAACGGGGTTCTCCACCTATATACCAACAAAACAAAATACCGCAAAATACTTGACGCTGAACCTCATATGATCATACAACTTTCATCAATAGAGCCTAATTTTAAGAATATTTGTAAAAATAAAAAGCAATTTCATTCGTCTCATTAAAATGTGTCCTTGGTCTTATTAATGTAATTATTATTAAAGTATTATTATATATGTATATTGTATACAATCATTATTATTTTTATTTTTATTTTAACACACTTTTTTGAATCAAATACCTTTTAAAAGGCAATATTAGTATATGATTATAATTTATTTACAAATAATCTTGAAAAAAAGCTAAAAGCTAAAAAAAAGTAGGGGTTCCACGATAAAAGTGGAATCAAAAAGGGTTCCATGGAAAAAAAAGTTTAAGAAACGCTGGCATAATCTATAAGCTCATTTTTTTCGTTTTTTTTTTTTTTTTTTCATTCGTGATTTAAAGATGTCGCGAATAAAATTCAGTGGTTTTTTTTCGCGTCTACGACCGTACCCAGGGGCGAACGCAGGGGGGGGTTTTGGGGGATTAAACCCCTCCCGAAATGTTGGGAATAAAAAAAATTACCGGACCTTCAAATGTATTAGTTATTTAAAAGTTTACTGTGGTTTGTAAATGTATGTTATAATAAAATTATCATTATACTACATGATAATTCAGTGTCGCAGTGAATATGTTATAAACTTAAAAAAAATAACTTATCGATACCAGTCGCCACCAATTCGATGATATACTTACGTAATGTCGACGAGTGTACTTATCGCCGCCATCGACATATTACGGGAAATTCACATCGACCGGAACGAGTAACGACCAGTATTATCAAGAATCTAGATAATTCTAGTTGGTTCATTTCATTATTCTATTTAAATCACACCGCCAACGAATACACGATTTATCTCGCTGTACCATTAATCATTTAAGTTTTGATTGACGTATTTGTATAACGTAATATTAAACGCAAATACAAAAATTAAAAATGAGTTCAATTTTAAAGTTTTTTAAACCAGTAAATAAAAATACTACCTTAGTTCCGATTGATGTGGATTCAGATAAATCGTCCGTGGATAGTCCACCAACAAAAAAAATTTAATAATTAATTTATATATATATATATATATATGTATATCTATTCTGTATACTCGTATACTATAAATACCTTAAATAAAGAGTACCTAATACAGTATGATATTTATGAACATTTTTTTCAAAAACCCCCCCCGAAATTTTTTCCTGCGTTCGCCCCTGACCGTACCATAATTTCTTCGTTCTTCCGCACGGAAAACGCTATACGGTCTGCCCGCGGAAACGTGCTCGCAGCCGCTCGTCGAAATCACACCGTCGTCACCGTTTTTATCGTTTGAACTTCAAAAAAAAAAAAAAATCGAATTTCGATCCACGTCGTGACACTGCTTTGATTTCACGGTCGTCCGAACGAATTCGACCGCGGGTCCCGAGACCTGCGCACGTGCAGGTGATTTATCGAGCGCATTTCGACAAACGCATTAAATCACACTCGAGTTTCTCTATTATATATATATATATGAGTATATATTATGTGTATGTTATTTGGCCGCGAATAGACCACGTGTTATAACACATATACACGTTTATAAATTATTCGCCCATTTAATAATAATTCACAGATCGCGACCGTGCCCCCCGAACGATTTATCGCGGTACTCGTTTAGTTGTGGCCGCTGTATTATATTCGACCGCGCGCGTACAAAATAACACACAAATCGCACACGCGCGTGCATATCCACGAATACGTATACACAACGTATATGTAGCACCTGTTGATCGTTGGCACTCGAAAAGCTTACACGAGAGGTCGTCGGCGTCTAATTTAGCCAATGAGCACGATCGTAATAATTATCTGGTTTTATCATTGCTATTGAGCTGAACCGAATTTAATCGTGTGTACTTTACATTCGCAGCCTTACCGCACCCGCCCACCCTTAACTTTGCAACTGCAATACTTAGATACAGGGATCGACGCCACAGAGTTTTACAATAGTTAAAAAAGTGGAGAATCAAAATATGTCGGACTCGCACATTGAACGTATTAAAAAAACATTCGTTCGTTCCTGCCATAATAGATTCCGACCTCGTCCGTAAATGTACTATTCAACACTACGCGGTACGACGTAAATACGTGTTGTTCAGGGGCTATCGGCGTACATTATTTTACGCGTTCTGTGCGTATGGTGTCGCGTCGTGCGCGGTCCGCGCGCTGGGTGAAAATTCGGCAATGACCTCCCGTCACGCCCGACGGACGTTTTCGATCAATCTCTTCAGGCGCTCCGTTGCGGACACACTTCCGAAAGATAAATAGTCGTAAAAGTTTGTATGTGTGTGTGTGTGTGTGTGTGTGTGTGTGTGTGTGTGTGTGTGTGTGTGTGTGTGTGTGTGTGTGTGTGTGTGTGTGTGTGTGTGTGTGTGTGTGTGTTTGTGTATGAAATGACGAACGATCTACGATGGGATTGGACGGTGCCAACAGCTATATATTTATATATCTACTGCGGGTGGTAGGGCGGAGGGGAGCGGTTGTGATCCCGATGCGGAAACGACGCGTGTGTGATAAATATATATACGTATAACATTGTAACGACGTATAATGATAGTAAAACGATAGCAAAATAACATATATAAATAAGACGACCTTAACATTTAACTCGCTAATTATTGACCGTGACTCGGCGATAGATCGTAAACGCGCGTCGTATCGATCGCTAGAGATCGTCCGCGAAACGCGCCTTGGAGAAAAGTCAACCGTCGGGCATCGTGAGCGAAGCGTGGATTCGCAGGAGCTCGATTCCTGTTGAAAAAACTGAGAGATCTAAATTTCCACTCTATTCGACGTGTACGATTTTATCGCAAACGCCCAATACTGTTCGCGAAATCGTAGTCAAACGTCAAATGGGTGTTTAATGTTATTTCGTGTACGTGTACGAAACGTTCATCGTCATTTTCGATGTAATCAAAATAAGTGTCTATGGATTAATAATCATCAAAAAAAAAATAGTTTAATTGATACAAATACAGACTATAGAAATTAGAAATATACGAAAAATTCTTAACAGAAAGTTCGATTTCCATTATTCCTAATGGTCATCGGTGCAGACGCTAATACGGACAACAATTAATAATACATTTAGCGACAGTGGCTTTGATGTTATTACACCTTTGAAATATGTTGAAATTTAACGATTTCATATACATAATAATATATTTATAAAATCGGTTCGGCAGCAAGTACCGTACAAGCAACTTCTCTTGAGAAGAATTATTCTATTACTGTAAGAGAGATAGTAGAGTTTAATTTATTTATTTATTCACTATCGATAAATATTCATCGACAATTATTAATAATAATAGAATTAAAAAAATATTTCAATTGTAATAACTGTCAATTGGAGTCAAAAATTAAAAAAAAAAAAAAAAAAAAAAAAAATTAAAAAAATAAACATTATTTATAATCATGTACCTGAAACCCCTCTCAGAACAAAATTCTATCGAATTTAAAGAATTTTTACAAAAAAAATTACGTCATATTGGGCCCGCCATCTTGAATTTTGAAAAACTGAAAAAAGATTCGAAATCAGCACCCTCGAAAACCCCTTACTACCCTTCGAGACTTGAAATTATATATGAAATTTATATTGCGTGCATAAAAAAGTCAGTTTTTTACAGATAAAAAACAAACCGCTGGACCGATTTTTTCCAGACTCCTTTCAGATCTAAGTCATGACGTGGCGTATTGATTGATATGGTCATTAGAAAATTCTGTCCAGTAGTTATTGAGGAATCGAAAGCCAAAATATGTCTACATACATACATACATACATACATACACACACACACACACACACACACACACACACACACACACACACACACACACACACACACACACACACAGAGACATCACTCTAAAAATACTTGTAAACGATTGTCGAGGTCTTGAAACGTAAAGAAAACACAAAATTACCTATTTCGATTTTCAGACCTACTATAATAACTTCTCAAGAGAAGTTAATATATATTTTATACGTTGTATAATACGTTTATTGTTTGTTCCGGCTTATATTATTATGCTCGTCAGTGGCGTGTTTAGGGGTGGGCCCGGTAGGCATGTGCCCACCCACATCTTACAGCACTGGACCCGTGTAAGACCGGTGCTCAATGAAAATATGGTTTATGAATTGTTACGAAAAAGGAAATAATTTTTCGATTAGGTATTTCAATAAAAATTTATAGCGGTATGATTCTAATATTATATGCTGCAAAAGTAATGTTATTTTTAGTCTTATTCATGTGTAGTATTGAGGTGGCATGAAGGGGCAACGACGATATCATATTTATTATGTTCTATTAAAAGGTAAGCTATCCTTTTTTATAAAAATATAAAAATTAGCCATTCAAAATTAAAATATAAAATATAATTAGTTTAAAAAATATGATGAATAGGGGGTAAAATCAATATTTGAACTTAAATATAGTGTCCCATCCATAAAAATAATGCTGGACACGCCACTGATGCTCGTGCTTTACAGACGAATAAACGACGTCCGGTTATAAATGCATATTTTTGTGAAACAATATTTTTCCGTCAACGATCGGGTTACTCGAAATCTGTGTGTTGTGGTCCGACTCGATAACACCATAGCGCTCCGGACGAGGAAGTCTGCTAGTGTATTTTTCCTCTCGGTTTTCGCGGTTGTTATTATCGTCACGTTGCACCAAAGGCGTAATATCAATAATTAATGCCAATCGTATGTCATCTCGTTGAGGATTCCCAAAGTCACGACTCGTACTGATCGATTTTCTCGCCGTATAAGCTAACGAAATCACTCTAGTCATCACTAAGTTATAATCCCTTACGGACATTCGTGGACAAACGATTACATTTTTTTTCCTTTTCCTCTTTTTTGTCATAAAAATATAAGACGCATAGGTCGGTGTACACGAAGATTTTGGTCTAAAATGTATTTCAAGTCAACTGAAACGTCTCGTTTCAAATCATATACCTACTATATAATAATTGAAATTCAAAACAAATCTTTGTTATAATTCAAATACTTTTCCGCTGATTGAAAACATCACCGCCGTCGTTTCGTGAAAATATCACGTGCTACCTGTTTTTTTTTTCTACACAAGGACACGAATCGTGTGATTATTTATTATTATTATTATTGTTATTATTATTTACAAACCGACACGACAAAGAATACCAAGAACGTGGGTACATATTATTATTATTATTATGCTATTTTACTCAGTAGTGTATAGTTTATTACCCGTACCTACTTCGTACGCGAGTGCGGGTTTTTGATTCTACACTTTATGCACAGTATTAAACACTTGGTCATCTCTGTGAATACTTTTATCGTCATAATGGCATGATATTAATAACGATAATGCGTCCACAATTATTGTGATTACCGCATACATATGTCATATATATATAATATAATATGTATGTGTATACGACGGCGTTAAGTTATTACAATAATATATTTAGTTTTGCCGGGATAATTGAATAAGGATAGGTATTGATCAAAATATTAAATACGACGGCTTATGATAATAAAACGTACCTGATACGTCAGCATATTATAATATTACAGGGCGTATATTCGTTATATTATAATCGTATGATATACCTACGCCGGCGGTATTATATACGCCGGGCGAACGGGTGAAAACTTGGCAGACTATATAACCTAACGCACGGTTACCGCCGTCGATATAACGGCGCACTTACTTATTGCTAACGTTCGGTATGGCTTATAATCCCGAAACCACCGCCGCCGTTCGCGTGAGCATAGGATTCGACATTCAAGCCCGCACGACGACGGTATCGAGTGTATAGTATTTAACACGTGCATTACCCTGCCCCCCTCAATATAAAATCGATTTTCCGGAAAAATCGTTAGAGCAGGAATTATCAAAAGCCGGCCAGGAATTCGCAGGAATTGAGTACTAATTATTGGTGCATGAAAAAATTGCAAAAAGTTAAATTTGAACGGTGGGCGGGCCTGGAGTAACGTACCCCAGCCCCACCGTTGGAAAATCGACTTTCCGGAAAAATCGTTAGAGCAGAAATTATCAAAAGCCGGTCAGGAATTCACAGGAATTGAGTACTGAAAATTGATACAAAAAAAAATTGCAAAATTTAAATTGGAGGGGCTGGTGTGATGTACATGTATTTATCACTATACTGTACGTGCCGGTGTCAGTGTCAGTTTAGTCCGGCTGAGGGTGAGTCGAAATCACCTAACTTATTAATTGATGTAAAAACTCGGTTGCGGGAAATCGTATTTTTCCGTTTGAACTCTTTTTCAAACGGCATCGCTCAAAACTTTTTTATAAAAAAACGTTAAACAAAATAAACGAAATGCAATTGAAACTCGCGAAATACTCAGCCGAGTATACCGAAACTTGTCGAACAAAACTCATCGATTCTTAATTATACCGAATAATTAACGTCTTTTTAGATTCTACGTGAAGCGCAAAATCTATTCGTCTTACAAATGATAATATTATTACTTCTTTTTTCGGGCACGTTGTTTTGGATGTCTGTCGTAGGCCATATGAAAATGCAGCCTTTTCCCGAAAAATTGCGCTCTTTGCAACGGTGGATCGTTTTGAGTTTATGTTATTTTACCCAAACAGCCGGCACCTTTTTTTGACCTGTTTTATTCAGAACAGTGGTCTTTTAGGTGATCAGAATCTATTATTATTCCCAACAGCTGATTGATTTCCAATATTATTACATACAAACTAGGTATTAACTGTTTAGACTTTTTAGACACTATTATATTTTTTTTCAGACCACTGCCTATATTAAAAATCAGTATGGTACAATGAAAATATTATGAATATTTTTTCCGATATTAATCTATTATTCGTCTACTTTGCAAAATAAATATAATAATTCTAGAATTCCAAACTGTCTGAAAACAACACAAGTGCATTACCTACCGACACGTAATAAAATAATGAACTATAATGACTATCGTTAGTTTTCGAATTTTCGTCGTATAATTTTCGAAAACGAGAACTGTCGATATGTACGTGATTACTAATAAGATTGAAAATAGAAACCATTTGGAAAAATAAGTAATAGTTTTTAAAAAGTCTAAATGTCATTATAGTTTGTTTGCGATAAGCTTGAAAATCAGTCGACTGTTTGGAAAAATGATAAATAGTTTCTGAAAAACTCAACTGCCATGAAGCGGTATGCAATAAGCCTGAAAAACTGCAGGTTGTTTGAGAAAAAAAAACATATGTTACGAATAGGCTGCCTCGTCGAGAGGAATATAGTTTTTTCGTGATAAGGCGGATTTTTCATTTGGCCTTCGGACATATATCGACTAATAGGACTAGTAAATATAAATTACATAATCTTTATATTATTGCATAATATTTAATATCTCTAGATTCGTCTTCTTGGTGAAACAAATTATTTTAGATTTTTTTACACGTATATACAGTTTTTACAGTGATGTTTATGTTTTTATTTTTATTTTTTGTTAATAACCACTTTTAGGCTTTTTACGTAATAGGTTTCGTCTAAATATTACAATCACGAACTCTATAAATCAGAAATCGAACGCAGTTGGCACTTTGAAAAGTGATTTTTTACATGCTCAATAATTGAACGTGGCCTAAAGAAAAACTACCGAAAAAATTCTATTAAAAACGTTACAAACGTGTACATGATATTAATTTTATGAATCTTTGCCCAGAATCGTTTACCTAAAGAAATTATTTGTCATCCGTTTAAAATTAAATACATCCATGACCATTGTCTTGTCTGATAACTGAAAAGACGAAGGATGAACTTTCACCATTATCTTGCCGGCGTTTTCTTTTTTTTTTATAAAACGTGCACAGCACGTATAAATTGACCGAGCCTAGGGGATTTATCGCGAGTATTTCTCGAACTTCACAACAGTTACGTAAACCACGATTTGAGGATATTATTTTGAGACAACACGATTGATCTTGGGTCGAACACTCGCCCCCGAACTGAAAAGGCTTGACCTTTGTTAACGAACCGATCAGGCGCGTAGCCAGGATTTTCTCATGGGGGGGGGGTTACCAAAATTCGTTAGTAAACTTACCTATATTTATATTAATCCCTAAAAAGTTAGCATTACTCCATGTAGCAGACATTTGTTTACTCAAATGTATAAAATATAAATAACTTAAGCATTGACATTATAGGTACTATATTTACAAATATAAAGATTTATAATTTATACCATGCCTTTTTACTAATTAAAGTATAAAGTATTTATTATTAGTCTTATAATATTTCTGTCTATTTTTTTACTTATTTTTTTTTTTACCTTTTAAGAAAACTCAAGAAGGGAAACATGATAGCTGGAAAAATCATTTACAAAATACAGATTTAGTTACTAAAGTATATTTTTATTGTGTATAAGTAGGTACTAAATGCCCGAAAACCGAGATAATTTTTATACGATTAAAGCTTTATATTTTATCAACGTATATAATTATACTAATAAATATTATGAAGAATATAATCAAAACTATTATGAACGAAATATTTGATGGCAAGTTTTAATTGTTTTGATGATGGATTTTTTTTTTTTTTGGTAAAAAACCAAAAAAAAATGTCAGTATCAAGTTTAAAGTTTTTCAATCTCGAAAAATATTTCCGCCATTTTTTTAAGGGTTTGCAAAAACTCATGGGGGAGGGTTGTGACCTGATAACCCCTCTTGGCTACGCCCCTGGAATCGATTGCTATCCAGTCGACGACGTCTATTCGTTTGACAGCACGTATTCGCCGGATTCGAACGAAACCTTAAAATCGTATTCGACGTCTACTGTAATACTCACCACGGCGCACGGTTGTCGGTTCGTGTACTATAAAACGCTCGTAGATTAGGTAGTTGCGTTTAATTTTTCGAATCATCTCTGTAATAAAAAAAAAATAATAATAATAAATACACCTGTCACGCCGCGAGCGATTTCCAATTTGTATGCGCATAAACAATACGTTTATATTATTATTATAGGCGCGCGAAAATTATTATATATATGTATGTATGGTGTTCGGTCGTGTTTACGATTATTAATTATAATGTTTACGTGGGAACGCAGAGTTTCCGTAGACGACTCGGAACAATAGATGGCGACGGGTGAGTATTGTTATTGAAATGTTTATACGCGATACCGCACTACGCACGCGTGTGTTTCCAACGCATAACTTTATTATATTATCGTAGGATATTTTGAAATAGCCGCGTATCAAGTTAACGTCAATCCTGCCTACTTTCCTACAGACACGGAATAATGTAATAATAACATATAGTGATAATATTATTATATTAACGTGTAAACAATACGTTTAATAACGATATTGAACTTGTGCCGCGTCCTTGGGGCGAGAACGTCCGTGACTAATATTATGTTTTATTTACAAAAATGCACACGCACCGCGGTAATTCGACTGAAATATGGTTTTGAATGCATTCCACCGTCCACGCTGTACACACACACACACACACACACACACACACACACACACACACACACACACACACACACACACGCCGAGCGGATATAATGGATGATTTTTCTTCAACACAGAGAAGATCGATAAATTATTAATATTATCATTATCATTTCATGACATCATCGCCGCAAAGTGGTTATATTATCATTGCAAATACGACAGTCCATTCGAAAAGTGCATCTCTTCCGCAGACAAAACGGTCTTGACGAAGTTTTTGAAATAATTATAAAGTATCCTTCTTCGTATTTTAATATTCTCAAGTACAACGTCGGCGACGATAAGATCACTTAAACGGTAATATTAATATTATAATAAAAAAAAAATTATATATAAATATATTAAGCATATGTTAGTTTTTAGGACGATATTAGTACACAACACACTCATACATATATTATTTACTGTATACGTATATCTAATGTAATACGTAATGTTGTTATTATATTATTTTGTGGATTTTTCATCATCGATTTATCATAGTCAGTAGTGATGTCAAAAATCCGGATTTTTGGATATCCGGATTATCCGGATATCCGAATCCAAAATTTAATAACCGAATAATCCGAATAATTCGAATAATTTAAATGTTCATATATCTAATCTAATTATTATAAAGGACGGTTTTAAAAGTCAATGAGTCAAACTATTATTTTTTAATTTTAAGTTTTACCGTCTTAAATGAAACAGTTTAATACCTATAAATTAAATAACAAATAATTAATCAACAAGTTTAAAATATCCAGATTATTCGGATAATTCGGATTTTATCCGTTTATTATTTGGATTCGAATATCCGGATTATCCGAATAGTATTGGAATCCGGATATTAGTGACACCACTAATAGTCAGGGTACATCTCGTGATTCCACACCATTCTTCTCCTCGAAATATTTCAGTCGTAAAAAACCGACGTTATAAATATAGAAATAACCTGAAGTCGTCATTTAATATCTACTTACTTCTCGAAAATCCAGCCTGGCGATGTCCATGGAGTATATATATTTATTTATTTCTGATAAAATATATTCTGCTCGAAATATATATTTGTAGAAATAAAAGTTGATTTTTATTAGTTTACATTCAAATTCAGATATCAAATATGACTTAAAAGTTTATCAAAGGATATAGGGCCCCGCAAATTTCTGCTCTGGGTCCCAAAATACATCGGGCCGGCACGTGCCCTAATTAAATACTTTAAATCGAAGATTTTCTCTAGAGGCACAAAAATGCGTTTCTATACGGCGATAGTCAGACCCTCAATCACACACGGATGTGAAGTATGGCCCACAACAACACGAGTCAAACAACGACTAAGGACCTTCGAAAACAAAGTTTTAAAAACAATTTGTGGACCCGTATATGATGATGTAGCGAATTGCTGGCGTAGAAGGAAAAATAGAGAGTTAAGGGAAATGACAAAAATACCCGTGATGACAGGCTATAAAAAAGGACAAAGGTTAAAATGGTTCGGGCATGTCAAACGGAGAGAAGCAACAAGCAAAACCAGAGCAACCATGGATTGTCAAGCAGTAGGGAAGAGACCAAATGGGGAGGCCAAAAAAAACGTTGGATAGATGGTGTAAAACAAGAATTAGAAAGGTTAGAAAAAATAATAGGAGGTGTCCTATGACACCGGGCCTAGAGCGGCGACATTTGGAGGGCGGCAAATTTCAGCATTTTTTTTTTTTTTTACAGAATTACAATGTGTATTTTTCATTCGGCAACATCAAAATTGAATTATTTTTTGACAAGAGAAATTCGTTTAAAATTCACAAGTTTTATGCAGGGCCGGTGAGAGGGTGGGGTAGGAGGTGCCAGAGTACCGGGGCCCGTCTTATCAGTGGCCTACGTGATTAGGCGCTCGTACTCACACAACACGGTATTTAGTCGTCTACCGTCCGTTGTCAAAAGTACTAAAAAAAGTTGAAATTCATTTATTTTGCTTAAAAATTGAAATAAAAAATGGATATCGACTATGGATAATCTCTACTGTGGAATGCAGACCCATCTTATGGGATAAGTCTCAAGATCTTTATATAAAGACAGGAATGGGACAAAAAGTGCTCGGGAAGAAGTGTGTGTCGAACTAAAATCAAATTTCAACCGCTTAAAAAATAATGAAAAAAACGAATTTGGTGAGTTTGTTTGTATATTTATTTATTGTAAAACATTTTAACATTTTATGTTTAAGTATATTTAATTTGATTGAAAAACAAAAACATTATTTTATACTTTCGACATTTGCCACGGTACTGATCCAACGTTTACAAAGTAGTCGCATAATGTTTGTCGTACATTTTTTACGTAATTGTAAACGACGATCAAAAGCCACATGGCAATTGTGCGTTTTCGACTCATGTTGATAGCCAACTGACGAGTTGAAAAATTAAAATATAACTAAAACGAAGACGATTCGTGGAAAAAAACCGTCGTGTGTGAAAACAACGTTCGTACGGAAAAAAATCGTACGGTTAAAATCCGTACGGACGAAACCGTCTAGTGTAGGGTGACCAGAAGTCCCGTTAAAAACGGGAATGTCCCTTTTTTGATCATCATGTCCCGTTGTCCCGACAAACTTCGGACGGGACGCTTTTTGTCCCATTTTTATGAGATGGTCCCGTTTTAATCCCGTTATTTCCATATGATTATGTTAATTTTATGAAAAAAATATTGATGTACTAAACGAATATAAAACGGTAACTAATAAATAAATATCGTTGCTGATCAATAAAGGAAAATCTGGGCTATTAGAAGAGAGCAAACGTATTACGGCCGAAGAAGGTATGTTTGCTTTTCATACTATCAAGCATATTCATTCGTTTCGATCTATGGATTGTGTGTTAAAGAAAATTCATAATAACAAATTGTCTTGCGCTCGAACGAAATATGAATTGACTAAATCAAAAGTAATTGCCGCTTTTGCAATGGAGCAAGTTTTAGAAGTGTTAAAAAATACTAAATTTGCAACCCTTATGAATGATACATCAAATAACAAAAATCTAAATTTGGTATTTTGTTTTTTTTTTTGAGGGGGGGAGTAACGACTGTCCCGTTTTTTAATTTTTTTAATATGGTCACCCTAGTCTAGTGTGAAGCTAGCCTCGATTAACGAGAAGAATAAACGTGATAAATACGCTCTTGGCTACGCTCGTGATTTCGAAAAAAAAAAACAAAAAAACAAAAAAAAAACTTCCGCGAAGACGCGTCGGTGTGTCGTTTACCGGAAGAATATGCATTCTCATATACGCCTACACGGGCGAGGACGAGAGAGGTAACGCGCACGTGCGCCGTACGTCACGATATTAATGACGACGGAAATCGTTGCCGCGGCCGACGCGCGACGCGCCGGCGCGGCGTGTAACCGACAGGCGAAAACCGACCGAAAAAAAAAAATAATAATATTAATAATAATACGGCGACGACAATGACGAAGATGACGATAATTGGCGTGTAATGACACTAACAAGCTTCTAACGATAATATTATTATCGCTTTGACGGATAGGCGCTTACGCGCGCGGTGGAGGTACGTCGAACACGAGCCACGCGATGCCCACGCGAACATAAACGTCATGGTACACCGTAGAATAACACTCGTGTGTCCGTCGGATCCGGCCGAAACGCGTCTCGGGTATTTCGCGGGCACAGGCATACGTTTCAAAAAATGATTTTTTTTGCGAGAATAGCTCGAGTTCTGCAAACGTGCTCCGATTCTTCATTTCAGAACGTATTGTGCGGCGAGTTATAAATTAACTCACGCAAACATATTGTTGTAAAATATTTTGAGTTTGTGTGTGTGTGTGTGTGTGTGTGAGTGATAGAGAACTTTTGCTGCGCCGTGGCCGTGGGCATTGATAATCTGGTATTATTTTCTTGGGACTTTTAATAAAAATGTCCGTCGTGATTTGAGAGTTTAACTTCTCTCTGGATAAGTAAAGCGTTTCGAAAAAAAAACCTTTTTAATAATAATTATAAATTTATTTTCTTTTAGTTATCGTTCCAAATTTGTACTTTATATGACCAAAAAATTCAACATATGGCTAATTAAATTTAAACATCGACATTTTTGGCGAATATCTTAACATTTTCTAAATAAATTATAATCATTAAATCTCGGCCAATGTTAAGGATTGACAAATTTAAGTTATCCTTTTTCGTCCAGATTATTATGCAAATGAAGAAAAATTCAAATACGTAATAAATAATTAATATGAAGTCAATCGTTTCTTTTTAAATTTAAAAATAAAAATCAACACTATTAACAGATTCACGAATCTGCTACACAGAAAACTCGCCCGCGTACAGTCCTCCGTCGTTTTGCGATTTTCTGTGTCGTATCGTTTTGAAATAAAAAATATTAATATCTTCAGTCACAAAATGTTTGACTTACAAGATTGGCGCTAAACGTTTAATTAAGATTGATCGTGAAAAAAACATACTTCGAGTATAGTGTTTGAGACATGGTTGTATATAATTGGAGAATATATTTCCACGAAAAATTTGAACGTTTTTATGTCAAGTGCCACGCGTGTAAGCTGTGAATTATAGGATTTGACAAAGTTTTTGGTCATCATGGAAAAATGTACACACTCGTCGAGAAAAAGAGAGGAAAGATAGTTGTCCCGTTCGCATTGGCGCAAATAGTGTTTGAAATTTGAGGGGGAGGGGCTGGAGCTCAGGTCAAACTGTATACTCAATGTACTACATTGGCGTACTATACCAGTGTATAAATTAGCTTTTGAGAGCCTATAATATAGTAATATAATCGTGGGTGGCCGAGCCCCTACAGCCCCCTCTATTTGCGCCTATGTCCGTGTGGCCCGTCCTCGCGGGTAACGCCCTTAAACCTCGAATTCTACGAATAGAAAAGTTCGTCAAAGTGAATATAAAATCGTACGAAATTTTGTTCTCAACACTTGGAACCGTACGAACGGCCGTCGTGAACGTGCAGCGGTTAGTTATGCGAGAACGATGTTTTTTTTCCTCCGAAAATTTGACTTTATTTGAAGAATTACAATCTATACAGCAAGTACAATAAGTAATAGAAATAATAATTCACAGACAGTTAACTTTTATTTTTGCACGAAGAGGAAACACGCATTTGTGATAGCTCATAATAATATTATTAATGATTTGTTAATTTGTTGGTTCTTGAGTCATCAAGTCATGGCACCTGCAGTTCCTTTTGAGGCGTCTATTTGGGTTACCAGGAAGTGTTAGTGAAGCTAACTAGTTAATTAGTTGGTTGGGAATACATTGAAGTTTGGAATGGAAGCGTTTGTAGTAGTAGGTAGCAGCAGTTTCATTGATGGACAAGAACGATGTTTACTACTCTCTAAACGCTTTAAAACACGGCGTTTTTTCAACGTTGTACCGCGTGTAAAAAACCGACACGACGGCTGCACACTGCACACGCAAAGATTTTCGTGGACAGATAAAATCGGACGCTGTTTTTTTTCCAACTCGCTTTCAGAGGAAACGAACACAAGCCCCGTATTGGAAATTTGCATTCTTCGATTATCACTATACGTTATATACACAGGTACGCCCGCTTGTATGACATAACCACATTTCCGTCCTCGGCGTGACTATCGTAATGTTTTTTTTTTCTTTTTCTTTTTTACATAAATAACGATACATCAATACACGCGTCATTTCCGGTAACCGCGTGCGGCGGTGGCGACCGAGTCGTTTATAGTTTTTGTACGCGATTTTATACCGTACACACACACACACACACACACACACACTCACTTCGTATTCATTCGCCACAATGTCTCTATATATATTTTGTGTATATATATTTTATATACACTCGTTTATTCGCATCGTCATACGCGTAGGTACGTGTTTATGTATACATACACATACCTATACCTATTATACACGTATATTTTGTTGTGTTGTATATTCAATGTTCGATAAGACCGCGATCACGATTTCCGTTTTCTCGTCAGATCTCGGCGTCACTTGTCGGCGGAAGGAAGAAAATGCTCGGCTCCGTCGGACGCAGGGCGGTCCTAGAGTTTTTTTTTTTAGGCGGGTTAGGAACGAATACTTCCTACCTTTTCCTATTGTAATAATATTTTATGATATCAATAATCACTTATTTTCAGTGTCGGCCTGGCTTTTAAGGGGCCCAGACAGGATTTTTTTTAAGGGGCTAACTTACCTTATGTAATTATAGTAGATCATCGTTTTCATCAATTGTAAAACTTGAATTAAAATGTTTACTGTTCCACACACACACACACACACACACAAATATATATTATATTTCTGTAACAAGTAATAATATTACGTTCTTTAGGTCAACGCTCGTAAGGTGGGCCTAAAAATGTATACTTTTATTTATCCAGTGGTTATTTTAATCTCATTATCATTTAATCAGAAAAACATAAGTGTTCTTTGTAGGTTAATCAGTTATATACTAATAGATAATAAGTTGAATTTCAACTTTTGCTGTACTCATTTTTGTTGATAAAATAATTTATTTTGCAAATTATCTATCGAAACTTTATGTAGAAATTTCGTTAAAAAAACAAAGCCGGGGCCCGGGCAGCGATCGCTGCCTAGCTGCCTTGACCAGACCAGACACTGCTTATTTTATCTACAGGTGCGAGAGCACCCGATTCCACACGAATCATACACGTCACACACTAATGATTGTTTATTACGCATACTACTGTAAGACACAAATGCCCTTAATTATTATGGAAGTTTCTATTTTTTTTTTTTTTTGTATTTTATACGTTGAGCATGTCTCGGTGCCACAGCTTTTGTAGTCTTCTGGGAGCGTGTGTTACAGAGGATAATTTTTGGATTAAAGAATTAGAATGAGTGTGTAGTTTGGAAAAGAATTTGGTATAATGGGATTTAGTTTCTATTTAGGATTCATTATATTTCCTTTATTATAGTTGTTACCTATGCATAGTATAGGTAATAATTTAATATATGCCGACAGTCATTTTTTAGGGATGTAAAAATTCTTAAAAATGCCTACCAATACTTTCAGTTACCGACATTGGGGGGTGTCAAATCCCCACACCCCCCTGTAAAATCGCCCCTGGTCGGACGTCGCCGTCTTCCGTCGTTTTTATACAAACGATAATTACAGCTTTGCGCCCGACGACGGTATACTTTCCGTTCGCATGTGCGACCAAAACAACGACGACGACGACGACGACGAAAAAATCCCGCGTTCCGAACCAGCACCGCGAGTTGGCTAGAAAACGCAAACGTCACGTGCACACCTTATTGTACGGCTATGTAGTAAAACTATATGGAATCCGAATCGTAACCGTTTTAAACCGATCTTACACGCGTCGAATAAATCATTCGTGACGCGAGCCGGTCCATTATTACCCGGAAAATATAACTAGGGTGACAATATTTAAAAAAAAATAATAATAATAAAAAAACAGGACTAAAATAATTTCCGCAGTTTTTTTTAAAATGATTTTAATCAAATTTTTCATCACAATAAAATAACATAATTTAACATATCTAAAATAGTATCTATTATATTATTTCTATTCTTATAAACATAACTAATACATAATTTCTAATAAATATATAAAAAAAAAATTAATACAAAATAGGAGTTACTTAATAAATTTAAACTTTTTAGTCAAATTGATGACAAAACGTCCGATATTTAGGGGTGCACCTAGATCACCGCCTAACTTGGGCAACCCATATCCACCGCAAACGCCTCACCCTTAACAATCGCTCCCGCCAATTACGTTACCTTCTTACATCAAAACATCCGAATCTCAATAATAAACTTCTCATTTACAAAATGCTCCTCAAACCTATGGCTTACAACTTTGGGGGGCTGCCAAGCCCTCTAATATGAACAGAATCCAAATGTTCCAATCCAAATGTCTGCGGCAAAAAACAAAAGCTCCATACTACGTCTCCAACGACACTCTCCGTAAAGACTTATCCATCCAAACTGTTCTAAACACAGCCAAAACCCTCTACAAACGTTTCCATTCTAGCACCCACAACCACTAAAATCCCCAAATATCGGAAATTTCCATCCACACTATCCCTGGGGACCTCAGAAGGTGACTAAAGCGAACGTGGTCGTGTCGAGATCTATTGATTGATTAACATCACCAAAAACACGTCTTGAAGTACCAACAATGGTTAGCTTCTGCCCTCAAGCCTACTGTCTCGATTATGTAAATATTGTAAACACCATTCATCACTTGTACTCATTGTAAAAATATATTACAGATTGTACTATTCTAAAATAAAAAAAAAATAAATAAAAGATTGATGACAATTTTTTGGATCGCATCTATATGCATTTTAATTTGTCATCTTTTTCCGAAAAACTTTTCAAATCTAATAATTTGGGGTATTTTGTTTGTATTGCGCCTATATGATAAAAAACATATTTGCAATTTTATAAGATTGACTAAAAAACAGGACAAAAAGCGTCCTGAGGGACGTTCGTCAGGGAAACAGGACACAACTATAAAATAAAGGACGATCCTGTAAAAAACAGGACGTCTGGTAACCCTATAATATACCGTCATAAACAAAAAATAATCTATAAAAATAATTACCGACTTCGACCGTGTACGACCGTCGAAGTCACTACGATTTTTATGAGCGATTACGAATAATACAGATGACGTGCACGATTCGAGTACAAAAACGGTCGGAAAAAATCACCGTGAGCCAATAATGCCAAATGAAATACGGATTTCGTAGTTTCTCCGTTGCACTTCGGTCTAGAAAGATTGACCGACGAAATTAAGAAGCAGCAGATGCAGATTCAATACATAACTTTTAAATCCAAACAATGTAAATTAAAAATATGTATGTTTCCGACCTAGTCCGGCCGTATAATATCTTTTGTGATATATGAAATGTATTATGTATTTTTATCGCGATCGATCATATTGATTACTCATTACCGAAATTGCATCCAAAGAGGTAATATGATAAATATCTGCCTCTTGAACAATCTCTGGATTCGCCACTGGCTTACTATACAGTCGTGTCGGTTATTGGCTTAATTTTAATATCGATAACAATATAAAGCGCAGACGAACATCAATTAATTTATTTATTTATGTTTTCAGCAAAAACGAGACGCGTGTTGTAGAAAGTGTGAAATGAATGTTTTTTACGATTGCCTAAGATTTGACGATTTACAATAGTTTAATGTTTAGAATACCGCTCTTTATATCTCGCGGAATGTTGATCAATGATCGCGTGGAAACAATAACGTGCATAATATGTAAGTGTAATCACGTGTGTAATTCGATTTTATCGTTGGGCGTATGCAGTGTGTCGTTTTTACTTTTTTGCAATGACAAAACATCAGTCAGCGTGACAATCGTCCGAAAGCATAAAAATAATATTTTCGTAATCGGTCCTTCGACGTGAATATTAAATTCGCGGATCCGCACAGATGTTCAATAACTTTACGATGACGGTCTGGTGAGTGCGTTTCGAAAAATCGAAACTTCAAAACCCACGTGACGTCGATAAGACGGTGCCCGAAAACGGTTCGGTGTTTCTGAGAGCACCTATTCCTATATATAATATAACCTGTGTATACAGATCTATGTTACAATATTCCGAATATTATACATTGTGTGTTATACGCCGAAACTGAATTATAATCTATAGATCTAGGGTGGGGAGAGGGATCTCTACACCGGTTACATATTTATATTTTCCGTTACGTCACGCTATGCGTTATAATAATATTATTATGGTTATATTATTCGTAAATAATCCAATAAGCGAGATGTCCGTAGAATATATTATTATATGGTATCGTTTTCACGCGTAATTATATTATGAGCGTAACGCGGCACGCGCTCATTTTCACGGCGAATCATAACTACTATTCCGGGAATACGTCCGAGCGGATTTTATCGCCGAAAAAAAAAAGAAGAAAAAAGTCGTTTTATAAAAAACATATTTCATTCGTTTATCAAGCACAATATTGTATAGAGAGTTCGATGAAAACAAACAACGTTGTGTGCAGATTATCGATTATCTAACCATTCTAACCGGTACCTATTAATATTATCGTACACTTGCTGAATTTTAGAAAATATTAACATGTGCGTACACACCCGTAGGGCGTAGGCGTCTCTACGCGTATTTGTCTGCGTAAAGTTTAACTTTCGATTTCTATGAGTTATATGAACGTTCGTGATGATTTCTGTTGATAAGATATTTATTTATGTATAAATAGATAGCCGATCTCTATTACAGGTGTACCTAATACGGATCGACTGACCGATGATAATATCATTATTGTGTTGCAATATTTATCATACGGTCGACCACTGTTTTATTCTAATTAATGTTTACGTAACCAAGAAAAGCCTCAGACGTGCGAGTATCAATTAACGTTCGGCTTTTTAACGTGACGATAATACGACAACTGCCACGAACGCAACGCGATCGGTTGAAAACGCATTTACTACTGAACATTATTTTATTTTTTGGCTACGGTTTACCGTAGACGCGAGTCCTGGATTCGGTTGTGATTCCAAATATCAGGCTATCGTCTGCTAAGACTTTAAATGGTTTGAAAGTTTTTCGGGCACAACTGCACAGTATAGTATGTAGGTACAGTGCTAACGTAATATGTTAAAACCGAATCGAAGTGCAATGGAAAGATGAGTTTAATCGCGTAAAAAGATAATATAATTGTGAAAAAGATTTCTAGCCCGCGGAGGTCATCGCATCTCGAATGGACCTCGGAAAAAGCCTCTAAAATTGTAATTATATCAAATCGACGATTTCGCGATCGCACTCGAACACGCGTCGATGCACATGCAAACGTCGCTAAACTTGTACTGTTCTGGAAGGGTTGGAAATAAGTGAAAATCGAAGATCGTTTAAACGAGCCGCGTTACTTTGGACGTACGGTGTTTCGAAAACAGACAAAATTATCATAACGTGATGCGCCGCGAAATACCTCGTATTGTACTTTTAACGTCAAACGTGTTTGGAATCGTAACGCAACATCGTGATGATGAGATAAATCAAAAGCCTGGCCTTCATAACAATAAGGCGGTTCATCACTCCTCTAACGAGATAGGTTTCGGTGTTGATTAACGTTGAATTATATAACATATTTAATATTTATGAATTATACAAATTCTTTGAGTAAAACGATTCAGAGCAAAGCCTTAACGTATCATACTATTGTATACAAACAATAAAGTTCTGAATTCAAACGTTTGCAGTAAAAATAAATCCCCGCCATCGATTTTTGAGATTTTTCAGTATCGTTTAGTAGTCACGTATATGAATACGGTTAATTAATTATTAAATTTGTAAGACTTGATATCGAAACTGAAAATTTTATTAGATTTAAAAAAACTTTGAAAAAACGAAATATTTCTCAAGTTCTATATTTGGCCTAAAATTTGTAAAAAATTTTATTTTATTTTATTGAACTTTTTTCGAGTATTTATCAGCACGATGTTCTTGATATATTATGAACGTTTCTAACTTTACTTTTAGAGTTTTAATCATATAGATAACTTAAGTGCACTCCATGAAAATCTATTGTTTACGGTACGTCTTGCCGTTTTTACAAATTGTTTTCCCCACATGTTTGCGTTCATTGCAAATCACGTGCATATGGATTTTACATACCTCCATAGACATGACTCGAGGAAAAAATCGGTTCGAGACCAAAACCACACAACCGATCGATAACGAATCCGACATTCGTCACGCGGGTCGAGCATTAACACTCGCGCATCCGAGTCGTACACACCGGCGGGCAGTCACGTATATGCTATGCCAGTGGTTCTCAACCGGTGTGCCGCGAGAAATGTTATTAAATATTGAAAACAGTGTTTTATTTCGTCATAAAGTGAATCATCCGTCGTATCATAAAGTGAATAAATTTTGAATTACTAGTGAGAAACTTGAGCTTGTCGTTTCGTACACAATAGTTCAATACATGGTCGAATTGAAGACAAGCAGACACGCATTTCCTGATCAACGGAAAGAAGCCTCTCCCGTTTTTTTGTTTTTTATGTTTGTAAGTGCTGAAAAGCCTAACTGGCACAAGTAGGTGGTTGAAAAGTGTAACAAAATGTTGATTGCTTCATCTGCTATTACTGGATATTCTATCTTTGCATACATCCAAAATCTAATTAGTGGTGATTCATTATATTTCATTCGTAGTGTTCTATCCTCCTGAATTTCTGCCAGCTGTTCTTCTTTCTCAAGAGATAGGTCAGCTGTTGATACTAACGAAGTAGCGTAAGGACCCAATCATACTTTTCAACTGAGATATGGGGAAAATACTGTGCCATGCTGTCCTCAAGATCTGTAAGGTGATTTTAAACTAGTTGAGTCAAAGTTGTTGTGGTTGTCAAGTGCGTGAGTGTGCCGTTAAAACTTGTGGTGTATAATAGACAATAGTGTGCCGTGAACTAAAAAAGGTTGAGAACCACTGTGCTATGCGAACATCGTGTCGATTATAATATTATCATTATACCGTTGACGTTTTCCGACGCGAGTGAATAATTATTGTTCCGATGATTAGGCACGCGGTCGAATACGTGCCAATAACAGTGAAATCGCTCGGACGGTCTCGGGACCATAAATAGTGTTTCGAAATAATACGTGTATGCCTAATTAATTACGATAGTGCAGTTAACGTTATTTTCACTCGAACAAAACGTTTGGATCCGTCGCACGGACGTTCAACCTCTGACGGACGCGTTAGGAAATCCGTACGACTCGGCGTCGTAGCCGATTTTAAACCGTCGTTCCGATAATCACCATCTCGACGTATCGGATTGACGGATAGGAAAAACAATTTTTTTTTTTTTTAAACGATTGGAAAATTCTACTTTTCGATATTGATTTCTGAGTAAATGTACGTTTTCTCTACATGCGTCTCGACGCAATAATATCTAATTTTTTGATTAAACTGCGTTCTCTTAGATTCCATCATAGTGCTTGCAACCGTGATCTAGTACACACGTAAGTTTTTTTATTTATTTTTCAAATACTTCTATCACTATGCACCGACAATTTATTTTGAACAACAATAATATAATTTGTGAGATACTCAGAGAAGAAGAAGATTTTGAAGATGAATTACTTTTAAGAACGATTCCCTATTCAACAGAAAAATGCATTCAACAGTATATACAGTATCTACGAGGAAAACCGAGGGATTTTTTTTAACAATTAATCGAAGGACATCATTTTAACAATGACACTAAATTTCGAGAATTTTTCCGAGTGAATAAAGAACTATTTTATTTTATTTTATTTTATCATTGGTCAAAAGTGATCTTACAAAGGAACCAACTATACGAGTACCTGAACCAATATCCGCCGACGAAAAATTGGCAGTGACTTTAAGGTAAATATTTTGGGAAATTGTATAATAATAATAACAAATACAAAATATATACTTATACATAGCTTGTACGTATAACGTATATTATGTTTGCACTTTCCATAACACATTTTAATGTAACGATAATTTGTACATTTTTAGTTTTGTTGAATGAATTACATTTGTGTTTTAACTATAAAGCATATAAATGCATGAATAATTAACATCTCGACGTTTTAATTGATACGAAAGTATTTTCTGTCGCAGGGCGTCTGAACGCAGCACTAGTCCGGACTGGGAGTGCGGCCGGACGCGCTGCGTTAAACTCAAGTAGAAAAACGGTCGTCATATAAAATGCATGTACCTAGTGACAATGCGTCTGGAAGCTGCAGGGAAAACGTACCTTGACGATAATTGTGTCGATGTCGAGAAAAATATTAAACGGCGTGTATTGTTTGAATATCGTATAACCATGTCGTATAATATACTCCGCGTATACTGCAACTGCACATATTCCTACGTCTCCAAATCTCAGACCGTCAAGCAATGTAGAAAACCATCGTTGCCGCCATGAACAGGGCCGGCGCTACCTTTTGCGAGGCCCTGGGCAAAACATATTTCACTTATTTAACCAATAATGCAATAACGATATAGTTATCTAAGGTTTATATCCATATAGGCTTACGCCTATGCGTAACTAAAGGTAAAAATTATTAAAAATGTATGTCCCAAATAAAACAATTTTGTTAATTAAATTTAATATATTAAAGAGTCAAGCTCTTCCAAAATTTTGACCCTAGTTACACCTATGATTTTCATTGGAAATAAAAAATACATTAGCGAAATAGTGAATATCAATTTTCAACTGTTTAATAATTAATTTTAAACGTATTGCACTTGCCAACTTACAAACAACTTACAAAATATATATTAAGGTACCTATACATAGTTTCTGTAATTTTATCAAAAGTTATTGAATAACTATAAATTTAGAAATGTGGTTATTATTCTTTAGATATTATCTATTACATATTTTAATATAATAATAAAAAAAATTAATATTGAATATTTAAAATTTTTTCCTTGACTTTTTGGACGCAAACAATTCTATTACTTTTTTAAAATCCAATGTATCTGCTGTTTCGTTTTCTATTGCAATCGTGACCAATTCAGTCAATCGTTTCTGAGATATTGTGTTTCTGAGGTAATTTTTGATTATTTTGAGCTTTGAGAAACTCCTTGCTGCTGGCGCTGAGGTTATTGGTATAGTTAACAAAATTCTGAGTGAAATTACTATGTTAGGAAATAATTATTATTTAAAATAATATTATTGCTTTATTACAAGATCTCTGTACAAAATATTTTTCAATGTAATTTTTTAAAACGCGAGGCCCTTGAGAGCGCGAGGCCCTGGACAAATGCCCCGTTTTGCCCTCCACTAACGCCGGCCCTGGCCATGAAACGGCATGCCGCCCGACCGAGTGTCGTGTACGGGCCAAGCGCACACGGTGTGCAACTGTTTTGGGTCAAAAGTTGCATATCAGTTGCACGTGCAACTTGAACCGTGTTTTGTGACCTAGGTGACGTATAACTGGGGCGTCCGCACACAAATCGATCAAAATGAGATTAATTTGCAATCAGTTTAAAACCGGTTGTATACTCATTCGGGAACCGCGGTCGCAGTTGCGTTGCAATTATGAGTTGCACCGTATTTGTGCACGTGTATTGTTTTTGTATTTTTTGAACATGAGTGACCAAGAAATCAACTCAAAGTTCGTTGGAGAGGTGGAGAAGCTGCATGAAGAACTATTTAAGTGTAAACTTCCCGCGTATATCTAAGGAAAGATGTGACGGAGAAAGCGTGGCAAGAGGTGGCTGTCCAAATGATTATGTCAGGTATGGAAAACTTATTATTGATAATAATCATCTGAATCTGAATCTGAACTCGACATAGCATAAAACCGAAAAAGAACTGCCATTGATCGAATAGATTAACATTTAACGCCAACTGATCGAAAATCAGTCATGTCCGTGTGCGGACTGAAGTTTCGTACGGGTTGCAAACTGGTTGCAAGCACAACTGATTCGCAACTTTTGTCCCACAACAGTTGCACCGTGAGCGCTTGGCCTACATTAGATCCGACCATCGGACAGCGTCGGAAGAAAAACAAACATCTCGATCTTAATGTTGGTGCCTACAATTGAAACGAAGCTCTCGAATTATCGATCCCGACTCTATTCGATTTGACGGACGATCAATCATGTATGTTTCCAGTCCGACTACGTTTCGACGTAGACGCGTAGTTGGTTAAGTTAAAACTTGCTGTTGGTAAGTTAAATACCGATCAAATTTTTGAAAAATTACGGAAAAAATTGATAATGAGTTCTTAATACAGCTCGTGAGAGACGAATCTCGTCTGTGAGACCAGAGGGCGAAAGTTCACCACAACCGTGACATAAAAATGTGATTTGTGGGAATCGACTGGAACGCAACTTGGACGAATTTCAGGTAATAATATATGTCTGACGAAATAATATGTAACTAATTAATAACTACACAATTCTACTAAATAATCATTTACTAGTTAGTCTCTTTAGTAAAAGACGTTGTTTCCCAGCGAAAACCAGCACGAAAAATCATCATCAGACTCACATAACTCGTTTGTCGTTTCGCAATCACGTGTTTACTGCAATAGCTTCTACTGCGAACTGCAGTAGGACGGTTAAATACTATAATCATAGATAATACATCTATGATTATAATACAGTACAAACGGATCGCGCCGACACTATTGTGGGCATTCACGTCTGACGTCATCGGCTACCGATGGTCGGACAACGTCGGATCGGAGCGGATCGGGAGAAATACGGATCTAATTTAGGTGCAGCCTAAACGGTTTTGTATCACTTCAATGTGATTATCAATAATACAATTTTCCTTATGCGTTTGTGTGCAAAAATCGACATAATTGCTCATGAGCTGGTCACACTTTAACTAGTAGCGACCAGGCCCGTGTTAAGGGGAGGCCAGGGAGGCACGATTCGGGGGGCCATAGATTTTAGGGGCCCATTATTTTACGCTCAGTACTGCATAGAAATTAATAATAATAATATAATATTACATTTTTATTTTGCTTGTCTTATTGATTATTTTATTTGTAAATGGTATATACTCGTAACTATATTTATTTGTAACACTTGTAAAAGAGTAGTACATAAAAAAATTGGAAGTGAGAATCAGATTTATGTTTCAAATTTCAAAGGGGCCCACTGTGTGTTATGTGTTCCGGGGCCCAATGGATCTTTAATCCGGGCTTGGTAGCGACAATATACGTGAATTCGAATATTGCTCGATCACAGTCAAGTCGTGCTATAGACACCGTGCATCAATCAATGGAATTTGTGTGTAAAAATGTGAATAAAATATTCAATAAAATACATGTTGTTTGGATGTACATGCATTTTAAATATTATACCATATTTTTAAGTAATTTAAACATCTATCTAATTGGTATTTACCACGATTAAAATCATTAATAGTGATATTTATCGATGTATTGATAATAGCTGATTGATGAAAATATCAAAAGCAATTATTATCAACCATTATACTGAGTGGTCAAGAAAAGGCGGACACTAGTAAGACTCTAGTGAGACAAGTCGACGCACCGACTTGTTCAAACGAGTCTCGTCGGTCGATTAGATACCAATATGAGAATAGTTATATAAAAATGTTTCAATCATTAAAATTAATGAGGAACAAAAGAGAAAAACTTTCGAAATAAACACACAGTTTCATATAGATACACACACAAATCGTTTACGTATTATACGAGTATAAAATGTATAATGATAAAATAATACTCACGCCTACAAGTACTACGGTTACTGTTTCAAAAAATATTTAAATAATTTTTTCTCATTTTTAGTTGGTTTTAACAAATTCTACAACGCTGTGTATCGTGATTTATTTTCATAACTTACCCACTGAACTTTGGCCCGTCGTCGACCTGAACGTATGTTGTAATGATTATTCAAATTGCTTCTTCTTTATAAAAAATATGTAGGTAGTAAAACGAATTCCACTCTCTTAAACACAGCGGTTCTCAAACTGTGCTCCGCGGAGCCCTGGGGCTCCGCGAGAGTAGTCTAGGGGCTCCGCGGCTCCCTGGGCATATCTGTATTAATTGAATTCAAATTATTAAATTATTATTATACTTCTTAGTTACGTTTTTAATTTTTATACTTATATTCAAAAACCAAATATCGTATAATAAATTAGATGCTGAAGCAGACATGCGCATTCAACTCTTGTCCATCAAGTCAAATATTAAAATACTGGCCAGTAAAAAAAGCCAACATCATGGATCACATTAATATTAAAATTTTTAAATTACTAAAATATTTTGAAATTTTTTTCCTATTAAATTAATTAAATAATTTTTTCAGGTATATTCGTATTCTACAGAAAAAATAAAAAATAAGAAGCAAATCATTTATAATTGACATAATTTTTTATGAATTATTGTTGTCTAAAATAGACATTTCTGATTTTTGGGGCTCCGTAATTTTTTTTAGGAAAATAAGGGCTCCGCGAACAAAAACGTTTGAGAACCGCTGCTTTAACACATTGGAGACGACACTGTTTTAAAGCGTTGTTACTTTCAGGACGGGCGACGTGTTAGACACGGTCAGTATTTTTCAATACTATGGACGGTAGGTACTATTTTTATCCATTACTACGTTGGGGACGATAACCGTGTTTAAAACGGTTGATATATTAACGTCTAAAAGACGAGCGTCGTGTTTAACAAGATATCGATTTATCCACATCGATATTTTTGTATAAAATTGTACATACATCCTAATGTAAATATGGTTATATTGATAACTATTTCCATATTTGTTCGATTATTGTATGTTCAAGTCATGAATTCATGATACGAATATTGTAAATATTGTTTAAACCACTTCCCATTATTCGCTGATCATTGTTAAGCTACTCGTTATATTTCACAAAATTTGATGTGAATCACTTGTTTTGTAAAAATTGTTGTTGTGTATTCCTTTTTTTAATTTATTTATATTATTTACGATGGATCCTCTGAATGATGATGAAATTGTCCTATTAATGGACGAATTTGTGGAAAATAGTGGGTCTGAGCTCGAAGAAAATGATTCTGGTTAGTAATTTTGGCATTTTCATCAGAAATAAAATTCACGTTTGAAAAAAAAAATTTTAGATGAAGATGTAACAAACGATTCAAATAAAGTTTATTCTGATTTGAATCCAGTTGTACCTGAGTTTTATGACAATATGGATTCAGATCAACAAAGTTCTTCACTAATTAATGGTAATTCGTTTTTAAATTATTTTTTAACACAAATCTTGTTCATAATTTTTTTTCTGTTCGTCGTTGATAAGTATTATGCCTGTTTACAATGGAATACTTATATCAAAAGAATGGGAATTATTTCTATACTCCTATTGAGTAATTGTGATATAGAGGAGTGTATCAATACCGTATGATAAATTTACATTGAAAATAATATATGGAAAATTATGAATTGTTTTTGATTCATTCTATATAATATGTTGTCACAGATATGGAAATAAATAGCTTGGACGACTTTTTGCTATCTCTATTGGAATTCTTAATGAGAAGTGTAGTCACTAGTCTTAGTCAGTGGCGGCGCCAGGATTTTTTTTAGGTAGGGCCAAAAATTATAAGGCCGGGCCACGAAAAATTTCGAAAAATAAAAAATATTAATATGAGCTAATTACTAGGTGTAATATGTATAACAAGTTTAAATGATTACAAGACTATGGCAGTATGATGAAACAACTAGAACTACTTTAAAATAATTCTGCGATTTTCATGTGCATCAGCAAACTTATTATTTCATCAACATCTAATGATTTTGCTTCACGTTTCTCAATTGATATTATACATAAAGTTGTAAGGTTAATGTCAAGTAAACTATATCTTGAATAACTCTTTACGCGTTTCATACAGGAAAATGTACGTTCACATGCAGCTGATGACACGGGTATTGTTATAGCGATGCAACAAAGTTTTTTTTTTATTATTAAAGAAATAACCCTCGGCAACTTGGCCATTGGGATAAGATACATTTTTTTTTTTTTTACAAATAGGTGTTACATGATAAATAGAAAAATTTTAATAACAGCAAATGTCTAGACTAAATTAAATAAGCTTAATTATGAAGTTGAGTATTCAGTTGGCTAAATAAGTTTGTCCAATCCGGCAACAAAGTTTATATGTTTCTGAAAATGCTATTTCATATTCTATAAGAAAATTATGAAATACGAAAACATCTTTAATTTTTAAATTAAAGACGTACAAGACGTAGGGTGTAGTGTATATCTGATTTACATTCGTTGAACAAATACAATTTTTCTCTATTGTTTATTTAAAATGACTTATTATTCATTATGTTTAAGGTCAATCCAATGGTAGGGCCACTGGTAGGGCCAGGCATTTTCAGAGAGGGCCATGGCCCTACCTGGCGCCGCCACTGGTCATAATACAATAAATAACGCTATTGTGATTAAAAAATATGGATCCTAAAAATTAAAATGTTTTGTGATAAATTTACAACATTAAGTTCTATTTTTTTTTCTAATTTTATAAAATATTCTAAGGATCAAATATTTTGTTAATACTTTTAAATATTTTAAATTAATTTTATTGTTAATAAAAAGGTTATATTTCACACATAAACCCAGTGTTGTCTCATTAAGTTAAAAATAAACACACCGTTTAATGTTCTTAATAGAACAAATGCCCAAATTTACATTTTTCAAACAAATACTTTAACATACTGAAATTTTCAAATTAACTTCTAACTGAAAAAAATTATAAACTTGAAGGTATTAAATATGAAGACGATTCAAAATTTGCGATCATGATAATAATAATTTTTAATTGAATAAGATTTTTTTGTCTCCTGAAAAAAATTGAAAATTTGAATAGGGCCCTTGTTCTTGATAAGTGTCTCAATTATACAAAATAAAATTAAAAACTGATCAAATGATAACACAAGCCATAAATGGAAAATCTAACGTGTTTATATGTACATTATATAAACAGTTATAAGCATAAAAACAGTTGTAATTTCTTAATCTACATAGGATGAGCGTTTTAACTTTTTTAAACCGGTTTAAAGTGCTTACATGACATGAATGCGTTTAATTTCAAAACGATTTAATTTTAAACCGTTTTAACGCCACCATATAAACGTGGTATATGACACTTTAAAAATAATTTAAAAAAAATACCGAAAATACTCAATCTAACATGGTAATATTTATACGGCGGTCGTACAAAATAATTGATACATATTTTTTATGCAAATTTAAAATAGGCACTAATTAGTATATTTAGTTGATTATAGTTAATGTGTACGATAAAGATTGGTTCAAAAATAGTATTATTTTATTTTGTACACATAACTTCATTTTTAGATATGAAAAATTGATCTGAAGTCTGACGATTTCGTTCAGTCCAGTCTATAGCCGAGAAATGTAACAAAATACTGTAGAAAGTTCTTTTATCTTAAATTCTCAACAATTTTTCCAAACATAATGTAAAACTATCAGACATTTGAGTAAATCGATAAAACATGCTATGAACTAGATTTTGATGAAATTAATAATATAATAGAGTTAGGTTATTAAGTCATAAACTCATAACTAAAAACTTGAAAAGATCTTCAATAATCGACAATATTTTTTTTTTTTATTGTTTCTTGGAGTTAAAAAAAAATTAAATATAAATCAAAAATGTAATCGCTTTTGAATTTAAATGATCATAGAACTTCAATAATATCAATATTTTTTTTTGATAAAAAGATTCACCTCTTGTTTTTCAATGTATGCTATTGCAATTACAAGTTTTATAACGATTGGCTTGAAGAATTATTTTACATACTCATTTAAAATAACGAATTACAATTACGATTCAAATTATGTTGATAAAAATTTTATTTATGGAAATAAATCCAATTTACAAAGTGTACATACAGTGTAATAAAATTAACTTTATGTTAGTTTGCTTTTAAAACGTAACAATCTTAAAACAAAACAAAAAAAAAAAAACCTCAACCATTTTTAGATAAATCTAAATTTTTTTTTATTATAATTCTAATGACTAATATACAAAAATAAAACATGTACTACACACAATGGCATCAAACCTTATTGACATCGCATCTAGTTTTGACACACGTCAGTACAAATACTTTAATTTCACACAGGGTGTGACACCAGTGACGACTAATACAATGTATACTAGTCTTAAACGTTAGGAACAATGATTGAATGACGAATTCGCGTAAAGCTGGTGGAATTGTAGACGCATTGAAATATAAAAAACATCAACAGCACTTCTTTCAACACACAACGAAACAATAATTTAATCATGGTTCTTGTCGTTTTCTACTTCAATCACCAGCTTTTCAAATTTGTACAAGTCGCCCACAGTAACCTGAAAAAAAAATACATATAAATGATACAATTAGATTATTAGACCTATATTTTAGTACGTTTATAGCACCTAACACTATTCAAAGAACATTTTAATACTGTGTCTTCAACTGAGTGTTTCCTACATAATATTTACAGTTACAAATATTTTCAACTGTTAGTGTGAAAACTCACGGATATATCTTTAACCATTAGCATATAAAAGAAAAATTAAATATGTGTTTTGATTGCTGGTAATATTATGCAAGTGGTGTGTTACAGTTATATACTATTAAAATTGTAAACAAACAAAAGCTGTTATTATTAATGGCATAGTTATTACTTGAAATGTAATTTAAATTTTGAAACAACAACAACAACTAAAATACAGAATTCTATTGTTCAGATAGATCAAACTAATTAATTGTTCATGCCTACCTATATGTTTGTACATTATACAAATATCGAATTCCTGATAGCTATTAATAATGATTTGATAACAAGCAGAAAAATAAATGATCAAAGTTAATGATTAATTTGGTATTAAAAATTATACAATAAATAGTAATTTCAAAAAGTACCCACATCATTATTAAATTATTTAATTAGTTACTCATAACAATATCTGCTTTAAATTATTTAAGAATAATTACTAATTAGGTATAGTGGAATTGTTTTAATTAAATGGAGGACATTGTTTTGAAACAAATGAAGCTCGAAATGAAGTGAACAGTAGTTTACTTCTTTTAAATCAAACACTGTTAATTTTGTTATTTTGTAGATGTCAAGAGACAATATTGATATAGTAAAAAAGTAAAAACTATAAATTTAAAAATATACGAAACAATAGAACTGTTAAAGGTTAAAATTCAATCTGTAATAAAAATAACTTAATATACAAATATTATTATTATAAAGATTATAAGAAAATATCTGATACAATATGTAATAATATGAAATAAATAATTGAAATCGCTTTCTATTTTTTTTTTTTTTTTTATTAGGTAGACAATAGTTACTAATATTTCATTTTTATTGTTCAATACCTGTCTTACTATTTAATTATAAAAAAAAAATTAATATAAATACAATGTTAACGAATTAAATATTTCATAAAGTGATATCAAATTTTGAAAAATCTTTTTAAAAAAACATGTCGACAATAATTTTAAATCATTCCCAATATTCGACATACGCCAATACGTGTAATGATCAAAGAGAATTAAAAAAAATACATATATTATTAATTTTCGTTTGCTGGACTAATCAAAAGTGATTTGTTTAATCAAGCGTGTAATAAAGCTTAACAATAGGTGTTTAATGTGTTCAAGTGTTTAATGCGTGGAGCGAGTCTTTGTCCTAGTGTCAGTAATGACACGTTTTCACATTAAATTCAAACGTGTTGACAGTGCACTAATGTGAACCCACGGACAACGTGTCGCAATGTCGTGACGTCGTCGAACTCGGCGAATCCTCACGACCGACCGATCTGAAACCTAGTCCGAACCGTGAGGGCTTCTACGAGAATCGAGTTTTTTGTTTTAAAACGAAAAAAAAAAACAAAAACACTCCGACCACAGAAGCGAGACGGGTCACGTCGTCGTCTTACTTGTCTCTTGATGATCTCCAAAAACTTGTGCGCGTCTTTCAGGTTCCGTTGGATTTCCGCGGGGTCCTGCAAGCCTTTGTGCTCCCGGAACGCGTCCTTCACGCGCCGCAGCGCGTACAACCTGCGGACGACAAGCGAGGGTTAGTCAGGTAACCTGAGCGGTGCGCCGACGTCGCGAGACCCGCGACGAGCCGTACCTGTAGTTGTAGAACGAGAACCGGCCGCTTTCCCGCAACATGTTCTTGTAGACCTTGAGCACCTCGGCCCTGGTCGCCGCGGCTGCCATCGTCGCGACGCGGACGGCCACCACTCGTTCGCGGAAAACTCCAAGAAACCTCTCGCCGCACACACTGCCGGGAACGCCGAACGCGGGTCTCGAAGCGGAGAAAAAACCAGCCGACGTCAACCAATAACTACCGTCAGAGCGTGACATTTGATTACTGTGACTACAATACGGTCACTGCAGCTCGTGAAGACCGTCGGTGTCCCGATGCGGCCGTCGCCGCGGCCGATAACGGCGTTCCGCGCCGATAGCGCTTGTCAGACCGCGACCCGCGTGACCGAGGTCCTGGTAACCGCGGGGTATACCACGAGTGACCGGCACTCGTCACGACCATGTTATCGCGGGACTCGGGCGCGAATTTCAAATCGGCCACCCTGCGGCGCACAGACCTCGTAAACCGTGTATACCTAAAGCGACCATATATTTTTTTAGTCAGAACGGGACAAAAAAAACAAATCATAATTTTCAATATAAATAATTTTGTTAGATTCTGAGTGAAGCGAAGGATCTTATGGTTTTACAATGATGTTTATTTTTTTTTTTTAGATTCTGAGTGAAGCGAAGGATCTTATGGTTTTACAATGATGTTTATTTTTTTTTTTTTTCTTTTTTTTCTTTTTTTTTTCTGTAAACACTTTTTCGTATAGAAATCCTTGTCCAAAAGTTTTGTCCAGCAACTCTTTAGATTCGAAATTGAACTGAGATGGTACTTTAGAGAGGTCATTTTTCCAAAATCTCCATAGTTTTTCCAGTAATCAAGAATAACGATCGAAAAACTGAGTAAAAACGGTAAAATCGGTAAAAATCCGCCGTAAACGAGATTTTCACTGTTCAGATTTTAGGTATTTAGTCATAAATCGAAAAGTATTGAAGCTAGAAACTTGAAAATTTTATCCAATATCAAATACATACTTTTTTATATTGGACAAAATTTTCAGAACAATTAAAGCATTTTTGACTTAAATATAGAACTTTTAATTTACCAAATTGTTTGAAAGTTTTTATGTAATATAATTTTAAATATTTGACAAAAAGTTCTGAAAATTTAATATGACCTTACTCATATACCTACCTAATTATCCTAACAAAAGTTCAAAAATCGTTAGTCAGGATTTTTTTTTATACACGTTTTAACAAATTCATATAAATTCGTATATGAATATCGACTGTTTTTACGTTAATTTTCAACTTAAAATCTGTATAAATCTTTTTTGGTGTGTCCGATCACAATGAAACTTGGAATATAGATATAAAAACATGTTTCGAATCTTTTGGTAACAGAAAATTTCTAACGAGTTAAAAATTGAATATTTTATGAGGGTTTAATAACGAAAAAACTCACCAAAAATCAGACAAATAACCGAAAAATACGTAAACAGTATATAAATAATATATTATATTACACTGAAGCTTTGCTCAGAATCGTTTTATACTAAAGAAATGAGTCATCATTTCTTTAAAACTTAATACATTCATCACCAATATCTTGTCCGAGGTTAGGTTAGGTGATCCCATGATAGAAAGTGCTATACACTCCTCACCATTATCTTGTCCGAGGAGCGAAGCGACGAAGGACGAACTTCCACCACCATTATCTTACCAGCTTTTTTTTTTTTTTTTTTCTGTAAACACTTTTTCGTATAGAAATCCTTGTCCGAAAGTTTCGTCCAGCCACTTTTTAGGTTCGAAATTGAACTGAGATGGTACTTTAGAGAGGTCATTTTTCCAAAATCTCCATAGTTTTTCCAGTAATCAAGAATAACGATCGAAAAACTGAGTAAAAACGGTAAAATCGGTAAAAATCCTCCGTAAACGAGATTTTCACTGTTCAGATTTTAGTTATTTAGTCATAAATCGAAAAGTATTGAAGCTGGAAACTTGAAAATTTTATCCAATATCAAATACATACTTTTTTATATTGGACAACATTTTCAGAACAATTATAGCACTTTTGACTTAAATATAGAACTTTTAATTTACCAAATTGTTTGAAAGTTTTTATATAATATAATTTTAAATATTTGACAAAAAGTTCTGAAAATTTAATATGACCTTACTCATATACCTACCTAATTATCCTAACAAAAGTTCAAAAATCGTTAGTCAGGATTTTTTTTTATACTCACTTTAATAAATTATCATACGATTTTTTTCGATATTGTCTGATTTCTTTTAAGTTTATTTTTAATGAGTTATAATTGTTATAACAATTGAAGTTTAAATGAGTTATATCTAATTGAATATTTTATAAGGGTTTAATTACAAAAAAACTCACCAAAAATTATACAAATAACCGTAAAATATACGTAAACATTATTTAAATAATAATACATTATATTACACTGAAGCTTTGCTCAGAATCGTTTTATACTAAAGAAATGAGTCATCATTTCTTTAAAACTTAATACATTCATCACCAATATCTTGTCCGAGGACCGGAGGGACGAAGGACGAACTTGTACCACCATCATCTCACTTACCAGCTTTTTTTTTCATTTTATAATTAGCAAAATTGTGTTTTATTTTTATTTTTAGAGGACAAAATAATTCATAGTAGCTGATAATAACAAATATTATGTAGAAAACATAAATGTGATTATTTTGTGAAAAATCACAATTGAGTTGTAAAAATATTTTAATTACAATTTCGGATAATCAATCTGGAGGTTTGGAACAAACATATTCTCCGTGGTGATAAATAAGCGAGTAAAAATGATTATGTTTGTGCATTACACAATTGAGGCTAATGCTAACAGTATCTATGTATAATTAAATATGACGAGTTCAAAATAGATGAAGGAGTAGTAAAAAACCTAGGAAGAACTACTCCAATTTTAAAAACTGAGACAGTCCCAACAATGTTTCCAGGTCTTCCAAAATATTTAACCTCGACGGTAAAAAAACGGTTTGCACCGAAATTACGTTTGATAAATCCTACAAAAAAAGAAAAATATGATGAGAATAATGAAATAAATGGCACAGACAATTTATAACCCGATTCCCGATACACTAAACAATCCCGATACCGTTTACAGTCCTATTACCGCTAATCGACCATATTCACATGCACGTAAGAATTAGATATGCATGTATAATAGAAACGATAGGAAATTGATTTTCGTTATTATTATTATTTTTTATTTTTTTTTTTGTCCATCTTTTGATAACGGGACATTTTAGTAACCTTAACGTTGTGAAACGGGCCTTAAAGTACGCGTCCATAGGTAAGCATCGTACGTAACGGACGGATCGTATGAAACGGATTTAAGAATTATTAGTATAGTAAGTTATACATTTGCGTACACTGACCGGCAGCGGACGGACCGCACGCATCGGTCTGTCGGTAATGCTGACCAAATTGATCGAAGTGGCAATTTTTGCGACCGAAATGGATGACGTCATGCGGATTGCCTAATTCAAATGTAATGACGACAATTTCACCTTCCGCAAATGAATATTCTTATACGCAGGATCAACATAATATGTATTTGAGTCAATTCGTAAAGTTTCCTAATAATTTTTAATAATACATTTTTATAATATGTATGATAATTTCTCATACCTAATATTAATAATGTATCGGAATAATTTTGTTTTGTATCACATCGTAAAAAACTGATTCATCTAAAATAAAAAAAAACCAACAGGTTTAAAAATGTAATTGTGTTGTTGTTCACATTGTGATGTATCTACTTAATATTTAATACCTACTACAATTACATTTTTAATATTTAAAAATTAATTTTTTTTAATACATTCCTTAAACGTAAGACATGTTTTTGTTTTGGTTCTATGGACTCTCTGTATGTTGTATTCTGTCTTCATACACGAGGACTTAGAATGTCAAGAAGAGTTGTGAATTTTGCATGAGACATACGAAAATTGATATTTTTTACCCATCGACCTGATTAGGGGTATTTTCCTACAAAAACCATTGCGACTCGCACGATCAAATGGGGTTGTTTTTTTTTTTAAGACAACCATACTTATTATTACAAATGTTTTGTTTGAATATATATTTGATGGATTTAATTTTATTTATATTATCATATGCAGTTTAAAACTTCCCCTAATGAATGCTCAGTCTGAGAAACACTGCTATAGTGTGTATCATACTCTAGTCTAATGCAAATGCTTTGAAAACAGAATTTGTAGACATTATTTAGATGAGTTTTTTTATGGAAAATGGGAGACAGACAAAACCAAATTTAGAAAAAGCGAGAGAAATTGCAATATTCGTATATGGTGTTAATCAACAGGTAACACAGCATTCAAGATGTAACTAATTGAAAATTTATTTAGACAAAGTTTTTATTTCGCTAATTACTAGACCAGTGTTTCCCAACCGGTGGTCCGCGGACCACCAGTGGTCCGTGGGCCAGTCATAGGTGGTCCGCGGTCCCATAGATTTTGTATATTCTTGAGCAAAAATAAAGGTATTCCTAGTTTTCGTAAAATTGAGGTGGTCCGCGACCTATAAAATATTGTCGAAGTGGTCCGTGATGATAAAAAGGTTGGGAAACACTGTACTAGACAGACACCATAACCACTAGAACGGTAACATCAATCTGATTTATTTATTTACATACAAGAGAATTTTAACACTTTTACACCCAGAGATATGACTATACCGTCAATATTTTTATTTTTAATAATATAAGAGATGATATGGTAGCGAATAAAATTATAGAAAATAATCTATTCTAAATAAACCTGTATTTCAATAAATAATATATTTATAACATAATGACTATATTATACATTTAAAACTAATTTTATTTAAAAATATATATAATTAACACACAAAAATAAAATAAATACTTTGAAAATATGCGCTATTTGTATAATTCAAAGGACTAAAACACTCATAAAGTAATTTTTAAAATTACAATTATTGAATTAATCAACAAGAGTTGAAAATTTACTTATAGAACATGATTTAACAGTAATCCAATGTTATGCATATGAATATTTATTTCATGTTTAAAGAGTTGTGCAAAAGAAACAACAACTATTGTTTACAATATAATTATATCATTAAAACTCAAATTATTAATGACATTTTATCAACAATAAAAGCTTTTTACATTAACGGAAAAAAATAATTAGAAGGAATATTGTAGTTCATACACGATTTTCATATCAAAAATATGTAATTCAATTATTGTTTTAACAATATAACCAATAAAATATTACATACTAAATTTATCCTGCATTTTATAACCAATATCCATGCATAACTTTATATTAAAACTGGTCAGAAATTTCTACTGATTGATTGCAATCAGAACTGGAAAGAAAAGAATTGCATAGGTATTTTAAATCATTGGAGCCTATGTTAATATTGATACGTTCCAAGTATGAAAACATTTTGGAACTCCTCAGGTTACCAAATTGTTTATTTACTTGATTTTGCCCAAATGATCGTATTGTGGCCAAATAATCATAACTTGTTTCATTTTTACGATTACAATAATCTAAACCAATTTGTTCCAGTACATTTTTGGATGTGTCCCATGTTCTCTGTCGACAACTGCAATTAATACAAATTAATTTTTAAACGCATATACTATAAAGAAGATCATAATCCATTTTTTTTTTTTTTTTTTTTTAGTTACCTCAATTCTTCAGAAGATGGAAACAGTTTTTGGGAAAGATAGTCATTTGTATTTATATGGTTGTGTATCCATTGTGTTATATCTGTTGAAAGCTGAGCCGAGTTATCAGACAAACAATGATTTTCAAATAAACTAGCACTATCCCTTGTGGCTAGGTGATGCCAAAATGGTTGAGGATCAAAAAAATCATAACTCTGTACACACACAAACAGAACATTTATTAATAAAAGTTAATAATTCTAGAGATAATAAGAAAGTTTAATTTCATGTAATAAATATTTTATTTAATTAATAAAATATAAACCTGTGTTTTTGAATATATCAAATTTAATTTTGACAAAGCATCTAGTTTTTGAGATATTTTTTCTAGATCAACATCGCACTTAGCTAGATTGTTTTTTTCAACACTGACAGAATCGCAACCAATTATATAAGGCCAATTCCACCAAATTGAGTTTATATTTATATTGCAGGTATTTTTTGGTGTTTTCTAAATACCAAACAATTTCAAATGGATTAATTATGAGAAAAAGCAATACAATATCAATACTAGGTGTAAATATTACGTGATCTATAACTCCGCTGTTTAAGACATATTGCAGTTGAATTATACTCTGTCTAATGTCCGGTTTAAATGGATTGACAAAAGCATTTATTTCCTCATCAGTCAGTATAGCTCCTTCATTTAAAGCCATCAACCGCAGGAAACAATCTTTGAAAAAAATACACCCAATAATTATTAATAACAATATTAGATAATATTGACAATTCAATATTGCTCACGTAAATGTTCTTTTGTTGGGTGAGTAAAATTAAAAACCGTTTCGTTAGATAGAAAAAACTTCAACAAATGACTACTAAAGGGATCATTAGCTGTTAAGATTAATGGTCTTTTTGAATCAGTGGCTAAAGTAGATATTGCTGGTAGGAATCCATCATCAAAATTTTCAAAAAGTATATCAGCCTGTACATGAGACAGATATTTAATGAAACAAGATTTTTAACTTTAATACAAATAAATTATAAATATAATTTATAATTACATCTTCAATCAATATGATAGTCATTTTTTCATTTTCTCCTTCCTTCTTTTTTACATTTTTGGTTTTCTTTTTCTTTTCTAGAATAGATAGAAAATTAAATTATACTTCTACACCTAGATTAAAAATTAAAAATTTTTAGTTGTAAAATAATTTAATTAATAGTGTTATTACTGGAAACAGTAGTAAAACATGAACAGTTTGTATTTGTATTAAAAAAAAATGAAGTAGCTGCTTTTTAATTATATCATAAAACATTATTATAGATAATAAGATAAAACATGATTCAAACTCTTAAACAAGTTAAGTATTGCAAATATTTAATAGAATTAATAAATAAAGACAAGTGTATTAAATAAATAGATTTAAACCATTTTTTATACAAAAGAGATAACATTCTGCAGAATGTATTATTATTGTTAATTTTTTTTTAATCTCAAATAAATTAAACAATTTAAATACAAAATTAAAAAATCAAGAAATTAGTCTAGATTATTAGAAAATACTCAAGAGTGCATAGTATATTCCAGTAAAACTGTATTTCAATTGAAAAATTTAGAAGAAACTTTGTACTAATTATATCATTATATTTTACACAAATATCAGACCTTTTATCATATTAAATAAAGTGTTTTTCTCCACTGCATGAGACTGTGTGGCTTCCATTAAATCAGTAAGAAGACGTTTTCCATTTCTGTTACAGGAAGCATTTAATTCTATTACCTAATACAAGATACATAGAGACATTAAACGACTCAATTATTTTTGTATAGATTATTATTTATATCATTACATTTGCATTAATTTCATTGGCTACAGCAAAGACAGCACTAGTTTTACCACAGCCACTGGGTCCAAGTAAAATGGCTAAATTGTGTTGGGGTTTTTGACTAGAATCACTCTCGCTATCAAAGATAAAATCATCGTCGTCATAATATCTTTGATCTTAAAATAAATACAATTCAAATTACATGTTTTATATTATACAATTAATGTAGTTCTCTTTATCACAAAATAAAAATAAACAAACTTTTTTTTGAATTTTTGGTACTTTTCTTAGAGGGTTTAAACCAATTTTTTAGACTCCTAACAATTTCACTGTTACCGAGCACTTCTTCTTTACACGTTGGTTTATATTTATCAACCCACATAGATTCAACATCAGTGTTAGTTTTTTTTGCATCCAAACATTTTTTTTTCATATATTGGTGAACGCTTGATACAGGAAAATCTGAAACCTAAATAAATATCAAAAAATATATACTCATAAATATAATGAAAAATTATAAATTATTTGGTTATGAATTTCAAGTTAATATTTTACAAAACTCAATATCTATTATTTATAACAGAATATATCGAGGAATATATTGAAATAAAAAAAATAAAAAATGTTTCTAGTGTTCATACTAGTGGCCTGACCAGGTCAGCGAGACGAAGATCGCCGACTGGGCCCCCTTCTAAAGAGGCCCCTTGAAACTATATTTTGTTTCCAATATTACAGAAAAAAATTACGTAATATTAAATATTAGTGTAAATAAAATAAAAATAAACATTTCTACTGTACAAATCGCCATAAAGCCATAAAGCTAAAACAACATTTTATATGACAATAATTCCGTTTGGTGTTTTATATACAACATTTCAAATATTAATTTCAGTTATCTTATACCTAATTATAATAAGTAGGTTTTATCAATATTCATTATTTTTTATGTAATTAAATTCATTTTGTGTTTAAATTTTATAAAAGTATTTCATTATTTATCTTGTTACTAATCAAGAAAACAGTTTTTATAATATATTTATTAAAAAATAGGCATTGTGTTTTACTATTGTACCAGAATGGAAGGGTTCTTTTTTATCTGGACGACTGAGAAATGTGTGCCCAGGCCGCCACTGATTCATACCTTGGTAATGTGATCTATTTATAAATGAAATTAGTAAAACTTTATGAAAACAAGTACAAACTTAAGTAAATTACTTAACAAAATTATGAAATTACCATAATTTATTATTTTCTTAGAGAGTGATACTTGGGAAAATTGATTACAAAACGTCAATTATTGAAAACACATAATTTTGACACTTTTAAATTTTAATTTAATTGTTGTAAATTAACGTTTTAATTTAAAATTTAATCGTATTGATGTAATGATTTATAAGTTATAAGTTAATCGAGTAGCTACTATTAACAAGTACAATGCAAAATACCGAAATCGCTGAAATAAACTTACAGACTTTTTTATTGATGAAATCATGTAGGGAAAATTAATTTCCATTTGATAAGGTTCTAATACTAGTTTTTCACATCGAGTTATGACAGTTTGAAAAGTAAGCGAAGAATTTTTCACATCAACATCGTGTGAAGTGTCTTCGTTCAAACATAGTAAATAATCCGAAGTGCTAACGGGTAACGAACGGTTAGTATGGGTGATTTTTGGAAAACTTCCTATTTCTTCGAGAAAACTACTGACGAACGGTAGATTCGAGTTCCTACTGCAACACACAAAATGAACAAAAATCAAAGACAATAGAGGCGAACGGCAGAAAATCGTCAGTACTGCGCGGCATACTTTGAAAAAGACGAGTTGGCGCAAAGCGACGTGTTTTTTTTCAGAACGACCGCCGTTAGCTCGACACCGCTCGTTTCGGCCGGCGCTCGCAGACGATCCGTACACTCGTGGTCGGCCTTCGCGGACGTTTTCTCCGTTTTCTCCGCCTTTTTCGCGGCGCCGTCGCCGTTCGCCACGGGCCGACCGGCGTGTTTGTTCTCGTCGAACAGTTTACCGAAATACGCGAAAAACGCCTTCTTCTGACGCGTGTCGCCGCCGTCGGAAACCGTCACCGGTTTCTCCTTGAGCACGTCCGCTTCTCGCGACCTGTCCTTCTCGATCATCTTTTTCTTCTTCTTCTTCTTGTTGACGTCCGCGAAAACGCAGTCGTCCGACGACCTCTTGGCCGTCCGGTCGGACATGTCGTCGCGCGGGCACTCGGGGTGGACGGACGAGCGCGGAATATCACCGGGACATCGACGGGCGTCGCGCGAACAGAGTAAAAAAAAAAAAATGTCGAAGAAACGAAATCGAACGCGTACCAAACGGTGAGGACGACACGGTGCGCGAGGAATTCGACGTTCACCCGAACGGACAATGATTACGTCGTTGGCGTTCCCGCCAATTTTTATCATGCGCGTTACCGCGATCGCGGTAACCGCACGAGACGGTCCGATCACCGCGGTTATCTCGGCAAACACGAAACGTGTAATCGTGATAACAACTATTGACAAACATCGGACAGCTGCTGCATACGCATTTGCTACGACGGCGATTTCGTCCGCCGCGGGCACGCTCCTTTAGTCGTGTCGCAACTCTTGCACCAATGTCTCCCCCGTCGACCACCATTCGTCCTTAGGTGTGCGTGCCATGTTCATCGGCCCGTATCGAGACGCCACCGCCGTCCGACGATAACCGAAACGTGTCTCCGGGGGCCGACAAGTCCGCCGACCCGTTTCCCGACGAGACCCGCCCGGCAATGGAATACCTGGAAGGGCTGTGCCGCCGGCTGGAGAACATGGACGTCGCGGTCGACCCGTACGCGAGACCGTCCCAGCCGTGTCCGCAGTCGGTCATGCCGTACCTCAACCAACGCGACAGCCCCATCAAGTAAATTGACCTACGATTTATGCGATCTGTCGTCGTCACACGCGGCAGTCGACTTGGGGGTCGTAAAGTTTTGATTTCTCTCCCGTCGGGTGCGTCCGAACGTGTACGTTTCACGGCGCCTACACGTTCCGTCGTCTCGAACGGAGATTTTTTCATCGATTCGGTTCTGTTTTTAAAGTGTCCAATCGGCACGGTCTCGTCGGAACGAGTGATTTGATATTATAATTCATAAAGTTGAACGTCCGTGAAATATGACCGCAGTTTTGTGGCAAAACGTTACATGTAATAATTATTTCGGTATATAAGCGACTACAGTATTATGGCAGGGACTTTGGCCGTAATCAATAAGCTAGACGCTAGCCGCTAGAGCACGGAAAAGATAAGCACTTAAGTGTGTGTGTGTGTAAGTTCAACTGCTATTTACACTGTTTCTTATCCGACTTGACGACAAACAGTGTCACACAATGATCAATGTACTGATGTGTGTATGTTGACGTACAATGTACAAATGATTAACCGTTGTATTAAACGGAATAATATAATTATTAATCATTTACATACTATGGCAGATTGTTTAATAAAATGAAAATGACAGTTGAAACTGTATAAAATTACAGAAATCCAAAGCAATTGTTACAACGAATAATAATTTGAACTTTGAGCCGTATTCTTTTTTTCTTTTTTATTTAAATCTTTAGGCAGATAGGTAGTTACTCTTTAATATCCCATTCCTATCAGAATGTTTGATTTACAATTCAGAGAATATTTTATTGGCGCATTTTTTTAATCTTTTAGAGTACCTACACCCTATGGTTTGATGAAATTATTTTACTGTGGTGTCGATGGATTCATATTTAACAAATACATATTTTTTGCAGTAGTCGCAATAGAGGGGTAGAATCATTAACTATTACACCGAGTCGTATGCAATCGGACAATAATAGATCACTTAATCATGCGGAAGGAGGCATTAATGATTCGCCCGAGTGTCTACCTAGAACGCGGACGCCAAGACGACATAAACGACAAAGATCAAAGCCGAAAAAATCAGCTTTGGATAATAGTAGTCTTAGTTCTAGAGAACAAAATCGATCAACTTCCGAGTAAATAGAAAATGAATGCCATTACCTAATCTCATTTATTTTAACACATTATATTATTTTAAAGGTCAGTTACAAGCCACAAAGATTATTTCCCTAATTATATGCCATTAGATGATGTGAAAAGAGGTTTAGAAAGTGGTATATTATTTGAAGGACATATACGTATTAGTCAAAAGTGTGTCTCTGAAGCATATGTGCCTTCACCAGTAGGAAAATAATTATACCGTTGTATATCACCTTCTACATTTTTAACTATAATGTTTTGTTTTACAGGATAAATCAAAGGACATATTAATAAACAGTTTTAAGCTGAGAAACAGAGCTTTAGATGGTGATAAAGTTGTCGTGAGAATTTTGGACAAATCCGAATGGAGGGTATGCTTATTTAATATGTACAAATCGAAAATCAATTTACTAGGCGTTCAATGAATTTATATTAAACTGTATTCAATATAGAATCCAGATACAGATGAATGCCAACGAACTGGCGAAGTAGTTTACATCATTGAAGCAAGAAATAACCGTATTGTAGTTGGATTCTTGTTAATCGAAAGAGGTCTGAACCATCGGTTCAGTTCTTTGGTTCCCAGGGATAATAGATTTCCAAAAATACTTGTGAATACATCAATTTGGCCATCGCCTATTGAGTTGAAAAAAAATTCAAAAGAATCCAAAGAATTGTTTTATGCTACTTTACCTAGTTGGGATAATTTCAAGTTTCCCATGGGGTATGAGTGGAATTTATACACAAAATTGAATGTCATTTTTATAGTTTATGTACTTTTAAGGATATTAAAAGGAGTTTTGGGGGAGTCTGGAGAAATTAATGCTGAAACTAAAGGTATATTGATGTCACATAATATCCAAGAAGAACCATACCCAAAAGATATCGACCAATATTTTCCACCTCCGTTTTCTGTGGAAGAAGAATTAAAACATCGAAAAGATTTTAGGTTTTGTATATGCTTGCATAAGTGTAGTTGAGGGATACATTTGTACAAATTATATTGCTTTATTAATTTATTTTTCTTTTATTTAGAAAACATTGTATTTTCTCTATTGATCCACCCACTGCCAAAGATTTGGACGATGCACTTTCTTGTGTACTGCTTCCAAATGGTAATTATGAAATTGGCATTCATATATCCGATGTGTCTCATTTCGTTAAGCATGGTACTCCATTGGATAAAATTGCAGAGGATTTGGCTACAAGTGTATACTTAGTGCAAAAAGTAAATACTCTTATCTTATACATATATATATATATATGTATGTATGTATATATATCACACGGATTATTTTCTAATACAGTGTTATTAAATGACATTAGGTGTACCACATGTTACCTCCTGCATTAACCATGATGGCATCGCTACTGCCTGGCACTGATAAACTTGCTGTTTCTATTACATTGGAAATGACACCTGATGCCAATGTGATTAGTCACTTTTTTAGCCGATCTATTATTCATTCTTGTGCTCAACTGCATTATCCACACGCACAGGTATATTTATGTTTTTTTTCATCAATTCGGTGTTTAGGGTTCATTATACTAATGTGCATTAAAGTAAATTTATGAATTACTTTGGCAGATATTTTTAGAAAATCCTGACAGAAAAACTTGGGACGCATCTGAATTTCCTACTGTATATAACGGTTACACGATCAATGACTGTGCAACTGCCGTTTGCCATTTGCACAAACTCGCCACAATTATGCGCAAAAGGCGTTTTGACACAGGTGCACTAGCTATCAACCAACCTAAATTGTCTTTTGAAATAGATAGATCTACATGTGAACCATTGTCATATTCTCTGTATATTCTTCACGAGAGTAATTGGTTTGTTTATATCACATTTTTATTGTTATTAATATGTATATATGCATATTTTTATTGAAACATTTTCAAAAATAATTTTTTCCATTCGCAACCACAGGTTGATTGAAGAATTTATGCTTCTTGCAAACACATTGGTAGCTGAACACTTGAAAACACATTTTCCAACCACTGCAATGCTCAGGAACCATAGACCTCCTGATTCTGCTCCTGTAGAAAAGGCTATGAAAACCTTGAAAGCGTACGGCATTGACATTGATTTTACTTCTGCGGGTTCTATACAAAAGTCTAAAGCTCAATATTGTCAAGATGAAAAATGTAAGAATCGCCATTGGGATATTATCATCAATAATATTCTATCAAAGCCTATGGTTGTAAGTAGAACAAATGAAAATAAATTAGTTACATTTCACTAAAGATTTACATACAATAATTAATAACCGATAATTAGTAATTACTATTGAATACAATGTCCGTGTATTGTTTTATAGCGCGCCGAGTACTGTGTTATCAATTCTGAAGAAGATATGTCACATTTTGCTTTAAATGTGCCTTACTATACGCATTTTACGTCACCTATTCGCAGGTATCCAGACATAGTCGTACATCGTTTATTAATATCATGGATGACAGGCTCAACAATTGAGGAATACAAAGATCCTAGCACAATTGATATGTAAGACGATCGAGATTCACAGTATTCTTGTCATGACTATAAATAATTTTTAAATGATATGAATTTAGGATAGCGAAAAACAGCAACGATAAAAAGAATAATGCAAAAAAAGCATCTGAAACTAGTGCCGAAATTTATGCAGCTTGTTTGATCGGCAAGCTTGGAGGTATTGAAGAATATGGCTCTATTATGGACATTAAAGAAAATTATTTCGAAGCGGTAATCCTCTCAATGAATATAAACGTAAAAGTTTATGTGAATAATGTAAGTGCTTGTAATTTTTACTTTTCTTTTTAAGACAAAGAGCTGTTTTTCATTTGTTTTCATCCTTAATTTATTTAGAATCAACACAATTCAGACTTGCTACACAAATCCTGTCAGTATTCTCTTGATGACAACAAACCTACATTAACGATCGTTTGGGATGTCGAAAACAACATCAAGCAAACTTTACAACTCTTTAGCAAAGTAAAATTGAAGTTGACAAAAAAAGCGTCTAGTTTGCAATTAAGAGGTGTCTTGATCCGTGATGATTAATTTTTTGACTTCTGTGATTTGATATAACTAGTTCAATTTGTATAATTATTATATATATATATATATATAATATACATATATATTTATATAAACACCCTTATATATTTATAACAATTCAATTTACTTTTTTGGATCAATACATTTTTTTATTGTACCGTTCAAAATTATTATCGTGTTCTAAAATCTTTAATACATTTACAACAGAGATGGAAAATGTGTATTATACCGTTTTCGTTTAGCCCTTGCAACCATTTAAATGTAATAGATGAAAATTGTTGATTGAATTTACTAAAAATTTATAAAATGATGTGCATGTATATTTATATGGCAATATAATAAATAATAACCAATGACAATATTTGACGATTCAGTGTTTGAATTAACCTATTTTTTTTATTTTCTTTTTCATGTCGGGCACATTTTTTACATAGACATAAATAACTTCTTCTCTTCTAGAGAAGAATAACATAGATTGAAAATGAATCACCAGAAAAAATAAAGTAAAATTATAGTTTTACATTAAAATATAGAATATGTCCTATCGCTGTATGAGAAATAGATTACTTTTTGCAATGATTTTTATGGGAATAACAAACAGCGATTCCATAATGTATGTGTGTGTTTTCCTTACTTTCAGTTATTGTTTTTAATATTTCATCATATGTGGTTTGGCTGTAATATTTGTGTATCTGTTCATCTCTGAGTTTTTCAATAGAGTAATTTATTTATGCTTTTATATTGGGGGTTCTTTTTTTCTGAAAGTCTTAGTGAAATTTTTGGTATGACTTAATAGTGATCAGAGTCTGCATCGGCACCCCTGTAGCTTCTGACATTTTGTATGCATCCTTTCTGTTTGTTTTGTATCATTATATGGTCTATTTGGTTCTTTACCACTCAATTAGGTGCTATCCATAATTATTTATAAATGTCTTTTCTAGGAAAGTATGTGCTACTTAATGGTCAATCCATAAGTCATACAGAAGTTAATTAAGCGTGTGCCATTGTCATTACTTCTGTCATGGAGACTTTCTCGACATATGGTCGGTTGGTACATCTCTTCTCTTCTCACTTTAGCATTTAAGTCTCCAAGTACAATTTTGACACAGTAATTGGGTATTAAATCCCATTCTCTGTCTAGTTCTTCGTAAAAACTTTTTTTGATATCCTCTCCTTTTTCCTCCGTTGGTGCATAGCAGTTAATTGTTACTATGTCAAAGATGTGGTCTGTTAACCGTATGAAGCATATGCGTTCACTTATTGCTTGAAATGTTTTAACATGTGATAAGATAGGCTCATTTACTACAAATCCTACTCCATTTTTGTACTTTCCGTTTCTGTTACCATATAGAAAATTGTTTTATCGTCCTTTGTTATGTTTCCTTTACCAGGCCATCTAACCTCTTGTAAAGCTAGTATAGCAATATTGTAATTTTGGGTAGCGTCCAGCATACATTGTAACAAGGTTTTTAACAACAAACTATAATGATAAAAAATCAAGCAGGGCAGCTGGTCACAAATAAAAGGGAAGTGGCAGAAGAGTTCAAAATCTTCTTTGATAAACTACTTAATAATGCAACAACTAGAACAAATGAAGACATAAATGTACAATGTAGTTCAGTGGATCCATATATTAGCTCGCCCTCGAGATCGGAAATCAACGTGGCGATTAACAAACTGAAAAATAACAAGGCACCAGGAGAAAACCACATAGTAGCTGAACTAGTGAAAAATAGCGGAGAAGCAGTGAAAAATGAAGTGTGAAAACTGATCAACATAATTTGGGAGAAACAACAGATACCTGAAGAATGGAATACAGCCATAATTTTTCCAATATTTAAGAAAGGAGATATACTAGAAACAAAAAATTACCGAGTAATCTCCCTATTAGATACCTGTTACAAAATACTATCGTCAATCCTGTTAGAGAGGTTAGCTCTCTTTGCTGAAGAGATCGTAGGAAGATACCAATGTGGTTTCAGAAAAGGCAGATCAATAACAGATCAAATTTTCATCCTCAAACAAGTAATGGAAAAACATTATGAATTTAATAAAGACTTATACCTGGTATTTATCGACTACAAACAGGCATACGATAGTATACGTAGAGAAGAGTTATGGAAAGCTATGATTAGTTTTGATATTCCAAACAAATACGTTGATATGGTAAAACTCTGCAGTGCCAAGACCATGTGTAAAGTAAAATTTCTAGGAGAGCTATCATCGGAATTCGAAATTAATTCAGGGCACGGCAAGGCGATGCCTTGTCCCTGACCCTATTCAATATAGGTTTGGAGAAGATCATAAGAGAATTAACCCAAAGACAAAATGCGGAGATAGTAGGGAATGAATCGATATTAGCGTACGCAGACGATAAAGTCATATTAGGTAACACCAGGCAAGAAATTACACAAACTACATCTGAATTGTTGGAAGCTAGTAAAAATATGGGGCTATGCGTAAATCAAGAGAAGACTAAATTTATGGTTCTTTCTAGAAGCAAAGAAAATCAACATAACTTACACTTAGGTAATCTAATTTTTGAAAAAATGGAAATCTTCAAATACCTAGGAGTAAACGTAAATAGTAAAATTGACATGCACCGAGAAATAAGTGAAAGAATAGCTAGTGGGAACCGATGCTATCACGGTATAAGCAAGCTACTAAAATCCATCAAAACAAGGCCTCCTTGTTCTGATGTGTCTAGATATGAGAACCATAGCGATGCAATGGATCATGTATGGGAATCCAATCAATTTGACTTTGGTATTGTATGTGGTGATTTTAATTTACCCAATATTAGATGGTCTAATAGGGACTCTGGCCTTGAATATGATGGTTCTGTTACTGATAAAGTTCGTCAGATCGGTGATCAGTACGGAGCCCTTCACTTTGAACAAAAAAATAATGTCCCTAATATATCTAACTCTTTCCTTGACTTAGTTTTTACAAATAACAAGTTTGTCAAAGTTGAGGAATCATCTGAGCCTCTTTTACCTTGTGATGTGTATCATCCAGCGCTTACTATATCCTGCACATGTCCCTTAGATATCCCTGTCCTTAATAATAGTCATTCTTTTCACGATTTCAAACATGGTAACTACGTTAAGGCAAACGATGATTTACGAAATATTAACTGGGCTCAACATTTATCGTCGTTAACGACAGAGCAGTCAGCTGAGTTTTTACAGAACTCACTTCTGCATGTCATTGATCACTGTGTACCTTTGCTCACTTTTCGTAACTCATCCTTTCCACCCTGGGTAACTAAGAGCCTCAAGGATCTTTTGGTCAAAAAGAAACTTCTTCTTCTTCTTCTTGTTGTCTGTAATCGACCCTTAAGATCATACATTCAAACATATATCTTGCCATTTCACTCTATCCAACGCTAAGACCTTCCAATCGGCACTTGGGTCTGTCACTTGTACGTCCTTCCTGACTTGGTCTTCCCATCTTAGTCGAGGTCGTCCCAAGGGTCTCTTTCCTTGGGGAGTCCCACATTGAACCATTCGAATTAGAGTTCCTTCCTTTCTCCATGCATGTCCTGCCCATTGGAGTCTTTTTTTTTTAATTTCTCTAATTATATCAGACATTTGGTACAACTGTTTGAGCTCCTCGTTTTTTCGAATTCTCCATTCCCCTGTGGTCTCATCTATACACGGTCCGAAGATTCGTCTTAATATTTTTCTTTCGAATATCAGTAATCTGTTTTGATCTGATTTCCGTAATGTCCATACTTCACAACCATACATTACCACTGGACGGATGAGAGTGCGATACAGTTGTATCTTGAGGTTCATCGATATCGTCCTCGCCTTTAACAAATTACTTAGACCGTAGTAACACTTATTACCGGATTGGAGTCTTGCTTTTATTTCATTAAGTTCATCGTTTTTTTGTGTCATTATCGATCCCAGATATTTGAACTCCTGCACTCTCTGAAACTTGTACTGCCCGACTTCTAAAAATGGGTGATCATGATCCGCGAGCTCTCTTCTCTGCTCATAAAATGAGTCATAAAATGGCCCATAAAATTTTTAAAACATTTGGTGGATTTAATAATTACCGTTGTTTCTCTCTTTTACGTGCTCAATGTAAATTTGATTCAAAAAAGCTGTACAGAGCCTATACGTGTAAAATGCAAGAGCAGTTGTGTAACAATCCACGCTCGTTTTGGGACTATGCCCGTAAGGCTCAAGGTAGTCAGAATATTCCGGAGAAAGTTCATCTCGATAGCATAAGTGCCTCCGGTGATCAAGTCTCAGATCTGTTCGCTTCTTATTTTTCCTCGGTTTATGTTAAACCTAGGGTGATATCTGATTCTCAGTTGAACTTGATAACTACAGAGCAATTTTCGTTTCTCCCATCCTCAATAACAATTACCCCTGACGAGGTGTCTGCTGCTCTTGAATCACTTGCTACTACTCGGGGTTCCGGACCTGATGGTATTTCAGCCATCTTTTTGTATCGTTGTAGAAACCATCTCACTTTGCCGATCTGTACGATATTTAACAAATCCCTAGCAGAAGGAATCTTCCCCTCCGTTTGGAAATGTAGCCGTGTTACACCTATTCTAAAATCGGGGGACCCTACTGATGTCACTAACTATCGGCCTATTTCTGGTCTACCATTCTTAGGCAAAATGTTTGAATCGATTGTTCTGAAGCGTATCCAGCGTCCACTCTTGTCAACCATCTCGGTTGACCAACACGGATTTTTTCCTGGTCGGTCAACATCTACCAGTGCAATTGATTTTGTATCTTTTGTACATGATGCTTTTTCAGCTAGGCGGCAAGTTGACGTTGTTTACACAGACTTCTCAAAAGCTTTCGACTCGATTGATCATAATACACTGATATATGTCTTGGATCGGTTAGGAATCGGTGACCCACTCCTAACCTGGTTGAGATCTTATCTGTCTGATCGAGTTCAATTTGTTAAATTATTTGGTATGAAATCTAAATCATTTAAAGTTTTATCAGGTGTTCCCCAAGGTAGTCATCTAGGCCCCCTGCTATTTAATATATTTATTAACTCTATTTGCTCGGTCATTTCTCCAGCGAGGGTCCTGTTATTTGCAGATGATGCTAAGATATTCCACACAGTGTCGTCCATGGAAGACTGTCAAATACTTCAAAGAATTCTGTTAAAACTAACAATCTGGTGCGACATTGTTGGGCTCTCCCTAAATATTACCAAATGCAAAGTTATGTCATTCTATCGTACTAAAAATATTATAATGTTTGACTATTCTCTCAATGGCCTACACCTGGATCGTGTTGACAAAATTATTGACTTAGGTTTCCTTTTTGTCCCATCTTTAGATTTTCGTCCTCACATTGATCACATAGTAGGCAAAGCCGTGCGCATACTTGGTTTTATTAGACGACATTCTGCGAGTTTTAATTCTCCAAAATGTCTCTCAGTGCTCTATTGTGCGTTAGTACGCTCGGTACTAGAGTATGGTTCTATTGTCTGGTATCCGTATACCGTTGGTGATATACTTAGACTTGATAGAGTGCAGAACAGGTTTTTGAATAATGCTGGGTACTGCCTAAACATTTCTCATCCACCCCATGACTATCAACCAATAAATGATGTTTTATGTCTCGAGTCATTATCAGTTAGACATCAGACACATAGTTACCGATTTATTTCTGGACTATTAAATGGGAAAATTGATGCACCTCGATTATTAGAGAAACTTAATATCCATGTTCCTAGCAACACTCGATACCAGGGCACGTTCTACCTACAAACAAATCGGTCCAACTATGCTGCCAATGCACCCCTCCCTAGACTTATGCGTGTATACAATTTATATAATTTGTGACAATTTCGTGCCTGGGCCCTTTATTTTTGTTTCACCATATTATTGGTTTTCGCTGTCTTACTATTTTTAATACTGTTATTTGTCCTACTATTTTAATATCGTTTTTTAAATTTATTATTATTTTGTATGTAAGTACTTTATATAAAAGCCGATTGGCGTTAATCATTATAAATAAAATAAAAAATAAAATACAAATTACTGTCAAGAAAATCAAAACCTTTACTCTAGAGCAGGGGTTCCCAAACTTTTTTGTACCACGCCCCCCTCTGGTTATTTGGAGACCCCCACGCCCCCCTACACATATCAGCTTTCCATTTTGCAATACCCTATTTCCACGGTGCCGTACATACCAACACCACATACCAGGACACTCGCACTCACACCAAGGCCAAACGGAGGTATCGGCACACACACCCGTTGCGTCTGACAGTAACTGCTATGGAGGTGGACGGTTTTGAGAATATTGAACTCTTGTGTGTTTTGATCTGTTTTATTTTAAACAATGGCTTTAATTTTTTACAAATACTTGACCATTATGTCAAGTGAATATTCTTTATGTGGAAGCGTGGAAACTGGTAAAAAAAAAAACGTGGAAATTGAAACATTACAAAAACAATTTTGAAAACTTAGAAAGACTTTATTTCAAAAATCTGAGGAAATTATTTTTGTACTTTTTTTCATTTATTTCATTTGGGTGTCACGCCCCCCCTGGACTTTCTCCACGCCCCCCCAGGGGGGCGCGCCCCCCAGTTTGGGAACCACTGCTCTAGAGTCTAGACAAGTTATCTGAAACCAGTAATCGCATATGCATGTGAGACATGGTCCTCAACGAAAGGTGATGCGAACAAATTGGCAACATTCGAACGAAAGGTAAGTACTTACTTAGAAACATTTTTGGCCCAATATATAATACAGAGTTAGGAATTTTCGAGAGAAGAAAGAATCACAAACTATTTTTAAAACCCAATATTTCGTCGTATATAGAAAGTAAGAGAATGGAATGGTTTGGACATGTATGGAGATCAGATAGTGATGTAGGTAGGTAATAAAAAAGTACTAACGAAGACCATACAAAAAAAAGACCGATAGGCAGACCACGAACGAGGTGGAAAGATGCGGTAGATAAAAGACATCAAGATGCTGGCAAGAAATATGACAGTTGACCTGGCATTGGACAGGGAAAGATGGAGAGAATTGCTTGTGGCGGCTCAGGTCCTACAGGGACCGTTAAGCCAAGGAAGAAAAAGAAGAAGGTGTGTGTGTTGTGTGTCGCAAAAGTTAGTTCTACAAATTTTCCCTCCAGTGACTTCGAGTGGCCCATTCTCGCCAATTAATGTTTGATTCAATGCGATTTATTCTATTTAATTTTGTTTTTTTGTTTGGTAATTTGCAATCGTAACATTCTATGTCGGAGAGTAAATATTTCAAAGTTAATAACAACACAGTCCTGCGACAGAGTTGTTACTTAAACTTTATACTCGTACCTATGTCAATATCTATAGATTTTAATGCGCTTCAAATCTGTAATGAATATTTTTCTGACACGTTTGGTCTTTTTGCAACTGTACAGAAACTGTGGATTCGAATGTGTTTTGTGGAAAATTTTTAAGAGAGGCGGCGCGTCGGAAAGTGTCCACAGGCGGAAAATCCCTAAATGCGCCACTACTTGTGACTGCTATTCGACTTAATCATCGGAATTAGTGTTTTGTATACCTTGTTTATATATAATGTCATAGTCGTACTCTTCTATTTGGAGCCTCCACCTTGTTAGTCGCGCTCCTGGATCCTTCACTCCAAACAGCCTGCAAGATAACGGCTTATGATCCGTTATAATATTAAATTTACCTCCATACATATACTGTCGAAATTGTTTTGTAGCCCATAATATTGCCAATAACTCTTTTTCGGTTGTATTGTAGTTAGTTTCGGCCGTAGTCAGTGTGCGGGATGCATAAGCTATTGCCTATTGGTAAGTCTGATCTAATCTAAGTTTTTCATTGTGAAAGGATAGCACCGATCGCAACATTACTCGCCTCCGTTGTGGTAATGAACGGCTGGTTGAAATCTGGGTATTCGAGCAACGGTTCGTTTGTTGAAATGTTTTTGAGAAAAATAAAAGAATCTCGGCATATATCCGACCAAATAAATTGTTGATTTTGTTTTAGAAGACTAGTGGAAGGTTTAGCTTTTTCACTAAAGTCTTCAATGAATTTCCGGTAAATCCCTATTAATCCAAGAAAAGATTTGACTTCCTTAGCGTTTGTAGGTACCCACAGTGTAATTGACCAGACATTCTATTTTTTATTTTTTTTGGATCCGGTTTTATTTCGTTTTTGGCGATTACGTGTCCGAATTAATATACTTCATTCCTTGAAAATTCGCATTTTGGAGGTTGGAGCTGTAAATTAAATTTCCGTAATCTATCAAAGATTCCTGTTAACCGGGTTACATGTTCTTTTAAAGTTGTACTGATGACTATGATATCTATTTTGTATTTTTACTTAAAGAATAATAGGTATGTGGTACGTTCTCTGCTATTTGAAAATATCAAAGAAATGTTAATAATTCAGTGCAGTTCTAGTTTAGATAAGGTAAATATTTGAGAATAATTCAACAATTATTTTAAAATACCTCTTTTGTTTTATTAGACGCAAAATAATAATTAAGAAGAATGGTATCCAACATTCAAAAAAGATTCCGAATTAATTTGATAAAATAAATCTAGTTAAAACTTATATAGAATAATAATAAAATTAATTTTTCTAAGGACATATTTAACCGCATATTTTTAATTTTTTGATGCATAAGTGCATATTTTAAAATGCATATTTGATGATTTTTTAGTGCATGAAAGTCCTTGCTTTATCAATGATTAGCTTATTAGCTCCAAGGAATGGGTTTCCCAATATGCCATTATACTTACCATCGGAATTGACGAATCAACTACCAAACGAAATCTAAACATTAATCTTTTAAACAATTTAAATATTCCGACGCCGCATACTCGTCAAAAATAAACCGGGCCCTCCTCAATATTGTCAACACGATTTCTATTACTAAAAAAATCCAAAATACAGAGAGGAGGAAGGATTACACAAAATAATAGCATAAATACCAGTAGAAGTCACTCGGTCACCCAGTCACTGTTTTTCTCTGTTTGCTTGCTAATCACTCCCCAAAGGCCACCATGAATGATCTCGTGCGCTTTTGGGAAACGACTAGTATTCAGACCAAATCAAATATACCGCCTTTTCATACTATCTCCCTATAGAATTGTGTAGATCTTTCCTTACTATTTTCGAGAATAAAAACAACAATATTTTAATTTCTCCGTAATATCGTCGTGTGTGTGTGTGGTGCTTTTTGCTCACTCAAAGATTATTGAAAATCATTCCGAAAACATAATACATTTACACGCTCGTGTCGGTCAACTGTCAAGAGTTTCGCTCTGTAGAATTTCACCGGAGTTCACTAAAAAAACTACTCGACATGAATTACTTGTTTCCGAAACAAAGAATATAAAATAATGCGTAATATACGAGAATAAATAAATAAGTAGGTGTTGATAAAAGATAAAATAACTCACAGCAAATTATGTTATATCGCTGGTCCGTACGTCTGCTGAAAGTTTCTCGTCGACGATGGTTTTCGACTTGGTTTCGACTTGATACTGCAATGATACCACTGTAGATGGAAATGTAGTCCCACGACGTCTTGAAGTCACTTCTTCTATAGACGTTCTTCGCCCCGAAACTGCTATGCGCGGGAACCACGTACAATGTATTATGCAGTGGGTTTAGGATAATATACCTAGGTACTATGTTGTATATATTTTGTTCGTGTATATTGTAATTTATGTGTATATGTTACAGTAAAAGATGTTAAATTTATATTAACGTTATTAACTAGCATTTAACGCGAATAGATAATAATGAATATTTTACAAGGTTTATAACGTTAATTACTAAGGATTTACGTTAATACCAAACAATATTAGTTAATCATGTTACTTACTCGTCAATTGTAATGTAATAGAGTCTAGTAACGTTATTTACAGGCTCAATATGACGCTCTTTATTATTAATTGTTAAAATATCATATTTACGTACCATTCGATAATCTTTCATAGACTTTTTTCTCCTGGTGTTTTCAACACAAATGTTGAATGTTTTAATTGTTCAATACGAATAGTGTACTTATCAATGGTTAGAAATGAGTTATTACCGCTACATTTTTTTTTAAACTATATCAGATATAATGTTGTTAAATTTGTTTTCCATTTCAAGTTCATCCATATTGAATTTTAATACAGCTCAAAGAAAATGAACACAATGTTTTAACATGCAAAAATAATATGATGATATAATGGCGATGTCGATCCGATGCGTACCGTGAAAGACTGACAAAATATTATCTATAATAGTTATTATATTTACAATTAAGCCCCACTGAGCTTATTTACGCTTTATTTATATATTAGAGTAGGTACCTATATCTTAGTCTGAAGTTCTATCTACTGCGGCTGTAATATACTATCTATAATATTATAGTATCTAATACCATTAAGATAGCATTATATAATAACATTTTCTATCGCGTGTAGAAATTATCGATAATCAAACCAAAAAATTAATAAACCACGATAATCTCTAGTTTGTTAGGTAATTATTGTTATTTACTAGAAAATAACGTTATTTTGATGTTTAACATCATTTACTGTAACATATACACTACTGCAGTGGCGTATTTGGGATTTTTCCAAGGGGTGGGGGATCAAAATTTAATAGGGACCCCTTAATTAGTATTAAGCTTTAATGACTACCTACTGGACAAATCTATGATTTATATACACAGGTACTGCGTTAGTATAAATTTGAGGACTTAGCTCCATGGAACAGCAACAAAGTTATACAAAAGAGATACAAAATACACGGATGTATGAGATCACATATTTCAATGAGATAATGTAGATTACGCAATGTTCTTCCAGAAATATTGTGTTCGCCTACCGGATAATCGTTGCAGGTATTTCGTCGATTTATTTCTGGGTTGACTTTGAATTTGTTGTGCTGTCACCGTGTAAAAACCCTCGTGTTGTTGTTTCGAAAGAGCACCGCTGCCACCAGTTGTTGTCCGGAGCTGTCCGGATGGATCCGTTGAGCTCAATGTTGTCGAGACGCGCGGTCGATTCCACCGACGACTTGTAACGTTTTCACGAATTCGCACTTCGAGTAACAACGACAAGGGGGTTAGGTTTTAACGATTAAGGATAGACACTGTCTCTTTATTGGAAGACTGAATATTTATTGTTAGCCGATTATTACATAAAAATACGTTTGGTCACTGTGTTGGTTGTTGTACGACTGCCTATACGGACGGCGCGAGACATCCGGTTCGGCGAAGATGCTTACATTGCATTAATCCCCACATCTTTAAATGTGTCCTTTGAGACTTATACATATGCTTACGCTACTAATTATTATATAAAGAATATACCTACGTAACATGGCGCTCATAACAAATGTACCATTTGATGGACCCCGTGTTGGAACGCTAACGACAGATACTGCGTTTGAAAAGAAAAATACGACCGATGCAGAAAAAAAAATCACGGACCAGTTTTAAAAGCGTAACATCAAAGTTTTTAGGTACAGTAGAACCTCGATTATCCGTCCGCCGATTAACCGTAGGTATTTCACGGTAAACCGTCAGGCGTTAAAACAATAAAAAATTTTAAACAACAAAAATTAATCGAGTTTTACAATATTTGTTAAGTATGTACCTATGTATGTAATTGTAAATATGTAATACAATTTTTTTAATAAATTAAATAATAATAATAATAATAATGTACCAATAAGTAATAGTACTTAATTATATCACGCCATAATTATTAAAATAAATAAATAAATAAATAAATAAATAAATAAATAAATAAATAAATAAATAATATGTAGGTATGTAATATGTTTAAAAAACTGTCTGTTACTCGCTTAACCGTCTTCTCGAATTCTCGATTATCCGTCAAAGCTCTGGTCTCGAGACTGACGGTTAATCGAGGTTCTACTGTAATACGAATGATCCAAATAACGAATTGATTGTAGCTGATTTACCGGAAAGTTTAAGACTACTGGGTTGTAACACGAGTGTAATCAAATTTGATTTTGGGCGGAATCTTCTCGAACCCATTTGGTCTTTAGTCTTCACCCGGCCGCTAATTCATTTTAGCTAATTCATTTAAACTTTGACTTGATGGAAAGCATCTGTTGAAGAGTGCTATGGATTATTGCGCGTTACGCTGCACCCTAATTGTTTGTTTATTGTTTTACAACGATGTTTGCAGTGATTTTAAAATAATTTGTTCTGTTGTTGTGATTATACAGTTAGAATTTTCACAAATAATTTTAACACGAAACGTGCTTAGTCGTATAATAATTATTCAGGCTTGAATTCGGCAGTCGAGCAGTCACAAAAGGGCTCGAGAACGACTGTATTGGTATTGGTGAATGAAAACATTAATTGTTTAGTAAATATAAAATTCAAAATATTATGTCGTACAGAGCTGTTCTACCAGGCGGAATGAACCGGTAACAAATTATAAATTGAATCAATACAGTCCAATCCGATTCAAATTAGTTTATTTTTTGTTTGTATAACTATGTAAGTGTTTGTTTTTTTTTTTTTGAAAATGTAGCATGTATACAGAAAAGAGCGTAAGGACATAATTTATTAGTAGGTATTTAAAAGACATTATCAATATTTCAAAACATGAAATGTGCCCAAGATTATTCACATAAAGCAGAAGTCTCTAAACTACGACCAACTGGTCAAATTTGGCCAGAAAAAGCATTTGCTGGTCAGCCGATTCAAAAGGTGAAACGTCCAAATTTATCATACACCTTTTGTCATTTTTTAATGATCTTTTTTAAAACGGTTATTTTTATGTTAAAAATGTTTAAATGTAAAATGAATTACTTTCTGCAAACGAAATGTTCCTCTCCAATTAATATCTTTTATGACGTTAATTATTGCAACACTACAAGCTAAACCAAACTGCAAACGTACTGCACAAATTCTTGTGTGCTTCTTAAGCATCATTATATAAAACAAAAAATTGCAAATGCTTTGTCTGATTATTTTTTTTTATTTTCAAACTGCTTTCAATAAAAAAAAAAAGAAGATAAAGATTCCAGGACTGAAATAGTTTTAAATTGGTGATGTTACGAACCCAGATTTTTAAGGTTGAACCGAACTTTTCCTAAAATTATCAAACCCACAATTTTTATTCAACCCATACCGTACCATACTTTTTAAATATTTAATCAAACTCGAACTGAACTTTAAAAAAGTCAAAAAATTCAAAATGAAAATAAATGCAAAATACTCAGTATTATCACATAGTATCATATAGTGAAAAATAAAATCAATATATAAAAATATACACTTCGAGTTATCATTTAAAATTTTTCGATTTTAAAATCGTGGGACGACTAGTAATAAATATGATAAAACTGCATAACAATCTATTTTAGTCACCTTTTTTCATGTCATACCGTATAATAAGCTCTGCCCCGATTTCTCGGATTCAATTTTTGAACTAAATTACTAAGAATTTGGTTCGCTTCGATTAAATGCTATTTAAAGGTCAATTTTAAGACCAAACCGAATACCCGAGTTTGGTTTGGTTTAATTTGAAAATCGAACTGTTCGTAACATCACTATTTTAAAATAAAATAAAATGTTCACCGAGGACAAAGGGTTATCTATGGATTGGAAATTAATACTCTTTTCTAATTGTTATTGGCTCTTTTGTTGACAGGATACCAATATTAATACGCATTTCATGATGGGATACAGAACAGACTTTATTAAATTTATATGTTTTATTATTTTTTTTAAGTTGAATAATATTTCAAATATCATAGGTTACTTTATAGTTAATAGTAAATATTATATAACTTGACATATATAATGTAATTGTATTTATATATATGTATATTACATAATAATTAATATATTATATAAATATATTGAAGTTAAAAAAAAAAAAAAAAAAAACAAACAAACAAATATCTTACACAAAATTTTATACAAATAATAATAAAGAAATAAAACAATTCACCATATTTATTTAGTTTCCTAATTTTGACCCGAAACCGAACTCGCATGGTTGTAATTTACAAGCCTTCTGCCCACTAGATATTTGTCATTTTTGATGTGTTCATAAAGTCGTTTGAATTGACGCACCTGCATCATCATTCCTTTAATAATGACTAACATGAGCATAAGTGTTGGGTATATACGTCTGGCAATCAACAGCCTCAACGATTGGTTTTTGATAACCAACGGTACCACCGAATATGCTATCACATATGGTACAGCTAGGAACAAACTGAGAACGGCGATTACAGGGATTGCTAGGTCTCTCATCATCAATTTGAGGTCTAAACGCATGAAGCCATCTCTATAAGTGCGTTCGATTGCTCGTCTCAGAGAACAATCAGGTCCCATCAGGGTGATAGCACACGCAATTTTCATGTACAATACACCCAGCGCCCAGTCTTGCCACGCCCAAAGCACTGGTGTTTGGTGCAAGGGCACTCGGAATGGCACCACCATAACGAGTTCAAGGAGTAGACCGAATAAAAATGGTATAATTCCAAGCAACACAATAAATGCAACCATTGCTTTGGAGCTAATTTTCAGCCAAAATTTTAAACGATTAATGACTACTGTGCGGCCTTCGGGCAACCATCCTGCTACGAAACATACAGCTCTCACCGACAGCCAACATATGTAAGTGCCACATGCTGCAGTATACAGTTCGTGTATGTTGGGTAATTGAGACGGTTCCGGAGTGGTCGGTAACAATGCTGGCCAAAATGACATAGCAAGACGGCCCAACCACACAGGAATTGTTATGACTGACAAGCTGATTATGACTGCTGACAGTGCCACTAAGATTAATAACGCGATCAAGCGTATTGCAAAATTAGTAGGCCTAGTGTATGGTCGGAATCCTACTGGTCCACCACGTCTCAACAGTCCTTCATGAGCTGCTCCCAAATCTGCTGCCGGAGGGTGTATGGGAGCCACGACAGGAGGCGGTTCGTCTCCATCCCCGAGCAAATATGATTTGATGCCAAGTAAATGAGAGACGACAATACACCAGAAACGTATGCCCATTTTTAACCAATTACGAGTGTGTGTTTGTTCTAAAAGTGCTGGTAAAACGACCTGGAGAAGTAACAACTCCATTGATAACTCATTGACAGAATCACTGTGCAGTGTCACATTATACGGTAAAAATGAAGGCCATATAAATTTCAGAATTCGTATAGGTAACCATACAACAAGAAATACAGCTGTACCAAATATCATGGCTGATGCGATTAGCCGTCGTCCGTGTTGCAACATGCCTTGTTGTATTAATTCCTAAAAAAAAAATACAAATGTAAGAATCAAAAGTATCAATGAATTATAATAAATATCATACCTGTATGGGACTAAAATCTGGATCATTTAAATTTCGTAAGAACCACAGTACACCAGGCCGAATGACTTCTCGAAGAAGTAGTACAAATGAAGCAAAATAATACACGTACACCATACCAACTAGCCAATGAATAAACATTGAGGTACCCGGAGCTAAACGGAAACTTGCTAGCCTATCTTTGAAACTTGTGTCGAACATTGACAATGAACATATATCTAACCACCATCCACACACCAAAGGCAATACACCGATTTCAACCACTGACAATAGTGACACCTTAAAAAAAAAAAAACAATTAATAAATAACATTATAAATTTGTTTAGTAATTAGATGATTCGGTTTTTTTTTCTTACTTTTACAACAATATAACTAAGACCAATAATACGTTTAGAGCGTCTGAATCCAATAATTGTGGCAAATGTGTGCATTATCAACAAACACATACCGATGAGACAATAGCCGCACAGAGTAGTCACTAAACCTTCAAAGTGTGATGCAGCTACTTTATCTTGTAGTGCCATAGCAGTAATTGCTAGATTACCCATTTGATACGGGCAAAATGCAAATACTAATATGAATAATGCATTCATGGATACTACCCAGAATACATGTTCTAAAAACACTAATGATCCATCTAATCCCAAAAGTCGTTCCCAAGTCAGGTCTTCAGCTGCTCGATCACCCCAGTCTATGGGATTCCAGTGGCCTTCGTCTACTTGATTTCCATTTTCTTGACGAACTTCTCCATCAGCCTATAAATAACCATGTATTAGTCAATTGCCAACTGAGAAATAAAACAAACATCTCACCTCTTCAACAGGATTTTCTTCAGGAATTGGAGGCAATAACACATTTAGCTGTTGTTGATTATTAGGTTCGTCTCTTTCTAACCAATCAGGACCGCCACCGTGTAATATTTGTTCCCGTAGCCATATTAATCCTATGAAGGCAAACAATGTACAAGTCACAACAAAACAGCCATGAAAAATATCTCCAGAAATGTTCTTTGATGACCACATGTCGAGAGGTAGTGACATTACCTAAATATAATAATAACACATATATACATTTGTATAATTTTGGTATATTTTAATGAAAATTACTCACAGCATCGAAAGAACCATTAAACAGACTGCGATAAATCCGACACGCTGTAAACGGTACAACACATAGCCATGCCAATCCAACCAATGTGAAATGAAGCCAATATTTGATGCCAGTGAAAAGGCTGGAAGTGATACCAGCGGCAACATCTTTGATGGGCAATCTTCGAGGCATATCAGGGGCATAGATCGGTGTAAATGAAAATCGATAGCTACAAAGCTCACAATATTCTTTACGACTGTAACGCATCCATTGAACCAAACATTCCTGATGTATATATTTAATACTGCCAGTACATATGCAAGGATGAAACAATGGTCGTTCGGGCATGCCCTCCGATCGGCACACCCTGCATATGTCCGCCCCTTGAGCAGGGTCGTCCATATCATCCATCTAGTTGTTACAGATGGGAAACTATTCTATGAATCTGAAATGCAACATACGAATACAATCAAATATAAAGTTGATAACTACATTAAAATAAAAAAGAATTGGGTATAAAATACAATAACAGAAAACTATTATCACAACAAGAACCAAAATAAATAAAAATTGATTAGGATACTATTATTTTGTTGATAATACAATTATGATAATTTTAATATAACGTAATGATAATAATAATTATAAGTCAGCATTAAAAATGCTGGTTTAATAATCAAACTCGAATAATTATGAAAAGAAATAAAAGTGTAATACTAATAGATATGTCACTTATTCTTATTCTTCATAAAGGTTTTATAAGCGTCGGAATACAAAATTAAATTGGTACTCATTTATTTTATATCAAAATATCAGTACCAGTGTGTGATAAATTTCTCGTGTAAATAAAATTCTTGCTCTACAATTTTACATCATTAAAAAATTGTTGATATTTTTTATCATAATTTATGGTTTAAAAATGTATAAAATATACCCAGACATCATTTTATTTGTCAGCGCGTATAATAGATAGGCACATAAGTATTATAATTTTAGCTTTCTTTATCTAATTTCATTTCCTAATTTAATTAAAATCATTAAACGTGATTTTATTACGTTATATAAGTATTTATTACTGTAAATTGAGTTAGTTTTGTTCTAAAAACAAATTTGGTTATAACTTGGAAAAAAATTATACAAGACACTACTACCTAGGTTTTAAAGTAATCTGCCCACCCATAATATCAAAAGAAAATATATAAAATATAAATAGGTATCCAAATGAACTCAACGTTTATCACTGATTGATCATAACATTATTTTATCATCCTTAATATTATTAAAACCAATTTGATTATAAAAATAAAAGCATCGTTTAGTATTATGACTTAATGAAATACTAAGATAAAGTAAATCAATAACTGGGTATGACGTATGTTGTTTGTCGGGTGATGTATTATCTACACACAATTATTTACAAAAATAACCAAGTAAATATTATTCAACATTGCCATAGATCTATTTAATGTGAAACGAAGATTAACGCTAATCAAACCAAAGAATAAATGAAATTATTATAAATTATAAATTTCATTTATTCTGTGATCAAACCTACTAGATAAAACCACCTAATAGGTACACTCGAATGTTCTCGGTTTTAAGGATAAAAAAGTTCAGAGCGCGTCAATCCCGACGAATCACGTGTAAAATTAATCATTATCCTAGAAATTACGTGCAAACGAGTACCTGCCGATCTGATAAGACAACGTTCGTGAATTCTCGTGGGAAAATATTGAGATCGGATCGAGAAAAATAAAAAGCAACACGCGATATGACGTTCGACCCGAGAGCGATGTACGACTCGAGGTCTAATCTACCAACTCGGGTGCCATGCATTCCTCATTACTTCTACCGTTCACATCTTCCTCTCAGAAGGATTTTTATTTTTAATTGTGTTTATTTTAACGTTGCCTTGTATAGTTGTTATATTATGTTGTTAAATTGTATTGATTATTTAAAATCGCCGAGGCAAATATTTAATGCGCCTCTTGAAATAAAAAAAAAACTCGGGTGTCTCGTCGTCGTTGTTTTCAGCGGATCGAACATTCGAATAGACCGACGCTGTAGAACGTAAGCGCGCACAACGGAGCCAATGACCTACGGGAACGGTCAAGAAACTTTTCGTTCGCCCGACGGACGAAAAATGCGAAAAATCGAAAGATATATGGAGGCACACCTGCTCCCGACCTCGGGTAAGCGGACCGCGGTCGGCACAACGGTGTAACCGAGACCCGATCGACTCGGGTGAAACGTCGGTGGCGGTAACGCGAACGTTCCGACGGCGGACGTGTCGTCGTCGGCGAACTGCGCAGGAAATATCGCCGTCGGGTACGGTTAGCTGAGACGACGACGACGACGACAACGTCGAGATCCGATTTACTTACGTGCGTTCGCCACAATTGCAGATGTCGGGCCCGACGAAATCTCTTTCCGCCGCCGACGATCACAGCATCGCGGCCGGTTTCCGACCGACGCGTCCGGCGAAATCGTTGCTCGCGGCTGGAACGCGAACGGAGCGGACGGTTTTCGAAGGGGAAAAAAGTCCCAAACGCTTTTCGAAAAAAAAAATTTCACCAACGTTTCGGAGATCAATAAATTTCCACGGCGTTATCAATCACGTCACACACACAGTCTGTAGTTGTAGTGACACACGGCCACCGCATACCTGGTAAGCGGGCCGCCGCGGACGAAAGTCGACTTTAAAAACGTACTATTATTACTATTATTATTATTATTATTATTACTGTTTATTGTTATTACGTGCCCAGCGCACGGTGTGCCTGGAGAGCGGAGCGGACGGAACGCGGCGCGGCGACGACGGTGGGAGAATGTCAAACGTAAAAGATGTAAAAACGTAAATAAAAACACGACGAAAACACACTGGCGTGTTATCATCGGATTTCACAATCGATAATCACGGCCACCGTGCTACGTGAATTTTATTATCCGCCGTGTACTGTTGCAGCTGTTTTACCCGACGTGGTCGGCGGGCGGGGGAGCGGGGACGTGTGTTTTTCGAAACGACATTTTTTAAATTTTTTTTTATTTCCTACGTCTCCCGCCGGAACGTTTTGCCCGGACGACGACCTTCACGGCCGTGGTCTCCCACGCCGAAAACGGCGACAAAGGCACGACGGCTGGCTTTTTTCACACTCTGCGACCCATTTTGAACGTGAGCGCTGTTCCATCGCGTTATCCTTATCACACGGGTCGCTTTTACTATACCGCGGTCGCGGTTACCTGGTCGCGGCTGTTGTTAATAAATATTTAATATATCGTCGTTATTATCATTGGAAAGCCCGACCACGGAGCTGGAACTGGTTCGTTGCCGTCCTACTGATAAGGCGTCGACGGCCACGAAAACGGACCACGGGTTTTATCACCAATATTACTTTGTACACGATTTTATCAGTGTTGTTCTCGATTTCTCTCTTTTTTTGTTTTCGTCTGTCCGCAGACGATGACTCGGTAGACTCTGACCTTTATTTTTTCCACACCGTCTCTCGTTGTTGCTGCAGCCGCACGTCGTCACTTCCGCGTTCCGACCGACCGATCCATCCGTTGTGCACGGCCGCGGACTCGCCCGACGACCAGTATCCCGACTCCTTTGCCTTACCCCGTCACCGCGATGGCGTCGCATCTGTTGAAAAATCTCATCAAACTGGACACCAGGGTTTCCGTGTCGCACAACGTCTGTCGTGAGTAGCACGCCCTGCTGTATTTACCGGATACGAACGCTCGACGTTTTGTTAAAATATTATTTTCCCCTTGTTTGTCGACAGTGCCGATCAGATGTCTGTCGACGGCGTCACCCCGCGTCAAAGACAAGACCGGCAAGAACATAGTGTTTGTCGATGGAGTGCGAACGCCGTTCTTATTGTCGGGCACGGACTACGCACCTTTGATGCCTCATCAGTTGGCCAAAGAAGCTCTCGTGTAAGTCTAACAAATTTTCATTCTCTCGTTGTCCGTTAAACCATATTATTATTATATGATGGATTGTAACGTGTAAAACGAGCTACTGGCCCTTTTTTTGTAATATCTACACTCCAGAATGTCTTTACTAAATCTTTTCATTGATAACCAACAATTACAACTTTGTTAACACATATTTTTTTTATTACAAAACGCACCGTGCTCATTATTAAGTATATTTGATTTTATGAGTGTTAAAACTATCGACAAACATGAGATTTTTTTGTAAAGTACACTGAGTAGTACTTAATAATTAAATAGTATGCATGTTTATAACTTGGTACATGGCTTTATGGTTATTATTATTATTTTTTTTTTTATGTTTTATGCGAGGTTTTATGATATCTTTGATAGATGTGTATAGATATGATAAAATAATGTGAAAACAAATTTAAGTATTTTGATACATCAGGAAGTGAAATTTACTGAAGGTCAAGGTATTATTTTATTGTGTAACAAATTGTACATCTGTTATATTGTTGTGTTTTACTCTTAGTAGGTATATTATATTATATTATGCAATTGTAATTAAAATTCTTACTTAAGTTGAACAATGTTAAGTATAATGTTTGTCTAATAAATTATTTCAAATTAATTTAAAAGTTTTGTAATAAAATTTATCTGGGTAAAACATAGTAATGGATTTTGACTTGAGTACTACTTTTCAAACTGAATTATTATGAAACTGAATACATAAGAATTTTGAATATTATCATAACATAAATAAATTAATCAAATGTATTACTTCAGTAACCAATTAATTTTTTTTATTTAACACTCAAATATTCAAGTTTGATGATAGGTCCTATAAAAATATTAATTTTGTTTAAATAGTAAATAATGTCATTAATATATTGAAGATTTTCATAGTTTATGCATATAACATTTTAATAATAGTGAGAACTATAATTTTTTTTATCTTTAGGTTTCCATGTAAAATAATTAGAATTTTTATACTCGACTTTTTATACGTTTGTTGGTCATATTGAATTCTTGATTTTTAGTAAAATGATAAGGTGTAAAAATAATTATGTTATATCTATAGAAATTATAATTTATCAAAAAAAAAAAAAAAAAAAAAAAAAAAAATTGAACTAGATAAAATAATTTAATTTTAAATAATTACTGTTTAACTTCTTAAATAATCTTTATTGTTATTATTATTTTAATAATGTTAAAGAAAAAAAGAAATAATAGTTTTATTTAAAATTAAAATTAATGTTTTTGTAATGTATGTACTTGCTTAAAATTAGAGGTTTAATGAGGAAGACAAATATACCTCGTGAAGTGGTTGATTACATTGTATATGGTACGGTTATACAAGAGGTAAAGACAAGCAATATCGGACGGGAAGCTGCACTTGCCGCTGGATTCCCATATTCCGTTCCAGCTCATACTGTTACAATGGCATGTATCAGTTCAAATCAAGGTATTACTACTGGTATTGGACTAATTGCTGCTGGTGCTTACGATGTCATTGTTGCTGGTGGTGTTGAATTTATGTCTGATGTTCCGATTAGACATTCTCGAAAAATGAGAAGTCTACTTTTAAGAGCGAACAAAGCTAAGACGCCATTAGACAAATTGAAACTGCTTTCTACGTTTAGACCAGACTTTTTGCTCCCAGAGGCATGTAAATACATTTTTTAATTCAAAATTAAGACTAAACATTGTGTATTTGTATTTAGTTGCCTGCTGTTGCCGAATTCAGCTCTGGGGAGACTATGGGTTTCTCAGCTGATCGATTGGCCGCATCATTCAAAGTCACTCGAGAAGAACAAGATGAATATGCTGTTAGATCTCATACCAAGGCTAAGGAAGCACAAGACAAAGGATACTTAACTGACATTGTACCATTTAGACGTAAGCTTTGTACTTATGTTTGTAAAAGTTATTTACTAAGTCATACATATTATTTTAGTACCTGAATCTCCAAAAATAATCGAAAATGATAATGGAATTAGAGTGTCTCCTATTGAAAAACTAGCAAAATTAAAACCAGCTTTTGTAAAACCACATGGTACTGTAACAGCGGCAAATTCATCGTTTTTGGTAAGCTTAAAAATTAAAATGATCATACAATGTGTATGTAAAGAAGAGTCATAAGTAAATCGTTACTATTTAAATTATAAACTTGTTTAGACTGATGGGGCATCTGCTTGTCTCATAATGACTGAAGAAAAAGCTAAACAATTAGGTCTTAAACCTAAGCTTTACTTAAGAGATTTTACTTACGTCGCACAAGATCCCGTTGATCAATTGTTGCTGGGACCAACTTATGCTACACCTAAAGTATTGGAAAAATCTGGTCTTAGTATCAAAGATATTGATGTGTGGGAAGTTCATGAGGCTTTTGCTGTAAGTTTTTACGAAGTACATCTGAAATAAACTTAGAACAATGAAGACTGATGTACAATTTTATTTCTTGTATGGATTTAGGGACAAATTTTGGCAAATCTTAAAGCTATGGACAGTGATTGGTTTGCCCAAAAATACATGAACAGAAAAAGCAAAGTTGGAATTCCTGACTTATCTAAATGGAACAATTGGGGAGGTTCCTTGAGTATTGGGCATCCTTTTGCCGCTACTGGTAAATCATTTATAATTTTTATTTTTATTATAAATTTGTATAGTATAATTATTATTTATAATAATTTATGTATAATATAATTTGTATAATTATTATTATTTTTAGGAGTTAGATTGACCGTTCATGCTGCTAACAGATTAGTAAGGGAAGATGGTCAGTTTGGTCTAATTGCTGCTTGTGCTGCTGGTGGACAGGTAAATTTGATATTTTGTAACATGTTTAATTAGTTATTTTATTACCCTCTTATTATATTGATTGTTTTTTTTTAAATATGTATGAATCATTTAGAATTTTTCTATGAAAATATGAAATTAATAAAAAAATATTTAAATATTTAATATTAGATTTAAAAATTTCTTAGCATTTATAGACTTAATTGATATAGTTGCTCTTTATAAATTGAAAAAATGTTTTATCTTTTTATAGCTTGTATTTATTTTACTCTTTTAAAAGTATTGTTTTTCTTTTCTCGGATATAAAAGCTACGATTATATTGAAATTATTTGTTTATTATAATTACTAATAACTACAATAATTAATAATTTTAGGTTTAAAGATTACACTAAAAGTACATGTAGGTGTTAATTGTTGCAAATATTATTGAATTTTCCTTTAGTTAAAAAATATTTATAATGTAGGTTAAGAACACAACTTTCTCTCGGCATTTATTTGATTCTTCTTAAGCATTCTATAAAAAAACAATAAAATTAATTACCTCAAAGAATCAATTGCTGAATGAGTACATTTTATACAAGTTTTGTAAATTATTTTCAGGGAGTCGGCATGATTGTGGAAAGACATCCAGATGCAACCGCGCTGTAAATGGAAACTAACCTTGGAATCATATGCATGTATATTGCAATCTAGAAATAATATACTGTCATACATTGTTAAACTAGTGAAGAACATAATATGTTTTATCTTCTAACAAGTTTTATGATTCCACTCGATTTATTATCATTATATGCTTTTATTATTATTATGGTTTTTAGGGGCATTTCCCATAATTCTTATTTACATATTTATATTTTGTTTTTTATTTTAAAATGAAAATATGTATTTGCTTAATTCAAAATTGTTAAGAATAAAGTTTATTTTGTGATATAGCGTGTTTTTTTATGTGTTTCAAACAACACCTTAAGCAGTTGTTTGATTTAGGTTTTAAATCCTATAGCTGAAGTGTCTTAAACACATAAGTAAGTAAAAAGTAAAGTCTGAAGTTTTCTGTTGCACCAAATATTAACTAAGCAATAGAGTATCATCATGATAATGTAATTTTTCTTTAATAATTCATGTTTGATGTAATTTTACATATATGTATTTATAATTCATGTAATATTATTCACATCTCAATGAAATAAAAAATACATTAATTTTTTCTATAGCAAGTTGTACGCCAATCTCGTTTGTATTGATTATAAAAAACAGAATTAAAATAAGTAAAAAAAAAAACTCGTTTTAAGTTATTTTGATAATTTTGAAATGTTTAATTTGGATCATGATAAATGTACAAGGTTTGGTGACTGATTGGAATCGACAACAACATAACCTAAATAAAAATCAATCTTTGTTTTTCTGTACAGACCCTAAATTGAGATAGAATTTCACATAAATTATCCATATTATCAACTTTGTGAATTTGTTTAGCTTAAAATAAAAATGTTTACCTTAGTAGAGATTACGATTACACAAGAGTAAAATATTATAAAAAATGAAATATTTTGTGTTAATGGATACTTAAAAAAAAAAAAAATAGAAAATACAATTAGAAGAAATTGACATGAATTAATCTTTTTGTCAAGATAAATCTAAAATTATTTCTAATTATAGGCACAAACAAGTGCAGTGAAAAGAATAATGAAAAAAAGTCTATTTAACAAATTAATAGGTTAGACAAACTATTTATATTCTTTATAGAGCACAGAAGGAGATTATTAAAAATATACGACTAACTTTTTTAAAACCAAACTTATTCCAAGAGTTTCATGCTTCATCATACGATAATATACTTGTTTGTCTACTACCGTACAAATTTCTAATAATTTCTAAAAATTATTTTAGATTTTACAATTACAATGATACCTTGTAAGTATAAAATCTGGTAGTCCGAAATTCTCAGTAATTGATTCTTTTTTACCCAGGAAAATCATCCAAAAAAACAAAAAATAGAATAATGTGTTTATGGGTTTTAAATAAAAAAGGAAAATAAACTGCATAATACCTATTTTCTATTCATTTTTCACTGTTTAGTTTTGTAAATCAAAAATATATAAACTCATTTCTGCGTTATCAAAAGGTACCTACCTACATTATTCCTTTTTTTCTGTCAAACTTTCAATAATCTAATGCTTTATCCGACAACCTCTGATTCTATTTAAGGCGGACTAGCCAGATCTTATTGTATATGCTTATAAATTATAAACCGGATGCTTAAGTAGGCGAGCTTTATTGGAAAGTAATAGATCATGTTATTCAAACCAAAAAAGTGTATATTTTCATTTTATTTTATTTTTACCTTGAATTATATATTATTTATAGTATTCGTTTTTGGTATGTACCTATTCGATAGAATTAATTTTCTTTTAAATACATTTTAAATCTGTGTTTTAAATAATCATTGTTATTTGAAAAACATTTTGTAAAAAACTTTAAATGTTATCGGTTGACCTGCAAGTATTAGATCGTTTCTAGTGACTTATTCGAATTGACCTTTAGTCCTTTTTAGCATTATCGATGAATATTAATATTGTTATGCTATTTCAATGGGTTAAGTTCCTTGTTGTTTCAATATCATTACAATACACTGTACACGTCCAACATTTTTATAAAATTTTATAAGCTGTCTAATTAATGATTAAATTAACTTAAACAGCTGTCGTTGTAATGCTTCATAATTTTATTATTATTACGCCAACTGCTAATTGATGTGTAATTTATTTCTACTGTTCGTGACAAACACTTTTCTTTTATACTCAGATCAAACTGTGCCAATCGATTCACATAAATTAGATGACTTAGATGTCATTCATGTATCTACTTTTCACTCGGATTCGCAGTACTAATGCTAATATCATAACGTGAAAAACACGGATGGCGAGAGCAGTGCCGCAACTAGATATTTTGAGCCCTAGGACAAAAGATTATTTAGGGGCCACTATCTAGCATCACTCTACCAGGGTTTAAATTAGTGAACAAATTTATTGGAGTCAGTTAGATAAAATTCAACAAACAAACATAATCTTTAATTAAAAAGTATTTCATACATGTAAAACACACATTTTAGTAAAGAACAACACTTTTTAATATTCATCGTATTAATTTATTATAAATAAAAACACACGAAAGAATAAGTTCATTATAGTAGAATAAAGTTATACATTTTATAAAAATAACGTGATGTTAATATTTAAAAAAATTTTAATCAACGATTTAATCAAACGATAATAATAAATCAATGCCGGACTATAATTTTCAGTCGTCAATATTTTGATAATTACTGTAACAGTGTAATAGTACGAACATTTATAAAATTAATTTTATCTTACACAGTTGTCACAAATTCTCACAATACAGTAGGTATTGCTGGGTATATAAAAATTAAAAATTTTAAAAATTATAAATAGGGGCCACAAAATAGGAATGGAGGCCGTTCCCCGGTGCATTGCCCCGGCTGCCCCGGTGGATGTTGCGGCACTGGGCGAGTGGCGTCTATTGAGCTTATTTCAAAATGTTTGCACATTGTACGACTATGATGACGAATTGACATACATTTGAATCTACGATGTGAAGTTATTTTGGATATTTTGGATCGTTTAAAACGCCTAGGTAGTATTATAAAGTTTTTTTGATTTTCTCTGGTAACAAACCGTTTAACCAGAGCTCGAATTGAGGGGGGACGCAGGTGGACGGAGCTCCCCTTCTTATCTTTATTTTTTTAAGCGTCCCCCTTCTTCAATTTTTAATTTGCATTGATTTCAATTATTGAGTGGGACGCTAATTTGTTTTAAAGTTTCTTAGTACCCCTTCTTTTATATTTCCAATTCGAGCACTGCGTTTAACGCAGTGGTCGGCAACCGGCGGCCCGCGAGCCGCATCCGGCGCGTGTGAAGTTATTTTGGATATTTTGGATCGTTTAAAACGCCTAGGTAGTATTATAAAGTTTTTTGCTTTTCTCTGGTAACTAACCGTTTAACGCAGTGGTCGGCAACCGGCGGCCCGCGAGCCGCATCCGGCGCGTGTGACTATTGAATACGGCCCGCTTTAAATTCTAGAACGACGAAATTTAATTGAACCTCATATTTCATAAACATAATTATTGAACGTTGCGTTTTTAGTACTGGTATTTTATATCAGTCATATTTTATAATTGTAGGTATACCTTGACAATTACCGATAAGATAACATCTCCGCCATTCCACCACGTTCTTAGAGCGGGCACAAGTAATTTTAATGCGGAAACTGAAAAATTAATCAACAATATCCAACAAAAAAAATCACACTAAGCATTTTACCAGTACATTAAATTCATACTTTAATATTATAATTACTTATACTAAAAACTGTAATTTTTATTTTATACATTTTATTATTTTAAATTTGAGACTGTATTTTTTTGTTTCATACTGCATAATTTAAGAATAAAATATTTTTATTTTTATCTGGCCCACAAACTCTTTTTAATTTGTAAATGTGGCCCGACAGTTCGAAAAAGTTGCCGACCACTGGTTTAACGGATCATTATCCGTCGACGCGTCGTTCTACATCAGCCACACTCGACATTTTTTTTATTTGGACCACATAAAATATTTTAAAATATTACGCGGGCCGCAAGTCCAAATGAATGGAACGGAAATTAAAAAAAAAAAAAGAAAAACTAAAAATAAATTTATATATTGTGTATATTGTATAACATTTGAAAATTTATTATAAAAAAAATTAAATTCAATATTTATTTTAATTGATTAGTGTGCATTTTGACATTGAGATAGTTTTTTCACTGTTTTGGATATAACTGGATTTGTAGTTGCTGCATGCTACCTACTCTTAACAAGTCGTCAAGATGTGAATCAGTAAGCCGATTTCTGTACACGTTCTTTGGATATTTCAATTTTGAACATGAAGTTTCACATAGATATGTTGATGTGAACACTATCATCAAAAAGTGGCACATTTTTGAAGGGTTTTGTATATTTTCCTGGCATTAAATTCCAAAATTCTATTTTCTATGTACACTTTTTGTTCTCTCTTCTCTTTGCAAATAGCTTCGAAATTCGCATCATTTTTTAATTCAATAAATTCATCAAATACCTTTGAATAATCAGATACAATCAATGCAGCTGATTTCGTTATACTCGTTACTTCTAAGTGCCAAGGATTTTCTATAAGTATAAAGCAATTCTTTATAGCTCTTAAATCCTGAAATCTTCTTTTAAGTTCATCGGATAAGGCAGCTAAATGATTTAAAATTATTATATTCTATGTTTATATATACACGCCGTAATTATTTGTCATGATATCGTGTGGTGTAAAAATGTGATGAAGAGATAATAAGAAAAATAAACAGAGCTCACGTAAATTTACATCGTTTTTTTTTCGTGTAGATACTCACAGTTTACTGTAAAACCAATTTCTTAATTAATATTCAAAATGTAAACGATTTTAACAGTTTACAATTTTTATTTTGGAATCACATTTAAGGAGCATCGTTCAACTTGTATTACAGACTTTGAGGCTTTTTCGGTGAGGTTTTTGGCGCCGACGAATGGTGTTTCGAAATTGTTTTCCCTAAAACCATTGATTTTCTTTAGCATTATTTATTTTTTCTCGTCTTGTGTTGTAAATTGTAATTTGCAAAAGAAATCTTAAGTGTCTAGTTACAAATTAGATACCTGTCTAATATTGTATTTTTTTGTACTTATTTAGAGATAATATCATTTCATAAATAATTTTGAGAAAAAAAAAAGTAAAATCTGTAATAGATAAATAATATTGTTTTGTAAAAAATAAATGTATAGATAACATCACAAATGCAAGAGTTAAAAATGAATAGTAAGTATGTTTTATGTGTAATCATAACTGTATAAGTGTATATAATTTGGTTCAGGCTATATTTAGGTATCACCTTTATTTATACATTATAAATTTAGTAAACAATTAAACACTATAGAACTAAAAGTAACATAAAAAAACATAGGCATTGGGCACTTTGTGCTTAAAAATTATTTATGTTTTCAATGTTTTCATAGAATAGAATAGATATACTACCTAATTAAAACGTGTTTTCTCATCTTTATTACATAATATAGCTGAATAGTTCTAATATGTATTATTTGGAAAAAACCCTTTTTTTTTATTTATTTTGGGACAATTTTTATTTTTCGTGTAAATGAAATATTTCACGAAATATTTCAAGAAAATAAATTTCATCAAATTTTAGAACCCTAATATTATATAAAAGAAATACAATTTTTCAAATTTATGATTGGTCAAGTATATAAAAATGATCTTGATTTACATGAATATATTTTAGGCAATTTTGCGCCAAACATTAGTTGATAAAAATTTAACTTGATGAAATTATTTTGTGGCGCCCCCAAATTTACGTTAACCGATTGGCGCCCTAGGCTGTAGCCTACTCAGCCTATTGGTTAATCAGGCACTGATTATTATACGTCATAAAACCGAATGAAAACGATAATAATTTGAAAAACATACGAACTGAATAACGGTAACGCGTTTCTCTCCTCCGCGCTCCGACAGCAGCACGGAAAACGGGAACGGCCACGCAGAGCTATCAAACATTTATTATTATAATTAATGTAAATTTAATAAAATTACACATGCTCAATAATCATAATTATATGACTTCTTTTCTTTAGTATTATATTATAACAATCGGATTGTACGTCCTCACTTATAAAGAAAATTCACGATAAAACATTTTCTCGCGCTCGAACGATATGCGTGAATTGATCACATCAAAAGTGATTGCCTCTTTTGCAATGGAGCAAGTTTTGGAACGTTTTTTTGTGTAAAAATAGATTTGTTTGCATATTTATTTGATATACCTATTGTAAATGGGATCCAGATGTCCCGACCGGACAGTCGACACGATTATAATATCAACCATTTAAATAACGTGAGCTATTTTGGAGCCGGGACTCGAAAGTCCCGCTCGTCGCGATAGGAAAAATTATTTTAGCTAGTGTGTTTCGCAGCCTTAACACATCTACCCACCCACCCACCCACCCTTAACAGCCAACAGGTATCGCAACTGCAATAGCTAGGCATATATAGGGATCGGTGCCACTAGGGTGCGGACGGTGTTAGAACGTCAATAATACAGTGTGCGTTTTATTCGTACGTACGTAACGTGCAGTGACCGTATTTCGTACGAAATAACGCGGGTAGGTTTGTTTTTTTTTCTTTCCTAAGACGGTTAATATTTTTTCCTCACTTAAACGTTCAAAAGCGGATAGGCCTATCAAGAAGTAGGGACATTCGAGATGGGTCCCGATCCGTATTCATCGTGCGCGCGTGGGCCCCTCGGGTCGAAACGTTGCGCGATACGAGTTACGTTATTATAGTTTTACCTCCGTGCGGGGAAGAACAATTTTCTCGTTCCGCTCCAATTACAATATTGTTATTATCGCATTAAAATGCAAAAATATACATTAATAATTCATCAAACATGAAAAGAAACCACAAATAAGTACTCGCTTTTTAATAAGAAAAAAAAACGTACAATAACGTTAGCTTGGTTTTAAACATAACCAGGGACGTAGGTATAGATTAATGCGTGGAGGGGGGGGGGTTCGACTTAGATTATTAGTAATAAGCTAACGTGAAAAAAACCAAATCAAACATAGGCGTATATTAATAAAATACTTTTAATATTATTTTTTTAAATTAAACATTATACAAGTAAATTTAATCGTTTCCTACGTTGTGTTAGTTATTTGTTCACAATGAGTAAAGGATCAACAATTACATCTCTATAAATATTTAGAAGAGTTAGTCCAGTAAGTCGCTCTTGACCAATGGTGTTTCGTGAATACGTCTATAAGCGCTTTTATGTAGAAAAAGGACGTTCCGCCCTTGCAGTAGACACAGAAAGAGTGGCTAAAATTTTGAGAAGATTGTAAATGAGAGGAAAAAACACTGTTTGATACACTTTTCCAATGTTTTAATTGCATTTAACTCATTCAAGTCATCACTTATTTTTTCTCACTTCTTGGTCCATGATTGATAATCACACATCAGATTTTCAAGTTCTTCATTTACCATGTACGTTTTATGAATTTCCGCCAATTCGTTTTTAGCACCATTCTTATTTTTCATAAATTTTGGAAGTAAGATCTGGAGGTTTCCGATATTTTCGTGATGGTTAGAAAATCTGGCCGCTAGTTCGCTTAGCACGTGGCCAAGAAATGGATAATATAGTAAACATTTATTTTATGATATATTTCAGCTGTCTCTGCAGGATTATTGCATCTTTTTTCTTATATGTTTAACTAAAAAGTAATTTTCGTTATTTATACGTATAATGTATTTATTTTTTTTTACATGCAATTTTTTCCTGATTATTATTATTATATACCAGCGGTTCTCAAACAATGGTACGCGTACCACTAGTGGTACGTGGAAAGCTCACAAGTGGTACGCGATGAAAATCTCCTTTTATATAAAAAAAATTAGAATGAATCATTATTCACAAGCTCTACGGTTTCTAATCTCTTTTGCGTCAACTTATCTGTGCGAAAATACATTTTACCACTAATCGTTCACAAAAAATAAATATAAAAATAAATCAAACGTAGAAAGTGATTTAAGACTTTGAATTACCAATATGGAGCTCGATATAGACGTACTGAATTATGAAGTAAACCATAATAATAATGATAATATTTAATTAAAATTTTTTAATTATTAATAAGAAAAAATAAACGTCAGATGATACGTAAAGATTTTCAAACTGTTTAGGTGGTACGCAAATATAAAAAGATTGAGAACCAAAGTTATATACTATTAATCGATTGGATTTTTTAATTTGGGGGGTTTGACCCCCCCCCCCACCTGACGAGAACCACGCTTAAGGTCTCGGAGGCTCGCGCAACCGTCGTCGGGCGTAACACGCGTTCGTCTTACACCCGTGTGCAACACAAGCGGACAATACCTGTCGCGTCTCCCGTGATCGTTAAAAACGGTACAACGGGCGTATGAATAAAGTGACCATATATTTTTTTAATCAAAACGGGACAGAAAAAAAAAATCATAATTATTTGTTACAAACAAATATTTTTAATTTAATAATATTACTAGCAAATTTCTGTGGTACCTACTTATAATGTTTTTAAAGGACAAAAAAAATCAAATTAACTTATTACACTTACTAGGTAATTAACTTATTATAAACAAAATGTTTTCGTGTAATAATTACGAAACTAAATTGGTACTTGTATATTTTTCTAAAAACGATATTTCGTCAACGAACATTTTCATTCGTTATTTTTTTTTGTCTACTTTTTGAAAACGGGACATTTTAGCGTCCCGAAGATTTCCCAGGGAACAACGGGACAGAGATTCAAAAAAACGGGACTGTCCCGTTCGAAACGGGACGTATGGTCACCTTACGTATGAATCATAACAACAGTCCGCCGGCCGTGCGTATGAAACGTGCGTTATTGGCGCACGGCTCGCGACCGTCATGGTAATCACGGTCGAAAGAATATTGCGTGTACGACCGCGACGGCGCAAGAATAATAACGACGATATTATAATATCGTCCGGTCGGTCGGTTTTAGTCGGACTCGCCCCAGATATCTACGTAGATAAACTAAACTGGACACACGTCGTCGGTCGCCCGGCATCGGAGAGTGGGTTTGTGCCGCGGCCAAAACACACGGCTCGTTGTGATTCGTACGACGACGCACGTGCGGTGTAGTTATTGCGATTTAGCCGAGTGCCCGCGGACTGTACATGCAGTGGTCTACGGGCGGTGATCATCTGCGGCAAAGGTGGGCGAGTCAATGAAAACGATCAACCGTGACGAATAAAGTTGATTCCGTTAAATTGCCTACAGTTGAAAGTTAAGAAAGACAGCAAATTTAACTCGATAAGTTTAAAGTTGTAAGATGGGAAATAACATTAACTTTAATCAGTTAGAAAAAAGTTAAAAAAACTTTTCAACTTACCTTAATATTTGTCATAAAGTGCCCTAGTATTTTTATCTATGAAAATATGTACCAAGGTGCTTAAAACTAAAACATTAATTTGTATTATTGTTAATTGTTACCATAAACTTACAGACTACATAGTTTCCGTAGATCATTATTGTTCATTTTTTTTTTTTTTTTTTGTTCATTATTATCAATGATAACTAACGAATCTTAAATTGTATTTTTTAAATAAAACGTATTTAATAGTAACTTTTAAATTATTTGACAAACAAACTAACTTATTGATATAATGTAATATATTATGATATAAATTGTTGCAACCACATATACCATATAATAACACCGATACCGTGAAATAAAAAAGCATTTTTTTTTTAATGCTCGTTATCGCCTTTATTTACCGACCCATTAAATATTATTTATTTATTTATTTATTTATTTTATTAAGATTAACCCTCGGCAACATAGGCCATTGGCATTTACAAGAAAAAAAATTTTGTTACATTGATAATAATTTGTATAGTCACATTGTAGACTTGTAGTATTTATTTATTATTATTAAATTATTATTATTTTTTGGTGACCGATAGGGATAGCTATGGCCTCATAGCACCTGTGCTGAGGATTTTTTAGAACTGTCCGATGAAGTGTTTTTGTGCTGACGGGTTTAAACTATTTGTTAGTGTTGATTGTGTAGCATATAATAACTTTGTGAAATTTATGTTATTCAATTTGTTGTTATTTTTCTTTGATTAAAAGTTAAAACTATTTTTCATTTAAAATTTTAAACTCATGTTACAAATTTAAAATACTAAAACTTCCTATTAACTAATATCAACTAATAATTACTTGTACTATTGACTATAAATATATCTATTAATCTATCTATCTACCTATCTATCTATTACATATATATATATATATATATATATATATATATATATATATATATATATATATATATATTTATATATTTATATATATATGTATATACATATACACACATACAATGTTTCATAACATGTATTCAACTTTGTTATTTGTTTTAGTATTTAAGTTTTAACTAACAAGGATTTTGAATTTTGTTATGATAAACTTGTCTTGAGCCCTAAGATAAAAAAATGATTCCTGTTTACAAAATGTGTTTATGGTTTAAACTATGTAACAAATAAAACATTCGAAACAAAAATAACATAGTTTCAAACGTTTTGTACGTTTAAAACTTTTTTTTTTTTAACTGTTTTTTTGTAACCTTGATGTAGATAAACACAAATTTAACAACTAATTAACAAAAAGGCTATTTCATTTACTCGTCGTGCAGCGATCGCGCAGTTCCAACCGCGTCATCAATGGCATACTGCAGTTTCCGTCTGACCACGCCTGCGCGGTGCTCATGAACCTCCGTGGCTCGTGAATAGCTCTGAAAGTTATTTCCGCCGTCGCGACCTCAAGGCGGAGACCTGGCGGTACGCTGAACGCTCCGTACAGAGTGAAATAAAAAAAAAAAGAAGAAAAATGCCGGGTATAAACGTACGTGGAACAGTAAAATGGTAAAACGATCGTAAACACTTGTACCAAAAAAAAAAAAAAAAATAAATAAATAAAATAAATAAATAAATAAAATACGATTCAAATCTTTTTTTTTCCCGTTAAATCGATTCATAATCAATGAAAGCTAAAATCAGTTCAGGAGGCCAAACCCCTCTACAAATCCTCTCCTGTATTCGGGACATCGAAACGGTCTCATTTGTTGATGTTAATTTTTAAGTGTTTTTATTTTTATTTTTGTTGGCTTTATTGTTGTATTTTTTTTCTAGTAAAATAATTTTAATTGAAAAAAAGTCAACAACGATAAAAAGTACTCGAGTTTGTCAGACGGTTGTTGAAATATCGAAAAAAAAAACATAAAATTAAATATAAAACGTTAATCAAAACGTACATTGAAACACAGTTTAAATTTTTTTCTAGAGTATAATTTTACGATTTTTTTTGACGACGCGACGTCTCTTTTGTATCATAGCGCCCGGTCGCGAAATCTGTTAATCGTTGTATACCTTCAAAAAATAATACGATAATAGTATATTGTACTCAACCGCGTGCCCGGCACGGATCATCGCCGATATAGATTATGATTTAAGGGCAAGACCCCGTTCGCCCAAAAATGACCCTTCGCTTTTCGCCCACGTCTCTTTTCGCCCAAATATTTTAAAACTACTTTCCCTTTTCGCCCAAAAATATTTAATAGCACTTTCCGACCAAATTTTTATAATATACACTTTGGGAAACACTTACTTTAAATTATTTATATCTAATATAATAATAAATTTGTTATAATATTTAAATTATTTATTTGTGTTAATTAGTTTTATAAAGCCATTTAGCATTACCCAGAGAGTACCACGAGGAGGCGGCTTCTATTACTCTCCAAAAATGTATTGTCTTTTTGTACATTAATATAATTTTTATATAATACAAGACTAAGTTTTTATCAAACGCATAAATCGTCAAAATGCTGCGGGGCAATTATGAGCAATTTCCTTTAATACTACTTTTTTCGGTTGTATATGCATATCTTCTAAAGCTTTACGTTTACATCCAACATTTATAATTTGACGATGAATATTTGTTATATCGTAAGATTCGTGATTATGTTCTCCAGTTGTTGAAAGAAAAATATCATTCTTGTCTGAGTATATTAGTGCACTACAAGTTCTCGTAACACATCTCCAACGAGTAGAGCCATCTTTTTTACTTGTCGATCCAAAGTTATACTTAAAATTATTATACACTACCATACGACATCCTCGTTTACTTTCTAAGAACTCCATAATTTTACTTAAATTTACAAAAATAATAAAATCGTCAACAATGTTTAATAAAAAAATAACTGTCGAAAAACGCACTTGAACACTTCGACTCAAAAGTAAACGAAACTGCACTCAATGTTTAATACAACATTTCTGTCAAAAAACGCACTGGAACACTTCGACTCGAATGTGAACGAGACTGCACATGTTATTAAGACTAGTATATAATTATTATCTTCTTATCTTTGTAAAATAATAAACATCTACACGTGTATCTACACGGCGGACCATTGTAGATATTATATACTTATAGTTTCCAAATATTATAAAGATAAGATTAAGATATTAATTTAAAGTAAGTGTTTCCCAAAGTGTGTATTATAAAAATTTGGTCGGAAAGTGCTATTAAATATTCTTGGGCGAAAAGGGAAAGTAGTTTTAAAATATTTGGGCGAAAAGAGACGTGGGCGAAAAGCGAAGGGTCATTTTTGGGCGAAAAGAGTACCGCCCATGATTTAATGTTATTACGCATTAATAATGCAGGTACACTATAAGCTATATATTATAGCTAAACACGAGTTACGACAGCGCTCGAAACGGAAGAACGAACGGTGTGTTATACGGACAAAACGTTTGAGGCGCAGACGAACGCGGATGCCGCAAAAGTATGCCAACGATTTGTGCTGCAGTGTATAATAACATTATAATAACACGTCGTGTTCAAACGGGTCGGAGGGAAATAATCGAAAACAAGAGTATTTACCGGATCCCCCACTACGGGGCAAAAAAAAAAAAAAAATCCTAAAACCGTTTTAGATCATAAAACCAGACGCATTATACTCTTATGGACTGTTGGTGTTGATTATTGGTATTACGGTTATAGGTCGGTATACCTATAATAAGACGCCGATTGTACACCACGAGCGCACGCGTGTGAGTGGCGACGTATCTCGGGGTCAGCAAACCACTCACGACTATCATTTAGTCCTGGTCACACAGGCGCGCGTATATATTATAAACACATCTCGTCGTCGCGTGAACGAGGAGCCCGCGGAAACGACGTTAATCGTTGAAATCATATTTTTCGAAGCCGTTTCGGCAAGTGTAAAACGAACCACATCACGAGTGAAAACTCAACTGCGTTACGTTTGTCATTCGAGTGATCGGCGCGAACGACAGAAAAAATACACTATAGGAACGTATGTTACGTCGGGAAGCGCGTATTTTTTAGATCTGTTCGACTAGAATTTCAATACAAAAATAAATATCCTTACTACAATTGTCAAAAATAAGGAATAATTAGTTTATGTGCTTTACCGTCTTACCAAATTGATTACGAAATGTACCCACGTCGTTATTCACTTTATTAACGTCGTTGACACTTTATTCGTGCTTTGTCATGTCCAATTATATCCAATTTTCTCATTTCACACTCGGCAATAATCGTCACCTGAGTACGGGATCCAGGAAGCGTTTATAGGTTACCTATAGGTTATCTATAGTTATAGTGACTGTTCTCTAGCCCGACGGATAATAATATTGAAAATTTCAGGTGTTTCGCTTACTGCTAGTAGTATGATGAAACCTGGTCAAATAAGTAACTATAATTTATTGTGATCACCAGTTCTAGGACTTGTGTGCAGTAAAAAGTAAATATTATGTAAAATAATATGTAAATATGTAAGTAAATATGCATTTTAATTTTTATAAGATACACACGAAAATATAATTACAAAAAAGAAAAAAATATTTATTTTATGAAATACATCAGTGATTGGCTGATTATCTTAATATAATATAATTGAGATTAAAAATTAAGAATGATTTATTTATTTTTCGCATGCATAATATTATGTATTAATCAGTGTTGGGAATAGATAACTAATAATTTATCTAGATAAAGATAAAGATGATTATAAACATTTTTATCTAGATACAGATAAAGATAATTATAATTAATTTTATCTAGATAAAGATAAAAATTAGTACATTTTTATCAAGATAAATTTGAGATAATTTCATGTTTAATTTTGAAAATATTTAGGATCTACATCCTACAGGTATAAGGTAAAAAAATAAAAATACATAATTTAAAACATTTAAAAATACTTTTTTTTTTTTAAATAAACTTCATTAAAGGTGTCAAATCATTCTTAAATTGACTTAAAATCAAAATAATAATACATATTTTCTGCATTTTTTAACAAATAGTTGCGTATGGCTACTTCACTTTCATGATAGTACATATTATTATAATCTCCTTTCCTGGGCCCCCACGCGAGTTTTTCTCAGTAATCTTTTCGATTAATTTAAAAAAAAAAAAATTAATAAAATAATATATTTTAAATATCCTTTTTTTCAGGCCATTTAAATAAATTACCTATCAAGATAGGTACTCATAGATAACTAAAATTTTATCTAGATAAAGATAAAGATAACTGAAAATAAATTTATCTAGATAAGATAAAAGACAAATAATTGTTATCTAGATAACTTATCTAGATAAATTTATCTAGATATTTCCCAACACTGGTATTAATCATTATTTTAGTAATACGATTTATAATTCACAATCAATAGTGGAAATACGTGTGTTACATGCTACAACGACATATTTTTTTTAATTTTCGTTTGTAAAAGATCGGCGGTTAGAACGTAGTGTTGATTTATATTGGCTGAAGCTTCTTTCAACGTCACACGATGTAATTGTCGCATATTTAAACAGAGGAATTATTTGTCCTGGTCGTTTTTCAGATAAAATCTTGGTGATCACTGATCGGTGTACAGCACTTTAGATGGGCAATTTTTACAGTTCGCTCATCTGCCGTTGTAGTGTTTTAATGTTGCATAATATTAATTAAAATTTTTAAATTATAATAAATCATCGCATCCAGCAATCGTTTCTGAGTTTTATTGTTAATTTTTTTTTTTACATGCTCTTAAGCCAAGTCATTATAGGTGAAATTTTCAAAATTTAAGCAATTTAAATATCAATTGAATTATTCATGAATATTCAATTTTTTTCATATTCTTACGTTTAGTGTTTATATAATTCAGATAATGCTGTTTTCAGATAAAACTGTAAGTATAAGTGGACTCCAAAATATCTATAATATTACATACATAAATAAACTTCCGTAAAATTTTCAGCTCATAAATAGGTAATAAATAAAAAATTGCGAAAATAAAATACAATCTGTTACTTATTGTAATACGAGTCATTTGAGCTGTACTAAAATCTAACTTTAAACGCGTATAAAAATATAATTCACTTGCCAATCTTTATGAAACTTGGGACATAAATGATAATATTATATAAAATGAGCATTTTGATGAAAAAAATGTTGAAAAAATTTAAAATTTAAATTTTATACGATAAAAACTTCGAAAAAAAGTATTACTAATATTTTTATAGTATTCAAATGTTTGGTAGTTCAGAGTTCTTTGGTCAGAACCATTTGATCAATCCAATAACTTTTTTCTATTTATTATTTTTAACTTTTTTTTTATATAAACACTTGAGTCATGCGCTACGATAAAATATGTCTAATCGATCTTGTAGAATAATTGTGCAAATTTCCTCACCACCTTAGCTCATTAAATAACTAGTAATATAATGTCACTATTGCATTGTATTACTTGCTATTTTTGAGCATGAGGTATTGCAGATGGCGCGTTTTTTTTTTTTGAAGTGGTGTCCCCAATGAGCAACATTTGCTCTTCAGGCCTAATCCACTTTTCTCTATCTTTAGGGGTGCCTACAACTTATAATTTAAACACAAACAAATTGAAACAATAATTTAAGAAATACAGTCGTATTCAAATTATGCCAGTGAGATAGTGACAGAATATCTTTGCGGGGACCCTCCTACTCCTCAACTGCACTAATCTAAACTTGAAACGATTTTGTCTCTTAGGGCCATTTTATCAACCTCCAGTTAAAAGAATTTTATCTTTAGTTAACATTAATCCCTAGTTAAATTAGAAATGTGATTTTTTTATCACTCTATTAATATTTTAACCCGACTTTAACCGAAAATTAATTAATCCGAGATATTTGCCAAGTTAAAGAGTTTAACTTGAGATTAGGTGCAATATTATTATTTATCAGATTATATCGTTGATGAATCTTTACAATTGGTAATTATTTAAATGTACCTAAGCACCGTTTAATTTAAAAAATACCCATCTTGTCTTATTACAGTAGGTGTACCTACCACTTTTGATATTGTACATTATAAAAAGTGTACTTTAAATATTAAACTTAGATGGCTTTATATAAGCAGCAGTAGTAGTAGTGATGAAGAAATTATTTTTTTAGGATATATGAACCAATACTTCAACAGACTTCGAAGATCATACTTATTGTAAACAAGAATAGACCATTTAAGTAAATGGGACGATCAAGACTTTTTTGCCAGATTCCGTATAGGTAAAAATACGTTTAAAATTATTTTAGAAAAGGTTAAACAAGAAGTTACAACTGTTACTCAAAGGTAAAATAAAATGAATAGGCAGGTAAATTTACTAAATTTCCCTGGCAATACCATTTTTGAATTTTAAAACCAAACTTATGGTTTATATACATAAGTTGTGAATTTAATTTACTTAAAATGCAAAATATTGCAATATAAAATGCCAAAAGTTATTGCATTATCGTATGGTTTTTAATTTAATTTTTATGTTTATGTTGATATTATAGGATATTATACATTAATACATTACATTTTAAATGCAAAAAAATGTGTTTAACTAGAAAAAAAAATTGAATTTCATGTGGAACATTTTTAAAATTTTTTTAAATTATGTAAAACAAAAACAAAATGTTTTAAAATATGTTAATTGTCTAAATTTGATTGAAAATACCGGAAAATAAACTAAAAAGGAAAGTATCACCTAAAAAATTAAAAGCGTCAAAGAATGCAAAAAATATGCAAAACAAAAGTTTCGTAAATCGATTCATTGTAACACAATTCAAATTATGTACTTACAAAGCTACGTTTCATAAATTTTTTCTAAAATTTTGTCGTGCCTAACCACTTGGTCAACAAGAAGTTCTAACTCACTGTCAATAGAATTTGTGGAACGTTCTCGCTTTACTTTTAAACTCATTATGTCTAATTGTATAAAATGTATATATATATAAAAAAATATAACAAAAACAGATATTTTAAAAAGTTAATTAAATCCAGTTATGGTTGTTAAATGCCAAATGTTAATCTAAATATAGAAAAAAGGACAAATACACTATAGATTAAAATGGTGACAGTAAACAATCTACGAATAAAAAGTTATATACATGTTTATATTATCGTGCTACTAACTTAAATTTTAATTTTAACACTTAATGAATGAATGCATTTATACTATCCAGATGGGGTCGAAATGAATGAAGTTATCCGACAAATCAAAACGGTAAGTAGCTAAATATTAGTGCCCGGTTCGAGGCTAAGAAAATAATACGATGAGATATTACTAATGTTTACGGAGAAGAAATTTTTTTTTGTAATTACTCAGTTGAAAATGCAATTGAACGAATGATGAGATCGAAATCTAAACAGAGACCTACTTTGAGTTACAAAGACAAAACTGTATGAAAAGACACGCGTTGATGACAATATTTGAAATTGCTTCTAATCGCGGTACTCATTTCGAAAAACGCTTTATCCGACACCCAGCGGCACTGGACTTTAAAGTGTCGATCGTTATCACACATACACTATACGGGTCTCAGCGTGGGGGAACAGAAACACACACATTTGTTACCATACGTACTCGTCTTCGTCGGAGCAGCGCGGACACGTGCAGCACTCGGGCGGATCACGGCCCGTGTCCGCGGCCGTCCGAGACCGGGCCGCCGTCTTGACCGCGGCGGCGGCGGCTGCGTCGTCGTAGCGGGTCGCTCTCGACCGCGGCCGCGGTACCGGAACGGCCCGCAACGATCCCCGGACCACGTCGTAACTCTTGCCGTCGCCGCGTCGCAGGCCGCCACGTCGCGGCATCACTTCGTACGTGAACACCCGGTCGCACGTTTTCGGCGCCGCCGTTTCGCGGCACCCCGGACTTTTCTGCCGCCGCGGCGGCGGCGGCGACGGCGCGTTACCTCTTGTTGTGGCACCGTTCGCGGTCTTCTCGGCCGGGCCGGCGACCCGCGGCGCCTCGGCGGTCGTCGTGCAACGCCCGCAGCCGCACCGCTGCCTTTGCGCCGCGGCGACGTCGTCGGAGGCGGCACCTCGTCGCGTTCCCCTCGAGACGACGTCCGACCCGGCGGCCGGCTGCACGGCAGGTTTCGGCTGCCGCGCCTGGGACGCGCAACGTTTGCACCCGCACCGCGGCTTTTTCGCGTCCGTGGCCGCGTCCGACGTGGCATTTTGTCGTGTACCCGTCTCCGTCGCGACCACGCCCGACCCGGCGGCGGCGGCTGGCTGCACCTCGGGTTTTCGAGCGTCGCCGCGACTGTTGTTGTCGGCACGCGGAACGTCGTCGGCACGCGGCTTCTTCTCGGTCACTTGCTCCTTGTTCCGCCGAGGTCGCTCTCCGTCGCCGGCCGCCTTCTGCTGCGCCTTCGGGCTCTTTCCCGAGGCGTCTGCGGGCCGACTCTTTTCGACCGGTGGCCGCCGTACGGCCACAGCGTCCCACGTGTACTCGTCGTCCGAGTCCGCCGTCTCGTCGACGTCGTCGTCGGCGCCGTACTCACCGCTGATGGCTTCGTCGAACCGACTGTCTTCTTCGACTACTCCACTTTCGTATTCGTACTCAATATCTTCGTACTTACTTTCGTCCTTGTACTTACTTTCGTCCTCGTACACACTTTCGTCTTCGTACAGGCTGTCCGCTTCGTAAGCACTAGCTTCTTCGTAAGCACTAGCTTCTTCGTACCCGCTAGCTTCTTCGTAAGCACTAGCTTCTTCGTAAGCACTAACTTCTTCGTAAGCACTTGCTTCTTCGTAAGCACTAGCTTCTTCGTACTCACCGGCGAATTCGTACTCTGCGCCGGACTCACCGAAACCGGACGATTGCGCGGGTCGCGGGGCCGACGGGAACTCGTGACGCCGGGTTTGTGCACGCGCCGAACGCTCTCCGGCGGGTTGCTGTGGTCCGGGTCCGCCGCCGGGCCTCGGCGGTGGCGCCGCAAAGTTTAGACCGCCGCCCGGTGCGCAGAAACGGGGCATTTGTCTTGCGTGAGTGAAAAAGAAAACGTGAAAATACGCGTCTATATCATCGTAATATCAGTGCTGCGATGTGTATTGTCGTACGTTCGATTTTGGTACACAAAAACACGGTACACCGACGGAAAGATTAAAACCCTTCGAATACAGTCGATTATTTTGGTATGAGCCGATCGACACTGCAATAGTGTGTCAGTCTAACGCACATAGGTGTCCAAATGTGTAATGTGCTGGGGCGGACTGGCCTGGCGGGACACCGGGACAAATCCCGGTGGCTGGCCCGTTACAATAATGTATTAAATGGCCTGATAATATTTTAGAAATTAAAAATATAGTGTACGAAAAAACATAAAAATATATTAAACATAATTCATGAATAAGTATTACCCTATCATCTCGTGTGATTTTAAGTATTATATTAATCGATAATATTATAATATTATTATGAAGTGAACGAGAGTATTCTCGATAAGCTGTTATTAGCTCTATAAGCTATATTTCGTTTAAACAAAAGTGATACATTTTTCGAAAGGGTAAATAATCAACTAGAATTGCAAGATTTGGATAATGAAATTTATCTTCAAGAACAATTCGAAATCAAACGATTAAGGAAAAAAAAACGAATGACTGATTGATTTTTAAACGATGACCCAATTAATGATACGGAACAAAAATATACTGTTGGAGTTCATAATCAGGTGATGGATAGAGTAGTTGAAAGTATGAATTCAAGATTTGTGAATAATAGTCCATTATACATGGATTTATCGCTTCTATCCCCAGTCAACTTCAATAGTTTTAAACACGGTTTACCAAAAACAACCTTGCAAGCTCTCTCCAACAATTTAATCCGATTTGCAATTAATGATAATTTGGAAAAATTCCATCGAAAATTTACAGAAGAATTAGTAGGTAAGTTTTGGCAATAGGTAGGATAACTTTAAAAAATCAGTTGAAGACGAATATGATTTTGAAAATTTCAATTCGGAAGACCAAGAAACTGAAAAAACTGCCGGATTAAATATGACCTGTAAAACATGCAAAATTGTGCTTGTTGCTGTTTAAAGTTATTAGTCAAATACAATTTGTATAGTAATGCGTATACAAATTTATCTTTGGCTTATAATTATCTTTTAACTCTACTGGTAACACAAGTAGCATGTGAGAAGTAATTTTCAACACTAAAATTCATAAAAAATCGATTATGAAATACTCTAAGTAATGAGAATTTGGAAGCGTTTATGTTGATGTCCGTGAAAAAGCGAACATTAGCTTCTATAGATGACGATATTTTAAGAGACAGAATCGGGGAAACTAGCGAAGTTATGAAAAAAAAACCTAATTATGTAAAAAAGGAATTACTTTAAGAATTAATTTTAATATATAAGTATTGTATTAAAATGTGTACATTGTAACTATAAAAAAATGTCTTATATAATATATATTATACATATGTAATTTTTTATATCTATTTAAAATTTTGAAAATATTTTTTAAATAATAAAGGTTTTTAATCATTAATTTTTTTTATATATTTATGACCAAATCGTTGGTCCCCTGTTAAATTTTGGCCTGGCAAAAAAAAATTCCCGGCCTGAAATATAAACCCAGTCCGCCCCTGGTAATGTGAGTACGGAATTATCGAAAAATAGCTCGATTTTATCGAAAATCTCGTGCCACGAATTTATCAAACCACAGTTAAAAAAAAAAAACTTACTTTATTACCACTTCTTGCATGAGTTTTTTGACCACTTCCGACGCTACGCCGCCGAAAATTCCCTTAAGCTCTGGTGTCACGGTGAAATGTTTGGACGATCCTCCAACTGGTTTCGCGTGAAACTTAAAGTGGGCTTCACCACCGTCGAATTTCAAGTTTTCAGACAGGATCGTCATGGCACTTTCCGATTCTAATGACGGACGTTTTGTTTCTGTTCCGACAGAAGCTCCTCTGTAGCTAGTCATGTTTTCAAGTATTGATGTACGGTGTCGTGTAATAAAGTTTAATAAGTTTAATAAATTATATCGTTTTTATCCACAGATTATGGTATAACTATCAAATGGTTTTAGTGTAATTATGGTTTAAAAACAAGTATTGACTGTATATTGTTAAAATTGAAATTTCAAACTTTAAATTTCGGAGCTGAAAAATTATTTTTAAAATTATAATTTCGTGATCAATCGAAATTTTGATGTTCAATTCGACAATGAATAATTTTATAAACATTACCGTTATCAAGTGAAAAATTAATCATAATATAGTTATTATTATTATAAGCCAGTATTCAAAACAATAATAAAAAAAAGCCGCACATATTTCGCACCATTGATATTGTTTGATTGTCGCATAAGATAATGGGCGATCGATGTATTGCATTTTATTGAAACGATAAATCATTTCTTTGATATTCATTGAGATGAGAGAACATGAACCCTAAAAGTAGCATTTACGTGCGATTTTCGATGTATTGAGTTGCTGGATGAAACCTTTAGTCAAAGTCAGATGTACCAAAAAGTGTCACAAGAAAATAAAGAAAAGGACGTACTTCGTACCATGGTATTCTTCATTCCTCGAACAATATAATGGTAAAATTTAATTTTAAAAAGATAATATATTAATTTTTTAGCATCATATTTATTTTTAGCAACATTACTATTGGAGAAATGACAAAATTACTAAAGCCGATTTAATGAAAGTTTCGTTTACGGCAAATTTTGCCGTTCTTGCTCCATTGTCGGCTGTATTTTCTTTCATCTGGGAAAATTACTGAGGTGAGAGCTTAATAAACCCTCAAAGTAACATCTACATAAAATGTGCGATCGATAGAGTTGTTGGATGAAACTTTTGAACAAAGTTAAGATGAGCAAAAGTGTCTCCAGAAAAAAAAAATTAAAATAAATAAATAAACATAATATTGTAAAACAATAAAACTCTTCGCTTTACTCAGAATCTATAATTTCAATTTTAATATACTATTTTTTTCCAAAATTCAAAATATCTTTTTTGTGAAACAGATTTTTAGAAAAATTTCGTCGCTTAAATCTCTGATAAAAGTGAAAAATTTTACTATTATATTGAGTGTTTCATAATTTTATCACATAGGTATACGTTGATTTTTATAATCACACGTAGCATTAAATTCATTGTAGCGATTAAAATTTAATTTAATTTATATTATAAATAATATAATGATATACTTTATATCAGTTAAAGATAGAATATTATCAATATCAAATTGGTATCTTAAATGCACGGAATAATATTTTAAAATCACGTAGGTACATGATTTTATGGAAATGTTAGTCATATAATATTTTACTTATTGATAGTAGAGTTTTAAATCCTTTATTTTTCTGTAAAACCGAGGGTATTTTCAATATTGGGGAACATTATTAATTATATATATTATAATAATAAAATCAAAAATTATAAAATACCTTATACCCCAATCCTCCAATTACTCAAGTCCTAATAAATTATGTCTAAGTAAATGATGTTACCGTCAATAATTTCGAGTATACATTATATGCCTGTCACGGCGTAAATCAATAAAAATAAATAAATAAATAAATAAATACCGTTGATTATAAATCATATTCTAACAGGAAAAAAAAGACCACGATATTTATTTTTATACCTACCTACTCAAGTGTGTGAGCTTTACCAACTTATATTTACTAATGTAATGTTCATAATTGTCGAGATATTATGATTTAATGTTGAAATCTCATTAATAAAAGGAAAAAAACACCGAAAAATCTAATATATTGCTGTCGGCGGATTATGCTGGAAATTCATAATACAAACTCAAGTCTGACACTTTGTTCGGGAAACATATCATATTATTATTATTATAGTAACGTTTACGTTTTGATTTTTGCCATACAACTCCGTAAGTTACGGTAAAAACGTTATCGCTACGGTAACTGGTGCATGCACGCGAAACATTGAAAGTCGATCGAGGTGAACTGAGCGGGAGTGTGCAAATATCGGAGTAAATACACGGTGCCACGAGTCTTTTCGAAAGACGGCTTAGTGAAGATTGGCGGTGATCTAAAGTGGAAACGCGAAGTTTTGGCATGGCCGATCTGCAATTTCGACCGAAGAACTATAATTAGGTATTTTGACAAAGGAATACGTATTATTACAATAGTGAATTACTGTAAATAAATTAGGCGGATTAGACGGTCAAGAGGTATAATGTTTCTGTATAATTATTATTAACGAAGACCTTTATTTTTTTATTTTTTATTTTCATTGTCAATTTAGTAGTACGTTATTAACTTTTTTTATCGTCTCGCAAAATTAAAGCGGTTTTTCACGAATAGGTATTTGTGCATTGGACCACCGAATTTAAGTATACCTAATTATATATTAAAACGTAGGTAGTCTTATTAAAGAAAAATCGAAAAAATCAAATTCAGCGATATTCGTATAAAACCGTGAGGATTTTGAAAAACTTTGCGCGAAATATTATTTTATGTAATAAAAATATATAAATATTATTTATTTGCGTAAAACAAACTATCATTCAATATATAATCAATATTTGAATATTATCAACTAATTATACCATCAGACATCAGCGCCTTAACAGTTTCATAACACAGTTCTCAATTATAAATCCGGTCACGGCATGAACGATAAAACCTGTGTACAATAATATCATAACGTATTACTAGTGTTGTTTACTAATTGACGTTAGCGCGCAATCTTAACGAGATATGTTAATGATTACTAAGTTTCATTTAGAAAAACAATCGATCAAATAGTATAGAAAATACGGCATAAATATTAAATACTGACATAAACTCTTAGTCGGAAAACTGACGTGGAAAACACTGCACACAAACGAAAACCCCACACAAAGTATTTTTTTATTTATTAAATTTTATTTTTTCGATATAATCTTTGTTTTTACAATTTTTTAAAATAATTTAGACTATACGAGTATCATAATAGAGTATAAGATGATTTATAAATTGTTTTAATTTAACAAAATGTACTTGGATTATGAGTTGTTTTATTAGGTCAATGTTCTGTTTATACCGATGCTGAAGATGATAATGATGATTCTGGAGGTAACAAGACATCTTGTGGAAGACGTGGCTTTAGTCTGCGGTTTTTGGTTCTTTTCTCAGTTTTGAAGTGAAGAGCTCCTTCTGTTGTGTTAATTTTCGAACGAAATTTTTTAAATCGTTCTTTAATCCATGTGTTTAGGTATGGAATTCCAGTGTCATTGTGGAGTTGTGTGTTTTGCGTCCACACAAAGCTAACCACAAAAATACTAATTTCCAAATGAAGTCATTACTCTCCTCATTGTGTACACTTCAATAATCCGACCTCTCATTACTTGCGCGTCTATCCTGGTTCGGGAATTCGATTCTCCCACAGAGATAAACAAATCACGATTCTTCCAGTAAAAAAGATCTTAAAAATACGTTCCAAAGCCTCATGCACTATACGAATATGCCTGTTTCCGACGCTACCCGACAGGATCATGATATTGCCGAATCAAAAAGGATTTCCATTCGAGGTTGCACACTATCGAAGGAGCCTAGTGTTACGACTTGGACACCAAGACATAGGTGAATATTTTTTGGGGGTTATCAAGCTCTCTCGGAATATTTTTATTCCTTTAATGTACTGTACCTACTAATTTTTCCACTGTTACTAGCGGTGTTACTACTCTAAAATTAAAGTAACTCAAGCTCGTTACCCGAAAATGTTTCTCGTGTTAATGGGCGAGTTAAAAATTTCAAGCCACTCCCCCCCCCACAGATGTAACCGAATAGGCGAAAAACAGACGTACACGAGCAAGACCTCGACGGCCACGAGACTTATTCCTCAGCCACGTGGCCGGATTACGATATTTTTAGCGCCCCGGGGCAAACCTACCTAAAGTTAAGAACTATTTTTTTAAAAACATGAAATTGTTGCACTATAATTTGGTATTTATTAAATGTTAATTACGTATAAATGTTAATCTACGTATGTCTGTGAATCTACATTCAGTAAGCTGAAGTTCATAAAAAACAAGTACAGGATCCAGGTTACCAACTGAGAACGTTGACATCATTTTTAGAATTTCAGTTTCATCCCAACCTGCTAACATAGATGCCATATTAGAGAGTTGTGAAAGATTTCGCCCTTCGACTTCAACGAATTAATAAATTCAAGTAGGCCTATTCACGAAATTAAGTAAAATACATTTCCCTACTTTTTTATACGCGAAAAAGTTAATTTGTTTGATGTAATAAACTTATGAGTTATAATCGTATTGTTCGTAAGTTATTTAACGCCACTTCATAGTGTATTATAACAATAGGAAAAACAAATTTTGTTATTTACCTATACCGTTTAGGCTTAGGCCCTGACTAAACTGTACAATTCGTACTTGCGGCCCCGAGGAAAATTTCATACGAACTATTTGGCTCCCTCAGAAATCCTAGTGAGGACCCCTGCTCTAAATGGTGCCTACATTATTTCAAAACTTTGCGCCTTTTACTTCTTGCGCCCTGGGGCATATTCCCCCTATGCCCCCCCTTTAATCCGGGTCTGCTCAGCCACGTATACATGACCCACTCAGAGAAAGACGACGACTGAGAAATAATAAAAACGAAAAATCAGAAAACTAACGGAACCGTAATTAGACAACGAACGTTGTACGTGTAAAAATAATGATTTATTGTTATAGTGTAATACATTATTTCTTACCGCAGTGTTACGTCCGACCGCCGCTATACGTCTTACGTATCTACACGCATACGTATACCGACGGAACGTTATAAAAATGTAAATAAAAATATCAAACTCGTAACGGCATGAAATATACGGGTACCGAAGCGTATTTAAATAATTATAAAAGAAAAAAAAACAACGTTTTCGTTGTGCGCGGCGGCGGCGGCGGCCGATGACCACCGGGACCCGAGAGGCTCTCGCGAGTCGCGCGGGTGCCGGTTCGCCGAACGCGTTACGCGTTCCGGCTCGACGTGTTGTACGTACACATTGCACTTATATACGGGTATATCTAAACGCGTATTTTAATATCGTCTTCGCGGTCTCGTTACATTTATTACGACGATAGTAATACTGTTGTTATTATTATTATTATTATTTTTATCATCATCGTTATTAACCTCGCGCGGTAATAATCTAATTACGACCAAAAATTACTATTCCATCACGTAACGTTATTGCTCATTACCAGCTACATAATACACACGTATAAAATATGATGTATTGTTTTATTTACGGACAAATGTACGTTTTGCAAACGTATTTTATATTTATTTTTTAGATTCTGAGCGGAGCGAAGGATCTTATGGTTTTACAATGATGTTTATTTTTAGATTCTGAGTGAAGCGAAGGATCTTATGGTTTTACAATGATGTTTATTATTTTTTTTTTTCTTTTTTTTTTCTGTAAACACTTTTTCGTATAGAAATCCTTGTCCAAAAGTTTCGTCCAGCAACTCTTTAGATCCGAAATCGAACTGAGATGGTACTTTAGAGAGGTCATTTTTCCAAAATCTCCATAGTTTTTCCAGTAATCAAGAATAACGATCGAAAAATTGAGTAAAAACGGTAAAATCGGTATAAATTCGCCGTAAACGAGATTTTCAATGTTCAGATTTTAGGTATTTAGTCATAAATCAAAAAGTATTGAAGCTAGAAACTTGAAAATTTTATCCAATATCAAATACATACTTTTTTATATTGGACAACATTTTCAGAACAATTATAGCACTTTTGACTTAAATATAGAACTTTTAATTTACCAAATTGTTTGAAAGTTTTTATGTAATATAATTTTAAATATTTGACTAAAAGTTCTGAAAATTTAATATGACCTTACTCATATACCTACATAATTATCCTAACAAAAGTTCAAAAATCGTTAGTCAGGATTTTTTTTTATACACACTTTAATAAATTATTATACGATTTTTTTCGATATTGTCTGATTTCTTTTAAGTTTATTTCTAATGAGTTATAATTTTTATAATAATTGAAGTTTAAATGAGTTATATCTAATTGAATATTTTATGAGGGTTTAATTACAAAAAAACTCACCAAAAATTATACAAATAACCGTAAAATACGTAAACAGTATTTAAATAATAATATATTATATTACACTGAAGCTTTACTCAGAATCGTTTTATACTAAAGAAATGAGTCATCATTTCTTTAAAACTTAATACATTCATCACCAATATCTTGTCCGAGGACCGAAGGGACGATGGACGAACTTGTACCACCATCATCTCACTTACCAGCTTTTTTATTATTTTTTTTCTGTAAACACTTTTTCGTATAGAAATCCTTGTCCAATTGTTTCGTCCAGCAACTTTTTAGATTCGAAATTGAACTGAGATGGTACTTTAGTGAGGTCATTTTTCCAAAATCTCCATAGTTTTTCCAGTAATAAAAAAAAAAAACGGTAAAATCGGTAAAAATCCGCCGTAAACGAGATTCCCACTGTTCAGATTTTAGGTATTTAGTCATAAATCGAAAAGTATTGAAGCTAGAAACTTGAAAATTTTATCCAATATCAAATACATACTTTTTTATATTGGACAACATTTTCAGAACAATTATAGCACTTTTGACTTAAATATAGAACTTTTAATTTACCAAATTGTTTGAAAGTTTTTATGTAATACAATTTTAAATATTTGACAAAAAGTTCTGAAAATATAATATGACCTTACTCATATACCTACCTAATTATCCTAACAAAAAATCAAAAATCGTTAGTCAGGATTTTTTTTTATACACACTTTAATAAATTATTATACGATTTTTTACGATATTGTCTGATTTCTTTTAAGTTTATTTCTAATGAAATATTGAGTATTTGTTAGAAAGTTCTGAAATTTCAATACAAGTTTACTCTTATACTAAACTATCAATACCGAAAAAATATCAATAATCGTGACTCAAGATTTTTTTTCCAAGCATTTAAAAAATTATACAAATAACCGTAAAATACGTAAACAGTATTTAAATAATAATGTATTATATTACACTGAAGCTTTGCTCAGAATCGTTTTATACTAAAGAAATGAGTCATCATTTATTTAAAACTTAATACATTCATCACCAATTTCTTGTCCGAGGACCGAAGGGACGAAGGACGAACTTGTACCACCATCATCTCACTTACCAGCTTTTTATATTTATTCTTTTAATAATCAATACAAGTGCTCGATTAAATCGGGTTCGAAATACGGGTGCATACGAATTGAGTCCCTTACCTGTATAACGAAAAAAAAGTTTAATCGACTGAGTCGAATGGACGATAGAGACATCGGCCCGAACAAAACCACCATTTGGAAGCCTTAGCTAGTTAATAAAATATAATACGTAATATCACGCGTATTGTAATAATACAATTTACAATAAAACAATTTGAAATTTACCTTTTATTTATTTATCGTTTGAAACCGCATAGTATTGAGTTGGCGACAAGAAATGGTATATGAAAAAAAAACTCATCGACTTATTTACGGAACTTAATTACGGACTTAGTTACGGTCTAAATTCCTCTTATAGCCTCCCTCTTTATTCGGTTATGGTGTGAAACGATTGTTACGCGCCATCATGCATCGACTATAATAAAGATCAGAAGAACAGAGTATGATATTATGATAGGTATATATTGCGTTAATGTTATAACTAGGGCTCGGATTAATATGCTATAAAACCCATAGAAATTTGCACTTTAAAATATGCATCCATGCTCTTATTTTGTAGTGATATACCCTTCAAAATCAAAAAATATGCAAAAAAAAAAAAAAAATCGAGTTAGGAAAGTTTTTTTATTTTTTATTATTTTTCATGAACATGCGCAATTTTTTACATATAATTCTATTATATTTATATGATTCGACATTTTTATTTCAACGCATTGTAATTTCAATCTGAAAAATCAATATCAAAAATTTTTTTTGTGGATAAACTATGTGGCTACAAGATAAGAAAACAGCTTCGTCAAATCACACTGACTAAAAATATAATAATTATAAATACGTAATTATTTTAATTAATATAACCAAAATATTACATAATAATATCGTGTATTCGAAAACCATTTATACGCAATAAAAAATCGTAAAATACAGAAATGTGCGATACGCTTCTAAAAATGGCAAATTATGCAAAACGAAACTTTGTGTTTCAATATCTAATGGTCTATATTATGATTCAGACTTGTAACTTACCCAGCTACTTTTTGGACTGTTTGGAAAAAAAACCACGCGAATGCGTAATATTATAAATCCGGGCCATAGTCACGACTTGTAAATAACAACGCGTAGGTACCTCCGGCCAAGACGCGTTCTCTCGAGTACAACTCGCGCATCAGCGCCTATACCGTGCACCGGAACACAATTATTTAAACGGCACATACCTGTGTGTACACAAAAGTGACACCCGTGACACCCGTGAGCGTATAAAAAAACGTCGCCGCACGAACGCACGGTAATGACATTATTATTCCGAGAGTCGATAATCCGTCGGTCTCGAATTACTCGTGTTATTATTATGATAATAATAATAATAATAATAATAATAATGCATATTACAGTAAAACCTGTGTAATATGGAACCTGAATAAAGATGGAAACCTGACTTTTATGGAAAAATGTTACGGTCCCGGCGAACCTAATGTATTTTTAAGTACATCGTACCCTGAATAAGATGGAACTTGTTCAACGTGGAAATGGAAACGATATTTTGTTATGCACCTGTATATCATGGAAAAATGTACATGTAGGTATTTTAAAATGATCAGTCAATAAATATAATCTATATCAATTATAAGATTATTTTGTTGCAATAAGTTTATTTTATCGATAAATGTCGTAGTAGTGTTTTTTTTTTTTTTTTATTAAACAAAACAAAGTCCGCGGCTACTATGGCCATTGGACGAACATTAAATTGTACAATATTTTACATGATTAGACATTTTTACATATATATACAAGAAAATACTCTATAAACGGAACATAAAAAAAAAAACAGAGTTAATATTAATGATTAAATTTTGTTGAGAAGTCCTGTGTTGTGGAGAAATTTCAGGGTCGTTCTGAGATTGCTTGGTTCAGGGCTGAGTGATTCGAATAGCTGGTCCGGAAGGTTCAATTCTCTCCTTTCTTTTTCATATCCACGGCATTCCGTGAGGATATGTTTGACAGTCAGAGGGGAGCCGCAATTGGTACAATAGGGAGGTTCTTATCACTTCATGAGATGTTTGTGGGTAATATGAGTGTGTCCTATCCTGAGGCGAGTAATGGCTGTCTCTTTTTTCCTGGGTATGTTTGCGGGAAACGGCCAACAGTGTGTCGTTCTTTTAATCTCGTGTAGCTTTGTTGTCTGTTCAGCCCATTTGTTTTCCCATTGGTTGTGTTCATCTTTGGTTATGATTCTCTTAACGTCCTGGTATGTTAAATCCTGGGACGCAAATGAATTGTAGGCTAGGTGAGCTAGTAGTGTTTTGTCGCAGACTGTGTATAGACGTATATTCAATATGACGTCCAAAAATAAATGTTTTACACTAAATGAAAAAATTGAACTAATTTAGTCAAGCGAAAAAGATAAATTAACAGTAAAACAAATGTGTGAACTTTTCAAGTGTGGAAAAGTCAAGTGTATAATATATTAAAGCAAAAAAATGAAATAAAAGAACAATGGATGAACGGTATGCAATAAGCTTAACTAAATAAAAATGTAAAATTCAAAATTCTAGATATTTACGTATGATTTTTATTTTAGAAAATGGGCGAATGAAAAGAAAACCAAAATCCAACGCTAATGAAGAAATTAATAATTTGACTTGGGAGTGGTTTTTAGGTGATAGAGCAAAAAATATACCGATTTTTGGACCAGTAATACAGTCTAAAGCACGTCAAATTGCTGAACAAATGTCAATCACCGAATTTAAAGCATCAAATGGCTGGTTGGAAAGTTTTAAAAATCGGCATAATATTGTTTGGCATCAAATTTGCGGTGAGTCAAATAGTATTGATATTAAAAATGTTGATGAATGGAAGGTGAAATTAAAACTAATTATTGAAGGATATGAACCAAAAAATATTTATAATGGTGATGAGACGGGTTTATTCTTTCGCGCATTACCAAGCAAAACACTATCAGTGAAAAGTGAAGAGTGTAAAGGTGGTAAGCTTTCCAAAGAACGTTCAACGGTATTTTTATGTGCTAACACGGAAGGAAAATTTGAAAAACCTCTAATTTTAGGCAAAATACAAAAACCTAGATGCTTCAAAAATGTAGATCCGTCAAAATTTCCCGTAATTTGGCGAGCTAATAATAAAGCATGGATGACTGGAAGCGTAATGGAAGATTGGTTGCATACATTCAACAATAAAATAAAAAAAGAAAATAGAAAATGTAACGGTACGCCCGACACAAACAGTAATTAAGTGGTTATTAGCGATAGACGACCACACGGAAAGAACCGGGACGCCTATCGCGATAACCACAACACGCAAGTGTGATAGGGAAAAACATCACGAAGTAAAGCGATAACGACTAAGAAAAAACACATTTTATCACACCAACAACATTCCTTGGGCCAATGAGAACGCACCCAGGTAGTATAAATACGGGTGCGTTCTCAACCACAAGTCACTCCATCAAATACCTTCAAACTGACATCAACTAATCAACCAAGACTCAGTTTGAAGCCCGGAGCCACACTATAGCGAGCAACCAAGAGCCGCGTGCTGAACACTGCTGCCGGGATTCTACCGCCATCGGTATCGACCCGACGTCCACGGCCGAGCCAGCCCGCAGCAGCCCAGCGTCTACCGGCTTCTACCGCCATCGGTATCGACCCGACGTCCACGGCCTAGCCAGCCCGCAGCAGCCCAGCGTCTACCGGCTTCTACCGCCATCGGTATCGACCTGACGTTCACGGCCTAGCCAGCCCGCAGCAGCCCATCGTCGACCGGCTTCTACCGCCATCGGTATCGACCCGACGTCCACGGCCTAGCCAGCCCGCAGCAGCCCAGCGTCTACCGGCTGCCTACCGCCATCGATATCGACCCGACGACCGCGGCCTAGCCAGCCCGTAGTAGCCCAGCGCCTATCGGCTCTCTACCGTCATCGGTATCGATCCGACATCCACGGCGCATCCAGCCCGCAACGATCCAGTGCCTATCGGCTCTCTGACGACCCGGGATCCAGACGACGTTCACGGCCTGGCCAGCCTGCGGTAATCCAGCGACCGTCAACCAGCCGGTCACTCTCGTCACCGAGACCAATAACTCCCGTAAGAGGATACGAGCGTCTCGGCGTACGGATACCGTTAGCAACCAGCAGAAGTCCAGTTACCCGGGAAGAGACGACGCCGATACCGTCCGGACTGCGGAGAACATTAAACGGCCCGTTTCAGGGCCGCCACTTTTGGCCCCCCCGGCGCGCCTGCTGAGGCCACGCCACGAGTCCCGCGATACCTACGGCCACTTGCTGAAGTTTTCCGGGGTATCACGGCGTCTCCCCCTGTATTTATATAGGCCTACTTGACCTGTATACTTATTGCCGCGTTTGTTGGAGCCCGGTACCGCCCGTACGGCTCGCTTACTGAAGTCCGCCGTACGGCCCGGATTAACTGTTCCCCCCCCTTTTGTTAATCATATCTATACATACTTGTAAATAGCATTTGAAGATCAATAAAGAGAGCCTGATATTTAATAATCCACGTGTTACTCATTCACGAAGGGTACGTGATTACTCGCGTACCGCTTCAAAAAGTTATTTTATTTCTCGATAATGCAACATGTCATCCGCATTTAAATTTATCAAATGTTCGTTTAGCGTGGCTTCCAGCTAACACGACATCACTTACCCACCCTATGGGCCAAGGAATTATTTATTCGATTAAAGTTAACTATCGTAAAATGGCTTTACAATCATTATTAGCCAGTATGGATAGCATAAAAAGTGTTAATGAATTGTCGAATAAAATTAATGTACTGGATGCAATTTATTGGTTGAATAAATCTGTCAGATTCAGTGGCGCCGATCCTTATGTCTACCTATTGCGACCGCAACACAATAAATTTAGGTGAGTGGGTGGGTTTGTTGAGTTCGAGAGATGTGTGACTATATTTTAAAACGTTATACAAAAACAGAAATGTTGGATAAAGGTACGTGTTCACTGTCCATAGATACGTGTCGTAAGCATAGTACGAATCGAATCAAACGTAATTTAGAATGATTTGCAGTGTGACCTATACAAGTGCGTTTACTGACTCGCAGCGAACGCGTAGTAATGCGTATGACCGCACGCATTGCGCTGCCGGCTGCCGTTAATGCCGGCGAAATTTCTCGAGACTTTTCCGTCTGGTGCGGCCATACGGATAGCCAATAAAATTAGAGGGCGCATTTCACAACCAAATACCAATACATCGGGTTTATTAAAAAATAAAAATGATGGAAATCGCACTGCGCCCTGCGGCCCCTGCCCCGTGTGGCCGGGTCCGTGTGGCATGTACATGTACCCCACAATTTTCTGTAATTATATTTATATTGTTGATTTAAATTTTGAAAAAGTTTATGTAACTATTGTTATTTAAATATTATTATGTTCATTTTTATTAAAAACTAAAAAGTAAATTTTGTTGTCTTGATTAGGTAGTGTATACAACTATTCTATATTATTTTAGTTTTTGAGGCATATTTTGAGCGAAAAGAGAGAAAAATGTTGGTATTCATTGTGGCATAATCATGAGTGCAATCCGAAATTTTATAGTTAGGGCCTGGGGTGGTGGGTGGTTAGTATTTAATTGGCAACATAAACTTTTTTATACATCGGCGCCACTGGTCAAATTAATAAAACCAGATACAGTCAAAAAATGTTTCATAAAAGCCGGGTTTAATTTAGTTTTAGACCAGCCAACAAATGACATTAACGATAACGATAACGATTTTAAATTACTATGTTCTACAATAAATGAAAAAGTAGATAGTGATGAATACGTTAACATCGATAAGGATTTATGTACTAATGATAATGATTAATGATATTATTAATGATATTACAAGTATAAATTGCACTTCAATAGACGTTGAGCAATCCGATACCGAAGACGAAACTCATAATGTACCAATGCTCAACAATGATATTAAAACGTACGTATAAACGCCCTCAATGAAATTAAACGATTAGAAATATTCGCATTGTATCAAAATAATGAGAATGAACTTCTTGAATCAATTATCAACTTGAAAAATTTAGTAGAAAAGAAAATGTCAAGTCAAATAACAAAACAAAAAACATTGGATGACTTTTGGAGTATATAATTGTGTAGAATAAAGCGTAAATAAAATGCAATAATAAATATGTAAAATATATGAAATAATTAAATTAATGATAAAAAATAAGACAAGTGGCATTCGGGGACTGCCGCGATAAAGCTATTGCATATTAAATAAATAAGAAGTTGATATAATTTTAAATTTTTTTTATTATTCTAGTTATTCAGGAATTTGTATCATAGAAACAATAGGCCTATGATAACTAAAATATGAAACTTAAGTTTTTTTTTTCTCATAAAATGAGTTTGTTTTTTTGGTATGACAATACGGTTCGCCGCGCGGTAGACAGAGAGGGGGATTACGGGATTCCACAGGTAGTGGTCACGCTTTTTCGTTACGAAAAATTTTTTTTCAGTCACTACTGCACCAGACCTGCGATAAAAGCTATGCAATAGCTTAATAATAAATTAAATTTAATAAAGATCTATCGGGAAATTTGTATTTTCTACAACCTGTATAAAATGGAAACCTGTCTAAAAAACGGAAAAAATATCTGGTCCCAACTCCCAACCGTTTCCATATTACACAGGTTCTACTGTATATAATATCATACACCGCACACCTACACGATTATTATTATTATTATTATTATTATTATTATTATTATTACTATCATTATAATCGTTATTATCATTATCGTCATAACGGAGCGAACACGTCGTTTTTGATTTGCAGTGGCGGCCAGGACCATGATATTACACAGCAACGTCATCTGTAGTCCGCCGTCGCCGCCACGGTCACCGCGTCGCCGCCTCACACATTTGACCCAGTTCCCAGAATCGTATCGAGAGGGCTTTGAAATGGGAATATTGTGCACACCGTGGTATTATATATTTATGTATTACACCGACAGACAGACACAATACGAGGCATCGGCCGGTAATGTACACCGTTCGCAGAGTGTAATGTCTCGCGAATAGAGTTAGGACTTTTCGAGGCGAAATTTTCCGCTCGGTCGCGCAGAGCGCGCGCGGCTGCAAAACCGTTTAAAGTACGCGGCTCCGTGCCGTCGGAAACTCGTCGTCGTCGGGGCTTTTAAAAATATCGCGTGTGTGGACAAGATCCGACGTCGGGTCGCCTGACCGTGATGTTTATAGCGCGTGTTCTACCGTCGTCGATCGTGAATCAATAGACTAATACCGGTGTAACCGGGATTATTTATCCCCGTGAAATTTTACCCCCGGTAAATATCCACTTGTGATTTTTTACCGGGGGTAAAAATTCACTAGTGGAATTTTACCCCAATGTATTTATAAACCCCGGTAAAATTTCACTAGTAAATATTTACCGGGAGGTAAAATTTCACTTGCGAATATTTACAAGGAGATAAAATTGCACTAGAGATAATTTATTGGGAGGGGGGGGGGTATAATTTCCCTAGATATATTTTACCGGGGGTAAAAATTCACTATGGTTAATTATTTATTTATTTTATGGTATAAGATATATATTATATTGAAATACACAACTAGTTCGTTGATAACTCATCAAGTAAGTTTCAAGTATATTAACAGGCCCAACTAGAGGGGGGGGGGGTACTTGAGTATTTTCTCCGGGACCTGGGCTTCCTCGAGGACCATGATGAAAAACTTAATTTAATCTAGTAAAATTTTACCTCCCGGTAAATATTCGCTAGTGAAATTTTACCCCCGGTAATTATCCGCTAGTGATTTTTTACCCCCGGTAAATATCCACTAGTGATTTTTTACCGGGGGTTAAAATGCACTAGTGGAATTTTACCCAAGTTTATTTATAAACCCCGGTAAAATTTCACTAGCGAATACTTACCGGGAGGTATAATTTCACTAGCGAATATTTACCGGGAGGTAAAATTTCACTAATGAAATTTTACCGGGGGGGGGGGGTAAAATGTCATGCGGTAAATAATCCCGGCCACACCGGGTTGCATGAAGAACAGTCTGTAAATTTGTTACCGGTCCTGTAATTTACCGACTCTGTAAGGTTTTTAATGATTGTGCAAACTATTTTCGGGTTGCATAAAGAAATATTAAATTATTGATAACCGTGGTTACCAAATAAATTAAACCATATTTTTTTGATAAAACCAACCCAAACAATTCCAGGGGCGTCATTTCAATTTATGATAGGGTAGGGCATAATAATGACCGGCCCAAACAGTGTAAAATGTTTAAGTACCTACACAAAAAAAACCGCTCGCTACGCTCGCAACATTAATCAACTATAATTCAACACCTATTTTTTTATTGACATAAATTATAAACCAAAACTTCATTCACTTTTGTTAATAATTTAACATATATATTATTCATAATTATCTTCGCCCAAACAAACATATAAATATTTTTAAATACATTTTATGCTGAAAAAGACAAATATTTTTTTTTTATAACATTAACAACAGTTTCTAAATAAGATATTCATATAATATTATATTAAATTTGTCAATGTTCAATTATTGTGTATTATGTGTTCTAATGTCCCATGTGCCGGCCAATGTGAAAGAAGCAGCCGGCCCAAAGTTACTTTGAAATCTAGGGTAGGGCAAATGCATACTCCTGCCCCCCCCAAATGACGCCCCTGAACAATTCTTATCATAATTCATAAAAGTAAATAAAAATTATTTAAATTAATAATAATTATAATATTTATTTCATATTCGTACCTATTTTACCTATACGTGTTTATCTTATCATAATATTATATTATTTTAACCGATCTGTAACTAGTTACAGAGTCCAGATCGGATTTGCAGTTTACAGGTCCGGTAGCCGATGATTTACAGAGCCGGTGACTTTACCGAGCGTTCAAGCAACACCTAATTTTATTTACAGATCCGTTAACGTACTTACAGATCTGTAAGTAGTTACAGGACGTTTATGCAACCCGCTCTTATGTGTATTTTCGACCGATAACGCGCTGATTATAATGTACCTATGTAAGTTTCCACAACGGTGTAATAATAATTTGCTATCGCATAATATCAAAATATAAATTTATGTAAAACTTTGCTACGCTGAACCTTAGGGTGTAGGACTCTTCCCCGTCTGCCGTTTCCCCGTCTAATATTTTTACAATGATCTCATTATTTTTTGTATGTGCCAATATTACTTTATGCTAAATAGTCAAATTGTTCATATTCTGTATTCATAATAATAGGCCAACGAAGCAAATGAGCTGAGGCAGAAATTTGTAAAAATGTATTTAAGGACGTAATGACCACGGTACGTGGTGAGTGTGGACTCTCGAGCGAGGCCCGCATGTTTGGAAGTGTTTCGTCGAGATTCATATTTTGTGTGTTTGTTTGTTTAATAAAGTTTAATAAAGTTAATAAGTAGTGTGAACATTGGCAACGATTATTTTGTGTATAATATTATCATATTATTATTATAATATTATTTGTTTTTGTCATGGGGGCCTATCAAAAAGTTTGCCCCACCCATATAAAAACTGAAATGACGTCACTGTCGCTGACAGATAGATAAATAACTACTATAATTTTATTTGTCATACGAGTTCCTATAATATCGAATAGTATCTATTATAATACTATACTACGACAGTTTAATCAAAACGGGACAAAAAAAAAAATCATAATTATTTGTTACAAACAAATATTTTTAATTTAATAACATTACTAGCAAATTTCTGTGGTACTGATAATATTTTAAAGGACCAAAAAATTAAATTAACTTATTACACTTACTAGGTAATTAACTTATTATAAACAAAATGTTTTCGTGTAATAATTACAAAATTAAATACTAGTATATTTTTCTAAAAACGATATTTCGTCAAAGAACATTTATTTTCATTATTATTTTTTGTCTACTTTTTGAAAACGGGGCATTTTAGCGTCCCGAAGATTTCCCAGGGGAAAACGGGACAGAGATTCAAAAAACGGGACTGTCCCGTTCAAAACGGGACGTATGGTCACCTTAAGTATGCCCAATGGGAACACTACTGGGTACCTATTAGTTTTCAAATTACAATGATGATATATGATTTAGGGTTTTGAATGAATAATTGTCATCGTCGATGACAGGTAACGGCTGGTGTACGTTTGAGTGGTCGATCGAATGCGAAGTAGGACGAGAAAGGTTTTCGAAAACAACGTGGACGCCAATGATGATTAGACGGTCAAAGTAATATAGTATTGTGTACGAACGACTCGGTAACAATAAATTATATATCACACCATTATATTATGATGTGCGACTCTGATATTTGCCGTAGTATGACCGAAACAATTATTCAGGACGGGCAATTAAATTCACAATTATTATTCTTTTATTTAGGTATATTGCTTTATTGACGATAGACTATGGCTTTTAGTATTTATATACATTATAGTCAGGGCCGGATTTAGGACTAGGCTACCTAGGCTATAGCCTAAGGGCGCCACTACTTTGGGGGGGGGGGGGCGCTAAGCCGTGGATGGTGAATTTTTTTTTTTTGTAGATACTTCTTACTAGTTAATATAATTGCTATTTGCAAATTTAATTTACCATCTACGAGAATTTATATAGTTTAAATGTTTACATTTCAAGCAATTTTTAAATGAGATTAAAATAAAAGAGTCAGATAAAAAATCTCTCGACATGTTTTTGAAAATTTTAAGAGAAAAAAAAAATTATTGCAACGTTTCCAAATTTAGACACTGCTTTGAAAATGTATCTAACCATCATTCCATCAAATACAACTGGTGAAAGATCGTTTAGTATTTTAAAGAGAATTAAAAATTATCTAAGTAATTCCATTTCAGATACAAAGGTATCTAGTTTGGCGTCATTTAGTGCGAATTCAGAATTACTAGAATCTATGAACTCTGATGACTTAATAAATACGTTTGCAGCAACTAAGTCAAGAAAGCGTCAAATATAAATATTATTAATTAATAAGTATTACGGATGAAATAGAAATGCATTAATTATTTGTTTATTTATTATTTTGTACATTTTTTTATTTAATAAAATATATCAAGAATATTTTTTTTTTGTCGTCATAATAAAATGTATTTTTTTTGCCCTTCTGGTCTAGTATCTTACTCAACAAAAATGTAAGACTTATTTTTTTAGGTTGACTTAAATAAAATTTTAATTTAATCCATTACTTATACATATTTGTATAACCATAAAATTGGTAAGTTAATTAGGAGGGGGGCACTCAACTCTTATTGAATAAATGATGTTCCAAGGAGTAGGGGCGTGCGTTTGTGTTTTATTAGCCTAGGGGCGCCTTTTAAATAAATCTGGCCCTGATTATAGTACGAGTTTTTTATTTTTTTTTATTTAAAGAATAAGGCTTCAACAGAAAAGGTTATTAGCCTGAAAAGTTACATATACGTTTCTTAAGATTAGGTGTACATTTATGAAATAATAGTTTCTTTACAATTGATATTTTCATAGTTTACAATTTTTTAATAATATTGGTAATGTTTAGGAATTTAATGATTTTTTGCGTGTTGTGTTCATCGAGTGCTTCTGCAACATTGGGTGGCATCTTCAGATCAGTGCGTATTGAGGTGTACAGTGCGCATTCCTCCATTATGTGTTTAACAGTTAGTATTTGATTGCATGTGTTGCATATTGGTTGGGGCTCTCTGCTGATGAGGTATGAATGTGTGAGTGCGGAATGTCCGATTCTGATACGGGTGATTGCAGTATCTTGGCGTCTGTTGAATTGAGGGGAGGTGTGCCACCTGTTGATGTTTTTTTTTATGTTTTTGAGTTTGTTAGTTGTTTGAATTGAATTCCATTGATTTCGCTATATTGAGAGTATTTTTTCATTAATAGAATTTATTATGTCATTGGAAGATATATTATTTAAAGTAGGGGTTGAAAGTACGAGTTTTGTTAAACGCTTTACTCGCAATTAGTACGACTAAGTCGATTTGTGGAAAGAACATAATATTATCAGTTTAACGTAAGTGCACGTCGATGTAGGCGAGTGCTCGCGCGCCTCACGGGTTTGCTGTTTCAGCGTGTTTAAACCGCCGCACCGTGGCCGAAGCCGTCGACCGAACCGAACCGGTTTACACCCGTGGCGCACGGGGTTGACGCCGTCGGCGCGCCTCCGTAGAATCATTCGCGTGTCCGACGCGCGTGCGTTCACGTCCGACGAATCTCAAGCGGCACGTGGAATTCGCACGGGTGGTCTGAGAATGATAAAATAACAATCGAATAAAACGAGTGCGCGGGGCGCTTCGACGAGCTGAACCGACTGGCCGCGAGCTGTAGGTGCGGACGTACGATTACGCGGTTTAAGCACAGAGTAGATTAAATAGAATAGAGTAGAATAGAATTAAAACTTGTGTTATATTGACTTTCAAAACTACATCAGCTGCATTTTAGCTTCTAATAAATAAAATATATTTTTGATATAATAAAATGTGTATTTTTTTCTATCATGTATTTAATATGACTACCTTCCTAATTATGTATTTGATTAATACTTATCGTAAACGGTTACGGATTTTAAAATTAATAATTTTAAGTAAGTGATCAATTAAAATAAAACTAATTAGATTTAAAATATTTTTGGAAAAAATTGTATTTGACATTTCGTTTTTCTGGTATGGTCACACGGATTAGCCAACGGGAAGATGGCTGCCACGTTTTTGAATGTTGGGTATCTTTACTGTGTTAAATTTTATCAGTGTCCGGGCCCTGGTTTAAGTACATCATGGCGTGTTCTACTGCACACGTGTTACACTCGTAGGCCGGCCGATAGAGGCTTGCAAATCGCCGCGGGAACGTGATTCGACCCGTCCGGTCGCCGTTCGTTTCAATCAGTCACACTCGACCTTTTTTTCATTTGACACACACACACACACACACACACACACACACACACACACACACACACACACACACACACACACACACACACACACACGCTTTTTAAACGTTACGCGGGCTGCGAATTTAAAAGTCATGATTAGGTTGCTTATTGAAGGGGGGATTTATAAATATGACATTTTAAGATTTACAATACAACAATAAAGTATTCATTTTCAACCAGAGTTATTTTTTGACAATGAGACGTTTTTTAAAATTATTTTTGGAAAATCAGATTTGTAGTATCGTACAAAATATGCTATACTCAACAAATCATCGAGACTTGAATCAGTGAACTGATTTTTTACACACATCCTTGGCGTATATTTTCATCTTTGAGTATGAAGTTTCTCGAAGTTGTACGTCGATGTGAAGATGGTTTGTTTTATTTGTCGTATTACATTTTACACACGATAGCAATACCTCGATGGCGTTTGCCCGGTTCTCGTTTTAAACAGGAAAAAAAAATCGCATCACACGTTCGTTTTGCTATGTCGTGCTTTTTTACGTACACCCAACGAGTTCTTTCGAACCACATAAAAACACTTTACACGTGGCCCGCAGGTAGAGCATCTCTGGTGTAAATCATCAAGTCGAATCACACCTCGGCGGACGGACGGACGGACGACGGAACTCAGTGATCCTTGGAGAAGATTCCCTGGCGTCGACAGGAGACTTACGAAACGATACGAGTACACGCGGAGCAGACAAACACGAAGCGGTAACGTGCAATAATAATTAGTCTTTAATTGTGTTCGTCGTCGAATGGTATTTGAGTCGTCTACAGACCCAACACCAGTGGCGTCGATCCCTATATCTAGGTATTTCAGTTGTAATACCTGTTAAGGGTGGGTGGGTGTGGTAATGCTGCGAAACACAATAGCTTTCAATGAATGAAAGTTATAAATTATTTATTATGTCTAGGCTTAGAGGCTTAAAGTTCTAAAAAATACACAAATATGCTTCTAAAATCATTAAAATATGCATTATAATATGTATTAAAAAAAAAAAAAAAATTGACCTCTAAATCTTGGTTAGTGTCACTTTTAACTATAAAAAGTTATTAGTTAAAAATTATGCTTAAAATTAATAAATATAAAACTATATTTAAGAATTATTAATCAAAGATACTACTTTCATTATTGAATATGCAACAAATAAATTTGAAAAAAAACTGAACCGTTGCGGGACGCTTGGCAGATGTGAAACAACGAAACTCTTTCATATGGAAAATATGCACGGAAGGATGATTTATTAAAGGAAATAAATATGATAAAATTAAAAAAATATGGCGTGAATTAAAACAAAATATTTACATTTTTTTGTTGAAAAATTATTTTTTATTTACAAAATTAATATCAATTGAACATCAAAATTAGTAATTTCTGACAAATCGATACTGCTTAATCAGATACTTCTGTAACCGTAATATTCGAAGTTGCCCTTGACGGTATTATTGTGCGGATTTATTGATGATAACTGAGTGATGTAACAATGATGTTGGACATAACATTATTAAGATATCTTATAAATGCTGCATCTATTGTGGTTCCATTTCTGGTGGTCCTACGTTCTTTTGGATTGTTGTTAATTTGCAGTTGGAATGTACAAAAGTAATATTCATTCGTTTGGCCACGGAATACTGGTATGATGATAACCAGGGCTCGTGAGTTCATGCTCTAAAAAATGCCTGAATAAGTATGCACTTATGCACTAAAAGCTGGAAAAATATGCATTGAAATATGCCTTTAAAAGTTCAGAAATATGCATTTATATGCATTAAAAATTTAAAAATATGTAGGTTAAAAAATGAAAATACCCTAAGTAAATTTTGAAATAACAAAAAATGTCCATTCATATCATTAAAAGTTTATTAAAAGTGATATTTTATTATATTAATGTACTCAATTTCAAAAAATACGTTTGTATACGCACGTTTGTACTCGTTTTATCTGCTATATACGTTTTATTTTTAATAATTTGATGTTGCGAAAACTCATATATTTCATACTGTGTAAAAATATAAATTATTGCGTTTTGATCAAATTTTGGTAAAAATATAAAACAGAAAAACACATAAATATGCCAAATAGTTAAAAAACCTCTAAATACGCAAAAATATGCAACATAAAATTTCACATACTTAACCACAGTACCTTGAAATGGATTTCTATGTCACCTAGCATTAAATACGACTTAGCAAAATTGATATGCAAATGCATAAACTCACGAGCCCTGATGATAACGATATAATAAACATTGGCCATAATAACTACAGTCTGAAGTCCAGCATCAATAGAAATAATAGATATAGATTCTATATTCGTGTAATCTGTGTATTAACACATAGATCTATTTGTTTATGGCCAGCCTCTATGTCAATAATAATCATCATAAAAAACTTTCGGTGAGGAAGAGGAGGATGTCCGTGTCGACTGCGGAGTGCGCGTCTAACCCGCCACTTAAGATGTTTCACAGAAATAAAAAAAAAACTAACCCTTGGCTCGAATCAGTAAATTGTGCATCGGGATATACATCGATAGCACATGACGGAGACATTTCACTACGACCTGCAATTTGGTTATCTTGAAATTTAATTATTTTCCCCGGCGGCGGCGGTGCACTGTCTCGTTCCAATATTTTCGTCATGTTATTATTTACCGAGTTTATTTTCTGAACGTAATAAACTGGAGCCAATCTTGTTTCATACATAGTTTATTTTCATTGCGATTACTTATCTTTATCAAAATCTTAAAAATATGCCAAATAAATGCGAAAACAGCAAAATACTCGTATATCCCAATTTAAGGATTTCCTCAAAATATGCAAAAATACGCACAATGAAATTAAATATTTGAACATATTACACTATGAAACGTATTTAAATGTTACGCTGCTATGTTTTACGATGTCCAGTAAAAATATGCAAATACTATAAGTCCCTAAGCCTAATTATGTCTAACAATATGAATTATGATAAAGCTATTTGCTAAACCGTTGAGTAATATTATAGGCTTATAGTTAGTTATACTCTAAGGCAGTGGTGGCCAAACTTTTTTTACCGCGGGCCATAAAAAAAAAACTTTTTTTACCACGGGCCATTAAGTGAAATTTTACTTTAAGGTCATCAGAATTTCAGGTGTAGGTATGTAATTATACATTCAACGACGTTTTTATTGTACTCACTCAGTTCAATGGCTTTAGTTAACACTTAACTTAATAATTATTACTAAAAATGAAAAAAAAAATCATAACGGTTTACACTTCCGAAAAATATATTAAAACGTAGGTACTGATTTGTTAATGGGAATTACGAGCTTGTTCCTGTTGACAGATGGCATTAATTTTAGGTTCTGATTTGGTATAATTTACACGGCGAACGGCATGGATATGTTCATTCGTAATGTGAGCTGATCGAGTTTTACTTTTATTGATTTTCATCGTCGAGAATACTTGATCACAAATATATTACGTTGAACATTCATCATATCGTACAAAAATATGACAAAATACGATAATGCGATTTATATATGTATATTATTAAATGAAATTGTAACAACAACAACGGTACGGTATGACGATATGGAATTAAATATTATGAAAAATGTATACAGACAGTATTTTTTAATTTTTAGATTTTTTTTTTTTTTGGTCAACGTAAGTATTAAATATTATATATTACGTACACAAACAAGTGTTGTAATGTAGAATATTTTCGCGGGCCAGATTTTAAATGACGGCGGGCCGGATTTGGCCCGCGGGCCGTAGTTTGGCCACCACTGCTCTAAGGCAATAACGCCGTAAGAACTATTGCTTCCCTTGACACGGCTCTGTTGGCAATCCGTACATATTATACTTATTAGTCGTAGTTAATAAAATTATAAGGAAAAAAAAATCAGGGACAGTTGTTCAACCTATTGTAGGTAAGTGGGTGGGTACTTGCTTTGAAGGTATGCTTATAATTAAAGACTGGATTTATATTATCTTAAAATACCCAAAATATGATGCTAATATTCTCTAAAAAGCCTTCACATATTCTCAATATATTCTCTCAAAAATTTATAAAATATGCAAAAATATTCAATAAACATCATTATATGCTTTAATATGCATTTTTAAAATTTTTTTTCAAGATTATTTTAATAGTGAGGTATTAATTAGGTATTAAAAGTTGCGTATTATACCTAATGGAATACTATGGCACTTCAGTAAGAGTAGGAAATAGGGATATAATATAAATATAACAGTATAATATTAAAACATAAAAACAATTATATTATATTATATTCCTTTGGTATATTTTAATTAAAAGTTGTATTAATCACTTAAGTCACAGTGTGAAAAAATAACAAATATTAATATATATTAAAACATAATAAAACAAAACAAATTTTTAAACAATAGGTAATCCTTAAATAGTAATTATTTAAGTGGTTTACACTTGCATAATGAAATTGCACTGAAGTAGCTAGGAATACAAAATAATAATACATATATAAAATTAAAAAAAAAATATTCCTTTGGTATATTTTAATCAAAAGTTAAAATAACTATAATATACTTATATACTAATATAATAGTTAAAAATATATTTTTTCTCACAATTTACGAAATATTCCAAAATATGCTAAATGGGTTAAATATTCTCTAACCCATGAAATATTCTCAAATATGCAAAAAAAATTTTTTTCTACACATTCAGAACTGAACGAATCGTCCACGTTTTTTACTCTCATAAGACTGCATAGACCCAGTAACGATATGTAAAAACATATAAATCCGGTCTTTACTTATAATGCTTTGCAATACCTCTAAAAACTGACTTCGGCGACACCGAACAACACTGTATTATGAATGATTTGAACCACAACACCGTATTGTTCGGATAATCGATTGGCGATTTCCAAACAGATCGAAATCATACAAACAATCAGCCCGAACAACCATCAAACTGATATCGGCAATTTTTCTATGCTCGTAAAGACGAGCGGTTTTCAAGCGATTTGATTCGAGTCTGTGCTGCACTGCTATGTTACGTTCGGAATTTCACGGAGTCCTCTTGTAATCGGTTTATCAAACGCGCTCGGTACTGTATCGGATATATACACCGTAATACGTATATACAACGTCTGGCTACTGGGCGTCTCACTGATACAGGACGGTCTCGAATGTAAAGTAAAATATCCATCGCCGTGATGTCATCTCCGTGATCCACCCTGTATGTGTACATTGTACGCTATGAATGCGTGCAGCGTGAGGTGCAGTCGACGAGTTTTGAATACGTAGGTGTTTTCTCGTATGGTACCGAAATCGATTATTGTTATTAGCGATACGACGCGACGACGCCGCAGGCGGATAGAATTATTGATTCGCGTCACGCAATAAACTCAATCGTTTGTGATTTGCTTTGGTTTGGTTTTTTTTTTCTTTTAATAATTTCCGACGAGATTTCAATATTCAATCGACTCGTCGGACGATTTTCGCATAGGCTTATTTATTACGAGAATACATCGTGCAGGACCGCCGCCTTGTGTCGTTTTCCGGTCGTCCTCCACACTATAGACTTGTTAAGCTGGACACAGTGGCGGATTAACCTTCTCGGCGCCCATAGGCACGCTCAGTGTTTGCCACCCTCTTTTTTTAATACTATCTAAAAATCGTAATTTGAATGGGCTAACATCGAAGAGTGGTATAGTCGTCTCGGGAGTGAGAAATGGTTCACATGTACTATGGTTGAATAATTATTAATTTATACTTAGTTCAAATATTGTATTACATATAATCTTACTAGTTACAAATGATTTGATGCAGTTCTTTTCGAGATTTCAGTTGGGAAAAATCTTTTATCAAGTGGTCGAAGTCTAATTCGTCGTAATGTGGTTCTCAAAACACAGTATAGACAAAGCATTTAGTTTTTCTTCTACTAAGTTGGCTCGTAAATACATTTTTATTCTTTTTAGCGCGGAAAATGACCTTTCAGCTGTGCAGTTGAATGCTGCTATGGAAAGAAGGGGATTTATCGATTCCGCCGAAACACCTGGTTTAAAAAAAAATCATATATCGATTCCGCCGGCTACTGTTTATAAAAATCATTTATCGATTCCGCCGGCTACTGTTCATAAAAATCATTTATCGATTCCGCCGGCTAGGTACTATACATAGTACGCACAAAAATAATATAGTTTAGTAAATGGTTAATCATACTATTGAGTTATTATTTAATACTTTTCAATTCATAATAATATCTAGCTCATTGGTAGTTGTGTTCGGGATTGTATCGTTTATTTTCGCTAACGAAAATAATCGCCAAGTATGTAAATATCTGATAGCTATATAGGTTTATCCCGACGCCTTATCATAACTAAAATATCATATAACTAAAATAGTTAAAAATCATAATATGATTAACCATTTACTAAACTATATTATTTTTGTGCGTATTTTTGAAGAGTACCTAGCCGGCGGAATCGATAAATGATTTTTATGAACAGTAGCCGGCGGAATCTATAAATGATTTTTATGAACAGTAGCCGGCGGAATCTATAAATGATTTTTATAAACAGTAGCCGGCGGAACCAATAGCCGGCGGAATCGATACCAAATCGGCGGAATCGATATACGCCCGGAAAGAAATATTCTAAGAGCTATGAAAACATTCGGAAATGTTTGTTCCAGTTTTTGATCAATAAACTTTTCGAAGTTGGAAATCATTCCCGGTATTTTTGGCCTAACCCGGTGCGTTTCTTGGACACATAATACGTCGCACCTCTGTGACTTACAGAGTGAAGCAAGAAGCTTACCTTTAGCCACGGAAAAGCCTTCGATATTTTGTGTTATCACATTTATTGCTGGCGGAGGTGGCCCTAAAAAGGGCCTTTTTGATTTTGAATGCCTAGGCATTCTAGCACCGGTGTTGGTAAGATTGGTTCGCGATATTTTATCCTGGTATGAGGTTATATATCGCGATGCAGGGGACGCCACGTGCAGGCTCTTACCATGTCCCGGGTCCCCCCAACGAAAAAGCGATATCAATTGCCACTCACTGGCTAAAACAAAATATATAAACATTTACCCATTCATTCATTTAAATTTTCATATAGCCACAGCACCGGACACGATAAGAAGAAGAAGTTGGAAATTTCATACTCTTTGTAGTGCAATACCTCAGTTTGAAAATTTTCATCCCAATCATCTTTATACAGCATCTGTAAATGTAGCCTTATTCTTAATTCTTATTAAGCGGCCGCGTGTATTTCTCATGCGCATTGTGTTATAATGCAAGTTATAACAAGAAACAAGTAGCCATTAATTTCTTCAGATACCAAAAATGATGAATACCCCATTTGAATATCATTCATTTTTTCTTTTTTTTTTTTTTGTACCATAAAAATAAAATAACACGAAAAAATTTGCTTACGAGCCTAATGGGTAATCCGCCACTGGCTGGACATCGCGCGAACGAAAATTCTCCAGCCACGGCCTCGCCGTTTCGCCCGACCCGATCCTCGGCTAATCGGATCGTCAAATGAACGGCGAAGTATTCGCGTTCCGCGATCCACTACGAGTGCACGACGAGTGTGTGTGTCGTGTGATGTGCCTATACCCGCGTGAAAATAATCCGATCGGAAAGTTAACGGATTACGAAGCGGCCGCGAAATATCAAACTGAATAATTATACGATAAATTAATTAGTCTAAAAGCCGAGTATTAACGTGTATTATCGTCTTTAATTACACGGGGCTTTACGTCCAAACGTACACGCGGAGATTTTCATCAGAGCCAATTATCTTAAAATATTATTCATTCGAAATGCAGTAGCTCGTCACTTTTAACGGTTTGCTGTTAAAATGCAAATGCGCGTACTCTATAAGCGTAACCGGCGATACAGTTACACCGACCGATTTGAATGTGTAACAGAATAATATATGAAATACCTACGTATATGTACGATATACAATGCTGCGTGTTCTCAACTCTTTTATATGGTGCAGAAACTTGGACTCTAACCAAAGCCACTTCGAATAAGTTAGAAGCATTCGAACTATGGTTGTACAGAAGGATTTTAAGAATATCATGGACTGAGAAAATTACCAGTGTTGAAGTACTGCGTAGAATGAGAAAGGAGAAAGAATTAATGATCACAGTCAAATGCAGAAAACTCCAGTACTTAGGACATATTATGCGGAACAAGAATAGATATGAACTTCTCCAATGTATCCTACAAGGATTTTCCAAAAGATCCCCTGGAAGAAGAAGAACGTCGTGGCTAGCCAACCTCAGAACATGGTTCGAAAAAAGTTCAATAGAACTATTCCGGAGCGCAACTAATAAAACTCGTATATCAATGATGATCGCCAACATCCGAAACGGATCGGCAAACTAAGGAGAAGAAACGTTATACAATAAGCTATACAAATATTTGATTACGGCCGACTTGTATGATATAGTTATTCGATCGGAATATCGTCGGTTGCGAGATTTCAAACGTAAAACATAATATTTTAAAATCGCCTTCAGTATAGCTGGTGTTGTACGACAGAAGCAAAAATACCGTCGTATCTACCTTACGAGTTTACGCTCACAGCAATACGTATATTGTTTTGTCAGATATTGATATTGTTCATATATTTTATAACTGTAAAGGAAAACATTTCACGGGTATTCTACACACGTGCGTGCTCATCGGAGTCCATTAATATTTTTGTAATGAAATAAATAATAATCGTTCGGATTAAAGCATAAACAAAATAATTGTAATGAAAGAAAAAAAGTACAATACGTTTTATGAAAATTTAACCCGTCGTCGGCTAAAATAATAAACGTTTAATTTAAAACATTTTTTAAATGTTTATTAGCACGAAAAAAAATGTATGTATAGAATAGATTTTAAATAAATATTATAGTGGCAAGCACTTATATTTTTATCTAAACTTGTAATTTTTTTTTATTAGTAGTTTTAAAATATTTTGTTATCTTTATCTGTGCAATCTGTAATTATATATTATAATTCAATGAGTATAAAATATTACTAGGTACCTGTTGAATTTTGAAAAACTAATGCGAACCTATATCAGAAAACATTTTTCTAAGGTGATGTCGGGTTCATAAAATATAAGAAGAATAAAAATTTATGTATGGTTTTGATGAAAAAAAAAATCTTCAATTAGACTAATAATTAAAAAGTCATACAATATACATATACATGGCATATTTTACATCGAAGCATTACTGAAAATCGTTTAACTTAAAAACGATTTATCGTTTCTTTAAAATTCAATACACCCATATATTTTTTTATCTTGTTCGAAGAGCGAAGAATACCTTTGATACGAATCACGTTTTTTTCTCTCTAGTATTACTCTCTTTGTACTCCTATTTTTGAATTTAATCTTTTGAACATTTTATAATTGATATATTTTTTGATTATTATGCTGTCTAAAGCGCTTTGAATATTACACCTGCACAATGCACAATTACACGAGACATAACCTACAAATAAACCATCCGATCTGGACATTCAAATGTGATCTAATAATCGGAAAAAAATTAATTGTTATTTTGATATAAGTCATAACTTAAAACTGTTCTTCCGAACCGATTACTCCAAAAAATATATCTATCTGAAACGGTACATCTAAAGTAAACTCGTACTCAACGCGGTTCAAGTCTATGAAACACGCATGTGAACGGTGTGCAATGATACGAATCGGTTCTATGGGATATTCAGATCATTAGCAGTGTTCTTCCCATAAATTTGAGATTCGGTACGATTTTTATCCGAATTTCGTATAATATACACGTATGTATCGATGTTTTTAAATTCATATACATGTATAAACATAAACTATAATGTATATACTTATCTTCCAAATCGTTAAAGACATGAACCGTAAACACTTATTGGTACAATTTCGTCTGTGTACCTAATCCACAATACATGTATACAATATAATATACTTATACACTTAAGATTCGAAACGAAGCGTACGATATATTGGATTCATTGACGTTTATTCTTTTTTATTTATTTTTAGTTAAAAAAAACATTTTTGGACTCCGTCCAAAAGTCTAAGCCCCTTTATGGGACCAGATATTATTTTATCTGTAAACTTGAAACACGAAATTTTTATCCATTCTCAAAAATTCCTCTAAACCGAGTCAATGCGAGTGAAAAAATCAGATGTGCCATAGACGAGTTTTCCGTGTAATCGATTTTTGTTTTTCAGCCATAGCTTCAAAATTATTGGATCTAGAAATTTGTAATTTTCATTAAATACAGGTATCATCAATATTCTGAAATAAAATTGTCAATATTTAAAAAATGAACTAACCATTTTTTGGTTAAACGTAAAATATTTCATTTTTCAATGTTTTTATTCAACGGCAATTGATAATTCTCAATATTATGACCGGACAAATTTATATAATCATCGATCGATATGTTTTATTTGAGATACTGAAGAAAATTTCAAAAATCATTGGTCAGGATTTAAAGTTATGATTTCAATTTGTATGCATTACACCGGTGCTTTGGCCAGAATCGTTTAACTAAGAACGATTTATCTTTTTTTTTTGTTTAATGCAACGTGTCCGTCGTCAATAATTTGGTCCAAGGAGCGAAAATCGGTCGCGGTGAGCAGTTCGTGTGTCCGGTTCTTTTTCACACTAGTTTTCAACGGTTATAGCGTGATTAAAACAATGTTGTTTTGTCAAACAAAAGATTTATTTATTATCATACAATATTAACATACGGCGAAACAATAATATGTGCGCCGCAACACGTGTCAAAATATAATTATCGAAAATGTGATGTTGTGTAATGCAATAATTGTGTCTTAAAAATATTTATTTTTGGCCCAAACAGGTTTGTTTTTTTTTTTTTAATTATTTCTTGCTTTTAGTACAGATCGGCGATTATGTATACGACGACGTAACTAATAATTAACAACAAAACATTAAACGGGGACAATACAAACATTTTAAAACTACTATTGACTTAGAATCAAATGATAAAACCAGCTTCCGGGATAAATCGGATAATTACATTGACGACGTATGCATAATTAGTGTTGAGTACTGTGGAGAGATCGAGGGGAATATTAATGGGTTTTAGAGAACTAAACAAAATACGCCGTTCCGCGTGCAAAGAAGGACAATCGAAGACAAGTCGGAGGAGGTCGCAAACACTTTCGTGGAGATGTAGAGTACAAAGAGGGGAGTCGTTTAGTCCTAGTTTAACTGGTTTGTTATTGCTATAAAGTAACGATTAGCGATTGCTAGGCGATCGAGATTCAAGAGATTCTACAGATCGCTATGGTCGACAAAGTCCACGATTCGTTTACGAACGGTTTTGCACGTTTTGGCTGTGGCAAAAAAAAAAAAAAAAAAAAAAACATGACTATAATATATAATATGAGTAATGTCAACGATGCGCAATATAAATTGCCTATTTTAATCGCCTTAAAATGGCGTTATCGTCACGCGGTATTTGTGGCGGCGGTAATAAAGTCAACACTTTATGATAATAAAATATTATAGTTTATAATAATTATAGTTATTATTATTCATCGCTATATAAACACATAATATGCTCGTTGTAAAAGAACACCCTGTACAGATCGCAAATGTTTCTAATGAAAAGCAAAAAAATAGAAAAAAAAAAGTCAACTAGCCGGTCGAAGAGACACCGTCGTCGTCTTCTCCTCAATGATATAACTCGTGTGTAAAGAGGAGGACAATGAGATGAAAACGTAAAAACAACGAGAACAATGGCGAGTTAACGACCGGCGGAAAAAAAAAAACAAACAAACAAAAACAGACCATCAGGAAATGATGTCATTCGATTTCAATACTCGATGTTGAATATTTGACGAAACGTATTATTTATCGTTGCGGCGTGCTGTACCCGGCTATATTTTATACCGGCATGTAGATTCGTTGCGAGATACTCATGCTGAAAAACACTATCTAATCCGCGTTGTATAACGTTGTAATGATTTACGATGCGAATCATATTGCCACGTCGATTGGCCAACGTCATACCGTATTCAGGCCCGTCGCTAGGGTACAAGCCATGCGTTGCTTTGGCGTGGCGAAAAGAAATCATTAAATCTTCCGAAAACAGTTTTTCGAGTAAAAATCTCCAGTGTATTATACTTATAGTCGTCGACTTCAGGAAATCTATCTCGATATTGCGACAAGTTTAAGAATCGTTTTTACGATTCCAGTGAGTGAGTAGCGTCTGCTGAAAGAAGTTTCTCGAAACTGAAACTTATTAAAAATCGTTTAACATCTACAATGAGTATTATTAGAGTTTAACCGGATTATCAATATGATCCGTTGAAGCAGAGTTGGCACAAATACTAGACTTGGAATATTTAGTACAAGATTTTGCGACGAAAAAGGAGAGACAAGTTAATTTGTAATTTCACTCTATTATTTCAAATCTTTATTATTATTATTACAAATATTTTTCTTATTTTGATTTTTATTTAAACAAATAGTACCTATACGTATGATGTATACTAATGTTTTGTTCTAATTTTTTTTTAAGTGGTATATGTTTATATTTATGGTTTTGTCGAATTCAAACTTATCAATCAACTCATTAATACACATCTTTTGTCGATTTCAATATTAGCCGTATACCTATTTGATTTAGAGTTCAAGAGCAGCGTTAAAATGTTCACTTAAGGGCGGAAAATATCTTACGACGAGTAAGACATTACTGCATACATTCGCGCGCTTAAAACCCACTTATACACGGCCGGTATACTTATACACTTAGTTATATAGGGTGTTTCACGAAGATCTGACATGTTGAATAACTTTTGTTTTATTCAATATTTTTAAATGTTTTTTTTTTAATGAATACTATAGCCTAGCGCTACAATTAAATTACATTACAATTTTTTTTTAATTTTAAAACTCAAATTTCAACATTTCAAATTTTATTTTAGAGTTTGAAAAAAAAATCAAAATAGCCATTTTGTAAATATGATTTTTAGAAAAATTTTGGTGTTTGAAATTCTTATAAAGGTTGATCCGTTAATTTTCTATAATTTTTTAAAGTTTACGAAAAATGTAATAATATGTATCGTTTATCAGTTTACTTATACAGCAGTTTATCGTTTATCAGCAATTTAATTCGATTTTCCGTAAACTTTAAAAAATCATAGAAAATGAACGGATCAAGCTTTATAAGAATTTCGAAGGCCAAAATTTTTCTAAAAATCATGTTTACAAAATGGCTATTTTGATTTTTTTTTTTCAAACTCTAAATTAAAATTTAAAATTTTGAAATTTGAGTTTTAAAAATAAAAATAGATTTTAATGTAATTTTATTGTAGCGCCAGGCTATAGTATTCATTAAAAAAAAAAAAAAGTTAAAAATATTGAATAGAACAAAAGTTATTCAACATGTCAAATCTTCGTGAAACACCCTGTATATAACTATAATTTAGTTATATTTAGCACTTACCTAATGGTATACTTATACACTTATACACGGCCTATTCGATGCCTATAGTTTGTTACAAAATATAATAACGCGAGCGTGTCGTACAAAAAAAGTCAATAATTCGACTTAAAAATAAATAACGAATAATATCGAAATAGGGGGAGGGGGAGATTGAATCGTTTATAGCGGTCGAGTGCATTTAACTGAAATACTTGTACCCATATTTGTTTTTGTCGACGAGAACGGCGGCCGCGTAGTACACGAATCCGTGAAAAATACCGGCGAACGACGGTGCGGTTCACAAACCGTTTGGTTTACGGTCGTAAACGGTCTCGAATATTTTTCCCTGACCTTGCTGAAATATACTCGTGTATGCTTTGCGATTTGTTAACGGGTACAATTGGACCACGAAAAGTGGAATTTATTCTATAAACGTCGACGGTGACGACGGAATACGGCCGGTGCGGCGTCGTAATTCCCGTCCGTGATTTTATTTTCCCGCGTGCGTCCTATACAAGTATAATTATTATTTGTTTATTTTTTTTAATCGACAATGAATCATTTAAATATCATAGCAATTAGAATATAATTAGGAAAAATCAAAGTGGACACAGTCACAGTGCGGTCTGTAATATTTTTATTTGTTTACTCGATAACCTAAATCGAACGTACAAAAAATAAATGTGAATTTTCGCTATCGATTGTTTTTTGTCGTTCTATATAATACGAGTATGATATATTTCCCTTACTCATGACAAGTTTTTTTCAAAACTATTGTAAAAAAAAAAAACTGTAAATCATTTATAATCAATAGGAAATTAATTTTTAGAATATTCACTTCATTAGAAAACTTGAAAAATCGGTCGCAAAGCAACACGACGTTTAGTATTTAAAATTACGTCGACATTTTCACGATTTTAAGCCAAACAGATTTGACAAATATTGATCGTTTGTAGACATGTGGATTCTGATAATATAGGTGTAATGAAACATTAAACAATTGTATATGGATTTTAATAGTCTTTTTTTTTTCTTTCCATCGATTCGTTGTTACTCTTTGGCATTACGCTCTTGTATGTTCAATTTTAGAATATGGTCCTGTATTGAGTTATTTTTTTCGGTCGATTTTGATTATAATTATATTTTGATACTTTTAGTAAAAAAAAAAAAAAAAACGGTCAATACTTTTAGATTAACCGGGCGAAGCGAAAGATCTATTTCTAGGTAAATTAAAATGAAAAATACGTAATTCGTGTAATATAACAAGGTACCCGTGCGACGCGTTTATGACTATAATTAGGGCTGAGGACTTCTAGTACTTAAAAATCTCAAAATATGCATGCACTTATGCACTAAAAAAAAACAATAAATATGCACTTAAAATATATTCTAAAAATTATTTTATTTTATTAATTCGTCTAATTATAATATTAATATAAGGAAAAAAAAATGTGAAAATTTGTTAATCACAGTAAATACTTGAAAAATTAAGTGCTTTCGTCAAGAAAAATTTTAAAAAGACGAAATAATATACGAGACGTAAATATTTGTTGCGTGCACACGATCTAATAAAACATGATAGTATGCGATTAAAATATATTACGGGAAATCGAAGTTTACTTCCTATACGTGTTTCGATTTTATCCGACAGAAAGCAAATTATCTAAACAATAATTATTTTCAAACAGAAAATTTACCGATTTGTTTTTTTATGTTTGTTGCTAATTGAAGAATTTATATAGAAAATTCCAAATATGTTCTTAATTTTTCTAATATACTCAAATAATATGCGTTCATATGCAATAACGACAAAGTATGCAAAAATATGCAAATCAAAATTTTGAATACGACTTGCTGGTGTTATGAAACATAATATTTGTCAATCACTAACATGATTCTACGATCCTCCTAAAAAAATACGAAAAAACTAGAAGTCCTCAGCCCTAATTATAATACAATATTATTAAATAATTGTTTTGCGCTCGAGGAGGAATCTAATACGACGTGTGCCACGGAACGGTGCGCGGCGCGCGTGTTCCCACGGAAGATTTCTCTCCGATTTCGTGGACATTACACGCGGCGACGACGTGACGACCGCGAGAATTTCGCGCAAACGTCATCCCGCGAGACCTACATACACGTGTATTATTATAATGGGAAAACCGTCAGAGTCAACGCGGACGACGACGACGTGTGGAAAACGTCGTTTTACTTTCATCGATCGGGGCCCGCCCGCGCGCGCGTTATTATTATTACTATTCATTACTGTTGTTGTGAGCCCAAACACGCGAGTGGGCACACTGGGACGGCAAGCTTCTTCCTAATTTGGTCGGAAAAGATATTATTGATAGGGTAGCCATTGTAATTTCAAATGGTGATACAGAAAAAATTCTAAGTATTCCTGTTTTACAAAAAGCAACGGCAAATAAACAGGCAGAAGTTATTTACAAAACTTTAATTATTGAATGGAATATAGAATTTGTGAAAAATGAAATAGAGTTTTTCGTCTCAAGTAAAACTTTAGATTTTTTCAAAATATTTAACTTGGATACAGAATTTCTTTTTTTAAAATGACCCAGCAGATTGGAGTGAAAACTTATCTTTTCAAAATGCATTGCAAATGGTCTCTAAACTGAAAACTGTCAATGATACGGCCGAGAGGGGAATAGAATTGATTGAAGACTACAATTCAATACTCACCACCAATGAGGAGCAAAAACAGTTTGTGTTACAAGTTGTAAGTGATTACAGAAAAATATTTCCTGACTACAAAAAGGAAACGTTAAAAAAAAAAAAATTGTGACTAAACTAAATTATTAAAAATTATAATAGACAACTAAGTTTTAAAAATGTTGTACTTTTGTTATTTTAATGAATCGTTTGGCTGACATAAATAAAATACCATTTAGGTAGTCGGATTTTATTAGCATTTGCATATTTTTTACTTAAAATTGTAATTATCTCAGTAATAAACAATGTAATAATATAAAAAGTGACATTTTTGAGATCCTCATATAATTTCCTACTAGATATTTATTGTTTAATATTTTTTGGTTGAAAAAAAAAGTTATAGCGCAATATAAAGATTTTTCCGTAAAAAATGACAAAACTACTCAACTTCAAATGCCCGGGGGCACGGCTTAAAATTGAATGATTGATATAAAATTTTGCAGGCGTTATTTCTTCGGGCATCAACAAAAAATGGGTGGGTGCCGTAAAAAAAATTTAAACATTTATTTTTAAGGGCCACCCTAGGGCACACGCACGCGCGCGGCCGTCGTCGCCGTTTTCATTCACGACGTGTTTTACAAAAAAAAAAAAAAAAACAACAACGAAATTGAATTATCAACGAGAAACGAGTACGAGAGCGTCGTGTACGTCCTGTTTGTTTTGCAGTCGATACGATGTCGTGTCGTATGTAGGCGAAAAAAAACGGTTGACGCGATCGCCCGGCACGTGATTAGTTTATTCACATTCCAGTAAATATAATATACGTGACGTATACGAGAGCTCTTCTGGCCCTGTTCTCTAGACGTACCTATTCATTCCGCGCGATACAATGCCGTCGAAAACGGCGTGTAAATATTATTATCGTTACGGACACGATATCATTCCGTGAGAAGGAGGACCGCCATCGTCGGACGCCGCGAAAAATAACATCGAAAAACGAAACTAATAAAATCGAATCCGCGCGCGAGTTTCTTCCGCTTTTCGACCTGATTGTTATCGTTTCCGGGCGGCGCGCCAACTATGTATACAACTATAACTATAACAATATAACACTAAACGCCACTCGCCCGCGCCACGTACACGTCACTATAATAACAAATAATAACGAATAATTATGTCTAAAGAGCGGATTTTCAGGTTCTTAAAACCTTAAAATATTCCTTAAATTTGTAAATATGCAAATATGATTTTTTTCTAAAATATTTCAATAAAAACAATAAATAACTGTTAAGCGTCATTCACTTGGTAACAGGTAAATTATTGAATAATTCAAAATGCAAATCAGTTGATACATAGCTAAATAAATATAATAAAGTGTAATTGAAAAAACATAGGAGTTTAATAATAAATAATAGATAATTTGCTCCATTCCTTTGGTAACAGGAAATTATTGAACAATAAAAAATGTAAATCAGTTGATACAGAGCTATATAAATATAATAAAACATAAAAAAAAAACAATAGTTTAATAAAAGATAATAGATAACTTTGCACAATTCCTTAAGGACATAACCAATTCGATTACAGACAAGTGAATGATTTTAAATTTTGATCATTCTTTAATCAAATCATTTTTTTTCCTAGAAAAAAATATTGCTAAAAAAATCACATTTCGAATAAATTAACAAAATATACGAATTTTTATGTACAATAATAGAACATATTCTAAAATATGAAAAATAGGCGAAATATTCTCTAATGTCCAAAATATGCTTCAATATGCAAAATTAATTTTTTTCTACGAACTCAGCAATGATAGATAAATCGTCCAGATTTTTCACCCTCTTACAGTTGCATAAAATCAATAAAAATATGCAAAAACCTAAAGATCCGCTCTTTAATTATGTCTTTCTGGTCGGGGAATGCCAGTTGTACTCCGTGCTCTTTTAAACACAATTTCGGAATACGATTCTGTATCCCGTATGGATTCCTTGTCGGTCAACTTATACCAGGAAAACTTCGAAACCGTTTTTCGCGTGACCTTTACCACAAAATGCAATAAGACTCTTGTACAGTGTTACCGTCGGTACTCTTTTAATAGTAGGCACGTTCTCTTTTGAGCATTTAACATTTTCGTACTCTCATTTTTTTTTTTTTTTTACGTCCGTGATATTGTATTCTCTTTTTTCGCTGTTTATATTTAATTCTGAAAATCAGATATTAATATCAGATGAAAAGTGTGCGAAATATTTTGAACACAGGAGATACGATACATCTCCAGAACTTTAAAAAACATGCACGTTCTACTTCGCCGTTTCTGCTCAAAACGCCCATGTCGGAAGAATATTATTTAGTCTCACTTTTATCCGGTTCCGTAAAAAATTTTTCGATGACACAGTTTATTTTTGAGCATTTTGACTGTAGTCAGTTTTATGATTATTGTATTAAAGATAAAAAATATGAATATAATTTTTTAAAAATTTTTGTTTTTACCAAATAACCGAATCACAATTTAAATCATTATTTACACAATTTAATCATTAATGAGATAAACGATCATACAATATTAACATTGTGATTCAGTATTAAGTATTTCTAATATTGTTTAATATATAAAATCATATATTAATTAAATATTTTTATTTATTAGCTACGGAAATTGTTTTTTTTTATTCTCGATTAAACACGAAAAAAAAAGAATTTATTTGATGTGTGCTTTTTTGTATGAAGTTACGGTTCATATACTCGTTAAGAATACAGTATTTTAGGCTTAGACGTTTGTTTTGTAAATAATTTTATTGAAAATAATATCGTCTGCCCGGGGACGGTGGAATAATTGAGATTTATATTCTTCAATGTTAATCATGACTTCTTTTAATTCCAAAAATAAATCAAAATTTGTTTGTTTTATCTTAATTTACCATAAAACACGTTTAACCTTACAGTGTTATTTCGGGTCACTAGATCGTTTTAGATGATTTGCAATAAAACTAAAAGTTTCGACGCCTTTTGCCATAAATTATAATAAGAATAAGTTAAAAAATGGATTTTATTATAACTTGATTTTGATTATTTTGTAATTATTGTGTTAAGCGTTATCAATTTCCCAAACTGTCGTTCACGAATCCACATTTAACCCTTGGTTAGGTAGGTGAAAAAATGTTACGTTAATAGTTACCATGGGTCTCATAGACCCATATCAATACATCAATTTTACTATTTTATGGTAATACTTTATCCCTTCAAATATGAATAACAATTACATAGACACACTTAGAAATATATTGTAACAATTACGAAATAAAAAAATAAAATATTTAAATGGTTATAAATAAAAACTTTTGACCCTTATCACGAATATATTACGAATATTAATCGATATTTAAAATGCTGGGGTCTGATAGACCCGACCTACCTAATGAAGGGTTAAGTTTATTATACGGATGCGGAGAAATGAGAGTATAATGTGTGATGAAAGCCAAATAAAACACCGATCCGAACATTTATACTTTGTTTCCCCGTCACAATGCCTGATCTTTTGGACGCGAAGTCTCCTCTCCGCTCCCCGACGTTTTAATATTACGTACACGCGTTATATAATAATAATTTAATACTGCGTACACGGAGCGATATCCGCGAGTACAACGTATTCATACGTGTTAGCAAATGATGTATAATACGATCGACAGACGATTACATATTATTCGTTATTGTACACAGCGTTGTGTACGCGCATGACCGTACGACCCGTAGAACAATAAGTGGCACCGGAACGTTTCTACGACCGAAGCGAAACGGAGCAAAAATATTCAAATCACCCGCGGGATTAAAAACGAGTAGCCTATATCATTGCGATCGTTTGTTGTGCGTACACGGTATGCTAATAAGTAATAACGTACAAATTACATAAACAACGGTTGCGGTATTATTGAAACCGTTTTGTGATAATGGCGGATTGTTTTCGAGGAACCAGGAAACTCCGATCGTAAAGAACGATACGGTCAAAACGTATCGATAACGACACCAACGGGTGCTATGTACGACTTCATATAGTATAAATATATATATGATATAGTATACAGGGTGTTTCACGAAGATCTGACATGTTGAATAACTTTTGTTCTATTCAATATTTTTAACTTTTTTTTTTTTTAATGAATACTATAGCCTAGCGCTACAATAAAATTACATTACGATTTTTTTTTTTATTTTTAAAACTCAAATTTCAAAATTTCAAATTTTAATTTAGAGTTTGAAAAAAAAATCGAAATAGCCATTTTGTAAACATGATTTTTAGAAAAATTTTGGTGTTTGAAATTCTTATAAAGGTTGATCCGTTAATTTTCTATGATTTTTTAAAGTTTACGAAAAAATCGAATTAAATTGCTTAATAGTTCAACTATTACTATGTGATATTATCTGATGACTGATAAACGATACATATTATTACATTTTTCGTAAACTTTAAAAAATCATAGATCAACGGATCAACCTTTATAAGAATTTCAAACACCAAAATTTTTCTAAAAATCATGTTTACAAAATGGCTATTTTGATTTTTTTTTTCAAACTCTAAAATAAAATTTTAAATTTTGAAATTTGAGTTCTAAAAATAAAAATAAATTTTAATGTAATTTTATTGTAGCACTAGGCTATAGTATTCATTAAAAAAAAAAAAGTTAAAAATATTGAATAGAACAAAAGTTATTCAACATGTCAGATCTTCGTGAAACACCCTGTATATACTTGCGTACCGTGTACATATTATTGTGTTTTGCGCGGACTTTGAGATTGTTGTACGAGTCATATAATATCCGGTATGTCACATCACTATCTCCAGAGACTTTTCGAGAGTAAAACTGTTTTGCAAGTGTTTTGAAACCGTTTGTGCCGAGAGAACGCCAAATTTTAACGGCGTGCATGACGCGTACAGGTTTAAACGTATCGAACTCGTGACAATTACCTAGAAATGAAATGGAAAAGATTTTTGTCGTTTTTCTTTAGGTAACTCTTTGTATTAATCATATATTTTCAAAGTAACGTCGTAAAAGTTACATGTTTTTTTTTACAGATATACGAAACGACTAAAGGTGTTAGTCGTTACCGCCAATCGCTTCGCTCTAGAGTTCCAAGGGAGGCTTGCTGCACCTATTTAGTGTTATTAATTTTATTGGGAAAAGACAATATCATCTTGTTGAAAATTGAATCGTGTTATGTTCCTCTGAGTTAAAACATTGAATTTAAGATTTTTCACAAAACTGTTTCAAATACGGAGAGATAAAGTCGTCTAAAGTTTGATCCAATCAAATGTTTAGCTGTAACAATTTATTAACCTTGTAATGTAAAAAAGAGATTTTCAAAAAGACGATGGTTCGCGTGAAAATCGTAAAAGATTAAAATTTCATTTTACGACTTCATAATGGTATTTATTCCAAAACTAAAATCAAGAACTTGTTGATATTATGTAGGTATACGTTTTTATAACTAAATAACTAAAACCTCTATAAACTAAATGTATCAATATAATATAACAATGATATTATGATTTGTTATTGATGCCGTTTTCAATTGATTCGCGATAAACCGATGAAAATAATTAACGACACTTGACGGTTTATTTTTTTTTAAAAAAACGTTTGTATCATTTAACAATAGTCGAAACGCATAAATCATTGACTAGTTCGTAGATCATACATTTTTCGACACGTGTTTTCCGATCGTTTCCGTAATTCCGCACACACGATGCGGTGTAAGGCTACGGTTACTATGTGTGCGAGTTCTGACGAAAAAATCAAACTTGTTTGATCGCTCAACCGTTCTGACGACGTCGTGCATGTTCTGACGTGTTTGTCACTTTCAGTGTAAACACTCTCATTAAAATAGATGTGTTTGTTTGTTTGAACGAATTCGTCAGAATTCATCAGAACATATTTTCGTCAGAACTCGCATCCATAGTAACCGTAGCCCAGTGTTTCTCAACCTTTTTACTGTGGCGACCCCTTTTTTAAATTAAAATTTTTTAGCGACCCCTACATATATATTTTTTACATACTCACTTAGATTATCATTATAAATAATCTAGAGTCTATAGTTACTACAAGTACTGTACACGAGAAATATAAAAGATACATATTATAATATTATATTTATTTAAAAATAAAAAAAAACGTACATTAAATATTTCATTTTATTATACAAATATATTTTTAAATTAAGATTTTTAATTGCTTGGTTGTTGCTGTTGATGTGATATTATTTCGTCAATTCTTGGTTTCATTGACTTCGTCAAGCTAATTCTCATAGCCGATGAAATTTCCAGACGGTTTCTAGTTTTATTTTTTATTGTTGTTAATGTGGAAAAACCATTTTCACACAAATATGTAGTAGAAAATGGAATAAGTAATTTTAATGCTTCTTCAGCCAAACTAGGATATTCATTTTGATCCTTTATCCAAAATTGACCTATATTTTTGTTGCTTCTGAAAATCTCGTGTAAGCCCACATCTGCACTCAATTTAATCAATTTTTCTTCATTTATTAATGATAGTATATTTTGATCAGATTGTACGAATAGATTTTTTACCCAATTATTGGTTTAAATCATTCGATTGCGACCCTAAATAATAAGTTGGCGACCCCCAAAGGGGTCGCGACCCCCAGGTTGAGAAACACTGCCGTAGCCTAATGCGTACGATTTCTACGACGTTCTTTGTACACATAATTTCTGATGTGTCAAATCTGAGTTCTGATATTAATCGAAAAGGAAAACATTCAACAGCAGACTTCATCTTCTTCGCCTTATTCTCAAATCAAATCTTTCTCTTTACAACAAAATTTTAACCTAACCTAACCTAACCAATCCATCACCCTCCGATTAATAACCTCTGCCCCCTGGCATGTTTCGAACCACTTACTTCATAAGAACCTTAATATCGAAACATTAAATCGAATCACACAAAATTTCACACCAAATTTCACACCAAACTAGTCAGCCAGTCCAACCCACTTATTGCCATTGAAGGTAGCGTAAACATTCCAGAACCAGAACTTCCCCAGATTAAAAAGACGTTGGTGTAGGTATCAATGAAATCCCGAACTTTAAATGGAAAATGGAAAAATAAATAAATAAAATGTAAAACACACCCGGAGGTTCTGTCACTGGACAGCCTCGCTCCTCGTAATATTCAAGCGCTGTAATACAAATCACACATTCGCTTATTGCACATAATACGATACAGATTGTAAACATTCTATTTTAAATAAAAAAAATAAAAATGAAATCTGAGTTCAGAATCAATAACAGCGACCACACTGCCGCAGCAGTACCGAGTGGTACTACACGTGTATAATACATTTATATACCACGCATACCACACGATATTCGCGTGTTGTATACCGTTAAAACCGCGAGCTCGACATCGTCACGACTCGTTCCCGAGGATCGGTGACCGCGGTGGTTGGTGCCCTGGACCGTAAAAGGGCAGACGCGGTTACGCGCGATAACGTCGTAACGACGCCGTCGCCGTCGCGTGCACCGTCCAACGGGTGCCCGCACTCGTGGCGCCGAGGCGTCGTCGGATCCACGGAATAGATCCGGGCCGTGGATCGGATCGTCGGATCGAGGATTTCGTCACGGTCACATCACGCGCCGGGTCCGCAAACGTATCCACGAAGTAACGGTGCGTCCTAGGTGAACGCGACTTTGCGGGCGGGCGGCCGAGCGACTGGGCGACGCGAGCGAGCGGGTGTCCTGGTTGCCTGCGGTCGGCAAACGCGAATGTATCCTCTAGTGTGCTAAGTACCTACTAAATTTTCTAGTTTGTGGTTGTCTGTTGTGCAAATTAGTTTATAATATCTTAATTGTTAATTATTATTCTATTATGTATGTATATATTCAAAAATAATGGATCCGAGTAATGTAATTCTGTGTGAAAATTCACTATTGAAGTACTATATAATATGCTATAAAAAAAACAAAAAATATCGAATAAAAAGAAACGACAATGAAAAAAGATTAAATTATCTAACCGATATGAAGAACAACGTACATGCAGATGTAGTGTACACTCTACAGCATTGGTGCCCGACCCGCGGCCCGAAGGCCACATGTGGCCCGCGAAGGTATTCTATGTGACCCCTTTACGAATTTTCGAAAATAAAAACAATTAAAAATAAAGTAAAATAATTACAAAATATTTTTTCTATTAATTTATGAATTTTTTCAAATAAATATTTCAAAAATACAATAATAATGATAATGATAAAACTAAAAACTATATGAAAATGTTTTACACTTATTTTCAATGTGAAATTTGAGCTTGTATTTCTTTGACTAAAAATGAAAAATCTGTTTGAAATTTAGGTAAATGTTCATATTCTCAAAGTTGATCAAACTAATGTGTTACCTACGAAGTGTACCTCAATCCATAATCTTTTCAATAGGCAATAAAAGGTATGAAAACGAGTCTAATACGTACAATTACTTTTGTGCTTCTTTTACTTTGTGGCCCGCTTGAAGATAATAATGGTTTACCAAAGTGGTCCGCCGAAGAAGAAAAAAGGTTGGGTATCACTGCTCTACAGCATGGGCGGGCAATAGGCAGTCTGCGGGCCAGATCCATAAAATTATGTACTTACAAAGCTGTGTTTCACGATCATCAATAAAAAAAAAAAAATCGCTTTCCTACGAATTCGCGGCCCTAGACTTATCGCAGACCAGCGCGTTATCGACATAGACTCCGGAGGTAAGTTATAGAGACGTCACTCGTGACTCGTGACGAACGGAAATCGAATCTTGAAACTCCTCACCCGTCCTCCGATGATTTTTAAGAGACCGGGACTCGTCGGGTAAGACGATATACAGACGATGCTGATTCGCCTCTCCCTGAAACGATATTCAGATCCGCCTGCATCAGTCTCCGTCGGACCACGTCGTCGTATACGCGGTCGAGACGGTCGTCGGCCGCGTCGTGCAGGATGAAGGATTTCGCCCGGATATGGACGTCCGGCGGCGGCGGCGGAGGAGTTACAATCACCCGTGGCCGTGGGCACATACACCTGTTGTCGCACGAGCTCGTCTGTGTGCACGTCCGTAAATCATATAATATCACGTCGAGCGTGCGTAATATTACGACATTCGATCGGATCCGCGACGCGGTTATTATTCGCGATCGTCGGCGATCATCTCGAGCACGTCGTCATCACAGCCGTCGTTCGTCCGGAAATATTCACGCCGACGACAACGTTCAAAATCACCGGATCTCCCCCCCCCCCCTATCCCTCGACTCGCCTTGTGCAAGTCCCGGTCGCAGATCGTGCTCGGCTCTCACGACCAAGACACGGGTCGTTCGGCCGCACCCCGTGACTCGGCGGCACGTGTTGGTTTTGTCGACGCGACGACACGATATCGTGGAGCAATGTAGCTCGTATAGGTACAGCGACGCGTGACTACGACCGGAAACGGAACCTTGCTCAAAAAACTTATCCTCGATGACGGTTTAAAAATATTTTCACGCGAAAAGTTTCAACGTGGAAGTGTTATATAGTGTATGCAGGGTCGCAAAGTGTTTTGAACAGTACGTTTTAAACAAGTAGTTATGTTTCAAACGTTTTACACATAAACTATTAAAACGTTTTATTTAAGATTAAAAAAAAAAAAAACATTTTAACCAGGTGATTGTTTTGTAAATTTTGAGATAATTTGTATGAATTTATAAGAATATTAATTGTTCGTTAAATAACTTTGTGAAATTTATTTTTATTTTTCTTTGATTAAAAGTTAAAACTATTTTTCATTTAAAATTTTAAACTCATTATGTTAAAATTTAAAACACTAAAACTTACCATTTCAACTAATAATTACTTGTTCTATTGACTATAAATACATCTATATATCTATATCTATATCTATCTATCTATCTATATACATACACACACACAATGTTTCATAACACGTATTCAACTTTGTTATTTGTTTTAGTATTTGAGTTTTAACTAACGAGAATTTTTGAATTTTGTTTTGATAAACTTATACTTGCCCTGAGCCCTAAGGTAAAAAATGATTCCCTGTTTAAAAAAGCTGTTTATAGTTTAAACTACAGGTATGTAACAAATAAAATATTTAAAAAAAAAACCGTCTAAGACACTGTTTTAAAAACGTTAAAAAAACATTTTCAAAAAACGTTTAAAACACAAAATAAAAACATAGTTTTCAACGTTTTATACATTTAAAACGGTAAAAAAAAAACAGTTTTTTCCAACCCTGGTTATATGATTATATATTTGATTAAAAATAATTAAGTTTACCTTGTTATGAGTTTCACGAAATTAACAAAACTAAATGTTTTCTACGAAAATGGGGTGGCAGTCACTCTTCAATCTTCGGATACCTCACTGACAGTGGTGGACTTAGGATTTTGTTTGGGGGTAGGGGGCCAATATTTTTTACATCATTATATATTTTTATAAAAACACTTATATTAGTATAATGGTAAAGTTATATTCTTGCACATCTTATGGGCCAAGGGGGGGCAGCCCACACCCTCTTAAATCCGCTACTAGATAGATATTATTAAACAATATTTAACTTAATTGATGACGGATTCAACTATACCATCTATTCTAGTGTCTTCATGTTTGATTACCATGAAAATCATTGAAATAAATAATTAATCATTTTGACGCGTTTAGATCATAATATGAGATATATACGTATTTATTATGAGATTAAAATATATCATACTCGTAAATCATTTATTTCTGTACTTACGTTACTTATAAATAATATCTCGATATCATATAACACAGCGGTCGGCAAGTGATTTCTACTGGAGTCCGGAAAACTAAAATAATTCGTAAACGGGGTCCGTAGAAAAAAAAAATTAATTTCATTACATTATTCAATAGTTATTAATAAAATTTTAAAATTATTCGAAGAATAAACATGCCTTGTGATGTTATATTATGAGAAATCGCAAATTCTTGTTTTTGGCTAGTAACTTGAAATCGGGAACTCTTGTAGAACATCTAATACGAAATATGTTCTCAAGGTGAGAATCCGTTAACTTTGTTCTCTACTTGTTTATAAAAAAAATTGTTTTACAAAATTAAGTCTTTTTTATTAATCATGATAGAAATTGAAATAACGTACTTATTAAACTATCAAAGAAAGATATGTCGACGGTCCAGATCACTGCCTTCCGCGGTTCGGATTCGGACCACGGTCGGCCAGTTGTCAAGGGTAACAAGGGGACAGGGACAGGGTAACAGATTATCGTAATATACGAGCTTTATAGATGTTTTATAATGTATAATTTCACTGCAGTATTTTCTGTTATTTAAATTCCTAACAAAATATTAAGAATGATTTTTTAAATAATCGGAATTGATCGAGAAAGGGCTGAAGAACGATAAAATAAACACCTTATACAGTTAGATATTTGGCCATGTAGTGGAACGTTTTTCGAGTCAATCGAGTGCGTATCCTTATAAAATATTATCATCACAACAATCGGTGATGAGATATTTTTTTGAACAACAATAATTATCGTTATAATTAACTATATTAAAAATATAAATATTCATATTATATGTAATATATATTTTACGTGTACGAATATTAATTTTTTTTATTTTACACTCAATTGATTTCAGTTCATAACATTTACTCGATAAAAAATGTATACAAGACGTTTCAGATCTATTCGATAAACGTAGTGACTGATGTTTTAATTACTATTTTAAATTTTGCAAATGAATTCTTCAATAACACGCGACGATTTTACGAAAACAACAAATTGAAAACTTAAAAATTTTCTTAAGATTTTAAATTTTTTTTTATTTCTCTATACTTATAACGGGTCTCTGTAAATTGCGTCCCATTTCAAATTTTTTATGTAAATTGCGGCCCGGGTATATTTTTGTACATATGCCTATCTACCTAACTATTTCTTATTAATATGTAAATTACGTCTAAGCCTTTTTTCCACAAAACCAATATTTTCCTTTCCATTTTTCAGACTTAGGACTGTAACTATAACAGACTTAATACTATCTATACAAATATTATTATCATCAAATTTCAAAAAATACTTACACGTTTTAACTGTGCAACACCAACGTTGAATATCACTGTTTAGAAATTTATGAAAACGAAATTTGAAACCATAAACTATTTTCAACGTTTTTTTCCTTTCACTTTTCATAACGTCCATTTTTATTAGATTGAAAAAAAATACTGTTAACTGTAGAGCAACCACAGATATATAAAACAACTAGACAGCCGACTCAACAAATAAAATTTAAGTCTAGAATCCATATGCGAACAGGGCAAAATATGATTGATTAATCCATGACATTTTATATTATTCCATGAAATATAATTTTTCTGTGATTGAAACCAAAGATCTAATATAAAAATGTTGTTTTATATAATATCAGTTATCTTTTTATATGGATTCGGATTGAAACACAATTTTTCGATTATAATTTATAAACTATAAACTATAAAGTGCAATTCAAGTAATTCAACATCATGGTGGTTTCTTGTTCTGTGTCTGGTTGTGTCAATAGGAGACTGAAAGGAAGCAAAGTTCATTTTTTTTCGTAAGTTATACATTGTTATATCTTATGTAAACTTGTTATTAGTTAGGTATGTAAAAACTATAGTAAGATTGTTCCCATTAGATTTCCATTAAAAAATCCAGAAAGGAATCAACTGTGGATTACTGCTATACGTCGGAAAGGGTTTGTTCCTACCAAAAATAGTTGTATTTTGTATTTTGTAGTGAACACTTTGTACAGTCTGACTATGACTTAAAACCAGGAGATACTTGAAGGAGACGGCCATTACATCTATGATTCCTGATAATTGTATTCATACAAGTGTAATGAAGTAACAAATACTCATTGTTAACAATTTTTGTGTTGATTAGTAATATACCTATGCTTTATAATATTATAATATTTATAATTATATGAAATATAAGTAGGTAGGTCTCATTGTGGTGGGTGAAATTATGTTGCTAAGAGTTTTAAATTTATAGTATAATCTGATTTTTCTAGTTGTATTAATAATATGATTTTTCCATTTTAGATTAGCATCTATCGCCTAGATATTTTACTTTTTGAACTGGATAAAATATAGTAGTGCAATTACATCTACTGTCATTATTAATAGCAATCACTGTATTTATACTAAATTCATTACAGTTTTTTTTTTTTGATGAGGCTTAAGATAATTATTACCAATGGGTGACGATTTATTTATACTAAAGTTTATAAAGCAAGTTTTTGTTAAATTAAGTTCCAGGAGGTTCCATTGTCATTTGTCAAACCATGTTTTGGCAATACTTAACACACGAGTAGTAATTGTAAATTACTTGTACATCTTAAAAACTTATAACTCGCTTTAAAATTAAAATATAATAAAATAGTCTATGACATACCCTTGATAATAATCTTAGCTTTAAATTGTACAAGAGGTAAATTTACTCAAATTTTTCAACTAACGGTGATGAACGTGATCGGGACGCAATTTACGTATGTTTTAAAAGTACACGGGCCGCAGTTTACGTATGTTTTAAAAGTACGCGGGCCGCAATTCACATAGTATATGACCATGACCGTACTTATAGGGACCTACCGACTCCGCTTATAAAATGTCATGAAAGATGTTACTTTTTTTTTTTTTTTGGTAATTTTACTTTTTCATGCAATAGTCTAAACTAAGTAAAAGCGTTTGAATGTTTGAAGTTAAAGGTAGTATTATAGTATTTACTAAAAAAAAAAAAAAATTAAAATAAATAGAACTAAACTTATTGCATTTTCCAAATAGATTTGAAATATTCTGTATAATTTAACAACACCCAATACTAGGTTCAATACGATTACAATCACTATACTTATTACTGTTATCACAATTTACAACGATTTGAAACATAAATGATCATTATTACTGTTCACATAAATATGTATTGTACGTATGTATTGTGTTAAATAATCGAACAATTATATTGTAAGGGGTTATTCTTCTCGATTGCATCTGTATCAATATCCTCGCCAGACGATTCGACGCACGAAGACTATCATTATAATAGAAACAGTATTAAAACACCGATGGCGCATATTTTTTTCGTGTTTAAAAAAAAAAATAAAAAAATATTTGTATTATTATTATTATCATTATTTTTTTTATTTAGTTTAATCGATTAACGTTAATCTAATTTAAATCGTGCAAACTCACGCCGGGCGTTGTCGGATTATTATGCGCATTATAATGTATATAGGTACTGTCGTTTTTTTTCCTACTGAAATGTCACGAAATTTAATCGCTCCAGAAACTTACCGTATCTCTGCGTGTAATATAGCCGCAATTAATATAACTTTGACCGCGGGGGCAGGGGGGGGACGAGGAAATGTGACATATTCGCATAATCACGAATTAATAACCATGAAGTAGCACGGTTACCGGATGCCGGTACGGACAATTATTGTCTATTATCCGAAAATTCATTATAAACACATGGTATTTGAACTCGAAACCAGTCTGCCGAGCACTTTGCAAACGGTGCACTTAATCACGGAAATTAATACGGGTCGTACATGCGACGGTAAAATCATTGTTTTTACAATAATAACATAGTGCGTTAAGTAGTAATGTTATGATTTTCAATTGGTCATTTCGCGTTCGAAATTTCATACGAAATGGTATGATAGATTTTACGGTACACAGATATCCTCGATCTACAACTTAAATTATTTAAAAAAAGAATTTCGCTTTGGTTATTAGACTTCAATGAAATATTATTGATTTGCGAAATCATACTACTCTATATGTTAGTATTAAAAATGTGATTTATATTATTTACTTATTAACAACTTGTTGTAATCGAAATTTATTTATATTTTCTTGTACCTAGTTGATTATTTCTGCATATTATTATTTAAACTATAAACTTTTTCTCTGTAGTTTTTCTCTCTTTTTTTCACCGTGTAGTTCATACCTTGTAAATTATCAGTGTACCAACATAGACATTTTGTAAATTATTTTATAAAAATTTAAGAACTCCTGGGCCCTCTCTCGAGTATTCTCAGTGGAGCCCAATATTCAACGCACGAATTTCAAATAATTAAGTAAATAAATAAAATATATAATGTAGGGCACGGGCGTTCTCACCGGGGGAGGGGGGATATGGAGATAGATCCCCGTCCATGGCATTTTGTTTTATTTCAAAATAAAAGTACTGACCGAGTCATTTTTATGGTAAACTGATATTTAAGTATTTCATACTAGTAATAAATTTTAATCGACAAATCTTGTGTGAATCGTTATCATTCGTGTCTATAACGAACGGTGTACAGTTGTAGACGTATAATACACTTAATGGTATAGACATTATAGATCAGGGGTGGCCACTAACCTTAACTTTGGGAGCCGCAAATTTATAAAGTTAATTCGAGGTGAGCCACTTTGTAAAGTAACGTTTATAAAATGAAGATACATTTTTCATTTTAAATCAAATGATGGAACATTTATATTTTATACTACAAAAAACATTATAGTTATTGAATATTGACATTGTTACGTTATTATCTTACGGTTCTAATGAAATTATTTATTTATTAATTTAAGTCCAAGTTTGGTTCAAGAGCCGCACGAAACTGATTTAAGAGCCACATGCGGCTCGCGAGCCTCGTTGTGGCCAGCGCTGTTATAGACTGTGATATTTTTATAATCCAATAATCGTCTGCGTTCATAATGATTACCATAACTGTGGTCATGTGTTTATGAACGACCCAAGTTCGACGCGTTCATAAAAGTACTCGTAGCAAATAGGTACCTACGTCATAACGTGGAAAGAGGTGCGGTGACATATAAGCCCCACAGCTCAATTCGCAATCCGTTTTCATATCCCTCCCCCCAAAACGGAAAATCCCTAGAACGCCACTGGTGAAGAGTAAAACTAATTCGTTTAAACACGAATCGCGGGGTATTCGATACAATGTCAAGTACGAAAACAGATTTCCGGTCGGCGGTGATCTGCATTTTGATGACGTAAAAAAAAAAAAAATTATCAGAACCGTAATGGTACAGGAGTAAAGTTTTGCACGAAACGACGCACTCGTAAATTACGATTTTGCCGCACACTCGGCATTAACGTGATTAAGTCGGCAATTTATTTAATGCGATAATGATCGTTTCACGTCGGCATATATTTTAACTGCAGCCATACCGGTTCTTGCGGGCAGGAAAAAAAGAAAGCAATTGTCACGTATTATAAATCGAGAACAATATTTAATAAAACGCGTATATACAATATAGTATATATATATTATATATAGTCGATTCGACATTACGACAAAGTAGTACAACGAAAATACTATTAAAAACGCGATATAGGTATAGTTTTTTTTTTTTGCTTACGTCTAAACGATCTGTGAGTGAAACGTAAACGTATCGGCGCATTATATGCGATTCGAGGAACAGCTTGATTTCGGAAGAATCTCATTAAAACGAATCGGGTTTGTTTCGTACCGCAGGTCGTGAAAAATCGTATTATTATCGTGAACTTTTTTCACGACACCGAGCCACGTCGTACATAGAATCAAAATTATTCCCACGTAAGGCGAGTAAAGATCTGGAGTTATATTATCATGACTACTCTATATAGAAACGTCTATCGTCACAGCCGACGAAAAAATGGCAGGCTTAAAACAGGAGCGGCTCCGAGTGAGGAGCTACTGCAGGAGCCATGCCTCCGCCAATTTTAACGATGTTTTTGATTTTTTATTGCTTTTCCTCGATGATTATACTGGGAATATTAAAATACCGATCTAAATTATTTTAAATACCTAACAATTTTCATTTTACTTTTACCGGAGAAATATTTTATTATATTTAAATGTAGGTACACCCGTTGTAGTTTGTAGCGTTTGCTATTGAACACACACAAATTACATCTCCATATTGCGTCGAGTAAAAAATTCGCTTCGGTCAAGGATGATCGAGGATCGTATGACAAGTGTGTGCTTATTAAACGCACATCCAAACACATTGACACGAATGAAAAAATTGATGAAATTATTGAAATATTAAAAAAAAAAAAACAGATTTGAGTTTGTCAATCAAAATATCATAATGAATACTTAACGTGACAGTCTTAAGTGTGCATTTATTTATTTATTTATAATAAACGGGACAAACCCTTTTGAAAATACAGTAAAAGTGAATGACATAAGATTTAGTAATTATCAGTGATAACACATAAAATGAATATAAAATAGAATCAATAAAAAAATAGATTTACAATAAAAATAGCAGTGATCAAGAATAATACAATATAACAATAATATAATAATAACAAAATTACAAATCGAATATAAAAATTAATTTGCAGTAAAACTTATAGCTAAATATACATTACGATTAAAAATAATACGCGACATAAAGAAAAAGTCTACATAATTCATAATTTGATTTGCTAAATTTAATGATCTAGAAAATAAACTATTAGAGCCATAGTTATATCTATCAAATGATATATGAAATAAATTTACTTTTCTCATACGGTGACTCGTCTATATTAAAACCCTATCGTTTTTATCGTGTTTATCGTCAGACATGCGTGTCAACGGATGTGAATCGTGAAAAGTGCTATCAAAGTAGTATGCCTAGTATAGACAAATGCCTAGTACAAATAAATGCCCCTCCTCCCTCGGTAAGTTTCTGCTTTGTGCCTGACTTGAAACTACCCAGAACGAAATTGGTCACTGCATTCGTATTATGGAAATTCGTACCGTACGAAAATCCGCGATCTGTGGAATCCGCGGGATCACATCGATTTGTACGTGCGGTTCGAGAAGTCGACGTTTGGAAAAGACGCGCGACAAAAGCGCAAAAATAGAGATTTACGATCCGTCGTAGTGTTTATACGATGAAAAGTGTGTGACGAGCCCCGTAACATTTTGACGTGTCGAGTTTAAAATTTAAAACGAGCGTTTCCGTCGGGCGCGTGCCATCAACGTGCTCGATATCGTGACACTTGGTGTCACGTGTTGCACGATTTTATTTCAATCCAACAGGTACGTGTATATATATATATATAATGATGTTACAGGTATTCGGGACTCGCGAGTGGTAACCGGCCGTATCGAAATCACTCGGATTCAATTTACCGGTTGATACGATGATATACGTACCTGATAATTTAGGACTCGATTATATATTTGCCCGGATCCCGTTAATGTTGGTTTTAAGCTATATACCCGAAGCAGTCGAGAAGCACCGACCGACATTTTACGTAACGGCGGGAAATGAATCGTTCGAATCGTTTTTTCTCGTACGACGAAACGCGTTAATTGCATTTGTCGAACACACGCCGCCGCCGCCGCGAGTGCAGCACGTTAGATTTAAACGTACGCGAGCGCCGCATTTATCGACTGACGTGAAATAACGCAACGAAACAATTAAAAACATAAAAAAAAAAAAACAAACAAAAAAAACACTACTATGCCGTCGTGAAGAAGAAACTCCGTCCTATTAACGAACAAGTTAAAACGCATATTTTATTTGAACGATGTTTAGAAAAAAAAAAAAAAGAAAAAAGAAAAATACAAAAATCTATATACAACGCGATATTATGTCAAAAGTGATAATTCTTTTTTTCTTTCTTTCTTTTTTTTTTTTGACGTCCATGAAATAATATTCATTCCGTTTATACTCGTGCGTTGTCATGTCTGCGATGAGAATATTATATTATTTCCACGAAGTACGAGCGTGTTTTTTTTTTTTGTCAACAATAAAGCGTACACGAATATTTTATGCGGAAGATGTGAGCGCCTATCGCGGGAACGAACTATAATAATGACAAACATAATAATAATAATAATAATATGGGTGAAACGAGAAAAAATTAATTCAAAATTATTATTAAATTTTCATATATGGAAAATTTGAAACTCTGCGTAGAGTTTCACGCGCGTATGAGATGAACTACTAAATGGTTTCAGCTATAGTGTATAATATCATCAACACATGTATGAAATATACGTATGTTCGATGTCACTATTGTGTATATTGCGTTTTTATTTTTTATTTTTTTTTAAAGCGTATCAATTTTTGTTCGCGATTATTTTGCACACACCTAATTCTATGAAAACGGCGTTTCATATAGGACCGGTATAAATCGAAAACGGAAATCAGTAGGTTAGTAGTGACTGCGTTACGTATAATATCGAAGAGCTTGTGTCCGAAATCATTATGTTTTATGTTTTCCTGTCCCGATTTTCGTGAAAAATTGTCGCGACCTTAATATTACGGCAAACCGAGGTTCGAATAAATAAAGCCGTCATCATAATACCCGATAAAACGCACGTTAAAATCAAAAATCATCGTTCAAATGCGAATCACAGTAAGAATAAAACGTCAAAAGCGAAACACCGTCGCGCGCGTGTTTTCATTGGAATGTCGCGTTTCACCGACAACTGCAGTTGTAAGTAATTTACTTATAAAGTGTTCAAGTATAGAAACTGTTCAAACACGGACGAACGAGTGTAACGTAGATAATAATAATATACAATAATATTATTATACAACACGGTCAAAGAATCGATCTCATAAACAGCAGCAGAAGAAGAAGGAAAAAAAAGTAAAATTAATTTCCGGCCAAATTATTCTACTAGAACTACGATAAAAAAGTACTACGCGTGTTTGTTTCCCGTGTACAGTAAACTTGTATAGTAATAAATAAATAAATATATGTATACGTATATACGTATAACTCTGTTCCAGAAGGCTATACCATTAATTCGTGGAACCGAAACTCGTCGACACGATGTAAACACTGTAACCAATCAAACTACGGTTACTTCAGACGTCGTGTACGATTGTTACAATGTGGAGGACGATCACTTTTTATAACTCGATATTCCGCGGTAACGCGTGTGTGCGGAACGATAATTTCAACAGTGTAATCTGCATGTTCTCGGACCAAAACTCAAGTGTTCCGAAGTCGCCGATTGTGCTAACGACACAGCGCTCGTGGAAATCGTTAGAAAAACGGAATCGAGAGGGCCAGACGACGGAGAAAAAAAATGTTCTCACTTCGAAATTTCGAGCCCTAATGTAACGACCCGGCCTTTTGCTCGTGGCGAAAAGTGAAAAACGACTGTGTTTTTGTGACCAGGGCTCGGAAGTTTTGGTACTAAAAATGTTACTTTTTACCTCCTTAGTATGCACTTAAAAACTCCAAAATATGCGCTATAAATGGCACGAAAAAACAAAAAATATGCATGTAACTTGAAAAATAGTAATTATAAGTTTATTAGAAAAAAATTAAATGTTATTTTATAGTTACATTTACCGATTACTAATTAATAAATAAACTGTTTTATTAAATGCCACGAATTATTTATACATCGGACCGTCGATGAATTTGTAGAACGGTGAAAATGAAATATTTTTCGCTTTATTTCCAATAATTTAAATATTAAAAAAAAAAATAAAAAAATAACCAAGTGAAATCATTCTTTTCAACAAAATGTGATTTTTTCCTATGTTATGTGAAAATATACCCAAAAATAGCACTAAAAACCCTAAAATAGCAAAATAGCAATAAAAACCGTAAATTGATGCAAAAAATGGCGAAAAAAATTCGTGTATGACATCGGATAAGTATGAAACATGTTTCTATCTTACTTAGGGTGTTCTAGGACGGACCAAAAAAAAAAAAAAAAAATGCATTTGCCACGACTTCCGAGCCCTGGTTAAAACGTTTCGTGTGATGCGTTCAAACACTGACGTGTTGTCGGAACGTCTCGTGCCGTGATCTTCTCCGACGCGATCTCCGAGCGTGTAACACGGATTTAACGATTCGGAATTAAGTCCGTGTCGAGACGACTACGACGACGGTCGTGTAGATTTTCAATCGACCATCATTACGGTGGACCGTTTACAGCGCGTACACCGGACGGCTTTCTTTTTAACGTCAGACCACGTACGTCATACTTATACTCGTATGTGTGTACAGTGTTGGACACGGTGTAATCCACCCACGCACGCACGCACGCAGATCGTCGATTATCGGCTCATCGTCATCTGGACCGGCCACCGAGCTGCCACACGTCATACGATTATACAGCGACGCGTTTAGACGGGCAGAACCAGGCCCGGCTCAAGCGATTTTACACATTAAAACTTAAGTTTTGCCACCCCTTATATAATACGTAAATACTAAATCAAATATTTTTTCACATGAACATTACTAAAATATAGTGAATTCTGAGTTCATTATATTTTTTGTATAAAGTTAATAATTGATTAGATTGATATATTTATAGACAAGTAAATCCCTACTAATTTTATTAAAAAAAAAAACAATTTAAAAACAGTTTTATTGTAATATAATAAAAGTCAATAAAAACATAATATAAATGTTAACATCGTATTAAAACTTGACTTTTCTTGATTTTGCGTTAGCGAAATCAGATACAACTCCTTCCGTGTCCATATTATAGGCCGATTCTTTCTCGATTGAAATCATCGCAAGGCCCTCTAAACGATCTTGTCACTTGTCCGATCATACTGACCAAATTTTATATTTTTAAAATAATTTTTATTTTTCACTACACACGATTTGATATAAGATAGGAATTTGAAAAAAAATTATCTAATGTACAAAAATGTTAAATGCCGCCCCAGAATAATGCCACCCTAGGCGTGGGCCTATATCGCCTACTCCTTGAGCCGGGCCTGGGCCGAACAATAATAGTAATAATAATAATAATAATAATAATAATAATAATAATGATAATACTGTAGATTCTTTATAATATGTCGAACGTCGCTATCTCGAATTTTTCGTTATCTCGAACTACATTGAATTCCCCTTGAAACTACTATTACATTTCATAGTGTTTTGCTCTCGATATCTCGATATAAAATTAATCGTTTTTCGTCGTCTCGAGAACACAAATAATATTTTATTCACATTATGTGGAAAAGGATTATACTTTACAAGTATGTGGAACATGGACAGATAACGACGTTTTATCAGAAACCACTGAAAATACCAGCGATAGTGAAGATGAACCACAAAATGAGGAAGAAGTCACTTTTGGAGTTACAATTTATTAAGCTAAACATGCTTTAAAAATATTAAGGCATTTTGTCGAGACTACTACAGTTATGGAAGACGTCGTGGCAGAAAGAAGTAATAATAAGCAAACTTAAATGACAGATTTTTTTGACAAAAAATTATTCATTCAATCATGTATTCAGTTATTTCAATTATTTCAGTATTTTATGTTTTCAAATTATGGATTTTAAGCATTCGTATTATGTAATATTCATATCCATACATATATATAATATATATATACAGGGCCGGATTTAAGAATGTGGGGGCCCTGGGCCCACCTTAGAAGTTAATATTAGTTTTCGATAACATATATTTAATATATTATAATAAGTGAATTGAATTTGATAATATATCAACATTTACTGCAAATCAATATTTTATTAGAAATTATAGTTTAAAAATATTTATATAATTATATTAAAATACCAAAATAATAATAAATCTACAAAATTCTCATACTCGTGTAATTAAGTATTCAATGAATGTTTTGATCCGGTAGGATTATTATTTTTTAAATAACAATTAAATACAAAATAACAAATATCGTCGGAATACTAAATTTAATAATAACAATTAAATACAAAATAACAAATATCGTCGGAATACTAAATTTAATAATAACAAGTAATACATTGAACATTGAACTAATCTGAATAATTATCAAATTATGACTCTAAAATCCCATGAAGTGGAGGCCCTTTGCCCCCCCCCCTAAATCCGGCCCTGTATATATATGTATTTAAATTTTATATTATTTTTTAATAAAACTCGATATCTCGAACTTTTTCCTGTTCTCCTTGAGATTAGGCATAACGAGAATCTACTGTAATAATAATTGTATCAAACGATTCAAACCCTCGGCCGTGAAATCGTCCGTTCGCGAAACGATCATCGCCATAAGTAAAACTGAAACGTCGTCGCGTATTGAACGCGTTTCGTCTTGGCCATAAACGTCCGCGGCGGATTCGGAACGATTTCGCAGCTAATGAATAAAGAACACTTTCGGTCAAACGTGCACACACACACACACACATACACACACGCGCGCGTATTCGTCGTTTAAATCGCTCGCGAAATGAGGATTCGCGTGGCGGCAAATTAGTCATGTTTTCACTTAAATTGTATACACACGCGCGCACGCTCGACGGAGATAAACAAAAACGAAATTTGTCAGTGACGCGCGGTCGACGGGAGCAGGAGAGAAGAAAAACGAGGGGAAACAAAATAAAAAATAAAAAATCAAGAGCATCTTCGTCCGTCGGATTCGTATTAAAGCGTGTGCGAGCCGACGATGACGGTGGCGGCCATAATAATGGTTTCACCGGCCGCCGTGTCGTTCAAGGTTACCTACATACACGTACGTCGTACATGATATTATTATTATTGTTATTATTATTGTTATACGTGTACACGTCATAATGTTTTTATTAAAATCGGACCGCCGCCGCCGCCGTCTCTCGTCGTCCTCTCGCGTATACGTCCGTACGTGGACCGCAGCATCATCGTCACCTCGTCGCTCTCTGCACACCGTGCACGGAGAAGATTTCTCGTCCGACCGACCGAAAACGCACGCGACCGACTGCCGTCCGCGCGGTGGCTAATTTTCCGCGCCCGCACGTGTAGAACACGTACCTAAACGGCGGAAAACGAGAGTCGGAAAGAAAATTTAAATCGAAAAACGAACGCACGGACTCGTTCTATAAATCGCGTCGGACGCGATTTCACCGGCGACCATGCGAGTATTGTGATGTGCGAATTCCCGGCACTCGAGTTACGGACAAATCCCCGTAGAAATTCCCGGGAACATTTCCGACACCAGGAATTTTCCGGGAATATAATTAGTTAGGTTAAATATTAATCATATACATTTCGGTGTTAAATTAAACTCATGTTATGTAAATGGCCCAAATGACTAATATTTTGTATTCAATTATATAACAGGAGAATAACCTTAATTTACTGATATAGTAACATAGAAATTAAAACTATAAAACTACCTACCTAAAAATGTAAAACACTAAAATAAAGTAACGAATGTAGTTTTGTAATCAACTGTAATCGAATATATTGCTTATCGATTTTATGTTGGTTAATATAGCAGTTTAGCGAGTTGATGTGAAAAAAATACACCAATTAATATTTTTACTCTAGTATTAGTACTCTAGTACCGACGGACAGTAGTATAGATTGTCGTTCTGTTTACATTTCCTTTTTTTTTTTTAAATAAACTTCCGAGAGTTTGGGGAATATTCAAGGAATATTCCCTATTCCTGGGAACCTTCCTTGGGGAATAATCCTAGTGGCACATCACTAGATGCGAGATCGCGTCGTCAAAGTCTCCACACAAACGCAATGCATAGGACGAGAAAGACTTCGCTTCGAAAAACGATCAGCAAATTTTCACGTAAAATTAAAATTATTCAAGTCTTATGATATTCGCAAAAATCGTATCCCCAAACAATTTTTAACGTATATTTTATGTTTATATATATATTTTAATTTGCTCATATTTCTAAAGTTCCAATAGTGTTTTATAAAAATAAAATGTATTTTTCGTGTTTCATAGTAAAGATAACATTAAATACGTCGAGGAGTGTGGGCTGTGGGGTCATAATAATAATTATAATATAAAGGTTGTTTGAGCCTCCACAAGATTATTATGATGTATGTTATTCTAATTGAATCACTATAGGTTTCACGTACACAACAATAACGTTAAAATTATTAGACACAACTTACTTTAAGTATTCTGGTCAATGACAATTTTTCTAATCGACTTTTTGAAATTTTTCTCTCGTGATTTAATGCAAGCAGTGAGTAATTAAATTAAATTTATTGAAAATTGACATTTTTTTATTTTTTCTCTGAGTTATTTTAGAACTTTCAAATATGTAATATACTAATCTGCATTATTATTATTATTATTATTATTATTATTATTTTAATTTAATGATTTTTTTTTAAATGTTGATGTTTTAATTTTTTTTTTTTACTATTTTTTAGTGAATAAAATCATTTGAATACTAATGCACATTGGAAAAGTACGGGACTTCATAAAATGTAACACCTTGTCTTAATTTTATATACTTACGAGTTACCAGTAGGTATATGCCTTAAAATAGCATTGGAAAAATCAAAATTAAATTAACGAAATTTTCAAAAAATCCAATTTTTTCAAAAATATTTAGCTAAACGTATTGTGATTGCCATATACGAACGAATGGATATGAAAAATAAAAAGTATCTGTGAAGTAAAAATAATTTTTTTAGCAATACATAATTTTATTTTTTGTTCAAATCGTACATAAAAATTTGTTACGAAAAAATTGATTATAAAAAAAAAAATAAAGTACCGACCAAGACATAGTCGATGAAACACGTAGTAAGTACTTGCGTTACTTCGCTTATACGGTTTTATTGTGGCTATTTCTCTTGCCTGGATGCTGGATAGACGCCTGAGAGATTATTAATCACCCACAAATACGTCAAGCCCCTCCCCCCTCCCCCGAACGATCAAATGATCTAACCTGGCAACGACGATTAGGCGATTAGAAAAATTCAATTTCATCACCAGACGATAAAACTCATTATATATATAAACGGTCCATTTACGTCGTCCATACTAATATCTACGCGGAGTTTTAACGTACCTACGTACACCCAATGTGTCCATACCTAAACGGTAGTAAACTGTGTTATCCACTCGTCGTTACGTTCATTTGGCCACGGCAGTTATCACGTCCCGTGACGGTTTTTGTCGCGATAGTTGTCGCACGTACGCGCGATCAACGAATAACGATTTTCCAATATTGAGTTCTGTATCATTATTGTCACTTTTCGGTTTCGACTGATCGAAATATAGATCAAACGTGATGAGCGGCGGTGACGGACAAGCGGGTTTTAAATTATTATTATAGTCAAAAACGTATTAAAACGCAAAGTGTTTTTCTGATAAGTTCTCTCGACTCGGCTGCCGGCGAATCGAGTCCCAAAATCTAAAAAACTTACTAATTGAGTACCGGGAAAAATAACCTACTATAACTATATAACAGATGAGCCCTACAAAACAAAACAGAACAAAACAATAATTGTATCCAGCCCTGACTATAACTGTTCTAATAAAAACAACATTTTCATTCTTGTTTATGTTTTTACTACTGTATTAGTAGAGAACATAGACTTAGGACTGTCTATATTTATATCAAAAAAGTAGCTGTGATAAAAAATGTTGTTTTTTTTTTAATATTATTTATTTGAAATAAAAGTTTTTGATTTAAAAATTTTATTTTTTAACAAATCGTGAATTTAACTTCTAGTCTTTTAAGTCTTGTGTCTCACTAATAAATTTACACATTGATTTTTTTATTTTCGTTGAATATACACAAATTGTCCATCTTCGTGCGCGCGTTTCACAGCACTTAACATGTTTTAAAATTGTAATAATATGCTATAGAAATTAAATGTTTAAAAATATAACGTCGTATGCAATACATTTTTCGTTTTATCAAACAACTTCTGATGATAGTATCATAAGTGCATTTAAGTTATCTTGAGTAGAGGTAGGTCTATAATTATTTTTTATGCGTGCCAGTTTTGAAAATGCCCTTTCTGCTGAACAGCTGCTACTTGGTAGAGTTAAATAGATTTTAAATGCTATATTTAAATTAGGAAACACTTTCTTTAAACTAGGAAATACCTTTCTATATTTGAACGATATTATATTATAGTCTTCTGCTGTATGAGACAGCTCCAGCGATTAACATTAATTATCAATTTTCACAGTAAAATAACAAAATTGATTTTTAGAATAAAATAACTTTTTCTATTCTATAAAATTTAAAATATTATCCTAACATGAAATACGAGAAATCAAAATCATGAATGACAATAGTCATAGTTTAGTACTTTGGTAGTTAGATTATACAGGTGACAAAAAAAAATTAATACAAAAAAATATATAAAATTGAATTTTTTAAAGTTATTTTACGAATTAAGTGGAATACAAGACTACATTTTTTTTTATGTGGGCCCCAAATTCTCGTGGGCCCGGGGGCCATGGCCCCCTTTGCCCTCTCCTCCCCCTTAATACAGGCCTGCTCACATATAGAGCAAGTCCAGAGGCGTTTCTTAGCATCTGTCACCAATATTCTAGGAATATAGCTGCATATTATTAAGCATGATTATCTTCCTGTCTCTAATAAACTTGGACTGATTTCTTTGGTTAATAGACGTATGACAGCGAATCTAGTGTTTTTGAGTAAGCTAATCAATGGTTATATTGATGCTCCCTCTTCACTCACCCAAGTTAACTTTAGAGTTCCACCCCGTTTTTCTAGATTATCTTTAGCTTTTGTAATTCCTTTCCATCATACCGACTATGGTAAGAACAACCCAATAGCTCGAATGACTCGTTTGGCCAATGAGCCTACCTTATTTTAGTCTATAATATTATATTGAATACGTGTTTTGTTAATTATTAATTACTTTATGCCGTCAAAATGTTAAAATGTTATACGTTAGTTATTTAAATCGAACTCGTATTTACTTTCTGTTGCCGTATATTGGATTATTTAAATTTGTGAAATTGTGATTATTCAAAATATATCAGCTGTATAACGTATTATTGCACTTTTGGGCCTTGTGCCCGTTATATAATAATTAGGGCTCGGATTTATATGTAAATACATATTTTTACGGTGACTCGATAAATTAATTTAGGTAAGTGATAAATTCGTTTCAAGCGATTTCCAATGTAATGAACTATATTTTATTTTACATATTTTTACATATTGTGCCATAAGAACATATTTTTACATATTTCTCAATGGTTCCATTTTTTCCTACATATTTCTCAATAATTCTCTTTTTTTACATAATTGACGATTTTTTCATTTACGATTTATTGATAATTATGTACGGTAGTACTTTTCAATACAGATAATTTCCCATGTTCCCAAAAGTACGTCAAAAAAAAATATTACCAATTAATGAACTAATCCACCGTTATCTACGGTCGATATTATATTATGTTCGATATTAAAACTAATTTAATTTATATATCTGTTAATTTAGAATTTTTAGAGAATACAATAACACAACTAGGAACAAGTAAAATGATTTCGATTCAAAGTTCAGGACTTATAGAAAAAGCTGAAAATGCATAGAACAAGTACAAGGCCCCCTGGGAGTTGCAGTAAAAGAAAAACTCCACAGTGTATCACATAACAATTCTGGTTTAGGCTTTATTTATTATTGATAATAAATACAAAATAAAAAAATAAATAATAAATCCTCGCGGAATTCACACGAGTTCTGTTGAATTTCCAACAAAGGGCTACATGACCCGTTTTCGTGTTTCATTGTCGGCGAATGTCTATCGCGAGCGCGCGTATATTTCTACCGTGTATGATTATTTCTATCGTCCCAACGGCGGCGGCTACACACCGCCGCGTCGTTGTGACTTACGGATTTTTCGCGATATTATTGAATTACACGGTACAATAACCGCGGATGAGGTCGTGGAAATATCACAACGATATAATACATAGCGTTCGCCTACGAGTTATGACTGCGTGCATTCTCGTGTAATCTCGCGCGCAGCACCGTTACGCCGCCGCCCGTCAAAAACGCACCACGGTATTTCGTCCGTTTTCGCAGGTTCACCCGTACAGTATTATGACATACGTATAATACCTCTCTTTCTCGTATTTACCGTAGGCGCGCGCAAACGCACTCGGACAAACGATTGTCGGACGAGTGGTTTTTTTAAAAATTTATTTTTTTTTTTTTTATGAGTTTTTACCCGAATTTATAAATAGGTTGGAACAGCACGTCGGTTTTTAAACTATTGCATAGATTTTAAGCTATTGCATAGCTTTTATCGCAGGTCTGGTGTAGTGACTGAAAAAAATGTTTCGCAACGAAAAAGCGTGACCACTACCTGTGGAATCCCGTAATCCCTCTCTCTGTCTACCGCGCGGTGAACCGTATTGTCATACCAACAAAACAAACTCATTTTATGAGAAAAAAAAACTTATGTTTCATATTTTAGTCATCATAGGCCTATAGTTTCTATGATACAAATTCCTGAATAACCAGAATAATAAAAAAATTTAAAATTATATCAACTTCTTATTTATTTAATACGCAATAGCTTTATCGCGGCAGTCCCCGAATGCCACTTGTTTTTTTTTTTGTTTTGTTTTTTGTTTGTTTTTCACACGTCCGTTGTCGTGTAGACTGGTGGACACGGTATGATAAAAAAGAAAAAAAAAAAGGAAAATATTTGATGATTTTCGATCCCCCTCCAACCCTTTGATTGGCAGTGATTCACGTATTTCGGTATAACAAAAAGAAAAAAAAACAATAAACTCGTAAATTTCCGAGTTCAAAATCACGTGTATGCGGGAGCTGAAATACGTTTATTTTTATATTTTTATATTTATTTTTCGATTTGAGCACCAAGTATAGTAGCTATTGTACTTTTATAATGTAGCCGAGTTACCCGTCGCTGCCGTGTTAAATTGTAACAAAAAATAATAAATTTGATAATATTATCAAACTGAAGTTCTTGGTTACCCGTTAAAATATTTTTTAATGGTTTAAATTTCTCTACGTCGATAGAAGAGCATGTGTTAGCATTTATTTGTGCACCAAAAATACATAGAAAAACATGAAATGAAAAATAATCTGAATTCCGTCGTTTAATTAATTTCCACGGGTAAAAAAATTAATAAATATTTTTCATCGGTGTTTATTCCGAATTTGACGTTTTGAATTTTGATTGTAATCATTCATTTTTTTTTTTTTTTTTTTAAATTTGAATGAAAATTATCTATATTTTTCATATGTCTTACCATGGCGGAATTGGATGACTCAAATTAATTAATTATAATTTAACAATTTTAACTTTTTGATCTATCGATATTAACTAATCGATTTAATTCTCGTAATAATTTGATTGAATTACAAAGTATGATATAATTGTGTGGTTTAAACAAGGTGTTTAGCTCGGGCGTAAAAGTAATATTTATTCATTGGCCGTGGAATACTAGTGGGATGATAGCGATAAATTAATTTTCCATAGATACTCTAACATACATCCATATTTATGCAATATCCATGTATTGATTTTTATTTATTCTATGCCTAAAGTAATAATACTAATAAGTTGAAATACACGTCGGTGTCGTGTCAAAGTATATAAAAAAAATAATAATAATAATACAAATTACATAAATATTTTTTATCGGTATTTATTCCGAATTTGACGTTTTGAAGTTTAATAATTGTAATCATTCATTTTTTTTGAATTTAAATAAAAATTACGTATATTTTTCATACGTCTTATCACGACGGAATTACGTCACTCAAATTACAATTATAATAATTTAACAATTTTAACTTTTTGAAATCGATAATAACTTATCGATATAATTCTCGTAATGATGTGATTGAATTACCAAGTATAATGTTATGATCGAGTAGTTTAAACAAAGTGTATTGATACACCTCCAGTGTAAAGACGTGTGTTGGGTACTAATAATTATTAGTATTTTTATAGTAATTAGTAATTACGGACAAGGGTGGCGCCGCGATCACGCCGTCGTCAGGTACCGGCGGCGTTAATGACGACGACGAGGCTGTCAGACTGGTTTTCTTCACTTAACATATAAATAAATTCGGTCGCCCGGCCCGCTTCAGTTTCGTAAAAGTTTGTGTCAGTCGTGCCCCACTCGGTGCGGGAACGCGGTGTCAGACCGTAACCTCCGCCTTTTCCGTGCGCGTCCGCACTCGAATAATTTCGTCCTGCCGCACAGTGGTCGGAAATACAAATTTAGGCGGACAAAAAAAAAAAAAAAAAAAAAGATTAAAAATTAGATATTTAGCACTTTATTTTATATCAGTACAATAAATGGAAAAACATTTAATAGACTTTGGGCTATTCTAACAACAATAACCACTTTAAAACGATTAAAGACAAAATCTACAATATCTACGGTTCATTAAGAATATCCATTCACTTCTTCGTCGATCACGTTCAGAGTGTTTGTTCAATTTTATAAACGTTAAGTTATTATTTTAAAATGGACATCAATACAAATGGTAAGTTAAATTTAAATTCATACATATTATTCTAATGGATGCATGGTGTATATTTATATTGCATCAATATCAAACATTTTTTTTTAGTAGTGGTTTTACATTTATTTAAATACATTTATACATTATAATATAAGAAGAGATCTAAAATGATCGTAAACAAATATATAGGTATTACTCAAAAACGTCTTAGCTTTTCAATGACATAATTTTTATCTGCGTCGAGTTGCGTCCATGTTTAGCATATATGTTATTAGATTGACGTCTAACATTAATTTAAAATCACTAGATAAAGATATTAGGGCACTAATAATTGTTGAGGTAGACACAAATAGTGACTCTGATAGTAACAGTGACAGTGACAGTGACAGTGTCAATGAAGATGATTCCGAATGAAACAACAACAGTTTTAAAACTAACATTATTATAATATGGTCTGTTTTGTAAAAATAAAAATAAGCTTTCTTTCGTTTAAGTACGTTTTCATCATATCAGTGGCGTGGCGAGGTAAAGTTTACATGTGGGCGAAGTAGACTTAAAAAGGCCCTTTTTAAAATTTTTGTAGTAAACATTATTTAAGTAGGTAACAATAGTTATTTAATAAATATTAAGATTTAGAATTTTTTTTAGCATTAGCTCTAATTGTTAACCTTTTATTTGCAAATGTAGTTTTAATATAATGTTAATTTTATTAACACATAATTATATAATTAAATACATATTTTTTTAAAATTAATAATACTATAAGAAGTTTCATTTTTTTTTTTTATTTAAAAGAAATGGACTTTTCGGCTTTTTGATTCACCTATATATGTAATTATTATGTTTATGATTTTTTTTTTTTACAATAAAATAATTTTATAGATACAAACATTTTTGTATAGATACTTCTCCCATATTTCTCTATGGTTAATTATAAAGCCCTTTAGAACGCGAGGCCCTTTGAGGTGCGAGGCCGTGGGCAATGGCCCACACCGCCCACGCCTAGCGCCGCCACTGCATCATATTTGAAATTTTGCAATAATCAAAATTAAAATGTACCTAATAACATTAGGAACACATTTTGTAAATAAAATAATTTTGTCCGCCTAAATTTGTATTTCCGACCACTGTGTGCCGTGTTGCTCCCGTGTTTGTAGTGCCCGATCCGATTTCGCGCAGTCGCGATTTTCCTGCGGTCGGACTTTTCGTTCGCTCCACCGACGACCACAACCGGAAGAGTCACCACTGTGCACGTTTATTCGTCTTTTCGGTAGTGTCGGACTATAATTGTATTCAACGATTATATTATTTACGTACGTCGGTTGTCACTAACTAGTGCTCTGCGCGCTCCGTTTTTTGTTTTAGACCGGACCGATGCGTTTTAACCGATTCCAGGACTGAACCGGACCAATAAAAAAAAAAAAAATCAAACCGGACTGGACCGGACCCCGTTTCGTTTTTACTGCATTAAAAAAGACCAATACTGTACCGATTTAAAAACAAATATATAATAATAAGACCGAGCCGGACCGATTGTAAAAAAATGATCTTAAATATTTAGTCAGAGTAATTCAATAGTTTTCTGTTGGTATAAATACATTTTGCATACCCGTCCCTTCCGCACCGCCACTACGTTCCAGAAAAAATATTACAATCACAGACGAATTGAACGTTCATTAATTTTATAATTTAAATAATCGTATCATAATCCTACATTTATTGTATTACGTATTAAATTAAACCTTTATTTCATTAAAATATTTTGCCGTTGAAACTTATGTCGAACTGAAATTAAACGCGGGCCGGATCGGACCAAACCGTTTTAGATTATTAATTTACAAAGACCGAAAAAGACCGGATCGTGGTCCGGTCCGGTCCGACGTAGACCAGACCGTGCAGAGCACTAGTCGTTACTAACAAATAACAATGTATGTATTCGTATTTGGTTATTACCGTGGTTCTAATATTTAATTGTTGAGCGGTTAATATAATGTTTTTCTTTTTTTTTTTCTATTTGTTCACCATAGTATATCTTATTGCTACAATCTACATTTGAAATCTCTAGGGATCGACTTATAGATTTTAGGAATATTATTAGTGTTTTTACATATATTCAGGAGTTCGTTAAGTTACGTTATATTATCGTATTATGTCGAGAATATCATACGACTCGTTAATGATGTGACTTCGGACGCGACTAATTGACAAATGTTAACAACAAACTATTTTGATGACCATAATCTGTTAGATTGATATAAAACAGAACGCGATCGGCTGATATTGGTAAAATTAACATTTACTACGATCGACCAGTAATCCTAAAAAATGATCGACCGGTCGATCGCGATCTACTGGTTGGCTACCCCTGATTTATGCTAAAAATAAATTATGATTTCTGGACGTTTATTTTCATCGTTTGTATAGTATCAAAACTAATTTTAATCTCCGTGACGTATATTTTGTATTATGAATTATTAAAAAAAAAAACGATAGTGTCCGACACGACGGCTTTTAAAAAGCTCCGGGCGGGCCAGCGATCCGACGTCGGAAAAACGTAACGCGCATTTTTTGTTCCGGAATTAAAAAAAAAAAAAAAGGTTGGAAAGCAAAAAAACGGTCAAACGATCGGGTTTGCACCTTTACGTCGGTTAATCATCCGAGACGTGCGAGCGTGTACCGCGCGGTAAACATAACGGCCTATCCGACATCGTCCGCGTGATTACTTTTCGGCGAACGAGAACTATGTCACTGGAGTCGTAACGTTTATTTGTTTTTCCGACCGCCGCCGCCGCCCGGTCGTCGACGCGTAAAGCAATGACGAAAACCATAATAATAATAATAATAATAGTAAAAAAATCAAACGACAGGAGAAACAAAACCATTAATCGATCTGCTATGCGTGTCCGTGAGTCGCCGTGATTTATTCCGTCGATCCGCACTAAGACGTAGGTACGGTTAATAATAATATACCGAGTAAAAAGTCTCATTTCCTCCGCGCCCGGTGTGTCCTTTCACCGATTACTACACCGACGACGCGACGCGACGACGGGGCGGCTGCGCGTCGGGATCCGTTATGTTATTTTATCCGTTTGACGTTCGAATAAAAACGATTTACTTCGCTTTTTCATTGCGTTTTGATCTTGTCGCGACTGTTTATGCGAATTTACACAGACATACATATTTATATATGTATACAGGGTGTCGGAGAATTACCCGATTTTTATTATTTGATTTCGGATTGCGCGAATACAGTTACATTTTTTCCGTGTACCTATATATAACTGCGATATTACTAATAGAATCGTGAATTTTTAAAGTTTTCGATTGTTCGTAAACGGTCACTATTATTCATAACGTATTGCCTATACTTCGGGCATTATAAGAAAATATTTCTTCCCGGAAATTTCGATTTTGATATTTACGATATATTTTATTGGACCGATATTTTAAGAAATATAAGCGTATGATTTCTTCAGTTATGAGCAGCGGAGATGAGGTATCATTATTTTTTTTTACTTCTACCTCTCTCTTTTCTGTTAAATGTTAGATGTCTCTTTTGTGTAAAAGTATTATTTTTCTCGATAATAATATGGTGTAAATGGTGTTTATTTAAGGAAAACGAATTAAAAACCGTTTTGTTGAAAAAAATCAAATTTACGTGTGAACGTTGTTGAAGTTCAATCAACCACGGGCAGTAAATCTCCGTGGCACATCCTGTACAGATATTATGTATGGACGCCATTATAATATTTCAGTTGACATCATACGCACAGAGGCCGAAAAACTAAAAAACCAAAAGTAGCGAATAATTTATAACGATAACACTTTGGTGCAATAACGATAACGAAAATCGATAAAAACGATCAATAGTTTCATACTCAGGCACGTGCGTGGTGTAGAAAACAATTAAAATATTATCATGTCTCTGATAACGTGGACATCGTTAAAAAGAAGAACGCTCGTCGCGCGGCCGCCGGTCGCAGACGTAGCCGTTTTGTTTGCGTTTAACTCGAACAATGAGACAATCGAAACCGATAAAAAAAAAAATCAGTACAAAAATAACGACGGCACGTCGTCTATTAAAATTCAATATTATTATATTATTTTCTTCCGTAGCGGAGAAAAAAAATAGTGTAATCTAATACAAACGGTTGGACAGTAATAAACATTCGCGATGTGTACAAGTGTACAACAACAGAATTCGCGCCGGAGAAGAACAAATCGGCCTGGTACTTCGTTTGTTTGAACTATACAAAAAAAAAAAAAAAATGTATGTTAAGAAACGGTATAATATGATCACGTCGCCGACACAATACTGACCGCGGTGGCCGCGTACCGTCAAAATCCCGTTCACGCGACGTTTTGTATTTATACTACGATGTTATTATTGATTGTCGTATTATGTTATGTGTATTTTATCGTTTTCATTCGAGAGTTCGATGAGATATTACACACAAACACACACACACACACACACACACACACACACACACACACACACACACACACACACACACACACACACACACACACACACACACACACACATACACACACATGAGATACGTGCCTGTCATTGTAAGCATCGTTTAAGAAAATTCGACAAACCAAAACTTTAGATTTACTATAGACACATGTTTTAGTGAAACTAACGTTTATTATTTATTTTAAAAAACAGACCGTGGCCCGAAGTACAATTTTTAAAGATACAAGCATACAGATTTATTTATGATTTCACAAGTTATACAAAAGTGAAAGTGGGGATGTTCTCGTTTGCAATGCGCATAATTCTGAAAATAGGTCTGTTATACGAATATAATTAGTGGTGCAGATGGGGATGAAGAAAGGATAATGTGATCGAGCATGGAAGTTAGGGACTTTGAAATTAATTCCACGTAATAAATCAAGACAATCGATAGATCCATCCATGAGCTTTCTCAAGAAGTCTTGATTAGCAGAAATACGCCTATCAGCAAGTGTTGTTACCCCAAGTTTAGTTAATACTGGCTCATAGTCGTGTGGCAGGTGAGTAATATGGAGTACCCTGGCAGCAAAATATAAGAATTTCCGTTGGACTCCCTCTACTTGGTTTTTATAAATTGCGGTATTAGGGTCCCAAATAACCACCGCATATTCTAGAATAGACCGTACAAGAGCACAGTACAATGATTTTAACGGGGCTATCAAGTTGAATTCATTGGAGACTCTCTTAACGAAACCAAGTGTCTTAAACATTATGAGAAAGTTTAGCAATGTCGTCTATATTTTTTTATATTTTTACACATAACCAAGTGATAATTCACAGCATAAAAATTGAACGTCAATTAGCTTATTTACGGGTAATTGATTGAGTTTTAATTTTTTTATTTTTGGAGCCCCGACGATTCAGCCTTAAGTCTCCATTTAATCAATTTATGGCGTATATTGAAATAATACTAATAAGTGTTAAACCTTAATCTTCGTACTGATTGCAATAGTGATTTATGTATATTGTATATTATTTTTCGTATTGTTCGCAATTAGTGATATTATACATTAACTGAAGTAAATAAACGGTACTTGCCGAGCAGCCGAATGCGGTTTACGATAAACGCGCGACAACAAAGTATAGTGTTCGATAGCACAAAACTCGAACCCGTTCATCGACGTTAAATATTATATTCGATGATTGGTATTGTTTTAGTAGTGACGTTTAAGTAGGTATCCAAGGGTATTTAAATTTTGATTTATTCAAGGTATTTAAAAATATCGTTACGACTCTCGTGTATCACACCTCAGCACGACTGCGGCGAGAAACGAGTGTGTTATCATTATCATTAGTATCATTATTATTATTATTACCATTATTATTATTTTTATTATTATTATTATTATTATTATTATTAACGTCGCCGTCGTCGTTATGAACTGTCGTTTGTTCACATGTAATGCCTGTCAACACAATATATATATCGCACACGTATTGTGAGAACGGTATTCGACACGACAATAATATTACGAGTCGATACAATATCGCGTCGATAGGTAACAAAGTAGTTCTAATTGACCGATATCGTACACGTCACGCGAGTATGCCGCTCAATTGCCAGTTTATTTCTCGTCTATACGCGTCGCGAAAGCGCTTAATGATACACAAATTCTATAAACGAACTTGCAAATTCTTGCTAATCATTAGCTTTCGTTTGATACCGATTTCGAAGTTCTAGGTCAAAACGGGTGGGCCAACTTCACAAGTTCAAAAGTTCATAACGGCCACATAAAAGACTTGCAAATTCTAAAAATGAACTTGGAAATTCTTGCTAAACCTTAGCTTTCGTTTGATACCGATTTCGAAGTTGTGCGTCAAAATGGGTGGGCTACGTGAAGTTGGCCCAACTTTTAATTTTTTGGTCTCACGGTGAAAGTTTGGACTTGCAAATTCTAAAAACGGACTTGCAAATACTTGCAAATAACTTGCAAAATAATGGCATAATTTAAAAAAAAATTGCAATACTTAGGTGGGCCAACTTCACGAACGTTAATGATACATTATATTATTATTATTATTAGTAATTATAATAAAATAATCAAATAATATTGCGGGATAATAATAAAAAATAAAAATTTGTCGTTTACGTTCAATGTCATAATTTGTTGTATAAAATATTATATGTGTATTTACTATATACACATTAGGGTGGTCCTTATTTTTTCAATGTGATTTTTTTAATACAGTACCCCCTTAATTTGTTAAGTTATATGAGTAAGTCATATGGGTAAAATTTGGATGATCTCATTCAACCCCTTCTGGTGCCACATTAGGGTTGAAATTTGGAAAAAGAGGGTAATTTTTTGTTTTTTTTTTATTTAATTCAGAAGGTATTGTATTTATCGAAAACACGTAAACAACTAAATTATAGATTTTAGCATTGTCTATAAGAAAGCATATTACGTAAATTCTCGTAAGTCCATTTATCTTTAAGAAAACTTATTAATTTACAAAATATATAAGGAATAATAAATAAGGACCACCCTAATACACATTTTACGATATACATATGGTGACCAGGTATTAAAAAAAAAAAGTACAAAGTTCATAATATGTATTACAATATAACATAGATAAAAAATACAATATCAAGTATGAAACAACCTTTATTAATTTTTAAACATTACTTACATAACATATCATATATTTGTAATCTTAATAATAATTAAAAAATGTACCTATATATTGATTGATTTAAATCTTGTGACTTTCATAACAATTTTTCTTTTAAATAATTAACTTTTAATTGAGAAAACTGTAATACTTATCATATATTATCATCTTTTAAACCAAACATTTAACTTACCTTCTTAAAAAGAAATAAAATTTATCGTATTTAACAAACTAATTTATAAAACTAACAAATATTAATATTTTAAATATTTTTGAGATCTATGCATTTCTTTGACCAAATTTGATCTGTTTTCAACTTTTTAAACATTTCGTAACACCTTTGGACATTGAAAATAATCAAAAACTTTAGTATTTTTGACACATCACATTTTAACTTGAATATAATATACATCATACCTATACGTCTTACTAATTTTGTTCGTGTTTATACTCGTGCACTGCTAACTAAAACCGAAGTAATCTATAGCAGAGGTATTCAAACTGTGCGTCGCGGCTCCTAGGGGCGTCGCCGAAGTTGTCGAGGGGAGCCGCGTCTTTTAATTGTAGACCAATATATTTATATACCTAGGTATATATTTATTTTATTTTTTTTTAATTTAAGGTTTTTTATTCCAAATGTGTTGTATATTAGTAAATTACTAGTAAGTAACAAAAAATGGCGCGTTTACCTAGGTTAGTAATATTCATGTAAAATCAAATTTAAATTTAATGAACATTTTTACTATCGATATTTTACGAAAAACGTTTATTATTATCATCGAGGCACACTAACCGGTTGGGAAACGCTGAATTGTCTTTAATAATCATTCTCATTAACTACTTATTTAAAAACATTTTATACGTCATATGATACATTAATTATAAAAAAAAATTTCATACAATATAAACTTTCACTTTTTATAATTATTTATAATTTGGGAGCCGTCGACATTTTGCGAAGACACAAAGGAGCCGTGGGATGAAAAATTTTGAATATCTCTGGTCTATAGGGTGCCTTCGGAAAACGACTAAGGGTGCCGTGAGTCAAAAAAGGTCGGGAACCTCTGCCTTGTACCGTCGTCGTCGACCGTTAATGAATTCAAGTAGTCTGAATATTATGTTGCACGCGCGCGCGTGTGTGATACATTGTGATTTTAAGTGAGTGTAGGGAAAAAAAACTAATAAGATCTCTTATAACCTAATTTCTATTCCTGTGAATATCGTACGTCATTATATATGTTTTATTTACGCGCGCTAATGTATGATCGAAAAAAAAATATAATAATAATGAATAATGATAATAATAAATATGTATCGCTCGCCTTTCATTTTGACGGTTTGTACACGCAGTGCTCGGTGCACACTCTTCGACATCCCAATTATTATTATTGTCCAGTGTTGACGGGCATCGTGTTTCGAATCATTAAAACAAACGACCCGAACGTAAATTACGACACTTAACAACTGTGTAAAATCGTGATTTCATGTAGAATGTGTAACAATTATTATGATTTTTATATTGAAAAATGAAAGGAAGTCAATAGATTTCACTGCTAAAATAATAATAATAATACAAAATACTCTGTACAAATATTTCGGACAAGATAGTAACGATGTTAAAAAAAAAAAAAGTAATAATAATAAGATGATGAACCTGTTAAAATCAATAGATGATTAAACACCGATGTCTAATTTTTTTTTTTCAGCAATGAATTTGTATTATACGATATTATATATTATTATTTTTATATATAAAAGAGATAGAGTTATTATACTACGACTCACACAAGCCTCACATATAGAGGCGTAGATGAAACTCTCTGTAAATTGGGGAGGGGGGTGTTTCAAACCTCAAAATGTCGCAACGTTTCCTCGTCACAAATCAGTCAGCAGTTTCAATAATTTTATGATAAAATGCATGAAAAATTAAATTTACATTGGTTTACTTAAATTTTCTGAATTGAAAATTTTACAACTAATTATATATACGTGTTTATATTTGTTTTTCACATTACAGTACATTGAAAAAAAAAAATCATTAAAATAAAAAAAAATTATAAATGGATAATCAAATAGAAAAGTTTTTTTTATACATTTTTACTGCAAAATTGTTCTTTTTTTTCCGTTGACAAATCTATCTATGATAATAATAATAATAATAATAATAATAATAATAATAATAAATCTTTGTCATACAATTAAAGTTTAATCAATTAACTCACAGTTTATACGAATGAAACACAATTTTATTACAACATAAAGCAAACACTGTATGTACGAGCGTTTATATTATTCGTACGAAGTGAACATTCGTTCTGGTAAACTTTGCTGTTGACGGTCAAGAAAACACAGAATGATCGTGTCAACAGAACTAAATTGCTCAATTAATTATTAATGCACTTAATTATTATCATCTGTCGTTTCGGATTCCAGATTCACCGATTATTATATGAATATCATTTAACACAGAGTAATGTCAGCGCCGAGTTTAACCTTTGTGCCGCTGAAGCACTTAACGAATTGCTGCCTTTTAATATAAATATTTTTCTAATGTAATATTAAAAATATTTGCCACCCTTGAGAAATGGCCGCCTTAAGTAAGCACTAGATGATAGCGTTTACTCGGAAATATGGCACATGAGTAACGTAGAGTAAAAGGTATTACTGGCAAAATTACCGTTTATATTTGAATCGCCTACGTATATGCTATATTGGCACACAGGTCCTCCTGTAGGTGGGTTTGAATGAACGTGCGTCTGGAACACTTTCCCGCGAGATCGCATTTATATTATATTTTCGTTGTTTTTTATACGTGTGTGAACTGGACGAGTGTTCGCGTGCAGGCGTGAAAAAAATCCTCTAGACAAATTTAATTTGTCACGACTGCGCAACGTTCGAGTCGATCGTTCCTTCTCCGTCGGAGTATCGATTTTTTATTCGATAATATCGTGCTGGCTTTTTTTTTTTTTTACACGCGTTTACATAGTAATAACGTGGCCCGAAACGATTAAACGGTTATCGAAGTAAAAAAAAAAAAAAAAAAACAAATAAATAAATAAACTAATACCGGACGCACACAGTGTACGCGCAATATCATTGCGCATAAACCGCGCACACACACACACACACACACACACACACACACACACACACACACACACACACACACACACACACACACACGCACACTCGCATTAATATGATTCTAAAACAATAGCGCCGTCCAAAGGCTGTAAACACTCGTCAAACACGACGTATGATTATTATTTGTCCAAAACCGATTATTATCATACGCAGCTTTCCTTTTAAAAATTGACCTGCACCCACCACATGATTACACACCTACACACACCGCTATTTCTATTCCACCTCTATCAACCCGCCGTGCTGAAGCCGATTTTTCTTTTATCACATCCCTTCTGAATGGCTCCAATGATGCACCTGACCTCCTATCTTCCATATCCTTCCGTGTCCCCCCCCCCTCAAATGGTACAAGAAACCATTGCCCTCTTTCATTTACCACCTCATCACACCTCTTGTGGACAAAACCGTCCTCTTCATCACATGTTTGAGGATTTAAAAAAGTTTGGTTCTGACCACATTTTAAGCTATTGCATAGCTTTTATCGCGGGCTTTGAGCGCGGCGCCCGAATCAAGAAATTCCGTAAGGAAAAAAACCTAACACGCGTTTTTTTTTTTTTACGTATGGAGACACTTTTTCTTATCGAAATACTGGTCCAAAAGTTTCATCCAACAACTTTTTCAAATGGAAATTTTGTCGAGATGGTACTTTTGAGAGCTCATTTTTCGAATTTATCAATAGTTTTTCGAAGCGCGGGCGATAACTACCGAAAGATTGACAAAAAACGGGAAAAATGCCATATTCTCGATTTTCGTGAAATCTATTTTAGTTTTTTAGCCACAACTCCATCAATAATAGAACAAGAAACTTAAAAATTTTACAGACTACTAATAATAGTCACGCGCATACTCAATTAAAATTTCAAAAAAATATAACAACTTTTGACTTATTTATAGAACTTTGAAAATATTGAAAACTTCTCATTTTTTGGAAGTTTTTGCTTCGTTAAATTTTAACCTTTGGATATTAAGAGTTGAAAATTTAATACAGTTATATTCATAAGTATTTCAACCGATGATGAAAAAATATCGAAAATCGATAGTCACAATATTTTTTTGCGAGCGTTTAAAGTTTGCATTTTAACGAAATATCTTTTTTTTACATCAAATCACACACTTAAACGCACGTAAAAAATAATTGGTGCTTCCTAAGTTGATAAAAATGCTATGCAATAGCTTAACCGCGGCAGTCTCTGAGTGCCACTCGTTCTTAAATTATGTTTTTGTTATAATTTAACTGTTATTCTTTCTCTTTCTCTCTCTCTCTCTCTCTCTCTCTCTCTCACTATATATATATATATATATATATATATATATATATATATATATATATATATATATATATATATATATATATGTATAGTAATATGTTCAACTCAATTGTATTTAAATCATTGCCTGTTTAGGCGTAATAAAATTAAATAAATAAATAAATAATTTGTTGTTGTTGTTGTTGCTGTCCGAAACAAAAATCAAAATATTATCGCGATAACAGCAGACACAAACCGTCGTCGCGTCGGCGGAACAGTGCTCATCGTAACGTCCGAACGCCGAGTCCACGCGTAAAGTCACTCGAAAGAAATCTCTTCGGCGTGATAATCGGCGTGTAGGTACAAACGCGAATCGCACACGCACACACGCGCATAATATTCTTCCGTTACTCGGTTTGCATAACAATAAACGCACGCACACAACAACGCGACAACAATATAATCGTATTAACACTCAATACGCGAATGTACGAGTGTGTGTGTGTGTGTGTGTGTGTGTGTGTATACGGGTGCACATAGGTATGATAAATGCGTGCACCTATATTATAAAGTGTGTGTGTGTGTGTGTGTGTGTGTGTGTGTGTGTGTGTGTGTGTGTGTGTGTGTGTGTGTGTGTGTGTGTGTGTGTGTGTGTGTGTGTGCGTGTACGCCACCTTGCGCTCGTGTGTACTACACTTCGGTCGTACAAAACCGTTTTGTACGCGAACCGTGGAGTAAAACGTATGATAATATATTATTATTATTATTATTATTGTTATTATTACGTTTTGTATCCTTTTATTCTCAGTTCATTGCCACGGGTCGGCGTAACGCGCGGCGTTAACGGCGGATAACGCACAAATCGTCGGGATAATATCAAATAATGTCGAATAATAACGAATAATATCAAAATACAATATCGAATACAATATAATGTAGTAACGCATGTGGCCAAGGCGTTCCCCGCAGACTCCCGTGTCGGTCCTCGCGCGTACCTATACGTGATTCGTAAAGTGTCTGTGCACCTGTACACAGATATAATATAATGCTACGAGGTGTACGCGCAAGCCGTTTACAGTTTAGGCTCGGCCGAACCGTTTACCGGCGGTATGCAAATAATTACATTATTACGTCGACGTATACCCGGCCGTCTGTACGTTACGAGTACAACAACAATAATAATAACGTGCTTTATACACGCGTATCATGTTCACGGCCCAAAACGGGTTCCCGTCGGCGTTGTCACGGCGATTTAACGATATCCGCACCAAATTAATATTGTACCGACATGAACGCGTATTACAATAATAATAATAATAATAATAATAATAATAACTAGGGCTCGGAAGTTATTGCACTAAAAATCTTTAAAAATTGATTGCATTATTGCACTAAAAAATACCCAAAATTGCGTTTAAAAATTGCACTTAAAATATTTTTACATGGACTTTTAATTTAAAAAAAAATACTAATGGTATACGTAGTGATAATGCCTTATTTATTTAATTAGAAAATGACATTAGGTACAATTATAAATACGATTTTTTAAATATTTTAAAAATTAAAATTAAAAATGTAATTGAAAAAATACTAAATATAAAATAAAACTGGATGGTTAGGTTAAACTGGACGAAACTTTGGCCGGATTTTTATGAACCTGCAAGCAATTTTATCAAAATTTAAAAACAATTTTTTCTTTTTTACAGTAAAAAATTGTATACCTTAAAAACGATTGCACTGCACGATAAACGATTTCTTCATGTTCTCAAACTCACGTTATTCCTAATAATTGTCAAATAGGTATATAAAATTGTACTATAAATGAGAAAAATCATTAAAATTGCAATTAAATTTAAAAATGCCCAAAATTGCAAAAAATTGCATTGAAAACTTTTAGATTTTAATTCGTGCTCTTGAGAAACAAATTTAAAACGTACTTAGCAACAAATCCAAACAACAGGAAAAAAGTTGCAAATGCAATAACTTCCGAACCCTAATAATAACGATAACGATAATATATCCGCCCGACGACTCGCGGTTTCGTGTGTGCGACGTGGTGCACGAAACGCGCCGAACGCGCGAGTCGCTCGAACGGCGAGGCCGCCATACACGATCGGATTTCATGACGGATTTCGTCTGACGGATTAAATCCTTAGGTCCTCGACGGATTTGGTCCGTCGGACTAGGTCCTTTGATGTGTCCACTAACGTGAAAATAAAAGACGTCCGCTATTTTTCGCGGATCGAATCCACCAGCAGACCACGTCCGCTGGTCAGTGGAGGAAATCCGTTGATTTTTATGCCGAGGATCGAGTCCTTTGGCCTTTCAAGACGTTCAGAAAGATCTGCGGATTTATACAACGGACTACAGCTGGTTTATCAGTTATTATTGTTGTTATCACTCATCGTATGTGGTTTGAAAAATCTACGTGTCAATAAAATGTTATTTAATAATCATAAATTTTAAATAGGTATAGAATCGATATAACATAACTAGAGACCGGAATTATATGCATTAATATGCAGAAATAATTGAAAAATATGCTCAAATATGCATCATAAATTTATATTACTTTATACCTGTATATAATCAACAAAATATTTAAATATAAAAATGACATGATCATAATGTACTTTTTAAAATAATTTGAAGAAATAAAACATAACAAAATTATATATTTATATAGATGGGTTAGCAGTGTAGCCAATAAATGAATCCTAAATTTTTTTAAACCTTAAGACATGTATGTTTAATGTAGATAATTTCATTTGTCAGATAATAGTTTATCGAACTATATACGAGATAATATTCTATATCAGGTTGAGTGTTGACAGTCATTTTTTTTCACCAATATTTAAAAATTCCAGTTTCCAAAATGAAAACATGAAATAGTTTGATTATTTTACTATGACTGAATAAATATGCACATTATATGCATTTATGAACAAAAATGCCCCAACCCTCCAAATATGCAATTATATGCAAAATTAAATTTGGTCTATGGAATCAGTTAGGTCTGATTTGCTGACATTTCAAACCCTCGTATAAGTGCATACACTCAGTATGAACATGCAAATGCATAAAATTCCGGTCTCTAAACATAACATTATACCAATTGAAGGGTACAGGGGAAAAACGGTAGTAGTCGATTTCTTGCAATTTTGATTTTATGGTTTGATTTGACAGTACGTTAGGAGTAATATAGAGTGTTGAAATCGATTCAGTGAAAAAAGCTTTCAGTCTACTATTATTAAAGGGGAAATATTATGTATACTGATGAAGAAAGATTGTAGTCCATACGGTTGTGGTGAAAAAAAGGTTGAAGTCCATCTCCGAAATATTTGTTTTAATTTCCCCTTCTGTTGCACTCATTATTAAAAATAATCAAAAAAGATGTACTTAATTTAAAACAATTTTTACTAAAAGAAGAATCTCGAAAATTCTACGAAAATCTGAAGACAAAAGAAGACATTCAGGACAGTGAAGAAGAGTATATCGACAACATTCCTTTAGATGAAACTAAAGGTTTAAAAAAAAAATAGCATTATTTATGCAATTATAATTATTTATTTAAAGCGAAGAAATTTTGTTTTAAATAATGTGTACTATTAATTTTTTTAGGAAGAAATAATTATTTTCATATATTTTTGTACCTATCTCCTAAATTTTAGTGCTTTCTTCCTTAACAATAATAAATCGGGATTTACTGGGGAAAAAAGATTTAAGTCAATATTTTTTGTTTTGATGTAATAAACTTTTTTTTGTAATAAACATTCAAATTTTTGATTTATTTCAATTATTACTCAAAGTTAATACTTTGACTAAAATTATAATTCATAACGCGCTTTTTTTGTTTAATTATTGGACACATAGAAGTCTGTAAACTTTGTTTTTGCTCTCCTGAAAAATTTACGAAAATGGACTATTACCGTTTTTCCCCTGTACCCTTCAATTATTATATTTAAAATTGTTATTATAATTATTAGTATTATATAGTGTATTATAATAATGAATAAACATAATAATGTGCCTCCGAGAAAAAAAAAGTTGATAGCCGATGCAGGATTGATGGTCGGGTACCAATATATATCAAAAAGAAAAATGAGGCGTAAGTGGGTCAACAACTGGTTTGCTATAACAAACACTATAACACTAAACTATGCTAAACTAACTTTTGAATAAAATTAAAAAAATAACATTTTGCATTTCTGCGAATGATGGACAACAACTAAACTGTTTTAAAAGGGTGATGTAGATATCGAAAGAGAGTAAATTCCCTCCGCCAACATGCGGTATTTGATCGCAAAAACAATATCAATGATCTCGATCGGCGGATCCACGGATCAGCCGGTGTTAAATTGATCCCTTAGAATCTCTCGCACTGACAGAATTGGTTTTCGTACGAATTCTGCAGGATTCTCCACTCCATTTACCACCATTGGTCACCAGCGTATGGTTTTAGGGTCGAGCTTTGTGAACCGTTATCATCTAGTTTGGAGTAGTACCTTGAAAAAATTTACCTATAATATTCCGTTAATCGTATCAATTTACTCGTATTTTTACTATAGTATAAAGTCAATGTAGTTTATTTGTATTCGTTGTTAAATTTGTGCCGCTATGAAAATTTGTCGGCATAAAAATATGGTTTCAATCCACTATTCAGACTTCTAATCATTCAAAATGTTTTATAATTCACACAGTCATCGATGTAGTGATAGATGATACTCTATGGCCGGAACGGGGAAACTCAAAGTCACTGGAAGGCCAATTTATAGAACTTAAAAATCAAGTGGGCCGAAGAACATAAAAAGCAAAACAAAAAAAAAGGTTGATCAAATTTAAAATTTACTGTAGGCATTTATTTGTTATATTTAGAGTCCGGATTTGTATGCACTCAAAAAGCCTAAAATAGTATGCATTTATGCATCTAAAAACTTTTAAATATGCACTTGATATGCTCTTATTTTTTTAAATTTTATGCAAAAATATCCTCTTGTCCATAATATATGGATTTATTTGCATAATTTTGTATGCACTTAATTATGTTTTTTTTATTTTTTTATTTCTTTCATAAATAATAATTCAACTAAATTAGATACCTAGGTAACTAAATTTTTTGATTACAGACATCAACTTACAATATTGGCTGAGGAATAGTAAAAAATAATTAATAAAATCATATTAAATCTGTTTATACCATTTCTTTGGTAAATATTTTTGAATAAAAATACAAAATAAAGAAATTTAAAAAAACACGGTTTTATAAAATTTAATACTTTAATAGCTACCAAATATACTTGAATATGTAAACATTTTTAAATATGTCGTCATCCCTGAAATATGCATTTATATGCAAAATAAACTTTTTTCCATGCATTACCTTTTACACAAATCGTCCACATTTCTTACTGTCATCGAATTGCATACACTCATTACACATATGTAAATGCATACAAATCCGGACTCTAGTTATATTTATTAAACATTGTATCGATTTTGGCGCGGGCTTGTTGAAAGTGAAACGCGGGCCGCCAGTTGCCCATCGGTGCTCTATTAGGGCAACTACGAAAACTATGCGTTTCGTAAAAATTTATCTCTACAACAACAAATCAACAGTGAGCTCTAAAATCATCGATGTAGTGGCAGATGATATTCTATGGCGACGGCGAAAACTAAACGTTTTACGAAAACTTATCTCTACCATAACACACTATATTATAAGGTGTTGCAGATACGAATATTTTTATTGTTTGGTTATGAATGATGACAACTTTTTGCGAGGGAAAATGTGAGATGAGTTATAACTGTGTATTATTTGAACTATTTGTTTGTGACCCCTCCATAAGAATTTTTAAATGCGCCCCTGCGCGTACGTGTAACTACAAAGTACGAAAACAATCCGAACTTGTCCGGATTTCATCAACGTTCGTACGTGGGAAATGGGTAGTGAACATTTCATTAGTTTAAAATTTAGAAAATAATCAAACAAAGGGTAAAAAAATATGAAAATAAACCAAAAAAAAAAAAAAAAATAAATAAATAAATAAATTATGAATAATAAACAATAGACACTAAAATAAAATTTCCGAGAAAATAATACTACAAAAATAAAATAAATACATTTCTTCTACAAACAAGTTTCAAGATCACGCAAGAAAAAAGTATTGTAATAAACGATTTAAAATTAAATTGAATTAAAACAATTTTTTTTTCAAACATAATAATCAAAAAAGTATAACTGATCATATTATTATAGGCTCGATAACATTGTTCTTATTTATTTATCGTAATAAGCTTTTTTCCGCACCCATTCGGTTCTACTTATTATAACACAGAAATATTCGATTACTTTGCGCGTGCCGCCGTCGGTAAACAAATCAACAGCCGTAGTATTTTTAATTTTTTTTTTTTTTTTTTAGTAATGACATTGTGCGTTATTTGACAAAACGCCTTTTTTCACGTTTTTACACGTATATTATACAATTTCAAAAAACACAAGACACGTACAAAATGCAATACGCACAATAGAAAAATGAATAAACAATTATTTACGTTTTGTTTTCGTGAAGTACACAAAAATAAACGTACGGATTTTCCATGAAACCGAGTACAGATAAAACGAACAATACAACAGTGTCCAATAGTTAAAACTCGCGTGAGAGCAGGACACTCTACTCGTCACAATAACAAAAACGCGCGTCTCGACGTACTCGTGAGTTGTTGTGTTCAACAATACCAAAAGTGTTTACTTACACGTCTGTAGGCGGTGGCGTATTAACGGGGGGAGGGGGGGGGGTTCGACTCCTCTAGAAGTAGAAAAAAAAATTAAATTCACGTCCGAATTGAATGTACTGTATAATAACATGAGAATTATATTAACAAGATTCCAGACTCAAATACAAAATTTGCTATGAAATTGCGTTTAGAAGTCATAAATGACTATTATTATACGTAAGAATAGACTATTCATTTACTACCCATGTTATTGTGTATTCATATGTATTTATATTTTATTTCGTTATGACTTGTAGTTCAACGATATTGGTAAAGAGGGTCACTCACAGTATAAAAAAAGTATTACTGTGACCATCACCCCCCCCCCTGAAAATTTTGAAAATACACTACTGTCCGTAGGGTATATGCGATCGGAAACCGTTGTAAAACATCAGAAACGCGCCGGGAACCGTTTCGAGCTGTCTATTGCAGTGGTTCCCAATTAGTGTGAAGCAACGGACCCCTAGCTATAACTTAAATTGGTCCACGGACCCCTTTTTTTGTGAATACTTACTTTTCAATTTTATTTTATTATGAAAATGAAAAATAAATGAGCACGATTTATTTTGAATATTTAATTTTTAATTTTATAAACATTTTCGTAATATTATAGAAACAAATTTTCTCAAAAAAAAAAAATAAATAAAAAATAAAAATATTTATAAAAAAAATTGTTGGATTAAACATCTTCAAAATTGATGAGACAAGTGAAATATTTCTTTTTTGTTCATAATTTCGTCTAAGTCCGGTTGCATGCTTGATATTTCAACTCTTACATCAGCATCAATATTAAGTTTATTACGATATTTGTTTTTCATGTAAAATTAGGCAAAAAAAGATTGTTCACATATTTTGTATGTTGTGCGAAAGGGGATAATGTGTCTGAAAGCATTATCAGCCAGTTGCTTTTGAAAAATTAACCAAAAATCAATTAGGTTTTTATCGTTGAAAATATTTTTCATCGTTCCATTAGTTAACAAATCAATTAATTCATCTTGTTCCTGTTCTGAGAGATTATCTATTTTTTCAATTTTACAGAAAAAATGATTTCTTATCCACGTATTGTTTGGGTCAGGTTGATGAAAATATATAACAACACAACGCGGAGGACCCCCTAAAATCAACACACGGAACACTGAGGGTCCGCGGACTACCTATTGGGAACAGCTCTGGTCTCTTGGATTCACGCAGTCTATACAGGTGTACTGTCTGACGACGAGCGTACAGACTACTGTAAAGACGTTCGCCTAATCGTTTTTATCCGGACGGCCGCGACACGCAAAGAACTGCAGTGTATTATAATGTATTATTATTATCGTCACTCTATTATTATCGTCGTCGTCGTCGTCGTCGTCGTAGCGATATTACGCGAGTTCGGTCGTCGTCAGAACGCCTCTCATCCCGAACGATCGTGTCCGCCTGTTAGCGACCTCGTCGCGGACTTTGCCGCGCAGTTATGTACGCCGCGCGCGCACTACACGGGAATCGGTGTACGTCGATATGTTTTCGTTCGCGAGCACGACGGATTCGCGAGAACGCGTTTTCTGCGGTCTTGCGGCGTGTTCGGCGTAGCGAAAAATAACAATGGCACCTGCGAGCTGCAGCTGCGGCGGGCCGGGCCGGAACCAGAGGAGGCGCGCGCGGACGCCGGCGACGAGACGGCTGCGATTACATAATGAGCGTACGGCAGCATCTCCATCCGTCGGCGGCGGCCGCGAGAACTTTGACCCGATCGTGTCCGGTGATCCGGCGAGTGATTCGGCGGCGGCGGCGGCGGCGTTCAAGTCTCCGCGCGCGACGACGACGCACAGCGGTAACAACGATAATATGATCGTGATATATATATATATGACGTATACATTGGCGGTGCACGAGCAATAGGCACGCCGCGGCGGCCCCGCAAACCCGCGTGAACACACGCACAAAACACTATGACACGCACTTGAGTAACGATAATAATAATAATAATAATAATAAGTAAAACTAATCCCGCGTTCGACTCGACATAAAAAATATCGACAATGAACAAATAAAGCAAGTGCAACAATTATTCACATACCTAGGAAGCAATACATATAACAGAGGATGGCCGCAGCAAAACAAATACAGTGGAAATCGGTAATAACGAGTTTCAAGGGCCAGCTAGTTTTTCTCGTTATAACCGGTAGCTCATTATATGCGGTTAGAACGAACATTCGTTGTAACCGATTAAAAGCGGAAATACAAAAATAAAACCGACGACTTTTTTCGATTTTAGATACAAAATTTTTATTTGAGATTAATTTATACATGCATGTAATGCATACATTAATACATACATTTATTATTATAATTGGAGATTTAATACATAATTATAAAACACTTGAATTAATTTAAATTTGATTTATTTTCTTAAAATAATCTTTGATTGAACTCTGCTTCGTGTTAGAGTTGATCGATGTTTCTAATAAAGACAACGTTTTTCTTTCTGCATCTGCTCCTTCATATTTTGTGTAATAAAATCTTATGAAAACACCAGAATATGTAAGAATAATGTTTAGTATTAATAAATAATCCATATCTACACAACTAAAGATAACGTGTGTCAATGATTAATCGACCTGAATACGAAAATAGTTCTTATCTTACATGTACTTGTTCGTAGTAACCGGAAGGTCGTTGTAAACGTTATATTTTAACATGCAATCACATGTGCTCGTGCCGGGACCTAAAGTTTTGCTTGTTGTAAGGAGTATCTCGTTCTAAGCGATGCTCGTTATAGTGATTTCTACTGTATAATCTGTAGGATAGCACAGGCGAAAGGAGCATTTCTAGACAAAAGCCACATACTAACTACCAAAAGTGTCGGCCTGGAGATAAGGAAGAAATTCCTAAATAGTTATATATTTGGAGCGTTGCGCTCTTTGGATCCGAAATCTGGACAGTAAACTCAACGGAGAGAAATAGACTAGAAGCCTTCGAGATGTGGTGCACCAGGAAAATGCTTAAAATATCACGGAATGAGAAGGTAACGAATAAAGAAGTACTAGGCAAAATAAAGGAACAACGACAAATACGAAAATGTATTCAATCAAGAAGAGGCAAGATGATAATAAATAATTTATTTATTAGAAGAAAACGCCCAAAAAGGGCTTAGTACAGTAATAGTATCAAACTTAATAGCTAAGGATGACATCAAACATGTAAACGAATAATACAAGTAATAACAATATAAAACATGACATTCAGTATACAATCAACTATTACTACTAATAATAATAATAATAAACCCCTAGTTAGGGCTAAGTACAGATGATGTGGGTTATACTTATTTGCTATAGTTAACACAATTATTATACGATTACTTATGCTAATAAATTTACAATAAGAATGATGAAAATGATAATAACAAAGATATAATAAATATGATAGGACACATATTAAGGCATGAAAGCTTATTAAAGAAAATAATTGAAGGAGATGTTGAGGGACACATTGCAAGAGGAAGACCAAGAGCAGAATACATGACACAGATAATGCAGGATACGAATAAGGGAAGTTACAAGGATCTAAAAGAATTGTGCAACGATAGAGAAGCATGGAGAGCTGCAACAAACAAATCTACGGATTTATAAAAAAAAAAAAATAATAATAATAATAATAGTAACGTACAATGGTGGCGTGACTAGGATTCGTGCGAAAAAGGACGTTGTGGTACGCACACGTGACCCTCGTGTTGTATCCGACGATGCCCCACGAAGATTTTTCCGTTCGAATTATCAATAAAAGTAATCAAACCCTGTTTTTTTTTTTTTTTAAGTGACTTTTTTTTAGAGATGTAAAATTTACGTAAATTTCTTTCTCTTGGTAATTTACCGATGAAAATTTACGTGAATTCTAGAAATTTGGTAAATTTTCATAATTTTTGTATGTCTCAATAGGGACATCCCTGGAAACTATACGCTTCCTCTTTTTCACGGATTTATAATTATTGTAACTCTCATTTTTGTTATATACTGCATGGGTCTGCATGGAATCATAAATTTAACATATGGCTTTTACAAGTACCTAGTAGTGTATTATACTATTATTGACTTTTGTTTGTATTTTGAAGTATTTCAAATCAGATTCATTAGGTACGTTGACATAACATCAACAAAAAAAAAAAAAAAAAAAAGTAAATTTTAGTCTTTTAGTTTTCTTTGTCTTTTTTTCTAGTTATTAACTGAACGTTTGACGTTTTAAGTTTTATAATGTAAACTATTCCATTCGACTGATAGGTTATGAATATTCAACTCATTAAGACGTTTAATTTGAGGTGTCACATGTTCATTTTTACGGTGAAAAAATATTTACCAGTAAAAAAATAATTGGTAAATTTATTGAGCTCAATTCTCTACTTTTTTCATTCTTCATTATGGATACATAAATGTTTTAGCAAACACTTTTATAATACGTTACGATAGGCATTTTACAGAGTTTGTTTTTTGAGCGTTTCGACTTTTTATTTTATTTTTAATAATATTTTCTGAAAAAAATGGTGAAAATCGTCGTTCGTTTATAAAAAAACGTGCAACAACGCTTTTAAGGAAAACAAAGTTCATAAAACGGTTATCGTCGATTTTCATGGAAATAAAATGAAAATAATTATTTTGAATTTTTCACAGAAACACAAAAAATTAGTTGAAACACGAATACTTCCGGCGATATTCTCCCTGTGAGTCATAAACAACAATTTGATTATATTTATTGTCTCTGGAAATATCGCAAGGTGCAAATCCCCGGTATACACCCTGTATAACAATAATTGTAAGTACCGTATATTTATGGATTTAAAACGTTTGCGACAAACTGTAAAAGTGTGACTCGTGTAAAACGACGACGTGACGGTGGTGACTCGCGGACTGCGGAGCGACAGGTGGCGATTTGTTTTTGCCGTTTTCCAGACGGATTTCAGCTGTGCCCGCTCGTCGAGTACCGCTGCGGAAACGTACACAAAGCCGCGTGACCGACCCGTTTACCCGTCGCTCGCTTACTACCGTATCGTAGCGCCGACCTGTAAAGCGATTAAACACGTCGGTCGCATGAAAACCGCCGGAAATAACGACGGAGTATACGTACGCCGAGCGATGTTATAATATGGAATCTAGGAAAAAAAAATCCCTGGAAAAGAAAAACGAAAAAAAAGCCCCGTATCAACTAAATACATAATTATTCTTTTTTTATTCAATTTTTAAACAATATACTAATTTGTAAATAATTATTCACGTAATTATCATAAAAATATTTACAAAATTATACGCAATTTAACTTATTTTAATTTAATCTTAAACATATCTAAAATATTACTCATTATGAAATATAATTTTCGTTGGTTAGGTTGCACTTAATTTTTAAAATGTGAACAAATCAACAATAATTTAATAGCATTGCTTTCTAATGTCGTGACTGATCTAATGTAGTTAGCTGCCATTAAAAAATCTAATATACTTATTTCGTTATTTTTAAACTTTAAAACCACACCACATGAACGAAAAATCCGTACTGAAGAGAATATCATACCTGTTGGACGTTGGTATAGGTGCCGCATATACGCTTATAATTCAAAATAATCAACACAATAACTATATAAGATAAGATACAGTCTATAATAAAATAACGTTTTATTAGGTAGTATAATATGTACTTTTATCTCTTAGGCCCGGCGCCCACCAAAGTAACATGACGCGTGATATGACCAACAAGTAACAAGTGATATGTTTTATTTAGACCAAAATGACGTGATTTTCTAATGACAAATAATTTCTATGTTTTTTTTTTTCATTTCCCATCATGTCGTCTGAGGACGAAGGCGTTCTTGCTGCTGTAAATTTAGTAAATTATTTAAATTACAATCAAGGTTCTTTAGTGCGAAAATACTGGGTCCATCCATTTTGGCGCAAAAATTGCTCTTCTCGTGGTTTATACTCCGTGTTCAAAGAGCTAGATGATCCAGATCGTTTTAAAAGTTTTTACAGAATGGAAAAATCGACATTTGAAGAGTCGGAACTATTCAAAATGAATATTAAAAAATCAAAATCGCATAACTAGTAGGTTTTATACAGGTATAGTTAATTTTTTAATGTGTATTAACAAGTACTTACTAATAAATATTTTTGTACTTCTAAAAAAAAAAGTTCTTTATACTTGTGCACTTTGTTAACTTGTATACTTGAACTGTTTACCTACTATTTACTCTACTTTGTATTTTGTATACTGTACGTCGTCACTCCGTCTAGTGCATATGCATTTTCATGTGACAAATGACAAAAAGTAGTGCAAGCGCTATTATTTCTGCGACAAGCAACAACAATTTTTAAACATGAAATTACATGTCGATTTGGTGAGCGCGATAAAGTGATTTTCGGTTATAATTGTTTATATGAAATTAGATGAATGACACGTTACTAACACGTCACTTGTCATATCACGCGTCATGTTACTTTGGTGAGCGCTGCCCCTTATACATTTCAAATGTATATTTACACCTATAGCTCAAAATGTTATTATTTACATAGTTATTCTAACACAAATTAAACTAATTTTTTTCCGGGGCTTTTTTTTCCGCAGCTTTTTTTTTCGAAATACCGTTATCTGCGACGTTAATGCTCGCCATCGGAACGGGAAAACGCGGGTTGGGTCCCGAGATATTTGATCCCTTAAAAAAGCCACAGATCATTTGATAATACTCGAATCGGGTCCGCGGTAATATTGAAAATTATTTTAATAAGGCATTAAGACGTAAAACACTATGTAATCAATGATGGACGATGTGTCTTATCAGTGCCAAGCACTTGGTAAATGTTTATACAAATCAAAATACTAGGGAAATTTATGACTTATGAAAAAAAAACTAACTTTTTTTTACTGAGTTAAGTTAAATTTATTTTCTATATAACTTTAATTTAAATTTATTTTAGTTCATTATTTTCATTAACTTGCCCACCTTTGCATAAAATATACCGGGACCCAACTCGAGTTTGTCCATCGGAACCATTCGATACGTCGATCGAGAGATTTTTTCACATTGTGGTTCCCGCGCGCGCTCGTAGTCACGTTTTTTACCCGACGCACTGAACGGTTTTTGTTTTGATTTTTTTTTTTGTTTTGAAAATATTATAGTCACGACGATAATTATTTAGGGAAATCGGTGACGAGGATGTAATTCGCCTTAGCGACGTGTGTTATACCGCGTGGTTAATACTTACACCCACGCGGTCGACTTACGCGTTATAATTATTATAAGATATAATTTCGGTGTCGATTTCGTTAAGGTTTTACAATTTACACGACGTCAAATGTTTTTGTTGAAAATTTATACTTTTTTATACGCGGCAAAAGATTAATATCTCGTTGGCTTCATATTACTGTTACAGACAATTGAAAAATTAATTAAAAGTTAAATTAAAATATGCAAACGTGGCCCACGGAGTGTTGTCGGTTAAGTTGTATCGACAACACGTTTCGATTTCAATAACAGTCAACAGGGTGAACAAATTATTCAACGACCCGGTCGGAATATTTTCGAATCACAACGATGACGATAATTTTCGAAAGCAAAATCGATCGTTAACACCAAGTACCAAGTATCGATATTAATATTCCATGAGATTTTTAAATGCTATCGCACATATTGATTTCCTATTTATTAGATACGCATTTGTTCGTTTCAATGAATCAAATACTATTACCTATTGTCTATAAAAATCATGTAATTAATTTTTTTTTTTTTTTTGTGATTCGAGTATCGACATGAGAAAAAAAAACACGTTTTGTTTTATTTTTCACTGTATATATTAAACGAGCGTACGTTTGTTCGTGTGTAATCAAAACAAACCATATAATTTCGACGTGTGTCGATGATTTCGTATTAATTTACGGCTAGGTTTACTATGTACTTGTATATTTATATACATATTATATCGTTGTAGCGTTTTTGAAATTTAAAAATATAATTATTAGATCAGCTCGTTACGATAGATTCCGTTTGAATTAAAAAAAAAAAAAAAAAAAAAAAAAAACCGTCTACGGCTGCGATTGCTAGCGTTTCGTTTTGCCGCGTGATAAAAACCGTTCTATACGTATACATAGTAGATACGGGTTTACTTAGCACGTTGTCGAGTACATTCGACAACGGTACTCGGAACGTTTGTCGAATTGTTTGTTTTTTTTTTTTTTTTTTTTTTTTTTACTCCCGATGCGAGTCACTGATTAATCACGTGTAAAACGGTCAACGCGAGTGTAACTTTTGTGTGCGTGCCGAGAAAACTGTTGAATATCGGTTAGTCGGTGTGTCCGAACAGCAAATATTTGATATTATTGTTGTTGTTACTCGTATTCGGCTACGGTATTACGGTACAACAACTGTTACAACGAAAATAAATCGGTGTGAGATATCAATACGAAAAACAAAAATTCCTATAATATTTTATTAGTTATGCAACGTGAATTTTCCACAAAAAGAACGCAATGGATATTTATTCGTCATGGGAGTCACTTCATAACCGTTAAAAAAAATAAATAAAAATAAAAATAAAAATATCATTCGAATCATTTTTATTGAATTAGTTGAGCCATTCGTTGTGCTGATTTTATTGTGTTAAACGTTATGAATATGTTAATAAATCAATGATTTTATAAAGTTGTTGTCGGGTACTTCAGGTCACTATGATATAGAACTTAATGTGTAAAAAAAAAATAATTTGTGTAAAAAAAACTCGAAATCAATTTAATTCAATATACATATTATTATCATTGTAATTACAAAATATTAAATAATGTAAGAAATAAATTTAGACTCCTTAAGTGCGTTGAAAGATTCGAAAGAAGAACAAATGAAAACCTCCGGCAGCTCTACAATAATTCAAGTCTACGACACTTCTTAGACAGGAAGAAGTTGGAACGGGCAGGTCATGTCTGGTGAGCCGAAGGCTTGCTAATTGAGAAAGTCACGGAAAGCAGGATAACGGGAAAAAGACCAAGAGGCAGACCTCGGCAAAGATGCAATGATAGAATAGAAAGAGACCTGAAAAAAGTCAATCCATTGCTAGACATGGATGCGGCACTGGATAGAGAGATGTGGAAAGGCATTTTAGAAGCGGCGATGTACCTGAATGGACCGCTATAAGCCTGAGAAGAAGAAGAAGAAGAAGAAGAAGAAGAAGAAGAAGAAGAAGAAGAAGAAGAAAAAGTGCGTTGATACATCAGTTTTTCTAATCACGATAATAACACGTGCACGTGATCTGCGTGAGTATTTCAAATTTTTCAAAACAAATTTTTCGGTAAAATATGCGAATTTCAATAATCCAGCGTTCTGTCGATTACTTAAAAGTCGGGAAAACACAAACGCCGCCGTCGGGAAATCGACGAGCAAAGCGCGTGGAAAATATTATAATCGTTATTGCTCATCGACTAATTATTATTACCCGTCTACGAATTATTCGTTTTTCGTCCGTAGCTCGTGTAAATATTTCCTGTTCCGAAACGATTCGCCGGCGTACGATAATTATAATAATAATAATAATAATAATATTTCTTTATTACGGAAATAAATCCCAATTACAGTTTTTTTTTCATATAATATATATATATATATATAATATATATATAACATATTGCACACATACATTAACAGTAAATGAGTTATAATATATAACAATAATTTTAATAACAATGATAATAATAATAATAATAATAATAATAATAATAATAATAAAAATAACTTAAAATTCAAAGAACAAATAGGTATTAATAACATACAATAAATATTTAAATTTCTATTATAAAAAATACAATGAAATAAAACGAGATATTAATTTTATTTCTAGTACCTAATTTGTTATGTATTTCTCAGAACATTTGACATAAAAGTATTTAGAGAATTACCAAAAAAATTAATATTTTTTATAGAGTTGCCTGTGGACATTAAAATATTGGATGGAGAATTCTGCATATAGTTTATAGCTGAATGTTTTATGTAGAATACATTTACAGATCGGTGGTTTATTGAATTTATTTTACAATTTATATTTTGTAGTAATTCCGGACAATCAATCATATTATTTAATAATTTGAATAAAAATTTTGATTTAATTTGCATAAATCTTTGTCCTAGTGATTGCATATTTAAAAACCGGATTGTAACATTATAATCAGAATGGGGTGTTCTATAAACAAAACATTGATAGCGTAAAAATCCAATAAAATTATTTTGAATTTTGTTTAAGCCTTGGATTTGCGTTACTAAATATGGATGCCAGATTAGGAGTGCATAATCAAAATGTAAACGGATTAGTGAGTACCTAGTATAATGTTATTAACGCAGATTATATTACCATACGCGAACTGTTGGACGACAAGGCGTAGCTGAACTTTGCGCAGCAATAGATCGAAACGGTAAACACTTGGTCGAGATTCGTGTGCATGTCGTTTGAAGGATAAACAATTTTCATCGTGTCCCAAGTTACCCAACTTGGGAGAAATTCTAGGAGGGCAGTATTTATTTTTAACCAAAATTTCCACTATATAGCGAAAAACTCCAAAGCCTACGCTTACCTAATTTGAAAACTGTGCGCACCATATTTATTTTGAAGGACTGGAAAAATTTAGGTTTACTGTCTAATTTGTACTTCCACTTTTACATTTCAATGCTCAAATATTTTCAAATATGACAAGAAATATATTGCGATTTTTCGAATCAGTGTTTAGGTACTGTATAAACAATATAATAAACGTTATATATACCTAGTTTAGGTACACATAGATACAACTGTATGATGTTTCATACAAAATGTAGAAAATATTATAACATGTTAAGATTTTTAATATTTAGAAATAAAGTATTTTATTAGTTTGATTTTAAATTAAAATTTGAATTATAACTGATGGTGGAGGGGGCAAAATAATACCTTTGCCCCTCCAGTTAAACGCCCGGGGGGGCAGTTGCCCCTCCTTGCCCATCCCAGATTACGCCTATGATCGTGTGCTCATAACCGACGAGAGTCATTGTTTACCGCAAACGACGTCGTTACGACTATGTGTATTGTGTTTATTGATAAATTCTATATTTATCGAAAACCTAAGCTCTTTGATCGAAATTACTCGCATTTTTTCGTAAAAAATCCGCGCAAATACGTTAAGATACGATAGCACGCAAATACAGACTGTCGACGTCGAAAAGCATGTGCCCATTCATTTCGCTATCGTTAGATTATTTTTATTGTTTTCATAATAACATAATAATATCAGCGTTTCGAACGCGCGCCACAGAGTGAATCGGTAATCGTTATAGTCGAAAAAACCGTTACCGTAAATCGTATCACTCCGTTCATTTGTGACTAACGAACAAAATAAAAAATACTGCCGCCGCCGTCCAACGAAAACGGAATCGTTTATTTGACTGTCACGATAACCTGTTGTTGTTGTTGTTGTGAAATACAATTGAATTTATGTTAACAGTGAAACATTTTCTCGATAAAAACGCTCCGTCGTATCCCGCGAAGAAATGGCAAAGTAAAAAACTTTGGTCGTTTATAAGTTCTTTAAGCGTTATGAAGATGTGATATCATGAATAAATCAAATGAAAAAATCGTGTACTTTAATAATGTGTTAACACCAGAATCAACGAGACAAATTATTATTACGAACTAATTGCATCCTTATAACTATGGCTTGGCAGTTATAGGAGCCAAAAAAGGTTAAATATATGAATGCAATCATGCGTGAAATATTGGATAGTTAAAAAAATTATTCTCGATTCCGAAAAAAAAAAATAAAACTGATGTTGTAAATAAATTAATAATGTACACAAAAACTATTTATAACAGACAAAAATAAATAACTGGTTGGCATTTTAACATCTTATTGAGCTGAAAATAAAACATAAAATATTTTTTCAGTATTTTTGAAATTACCAAATAAATACATGTTTTATAATAGCTGTTAAATTATTGCATTCAACCACCAATACTTTCAACTTGATAATTTTAAATTTTATTTTCAATATTAATTGAAACATACAGATTAAGAGAGAAAAAAATCAATTTTTTTCAAAAATTATTAAATATGCACATGAAAATTAACAAAACATGCACTTTTTTCCTAAAATTGACCGAATATGCAAAATACACGATTTTAATTTTCAATTTTTTAATTCACGCTAGTACAGCTCGGATTTCTAGCTTGGTCTACGATAAATCGAGAGCATATTGAACAATTAATAAATTAAATTAAACTTAAATTAAATGACTTAAATTAAAAAAAAATGACGCTAACGATTACATAAAAACACTCATATTTAGATATAAACGGGAAGATTTTGTAAGTTGAGTCGACCTCTGACCGTTCGTAAATTCCGCAGGACCCTCCACTGCATCGAATTCGCGTATCACAAGAAATATGTCTGCACGACTGTCACGATATAGTATGCCGTGGATAATATAATATTATTCTATTGATTTGATATTAATTATTTCGTACGACGGCGAGATTTCAAGCATGCCGTTAAGGACGAAACGCGAGGCGTTAGGCGCGTCGATGTCTGTTACGCGATCGGGCGTTGTGGTTATGACCTTTTTGAGTATATTATCATCTTCAGCCCTCCAAATATGTCCAAACCACTCCGTTCTCCTAGTTCTTATAAACGTTAATATTGTTGGTTTTCCATACAATCGGTACGAATTTTCGTTTTTCCACCTTTCGAATGTTCTTAGATCGGGATCGTACACCGGACCAAAAATTTTTCTCAAAACCTTTCTTTCAAATATTTCCAATTTTTCGTTATCATCTTTCGTCATAGACCAAGTCTCACATACGTAAGCAGTGGCGTATTTACGGGGGGGTCCCGGGGTCTCGACCCCCCCAGAAGAAAACAAAATTAAATTTACGTCAAAAATGAAATGTACTATATAGTAACATAATAATTATATTTACAAGATTCCAGACTCAAATACAAAATATTTTATAAAATTGTGTTTAGAAGTCATAAATGAATTATTAGGTAAGAATAGAGGAAGAGAATATTCTTTTACTACCTAAATTATTATGTATTTATCTATATATGTTTATTTATTTATTTATATTTATATATACATATTTATATTATGTTATAATTTGTAATTCAGCGATAATGGTGAAGTGGGTTACTCAGAATATAAAAAATATTTTTTGGACCTCCCCCCCCCCAGAAAAAATTTGAAAATACGCCACTGCGCGTAAGTAACTATTGGTCTCGGATAACTGCTGTAGAGCGGTGTTTTCGACCTTCTCGACAGCGATTTAGATTTCAATAACTTTTGGATGCTACGGTGGCATCGGTTTCCACTCGGTAAAGCTGCCATATCTACCGCACGGTATACCGTACACACGCGCGCACGGCAAGTGTGTGACATACTCACTGGTCGGGCATATAGCGGTAAACCGTTTGTACGTTTTGTATCACACGATTGTTTCACACGTATTTTCGCGCCACCGCGGTCCGTTTGCGCGTGTATTGTAAAACGCGTGCTGATACTGCCACCGCTAACACGTTATGGAACTAATCTGTTTTGGCACCTTACGCGATTTTTTTCTTCTTTTATTTCTCTCTCTCTCTCTCTTTCTCTAAAGACAACGGTTTTCATTGTGTTGTGTACACATTGTTCGGAGTCGGATGAAAAAGAACCGAAGAACGTTTCAGACGAATATCGCACCACCGATTCGCGGCACGTATATATATATATACATAATATATAATATTATATATATATATACCTATATATACACCTGCCGTCTTGTTTACATTTTCCGCAGGAGCGTAAAAATTGCATTCATTTTATGCAATGAAGCTTAAACTCGTATTAAGTCATTCACTTCCACCGCGCTACGCGTCGTAACAGCCGCAGATAACAATGTTAAATAATTTACTGTTTCGGCGGTTCGGCGGAAAGATATACGTATATCGTGACGGGACTCGGTTGGCGTTATGTTTCAATGTGTCATTGTTTCTGGAGAAAATAATACGTCTTACGTAACAACGGACCGTAATAGTGCCTTCGGTCGTTTTACCCCGAGTAATTGACCTTTTAATTATATACGTTTTCACACGTCTTTACGGATAAATTCCTTCTGTTTTTCGGAGGCGTGCAGGCATACGAAAAACGAGTTCCCGCGTAAGTCGAAGGCGAATAATGCGTTTTTCCATTTTAAACCCGCAGTCGACTTCTCGCCGTAGTAGAATAGACAGGAGAAGAATAATTTGTTTTAAACACTATGTAAATAGAACGGTGTGGGGAACTCGGGGCGCGTGCAGATTAAGTCGTAAGTCATGGACGACGTAGCGAATTTATGGGCGTCCACACGAGGCATGAGGGAGTAGTAATAAAATACGGGGACTGGACCCCAATTTTTTTTTGCCCGTGATTTCCAGCGGAACACAGAAAAATTTGGCTTCTTCACTAAAAAGTGTTTAGTGAATATTTATTGAATTCAATTAGTGTTATAAAGTAGCTGATATTAAAAAGCCAGGTTTTGCACCCGAATTCACCGGAAACCTGAAAAAAACCCGAATTATTTCAAAAAACCGAACCCCATAAGACCGGGATAATTTAAACACCAGAAACAGTTGAAAACCCGAATAATAAACGCAAAACCTGAAACCTTATTCCAAGGCTTTGCACCCGAATTAACCCAAAGTCTGAAAAAAACCCGAATTGTTCTTCATTGTTGGAAAAACTATTATATAAAACTATTATAGAATAAACCCTAGGTCAGTAACACATAATTAACATAATTATATTAGTATAAGGTCACATTCAATTTTCATGTCTTTTCGTCAAATATTTGAAATATTATTAGGAAAAAACCGTAAAAATGTTTAGAAAATTAAAGAATTCGAAGTACAAAAATTGAGAATTTTTTTGAAATTTTTGTCAAACACGTAAGAACCTATTAATAATATGCGGTGAGAATTAATTTCAAGTTTCTAGTGACATTTGCTTTTGGCGTTGTGACTAAACAACTAAAATCGATTTAGTGCGATGTTGTCGTTCACGACAAACTTTACCGTTTTTACTCGGTTTTTCCTTGCCACTGGAAAAACTATTCAGAGTGAAAAACGAAGTGTCAAAGGAACCATCCACAGGCTTTTTCCGATCTGTATAGATTTGCCGGACAGGCGTTTGGACAAAGTCAAGTGTGCCGAAATATGCCTCCGGAAGACAAAAAAAGAATATTACTCCGAGTTTTATACCGCGCATACGCTATGGCGTGAGAAATCGGATACGTTTACTATATGTCTGACAAAAAAATACCTAGAGTATCAACGACGTTTTGATGCAATTTCGAGTTTAAACGTGATCGAAACGACCGAGAACGATTAGACTGCCAAGTGTCGAACTCGAATCACTCGAACGCTTTGGTGGAACCGTAGCGTTTATCACACCTCTTGTGAATAGTGTCGTACTAACGAGAAACGTAAAAGTTACGCGACAGCCGCCTGCAGATCAAATCGCATCGCGTCTTATAACGATTTTCGAAAAACACTAATCGACGCTTTTGTATTGTAATCGGCGCAGAAATTTATCGGAAGTCTGCCAGTCAACATCGTTGATGTACGACGAACGCGGACTCGAACGAATACCCACGATGCCACGATGGTCCTGTTCAACTGGAACGTCCGCGGTTTAATAAATCAAAGGAACGCGCTGCGCACGATGCATTTGAATCGCCATAAAGTGGATCAGCCGACACACACCTACAAAGCCGGATTAAGAGTCAGAGTCGCCCTGGAGCAATATATATTTGATAGGAAATTTTTTATCAAGAAGTCGTTAAAAACTTAAAACAGCTGTAATATGTATTTCATGTAATACTGTATGAATAATTTAAACAATTTAAAAAAAAATACATTCGGTACCTTATATTATAACGTAAATAACTACTACAAGTTTAAAACCTTAATTATTTTATCTTAATATATATAAATCTCGTGTCACAATGTTTGTCCTCAATGGACTCCTAAACCACTTAACCGATTTTGATGAAATTTTTTACACTGCGTGTAATTTGGTCCAACTTAAAAGATAGGATAGTTTTTATTTCAAATTTTTTAATACATTAAATATTTTAATTAACTTTTTAATAAATTTGTATAATTGCATGGTGTATTTCGGGTTTTCCCGTGACCGACCGCGACAGTATCTATATAGCTAACTGTAATCTGACTTCTTTTCTATTGTGTGTGTTTTATCGTCGGCGGCGTGTAGATATGAATTGTTCCGAGAATTATCTCCATAATATATAGGATAGTTTTTATCTCAATCTATATATATAAAAATTTCGTGTCACGATGTATGTTCGCGATAATCTCCGAAACTACTGGTAATATATAGGATAGTTTTTATCTCAATATTATTTTTTGCATTGCAATTATTGTAATAAAGAAAGTTATAGAATTTTCGATAAATGTTCAAAGGTATAAAATGCGAAGTTCGGTACGACGCATTCATCAGTTAATATAAAGCGCCACAATCTGACCGAGTCAGTCATTATCGAGTTAATCGCGCCGTCTCGAGTTTCGTTTGTTATTTTTATTTATACAGTTTAATTTGTATTGGTTTAGTGTAAATGAACTAATTGAGAGTGTCTTTCCGGATATATTGAATTATTATTTAGATCACAATTGGCTCTGTAATCGTGCTATTTTGGCAGCAAGAAATGTTGATGTGAACGAAATTAACTTCCATATACAACAGATTTTGCTCGGTGATTTGATGTCTTTTAAATCAATCGACACAGTTATTGATGAAAACGAAACCGTAAACTTTCCAACTGAATTTTTGAATTCTCTGGATTTACCAGGAATGCCACCACACAACCTTCAATTGAAAATTGGTTCACCAATCATTCTTCTACGTAATTTAAACCCACTTCAATTATGTAACGGTACACGTTTAGTCATAAAAAAAAATGACCGAAAATATTCTTGAAGCAACAATTTTGTCGGGAAAATTTAAAGGAGATATCGTCCTGTTGCCACGTATTCCACTTATGGCGTCGGAATCTCCAATACCGTTTAAAAGGCTCCAATTTCCGATTTGTTTAGCTTTTGCGATGACCATAAATAAATCTCAAGGCCAAACAATGTCTATTAGCGGTTTGGATTTGGAAAACACATGTTTCTCACATGGACAGCTATATGTTGCCTGTTCACGTGTAGGAAAACCATCAAATCTCTTCGTGTTAGCGAAAGACAGGTTAACCAGGAATGTTGTACACAAAGTAGTACTTAGATAATTTTTAGTTTTAATAATTTAATTTATTTTGTAAGTAGGTCACTGATTATAAACTATAACTATGTTGGTTTGTGCTTAATTTCAACATTTAGATACTTTACCTATTACTTTTAAATTTTCTCATACATAATAACACTAATACATGGCCTACGAAAATGCCAAAAAACCAACTAATACGCGGGCAACGCCGTGTCGGAACAGCTAGTATTTTATGTATATATATATAATAAGCGCAGGTATGTGTATTTTAACAAAAACAAGATGATACAAAGATTTATTACAGAATTTTACAAAATTGTATGTAAACTGTGATTAATACCACTATATTCATGGTTATACTATGTCACTAGTACATCCTTATAATATTGTAGATACATTATTCAGTGCTATAGCTTATAATAATTATAAGCTATAGTATAATATAATAATATAATAATATTATAATTATATATTATAAATAGTATAATAATAATTATAATTATATAATAATAATAATAATATAATGTAATATATTATTATATAATAATCATAATTATATATTTTAAAAATAATAAAATATATTATCATAATGAAAATATGTAATTTTTCAATAGCCAATCGTATATTACTCGATTTAATCATGTATAGATTTGAATTGCGAAACGTATACACGATATTTAATATTTGTATTACAAAAGTTATATGCTGCCCCCAAAAATTTGCCACTCTGGAGCAAAAGCTCCTTTTGCACCTATGTTAATCCGGCTCTGCACATCTATCGGACAAAGATGTTATAGTTATACCTATGTCGGACGCAGTGGCGTATTTACGGGGGGGGGATCCCGGGTCTCGACCCCTCCCAGAAGAAAACCAAATTAAATTTATGTCTGAAATGAAATGTACTTTTTAATAAAATAATAAATACATTTACAAGAATCCAGACTCAAATACAAAATATACTATAAAATTGCATTTAGAAGTCATAAATGACTTATTACGATACATTTTTATATTATATTATGTTATAGTTTGTAATTCAGCGATAATAGTGAAGAGGGTTACTCAGAATATAAAAAAATATTTTTTGGACCCCCCCCCAGGAAAAATTTAAAAATACGCCACTGGTCGGACGTACCGATCGCATCACACGCACCCGCGGAACCACGGCGGCGGCGGCGGCGGCGGCGGCGGCATTGCGATTTTTTTCTATTCACGCGGTATGTCGAACAAAACGAAATTTAAATTTTAGATAATATGCGCTAATTAATATCGGTATCGATGGCCGGTGTTGTCGTTCGAAAATCGACCTGTTACGGTCATTAGCGCCCACCGGCCGGCCGGATTCCGGTGTTCGCGTTGAAAACCTGGACGACGTATCGAAAAATCGTGACAATTACAAAATATAATTACAACATTACAATATAATTACAGCCAACAAACAGCCAGTGGCGACCTCGAATTCAATGCGCACAAGATAAAACGAATTCGACCGGTGGCAAATATTACGAGAACACACCGGACATACGCGATGTCTTCGTGTATTTTTTCCATACGACGGCGGCACACAATCAGACGTTTTTAGCGTTTTTAGCTCGTAAAAGTCGACGACGCACAGTGGTCGGAAATACAAATTTAGGCGGACAAAATAGAAAAAAAAAAAGATTAAAAATTAGATATTTAGAACTTTATTTTTTATCAGTACAATAAATGGAAAAACGTTTAATAGACTTTGGGCTATTATAACAACAATAACCACTTTAAAACGCGATAACTTTAAAACGATTAAAGACAAAATCTACAATATCCACGGTTGATTAAGAATTTCCATTCACTTCTTCGTCGATCACGTTCAGTGTGTTTGTTCAATTTTATAAAAGTTTATTTTATTATTTTAAAATGGACATCAATACAAATGGTAAGTTAAATTTAAATTCATACATATTATTCTAATGAATGCATGGTGTATATAATATACATCAATATCAAACATTTTTTAAAATTTTTTTTGGTAGTGGTTTTACATTTTTAAGTACATTATATAAGAAGAGATCTAAAATGATCATAAACAAATATATAAGTATTACTCAAAAACTTCTTAGCTTTTCAATGAAATAATTTTTATCTGCGTCGAGTTGCGTCTAAGTTTAGCATATCTGTTATTAGATTAACGTCTAAAATTAATTTAAAATCATTAGATGAAGATATTAGGGCACTAATAATTTTTGAGGTAGACACAAATAGTGACTCTGATAATAACAGTGACAGTGACAGTGACAGTGACAGTGACAGTGACAGTGACAATGAAGATGATTCCGAATGAAACAACAACAATTTTAAAACTAATATTATAATAGGGTCTGTTTTGTAAAAATAAAAATAAACTTTCTTTCATCTAAGTACGTTTTCGTCATATTTGAAATCTTGCAATAATTAAAATTGAAATGTAATAACATAAGGAGGAACACGTTTTGTAAATAAAATAATTTTGTCCGCTTAAATTTGTATTTCCGACCACTGTGCGACGGTCTCTAAACCCCCGACTCCGGGTAACTCGTCTCGGTTAGACTCTGACCACGTTCCGATCGAAATCACTACGAACGACCGCCGTCAGAAGTATACTCATCACAAGTCACTGGTATTAAACACCGTATAGGTCAAACCGTAACACATTCACCGACGGGCGAACCGAAAACCGAAAAATTCCATAAAAAAAATCAAAACAATAGAAAATGCACAACTTGCCATCGGATCACTTCACAGGCGAAAAACCGCAAACGCTAAAAACTGTTCTGCGACGACCGCGTAACACTCCTCCTGTCTTGTTTCAGTTGACTGTAAAATAGTACATTGTTTCACGTATAATCTAGCAGCGAAAACAAGAGGTCAGACGCGTATAGCAGAAATATCGATATGTAATGGGACAAAAAAAAAAAAAACTAACCCAAATCACCAAGTACGTCCACGTAGAACTACACGATATTATCGGGTTTCTTCTTTGAAACGTTTTCGTTAGATATACGAGCAACAACCCAGTTAATATTTCCTCTGCAGTAAAATCTCAATACCTACCAAAGAATTTTTTGACAAATAGTTTCTTAATAATTTCATCTTTTCGTTTCCGATATCCCGCAGTCTATACACATAAACGTCGCATTTTTCAACGCGATATTTATTTATTGATTTAAACGCTTTTGTAGGCTCAAGTACAATTTAGACAAAATTTAATAATACAAGATCATGAACATAATATATTGATAAGTACAAAATTAAATAATGAAAATAAAATAACACTGAATAAATTGAACAATAGCATTACTTAAAGAAAGATAATTACAACACATTAAAGAGACCAAGCTTACAAGCTATAAATTTAAGACGGGTTTCGTTGTTGAATTCTTTCTTATAACGAATTTTAAAACCAAGACTTATAAGTGCTTTTGAGCATAAATAATCAGTGTTTGAGGAAAATAATAAGTTAGGCTGGAATACCTCCCCTAGATCGTTACACGAATTAATTTTTATAAGTTTGTCTCCATTGATGTGATAGGAAAAGTTTAATTTAGACTTGGTACGAAAAAACGACATTTTGAAACATTTGGTTGTATTTAACTGAAGACCATTTGAACAGCACCAATCGCTGACTCTATTTAGATCATTTTGGATTAAATTCCAATCATCTAAAGATATCTCAGACACAGACAGTGGAGGATCCAAGGAGGAGGGGGTAAAGGGGACATTTTCTCTCTCTCTCTACCCCCAAACTACCCATAGTTATACATCAACACCGAAAATACCTTATTTTATTAATAGAATATTGAAAAATATTTTCGTTTATCATAGTATATTGTTGGAGCGTGGTCGTTATCAGGGCGCCGGAATCAGACCAGTTTTCTCGGGTCATTTGTCCGGGGCCCAAACCTAAACATATTTTTGAGGGGCCCGGGTCTACAAAAAAAAATAATTTAAATCATGACCGGCCTGGGTCTATAAAAATTTTAAATTTTAACGGGCCCCAGCTACAGCTTAAGTAACGACCAATGGGCACTGTCATTTTGTTGAACATTTAATCATAATATATTAATATTAATTATATTAATATTGTGTAATAGCATAATACTGTGATACATCGAAAACATTCGAAATAACTAAATAGCATAGTTGCAATAATATTTGATGTCAAAACAATTTAATTATTAGTATTATACATAATTAGACAAATTTTTCCGATGAAAACTAGCAAAACCCATTTATAAAAATAGGGGGCCCTGAAGGTTTAGTTTGTCCGGGGCCCGTCAAAGCTGAGTACGGCCCTGGTCGTTATCGGTTAGGTTACGTGCTCTCTGTCTCACTTACACACATTCAGTCAAATTATATCGTGCTCTTGCGTTTGGCCCCTCTCCCCAGCATTAATTTCTAGATCCGCCACTGGACACGGAAGATATGATAGACGCAGTTCAAAGGCGTACAAACGGTAAATCCTATCGGTGTTGTAAATGAGAATTCGTGATAAGTCCGTGAAAAGAGCTTCATTGTTATTTTTCCACAGTCTTACTCTACAGCAAATTTTATTTAACAATAAACAGATTCCCTGAAAACCGTTTGTAAAATATCCAAAAGTAATCCTCGACCAATTTATCAACTCGTATTATCTCATTAAAATCATCCAGAGTTTATCGAAGGTTGGCAATACGCTGTGTGTCGGGAGCCTTTGATTCTCGGCCCACCGTGTCTTGATTTGCGCCACGCACACGGTTAAAGTTTTGTTAAAAACCTTTTTTTTTTTTTACATAAATTGTCTCTATTCATATCGTGTAAACGAACCTCTTATGCACGTCCAGTATGAAGCGTTCGGACATACATAATCAATAAAGCGAAAATATTTAAAAATAAAACGCTTCGTATATTTAGCGCACCACGAGTGATTTGATAGAAGTACAATATTCAAATACATTTGAAAATCTCGTTTTTTCAAGATTTCGCTAAACAATTATACATGTATATTTATAAATTCCCATAAATCTACCGACATAATTAATTCCAAACCATACACTATACCCTCTCCACCTCTTATTACAAAGAACACTTAAAAGAGGTCATCCTCACGACCTCTTAATTTAGTGGTCGAACACTTACGGTATTGTAAATTATAATTTACTTATCCGTGTATTACTATTATCTTTTTTTTTTTTATGTTCTTCTTTGTCTTTTCTCTCGTTTTAATCGTTGTACAATTTTAAAATTATGTAGTAACTTGTTTGTATTATTTTAGACTTTCTATAATAACTTCAGCTCTTTAATTAAAAACATCAAAATAAAATATAGATATTTTACGATAAAACACATAAATAGCGATTAGGTATTAATCTACAAAAATCGTTTACGGTCTTATTTTATCAATAAACATCATTCAAATTGATTTTTTTAAAATTAAATCATAAAATAAAGCATATTTAATATTTTTATAATGATTCTTTGATTTCTTAATACTGTCTGTAAAAAAAAAAAAAGTTATAATAATAATAATAAAAACATAACGTTTAAATTTCTACGTTCAAGCGTCACTGATAAATATACATACATATACACGCACGCGCCCAACTGTTTTATTACATATTTTTTAATTACGTCGACCTGCATGCGCTTCCTATACCTATCCGAGAAGATAATAATATGCCGGCGGAATATATTATTGTAAAGTGCCGTTGTAACGAGTAGTTTTTATGCAAATTTTTATTTTATTCATTTTATTACTCAGGATCTTATTGCGGATGGCTGGCTGCATTGCAGATTCAACGGAGCTATTTACTTTGAATGTTATTATGCATTATATTAGGTCAGGTTATTACAATATCGTGTGCACACACACACACACACACACACACACACACACACACACACACACTCACACACACACACACACACACACACACACACACACACACACACACACACACACACACACACATACATAAAGTACGTCATCGTATTGTAATACTGATTAAAATATGCGTTCGAGCGATGATTTAACCTGTAGCAATTAATGGTGAAAACGACGTATGCGTAATTAATAATATTACAAACCTACGAAAAAACGGAGAAGCATAAAAAAATTATTTTTCTTCGAAAACCCCGCGCGGTACATCCGAAGAAAAACAACAGGACTAATCATTTTTTCTATATATTTCTTTAGCGACTTTGTTGTTATTTGGAGGCGATTTCAAGTTTCTAGCTCTATTTCTTAATAACTAAACAACTCAAATCGGTTTCATGAAAAACATTCGTTTAACGTTAAGTTTTTTTAACAAATATTACCCGAGACTAAAAAACCTATTATGATTTTCAATCATATTATGTTTTCATATAAAAGCAATAAGCACTAGGTAGTATATTGTTGGTCTTTTAAAACGATTTATTACACTTTTCTGGTTCGCAAGTGACCCTTCTTATCCTTCTTCTTAGGGCGGTCATGGTACCAACCCTAACCCAACCCGCACACTGGTCGCATTTTTTAGATTGTGCTACGGAGATTTACTCAACAGGATTTAACTCCGGTCGATAAATCATACAATCATACAATAATATATATTTTAAGATAAATATTGACTATTCGGCGTGATGATCGAAAGTATGATAGAAGGTACACCCATATCAACAGGAACACCCAAAACAAAATACATCAGTCAAATAATGAAGGAAGTGGAAGTCACTTCATACAAAGAGTCGTGGATATGACAAAAAACAGGAAATCATTTGTTGGGTATACATTTTTATTCTCCGGATCGAATAATAATAATAATAAAAAAAATAAAAAATTGCAACCAAATGTTTTTCATACGCAATTTTAAACACTAGGTATTCAAATTTATTATATTTTCACAAAAACGAATTATTTTAGCGACATGGATACCTAGTATGTTTTTGGGCTGCAACTACACAACACTTTTTTTTTCGTTACCCTCTATCGTCGTATTCATTTATAATACTAGACTGTACAGTGTACACAAAAATGTATACGATATAGTTTATATAAACGTTGAACGACGTGTAAAAATTCGTTTTGTTTTAGTCTCGTTCGCATATTATATGTAGTCGATAAATAATGTTATCAAATGTGTCGAACGAAAAAAAGTTTTAACAACGAATTATTAACGCATCGACGTACGCGGTGTTAAAACAAAGAGTTCTCGACAGGTCTGAACGTCATGATATTAGAATAAACTCGTCGTAGGTGTTTTCAATGGGAACTCGTAGGGTTAATGACAGATTTTGGTATAATTGTAGTATATTAAGTTAATTTCGTTCGCTATAAAATAGTACGATGAAATAAAATGTACGATATTTCGTCAAAGGATATTAAAGGAATGCATTTGAATCGAAGTGAAAAAAGATTTATCTAAACATTTTTTTTTGATTATCGAAATTGATACGAGCAATTTTTCATTCGTTTGAAATTTGTGTTTTAACGGTGATTTTAGACTTTTTGACTTTGGCCTACTGCCGGTTTATACTTGTGCCTTCATGACACGATATTATGCTTTTTCGAAAAAATTATGCTTTTTTTTACATACAATACACATTATTTTATGTACAAGATTATCTATCTCTTCAAGCAATTGCTTGTGTTGAGATAGAGAGTAATGCAAATTGATAAAATACGAGACAAAAAAAAAAGCTGGTAAGTGAGATGATGGTGGTACAAGTTCGTCCTTCGTCCCTTCGGTCCTCGGACAAGATATTGGTGATAAATGTATTAAGTTTTAAAGAAATGATGACTCATTTCTTTAGTATAAAACGATTCTGAGCCAAGCTTCAGTGTAATATAATATATTATTATTTAAATACTGTTTACGTATTTAACGGTTATTTGTATAATTTTTGGTGAGTTTTTATGTAATTAAACCCTGATAAAATATTCAATTAGATATAACTAATTTAAACTTCAATTTTTATAACAATTATAACTCATTAGAAATTTCCTGTCACCAAAAGATTCGAAAAATGTTCCAAGTTTTATTGTGATCAGATACACCAAAAAAGTTTTAAACAGATTTTAAGCAGACAATTAACGTAAAAACAGCCAATATTTTCGTATACGAATTTATATTAACTTATTAAAACATGTATTAAAAGAAATTCTGACTAACGATATTCAAATTTTTTTTAGAATATTTAAGAAAGTATAGTTATTTAAGTAAGGTCATTTTAATATTTCAGAGCTTTTTAACAAATATTAAAAATGTTATAAGATACAAATTTTTAATCGAACAAACAAAATAAATTAAAAAAAATCCTGTCACGATTTTTAATTTTTGTTATGATAATTAGGTAGGTATATGAGTAAGGTCATATTAAATTTTCAGAAATTTTTGTCAAATATTTAAAATTATATTACATAAAAACTTTCAAACAATTTGGTAAATTAAAAGTTCTATATTTAAGTCAAAAGTGCTATAATTGTTCTGAAAACGTTGTCCAAAATAAAAAAGTATGTATTTGATATTGGATAAAATTTTCAAGTATCTAGCTTCAATACTTTTCGATTTATGACTAAATACCTAAAATCTGAACAGTGAAAATCTCGTTTACGGCGGATTTTTACCGATTTTACCGTTTTTACTCAGTTTTTCGATCGTTATTCTTGATTACTGGAAAAACTATGGAGATTTTGGAAAAATGACCTCTCTAAACCCATAACTGGTACAGTGCGGTGTCAAGTACCATCTCAGTTCAATTTCAAATCTATAGAGTTGCTGGACGAAACTTTTGGACAAGGATTTCTATACGAAAAAGTGTTGACAGAAAAAAAAAATAAACGTCATTGTAAAACCATAAGATCCTTCGCTGCACTCAGAATCTAATATGTTACGATTAACGTGATAATAGAGTAAAGAAAAATTTGAACATTGAAATCGTTCGAAATTCGAGTGTACAGATTTACATTTAACAATTTTAGTTTACGATTACAAATAATTCATTGACAGTGAAAATAATAACTTATTATTATGATAAATATTATCACACCGACATCGCACGCTTCGCCCCGGTAAAAGCATACGCAAACGTATAACGAAGGTACACGAGAACGCGTCGTCGCGGCGGCGATCCGGTGGCCCGTGACGGACGACGACGACGACGACGAGTGTGGTGGCGGCGGCGGCACACTCGAGGCACGTCTCGGTCGGGTCTTCCGCGCGCACAACGTTCGGCGCTCTCGAACCGCAAACACCGTCGTCGTGTGGTCGTCGAATACGAAAATCATCAACACTCTCATCGCGTCCGCTCGCGCCTCTCGTCTCCGTCGCCGTTCTCCGCGTCGTCTTCGACCGAAAAACTCGCGGCAAACGCCGACAGCGTGATTCGTATCACAACGTTTTACGATAAATCTTTTTTTTAATTTTTTTTTTTTAGTTTTTTTTTCTCTTCTTTCCACGCCGTCGACCCGTCCGCTGTCGTATCGTGGTACGAGATAAAACACCCGGTCCGGGACACACGTCCACGTCTCGCCGACGGACGACGGTCGTCGACACACCGCACCAGAGCCGATCGATAACCCGCGACAGAGACAGTGATCCAGACCGCGGCGCGCGATCGCGTGTGACCGACGCGCGGTAAACGACACGTAACCGTATAAAATACGTCTCCGTGTGTTCGCGATCTGCGCGTGTTCTCGCGTCCGCCCGAAAATGGACGGAACCGTTCTGCGCGCCGTCGTCCTGCTGATGGCCGTGTTCGAGGTGAGTGAAAAAACAAAAAAAAAAATAAAAAAAAATTCCACCGAAACGGTTTTGAAAACGTACACGGTCCAACAAAGACGAAAAATAATAATAATATTCTTCTTCTTCTTCTTCTTCTTCTTCTCAGCTTACCCGTCCGTTGAGGACCATTGCTGCCTTCGAGAGGTCTCGCCATCTATCTCTGTTGTACGACAGCTCAAAAGTTACATTTTGGCCCATCTCTTTCGAGTCTCTGGTTATCACATCTATCCACCGGGTTCTTGGTCTTCCTAGGGGCCTTGTTTTGTTGATTTTTTCAACGAGTACCTACTTTTTTTTATTAGTAGTCCGTCTGCTCTCCAAGTGTGTCCAAACCATTCTAGTCGTTTGTTTGACTGATAAACGCTAAGATATTTGGTCTTTTGTACAATTTCTGTGATTCATCGTTTGTTCTTCTTTCGTAGGTATTGATTTCTTGGTTGAATCGTGGTCCATAGATATTCCGGAGTACTTTTCTCTCAAATATCGTTAATTTCTTTTCATCACCTTGTGTTAAGGACCATGTCTCGCAAGCATCAGTTACAATTGGGCTATGATAGAATTTTTGATGTCCTTGAAAGTAATTTTGATTTTAGTATTTTGACTATACTATAATAACACCTGTTTCCACACACAATTCTTTCATTCACTTCCTGATGCATATTATTTATTATTATAAATAATAATATTATGCTTGAAAATTTATAAAAAAAAATTGAAATATTTGTTCGTTTACGGCGGTACTCGATTTCGGAAAAAATTGTATAGTTCTTACGTTTCGAAAAACTGGTATACAGCTATTTCGTCATGACGTGTGTGATGTGATCCGGCAATGCCCGAACATGAGTGATCTGATTGCGTCCCTTCACACGTCGGTTCCTAAAACAACTCGTAAACGTATTCAAATTTTGATAAATAATAAGAACTATAAATAATAGAAAATACGATTTTTATAATTTTTTTTTTTTTTTTTTTGACAACACCATTTTTCAAAATAATTTTCTTATTTTTTCGCGAAAGCGAAATGTGTGTAGTCAAATATGACTAATAAGAGTTTGTCCTTTTCGCTTACCTTTTCCAAAAATCACAGTTTAAAAATATACTTAATAAGCCGAACTACTAAACAACCAAACGAAATAATCTAGTGATTTATTCCGTTTTGACAACCACTGTAAATAGTACTATTTACTCGTTCTTTTCCGGCCGCGGTCGGGATACGAAAAATTGAAAAAAAGGTCACTTTGGGCACCGCAATCGAGTGATCCCCGTGTGATCGCCGCGCGCGCGGTGACGATCGATTAGATTCCGCCGCCGTGGCTGAGCTAACTCCGCGACAGAGTTCAACCGGAATTCAACAGCGTACCTATAAAATAATAACAATACGAATATTGTCGTCGCCGTCGTTTTTGCAGTCGCGGTGATGGATGTAGCTGAGATTGCCCGGTTACGATCGATTACCGACCCGACGAGTAAAAATCATTTCATTCGGTAAATCAAAAAAAAAATAAAAAAAAAAAAAATAATAATAATAATACATCTAGTTTGTTCTTTTTCCAGCAGCCCATTATCGTATCTCATAAACGCACGTCCGTTAAATGATACTGTGCCCTATTTCTCGTCGTTTTCCCGAGTCGATTGATCTAGAAATCGGCTAATCGTTTCGATTTCCAACGATCGTGGCATTGTCTTACGTTGCGCGTTGAACGTTTAGTAAATTATCGCATTATAATTATTTAATATGATTTCGACGCAACGGCGTTTAATTCATTGCGTTCGAAAACGCGGATGAATCGTTTCGTTACTGTAGATATTATTATTATTATTATTATTATTATTGTTTAAACGTTCTCTACCTCACCGCGTGTTCCCACAGGTGATTTTTAGGCTTCCATTGTAAAATTAAAATATTTAACACGAATCTGAAAATCTAGAACAATTTGGTCTGTGAAATAAAAAAAAAAAATCAGTTCAAACTACACTCCGACGAGTAGCCAATGCTGCCCAGTTGGTATCCCGAAAACATTTCAGGCCAATATTCAATTAATTAAATCGATTTAGATTCGTTTTTATTCAAAACGACGTTCAGTGCTCGTGCAGTGATATTATTACTATACGTCACAATAATAATTCTTCACCTTCGTGCTTGAAAATGATCAAGTGTTTTTGTTTTTATGGTTTTGAACGCAGTCGGTTTAAAATTAAAAAATGTTAAACAGATATCGATTTAATCGTGACAATGAGTTTACTTTTATTGTATATTTGTTTTTATGACAATAGGTAAGTCTGGAACTAAATGAATATTTCAAAAAAATACTTTGCACTCGATCATTTTCACCATTCGATCGATTTCGGTATGTGACAGACGAATCATCATAATATCGTTCAAACCGATTTTTCCAAATCTTATTACTTCACATTTTTGTTTTTTCACAGTATAAATGCGTATCTTCTAGCCTTCGCGACACATATTGTCGATTGATCGTTTTGTTTTACGAGCACGGTTGAAAGTTCTTTTAAATCGAAACGTTTGAAGCGTAAAGCGAAATCGCAGTTCTGGTCGAAGAACTGAGCTAAACGCCTCGTGATTATATTAGTCGAGGGCTTTATCCGTCGTACACGTTAAGGAGCGATGTTGGTCGAACAGTAACCATATTTATACATTAGGTATATTGAATTCCACGTCGATACGAACCGGAAACAGACAATAACAGTGAATATCTCGGCTACGATAATATGTTTATTTATTTATTTATATTTTTTTCGTTTACCGGATCGATCGGTACCTCGCACGCACGTCTTTACGGTTCGTTAAAGTCTCTCGGACGTACACCGACGTGCCGGACGGCTCGCGGGACCCATACCGTAATAATTTATAATATACATTATACAAGGTGTTTCACGAAGATCTGACATGTTGAATAACTTCTGTTCTATTCAATATTTTTAACTTTTTTTTTTTTTAATGAATACTATAAATAACCTAAAAGTTTACGAAAAATGTAATAATATGTATCGTTTATCAGTCATCGGATACTATCACTAGTAATAATTGAACTATTAAGCAATTTGATTCGATGTTTCGTAAATTTTGAAAAATCATAGAAAATTAACGGATCAACCTTTATAAGAATTTCAGACACCTAAATTTTTCTACAAATCATGTTTACAAAATGGCTATTTCGATTTTTTTTTCAAACTCTAAATTAAAATTTAAAATTTTGAAATTTGAGCTTTAAAAATAAAAATAAAATTTTAATGTAATTTTATTGTAGCGCTAGGCTATAGTATTCATTTAAAAAAAAAAAAAAAGTTAAAAATATTGAATAGAACAAAAGTTATTCAACATGTCAGATCTTCGTGAAACATTCTGTATATATAATATTTTTTTTATTGTACATTTCATGCGATCTTATGCTGTAAATCGTAAAATAATAATAACGGCGCGCGTGATACGACTATGGCGACGCTGCAAATCTCCTCTAAACTGTGATTCACAATGGTGTAATTATTCTTCGGGGCCCCGTAAAACTAATTGAATTTAATAACGTGTGTATGATACGCGATCAAACGTAAATAACGGTGCGATTATTACACGCGTACGTATGGTAATAATATTATGAATACGTGCGCCGCGGCTGAGAGCGTGCGGTAGCGTTGGTCTTAGCAGTACGATATAAATATATAATATGCAATGCTGTTCGGTAGTTATTACTCGTGTGGGTCGTACGACGCGCGTACGGCGAGAGAACGAAAAGAAATTAAAAAAATCGAACAAATAACGTGTATCGTGAATCTTTACGGGGGTTTTTTTTTTAACTTTACTCGACGGACGTGGAGGAAGAATGGAATATGAGTTGTGATGCCGAAGATTTCGTAGTAGACGTTTAGTCCACTGTAGGTACGTTGTAGTCGTAGCGACGATAAAATCATAAAAACGATCGATTTCGATTCGTAACAACGTGATACTGTTATGAACGTCAATGTGTTATCGAATTCCGATTAAATACATATTTTTAATTTTGCGACGACAAAAAACCTTCGAGTAGGTAAACAATATGTTTTAATTGACATCACAAGCGTACCAACGACTAGGGGTTCTTTTCTTTTTTTTTTTTTTTTTTTTATTTAAATAAGGCTTCAACTCCTGAGGTTATTAGCCTGTAATAATTACAAAATAGTAGAAACAAAGTGTTGATCTTAAAACTATGGGGGCACTTTATGTTTAACAATAGAAGGAGTTTGTAGAGTATAATATGTACATTCAATTATTTTTCTAAATTAATTTTGCTAAGCCTATGTTTTTGAAAAATTTGTATATGTTTTTGGAGTTATCTTCGCCAAGTGCCTGTTGCATTGTTAATGATTTTCCGAAAATTTGTCTGGAGTTGGTGAACTTGGGACATTACTAGGGGTTCTCTTTCCAATATTAAATAGGAAATCAACCATTAGCAAAAAATGTTCAATTATTATATACAAGCAAGTATTGAGACCTTTATTGTTATACGCAATAGTCCTATATGGGGCAGTTGCGCTAATAGTCACTTAAATAAGATTAAAATTTATCAAAATAAAATACTCCGCATAATAACTGATGCTCCCTGGTTCGTACGCAACAAAGCCCTACATAAGGACTTGAAAATCCCTACGATTGACGAGCACATAAACCATCTATCGAATAGTTTCTTTCGTTCTCTTACGAACTCAAATGGCACAATCCATTACAACCTAATCGAAAACCCACCAAAACTTCGCCGTCTCAAGAGAGGAAGTCCCCACGATCGAATCAAATGTCCTACCACTAACTGACACATCTTATATTTCAAGCCAGAAAAAATTCTAGTTCTTAACTTAATTAATAATCAATACTTGTATTTTCATATCGCACTTATTTGTAAGAAAATTGTATGTATTTATTATAAATAGACTTAGATAGCTACTCTAGCTAGGAATGCTTTATATAAAAAAAAAAAAAGCGAAAAATAAATAATTAACTCTTTATTTTTTTTAATACGCGAGTGTAAAATTATTTTTCTGAAAAATGTATACCAGTACGTCACGGTTAGTTGAATCGTTTGTCACTTGAAATAGCCGAAAATAATAGGAATATTAGTATTTTATATTTTTCGCGTGTTTATACCGTGTATAGATACATTAATCGATTGCTGTAACTAACTAATACAATTTAAAACAAATAAATAAAAGCTTACAATAAGAACGGATGGTTACGATTTAACATTTGACGTAGGTAGTAAACATATTATTTATTCTTGTAAACACGAGCAGTTATTTGCGCGTGCTACTTGATGAGACGTTTTTTTTTCCTATTTTACTCGTTACATACACACTATAAGCAGAGTTGGGCGTTATTCGAATGACATTTTATCTAGATGATTATTTAGATAACATTTTATTCGAAAATAAAAAAAGGTCGATGTAGGCTTGTACTCTGTAGGTTGTAGTTACAAAAAGTTATCTGTTTGATTATAATATATGATATCTAAACATAGAAAATGTGGTCTTGTCAAATGTACTTTCTACTACATACAGTTTGAAGATAATCTTATGATTATTTGTGTCGTAATAATAATTGTAAAAAAAAATATTCGATTGATTTTTTATTCGAATAATAATAGTTGAAAATTAATCGAATACATTTTTATTCGAATTATAGTAAAAAAAATTATTCGAATGATTTTTTGTTTCAATAATAATGTTTTCAAATTATTCGAATAAATTTTAATTCGAATAATTGTAAAAAAACCATTCGAATAATAATTTATTCGAATAAAATGCTATTTAAATAATCATCTAGATAAAATTTCATTCGAATAACGCCCAACTCTGACTATAAGTCACTATATAGACGATATTGTCTTCGAATAATTGGGAATTCAGCTGAAATAATTAATCTGAACGGTTAAGCTAAAAACCATAATTCGAGCCACGTGTTCGTATTTAATTTGATGGCGCGTGAATTTGTTTTAACTTTAATAAGCGTATTGTGTTAATAACATAATTATTAATGTTAAAAAAAAATGCATACGGTTTGAAACGCGTACGGATTTAACGTAAAGTTGAAACCGATTCAACACCAACTAACACGAAACAGTTTAATTAATAATTACCTACACAAAGTGTTGCATTCATTTTCTTAATTGGTCTTGGGATTAAACATTAAGAATGATAATAATTATATAATACTACCCTACACTCAGGCCGTGGATAAAATGGAACGAGATTTTGTAACAAAGGTTATTATTAGACATGCGCATTATTATTATAATGATATTAAACGAGCACATAATATGGTTCGAATGATCGTAATACGTTCGAGTATATTATACTTGTGTAAGCACTAATTAAGACTTATAATAAAATGACGTATTTACGGTGAAACTTCCACATGGAATAATTTAAGAACCGTGATGTACGCGATAATTCATGTGCACGTTTATCTCTGTACGAAAAATTCGGTATTTCTAAACAACGAATAATATCCGGTAGGTGAGTGATTCGTTTAATTCTAGTTATGTACATTTTAATTCAATTAGCCGGGTGGATTTAATGTTAATAATAATCTTTAAACGAATAATAAATAAAAAAAAAAAAGAAGAAATACTTACTTATTTTCAAAAACATAATTATAGATACCACGCAAGTATTTTTAAGCTTTTTAATGTTTTTATTCAATTACGACGATTTTGGGTTGCAGTATAAAATAATTTAATAATAAGTAAAAAAATTTGCCATTAAAAAAAAAAATAATAATAATAATTAGAGTTGATTTAAGTCAGTAAGTGCATAGTTCATATTAAAATGTATTTATGCTCCATAAATGTTTAAAAAAACACAATGTGGAAAATAATCTAAATTATGTAGCTTGATTAATATTTATCAGTAAAAAAAATATATATATACGAGTATATACTTATTTTATTTCATTTATATTTGATTTTACAATTTGCGCTGTAATATTTATTTATCTTTAATTTTTTGACATTTTAATACGAATAATTATGTATTATTATATATTTAAAACGTCTCGACAGGATGGAATGTTTAGACATCTCAAATAACAAACCGTTTAATAATTTTAACATTTTCAAAACGATGATAATTGATATAACTCTTGTCATGGGATAATTAAACGTAAAAAGTATGATATACAAATCGTGTAAAGATGTACAAAAGTAATATTCGTGCGTGTGGCCACGAAACGCTGGTTCAATCACAACGATAAAACAATTTCCCATAGATACTCGAGAATAATATATTCATATTGATACAGTAATCGTATCTATGTATTTAAATTTCTGTTTATTGCTTTGTCGGTCTCTATGGCCATAATGATAGGTATTGATGATAATAAGCCGACATACCCGTCAAACTGCGTAACGTCATCAAACATTTTATGCCGTTTTGACCGTTTAAAATGCGAGTTTTTTAAAATCCTTCCGTAGTGCCTTTATTTGTATTACTTTTACAGTGATAAGAACACGTTCTCTCGAAATGTCCAACTAATCGATACGGCAGTTTTCGCGATACGTCGATCAGTTGGTTAGGATACTTTTACGGTCGGAACACGGTACTTTGTCAGGTTATAATATTATGTAAAATGTATAGATTATTGCGCTCGACGTATGAAAATTAAAAGCACGTATTTTATTTAATTAAAAAAAATATATATATATTTATACAGTAGAATCTCGATAATCCAAACGAGATTGAGGAAAGAGGTCGTTAGGAATACTGATTTGTTCGGATTCTCTATGAATTCAAAAAAAATAAATAAATAAATAAAATAAATAAATAAATAAACAAAAAATCAATTTTCTAATATTTTGAATTCTAAAATTTATTTCTATTTACAATTTTTTCAAACGATATTTAAATATATTATGTTTAAATCCGTTAAAATTCGTAATTAAAAAAAAAAAAAAAACAATGAATGCAAAGAATTATTATAATCATAGTATATGCGTTAATATATGTATTACATTTTATGAACCTTATCGCTTAAAATATTTATGTATTATTTTTTGAACCAAAGTTCCTGTATGTTGATTAAACGCCTTGTCCTGTAAACGTCTAAGCAACACTAAACGTGTATTAATACAGCGATGCGATAATTTTCATGGTCTTTCGGATCAGCCCATGTTCGGATTAACGAGACCCTGCTGTATATATATATATATATATAGCATGTGTGTGTGTTAAACTATTTTATCTGAATTGTGATTTTTCATTTGTATTCCGCACGACTCTGTATCATAAATAATATCTTGTTTCACTGTAACGATTCATTGAAATCTAACACGATATATGTTGGGATCGACACGTTTTCAATGTCGATCCTACTGTATTTCACCGGATAATTTCACGAACACAAAAAAACCAAAACAAAACTCAACGACATAGAATACGCTCTGAACTTTTTTAATTAAGCTATTGCATAGCTTTTATTGCAGGTCTGGTGTAGTGACTGAAAAAAAATGTTTCGTGACGAAAAAGCATGACCACTACCTGTGGAATCCCGTAATCCCGCTCTCTGTCTACCGCGCGGCGAACCGTATTGTCATACCAACAAAACAAACTCATTTTATGAGAAAAAAAAACAAAAAAACTTGTGTTTCATATTTTAGTTATCTATAGTTTCTATGATACAAATTCCTGAATAACTGGAATAATAAGAAAATTTAAAACTATATCAATTTCTTATTTATTTAATAATATGCAATAGCTTTATCGCGGCAGTCCCCGAATGCCACTTGTCTTTTTTTTTTGTTTTTTTTTTTTTTTTTAATCGATCACGTCCCATTTAAACTTTTACCCCGGAACGACCGCAGTCCCCGTCTGCTGTACTATATTATTAGCTGCGTGATATGGCCGTTCGTATACGTAAATAACCGTTTGACTGTAAATAACGGTCGAGCGGAGGAAAATCAAAGAAAAACACCGTCTCCGCGGAGGCAGCGTGTGCCCGTGGGGCGACAAACGACGATTTGTTTACGACCGTGAAAAACCGAGGTGCGCGCGTAACTGTAATAATTACTATACGAATAATATCGTCATAAAACACGGAGAATAAGACGCGCCCCGCCAGCAGTGTAGGTACAGTTACGTAATTAGAGCATAATCGAAATTGGCGTAAGGCCGCGGAGTGTTGTACGGTTGTTTGTAAATCGTTCGCGTGGCGTGCAGATACGCGCGGCGTGTACACCATCATGCGTACGATTTACGCACCGCCGACGGATCTACGGCGAAATAATTAATTCGGAGATCGTTTCGACAACACCTGCGCCGGCCGGTGTACGGCGTAGCTGTATTTTACACGAAAATCGTTTACGAGCGACTTGATCCGTTGGCAGCAGATTAATTAAGAAGAAGAACCGCGCGGCGGCGGTCGCAACTGTTTTGTTTCGCAAATTTCTACGATTTCAAATGTTATTAGCCAACCGCGATGAAGAGATAATAATAATAATAATAATAATAATAATAATAATAATAATAATAATAATAATAATAATAATAATAATAATAATAATAATGATAATCTTCTTCTTCTCCTTCTTCTTCTCAGCTTACCGGTCCGTTGAGGACCATTGCTGCCAACAAGAGGTCTCGCCATCTATCTCTGTTGTACGCCAGCTCAGAAGTTACATTTTGGCCCATCTCTTTCAAGTCTCTGGTTATCACATCTATCCACCGGGTTCTTGGTCTTCCGAGGGGCCTTGTTTTGATGATTTTTTCAACAAGTACTTTTTTTTATTAGTAGTCCATCTGCTCTCCAAGTGTGTCCAAACCATTCTGGTCGTTTGTTTGACTAATAATGATAATAATAATAATAACAATAATAATAATGTGAAAATAGTGAATCTTAAATTATTATTATTATTATTATTATTGTTATTATCGTGATGATCTTTACCGGTCGCTGCTGATAAAACCGTAGTTCGTCATTATGACGTCTGTGATCGTCAAGTCATGCGGACGTGGACTGTGACGAATACGCGCGTTATGACCGGCACGTAAACGACCGTACGGTCTTGTAAACGCGCAGAATAATATACGATATGAAATCGTGTGTAGCAGAGACACGGGTGCAATAAATTGAGGGGAGGGGGGGGGGAGGGCAAAAGGGGCATTTTCTTCGGTCGGAAATTACGACGGGGCGTTAAAAAGCGAATGAAGCGAGAAACATTTTTCTACAAATCTATTACTATATCAACACGTGTATGATAAATCAACACGATTCGGGGCGCTAAATTATCTTGTAGACTTTTAATGCGTCCCCGAGCAGTGACAAGCAACGTAACGTTTCGAATTTCAATCCGATTCCCGTGACCTCAAGGAGTGTCAGTGTCATTGCATTAGACGTGAATAGTGTTATGCATAAATAAGGTGACCACACGTCCCGTTTTTTGAATCTCTGTCCCGTTGTCCCCTGGGAAATCTTCGGGACGCTAAAATGTCCCGTTTTCAAAAAGTAGACAAAAAAAAAAAATAATGAAAATAAATATTCTTTGACGAAATATCGTTTTTAGAAAAATATACAAGTATTTAATTTTGTAATTATTACACGAACAAATTTTGTTTATAATAAGTTTATTACCTAGTAAGTGTAAAAAGTCAATTTAATTTTTTTGTCCTTTAAAAACGTTATAAGTATCACAGAAATTTGCTAGTAATATTATTAAATTAAAAATATTTGTTTGTAACAAATAATTATGATTTTTTTTTCCCCCGATTTGATTAAAAAAATATATGGTCACTTTATGCATAAACGATTATAACATTGTGAGCGAGCGAGTGTGCGCGTGTGTGTGTCGGAAGTGTAGCATATCGTCGTCGTTGTTCGTACAAACAGTTTGCGTATCGTCGTCGCGTTGTTGTATCGAGATTGGCGGTGCGTGCGGCTGCAGCAATCTTCTTGTCAGCTGCACAACGTTTTCCGGTCGGCTTAGTCTGGGCGTAAAAATGCATAGCAAAGCAAAAATAACGACTATTGCTCCGATCTGCCGCCACCGCCGCGGCCGCCGCAGCCGGATTCGTGGGAACACGTGTATAATAACAGTAACAATAATAATAATACGTTTTTACCGAAGCGATACAGGTACCTTATGGCTAATACAGTGGTATTAGTATTAGTAGTAGTATCATTAAATCCGGTAGAGTCGTCGAGACGGTTTTCAGAACTGTACACCTACGTATATAATAATATATGTGAGCGATACGCGCAGTGGATTGTGCTAAAGTTTATCATATTAAAAGATTATCGTTTCGAGTTCCTCGATTTTGTCACATTTTCAACGTTTTTATCGATTTAGAACAGTGTGTGTGTGTGTGTGTGTGTGTGTGTGTGTGTGTGTGTGTGTGTGTGTGTGTGTGTGTGTAGTCAGAGCCAGCGCTAGCTTTTGCGAGGCACTGGGCGAAGTATACCACGAGGCCCTTTTATAAGAATGACCTACCAACCATAGGCGCCCGAAGAGGAGGCAATATGGGGCGTTTCCCCCTCTGGAATTTTAAAACCAAACATGAGTCATTAACATAGGGCAATATATCAAATTGGAATTCTTTACATGAAACATTTCAAAAATAATGAATTTTTTAATTACTTTTTACCTTAGTCGACTTATAGTTATGTTATTAAAACTCTTTTCTAGTCATCCGTTTGTGAACAGGATAATAAGTATTATTTGAATCTATTTTATAAGGCTAGAAATACTATATAATGTGCGATTTTTTTTTTGTTTTGGATTTAAATGCCTTTCAAAAAATTAATTAATGACTCAAAAACTACGAAAAATCGATATGATGTAAACAATTTTCAAAAATTAATATACGACTGTTAATTTAATTTTTAATTTCCAAATTAGTATGACTTATAAATAAATTCGGGTATTGTATTATTTTAAAACCGGATGATCTGATGTTCTCATAGTGTAAAATTATAAGAATACAAATAAACTATGTTTAATAAATATTGATGGTATTTCAATCTTAAGTATTTTTTTTTTTTTTTTTTTGTAATGTAACTAAAATAGGTTAACAATTTTGAAAACGCATTGGTAATTACCAAAAATGCATAACAATATCCTGATAGAAATTTGTTTACTTGAAATGGTTGAAAACACATTTATATCTTGTAAAGTACCTTTCATTGGGTCGAGCATTTTAAAAACAACTACACGGTGTAATAATGAACAGCTATTGAAAAAATATACAGTAAAACCTTACAGGGTATCTCTTATAGGGTATCTCTAAGATGAGGACAATCCCTAATATGCGGACTTTTTTTTTTTTTTGAAAACAGGTGTATTCTACTCAGATTTGATCCACATTTGTAAACATTTAGGAATATCGGACAAAACTTCGGGTGACTGTCTGCTGTTCAGAGGTTTCCCGTTCGCAACGTGTTTGTACACGGAACGGATTTCGTATGAAAATTACACTGAAACAGCCGATCCGACGCAGTTATCGCGCACAAGTGTCGTCGTACACCTCATTTGCGCTGCGTTTGGTGATAGTATAGTATGCAAATGGGGCCATCTTCACGGTCCTTTTCCTAAAAATTACAGGAAAAAAATATCGCTCCTACCGTTTTTCCACTTACCTACGTATATACGATTTTTTTTTTTTTTTTGTACACAACGTTTTACACGATACACGTATGTGGAAAACGCCACTTTGACCGATATTTTTCCGTGGTAATTTAAAAAAAAGACAAGTAGCATTCGGGGACTGCCGCGATAAAGCTATTGCATATTAAATAAATAAGGAGTTGATATGATTTTAAATTTTTTTATTATTCTAGTTATTCAGGAATTCGTATCATAGAAACTATAGGCCTATGATAACTAAAATATGAAACATACGTTTTTTTTTCTCATAAAATGAGTTTGTTTCGTTGATATGACAATACGGTTCGCCGCGCGGTAGACAGAGAGGGGGATTACGGGATTCCACAGGTAGTGGTCACGCTTTTTCGTTACGAAAAATTTGTTTTCAGCCACAACACCAGACCTGCGATAAAAGCTATGCGATGGCTTAAAAATTGGACTGCGAAGCCCCTATTAGTTGTATACTACCGGTGGTGATCGACTATAATAAACCGACAAACGAACGACGATGTTCTTCTCTGGAGCCGTACGGAAAAATCGGCGTTTTCTCGTCGGAGAAGCGAAAGGCGTGAATCGCGGGCGAATCGATTACGATTTAAACAACGCGTTCGGACCTACGTCGTCGGCCGGAAGAAATTCGGACGCCTGTACACACGCTGTTCGGATATGTTATGACCGTAAACGCATGAGCGCGTCGTCGTGGTGCGATTGTGGAACACGACGAGAATATTCGCCGGAGTGTTTCACGTACCTATCCACTCGTCGTCGTCGGTCGCGTGTCACGCGAATTTTTCACACCGTGGAACGGGGTTTCCGGTAAAGTCTGTTCCGAGACGGCGAAAAATCGGAAATCGTCGTCATACACACACACACGCACACACACTGCACGGTCCACGTGGTATTGCGAACGCGTATATATAGAGAAAAACACTCGTGTCGGTTTCCGACTGCGGACGGCCCCGAATTTCCTCCGTCCGTGAACCGACGCGATTTAGAGTACCTAATTTTACAAACGGTTCGATACGAATGTTGTTGTAATTGTTTATTTTTTTACTTTTACGCTGTCATCGCTCGGCGGCGGCGGCGGCGGTGGTGCGTCGATGACTAGGCACGACGACGGTCGACACGTTTAAACTTCCGCGTGCGCCATTGACACATTTTAGTATATAGTTTTTTAATCGTCACAATCACTGTAGCACTCGTATGCGGGGGGTCATTGATGCTGTGGGCACACACGGTTCTCGAACATGGGGCAAAAGTCCGCGGGAATATGTATTCGCTCAGAATAAACCACTATTGCTCGATTAGTTATCATTGCAATATGATAAATATTTTGTTATTCGAATTAAATATTATCAATGTAAACAGTAATCTATTTTTCATATGTTTTGAATAATCAAAAATGTCTGATTTGTATAAACAAAAAAACACAAAAAAAAAATTTCAACGTTTTCAAATTCAAATTCCTATTTTTCAACGTTTTTACGGTTTATAAATAGATACTATTACCAGCCAATATAAATCTAGCGTAGGCTTATTATTTTAGACGATAACTCTAAAGCAGTGGTTTTCAACCTTTTTAATAATTCGGTACACTTTATCTCATAAAACATTTTCGCGGCACACCAATCCATATAACAGTATATTATAAACACTATGTGCGATAATTAAACGTTCTGCAACGTGACGTAAAACGATAGAGACGGCTGCGACGGGCATACTAATATTAAACACTATTATATTATGTATCTAAGATTAATGATTCAGCCTTTATATTTAGTACTTATCAGTTTTTTTCAAGGCTTTGCACCCGAATTAACCCGAAACCTGAAAAAAACCAGATTTTTTCTTCATTGTTGAGAAAATTATTGAGAAATGAGAAAAATTACCTCTCTAAGGTACCATCTCAAGGTGATTTCTAATCTATAGAGATACTGGATAAATCTTTTGGACCAAATCTACTACCCGAAAAAGTGCATACAAAAACAAATCAACATTGTAAAACCAAAAAATTCTTCCCTTCACTTTAAATCTAAAAATGGGTCAATACCTCTTTAGCACGAATTTATTTTTGGTAACTCAAAACCCGAATTATCCTACACCTTTACACACCAGTTTGAAACCCATATTTAAAATTAAAAAACCCGAAACCCAAAACCCGAAAAAACCATTCAGGTGCAAAGCCTTGGGTTTTACCGAATATCGATAATAATGCAGGCAAATACAAAATTATAAAACTATAATTAAGATATTTATCGCGGCATATTTAAAGGGCGCTCGCGGCACACCGGTTGAAAACCACTGCTCTAAAGTATGCAAAATCAAATTATAATTGAATAGGGACGTGAATAAATCTTAACGAATCCATTTTCTCGGACAAGACGCAAAATGCAAAATGCGAAAAAACAGTGCGAACGTACACTGAATTCTGACAGTTGTGATTATAACAATAATCGTATACGAAGAAAGCGCCGACGTCGAGTGAGTCTCGGTGCCGTACGGACGGCGTTTTTCGCACGCGGAGGAGACACGCCACAGCGGCGCGGCGTTCGCGATCTTGACGTCCGGGCAATATCTATGAATATTATCGCGTACCAATATCTGGCAAAACGAATGGAAAACTTCTAACACTAAATTAAACGAAATTAAAAACCACATTCTCCCTTGGCCGAAAAACACACTCGCCAGAAAAGAAGAAGTAGTTATCAATAGGCTCAGAATAGGTCATACTAGATTAACCCACGCCTACCTAATGAAGAAAGAAGACCCACCCATGTGCCCGACTTGTAACGATCCCATAACAGTGAAACACATCATCACCGACTGCAGAAAATACGAATTACAACGGACAAAATGCCATCTAGCTCATCATCTCGCTGAAAACCTCAACATCGATACAACCAACGTTCTCGAATTCCTAAGGGTCACAGAACTTTATAAAGAAATTTAATTTAATATATTATACTATAAGTATAATGTAACTACCATATTTAATGTAACCTATCTATTATTAATGTAAATACTATGTATTTTTTGTAGCCAATGGCCCATAGTTGCCGAGGCATTTGTCACAATAAAAAAAAAAAAAAATATCGCGTTCGTCGCGTATACTTTTGGGATACGCGTGTCGCGCTCGCGAAAGTAGTGCACGCGAGATGTGCGGAATTCGCGTGCGGAAAACGCGTTTTTCGGAGTATGCGGTTCACAGATCGGCCGTGGGTCTCGTCTGTGTGCCGAACGAGATCGATACACACACGACCATACGTTTTTTTTATTTTTTTATTTTTTTTTTTTAATCTCATACCGTATATTGTCATTATCGCGTACACAATACGCTATCGTTTCGCCACCGCGTCACGTACGTATTAAGGCGTGTCCACACTACGGTCCGAACGCGAACGAACCCGAATCTGGACAAATTTTTCCGTTCGTTCGCCTTCGTTCTGAATACTACTGTTTGTGTCCAAAATGAACAGCGAATTGGCTTTACAGTTTAGTTCACTTGTTTTTACTTTTTTCCAAGTGTCTTGTAATTTTTACTAATTGATTTAATACAAGTATGTCTAGCAGTGAAGAAGATGATGTTTCATTAGCAGCTGCTAGTATTATTGTAATGAAATATAAAATTAAAAAAAAAAACACGTCGTTCATGGATGACAAGGTTCAAACGGAACCATATCAACTATAGTGGGAGATGTATATTAAGAGAACTGGCAATAGACGATATCGGAATTTTCAAGGATTTTACAAGATTAACTCCTGATGTTAGAAATAATTTTACAAATATTTAAACTATACACGACACTTAATAAATGAAATTGGAAACAAAAACCGAGTACGATGAATAGTATGCTATTCGCGCCGAATGCATAAGAACGCCGATTTACGTCCAAATTGATAACGAGTTGGTTTACTTGATCGCTGTCCTATTGATCATATGCAAAGGCGAACGAACGCATTCGCCGCCATTATTTTGTTCGCGTTCGTTATCACGTCCAAATGTAAAAATTTGTTTCTATTTTTATTTCCGAATTCACGCTCGTTCGCGTTCGGCCCATAGTGTGGACGCGCCTTTAGACCAGCGTTTCTTAAACTGTGTTCCGCGGAACCCCAGGGTTCCGTGGAGATCACTTCAGGATTCCGCGAAGCTTTAGTTATTTGTTTCGAAATTTTCAAGAAAATTACTTTTAAAATATCTAACTAAAGATTAGTAGCGGCTAGTGGGGGAAAAAATGTCATTAGTATTGTATATGTATACGATATTACAATTATTATTATTTTTATTTTTATTTTAAGATACTTTTTTGAATTAAATACCTTTGATACAATTTCATTATATGATTGTAATTTATTTACATTTAAAAATAATCCTAAAAAAAACTAAAAAGCTAAAAAAAATAGTAGAGGTTCCGCGATAAAAGTAAATATCAAAAAGGGTTCCATGGATAAATAAAAGTTTAAGAAACGCTGCTTTAGACAATCGTTACACCGTGTTTGATGCGAATGCGAGCCTGTGTGTGTGTGTGTGCGTGTGTAAAATACACGTCGACGTGTAGTGTATTTTGCAAATCGAGCACAGTACGTGGACGTGTGTCGACGATGGTTATACTATTATACGTACACACAATAAGCGTGTGCGAATTCAATTCATATTCGTCGGACAACGGTTGTAATAATATTATGTTAGGAGTGTTTGTGTGTGTGTGTGTGTGTCTGAGTGAAATACACGCGTGCCGGGTAAGCGAACGAAATAAAGCCGAAAATTCAATTACGGAACAAGTAGTTCGTTTAATTCGATTCGAACGGGCTAGTTGCCCGATAACAATAATTGTATAGGTGTGATTAATTTAGTGTAACAAATAAAAATGTACGAATACAAATTAATTGCGAACAAAATATTCTGTTGATGCTATTGTGAAAAAACTCAACAAAGCCCACGTTAAACAAACGAATTCGGACATTACTAACCCGGTAGTTATTATATTATTAAAAGACGACGATAACACATAGTTAGTTGGTTTTTTTTTTTTAATGGTATATAATAATATAATTTGGTACCAATTACCGAACGTCACAAACTGCGGGTTTCACGTGATGTGAATAACACACGATACACGATTTTATTACAAATATTTATTAGTCATTTATGAAAGTCATCAGTATCGTACAAAAAGTTTCAGAGTAAAATATCGAATTACTTGTTAAATTTGATTTAAAATCGATTTGACGTATTCCTAAATTTTTGATTTACAATTGTATTATAATATCGATATTATTTTTCAATCATGACTCGTGTTTAATATATACAAAATAGTTGTGTCTTACGTGTGTTTCATTGTTCATTGATTTTAGTGTGTTAATTTACTGCAACCCATGATTGTGATAAGTTATTGATCTGAACGTCATAACATACAACGCTTACACAGAATCTGTATGATTTTTTTATGAACGGTTTTGGCGCGTGAAATAATCACGAGTAAGGGATGAATATGACGTGGTTGTACCATCCAATTTACATTTTTTTTTAACAGTGTAAAAACTACTAAGTCGACATGATGTTACACAGTCATCACATCAAAATATTACAAATTATTACACTGTAGACACATTTCGAAAGTATACTGAATATCTGAAGAAAAAAATAATAGTACGAAATGTGTGTGTGTGTGTGTATAAATGATTGAGTTGTTTACCGAATATTTTTTCTTTATGGTAGAAAAAATCACGTTCATAGGCGTCATCATTATAATTTTGAACGAATCGAGAATTTCGTTTTTTCGTCAATTTTTTCTCAATATTGACGACAACGGAATATAAATACACACCTGATGAACAGCTGATTCGAATCGCATCGCGTTTCGAGTGGATACGCGTTTAATTAATAAATATATACCCAATAGCGTTACAGACATATTATTTCGTTGACAACAGCTTTGTATCGTATTTTGGTTATGATCATTGATTTTGTGTCGGGGGATCCGCGTCTCGCGCCGATGCTATTACGGCATAATTCGTACTCGGGGAGGGTGGGGGACGGGCGGTTCGCAGGACGGACTCGTCGATTTGATTCCGCGTCACCGACTTAGCCGGAGAGACCGCTCGTCGAATTCCAGTAAATCGCGAGGGAATATATATAAAAAAAAAAATGTTTTACGTTTTGAAAAACTATACCGTTAAAACACGCGTTATTATAGTGTGTCGGTGGCGAAGGAAATAAAAACAAACAGCAGACAGGCACCACTGTTACACGTAGTGTAATTAAATCGGAAGCAAAGACGTCCGTTTGTGTAAATACGAAAAAAAGAAAGAAGTAGCAGCAAAACGTTTTTGTTTTTTATTTTTTATGCTTTATACATTATCGATATAAAGACCCGTGTAAATGGGAAACACTTCGACAAAAACAACGCGGTCGATGCGTTTCTAAAAGTCTGTTAATACGCACCGCGCCGCGTCGGTCGTTTAGAACAGCGCTTCTCAACCTGGGGGCCGTGGCTATATGATTGGGGGGGCCTTGAAATATAAAATCAGATACTTCTACTTCAACTAGTAAAATAAGATTTCCAGAAACAGATAATTCTAGTTCAACAACCAGCAAAAGAAAAAATGAAACAATAAAAAAAAAAACGCAAGTACAATTCAGAATATATAAAATTTGGTTTTATTGCACCATGCGTAAATAAGGAAGAACGACCGATGTGTGTCATATGTTCAAATACACTCTCAAACGTTTTTACATACATGGAAGGGAGCCTTGACAGTTTTACATTAAATTTAGGGGGCCTTATAACAAAAAAGGTTGAGAAGCACTGGTTTAGAATACTATGGAATACACGCGCCAGACCCGGTGATTGAAAAATAAAAACGTTTCGCGTTTAAATTTTGATTAGTACATATAAATATATATATATATGTATTTATGTAGGTGTAACACCGTGTTGTATATACACGTGTATACGAATCAACAGTTAAACGTTTTTTTTCTCTCTCTCTTTAGTACGTGCTCGCGTCACTCCGTCAGCACAACCATCAACGGACAACAATAAAACATAATATATTATCACTATTACTATTATATGTTTCTATACAGCGCCGACGGTCGTGTTCTTCTATGGTAAAAAACACACACATACACACACACACACACACACACACACACACACACACACTCGTCCACACGTAATAACGTGTAATTTATACGGCGGCTGTTGGTCAATTATCGTACGAAAACACACGCCGAGTGGCGGCCGACAATCGCGCGCAGCGACAACAACGACGACGATAATATACGAAATAATCATCAAACGCGCCGCGTGTGTGTAATAAGGGATACGAGGACACGTCATACGCGCCCAGGGTACGTGACCGATTTTGATTCGCAACGAAACGAAAACACAAAGCAGCAGAAATGAGACAAAAAAAAATGGAAAAAAACCGACACACAATGAAAAACCTACACGACGACGACGACGACGACTGAGGAAAAACGCTTTCGAACGCTTTTAATACGCGCCGCAAATCTCTGGTGACGACGACGTCTCGGACGCGAAAATACTAGCGGTCTTATTTTTTTACGTGAATACAAATATACGTGTACAGTGTACACAGATATCGTGAACACGTGAATGTAACAAAATAAAACACGTATAGTTAATATACGTGAATTAATAAATGCTAAAACACGTGAACACGTATCGGAGTAATAATCACGTGAATACGTGAATTTGTTAATCACGTGAATAATGTTAACCGGTATGAAAATATATATTATTTATTATTTCTATCATAATAAATAAATATAAATTTTAGAAAAAGAAATAATTGTCAACTAATGATTTCTAGAAGGTTGTCACATTATATTACATTACAAAACCTGTATTAAACACTGATTATCTTCATTTTTTCGTATTTTTTTTAGAGATTTATTTATAATTTATTTTATTATATATTTTTATTTTCAAAATACGGTATTGTCTTTGGGATTCGGTTCGCGGAACCGTCGACGAGACGGAAAAGAATAATCGGCAATCGTTACTCGGCTCTTTTGCGCGTGTACCAAAACGATCCGATCAGAACGAAACCGGCGAGACGAAAAAACAGACCAGATAGTCACATATTATCTCACGGCGGCCGGCGGTAGTAGAAGGAGTAGTAGTAGTAGTTTTGTCGCGCCCTGAATACTTGTAAAAACCGTATTTTTGATCCAGCGGACCAAAGAATTTGGTCGACCGAATACGTCGCCGCCGCCGCCCGAACGTACCTACTACTTGGTACGCTGTGCATTATTATAACGTCGGGAATTATCATCGTCGGCCGTGTACACGACGTCTCGTCGGGTGTAACGTTACGCGGCGGTTTACGAATGGCACAGGAAAAAAAAACCGACCTCTATGTGCCTGCGCACATTCGGTATTTAGGTACCGAAAAGAATCGTCGGGAAAAAAACAAACGGGATCCGACGAAATCCAATAAACGCAATTGATATTCGATGATATGTTTTCGTTATGATTTACAATCGTTCGCAGAGACGTTTTGCACGTGGATTTATTATAGATATTGAAATACGTGTACGGATTGAACCGAAAAATACGTTAAAATCGCAACAAAAAAAAAAAAATAAAAACAATATCATGATGGATGTTACTAATCTTGATCTGAATATAAGTCACCTCAAATTGTCATTGCATTATACGGATTATTATTATTGCCATTATTTATACATAAAACAAATTGTATTCATTATAATAAAATTAATAATACGAATCTAATATGTTTATATAAGTTTATAACAATTTATATTTTATATTTCATACATGTATACTTTATACACATAAGAGTATATGGTCTTATCGAAGTAAAATTTAAATCGTGTTAATTATAATATCATTAATTTACTGTATATAAGTGGATACTAATTAAAATTTATAAACTCCCTGCCTTCAACACAAGAATAGCTTATAGATGGTATTATTATAGAAGGATGTACCAATCAAAACAATTGTTTTTATGTAAAAAACGTATGAATGATTTTGATTTGATTTTTCAAAAAAAAAAAATAAAAAATTACACTGTAAAAATCAAATATTAAAGTGGTTCGTTTGAATTGAAATTTTACACCAAGTATGTTCTTCAAAATCAAATATTTCTATTGCTTGAAAAATATTATTTGTACCACAAAGAAAAACTACATTCTACATCTGAACTCTTGTTGTCGATGCATGATGTAACGTAGTATTTATGCACCAAAGATAAAAGGTCACGGATTCACGGAATGAAAAGTATATTGAAGAATAACAATACATTTTTTAATAATACTTGTATGGTACGTCCGTAAGTGTCCGCTCGTTTTGAACTCAATACGTTATAATTGTGTCTTGACATAGTGAGCAAAAAAAAATATAATCGAGCAAAAAAAAAAAAAAGAGTATTTAGTTCGTTCAAACACACAAAATCGGAAAATATTGCAATAACCTAGAAGATTTAAAAAAAAACCACATTACGAAATAAAATAGACGGGCTACATTTAATTCGAACGCAATATAATATTTATTATAGTATATATTATATTCGATCAAATTTGATTTATCATCTTGGCTGTGGAGAGAAAGAATACAATGGCTCGGGACCCAAATAATTAGATGGGGGGAAAGCGATACAACTCAACCAGTACTAGAATGGAAACCACACGGAAAGAGACACCGGGGAAGACACCCAGGAAAAGATGGAAAAATCTTCGATTTTGTCGAAGAAGATCCAAGGAATATGGGAATAGACGCATGGAGGGAAATGGCTATTGACATAGATGGATGGCGCGAGGTATTGTATTGGCGGCTAAGACTCTTAGAGAGTTGTAAAAGCCAGAAGAAGAAGAAGAAGAAGAAGAAGAAGAAGAAGAAGCTGTGCGGGGAGTTTCCGTATCGTTTGAATCCGGTCTTTGCTGATTGCGTGCGCGTTTCGCGGTCGGAAATACATATTATTATCGTAGAAAACCCGACAACAGCCTTCCGCGACGTCCACGAAACGGCACTGCGCTTCGCCCGAGGGCATAATACGTGGCCTGCCGTAACGACCGAGGCATGATCGAGCCGTTTCGCCGACGGCCGCTCGCCATGCGACGACAACGGTTGTTTTCCCGCGGGAAAAACGGACAATCATCCGATCGCGATCGTGTGGGAAAACCGAATGCGGTACACGATCGCGACGATGCCGTGGAAATTCCGTGCGCCCGCGGCGGTCAGGTCGATTCGTTTTTTTAGTTTTGATTTTTTTTTCCTCCCTAACCTCTTTCCGGCCGACCGTCCCGTGACTGTGCACGTGTGCCCGTACGATAACAATGTACACGTGTGACGTACACGCATTTTAAATGCGTATACAAACACACACACACACACGCACACACACACACACACACACACTCTCGCTCGCCCACCCGCCCGCCCGCCCGGATGTGCCGTTACACGACGCGCGTATTTCACCGTGTGCGCTCCGCCGCGTACTCCATTAAACGCCCGTGTAATATTATTATTATTATTGTTTTACGATAGTGTTTTTTTTATTTCTCGTTGTTTTCTCTCTCTCTCTCTCTCTCTCTCTCTCTCTCTCTCTCTCTCTCTCTCTCTCTCTCTGTTTCGTTCGCTCGTTTGTTTATACTTTTTTTCCCGTAAAGAATCCGGAAATTCCACGGTCAACGGTCGTCGCGTTGACGTCGGTATAATACGCGTGTATTTCGTTCCGTCGCGTACATCGGGGACGGGCAACTTGAATAATTTACAAGAGGGCCAATTTGTAGAATATTGAATATGGTTGATTAAGTTTAAAATTGACTATCTATTGCAGGGGTCGGCAAGCGATTTCTATTGGAGAACCGGAAAATTAAAATAACACGTGAACGGGGTCCGTAGAAAAAATAATTAATTTCGTTACATTATTCAATGAATTTTATTAAAATTATTAAAAATTATTTGAAGAGTAAGCAAGCCTTGTGATGTTACTGGAGAAATCACATATTTTGTCGTATATGGCTATGGTAACTCGAAATCGGGAACTCTTGTAAATTAATTTCTAATACGAAATATGTCCTTAAGGATCAAGGTGATACTTTGTTCTCTACGTGTTTACAAAAAAAAAAGTTTTACAAAACGACGCCTTTTTAAAATAATCTCAATGGAAATTGAAATAACGTAGTACTTATTAAACTATCAAAGAAAGATATGTCGACGGTCCAGATTACAGCCTTCCGCGATCCGAATTTGGACCGCAAACCGCCAGTTGCCGACCGTTGATCTATTGGCATTTATTTTTTATGTTTATTATAAATTTCGGCGCGGGCCAGTTAAAAATGGTACGTGCGCCGAACGTGGTTAGGTGGTTAGGTTAGTGTGGTTAAGTTAGTCCAGCCCTGGCGTATATAATCCGCGCTCTTGACTGCCGGCGTGACGTCCCCAGTCGCACGTCGATCCGCGTCGAACACACATCTTTTCCGTCGATCCACGTCGAATATCGATCGCGAATATGACGTTCGTCATTGGCTCGTGGTCGATCACAATCGATGCTCGTTCCGTCGCGTGGCCTGCAGCCTGCTCGGGAAATCGGACGGTTTTATCTGTCTTCCGATATTTACGTGTACGGGTGTTTTATCGTTTTTCATTGGAAATTAAAGTCTCGGCGTCTGTCAATCGTACATACATTTAAATACCACAACTGTTCTCGTGTACGATAAATCGAATTGATAACATTGGACGTTTTTCTCTCGATTCCACCGTAAACTTTAGAAAAATTTCGTAACGAAAGGATTTAGAAATCGCCGTAAGTGAAACATTTACTGGAATCGTACGTTTCACGATAACGATTTATCGAAACATTAATAGATCATTTACACTGCGGGTAGATAGATTTACCTGTTTTTGGTTTTGCTCAAATCTATACTAATATTCATTATTTCTGTATGATTGTCGGATAAAACGCGTGCGTGAATACCATGTAGATCTATATTATAGATCCGCGGAAGCACTGGAAGTGCCGTTACGCGCACGCGTTTGTATTTCACCGCGTTCGTTCGTACCAGACATTATTGACTTGACGACAATAATACACATACATACACCCGTGTATACGTTGTTGTCGTCGAACGGTAGATGGGTGGGTCCCCTTGGTGTGCGTGCGTGCGTGCGTGCGCGATGCTTATCTACCGACTGCGCCGTTTTCCGCATCCGACTGACCGACAGAGATACGTATCGCGCCGCGTTGGCTTCTCGTGGAAGACGGAACCGTTCCGACCCCGCGCCTCTCGCCGCCGCGCGCGTTTTTAATTTCGTCGTCGTCGCTCGCGTCGGTAAACAGGACACGACTTTTTTCGTCGTTTGTTTGTTTTTATTGTTTTTTTTTTCTTTTCCTCTACCACGGTATACAATATACGTGTATACGTTATAAGGTACACGGGCGTCTGGCGTGCAACCGCTCCGCGGAAACGACGTTTTGTGGGAAATCGTTCTTATTCGTTTATTTTATTTATGTATTTATTTTATTTTTTTTCGTCTTTTCGTCCGCTCGAAAAAAAATTCGTGTCCCGGATTTTATGTGCATTTGAAATTCAACGCGCGCGCGTCGTGTATAATATGCAGATTTTCGTGAAACCTATTTGGCGCCGCCGCCGCACGAGACGTGTACCGCGAATTATCCGAACAGAAATGCGACGTGCGTTATGATAACACATTGTTATTATTATTATTATAATTATACTTATCGTACGAGAACGTTATCACTTATCACGTACGTGGGAGTCGTGGGACTAGACTCCGCGGGCGCGCGTGTTCCGCACGTCATTTTCGCGTTTTATCCTCAACCGCCGGGTCCACGGAGTCGCGCGTATTATTGTAAGGCAGGGTTCTTCAACCTTTTTATGGAGAGGGTCACACATTATTTTCTACAAATCTCGCGGGCCGCATCCGTTGTGAAAACGTGTATTTTATTCTAAAATTCAGTTTTACTATTACAATTTGTATGATTAAAATATTTTAAATCACAAACTATCATTGATATCATTAAACCAGCCAACATTTATTACATGTAAGTAGGTAATTTAATTTGTTTTATCGCTTCTATCCCAATTTTTTCATTGGGCTCATGGTCATTTTATTTTTATCTAAATAGAAAAGATGCATGCTATATTTGAAATGTGATCGCGGGCCGCAAGTAACGACAAAACGGGCCACGGGTTGAAGACCCCTGTTGTAAGGTTTTCATACCGTTTACAACAATAACAATACTATTTCGAGATTCAAAACGTTTAGCGATTTTTTCGCGCGTGATTACCGTTTTGAATTTATTCCGAACAAAGCGAATTTTCGGCAAATCGATGATTTATCGTTACGACTAAAAACGAAATCGATCCTCCAATACACTATATAATATTATAATAATTGTTATTGACGTGGTTTTGTTTCGTTTCGTTTAATTATTTTTTTTTTCTAATGAATGTTCATAGATTTTAATTAAAAATAGCCTATATCGTTTAGATTTCTCGTACGAAAAAACAAAAAAAAAAAAACAAAAAACATTTGTCCTTCAAGTCGTGGTGTACGGAGGTAAAAAAAAAAACAGTGACAGATGAATTAGCTATATTTTATACGCAGACACAAACGGACTCTCGATTTTTTTCGCTTTTTCATTAACTTGGATTCACGTGGAATAATATATACGTACGTGTTATTTTTAGTCAACGTCGATGGTACTGTGGGGGTGGTGGGGATTCTTATGGAGAAATTTCCACGGTTAATCAATCAGGTGTGATGCATTCAGACGACGACATTACGGTCAAGTTTGTCGATGTGATGTGTTCGTAAACCCTATGATGTAGTAAAAGTGGATCAAACGCCATTACGGGCTGATTCGTTATTCATTGTGTCCGTCGATCGAGTCCTTAACGATCGAAAATTCATTAACGAGTTTCGCTTTAATTACTTTCGATCCGACTTTCTACGTACGACATACACTATATTATTGTGTTGCACGCGAATTCATCGCCACCGTTGTTTTAATCGAAATATTTACAAATCGTTTTGTTTTGTTTTTCAGGCGCACGAGGTCTCCACGCAAGATTACGACGGTAAGTACGCCGCGGATTCCCCGTCCCGCCACGTCCCACCCGAGTCGTCGCGACATCGTTATACTGTTTCGAATACGACTAGACGTCGTCGGTTAATGGTTTTATTTTCCACGGTCATTCCGACTGTTTTGCACCGGTTCCGTCTCGTCCGAAAATCGTTCGCAATATTCGCCAAAAACAAAATACCTATCACAAACGCTCTGTGCGTTCGTCTCCGATCGCCGTACGTATCTCGTTTCGAAGACGTCTCGGCAGAAATCGTGTCGCGCCCGATCTTTTCTGTACGACGACACGCAATGCAGAATAATATTAATATAGTTATGCCCAGTGTTGGGAATAGATAACTAATAATTTATCTAGATAAAGATAAAGATGATTATAAACATTTTTATCTAGATACAGATAAAGATAATTATAATAAATTTTATCTAGATAAAGATAAAAATTAGTACATTTTTATCTAGATGAATTTGAGATGATTTCATGTTTAATTTTAAAAAATATTCAGGATCTACATCCTACAGGTATAAGGTAAAAAAATAAAAATACATAATTTAAAACATTTAAAAATACATGTAATTTTTTAAATAAACTTCATAAAATATGACAAATCATTCTCTGTCTTAAAATTAAAATAATAATACATTTTTTTGCATTTTTACATTTTTTCAACAAATTGTTGCGAATGGCTACATCACTTTCATAATAGTACATATTATAATCTCCTTTCCTGGGCCTCCACAAGAGTTTTTCTCAGTAATCTTTTCGATTAATTGAAAAAAAAAAAAATTAATAAAATGATATATTTTAAATTTCCTTTTCTTTTCAGGCCATTTAAATAAATTACCTATCTAGATAGGTACTCATAGATAACTAAAATTTTATCTAGTTAAAGATAATGATAACTGAAAATAAATTTATCTAGATAAGATAAAAGATAAATAATTGTTATCTAGATAACTTATCTAGATAAATTTATCTAGATATTTCCCAACACTGGTTACCCTACCCGTTTGGACCCTGTAGTTCGAGTGTATACACCTAAATAAGCCGACAACGACGACGGTGATCTAGATTTCACGGCGCCCGACATTGATCGAACGCATGCCGTTGTGGAATTCATCTCAGTGTGTATACGACTTCGCGGTCGTCGGCTCATAATGGTTTTCGCATGCGTGCCCACGAATAACACTTGTAGAGTGCCGTGCGGCACGACGGCGGCGTACACGCGTATTGTTCGCGAGCGTCTGTTTCGACGACGAGACGGTCACAACACGCGAATCGTATTCATTCGTCCGTGCAGGTAACGTACTCGTACAACAACGTCTGTTGTACACGACGAAGAATTTAAAATGATAATAATAATAATAACGACAACAATAATAACGACGATAACGATGATAATAATTGGACGTGGACCGGTAGACGATAAATCTTCGGCGCACGATCTCATAAAACGGCAATAACGACTACGCGTTTTTACACGTTTTATACGGTACGTCCGTTTATGATTGTACGAGCCCGGTAAGAGAACGCTTCGGATACGTGGGCGCGCACGACAAACGCCGTTCGCCGGGGTTGTGCGATGTGAACTTATATCCGAGCGGGGGTCTGCACCGGGCGATTTAAATTTGCGACCGTCTCACAAACGACAGCGGCTTTCATTTCGTTTCAAAACGGGTCTCGCGAGTCAATCTGCGGCCGCGTTTGCCGACAGACTGTGTCGCGTTTTCGAAAAAAAAAAAAAAAACGCCGCTTTAGAAGCGATCGCGGTCACCAGATCAGTGGACACCCCATATATATATATATATATATATATATATATATATCAATCGTTTACTCGAAAATAAATCCAAACCAAATCATAATGTATTATAATTATTACTCACAACGTAAAAAATAAAACGCTCCGATTTCTCGTCGAAAAACACAAAGTATACAGTGTGATCACGATAAGTGGAAACACTCAATAACTATGTGCAGATAACTATGTGCAGATGGGTATAACAGATTATAAAATACGTAGTTGATAATAATAAATACGTGAATAATAAAAATAAAATTACAAATATTAATTTTTTTATTCATAAAAGCTTTATTTATCTAACAAATTGGTCAAACTTTTTATTATTATCAACTACGTATTTTATAATCTGTTATACCCGTGCAAATAACGTAAAATCAAATTGCTATAACTCGGTCATTTTTTGACTTAGAAAAGAAATTCAACCACTAAAATTCATTAAAAAATAAAAAAAAATAATAATTTGTGGTCAAAAATGGATCATGCCATTTAAAAAAAAAAGTTATTGTGCGCATGCGCAAAGTTAACTGTCAAAAAAAATAGTCTAATTGTTTGAAAATGTGTATGATAATGTTTATTAGTTAGCCGAAAAAGCAGAATTGAAATATATGAGGCCTGCACATAGTTATTGAGTGTTTCCACTTATCGTGATCACACTGTATACCGTAGTCGCCATAAAAGGCCGATAACACCGTTTTCGTTGACGGTTTCCGTTATGAATTCGATAAGAACATATTTTAAAATAAGTAAATAAATAGAAAACAATTTTCCCCTTTCAAATTTCGTACAAAGTATACGCCGACGTCATGGTTTTTACTACGATATTTCTGGCTAGAAAGTCGAGAAAATCATTTTCCCAGTAAACGTCGTCGGCCCACACAGCCCTATCCCACGACCCACGTCCCTGTTCGACAACAATAACGCATCGTGTACGACGGACAATATTGTAATCGTTTTCTCGTCATGTTCCACAGTGTCGGAAATACAGTGTTCGTTTTCCACGGACTCGCTGAGAGTGGGCAAAGCGCTTTTGGGAATCAAAGACGTGATTTCGGCCCGACTGAAGAAACCCGAAGGCTTCAAGGGGCACCCGCTGTTCGCCGACGACCGATCGGTCGATCCGCTGATCGACCCGGTTTGCCAGATACGGCCCGACTTGTCGGACGTGTCGCTACTGACGTACAATCTGCTGGTCACCGACTTCACGCGGTGCGGCGTCCTCAGGAGAAACGTGAGTTAACCTTATATTTCCGGTCGACGAGATTACATACTCTTATTACAAGGTGGCCGGACTGACACAAATCAATTTCACTGTCCCAGAGAAGGCGTGAAATCGTTTTTTGAAACCAAAGTCGTAACGTAAATAAGTTTAGGACTAACATGTACAGAGTGGCACAAGAATTCAGCGAATGTACCTACTTAAAAATTAAATCTAAAATCGTTACATCTTAACGATTAATGACTTAACGTTGTGACAATAGATGGTTACTTTTTTTTTTGTTTTTTTTAATCGGTCGATTCAGTGTTAAGTCGTATACAGGTCTCTGAAATTCAAATTATATTCCACGATAAGCTATTCACACAAATCATACGAAAGAATATAACGGTTTACAATAAATATAATATTTTCCGTGCAAAAATTGTATTTGATAAGTTTTGTGATTGTTAAAGCTTATTTGTTTACTTTTTTTCTAAATATACGAGAATATTTTGAAAAAAAAAAAACTTTAATAATCGATAAAACCCGCAAATCTGAAAATCCCATTAAAAAAAAAAAATAAATAAAAAAAATAGTGTATGTTTTTAACATATTACTAATGTTGCGAATTGAATCAACGCATTTTCATTGATACTTGAATGCATTTCAATTAATTTTTTTTTTCATCCTATGTAATAAAACGAAAGAATAATAGAAAATAATTTCATAACGATTTACAATGAAAATTCAGTATCAACTCAACTGACGATAAAAAATTAAGCCAATGCAAGAGAAAATCATCTCCGTGCAAATAAATAAAATATAAGTCGAGTGAAAAAGTTAAAACCAACTCAACGTTTACACCTATTAGTCAAGCCCAACCTTGTGTATGATGCCCGTAACCGATGAAACGTTCGACGGATTCGATCGTTCGATATTTCGATTCATAATCGTGATGTACATTATATTTTATACCATGAGCACTGTCATCGATCTTTATGAACTCAAAAATTTTTATTATTTTTTTTTTTTTAACTTTTCCAGGGTTTCGTACACGTGAGAGTGTGGTTTCCGCAATTCCCCGGCGTGGTGATGATGTCCGACCAAGAATTGATCATAATGTGCAAACCACCGGAACCGACGGTCATCGAGAACAAAGCCGCGGGTTTCGCCGGAAGTTTGTAAGTACACACACACACATACACGCTCACGCGTTCTTGAATAATAGTATAGTACGCACGTCGGCGCGTGGACGGGTCGTCTGATCCGCCGAGTGGTCGGCGATCGGGCCGCGTTTTAATATCCACCTGCTTCGTATGCGAAATATGTTTACATTTTACTGCCCGGATGATATCGGTTCGCATCAAATCTATATGGAATATTTACAGGCTATGTAGCCACGTATTTACAACATTCACCTACTTTTCGTATCGTAAAATAGTCGACTGATGGTTCGTTGGTGTCGTATACACGTCATGTACGTAAATGTGTCGTATATGATTGCACACAACGTTTAGATTCAAGTGGGTTAAATCTTTGGTCTGCGCCAGTGGCGTGCTCAGCTTTTTTGAAACGGGGGGGGGATATTCATTTTTATTTTTTATTTTTTTATTTTAAAGAAATAAGGCCTCGACTACATGGGTCATTGGCCGCAAATTTGCTTACACTAAAATTAATACATTATCAGTAAATAATAAAGTAACAAATATATATGTGAAGAAAAAATAAATAAAGTAACAAAGTGAGTTAATAGAGAGGAGGGATATACAGAAAGAAATTTTGATTTAGGTCAAATGGTTTTGTATAAATTGGTGTCTCTTAATGATATTCATTTTATTCAAACAATTTTCCATTTGTAAATACATCATATACATACAAGTTTAATATATTATTTTCATTATACAATACATTAATTAATTTTTAATTAAATGAGAATTTCTAGCTTTCTTGGTATCTTGGCAATCTCATCCAATACTTCATCTAGTGTGACAATCTGGTCGACATCGGCCACCGTCGCTCTGCTTTATTATTATTTTTATAAATATACATGCATTCGAGTATTCGACTATAATATTATAATATCATCATGGTTTAAACATGTATATCATTGTAGAACCTATTCATATATTTGCTTATAATTTATAAGTAATATTTCAATTGAAAACTTCTATATTTAATTTAGTATCATTTATTAAACGATAATAAGCAAATGCAATATAAATATATTGTAAATACTAATACTTAATAGTAAATAGTAATACAATCAGCTCCGTCTCTACATTTTGGGAAAAATTGAAATAAAAATTAACAGGACGTTTATTTGTAGAACAAACATATTGATACGTGTCGTCTTATGAGTTATGCCGAGTGCGGAGACAATAATACAGGAACGCGATCTAATCTACGACCAAAATCTTGAATTTTAAACCTAAATTTTTTTTTCATGTAGATAATAAATCATTACAAAAAATCCAATGGGGGGGATATGACACCCTGATCCCCCCCCGTGAGCACGCCACTGGTCCGCGCACATTGCCCACAAATTCAACACGACTTTACCTTAGCGAGCTAAAGAATATTTTAATCCGTATATTTTTTAAATAAAGAATATTCAATTCCGTATCACTGTTTGACGCCGACTAAACGACGTTTGCTTTTATTGTCTTTGATTTTCAAGCCGTACTAAAAAATGTAAAATGTTTACGTAAATCGATTTCTTGACGTTTTACAAAAAATTACGACGTCGACAGCCACGGTCGATGAACTGCAGTCATAAGACAATATCTTATTACCGATTGGTAATCAGATAATTTGGTAGGTACCTTTTGATAAGGCCAACACGTTTTCGGTACGAATTAAAGTTTCTGGCGTGATTACTTTTGAACTTTTTTCGCTTCTTTCGGAATGTGAGATATTTCAAAAGTGACCCACTTACAACGCGAGTGCACGTTTTATCCACGCGAAATTCCAATAGTCCAGTTACCGAGTGTGGATTTAATAAACGGAACATTTTAGTGGTCCGGTCACCGTGGATATCTTTTTGACGAAAGTTCAATTTTGCGGTCCGATTCCCGGACGCCCGATCCGCCACCGTGATAAATATCTCTTGCCCCTCCCCCTAAGGGGGGGGGGACGAAGGTCCTCTACGTGTCGGGCACTAGGACGGACCGATTAGGTACTCGTCGTGAGTGTACGACAGCGTTGAGCGGTCGGCGAGATCCCTCGGAAAAATCTCGTTTTCGAAAATCACTCGGTCGACGGAAAAAAAAAAAATTAAAAAAAAAAAACAAAATAAAACCGCGGCGCTCGTGATGTCAAATCGCAGTACGCCCGCAGAGTTCTATTCGTATAATACGTGTGTTTCGCGCGCGCGGCACGACGACGTTTGATGACTTTGTCTAATTGTTTCGAAAAACAAAATATGCGTGTTTCGTCATAGTGCACGCCTTGACGTGCGTGAAAATATGCGTCGCTTAGGAAAAAGACGGTAGAAAAAAAAACTCACCGTCGATTTTCCGAATAATTACGGATGCGCGTTTCGAACAGACCGCCTCGCCGCCGAAAGCGGGCTGCAAAGAGAAATCAAACGTACGCGCGACGAGGCCCGTGGCCGAAGAGGGGACGGGTGGAAAATCGTCTCGGGTACGCCGCGCGTAATTCATTCGTCGTACGCGGAAAGCTGCGATTTTCGTTTTACCGTTTCGATCGATCGAGATCCGAGAACACGGCGGGAACGAGGAGGCCGTGCATTCATCACGGACTCGTACCGCGTTCGATCAATATAATAATAACATAATAATAATAATAATAATAATAATAATAACGCGTCGAATGAGCTACGTTAATTTATCGTCGTACTCGGTGTGCCGGATCTATAGACACGATGTTTGTAGAATCAGCACTCCGCTCGTAGTGCACGTATATTATAATTAAAGGCCGGATTTCAATGCAAAATGCATATTTTTTTGGTTGATCTCACACAATGCGTTCCAAGTACCTAATTCATTTCATGTAATGAGGGTTTCATAGCTACAAATTTTATATTGCATTTTTTTTGCGTATTTCGAAGTTTTCTCATTTTTAGAGCATTTTTAGCATTATTGGATCATTTTGTTGGTTTTTAATGCATATATGTTCAATATACTATTCAAATTTAGCCAATTCAAAATTCAAAAAATCTAAAAATTAATTATTCGATTCAATTTTGTCTTATCTTAATTTATTATTGACTGTATTCGGTCAAATCACAAATAATCAGTCAGTTCGTGTTCGTCGTGGTCATTGTTCTTGTCGTTTGTGACTTTAATGTGTTACACTGTTACATGACACCCAAGATAAAATCATCTACTTCTTCTCGCTAGCGTGACTACGTAAATGAATTCAGAAAAGACGACTTTACAACAGATAGTACTATTTTACTTAGTAAAATTTGTAATATTAAAGTCGCAGCTCAAAAAAAATTTCGATTTAGCGAACATTTGCGAGTCAACATCAATCAATTTTTCAGTTTTTTTTTTTTTTAATAAAATAACAAAAAATTATTTAATCTTATTTATAAATTACAAATTATATAAAAAAATATATGTCATTTTTAAAGTCATTTTTTCATTTTTAAGGTCTTTTTTGTGGAAAAATTCATTTTTTAAGGGCATTTTTGGCTATTTTTTAGAGCATATTTGTATGGTTTTAAGTGCATTTAAATCCGGGCCCTAATTATAATATATTTATATACTAATTGCGATACTGTAATGACACTCGTCCGGTCAGATTTCTTCCGATGCATTCGTTTACCCGTACGCGTGGACATAGGTAGGAAATATTTTCGGACAGGGTTTTGGTCTAGATCTACATTAGTATTGAAAAATTATTATTATAAAAGTAAATATGAATTATTTTTTTTGAATACGATTGAATACCGTTACAGTATTTAGTCCGTATAAATTACAAATTTAAAAATATATAAAAAAATTATAAGATAAAACCATGTTTTCTTGGTTGAAGTTTAAAAATATTGATTGCTTCTTCCGGGCCAATATTAATTTCACGACGAACACTTAGCAAGGCAAGTCCAGTTAATCGTTCATTTCCTGTTCAATTTCTTCTCAAACGTGATTTAATACGTCGTAATGTTGAAAAAGTTCTTTCTGCTGTAGTATAGTTGATACGGGAAGTGTAGAAATAATAGGTAACAATTATTGTTTAATATTTGGAAAAAATTCAGAATCACATTTTAAAAATGCTTCAAATGCTGAGGATGGTCTACAATCATCTTTTTCTTTTACCCATTTGGATTTTCACAATAAATATTCCGAATTAAACTGTTGATGATCCAAAATTATTGTACTATTATACAACTATGGACACTAGTAAAGTATAGTTTATTAGTATAGGATACTAATAAAATGTAAATTGTGGTTTCCCACAAATCATACCTAGTAGTTAGTACATAATATGCGAGTGAATAACATTCTCGAACAAATTGACAAAAAGCTCAACATTGTTTTATTTAATCTCGGGGGGTGTTTGAACACCCGCCCCACCCCCTTAACTTCGCTCATGCCCGCACGACCGTGTGCTCCTCAATAAAATATAACGACATAATAATATAACGTCTAGCCGGGACGAGTCGACTATCTGATAGCTCAAAGTCCAGGACGAATCCCTAGACGTTTCCTCAGTAATATAATCCGACACTCAACTTAAAAGAAGATTTTGAAGTATTTTTGGTTTTCTTTCACTTCAACTCAGTGTCTACTGGCATTAAATAAACTATGCCACATATAATCGAGCTGTCATCTCGAATAATAACAAAATAAATAAAAAATAAAAATGTATCAACAGATCGTTAGCTTTACGAGAAATCTAAAAAATGATCACGTAGGTACTTAATCATTCGTTTGGGCCATACAATGTCGATATTTCGCACGAATCGCCCATCGGCAATATATCCGCACAAAGATTATATCGTCACGTCTCGTGAAATAGTTTAGTCGCAGTGATCCGTTAACTCAACTCAACCGATTACATTTGTAAAAAAATAAATACATCATGACCGTGGATCGAAGATGCTGTCAGTTGAATGTATAGATGTACTCGTACTTTTTATTTTTATTTTTTTTCCATACTCAATAATTTACGTTTAATATTTTGTTTTTTTAAACAGTTTCCTTAAAATAATCATCATGAAGACGTTTTGTGATCCGGATTCGGGATTGAAATCGCGACTATGGTCATGGAACATAAAAATTTAAATCGCCAAAATAAATTCGTACTTAGAAAATACATAGAAAAAAAGGTCGATCGTCATACTCTTTGATACGTATAAATTCTGTGTTATTTTCCAAATTAAAATTAATTCGTGAAAAAGTATAAAAAAGCTTATTCGAAATTAATATCGTGAACATTGTTTCGATAAAAAGCAGTGAAACTATTTCCAGCCGTTAGTAAACTCAACGTGCTAAAAAACAAAAATTTTCTACCTCACGATAATTTATTTTTCATAGTAAACTATAAATTGACAATACCGCGTTAACCGGTATATAAGTGATGGTATTTAGTTATAGACTTCTCGTGCGAACGACACAACTACTCGGGAGACGATCCGTATAGACATTAATCACATATTTCCGACATACCTGCAGATATACACACACTCTTATGCGTTTTTTTTTTTGTGCACACAAATACGTCCGGGAAATCCGTCCGTGACTCGTGGCTAATATACACGTGTCAGCCGACGACAAACAAATGTGCAGAATGTGCTACACGTCGGCACGACGACGAGAGGAGTATAGTAGGAATAGCGTTTTTACAAAAAAAAAAAAAAAACAAAAAAAAAACCTAAACAAAACATAAAATAACGTACGAAAAGCGTTTGAAGTGGCTTTAGTAACGGTACCGTACTGTTGTATACGGGTGTTGAACACACACACACTCACACGTATATATTTTATACGCTGGTAATACAAACGGGTACGAAGTGGACGTGTAATGCATTGACCGATATATCAATGGTTCGGTTATTGTGTCTCGGTCGTTATTTTTATTATTAAATAATATTATATTATTATCATCGTCGTCGTCGTCGTCGTTGTTGTTGCTGTTACTGTTGTAGTCATTGCCGTATGTAGAGTAAGTCGCCGGCACACCGTGACGACGATTGTGTGTGTGCTGAACCGTAAGTGTCTGTGAGTGTGTGTGAGTATGTGTGTGTGTGTGTGTGTGCGTAATATTATAATGACGTACGATATCGTAAATAATGTAGGTACCTGTATTCGTGGCGATAAAATGATAACATCGCGAACGAGGCGCCGCCGTCTGTAACACACCTGATACGCCGGGTTATTACCTACATTTCGTTTCACGGCGAGATATTTCGACTAACCTAACCGCGTTCGATCAGAAATTAAATTCAGACGCCCAGAGACCATAACGATAACGAAACGTATTGCACGTCACGGATAAACGACGGACGGGGTCGTCGCGGCGGATATCGTTCCGCGGACCAGTTGTTTTTTTTCCTCTACTAATATAATCCCGCGTGACTTCTCGGGTTTCGCAGACGACGAAAACGCGATTCGCCGAGAGTCCTCCCCTCGGTCGGTCGGTCGGTCGGTCGGTCGATCGGTCGGTCGATCGATCCGCTTGATCCTCCGGTTATTGTTTCGTCGCCGTGTTAGCCGGTGACGACCGGAGCGATTAATGGTTTGCGCTCCTAAGACGTCTGTACCGATACACGAACATCGTTTCGCCGTCATAATGACGCGATAATACGGTAAACAGACGGGCCGTGATACCGTAGACCATCGTCGACTCGATCGAAATCATCGCTATCCTACCGTATAGTTCCGTAAATATTATTTTATAATCGCATAGCGTTGTTTGTATCGATCTGCTCATTCGAAAATACATTTTTGTCAGCCGATTTTTACAAAAAAAAAAAAAAAAATCCTAATATTATACATTGGTATTCAAATATGGGGGATGGCTAAACCCTCAAACATTCGCCCCGTCCAATCTTTCCAAAATATTGCCCTACGTACTATAACTGGTACGTGACAAATCTTTCACTACACAACGACCTCAAAGTAATTAATGCCACTGACTACGCCAAAATTCACTACCACCGTTTTCACTCCAAACTCAACTACAGTAATAATCCTCTCATTAAAGACATGGCTTCACTGCATATCCCAGGCAATCCCCCTCGCAGGCTTAAACGTAATTGGAATCGCGATCTTCTTAAGTGATCGTAAATCCAACTAAAAGTTCGTAGGTGCCACCAATGGGTGACTTTCTTAAAAGTTATTTATTATTTTGTAATTATATTCTATTATATCTAAATTACTAAATGTGCTTGTTTGTACAGATTGTTTATTACTAAATAAAAAAAAAAAAAAATATTATACATAAAAAAAAAAAAAAAATGAAATACTTCACCTAAATATATCAAATAGGTATATATTTACGATAATATAATAATCGCTGTTATTTGGTTGATATACACCAAAGGTTTTTTTCGCAGCTCTACATTGTTTATCGTTTAAAGTTTATTATTCTCACAAGAATGACATCCTAACCCTTTTTATGTTTCCGAAGCAATGAACGGACAAACGAGAAAACAGTAAAACCTGTATTCGCACATTTTCTGATTTATAATACTCGTATTCGTTTCGTTAATAAATTATAATTTTTTTTCGATTTAATAATAGGTATCACGTTATAATATGTACATAATGTGTCGAAAATTAGGTGAAAATTGATGAAAATTCTATGTTGACCGTGCGCTGTTCGTAAATTGATGTTTACTATGAACAAACGTGCATTTTTTTTTTTTTTTTGTGAACAAAATGTTGACTGTTACACGCCGAATAATTGTCATTATACACACTGTATACACACTACGCACTGTTTCCCTACGTGTCGTGCGGAGGAGAAAACATCGGAGAAGAGTAATTGTTCCCGAACGATTGACGTTTTTCGAATAATATCCGTCGTCCGAAGATTAATCCGTACACACAGATAACGATAATAATTGGTTTAGCACGACGACGATATTATTACGGAGACGGAGTTTATTTATTGTGGAACACGAATATAGTACGTGATCGACCGAGTGGTCGAGCGAGACGAGGCAGAGAAACGGAGACGACACGACGCGGGTATTTCGCAAACGTTTTCCCTTTCTATTCGGTTTATTTCTTCGCGACAAGTGCCGTACCGCCGCGGGCGCGAAAATAAAACGATTATTATCATTACTCGTGTCCTATATTATATTACTAGTATGTGCGTGTGTGTAGCGTGTAAGTATATGATACCTATTATGCGTATATTTAAAGAAGAAGATATTTAAATAAACAATATGGCCGAAACGAACGCGACGGCGATGAGGAGAAAGAAAGAAAGAAAGAAAGAAAAAAAAAAATCTAAATTCACATTTTCACGGTACTGCGCGCTCGCTCCTTCCTCCGTGGACACGCCGGTATTTTGTATACCTGTGCGTCTCTCGCGCCCGCTCGTTTCGCCTACTGACCCAATTGTTACACACCTATGAAAAATGACACACTAAATGCGGCGGCGACGACGACGACGACGACGTGTGAGTGCGTATTATTTCCGCTATTATTCGATCGGCACACAATACGTACGTATTACGATTTACACGTGTACATAAAACGTTTGACGCGTAACGCTTATAGTAGTATAGTATAGTAGTCATGTATTCGTGTGCCTGTACGCCGTCAAATATGCGGTGAGAAATGTCAATAATGACGTTGACGACTGTTTTGTACGGACTGCAATGTGTGTACACGGGCGCGCGACGGAAAATCGCGAGGGCCGTTATCGCCGCGATTCGACGGTTTATTAATGACGCGTACGAACTCCGAATTCGGTATTATGCACCGTGTGACGCGCCGAGTATAGCGGTTTTAGAAAACACAACAACCATTGATCCCACCGATCGGTTTTATTTCGTTGTTTTATAGAATTTCAATCGATTCGTTGGCATCGAGTCGAGTTAGTACAAGTTTACTACTACTATGTGGGCGAATAGGTACGGGTGAGAAACTTGAATCCCTATTATACGACTCGATCGATAATTTTTACACAATTTTTAAACCGTATTTTTAGATTCTGAGTGAAGCGAAGGATCTTATGGTTTTACAATGATGTTTATTTTAGATTCTGAGTGAAGCGAAGGATCTTATGGTTTTACAATGATGTTTATTTTTTTTTATTTATTTTTTTTTTTTGTAAACACTTTTTCGTATAGAAATCCTTGTCCAAAAGTTTCGTCCCGCAAACTTTTTAGATTCGAAATTGAACTGAGATGGTCCTTTAGAGAGGTCATTTTTCCAAAATCTCCATAGTTTTTCCAGTAATCAAGAATAACGATCGAAAAACTGAGTAAAAACGGTAAAGTCGGTAAAAATCCGCCGTAAACGAGATTTTCACTGTTCAGGTTTTAGGTATTTAGTCATAAATCGAAAAGTATTGAAGCTAGAAACTTGAAAATTTTATCCAATATCAAATACATACTTTTTTATATTGGACAACATTTTCAGAACAATTATAGCACTTTTGACTTAAATATAGAACTTTTAATTTACCAAATTGTTTGAAAGTTTTTATGTAATATAATTTTAAATATTTGACAAAAAGTACTGAAAATTTAATATGACCTTACTCATATACCTACCTAATTATCCTAACAAAAATTCAAAAATCGTGATTAGGTGATTCCGTGTTAGGCAAATAATAAGTCGAGTGTAACGAGTTAAATATTTTGAATTTCATACCATATAGCAGTAGTTTCTCCAATTGGAATATTTTTAATATCGTAAAATAAGTGTTTTAAATATTATTCATTCGTTTGTCGCTGCAAGCCACTGGTGGATGCTATTTGCTCGAAGATTTAATATCACGTTCATCACATAAACGTCGTCCACTTTTTTGACATCGTGTTTTCCTTTCCGACCGTCGAGTCGTGACATCTGATAAAGTCTCGAGCATCGAACATAGACGAATTTCACTCAACTTCACGAATCGATAAGCTTTTTTTCGTCCGGGGCTGTGTAGTCTTCTAAATAATCTATGCCGTTATTTGCGAAGAGTTGAAATTAAAGAATTCCCTATTATTATTATTATTTATTTATACCCTATTTTTTTCTAATACTAACTTCTGTCGCGGTTCGTTACATATTGTAAATATTTGACATTTTAAATTATTAAATGTATCATTTCTTAACTCGGAATTTAGTGTTTAGTAAAGCGCCAAGGCATTTCGTTAAATACTCGAATATTGAATATTTCTATTGAAACATATTATTTTATAGTCGTCCGCGTGCTCGATTTGAGTATATTATGCTTACCGATGTACTATAGATATTATGACATGTTGTTGTGCACAATTGTGTAATCGTCAAAGTCGTGTACACAGCCGCGTTGTAAAAATGATTACGAGGATGATTAGCTCATGATTTTCGGTTTGTCCGCAGCCCACACGGTGCACGGGTATCCGGAGTCGTGGAGGAGACGCCGGGAAGACTGGAGTACGAGGTGGCCCTGTACAAGGAAGCACCAGCCCGACTAACCAACTTGAGCCACAACAGCGAGCTGCCGGTCGACCAGGCAGTGCCGATCGGGACCAAACTCCAACTCCGGGCCAGGATCAACCCGCATTCAGGTATATATAAACCGACGACCGCGCGTGGCGTATTGTGGTCGACGCGGCTGTCACGGTCGCGTTGCTTTGTCGACGGAGTACAATAATAACAATACTAATAATTATAATAATAATAATAATAATAATAACAATAACAATAATAATAATAATATGAGCAATAATTAGAGCTTGGAAGTTTTTTTTATATTATGGTCTTATGGTTCCGATTTATAGCAGATCAATCTAGAAATCCGTTTTGAACAATGACGAGTTTAAAAACAAAAATTGAACATGTCTTTTTTCACGTATTTCATCCGTTTTAGAAAAAAAAAAATGCATATTTCTTAACTTTCGCGTATTATACGAATTTAATATTTTCTATACGAAAAATGATGTACCTATTTTTATTAATTATTCATTTTACTTTGAATTATTGTACTTAGGCTGGTATTTATTAGTAAAAATGTTGATTGTCTTCGTTTATACTTCACAGATACGTATCGAAAACATGTTTTTATTGACGCCCATTATTTACTGATGCTATTTTTTTCGTTTAATAAGTATTTGAATACCAATCTACAATACAATTTGTTTAAACCTTACAAAATAAATGATATAATTCACTTACATTTAACATTATATTTATTTTTAACAAAAATACATAATATACTTGTCATGAATACTAATTAATAACCGTTTCAAATTTTAAATTTTAATAATTTTGAATACGTTTTCCCATAACTAAGTTTTATAAAAAATTTCTCGTCTTAAACGTAAGCAGATTCTAATAATTTTTTTCACGCGTATTTTTCATTTTCAACTCTCAGAACTTCCGAGCACTATAATTTATTATGATTATACAATAAGTTGGCCTATATACGTATGATAAAAAATGCAAAATTAGTACACGCAGATCGTCGATGTCCGTGAAATTCGTTCGCCGAATGTACCGATCGAAATCTCGAGATGGCATTTAGTTAAAAATTCGTTTTGTACGTCGATTGATCATGATCGTAAACACTGTTGCACCAGAGATGCACACTCGTGGATCGACCAAAACAATAAATTACATTAAATGGTCATAATCGGTATCTATGACGACAGTGTAAAGAATACACGATGCAGGTATATTGATATTTTATTTCGTGACAAAACTACAGTGCTGACATTAGTGAGATTCGACAATAAAGATCGATTTCAACGCTGACATAACGCTGTCACCGTCGAGTTTGTTTTCACACGCGAACGCGACAAACGAAAAAAACGAAGAAAAAAACCACACGCTAATCCGTCAAATTCGTACGGAAATAACACGTATCTCTGACGCTGCGTGGCCGCTACGGACAACCGATCGAATGTTATTTTTTTTCCCGGTCAAATTCATTATAATGTAGAAAGTAAACGCGCACCGTGTATCTAATTCGGTTATAAACCATCATCGCCGACGAGTGTGAAAAAAAAATAAAAAATAAAATAAATAAATAAGACATCACAAAGAAATGAACGTTAATTAATCGATCTGTCGACGATTTATCGGAGGAAATAGCACGCGCATACACGACTCGAGAGTCGAGGGAAAATCGTTCGATATTTTCTCCACTCTATATTCACCGCAAATATCGGTGTTAATGCACGTGTACATTTCATAGTGTTGTAAATAGGGCTAGGATTTATATGCAATAACAAATCGTAAAATATGCATTTGATTTACCAAAATATGCAAAAATATGCAAAAACAAATTTGTATTATTTCTAAATATATATTTTTATCGTAATTCATAATTTATTATTATTACATTAAATATGAGTTTATATAATTACATTAAATATTAGTTTATATTATTACACGCTACTATGATATGTTGTTTCAAATTTTCAAATATGAACGACCGGCGATTTGAACGTAGAATAGATTTATACTGACTAAAACTCGTTTCCACATCACACGAGGTTATTGGTGCATATTTGAATGACGCGATTTTCCCTGGAGTTAGATTAATATTAATATCTTCTTCTTCATTTTCATATTCACCGTTTATAATTCTATGAATTTTTAATAGTGTTTTAAATCCCTTATTTTTTTTTTTTAGTAGAAAATTAGTAAAATGTTATAATAATATGCTATGATTTCGTGGCGGTCGGCACTGACACCTGTTATCGGACCGTGGTTCAATTATTGCCTATCACGCGCTTCGTTTTTTTATGAAATCAGATGATTACTCGACTGGATGTTTATTTTTATCTATTTTATATTTGTTTAATACTCACACACACACACACGCACACACATATTTGAATAGATATTATACCGTTTTTTTTTTCAAATTTGTTTTTACAGCTTGGAAGTTTGTCAAGTTGATGGAAGTTTCCGTGTCTCCGGATCCCGACAACGCGCACGTGTCCGGCAGTGTAGCTTTGGTAAAAGACGGGTAAGTCGCCGAAAGCGGATCTCGAGTTAAATCAATCACGTCGTAGTGTAAGGAAACGATCGTTTTATAAAATTAGTTATTTATTTATAATTTGTTTTTTTTTTTTTTTTACATTAAATACCGACGAATCTTTATTAAATCAATAATAGTGTCGACGTTATGTTTAAAAACAATAATTATTATGTTCTTTATCTCTTGACAAAAGCGAATTATCAATACCGTCGATAGTAATAATACAGTAGGGCGCACGATTTACCGACGTGTACGGTGCGTAAAACGATTCATAACGAATATCTTTGTTTTCGCGTGGTATTGTGTTTGATTTTATACATTTTAAGTACGTTCGACATTGTCAATGACATATTTTTCACGTCGATTAGACGCATAACAATCACGTCGTCGGTTTATCTCGAACGCGTTTGTCGCGGAATCGGACATTTTTTCGTATTTATACAATACATCGTTACAGCGTTTACCGCGGTATTAATATATCTATTTTTTGTCCCGAGATACCGAAATATGATATACGAGCACTCTCGAGTACAACACGTCATAGCGTTCAAAACAACGTGACACTATTGTTTTGAAAGTTATGCGCGTTCTATCGACGATAATTTGTTCTCGACTTGCAGAGTCATGAGGTTTTCGAGAATATTCTCCAGGGCCCGATTAAACGCCGACTTTTGATTTTACAGCCGTCGCGGAATGAATTTCGTATCGTATTAGAATCTGACGAAGTCATCCACACGTTTTTTCATTCGATCACGTGTTTAGACTGATTTTTGAAGCGTGCCCAACCCATTATAGGCGTGCTCACCCCAACCTGTATAGTGAATGAGTTCGATTACTTCAATTTATAATACACTAAAAATACTACATTTTTATGACGGACCAATTTTTCACTACAATTTGTAATCTATTCCTTCCATAACTTGACGTAATACCGAAGAGAATATTAAGATAACACTTTTTTCACGTAAATATTTAAATGATTCTATATCGCTCACAACAAACATATATTCAAATTTATGCATATTATATACAGGGTTAAAAACTAGATCAGTACTCATGTTCAAAAATCGCCTTGCATTTATTTATTTTACGTGTCTTTAATATAATATGCATAACATTATGTTATACGTATACATTTGTCTAACCCGGGGTTCTTCAACCATTTTATGGAGAGGGCCACACATTATTTCATACAAATCTCGCGGGCCGCACCCGTAGTAAAAACGTGTGTTTTATAATAAAATTCAGTTTTACTATTACAATTTTCATGATTAAATTTTAAATTATAAACTATTATTAATATCATTAAAACAACCAACATTTATAACCTGTGAGTAGGTAATTTAATTTGTTTTATCGCACTTTTCCTAATTTTTTCAATATCGATGGCTCATGGCCGTTTTAATTTTATCGAAATAGAAAATATGCATGTTATTTTTCAAATGTGATCGCGGGCCGCCAATAATGACAAAATGGGCTACATGCGGCCCGCGGGCCGCGGGTTGAAGATCCCTGGTCTAACCAATAACCACGGAATGTCTGCATTACATTATCGATGATGACAAATAATAATATTCTGTTTTTTTTTTTTGTTTTTTATTTTTTCACTGTCAAAACATTCGAACTCAACCGACACGTTCATCATTTTCCGATCTTAGGTACCTATGTTTAATTTTAACAAACAAAACTCGTCGCGAATGTATGTCTAACTAACATGTGCCATTATAGACGCATACCTACTTTGTAAACACAGAATTAATGATAATAACATCAATTTCACGAGGTTTTTACCAATATTTTAATAACTAGAACATCGCCGTGTAAATTAACAGTAATAATAATGGTAATAATAATAATATAATAATAACAATAATAATAATAATAATAATAATCACAAGAACAACAATAATAATGAGTTTATATTGTACGAGCGCGGTGTTTTCCGAACAGAGATTATTAACTCTGAGAAATTCGGAGCGGTAAATCGTCGTCGTCGATATTATTATAATTTTACGTGGACCTTGGCGACATACAAAATTAGTGTAAATAAAAATAAAAAAAATTATAACAAGGTAAAAAAATTCCAGTCTTTATTCACGAATAATCGCTAGAGGAATATGATGTCACGAAAACTTTTATATGATACGGACACATGAATAGGGAGATATATATTATATACAGATTATTACTGTCGTTTAAAAAGTATATTCTACTTGAAAACAAGTGATTGATTCGTTAATTTGCACGTTTTCAGTAAAAATAAATAAATAAATAAATAAAAAATACCAGCAGTTTATTTCGCTTCGTATTTCATTCATGGATTAATGTGCATCTATTTTTAGATCACGTTTGCATAAATCAATACCTTATCGTACGAGTTCGCTTTATTTTATATATTATGTTACACTATTATTATTTATTGTTATTTTTCGACTATGAATAAACTATTCGAAAACCGTCAGTTCGTGAATCGATTCTCAACGTGTATTATTATGACTTGTTTCGTTATTTGACAAGTAATTTTTTCAGACGCTCGTAGTCGTAAGAAAACGCAAACCGCAGTGGTCGAACGGTCGAACGTTTCTCGATCGCAATAATACATTACTACAACCGCATTTTGTCATACGTCGTAAAATAATATACATTTTACTAAAACGTTTTATTTGCTACGATTGACCGTTGCGTGTTGAGGTTTTTCACTGTACTCGTACTACGCTGCGAGTACGTACGTATTCTTATATTATACAACGGGAGTCCTCGGGTATTCGTCGACAGTGTTGGGAATAGATAACTAATAATTTATCTAGATAAAGATAAAGATGATTATAAACATTTTTATTTAGATACAGATAAAGATAATTATAATAAGTTTTATCTAGATAAAGATAAAAATTAGTACATTTTTACATAGATAAATTTGAGATAATTTCATGTTTAATTATGAAAATATTCAGGATCTACATCCTACAGGTATAAGGTAAAAAAATAAAAATACATAATTTAAAACATTTAAAAATACATGTACTTTTTTAAATAAACTTCATAAAAGATGACAAATCATTCTCTGACTTAAAATTAAAATAATAATAAATTTCTGCATTTTTTGACAAATTGTTGCGTATGGCTACTTCACTTTCATGATAGTATATATTATAATCTTCTTTCCTGGGCCTCAATAATCTTTCAATTAATTTTAAAAAAAATAAATAAAATAATGTATTTTAAATTTCCTTTTTTTTTCAGGCCATTTAAATAAATTACCTATCTAGATAGGTACTCATAGATAACTAAAATTGTATCTAGATAAAGATAAAGATAACTGAAAATAAATTTATCTAGATAAGATAAAAGATACATAATTGTTATCTAGATAAATTCATCTAGAAATTTCCCAACACTGTTCGTCGAGTCCTCGGCGTAGGCGAATTATTATCGATTAGGATTCTATGGCTTTTCATTTATCTGGTGACTACTGTTTTAAACACGCGTGTGCGCCTACCGAATAATATTTTATACAATTAAGATAAACGTTTTTCAACGATATTTTTGGAATTTTCCAACCACACCACACTGGGCAATCAGAACGAAATAATAATACAATGTACATCAGTATGTGTGTGTGTGTGTGTGTGTGTGTGGAAAATTACGCGTGACCCAGTGAGGAGAGCCGGCCGCTGTGACGTGAGCTCATACGCGACGACCGGATGACGGCGTATATTCTTCGACGTGTGTGTGTGTGTGTGTGTGTGTGTGTGTGTGTGTGTGTGTGTGTGTGTGTGTGTGTATGTGTGTGTGTGTGTGTGTGTGTGTGTGTGTGAGAAATAAATAAATATGAAAATTTAACGCGTGTTATATACAAACATAAAACAGCGTTACAATGTTGTAACAGTGAATTTTGATTTGTTTTTTTTTTTCGCACACTCGCAGATGCCGGAACCGGGATTTCGCAACAATCATACCGCACCAGCCGGCCAAATACCGGGAGAGGCACAATGAGGTGTTTCTGGATTTCGAGGCGTTCCTGTTGAGCACCATGAAGGAACGATCGACGCTGTGGATCCACTCGCAGATCAAAGCGTGCATGGACGCTAACGACTGTCAGCCGGTGAGCTAAAATCGAAATAACGTTATCGAATGATGTCCCGCGGCAGGGCCCGTCGGCTTGACGGTATCGCGGCGACGTGCCTAACGGAGTCGGTACCGATCTCTAGGAGGGGAGGGGGGGCTCGGCTATACGTATTGCAATGTGGAGTTTGTTACTCGTGTGGATTATTTTCTTTGATCATGGTTAAAAAAACCGTTGGCAAAAAAAACTATTTGGACGGTTTTCTGACAGAGAAGAAAAATTATTGATTTGTGGTGTTCGTAGAAATGTAAAAAATATAAGAAAAGCCAGTGCCCTTAAATTACGCTAGGATGTAAAATGCCCGTGAAAGTATCGTAAATTTAAAACTATTATCATGAAAAAAAAAACAACTACTCAAACGAGAATCAGGCTGCAACAAACACCAGCAGTAAATGTCTTTAAATTACCATTTACGTCTGTACATTTTTTTAGTGAATATCTCGTGCTTTTAAATCGAAAATCTAAATCCTTATAAAAAAAGCGATTCGATCATTAGTGAACCACAAGCAAACATCATGGAAGTTTGTCAAACTTTTTTTCAAAAGTTATACTAAACTCTAAAAACATTGCGTTCGAAATTTTTTTTAGTCGTATTTTGACTTTGCTTTTTGCGACTCGTCTAAAAGTTTAGATAAGAATTGACATAAATTAATCGTCTTTGAATTTATTTAATAACGCATTTAAATTCAATACGTTTTTATTGAAAAAAAAAAGGCCGAACTTTCGAGACTCCCCGGGGACTCGTGGTGGGCTCCAGGGCCACAGGCCTATGTCGTTAAGTCTATGCCGTGAACCACACCATGACAATACGATATTTAATAAGTCGTATAATACTATAATCACGTCGTCTGATGTACGAGTACGAATAGAGCGCGGTACACGATGCTGTACGTAAAGTAAGTCGTACAACAGCCTCGTGCGGCGCGCGGTCGGTATTCCTTCACCCGTTTCCAAACCGTTTGCAGCTTGTTGGTTTTTCTATTCGTTATTTTATTTATTTACTAATTTATTATTATTTTTATTTATTTTTTTTTTTACGTTTTTCCGACGTTTCTAGAATATTATTGTTTCCACACACTACACGCCATTGTGTTATTCGGTACTACTATCACCACCACTATTAATGTTACGACGACCACCAACTTGTGAATGCTTGTGTGTGTGTGTGTGTGTGTGTGTGTGTGTGTGTGTGTGTGTGTGTGTGTGTGTGTGTGTGTGTGTAATACGACGTCTTGGACGTCACCACGTCGTTTCGTGTCAATACTCTGTTCGCGGAGCGGCCACCCGCCGGGCAGCTAATGTTCGCACGCCGTACGAATTATTATCACTATTATCATTATTATTATTGTCCGGACATATAAGGTTTGTTCCAACAAGCGGTCAAACTGTCATAGAACTGGCGGGAGCATGCGCAGTAGAATTTTTCCGTTCCAACACACCCGAAACACAAACTCAAACTATCAGACGGTTGTTCCAACACGTCATAATCAGGGCTCGTGAGTTTATGCATTTGCATATCAATCTCGCTAAGTCGTATTCAATGCTAGGTGACATAGAAATCCATTTCAAAGTACTGTGGTTAAGTATGTGAAATTTTATGTTGCATATTTTTTGCATATTTAGAGGTTTTTGAACTATTTGGCATATTTATGTGTTTTTCTGTTTTATTGTGCATATTTTTACCAAAATTTGATCAAAACGCAATAATTTATATTTTTACACAGTACGAAATATATGAGTTTTCGCAACATCAAATTATTAAAAATAAAACGTATATAGCAGATAAAGCGAGTACAAACGTACGTATACAAACGTATTTTTTGAAATTGAGTACATTAATATAATAAAATATCACTTTTAATCAACTTTTAATGATATGAATGGACATTTTTTGTTATTTCAAAATTTACTTAGGGTATTTTCATTATTTAATCTACATATTTTTAGATTTTTAATGCATATAAATGCATATTTTTCCAGCTTTTAGTGCATAAGTGCATACTTATTCAGACATTTTTTAGAGCATGAACTCACGAGCCCTGGTCATAATACTAGTTTGAAGATTGGTTGTTGACAGTCAAAACGATTTTCGCTGATTCGAACGGGGACTAATAGTCATATTTAGTAATAGTAATATTTGTTATCAATTGTACGCGTTTAAAAGCAATTGTATTATATTTTACAATCATTGACAGTCCGAAAAGCGTTCCAACTGCGCTTAGAATCCGTGATTAATCCACGATAACGCATGCGCAGTAAACCAATCACGGATCAGTCGGAAACTAGTCCCAAACGACACGATCGTCATTGAACATTATTTTCTCAATATTCGTCGCCGAGACTTTGTGTGTGCGTACATGCTGCACGCCGACGTGAGCGTTTCGTATCCGTGTCGTAACGTGTGGTACACGGTATTATAATAATTGTATCGTGACCACAGCCTACGTCCGTACGTTGCACCGGTGTGTTCCGCGTCGATTGTCGATACGAGTTCTGTAACTATATTCATCTGTTCGGTGTGGTGATCATCTCCGAGTGCAGCAACGACAGTTTCTGCCCAGCCAAATTTTCTCTTTGCAGAGGCGACCATACGGCGACCATTTCAGTCCGTCATTTAAAACTCCACAAATATCAATCCAGTATTCATCGCATGCCACAAAAACCCATAATCTAATTTCCTTCCAATACAAATTCAAACCTTTATCCTGACTCTAATCCCAAATCTTACGCCCGTGTCTTATCTGGTTCCGAAAACGATAGTAACAATATTTCCGTAATCGAAACGTTGTCATCAAAATTCTTTCTGAATTTCACTCCAATCGTAAATCCACTTATATCTCTTTTTTCCGTTGTCCTAAACAAAATTAATTTATCTTAGTCACACCGGCGTCACGTCATACTCATACATAGTTTCATTTTTCGTTCCGTATAATACATTAATTAATTATTATTACCGTGTTATTAAATCTAACACGTATTCAATTGATACTGCGTCGTTTTTAGTAGTATCTGCATACAGTTTATTAAACAATCGTAGATCGCGACAACAAAAAAAAAAGATAATGAACGTTGATAATCGCCAAGCTAATGGAAACTGCATGCGTTACAATAAAATGTAACTTTCAACAAGAAAAATGCAAATATACTATGTAAAAAAAGTACTAAAATGAATAAAATGCACCAAAAATACAAAAAAATGACCGTAAAGCATAAAATGTCCGAAAAATGCAAAATAAAAATTGTACCATTAAATTCTAATCTAAATTAAATCAAATTTCTATATAGACGAGCATTAAATGTGAGCATTAGAAAAAAAGATGCAAATGCATCAAGTTCCGAGCCCTAATTATAAGTTATAAAAATCGGTTCGGCAGCAAGTACCGTACAAGCAACTTCTCTTGAGAAGAATTATTCTATTACTGTAAGAGGGATAGTAGAGTTTAATTTATTTATTTATTCACTATCGATAAATATTTATCGACAATTATTAATAATAATAATAGAATTACAAAAATATTTCAATTGTAATAACTGTCAATTGGAGTCAAAAATTAAAAAAAAAAAAAAAATAAAACAAATAAACATTATTTATAATCATGTACCTGAAACCCCTCTCAGAACGAAATTCTATCGAATTTAAAGAATTTTTACAAAAAAAAATGACGTCATATTGGGCCCGCCATCTTGAATTTTGAAAAACTGAAAAAAGATTCGAAATCAGCACCCTCGAAAACCCCTTACTACCCTTCGAGACTTGAAATTATATATGAAATTTATATTGCGTGCATAAAAAAGTCAGTTTTTTACAGATAAAAAACAAACCACTGGACCGATTTTTTCCAGACTCCTTTCAGATCTAAGTCATGACGTGGCGTATTGATTGATATGGTCATTAGAAAATCCTGTCCAGTAGTTATTGAGGAATCGAAAGCCAAAATATGTCTACATACATACATACATACATACGTACACTCACACACACACACACACACACACACAGACATCACTCTAAAAATACTTGTAAACGATTGTCGAGGTCTTGAAACGTAAAGAAAACACAAAATTACCTATTTCGATTTTCAGACCTATTATAATAACTTCTCAAGAGAATATATATATATACGTATTGAATTTTATACAATATACATATGCATGCACGCATAAAATGTATATAAAAAAACTGGCGCGAATAATTTTATTATTATTAATAATAATAATTCGGGACCCGATCGTTTTCCAGGAATATTGTCTGGACCTGTTCGAGCCGTCCGGGCACGGGCGCCGGCGGCGGAGGCACGTGAGCGCCAACGGCACCGCGGCGCAGCTCTCGGCGGACGACGACCGGTCGCCGAACGCGACGCACTACGCCAAGTTCAAGGAGAACATCGAGTACACGGTGATCATGCCCGAGGACATCTACCACGCCGGCGGCGCGGCCGCGTCCGACGGCGGCTGCGGCACGTTCCTCGCGCTCTCCGGCGTCCTCGGCTGTCTGCTCTTCGTGGCCGCCCTCATCCTGTGCTACCTGACGTCCCGGCTCCAGGCGGCCATCGGGTCCAAGTACCGGGAGCAGCAGCAGGACGCGTTCTCCTCGGTCGCCGGCGGCGGTCGCATCCACGCGTCCGTCGTGCCGCCGCAGTCGCAGTCCAAGTTCCCGCTGTCGTTCAACGGCCCGTCCGGGTACACGGGACGGGTGCACTAGTCGGGCCGCGATCCGGTATACCGGGTCCCGGGTCGGTCGTAAAACACAGTCGTCGTCGTCGTCGTCGTCGTCGTCTCGCAACACTTTACGCGAACGATTTATTTTTTATTTTTTATTTTTTTTTTAACTATTTTTTTATTTTTTTTTTATTTTTATTTTTTTTTTATTGTAAATAGTTCCCTCCCCCGCATGACGTTATTTTATAACGAGTTATTTTTATCATATATAGACACGCTTGACTCACGATTCAATCCGTTTATTCCGCCCCCGAAAACGAAAACTCGTGCAAACGACACCGCCCCCCCCCATGTCGCAGTCGCGTGTACGTCGAGTACTCTGTCGCGTCCTCGCGAAAATCCGAGCAAAGTCCGCGATCGTCATATTATGACGTGTTCACCGTCCGTAGACGACGAAGCGAAATTAACCAAACATTCCGAAAAAACGCAAAGTCGAAATCGCGAGTTTCGATTTTGTGGTTTGAAAAAAAAAAAAATAAATACAAATCTTTTTCGATTTGTAGGCGACGAAATTTTCGAAAAGTCGTAGTGACGGGGAAAATCCGAGAACCTCGTGTACCCGCACAATATCGGACCGCGTGACTTTGATTTGATACACGTTCATTGATATTATTGGCGGTCTGACAGTCGACCGTTACTCGGTCCACACAAATAATTTGAGAGTTTGTCTTTCGAAAAGTTAATACTGTAAAAGTGTAAAAGAAAGAACGATTTTTTTCTTTTATATCACCGCTTGGTTTTTTTTTTATAAATGATTAAAAAAACATTTTTTTTCGTTAAGTATTAAAAAATTCGTATAAAAACATATCATTACGGAGACCGAAAGTCTACCGTGAACAGAGTGTTTTCGCGAGGACCGATTGCGTCCCAAGATCTTATTAAATGGTAGAATACAGGGTGTTTCATATCTATTTGACAAATGCAATAACTTTTGATGTATTCAATACATTTTATTTATTTATTTATTTTTTTTTTTTTTGAAATTTAACTATGCGCTAAAATCATATAGTAAAAATAATTTTTAACTTCATTATTTATCGGCAAATTTTCAAAATTATTACTTCTTAATTCCTACTACTCATACCATAATATTATAAAAAAAAAAAAAAATTGTCTTTTTGGAAATTTATCAAATTACATTTTTATTATCGAAACGATATTTAAGAAATATAAGTGTCTGCAGTTGAGAGTATAGTGGTGCACAGAAGAACGGGTCCGGGTAAAAATGTTTTACATAATGGAAATGATTTTTGTTGCTGCAGTTCTAAACTTTTTATGTTTACATTTTTTCAGCTATTAGTCTAACAATAACAATTGTTTATAGAACAAAATTTCAAAAAAAAAAAAATATATATATATTCTCATACATAATATTTAGTATGTTTTAAATAGTAGTTAACATTTAAGAAATCCAAAAAACTTAAACATAATAAGCATAAAAAATAGTACCTAATTTATTAATTTTTTTACAAAATTTCAGCGCAATATTGTTAATTATTTACCGAAAAGGATTCGAAAAAATAGATAAAGCCAAAGACTATTCACGAAAACCAAATTATTGCGTTATTAAATTCGTCAAATGACCCTAGCCCCGTGCATTAAGAGTATTGTAGCCGATGCGAGTAGCTGGTATATGTTATAGAATAATGAATGTGTTTTTACGCGTTTGTCGTTATAATAATATCGCATCGAACTCACACGTAGGTTGCCATTTTCGACACGAAACGCTTTGGTCCGAGAACGACCGCGACGAAGGCGAGGCTCGGTTCGACATTTTTTTCTAAAACGTTTTGCCACACGTACGCTTTTTATCTGTCTCGCTTACGACACGACCGCGTTCACGATCATTCGCAACGCGAGATTTATCCGTCGTACGTCCACGAATCTCGGTATTATACTAATCATCAATCATTTTTTGTTTTTTTTTTTTTATTTAAATTAAGAATACAAATTTTCGTAAATTCGTTCACCATGACATCGAGTTGAATCGTGATTTAAACGATGCTATTGCGCGCTTTTTTTTTTTGTTTTTTTTTTTTTTTAGTTTAGTCTCCCAATGCAATATAATTATTTTTGTATTATAACGTTATATACATAAGTATCGATTAAAGCTACTTATTAATATACAGAATATAATTTATCTATATTATTATAATACAATGTCCGTACTGTATTGGTTGCCGACGAGTTCGCACGAGGACCCAGTCATATCAAAGTTCGCGTATATTTTTTTACTTACGAATGCGTATAACAATAATATAATACTACTATGTTATATTTGAGTATATTAACTTTGTCTAGTTATAGTGTTTGCATAGGATAATACGTTTTAGACACATCACTTCTCTGAATCGATTCAAGGGCATTAACATCCTCGGTAGGCATATAACGCGCACACGAGCGGAATATCGATATTGCTGATATCGATATTCTCTACATAGCCGACCAGATCATATCTACATGATCGTACTACTGTGTTGATTTCGTGTTCACATACTAGATCTAAACTCGCGTATAGATTATAGATCTACACACGTAACATATCATATTGTTTGTAATGTACTCGGACGCGATGATATTCTTTTAATATTGATTGTGTCCATGCCTCGTATTTCATAAGAATTATATATAAATATTTTTTTTACAGTGATTTTTCAACATAACGTGTAATAAATTCGATATAGTTTTAGTGCTTAGAGTAAGCTTATACTATTTATACATAGATTTAAAATATTTTATATGTATACGTGTGTATTTAATTTCTATTGGAATAAATAATTACTATTTTAATTTTAATATTTTGTGTTTTTGGAAATAACTTAGATAGACGTTGCGGTGGAAATTACAAATTAATGTCGCTTTTCGTGAGATTTTTTTCTTTCTTTTTTTTTTTTTTAATAATTTGCTCCGCAAATTTTCGATGACGAATTTGTAATGACTAGTAAAACTGAATCGCGGTTTTACGTCGTTTTATAATTTATTTTGTTTACCAAAAAACGTCATTAAATAATTGGAAATGATAAAAGCATGTAGGGTATTGATGAGCAAAGAAAAATTGATATTAATTATCCTAAAAAAGAATACTAAAATACAGAGGCGGTTCGTGCCTAGGTGTGCAGGTGTGCGCACATTTTATTATTAAAGATAAAATAGCTAAAATGTATTTTAATTTTATTACAATACCTATTAAACTGTATATTTTATTCCATAATACAAAATTATTAGTTTTATAAACGTGAAACGCTTGAGTTCGAAAATATCACTCCTAAAATTTAGATGAGTTATGTAATAAATACGCACCAACTGGTGTGCAGCTCGGGCTGCACACCCAGAGCCCATGTAAAATACGTTTAGTCGATGAGTGGGGGTATTGACGAATAAATGGAACCGTGGTGTGCACTTACTGCTGCACACTCGATCACAATTCACAAATTTAATTTGTATGGCGTATGCGCTATTTCAATAATAAAGTTATAGAACTGTTAGTTGAAGTACGAAAACTTGACTTCATATATAAAAATATGTAATTTTTTCATTTATGTTTTTAAAATTGTTTTTAGTTACGACACTGTTGCTTGTTCTGATAGTAGATAAAATTTACACCTGGTTATATGATATATGTATTAAAGTAAACCTATTATTTTCTAAAATTATGTTTAATTATCATTTTATCAAAGTAAATATTTTAATATTGACTTGGATGTGCATGTGACTAATTTTATTTTATTTTATTAATGTGTATTTTCAATATTTGCACACCATCCATTTTGAACATCACGAGCCGCCACTGCTAAAATACAAAAAAAAAAAAAAAGCGAAGCAATATCTCAATTGTCTAATAGGTACTCAAATACTGAACTGGTGTTAATAATTGTAATTGGTGCACTTTCCAAGCGAGCCTGAGAGTAGAGCACAATTGTAGTGATTTCCGACATAATCAAATGACGTTTTGGTTGCCTATCGAACTAGTGTAAGGTGATTGTGTAATATATACTAATATATTGTGTAATATATATTGTGTAATATATATACTAGATAAAGATATTATCGAATTAAAGGTAAATAGGCGCAACAAAGGTAAAAATTCTGGGGGGGGGTGCTAAATTCCCAAGCAAATTTCTTTGATTCCATTTGAAATTTTATATTATATTATTTAGTTATAATCAAAAAATAAATCAAATAATTTGTTTAAATAATAATTGTTGAATCACAACAAACTTGGGTTTAGTAATTACAATTTTCTTCGATCAGATCGAAATTCCCTTACGAACGAGTGTGAAAGAGGAGGAGGTGTTGCTTTGTGTATAAAAAATACATTTTCTGCTTTTCAGTTAATACCTCCTATCTCCAGTATTGAGCATGTAAGAGTAGAAATTAAACTTAACCGAAAAAAGAAAATTATTTTGCTATATTCCCACATCAAGTACTTTATCCAGTTAAGTTAGTTTATAAAGTTCATTAGAATGGTTACAATCCACAAATTCTACTTATCAAAAAATCTTAATAATGGGTGATTTTAAATTTCGCTAAGTTTCTGTTTCAAAGGTTTGAACGTTGTTATGGTATTTAAACGTAGGGAATACTATATATATATATATATATATATATATATATATATATATATATATATATATATATATATATATATATATATATATACAGGGTGATTAAAAAAACGTGCTAACCCCCTTTTATGGTCACAAAAATGCAAAAATTTGAATTTTTTTTTTTGGACTGTTCAAGTTACCATAAGGACTATATTTTTCATTACTTTTTTGTATACTTTAGCGTATCCTGTGGGCATACAAACTTTTTTTTCAATTAGCATTCTCCTTTTTTACCACGGAATTTTATTCGTGTCACTTTTCTGTAAATGTTGATGTATTAAAATCAAAATTCGGACGCGCAGTTTTTGAGATATCCTTGTTTGATTCATTAAGCATGCTCACCCATATTTTTTCCCGTAAAAATGCAAAAAATGTGATTTTTGTTATTGGAATGTTCAAGTTCCTATAAAAGATGTTTTTTACAAATTTAATTTTTTTTTTTGCGTTAAGCGGGTTTCGTTCTATGTGCCTCAATCATTGATGATGACAAAATTTCTCTCGTTTATACGTCTCATACGTATGAGTTGACCTCCAAATTCCGGTAGCTATACATGTATAAAATATTATTAATAACACCCAAAAAAATTAGTTTATAATCCAAAAAAAAAAAAATAAATAAATAGTATTTATGTCAAATCAGATCCCCCGTTTTACGAAAAATATATGCTTTTTTTTTTAATAAGAAAAGACCATAATCAGCAATAACCATTAAACAGCCTTGCATTTCATTTTGATGGGAATAAATAATTTTAATTATTAATAAGTTGTATAAATTATGAAGACATTTTAAGATTTTTGATTTTAGATTGGTGACAGAGAAGAATTTGATAGTGATTGACTGGAGACGTAAGTTATTGTAAAGTATATTGGTTGTTGATTAGGAAAGTTTAATCTAATAATTATTGAAAAAATTAACTATTAACAATAGAATGCACATTATGGAATTTGTATGTAATTCAGCTATATATTAGTTCCCTACAAATTCAACTCAACTAAATCACTTGATTTAAATGTAATACATAGTTCATACAGTATTTTTTATTCACTATATGCGAATTATAAATATTACTTGGTAATACCAATATCTGTGTTTACTTTGTTAGTCACGTATTTGAATAAAATTTCGTATTTATTCACATGTTAGTCAAAACATTTACAGATCTTTTAACCGTATACAATTTGCACTTGCTTTTAAAAGAACTATGAAGCTGAATTTCTTTGCGAAATTTAATTAATATTATATTTACCTTATAATTAGGCAACTTGAATAAACACGCCTCACTGAGTCATTAGTTTTGTCAACTTACACACTATTTATCCATACGACAAACTCTTTCCAATAGATCAGAGCATTATTTTTATTTACCAAGTCATGAAGGATCAATTAGTTAAAAATGGTTTTTGAGGGTGACGATGGATTGAGGGCAGTTTATGATTATTTGGAAATAATATAAGTGTAGATAATACAAAGAGAAATTCGAGAAAAAGCCAGAGATCAATTTAATAAAAAAAATAATAATAGTAAACATTTTTCATTTTTGGCGTAATGCGGACTACTATTATAATACAATTTAATTCAAATACATATCTAACTTTTTTTTCTAAAATATGATTGATAAGCTGTGCTCACCATAATAAATCGTTTGTATATGCCTACTATCGAATGCAGAAATCTCTAGATTATATACGTGTCTAGAACAGCGTTTCTTAAACTGTGTTCCGCGGAACCCTGGGGTTCCACGGAGATCACTTCAGGGTTCCGCGAAGCTTAATGATTTATTTCAAAATTTCAAAATTCCAGTATTTTCCAAATGACCAATCGGTGAAATATAAAAATGAATTGTGAATTAAAAGTCCATTTATCGTCAATACGTGACCTTCGGCCATGTCAGCAAATAAATATGAAACTTTTATTGAAATGACATTAGATTCATCGTTGCAAGAAAAATTTAAATCTATGCCACTAGAAGAACTTTGGTGCATTTTCAAATATGAATATCCTCGACTGTCACAAAAGACCGTGTTGGCACCGAAACGGGGTTCTCCACCTATATACCAACAAAACAAAATACCGCAAAATACTTGACGCTGAACCTCATATGATCATACAACTTTCATCAATAGAGCCTAATTTTAAGAATATTTGTAAAAATAAAAAGCAATTTCATTCGTCTCATTAAAATGTGTCGTTGGTCTTATTAATGTAATTATTATTAAAGTATTATTATATATGTATATTGTATACAATTATTATTATTTTTATTTTTATTTTAACACACTTTTTTGAATCAAATACCTTTTAAAAGGCAATATTAGTATATGATAATAATTTATTTACAAATTATCCTGAAAAAAAGCTAAAAGCTAAAAAAAAGTAGGGGTTCCACGATAAAAGATCATATGAGGTTCAGCGTCAAGTATTTTGCGGTATTTTGTTTTGTTGGTATATAGGTGGAGAACCCCGTTTCGGTGCCAACGCGGTCTTTTGTGACAGTCGAGGATATTCATATTTGAAAATGCACCAAAATTCTTCTAGTGACATAGATTTAAATTTTTCTTGCAACGATGAATCTAATGTCATTTCAATAAAAGTTTCATATTTATTTGTTGACATGGCCGAAGGTCACGTATTGACGATAAATGGACTTTTAATTCACAATTCATTTTTATATTTCACCGATTGGTCATTTGGAAAATACTGGAATTTTGAAATTTTGAAATAAATCATTAAGCTTCGCGGAACCCTGAAGTGATCTCCGTGGAACCCCAGGGTTCCGCGGAACACAGTTTAAGAAACGCTGCTATAGCGGATTATTTACATATAAAGTACAACAGGCAGAATACATGGCGTACAATAGAACTGTTCAAAACGTTAATAACAAATGCATATCTACGTGTAATAATTTTCGATTTGTACATTCAAAAAACTCCGAAATTTGAATGCATTGGGGCATATAGTAATTGTATATAATACCTTGGAAACATTTACTGCATATAAAAATGCTTTTATGTAGGCAATCAACAGTATGGGTAGTACGTCTTTAGCTCCATCAATATCAGTCTTTGGACTATATTTATGATAGTGCTGGGTGTACGGAATTGTAAATAAACAATAAATCATTTCTTTAGTAAACTTATTCGTTGAGTAAAACAAGATTTAAATAAGAACCGTTTACACAATACACATTTTACTATATTTAGGCTAATTTTCCTTCGGAAAATCAAATTTGATATAAATTGTGAATTATAATTTTGTTATAAGTTTTTTTTTCAAAGGTGTTGAATGTTGTTATTGTATTTGAACGTAGGGAAAAGAATATATATTCGTTAACTCGGAGTTGAATTTTGGTCGAAAAACATTTTTTTTCTTTCGAAGAGGCGAAAACATACGTGTCTTCAATTTCACGAAGGGTTGACAAAACTCAAAATTTCGAATAGTTTCTGTATCAAAGGTGTTGAACATTGTTATTGTATTTGAACGTAGAGAATACAATATATATTCATTTACCCAAAGTTGAATAAATGTCCAAAAAAATGTTTTTTCTTTCGAATAGACGAAAACATGTATATTTAACTTCATGAAGAGTTGAAAAGACTCGAAATTTCGAAAAGTTTCGGTTTTAAAGGTGTTGAACATTGTTATTGTATTTGAACTAGTGTTGGAACTATCCGAATACTCGGATATTTTTAAATCCGGATAAAAATCAGTTCAAATATCCGTAATCCGATTATATTCGGGTATTCGTATACTATTCGGATATATTCGAACAATCGTACTATTCAGATATATTGGGATATTTTACTATTCGGATCTATTCGGATACATTCGGATAATCGTACTATTGTGATATTGTACGATATTTGTAATAACAAAAATATTACCAAAAAATCATGGTATGTTATAACAAAATAAATATTATAAATTTAATATTATATAATTAGGAGAAAACGTAAGACATTAAACATTAAACATACTATGGATATTCGTATACCCGAATATTACGGATAATCGTGAATATTCGGATTTTGTAATTTTAATTATCCGAATATCATAATCCGGTTAACCGAATATTTAAAAAAATCCGAATTTAAGTCCCACCACTAATTCGAACGTAGGAAATGGCTCACAACGCCTGCTTTTTACAGTCGCCATATTCGAGGCTTGGTGAGCCTTTCGCAGAATGGGGGCTTGGTCCTCAAACTTCTTAGAGCTTGAATATGGGAGATCCCCTGTAAGATCCAGTGCAATACTTTTGCAGACTTGGGTGTCGGACAATGGTTTGTCCGTCCAAAAACTTCGACTCATGACAACTTGACTCACGTAATAGTTATAATTTGATTTTGTGGTGTTCTTTTCGTAAACAAATATTTAAATATTCCCTATTTATGCATTACCTATATATTTCCTATATAAATGAAGATACCACGTTTTACATTAAACTACGTTACTCCAAAAGGTATTTTTGACGTGATCGAATTCGTTAAACTAAATCAAATAAAGTTCGGTATAAAAACGATATTTCAATGCTATTTAAATATTATTGTTGTAATATTACACATGAATAGGTCTTTACAATATAGCGTTTGTCCTCGAAAAAAAAAATTGGGTAATTCATTTTTTATGTTTTCCTTATGATTGAATGAAAAAAATAAAAATAAAATAAAAATCATCGGTCCCTTTACAAATACAGGGCCCTGAAATGATGTAGAAAAAAAACTAAATAGGTAAATAGATATAGTTTGGTATTGTTCGTTGGAAAAAAATCTGAAAATACAATAGATAGGTAGCTTCTTATTGAGATGCCATGTTTTATTTTATCTACTTTGAAGGAGAACCATGACTCGACGTCTCACATCGATATGAAATATAGTATACGAACGTTTGGAAATAACGTTGTAACTGTTGGATCGACACTTCAATCGGTAACCTCATTCGTATCGATAGACAACAGAATGAAAGACACGGGACAATAATAATCATTCTAAAATAATCGTCGTACTGTAATATAATGCATGTATATTTCATAGTCATATTATATTATTATATATTGCCGTATTGTTAAAATATGAAAATTGGTCGTCGTACAATTTAGAGCGGTAAAAATTTACAGTGTTTATAATAAATTATAATATGATAATACACGTTAACATAATATATATTTTAGTATTTAATTTTATAATAAATTATTACAGTACAATAAAATAATGATAATTATATTTTTATCAATACTATCATATATACTATATATAAATTAAAATATGAGTTTATTGTATTGTTATATACTCTATAGAGTGTAAAATAATGAGAAAACAAGAGACAGACAGAGAAAGAGAGAAAGAGAGAGAGTGAGATAGAGAGAGAGAGAGAGAGAGAGAGAGAGAGAGAGAGAGCGAGAGAGAGAGGGAGAGAGAGAGAGAGTGTGATAGAGGGATGAAACAAATATACATTTTATAACATTTTAAGTGTCGAAGGACTGAAGTACATGTGTTTAATAGTATCCAAAATATTGTATATTATGTAAATTCTGTTTCACTGGTCGTGTTGTCGCTGTGCGATCGACATGAATAACGCATCTCCCGTGTAGATTGTCTTTGATTTGTCATATAGTTGTCACCTATGGTTAAAACGTTAAGAAATCGACTTAAATGCGATAACATAAAGTATATGAGTACCATCGCTAAAGGACGCCGACGTATGGCGTGCGAATCGACGTTGACAATAACATTATTGTTGAACCATATGTATATATATATATTTTTTTTAAATTTATTTATTTATTTTTTTTTGGTAGATGTCGGCAAACATAGTAAAAGTAATTATTTGCGTAGAGCTAAGAAGAATACAGTTTTCTCGGCGTCGTGTTGAGCGTCAAAAACCATATATTATGATGATGTGCGTACACGTCTTACGATATAATTATAATAATAATTTTATCTTTACACGGAAAATGAATATAATAAGAATGTACAATGATAATGATAATAATTGTAAATGATAATATAATATTGTATTATGTATACGATTATAGTCTAGTGAACCAAATTGACATTAATTCGTGAAATTTTCTGTTTTTTTTTTCATCGCGTTCGCTGCGGCTACCAGTCGTAAATAATTATTGTGTATTATTTGTGTGTGTGTGTGTGTGTGTGTGTGTGTGTGTGTGTGTGTGTGTGTGTGTGTGTGTGTGAGAGTGTGTGTATTTGTGTGTATTTGTAAGTGTGTAATTTAAAACATATTATTTATACGTCGGGTTTCGACGGCGGCGGTGACGCGAATGCACGTCATCCACGCGTCATCGGCGCGTCGACTTGGTGTCGTTGCAGTCGATCAAGACTCAGACGGTTGACCGAGGCCCGCGACGCAACACCCTGTAAGTGCCGTCACGGCGTGACATTGCGGGCTTCAAGAATTAGTGGTGCGGACCCTTTGTTTTTTCACGAAGTCTTGCGCCACCTTGTCCTCGTGCCTGGCTTCCAGGGTAAGCAATATCGGATGTCCTAGAAGTGAAAAAAAAAACGTAGATTATTTTTCGATCGCTAGAAGATTCGTGAAATACGTCATGGGTCACGAGACTCGACCTGGACATTATTTGTTTTTCAGGTTTTGAGATTTACTTATACGTAGTGATGCGACAAGAGAATAATGTTCTTAAAAGAATATTGTCGAGAACGAACATATTCTCGAGAATATCCTCTTGAAGATTATTTCCGGGTGGGTAATTTTCTTTTTTTTTCTTTTTCGTGTTATAGTGATATGATTATGTTTGAAGGTTACTATTGGTATCACTGTATCAGATACAGACATTGACATAGTATTTAGTATTTATATGTCTCACAATAATGATGAAGATAACATAGTGTATTTTACGTTTATAAATACACTTATAACAATTAACATTATTACTGTTAGCATTGATTATAGAATAGTCTATTCTAGAATCAATGCTGGTAGGTAGTTGGTAGGTTGGTAGAAGTAGAACTAGTAAAACCAAACGGTCTATGACAAATGACTGTCGTTTACAAAACGTTTGTAATTTATTGGTTATCAAGATTCGGAGGATTATTAAATTAAGAGGTTAATTAATCATAAATCATTATTATAGTTGTTACTTGTTAATTACACCAAGATGGCAAGAGTTATAAATGATAATACCCACTTTCTTCATAATATGTATACTGTATAGTGTATACTATATAAAACATATATAGGTAATTATTTAAATAATGTTTAAGACGTGGGTGTAGTGACTGTGGCTAGGTTTTATTCTCTTTTCTATGGGCTTAATCAATTAATTATTGAATAGAAAGAAAATTAACTAATATTCTCTAGCTTAGAGAATATTTTCATGAATATTCTTGAGAATATTCTCTCAAAAGATAATTACGATCATTTTACATCACTAATTATAAGTTGACTCATTTTTTTTTCACCCAAACCGAACCACTTGTATATGAAATGACCTAATCTCTTGTAGTGGTTTTTACTTTCTAGTCCGAGTTTCAAATACCTTTTCGTGTGTCTCGTCACCGCGGTCATAAATACCGATATCGATGAAAACGGATTTCAAATGAAAATCAATGAGGTAGACGAAATAACACTAAACTTCCTCGACGACTGTTAGAAAAAGTGTAAAATAAATCAAGGGTACCGAGCGGTAGACAAGTTCGTAGGGTGGGATGTTGCCGACAGTGTTGGGACTTATCTAGATAAATTTATCTAGATAAATTATCTAGATAATTATTTAGTTATCTTTTATCTTATCTAGATAAATAATTTCATTTTATCTAAAAGATTATCTAAGATAAAAATTTCATCCATCTAGATAAATTTATCTAGATAAATTATTAGTCTCTAATTCTCTATACCAAAAAAAAAATATATATATATATATTGGTTTTTATTGTCAATTAATTTTTTTGATAATTAATACTTTAAATTTGACTTTTTAAGTCATCTGAGTAAAAAATGGTATGTTCCTAATAATACTATATACCTATTGGCTATAAGGTATTATTCATTATTTATCTTTTTGCTAGGGGCCTGGAACTTGGTAGGTGCTCAAATATAGAGTAAACCTACAGTTCATTGTTATGTTGTGTTGATAACTGACTCGTCAACCGTCGTCAACATTAAATTAATGAAAAAATGAATGATATAAATTATATTATATGTATTTTACCTAATAAAAATATTGTATATCTACTTATAAAAATTTAAATACACACTAAAACTGTTGTTAAGGTTCAAAATGATTGTGAAGAGTCGTGTTATATAGTTTTTTCACGATGATATTTTCTCTCCACCAAAAAAAAAAAAAAATATTTTACCTGTGGCATAATACTGAGATAGGACCATAGACAAAAATATCCCTCCCTAAAATTTAGTGCTAGTGGCGTCACTGGTTGGATGCCTAAGAAGTTAGGGTAGTTTTATACTTACGTCTCAACATTATGCCCTACGCCCCTACCCTAGAAAATATTGAAATGATGACCCTGCTTTAAAGTAGGAATTAAAAAAAATTATCTATTTTTTTATCTAGCTAAAAAGTATTTATCTTTTATCTTTATCTAGATAAATTTTGATTTAGTTATCTTTTATCTTTATCTAGATAGTTTTTTGTCATACTATCTTTATCTTTATCTTTATCTAGATAAAAAAGTACTTATCTAATCCCAACACTGGTTGCCGATTTATCGCGTTGAAAATTCGACGTTGACGATTGTTTGATACAGGTGCGATAACAGAATTATTTTATAACAGAACAAGAATAACGATTGGACGAAAAACGTAGAAATATTCCGTTGACATTAAAATATCGATCGATTAATTGAATTTTATCGTTTCTAGTTTACACGCGGGACGAATTTCTTGAAATTTATCGACGTCGGCGATTGACGGTATGTCGGAAAACACGTGAAAAATACGTCGGAGAGTGGCACGAGAATCCCATAGGTCCGAATATTTCGTTTTTTTTTTTTTTGTTTACCTTTGTTTTGTTGGTGCATGAGAATCAGGTCGACTCTGTCGATGGCGTTCAGGTCATGCGGCAGCGGGGCCAGGACGCCCGGTATTGAGTTGAGCGAAAGAAACGCCTCGCCGGCGAAATCGTTGGACGTGATCACGTCGTGATCCATGACCGTAAACAGGATCATGGCGGATTCGTGTCGGCATTGGTCCAAAGAAACGGCGCTGCAAAAAAAAAAAAAAAACGATTCAGGGATTTCATCGTAATATAAATATAAGGTTCTACAATTGAAGGTTTTTGCAAGGAGTTTATCAAAGACAAATTTGACGAAATCGTGAGAAAAATCAAAACAGAATAAAATTTTAAAACGTTTGAGTTTACGAATCACAATTACAATTTTTGGGCAGATCACGATAAGTTTTATGAAACTCGAGTTGTCATATTTTCAATGTGTGTTTTCAATTATGCTTAAATAACATTGTCTGGTCAAAATGTAGACGTTCATTTAAAAATATTAATGTTTTTTTTTTTTTTTTACACGAAAGATTTATATTTTCATATACGACCGATTTATAAAAAAAAAATATTAAAAAAAAAAAGTGTTTATACTTATTATGTGAGTATTCCCAATTTTAATTTGATGATAGAACTATCATTTCGAGTAAAATATACTTAGCAGTGCTACTAGAAATGTAAGTTCGCATTTCACACGATAATTACGTTTTGTTGTAATGTTAGTCCGTGACTAGGTAGGAATACTTACAATTCGAAACACTCGTCGAACAGCGGGTTCAGCGTTTTTTTCTTGACGTCGGTGTATTGTTCCGCGCTATACGGGAATATGGACTTGGGCAGAAGCTCGACGATCACAAAAGGGTCACTGAAACCTGTAACACGCGATGACGGAGATCAGAATTTTTTTTTTTTTTTTTTACCTCGTCGAAATCGTATGTTTCAAGAATAGTGTTTTATGTCAGGTCAACAAGTATGTGTATTTTAGCGGCACTACTAGGATTGAAACTATGCCCGTAGCAAAACAATACAGTTGCCGGTTACCGCTGATTTCTTTGATCGTTTTCTCAATTCGTAAATCAAATGCAAAGAAAATACATTCGTTCGATATTTAAACTATTTAATATTTTATAAACACGCTCTCACTGAAAAATGCGGTTGTCTATCTCAAAATTTTTATCTATACTATTGTAAAACGATGAGATATTTAAAAACCACAACTCCAATGAAATCGTGATTTTTACGACGAAACCGTTAAAAATTACATTCTTGTTATGAAATGTTCAATATATTGTGACGGGGCCTCTGTATACTCGTGTACCCGTGATCTTTTTTCCCCATCGTGCCACACTGTTGTCACGCCACCGATGTATTTTAACATCCGAACTCAACACCGTGCACAGTTTGTGTTAATGAACGTTAATATTTCCGCCAAAGCTCTATTTGAAGACATTCTCCGTCAACGTTTAGGAACTGACTAGTGATTGCGCGTTTAACAGAATTTCCACTATCGTACAATTTTCAACCGAGTGAGAATATCTCGTGTCCGTACGTACGTAAAATTTCGGAAATGGAAACGGAGGTGACATTACCGAGAGAAACCCGGTGAAAATTCAAAACGAAACGAAACACGAGCCACGGAGCTTGGAGACAGATCGAACTCATAGCCGGATTAGGTACTTTGGGGACCGTAAGCAATGATTTAGATGGGCCCAATTAATGACTAAATAAATTTAAGTAACATCAATAAAATATACTAAACATTATTGTTTTCTATTATATATAGTATTTATACAAATTTAGTGGGAGTGAATACTACAAATAAGACAATATATTTCATTATTTTATAAATGTTGAATTGAAAACTTTTAATCTAACAAATAAATTTTTAAATTAAAAGTTTAAAAAAATGAATAATATAGTTTTGGACACATAAGATGTGTGTCCTTTCCCTCGATTTCCGTGTACAGCGATATATTTTGGACTAAAAATGGGTCAAATTTTGAAAGAAGCTCCAATATTCCAAGATAATTTCCATTATGATTGATTAGAGGGTTTGGTAATACGCTGCCGGATCAGTTCTATATTTTTTTTATACCGGACATTTTACGGGCCGAATTTTTTCTAGGGCCGTAAGCAATGCTTATTTTGCTTGTAGGTAAATCCGGCCCTGATCGAACTAGATTGTGTTTGATCGATGACCGCGCTTACCGTTTGGATCAAGTGGTATGACGTCACGAGCTTTTAGCACCTCCACGCACAACGAGTCGTGGTGGTAATAAGCGCGTACCGACAGCACGCCGTAGTTGGTCTCTTTCATCCGCTGTTGGTCCATCAACCGGTCTTCGTAGTACAGCTCGATCAGCATGTCCGTGTCGGTCTTGTGCAACTTGAGCCTCTGCTTCACGGCCCGGTACACGTCTGTCGAAAACGTTATAGATTACAGTTTTTTTTGTTTTTTTTTTACCGAAGCCGAGTACGTCGGCCTTCGATTTTTTCCGCTCAAAAACGATTTTTCGATTTTCGTCCAAAAATTTTAAAATCGTTTTCAGTTTTTACCTAAGGATAAAGTAACTTGTTTTCCCCAAGTTTTCGTACTCTAGATTTTGGATAGCGACTAACCCAACCCAACTTAAATTAGTATTATAAACTCATTTAGGATTACTACCCAAAGGGCGCCACGATAAATCGACTTTTATTATTCTACAAAAAGTTGTTTCGCTTATGCGCATTAAGAAAACGACGAATTAAAAAACAAATAAATAAAATGACTACCTATGAATTTATAATTTGTAAAATTTTAATGATTTTTGACTTATTACGCCGTCGTCGTATAGTTTTCGTCTTTGGAAGATTGGTAAAAATAAAGACCATTTGATTTTACATTGAATTTCGTTTGAATCTCGTTTATGGCACTTAACCAGACACTTATCAACGGAAACCAAAGTCATCGCAGCAACTCATCTTTGTATAGGCGGTGAGTGGCAAGACGACTCAATAAAACGCATAAATAAGTAAAGCTTAGTATGTTCTCAATGTCTTGACCGTGAAAACGTAGATGAAATGAATTTAATGATTTTGACGGGTGAAAAGAGACGTTTAAAGAAAATAAAAATAATTGGGCGAAAAGAATCTCGCCCGGTAAAACGCGGTAACAAACGTGGTAACAAACGCGGTAACATAGCGAACCGCAGCGGCCGCGCACACGCACGTCCGACGGTCACGCGGACGCCGTCACTTACTTCCGGTGAGGATTTCCGGCGGAAGCCCGTTGCCCTCGGCGTGAAAGAATTCCACCAGCAGCTCCAAAGCCTCGTACAGCCGTTCGTAGAACCCGGACATCTTCGTGTCGCCGCTGCCCCCGTCCATCTGGTGGCCCAGCTCGTAGACGGTCACTTCCCACACGCCGTTCAACACCTTGTGGAAGTTTTTCGGTATTAAATTCATGTTCAGCGCGATCAGATGACCGTCCAGGTACTCTTGGAGCGGCACGATGGCGTCGGTCGTGGGCAGTGTGTCCGGCGACCACGCCAAATGGAATATGCACTTCTTCAGCGGCGCTTGCATCTGTTGAACATTATCGCCCGTTTAGTCTATAGCATGGGTCGGCAATAGGCGGCCCGCGGGCCAAATCCGGCCCGCGGAGAGGAAACAAATGGACCGCCGAAGATATTTTTCATAGACTTCGGTTTTCTGCACATTTTAGAATTCCGTATAGAATTTAGATATTCGATCCGTCTGTTACGACGTGATTGGAAATTACGATAGCGAATACATTAATATTATTAAACTGTGATTTAATACGAAAATAAATACATTGATTATTATCTAACTAATACCCAGATAGCAAAATAGTTTTAAATTAACATTATAATAATGTTTAAAAAATAATATGTAAGTTCTATAAATGTTTTCAGGTTATTCTTGAAAAATTAATTAATGTTTATATAACATTATCTTAAAGTTTTTTGGCCACGAAAATAATGTTACGAAAAGATTACAAAAATAATATTATTTAAATATTTTTACTAAATTACTATAACATTGATAGAACTAAAATTGAATTTAAAATAATATAGAATAATGAAATATATTTAAGTTTTTCTGGCCCTCGAAAATTTGTTTTCGAGTTATCTGGACCGTGATATAAATCAATTGCCGACCCCGGGTCTATAGAGACGTCTACTCGGTCAGCCAAGTCGGTGTAGGACTTGTCCGGGATCACGGGCGACCGTCTCTCCCGTACGACTACAGGAGATGCGCCCTGGATTAAAGTTTTTTTTTTTTGGATTGCCGGGGGGGGGGGGGTACTCAGAAACTTACAGTTATATCGAATATTATAACTATATTATTAATGTCGAAAAAGTTTGGTAAATTAGGCGTGCAATGTCGTAACAATGTATTACCCATATATAAATATTATTTAAATTAATGATTTCGCCTTATAATAACGTGTTATAATTTTTTTTTTTTTGGGTAAAAGAAAAAAAAACACTAATAATACATAGACTGTCACTGATTAATAGGGCTAGGATTTTAATGACCCAAAAAACCTAAAAAAATGACGTTAAAATAACCTAAAAATGACCTAAAAAATGACCTTAAAATAACCTAAAAATGACCTTAAAAAATGCTCAAAAGATAAACATGATTTTAAAATGTTATAAAAATGTATTATAATTATTAATGATTATTTATTAATTAATATTTCGGTACAAAATTATTTAAATTATAATATTATAAAAAATAGCAAAAAAAATGTTAATTTAGGATTTTCTTGGTATGAATAATTAAGTTTGAAGTATGGACTTATCATGCACTATTATGTGACTACTACACACTGTACTCTCCACATCACTGTCATTTAATTTAACGATTAAGATAACTCGCGGTATCAAAGATTATTCTCTATACTGTCTCTATAATTGAAATATTGAATATGATATTATTTCTGTTACAAATTCAAAACTTTTATCGAGAACATCTAGTGTTAATGAAAATGTATAAAAATATTACCTAGATTTCAAAAAAGTATAAAAAATGCCCGTAAAATTGTAAAAATGACCTAAAAATGCTACAAAATGACTCTATATTCATAAAAGTACAAAAAATGCAAAAAAAATCAAAATAAAAACTATATATTTGGACTCGTATATGACCAAATCACATTTTGTGATTGAAAAGCTATGTCCTGTAAATCCTAAAAAAAAATGATAAATCCTATACTATCTTAGCCCTACTGATTAATAATCGTCTACGTTCATATAATATTTACACTCTTGAGTCAGAAATTGTCTTAGAACATCTTCTCGCATGATTCAGAGAACGTGGCTCAGAGGTTTAAACGTAAATCGAGCAAAAAAAGAAAACTGATCCAAACATGAATTTTTGACTTAATGTATGGCTTCTTTTGCATTTAAGTCCTGAAACTATGATTAGAATAAAATAGTTTGTAATATAATAATCTGTAATGATGATCTTGAAAACGTTTCCTCACGTAATCCAACATCCTTAAAAATAAAACGTTGCGTATGCCAGTAATAAAATATACGATTTTAATACAATTACTTGTCAACACTACTCATCAATAAATTCTGATAGAACTACCGGTCTACTTACATAGAAGTCTTTGTTGTAGTTATAAAATAACGAACATATTCAAATATTTTATCTAAACGTAATTTTCAAGACATAACAATGGCTCACACGATAGTTATTGTTTATATTACTAAGTTTAAATAATTTTCCTTTTTTTCCGTTTTGAACGCATAAAACAATAATCATTCGGTCGACCGTGTTAAACAAATCACAATGATAAAACGGTAGCATTGAATTAACAACCGAAATTCAAGTGAACGTTTTTGAGGTAAAATAAACTTTTCACTCTAGAAACGCACATGACCAATTTTAATAACCTAAATATTAGCAGGGGCGTACCCAAAGGGGTGGTTTTGAGGTCTGAACCCCATCGATCATTGTGAATAGATAACATTTGTTTAATCACATCGATGAATTTTTCAAAAAAATGCGACCAAAGAAGTGAAAAAAAATTTTAAAAAAATTTCATGATATTTTCCTATCATTTTTGTGCCAGAAGAACGTGAATTGCGATTTTTTAGTGGTGTCAATACTCATATTTTAAGAATTTGTTTAACCAAAAAAAAAAATGTTGTAAAATGTATACATACTCACTTACTGCCGATGAGTGTTTTTTGAATTCGATGATAAAGTTTTGACACGATTTTCAATTAACTTTATGGATCAAATAAATTGTTTTTCGTTTAAGTTCAAGTGAACATAACCGATGTTAATTATATATACGAGTATATATACATATTATGTATTATGTTTAAATGTTAATACATTTTGGGACCACTTCTCGACAAGATTCTGGCTACCCCTCTGAGTATTAGTGATTCGAAATATAACCTAGACACGTAATCGGCCCCCTACCCACCCGCTATCGGACGTCGTTCAGCCCCGGCCCCAGCCGCACAAACTCTGAACTCACCCTGGCGGCTATACGGCCGACGATCAGCATCGAGAACGTGTCGTACTGGTTGAACACGGGGTCCAGAAGCGAGGACACGTCGGCCCGGCACTGGTCCGCGGTCGCCTCGCCCGTCGCCTCGACCGCGGCCACGACCGTCTCCAGGTGCAGGTCGTCCGGCATCGAGACGATGGTCCGCCACACGTACTCCAAGTCGTTGAGCGCCGCGCACACCTGTGACGACAAGTCGTTCGTAAAAAAATTTTAAAAAACAGTCTGTTTGACACGAACGGTTCCGACGCCGTGCGTATGAGCGCTATAACAGGCCACGGGTCACGGGTAGTGATGTGCCACTAGGAATATTCCCGGAATATTCCCCAGCCTCTCGAGAAATTTCTTAAAAAAAAAAAAAAAAATTGAGTGGGAATAGAATGACAGTCTACTGTACTACGCTGTACATCTTCTGTACTCTGTACTAGAGTTACAGTATTAATTAGTGTGTTTTGTTCACATCAATTGGCTAAACTGCTTTGTTGACCAACATAATATTGATAAGCAATAATAATTATATTAGATAATAAATGATTATAAAATAATTTACATAGTTTATAGTTTTAATTTCTATTACCATAGTACTGTAAGTTAATTTTTTGTTTCACACTTAACAAACTGTAAAAGAACTGTAATTTGGATCATTTACAGGCTCACAGCCATGAGTTTAATTTAAAACTGAAAATTATGATCGATATTTAAAAACTCATTATATTTCCGGGGAATTTTAGGTAAAACAAAAAGTTTTAAGCTTAAATTTTACGGCTTTTTGAAAATTTAATATCTTTATGCTTCAAGGAGCTTTTAAAGTGTCTGAGAATTTTTTTATTTATGCCAAGTGAAGCAAAAACGTTGTACGTTTTTCAGGGAGTGATCCGATTATTTATTATTATTATGATTTGTATTAAAGAAATCGATGAAAATAAAAGCGAATCCGATTCATACATTAACAATTAACTCTTGTATTGAATAAAAAAAAAACATAATAATTAATATCGCACAAAATATAATATATCGACAAAAAATTTTTCCAAATCATTTTTTGGAATAATATGATTTCATATTTACATATGGTTTGAATTATTTTCGACACAAATAAATATATATTGATTAGTACTGGAAAACATTCTCGTGTATACCGAGTACTTATTTATTTACAAGTCTCCTATCTTAGCCGCCAAACAATCCCGTGTACGCTACTGCTTATAAGCGTGCGTGTGTGTGTGTGTGTGTGTGTGTGTGTGTGTGTGTGTGTGTGTGTGTGTGTGTGTATCATTGAAAAATACAAACGCAGCGTGTAGCAACTGGTCAGTCAATATAAAGCTTAGCGCAGGTCATGCGTCAGACCGGGAAAACGCGAGGGTTAAGACTGGTGCTGAGCAGCTCATTGACGAATCCGTAATCCGGATTAGAATTATGCAATCCGGATTTGGATTCAATCCGTTTAGTCCGGATTTCGGATGCAATCCGTTTTTTCCGGATTTCGGATTCAATCGGTTTTATCCGGATTTCGGTTTTAATCCGTCGTTTCGAATTTCGGTTTAATTCACCAATCTTGATCAGAGATTCGAAATTTCAATTATTTAAAATATAAAGGTATTATAGTATCATACATACATTACTCAATTTTCGAAAAATAATGGTTTCATGAAAAATATGATTATCAATCCGAATTGTCGATCCGGTTGGATCCGGATTGCCGATCCGAATGTATCCGGATTACCTAAATCCGGTTTAAACGGATTAAGGAATTTATTTCAATCTGGATGGATCCGGATAACCAATCCGGATTACATGCTCAGCACTAGTTAAGACGCACGTCGCGTAGCTGCGGTGCCGTCACAGCCGTCACTGGGGGCCGGTCGACCGTTCGTATAGCGTGGTAGTAAACTATTATTGTGCGGCGTTTGTCGGAAATAGACGGTGAGATTACCTCGTCGGATGTCTTGAACGCCGACACGTCTTCGTAGAACCCAGAATCTTTCAATCTCTGATGGACCAACTGCGCGTAAAACAATACCGCTTCGCACATGGCCTGAGAGCAGAGAAAAATAATTTTGAGCAACTCCTCACGGACGGACAAACGGATTCGTTTTTCCGTTCGATTTTGCAGAGAACACGAAAAGCGAACGCTGACGTCTCAAGCCATGAATCGGCCACATTGAGTCCAACAAACCCCGACGGGATTATCATCGAGCACTCAAAATACATTTACCGTCGTTTTTGATTTATCTTTCTCGAAATAAGCAGAGTACCTATTATTTATTTATTTTTTTTTTAAGTTTTCACACGACGACGTTTCGTTCATTCGTCTAGTTAAAATAACATCGTCAACTACAAAATACCGTTGTCATAATATCATATTATGTAAGTATGTCACGGGAATGCAATATTGTTTAACAATACCTAATGGGATAATAATAAATTATGTTATTTTGTCCCACGGCTACAATAGGGTCTGCGGGACTGATCCCCAGTGACCGAGTTCGGTAATTTTTGTAATGTGGCCAAACAAGGATGAATGGTATAATACGGACACATCTATTGTGTTGCGTCCTCCGCCGCGGGCTCTGCGAAACTATAATGGTTCCCGGCAAAGAAATGGCCGTGCGCTTTCGGTCCTACACGACCACTACCCGCGAGGTAATTAAGTACGTTATACACAGTGTTGTGCCATAGATAATCTTATCAAGATAGATTTATCTAGATGCTTCATCTAGATCTTTGTAAAATATTATCTTATCTAGATAAAAACGAAAATTGTCATCTTATTTTCGTCTAGATGAAAAAAAAGTTATCTATAGAAACTGATATAGATAAATGTTTTATAAAAAGCATAGTCTGCACTCAATGAAATCGGTTCACGATGATTATACGAGCAATAAAATAAAATATAAATTTCGATATGAAATGCCTAGGTTCCTATATTTATGAGACATAATCTATAAATATGGACATTTTTTTAGTCTTGGAATTCATCTGAAACAGTAAAATATTTAATATTGTTTAATAACATGTTGGTCATTAGCTTGACCTGATACTAGGTAAAGTACTATTGGTTATTACATTTTTTATATTTACCGAATATTAAATTACTTTATTCTGAGTATGAGAAAAAAATACTTCAGAAAAGTTTGTATTTATTTCAACTTTAAGAAAAAGTAAATATGTGTAGTATTCGTTAGCTATATATAATTTGTATCCTTATATATATATATATATATATATATATATATATATATATATATATATATATATATATATATATATATATATATGCAAGGTGCTATTACAATTTAATTAAAAACATGTTAACTAGAAATTCCAAAGTTTTTTTAAAGAAAAAACATAAGTTTTTGTTTTAAATTTTTATTTTCATTATTTCATATTTAATATAAACATTTTATCTCATCTTTATCTGGATAAAAATAACTTTTATATCTAGATAAATACAAATTTTCAACTATCTATATTTATCTAGATAATTTAAATTTCATATATCTTATTTTTAATTAGATATATATATTTTTTTTTATCTGAACACAACACTGGTTATACAGAATAATCAATGTGTTTGTTTATTAGATATCGTAGTCGTCTGAAATAATTATTCGATGCATATGCGATATTATTTTTATATTATTTTATTAATATCGATCTTAAACAGATCGTTAACTAGTTAAAAAAAAATTATAAATATTCGTAATAATCCTCGTCAGAGAACCGTACTTAAGCGGCGTCGTTCACTTTTCGTTTCTCTTACAATAACAAGTTTCAGATTAGCGCGGGAAAAAATTCAAATTACGTCTAATAATTTCAACACGAAATTGTACGACTGTATCAGGTCCGGCCAGGCGAGGTGTTTCCAGAACTCCTTCATCTGCGCGAGCGTAACACACACATGAAAACATACACGACAAAAACGATTAATATAACGAGTCATCGAGGACAATGGTCGACGATATTTTTTGTTTTGTTTATTTCTTTTCACTCACGTGACACAAAGCCGTGACCAGCTCGTTGCTGGACGTCGTGTGTTTGACGATCGTTTCGCCTTGGCATATCGTACTCTGTTCGAGCGCTCTCTTCGCGCGTTGAACGATTTTCAACTTGGCCAAATCCAGCCATTTCTCCAGAGCCGGCTCGAACCAATGGTAATAGCACTGGGCCGACAGACCTTTGTAATCGGACGCGTTCAAGTGTTCGCGGTACCTGTGAACGGACACATCGATAATAATTGAATAATTACCGAACGACCCCACTGCGCCGGTGACATGTTTAATACGGTGTCAAGGACGCGCGTTGCACCGGGATCACTCGAAAAACGTCAAACTTGTGAATGAAATCGAAAATCGTCAGACAAAATGTATGATTGATTATTCGCGAACTAGACACCGTTTGACGTCTTGCGATTTCCTATACGTCGTAAAAATCGAATTATAATAATAACGACAATAACACGCGAGGGCCCAGGCGCGGATCCAGAAGAAAAACTCGGGAGGGGTCATGTTTTATAAAATAAAAAATTATCACCACTTATGCTGCTATAAAAGTTAAATGAAAGAAAATGTACAATAATTTTGTATGTACCTACTATTTTTATATTATTATAGAGCAAAAAAAAAATTAATTATGTATGTAATAATTGTAAAATAAACATAACGTTAAGACCTAAGTTTAAATTCTGGAGGGGGTCATGACTCCCATGACCCCCCCCCAGATCCGCCACTGCGTGAGGCGTGAATTTTTTTACAAAACACTGTTATTTCTTCGTGTTTTAATTATTTTAAAATTATTCATCCGAGCATTTAAAACATAAGAAATTTCGTATCGGGAGGTCCGCCGTACGTTTTTCACGATCCTACCGCTGAATATACTTAGATACACTACTGGACGGCACGTCACGCAATACACGAAGAGTTATAATTCGATTCGACTTAGCACTGATCCCCATTTGTTCGCGAAATTAAAAGGTACTTTACGGAAATAGTGGTAATAATATTCTATTTGCTTTGTGTGTCGTACCACAACTAATTTTGTGTGTCTGATTTTTCGTTAAACACACAACAATGATTATGATGAGGACAAATAATTTTCATTTACATAATATACGATTACGTTTATAAGGTCGTGTTACGTGTTTCGTCTCATAAATGTAGGCTACAACTCAGAGGGAGGGGGTATAACGTAGTACAGTAGAGCCTTGATAGTCCGGATGCATTCAGACCAAGCCTCGTCCGGATTAGCGATTCGTCCGGATTACCGGAGGTTTTTCCTACTCAATTGACTTAAGACATTTTTCTTTCCTCCGACTTTATTAATTGAAAATTACAAATATTTTAAATACCACATACATAAATTGGCACATGTATACATTCTTGTACATAATAAATTATAAAAAAAAAAAAAAACTTCATCTTATAAGAACTCAAGTGTAGTAGTCAGTTATTTTTTTCTGAATAATACTTTTTTTTTATATACTTTTTGTTCCAAATTTAAAGTTACGTGTTTACGAGGAGCCATTGTAACAGTAATAGGTAATAAAATTGATAAGACCACTCACTCGACAAGAAAGAAGAAAACGAACTGACGACCAATTTATAATTATTGCTAGTCATTAATAGGGACAGTAGGTACTAAAATCGATGAAATTGTTATTGTCGACAAAATATTTCATCGATTAATATTGGATTCCGGGAATCCCGAACAAACTGCCTATGTTTAAATAGATTTATGGGCCGTCCGGATTACCGCGTTCACCGGATTATCGGGGGTCCGAACTATCGAGGCTCTACTGTATATACTAATAATCACGAATAGTGTAATAAACAGTTCATTCGAAATGAAATAGGGCGCAGTACGAAAGAATAGGAGAAAAAACGCAGCTGCTGACACGGAACAGCCGATAGTAGTTTAACTTCATAATACATAATGTGTTGTAGAATAAATAAGAAATTTTTGTTCGATTATTTATTCATTTATTTATTTGTATATTTTTTTATAAATCTCGACGAAAAGCTACAAATAATAAGTTTGTTTTATGTATTATATCTGCAGGCTATATTTATGAACGATATAAAATCGGTTATATGCGACTGGTTGGGATTCAGTTTCGGAAACTTGAATAGGGACTGTTGGGCGGTGTCGGATAAGGGCGAAAGGGCAAAACGAACCTGATGAACTCCTGAACGGCTAGATAGAGTTCGAAAAGCGACTCTCCGGTCTCGGAATTGGTCGGCGACAACGGCGTGTCCATGCCGAAATCGGCTCCTTTTAGTTTTTTGCAGATCGGCGCTATTTCTTGGCTCAGGTCGTTGGACAACTGAAATCATAAGATCACGCGGTGATTACGAGAAAAAACTACGACGGCAGCGTGAGCGAATCGAAATACGAAAACACAAAAATAACATTCTAAACTAGATAACACTCTATTGTATAAAATCACAAACATCTATGCGCATGATAATAATAATAATAATATGTTTTCAAAACTAATATCTATGAACGGTAATTTTTTTTTTTTAACCCATTTTCGTATCGAGTGTTACACACAAGTGTGTTCACCGGGTTTAAGCGTTTTAAAACCTCTAGCAAACACGTAATAAGTATAACAATATCATGAACGTATAAAATATTATTTTCTTCGACCCTAATAATATATAGCAAAATACATTTATGGGCAACGACTATTGCAGCGCTTTGAACACTACTGCGAGGACGCTAATATTCATTTACGGGGTCGTGTCATACTCTGTACCTCTATGATTATGTCCAAATGATTTGAGAATCCCTTTGCCAACTGAGAAAATACAATAGCATTCGTTACTGCTAACTGAATTATCGCTCGGCCCTATTTAGGAATATTAGCACGTTAAGAACAACGTTCGCTGTCCCGGTGTACTTACCAATTTCTCGTGTTGTTTGTAGATCGCCGCGTAATAAAACACGCCGTTTATGCTGGAAAAAAAAAACAAAACAACGACGTCAATTTTATTTGTCGGACGACTATTCAAAACGGACTGCAGTCGAGATTTCACGATACCGACGTGGTGACTAGTGATGGGCAGGAACGACTACTTGATACTACCGACTAACAGTCGGTTTTCATCACGTACAACCGACTAATTATTCGACTAAAATTTTTAAGACCAACTTATATAAATAAATGAAATTAGTCGACTAATTATTCGACTAAAATGTTTACTACCGACTAATATAAATAAATGAAATAAGTCGACTAAAATGTTTACTACCGACTAATTTGAATAAATGAAATTAGTCGACTTATAATATTATTCGACTAAAATCAAGTACTGATTATTTGGTAATTCAGAGAAATGTTAGTCGTGTGTAGTCGTATTTCTATTTTAAACTGGTTGAACAAAAATAACGATAATGACACATACACTACAAAGATTTACATATAATAATAATTAGTCGAATAATAAAAATAAGTCGAATATTAATAATTAGTCGAATAATAAAAATAGTCGACTAATAATAATTAGTCGAATAATAAAAATAGTCGACTAATAAAAATGTTCCAGTAACTAAATTAGTCATATAATACTACCGACTATGTCGGTAGTTATTAGTCACTTTTGCCCATCTCTAGTGGTGACGACGTAGGCGCAAATCGTTTTTAATATTGAAGGAGCTTAAAAGGCTTAAATGATTTTCAATCCGTAATATACTATTATAAGCCGTTTAAAACTCTTTAGCCTTTAGCGGACTTTTGAGTTTCACACCGATTGTCTACTGAACTTTCTCGTTTGAACTTTTTATAAAATAAAATACGTTATTTGCGTCACTCAAACAAAATCACTTTACTACGTAAGTAATATACATAACTTATTCGGTAGAGACGCCCACGATATTAGGTTTTTGGAAAGTGACAAAAGGTGACTTATGCCGTGAAAACGTTATGAAAAAGATAAAAACGATTTGTGTTCATAAAATTATCGAAAATCACAGCTTTAAGCGTCGGCAAACTGCATATTCATAAATTGATCAGTTACCCACGAGGTTCTGTCGTCCCCAGATTCCCCGCGTAAAACTTAAAAACAAAAGTTACAAACAATAACGTGTTATGATGTATCGATGAAAATGTTCGTTTTTAACGTCGAAACAAAATATTCATTCGAAAATAGTTAATTGCAATTTATTCGAGGTTTAATTTTATGTCATTCTCTATTGACATGAAACCGCAATGTTAGCAAGTTTAAATTACTATAAGCTCTTTTTCATATTACTTTATTTGACACAAAGCCAAAATGTTGTACTCGCGTGTAGACGCAGCGGAAGAGTTGGTAAAACTAAAATAAACGGTGTTTAAAATATAATAACATGTCCGATGTTAAGTATTGTGTGAAAGTACACAGTAAATTTGATATGATAATAATTTAATACCGTCGCTGAATTTTAAGTTTCGAAGTTTTACGGTAACCGAAGACCATAATGTCGTCAGAAACGAGTTTTTCGAAATATTTTAACACCATGATCAAAATTATTATGGCAACGTTATTCAAACGTGTTTTAATGCAGAAAAAAAAACGAATAATGAATAATATTTGTACAGTTTAATAATCAGAGAAAAATATTGTAAACCCCTTTTTCCATTGATTGGGTTTAGTGTGTCAACTGTACACAAATGTTTATTTGTAAATATCAAACTTATGAAAATAATAATTGTAATCGTTATTGATAATAACAAAAGTGTCATGTTAGAGTATAAAAATTAATAAACCTGTAAAAATCACGCTTAAATAAATTCAGACATTTACGCGGCAAGAGCATCCTTCGCTCTTAGGACAAAATGTTGGAGAATGAGTGATTTGGATTAAAAAAAAAAAAAAAAAAGAAATGACGATAAATCGTTTATTTAGTAAAACGATTCTGAGCAAAGCTTCAGTTTGATATACAAATAAAATAGTTTTAACTTTAAACGCGTATAAGAAAAAAAATCCTTACTTTTTGTCATTTTTAGTGTACTTTGAAATATATGAGTAAGATCGAATTTAAGTTTCATCTTTAAATCGAACATTGTATTTAGACAATTAAAACTATTTTGAAAATTCTAAATTTTTACCCAAATCGGTCAAAGTTTAAATAATTTTAAAAGTTTCGTCGAGTCAGTACAAGAGTGTCGTTTATATGAACATCTTAAACATGTAGTTCCGTTATTTTTGAAATTATAACCTAAATGACTTGTCGATTTCATTTCAAAATTTTGCTACATTATTGCTTTATTCGTTTTATCATTTTTAGAGTTTTTTCCAGAAAAATGTTCGAGAATAGAGATAAACGACGTTTCTAGAGTACATAATAGAAGCGGATTTTGATCTATAGAAGGGCTGAACGTAACTTTTAGACGAGTTTACTGACAAAAAATAAATAATAATAATAATAATAATAATGATAATACAAATAATAAACGTCACTGTAAAACGAATCGTTCGTATTCGTTTAACTCAGAAAATAAAAACATAAAATGATTTTTAAAGGCTTGTATTGTTTTAAGGGTCCGGTCAAAATTATTTGTCTCGTTTTTCGTCATATTATTATTCATTGTTTTTTTTTTTTCAATAATTCTATGGTCACTCGTGATCGGCGCCTACGGTCCCTGGCGTCAAACCGACTACAGTAAAATCGTGTCGTTTATCAGTTCGCGTCTCACTTTTCGAACAGCACGTTGTAGTGTTCCACGCCTTTCTGGAGATCGATCAGGACCGCGGTGACCAGCCGCACGAATCCCTTGAGCCGCGTCTCCGGGTCGTGTTGACCGGTGGCCATGAACTTCCGGTTCTCCTCGTACCACTCGTGCGTGCCGATCCTGAGGGCGTTGCCGATCTCTCCGCGGATGTCCTTGTTGAACGGGCAGCATTTGCCGTACGCCTTCGACAGCGACAGCCGACTCAGACACCTGTAATCGCATGACACGTCCGTCGTTTTCATTCATATATATATATATGTATATATCAGAGGTATTCAAACTGTGCGTCGCGGCTCCCAGGGGCGTCGCGGAAGTTGTCGAAGGGAGCCGCGTCTTTTAATTGAAGTCAATATATTTATCTGTATATATTTATATTTGTATATATATATTTCTTTTTTTTTTTATTTGAGGCTTTTCATACCAAATTTATTGTATATTAGTAAATCACTAGTAACTAAAAATGGCGTGTTTATTCAGGTTAGGAATATTCATGTAAAATCACGATTCGAACATATTATAAAGCATAAACAAAATCATCCATCTTACTGAAAATTTAGTATTAAGTAATATTAGTTGATTTTTTTATTGATTAATATTTACTAAGACTAAACATGAAACATTTAATTACAATTTTTCCTACATTAACTACTTATTAAAAAAAATTGTATACGCCATATGATAAATAAATTATAAAAATAAATTACATTCGATATAAACATTCACTTTTTGTCATTTATAATTTGGGAGCCGTCAACATTTTGTGAAAACACAAAGGAGCCGTGGGATGAAAAAGTTTATACCTCTGGTATATATATATATATATATATATATATATATATATATATATATATATATATAGTAGAAGCCGCTTATTAGAAACACGGATAATTGATAAAATCGCGTTATTGAAACAAAATGTCTCGGGGCGGACCGACTGTGTATATGATAACATTGAAAATAAACCGTATTATTGAAACATCACATCGGTTATTTGAAACAAATTCAGCCATATTTTATAAGCTTTTGAGCGATCGTAGAAGCTCTAAATGTCTTCAGAAGTGACGCCCAACATCCGCACGGATAGAATACGTTTTGAACAGCATTACTCGTATGGAAATATATGGTCATGGAGTTACTCAGCGCAAAAAAAAACACAAACTAAGATAGATAAATATTTTAAATAATATAGAAAAATATATACGTTTGAAAATACTTTTTTTAAGAAAATACTTTTTTTTTTTTATATAAGTAGTACGAATCAAACCAATCGCTCATTAGAAACAATCGGTTAATTGACACATTTCACCTTGGTTCCAAAGTGTTTCTAATATGCGGCTTCTACTGTATATAAATATATATTTAATTATAACCTTTAAACTCTGTATAAACATTATATAAATATGTCATTGTGAATGTCCACAATTGGTGAATGCTGACAGTCACCTGGTGAATGTCGACATACACCTAATGAATTGTTGAATGTTGAAAAATTTAAATAATACAGACATTTACAAGTGGATGTTGACATTTACGTAAGGATTTTGTTCAATGTTGACATACACAACAAGATTTTGGTTAATTTTGACATAAGTCCGTATTCGCACAAATCATATTATATTATTAAAGTACTAAATACCATAGTTGAATATAATATATTATCTTATATTATAAAGTAGAAACAAAATATGTTTAATTAAATAATAATAATGATAATAATAATAATAATAATAATAATAATAATAATAATAATAATAATAATGATAATAACTAATAACCAGGGAATGTTTCGATATATTTTTTCTGAAATAGATATCGACTTATGCCAACAATGCCATTCTTAAAAACAACCCCTTCTACTAGGAACGATATGCATTGTAATATTTATCTCTATACATTTATTTTATTTTGGAATGCATTTTTTTTTTTTTTTTTGCGAATGTTTTATATTCAGTCACGATTTATCTTCTGACTTTGAACAACCCAACGATGACTTTATAAATCGAAACTGGCCATTAACATGAACCAAACCCAGGTCGCTAAAATATTTAGGGCTACATATTTATGTCATGACATATTTTTTTTGTTTATTTGTTACGTGTTTTAACGAAATAAGATATTTTGAGATAAATTAATACAGTTAAAATTAAATTATTTTTTTATTTTTATGTAAAACACATGGATTATAATATTATTGTTATGACAGCCGATCAGGTTGAATTGATTATTATTACTATGATAATGTTTTACACGTGTTAACAAGAACACATTTATTAGCTAAAATATTTGTTTAATTCACCTCAAAATGTATTCCAGTCGATTCATCGACACGTGATGGTGTGGCGGGAACAGCTTGCGATATTTCCGGATTAACTGTAATGAATAGTCTAAGAAGACGTTGAAAGAGTCGGCCAGCCAATCCTCCTGAAACATTGCACCGTCAGAGTTAAATCGATGATATCACTAGTTTCTGGAATAAAACCTTGTATTTTTGTGTAACTTTAATATTTTAATATTCATCTCAGTACAAAGTGAAGAATTTCCAAAAACGAAACTTTCTTTTCAGGAATTATTGTTTCGTGTGAAATTATGTTCTTTGATAACTATTCGTCTCTGAAATTTCGTCTACGTGGTACTGGTATAGAAATACTGTTAAAACTGATTGTAAACGATTTTCATCTTTCTATTTTTACATTGTTTGTCATTGTGATTATTCATGAGTTTACTGTGCACGTGTTTTGTTTACACTATTGCCAACTACTTAAATGATTGTATTAACGAATCACGATGTAATATAGGTTTAAATTATTTGGTAACTGAGTTATTAGCCACAAAATTTAAATACCTATAATATACCACCTACTGGTAAATCAATAATAATCGATCAATAATTACCGAAGTGTATGAATTTCGCGGGAATATAGTGATTTTTTATATTTCGATTTGAAATTTGTGATAAACTCTTGGGATGAGAACGATTAAGTTGACCAGAAAATGTTGACTGATGGATAAAGAAATATTATAATGTGTCGGAGAGAAAATAATATAACGAAATCAAATTATAAATGACATTCAAGTTGGTCAGTGTCAACGGTTTACTAATGTCATAACTACATTATAAATAAACACCGTATTCTGTCCAACCCACCGGAACGCTATTTGATAATGGATTTTAAAGGTACAAAGAAAATTGTTTGTAATTCAAATTTAAACTTGACATTTTTATTTTGTTATTTTTCAAGGTTCTCGATGAATTTACGGCCAAATCGTGTATGCGATAATCGAATAGAGTCCGGGATTGGAAAAAAAAAGTGTTGGGCACACAACGTTTGGCGACAAATGTAAATAGAAATGATTCGGGTGTCGCACAGACGCTTTCACAGTGTGATTTGATCTTGAATAATGCATACACTTGATTTTTTTCCGCGTGCGATTTAAAACTCTAATGGGAATACGTTTTTACTCAGAAAAATAATTTTTATCCTTTTTTTGATTGACGTGTTTTTTTCTAAAGTTTTTAGTTTTTTTTTTTTTTTTTAAATCAGAACCAATAATAAATATATTCGTTGCATGACACGACCAGTGTTGGGAAATATCTAGATAAAAATGTCTAGATAAGTTATCTAGATAACAATTATTTATCTTTTATCTTATCTAGATAAATTTATTTTCAGTTATCTTTATCCTTATCTAGATAAAATTTTAGTTATCTATGAGTATCTATCTGGATAGATAATTTATTTAAATGGCCTGGAAAAAAAGGAAATTTAAAATATATTATTTTATTAATTTTTTATTTTTTTTTTAATTAATAGAAAAGATTACTGAGAAAAACTCGTGTGGAGGCCCAGGAAAGGAGATTATAATATGTACTATCATGAAAGTGAAGTATCCATACTTCATCAATTTGTTAAAAAATGCAGAAATGTATTATTATTTTAATTTTAAGTCAGAGAATGATTTTTCATCTTTTATGAAGTTTATTTAAAAAAGTGCATGTATTTTTAAATGTTTTGAATTATGTATTTTTATTTTTTTACCTTATACCCGTAGGCTGTAGATCCTGAATATTTTCAGAATTAAACATGAAATTATCTCAAATTTATCTAGATAAAATTTATTATAATTATCTTTATCTGTATCTAGATAAAAATGTTTATAATCATCTTTATCGTTATCTAGATAAATTATCAGTTATCTATTCCCAACACTGGACACGACTAGCTGGCGGACTACTCACTTCTTCGCCGGTCAACGTTTGTTCGCCCCAGGCGGCTTCTAACTGAGAGAGTTGTTTCAACAGAAACTGTGGGTCTATGGACGGTATGTGACTGAACGCCAACCACCTTATCACAGCCAACTGCAGTTCGGAGACGCCACTTTGCACGGCATGCTGGTGAAGTATGCTCGTGGCCTCGTGGCACAATTCACCGTTCCACAGACTCTGAAACGCGTGGAAAATGTAAAAATTGAAAAAAAAAAAAGAAAAAAAAAATGACACGCCGCAATCGACGGGAGTTTAGACGGAAGGACGGGATGCACAGTGGTCTGAAATCCGATTTAGGTGGAAACAAAAAACTATTTGCATCACAAACATGTATTTTTATTTTTATTTTCGTGTGTATTAAGTTGCTCAATGAAAGTCTTTTATTTATATAAATTATTGAATCATATGATTGCATTTTTTACTGTGAATTATTCGCCCGTCACAGAACGTTGGTGAAAATTTATAAAAAAAAAAGATGAAAATGTCACGAGAATATTTAAATAGGTCTATGATACCGGAGAAAAATAATTACAAAATAGTTTTTTTTCGTTTACACTGATTGAATGTCAAAAAATATTTTAACTTTATTAATTATTATAAAATACGTACCTACAAAATTACATTTATTGACATTGTAAAGTTTATAACTAGGGATGAGAAGTTATAAGATTTGTATAATTTTTTTCTGTATCTTCTATTTATAGCTTGGTGAGCTAAAAATTTGTTCTATAACCTAATGAATTTAAATTTGGTATTTAAATTTTGCATATTTTTGCATATATTGGTAGTTTTCTTAAAAGTTTTATATTCATGTTTTTTTTTGAGCATAAATATGCATATTTAGTAAAATTATGTGGATTTTAATACAATTGACTTGAAAAATTGATTACTTGATGGAATTTGATATGTTTGTAGTCAATAAACAATAAAATAAAAATGCAGATACCAATTGACAATTGTAGAATTGTCAATGTAATATATAATATGTAAAATAATTATTAAATATGTTACAAAACTTATAAAATTGTCAATTTATCACTCAGTTAAAAATTATTTATATGAATTTATTGTAAACAAGTTTTTTTATTTATAAAAAAAAATTGCATATTACAATATATTTTTTGCATATTTTCAAATTTTTGATGCAAATATCATAATTTTTCCTTGCATATTTTGTCTATTTTAGCTCCTATAACTTCTCATCCCTATTTATAACATATTACTTTACTATACTAACTTAATTCAATTTAAATTTCGTTATTATTAGTATATTTGATTGAAAAATGATAAATTTTAACACGTTGACTTATCGCCTGTGACAATTGTTGAGCTCAATATTATCTAGGACACTATTTTTCAATTATGTAGGTTAGGGTAATACCATAAAAATGCATTTTATTTTTTTTTCAAAATGTAATTTATTCCGCCCAAGTTGGATTTCAGACGACTTTGTGCACGCAAACGCGCGCGGAATTCTACGAGAAAACGAACGGACAAGTAAGCCAATAATTATAATAACATCATGACAGCTGCCTGACTACGGGTCGTCGGTGTTGTGGCGATAAGTGTCGACGGATTTGGGACTAAAAGGGTCATAGAATACTATAATATTGCGGACCGTCGTCGAATTAGTTTTGGTTTCGCGTGACTTTGCCTCTATCGTCTCGCTCGACGGCTGTTTTCACGGAACCCGCGCGCCGACACGCGTGTTGGTGATATCGATATTAACCGAGATCCGAGTATAGAAACGATTGCGAAAACGTGTTCGATCTCAAACACTAGTATTCACATAGAACACGTGATTATTATATTTGTCTGGACTTGCAAGACCGTGCAATGACATTTATTCGGTCGGAGGGCCATCACTAGTTGCGCTCGGTCGACTGATTCGAGTTGGTATACACAAGGATAATGCACCAGTCACAACCGTTCGACACGTGAAGACGGCAAATTATGTTTTGTCGAGAATCATTGTAATCGAGAAAATTTTAATTTAAAAACTCAAAGAGAAGTATTGATTTTGAATCACTAACCATTTTAGAGTCAAAAATAGTGAAAAAAAATTTGATTCATTTCTTCGACCGAGATATAGTTCAACATTTTAGATCATATCAGAACGTATTTAGAGCCGTATGAAGAGATTACTTTGATGTCTGACAAATATATACGTGATACGGAAAAAATTCATGTAGGTACGCTATCGAGTATAACAAATAAAATATCTAATTAGTATAAAAATTCCGGTTACTAATTTTACAGTCGGACGAAGAAACGTATTTCAACCCACTCAATTAAAATTAATTTTTTATTTTTTACTCAATTGTCGAACGTTGACGTAGTTAAATGTTGTGATTCAAATTTTAATTTGTTTTCCCGGCTCTTTTTCTAATCCGATAACGAATTTAAATTCGTTCTAGAACTCGGTGGCTGATTATTTTAAAACCGAACCAAAAACCGGTTCTTGAATAGACAGGCTTCGTTTTGGCACTCCGACGACATCAAAGTTGATCGAGTCGGTCGAACGACGGGCCCCGAAAGATCGCCGGTGGACGTCATTGCGATATACGTAACGTTTATCATATTATTACGCGCGCACAATACTCACGGATTTTATCAGGGACATCTCGTAATCGGCGAAAATGGTCAACAGCCTCTCGTGGCGGCGCATGTCTGTCCAGTTGTCGAAATTGTTTTGCGTGCACGCTTGACCGTGGTCCTCGCGAGTGGACAACCACAGCTTCAGCCGTATGCTGCCCTGGATGTTGGACCTCTGCGACCTGGCCTCTAACTGATACCACTTGTCGAGACCCGTGGAAGGCACGTCCTGTTCGGGCGACAGACACGATATTGTAAAATTACGTCACGGCATTATCGCCGGCGCGGTGGCGTGATTTTGACTAAAATCGTGGGCAAAGAGAAGAGGAGTACCGACTTCGGTCCCATCGTTCTCAATTTCTTGGACTGAGGAACGTTCGTAGAATTGTTCGACACGTCATTTTCGTGTGTGCAAGTTGGTAAAAAATGTGACACACTTACTAAATACCAATCTAACAAAGTTAACCAACGAAATTTGCATTTAAAAAAAAGCTGGTAAGTGAGATGATGGTGGTACATGTTCGTCCTTCGTCCCTTCGGTCCTCGGACAAGATATTGGTGATGAATGTAATGAGTTTTAAAGAAATGATGACTCATTTCTTTAGTATAAAACGATTCTGAGCAAAGCTTCAGTGTAATATAATTTCTATCGTATACATTATTATCTTGAGTCACGATTAGGGCTGCGCGATAGTATCGATTAATCGTTTTTAACTATCGATACTATCGATTAATCGATGTTTTTCACTAATCATAATCAACCGATGTATCGAGTACATCGATACTATCGGTTGATCGATACTATCGATACTATCGGTTAATCGATACTATCGGATAATCGATGCTATCGGCCATTCGATACTATCGGTAATATCGGCCATTCGATACTATCGATACTATCGGCTAATCGATACTATCGGCTAATCGATACTATCGGTTAATCGATGCTATCGGCGTGACGATACATCGGCTAATCGATACTATCGGTTAATCGATGCTATCGGCCGTTCGATACTATCGATACTATCGGTTAATCGATGCTATCGGCGTGACGATACATCGGTTGACCGATACTATCGGCGTAACGATACATCGGTTATTCGATACAATCCGTAATTAAAAAACAATCGATTAATCGATACAATCGTTAATTTTGACACAATCGACTATCGACCACTAGAAGAAACTATCGCACAGCCCTAGTCATGATTATTGATATTTTTTCGGTATTGATAGTTAAGTATAAGAGTAAACTTGTATTAAAATTTCAGAACTGTCTAACAAATACTCAATATTTCATTAGAAATAAACTAAAAAGAAATCAGACAATATCGTAAAAAATCGTATAATAATTCATTAAAGTGTGTATAAAAAAAAATCCTGGGTCACGATTTTTGAATTTTTGTAAGGATAATTAGGTAGGTATATGAGTAAGGTCATATTAAATTTTCAGAACTTTTTGTCAAATATTTAAAATTATATTACATAAAAACTTTCAAACAATTTGGTAAATTAAAAGTTCTATATTTAAGTCAAAAGTGCTATAATTGTTCTGAAAATGTTGTCCAATATAAAAAAGTATGTATTTGATATTGGATAAAATTTTCAAGTTTCTAGCTTCAATACGTTGACGGTGTATTATTATAGAGTGAAAATGATAGCGTATAAAGTATTTTGTCTCTAATAAATCAATAAAAATAAATATTCGGGTAAACAGACTTTAATGACCATACGTAAAATACGATTTGTTCAAACGTGTTTTCCAAACAATTTTTTTTTACCCGGGGGTGGGACAACTTTGTCGGAGAAGACTAAATCTCTTTTTTTTTTTTATGATATTTCGCCACTGATTATAGTCAAAATCAGTATAGAAGACCGGGGCCTATTGAAATCGATCGTTACTTGGATAGGAATGTTTATGCATCCCAAGAAATCGTCCTGGCTTCCGGATCTGGCGCTCTGAGCGATTTGTTTGAAAAACCTGCCCAGGCCTTTCACGCCTCGTACTTCGTTCAGTTTGCTGACCGCGTCCAACACGGACGATTCGTCGTCATGGTCCCTGCGCACACGCGTCGGAAAAATTCATAAGCACAAAGACCGCTCCGAAGCGAATACGAGAGCCGGTAAAACGATCACGATTATGATATCAAACGATTTTCGTCATTCAAATAAGATAATAATTCGAATAAGATGTAAATACACGTCATCATAATAATAAAAATAACAAAAAAAAAAAAAAAAATTGTCGCTTTATCAAATAGTCTACAATCTTACCAGATGTCCAAGTGTAAGATGTCACTCGTCACGTCGTCGATGTCGCTGCAAAAAGAAAAAAACAAAAACAAATCTATGAACGGATCATCTGACGCGTGGATCTTTGATTAAATTCGATTTTGACTAAAAACTATGCACTTACAACATAAAGTTTTCACCCCATGACGGATTTAGTGTTTCTCTGCGCACGCTAGTCGCTTGAATGAAACGTGCGGGAACGGCTGAAATGCTGTCTCTGTGTTCTCGACACCCGTAACTGCTACCGCCGGAACCGCCACCTCTATCTTTCCTTTTGAAACTCAGCCGGAAACTAAAACATTAAAAAAAAAAAATAATAATAATAAAAGATAATATTGTATTAATAATTACGACATAATCTCGAGTTTCACGTTGTCGACGACTGAAAAATGAGACATTTTGTACGATAAGAAAAAACCCATATAATAGTCATTATGGCGCATAAGCGAAATAATATCGAAATCACCCATACCTATATTTTTATGTTTTACGTTTTTTGAAACAGATATAGTTATTTTAAAACGAAAACGAGAAAACACAAGTTTAAACTAGATATGTGATATAAAAAATAAAACAGTTCGTAGTAGGTTTTTGCTTTTCGTATTTAGTTTTATTTATTAAGGCGATTATGGGTTTAAAACAGTATAAATACGTCTTATTAGATGAAAAATATATAAACGTCATTAGTTGGTATTCCCTTCGCCGAAAAACTTTGCCGTACACACGCAATGCCCGGGGAGGGGAACAGTTGAAAAAACCGTGATTAATTTTCATAGTTTATTTTCGCTGTTGTTGTTGTTGTCGTCGTCGTCATACTATTGTTGTTACGGCTGAGTACTTAGCAGTTTATCCTCGAAAAAATCGTCTAGCTTTAAAACATATTTAAAAGAAAACCGCGCGCGTTTTTGCCGAAAAATCACGTGTTTCCTACGGCGCACGATATTGATGATAATAGCCCTTGAACGGCGATAAAAACGCGCCCATCAACACACGGGCGACAACGAAGCCGGGGTGGTTTTTCGTGGTTACCTACTCTTTCGTATTTTTCTTCTTTATCTAGACCATAGGTTCCCAACCTTTTTGACTCTGCAGATCACTTGGAGAACTTTCAATATGTCACGGACCACCTCACTTTTAGTCTTTATTTTTCTTATTGACAAGAATGAATTTGTTTTACATATTTTAGAATTTAGGTCATGACTAAATTAAAACCAATGAAATTCATCAATATCAAGCTTATAATAATGTTTATGCTTGATAAATTTTGAATAAAATTTTAAAATTATTAAAATTTAATGCAAATTACTATTATGAAAAAACTGTACATCATAGTATAATATTTATTATAGGTAAAGTAAGTTGTCGAAAACATGACTAAATAACTAATGCGATTTCTCGAAGCTTAGGGTACGCAATAGTGTATATCGCTTTTTAATATAAAAATATATCGATTTTTTACACCAAAACTCTTCGATATTCATGCAAGATTCAAACGTATCCTTACAGTTTTGATCGTTTTGCTATTCTATCAAATCTTCCTGGTTATCAATCACGTACCTCATCGACTTTAACCATAAAAGTGTTTCGAATCATATATCGGATACTTTTCGTTTCGGAACCATTATATTCTGGGAAATACCGATTAAATTCATCTTTAAGCTTTTGCAAATTATGTCAAACGTTTTGTAGGACCTTAACTGTGAGCCCCCCCCCCCAAAAAAAATAAGTGTTTTTAAATTTTGTAAGTATGGCTCACAGACCACTACACAATGTCTCGCGGACCACCAGTGGTCCGTGGTCCATAGGTTGGAAACCTCTGATCTAGACCGTTCGAAAGCTCGCCGGAAAAAAAAAAACGTGGTACCGAGTAATATTCGATTCGATCGCGCGACCGCGTTTTTCACGTCACCGCATTACACACGCGAACCGCACGACACGTCAGTGTTCGGAAACGACACACTACGTCATAACATCAACACCCGTGTGTCGGCGAACGACCTATAAAAATTCATTTACATCATACCAATAATTGACGGAACTCGCTGACACCACTACATCATTACGTATTGCGCCACTCGAGAAAGTCGTGCGATACCGAAACATCGTAATTCATTTGAACGCCTACCTGACCAGTGGCGTCATTTCAGTTTTTTCTAGACTAGGGCGACCATTTACCGATAAGCCGACTGAACTTTTTTTTTTGCCGACTGAAACGTATTATATAACTATTCAATCATGTTCATAGGGGGTGAAAAAGTATAATTCATAATCGTCATTCGTATTCGTCATAATATGACGACACCGATTATTCGGCTGCACTAAAATAGATTGAATAATATTTATTATTTAATCAATGTTTGTATACAAATTGATGATAATATGAAAATATATTTTCTTATGGATGGAATTGTAACGACTATAATATTTATAGACTAAACTAGTTCACTAAGGCAGTGTTTCCCGACGTCTTTCACTCGCGGAACCTTTGCAGGAGCTTGAACTTTTTGTGGAACCCCTATATTTTCTATAGTAGTAATGCTGAAATATTATGTTTTCTACACTTAAACGAGTGGGTTGTGGGATACTTCCGGCACAAGGTTTTCATGGAACCCTTAGCGCCGGCTCACGGAACCCTTAGGTTCCGCGGAACACCAATCGGGAAACACTGCACTAAGGTATTTGTCTAAAAATAACGACGTTTTGTACTTAGTACAGTGTTCCGATTTAGCATTTGGGTATGTCAATATGTGAGCGCCCGTCTTCCATTTACCTCAATTTTATCATTTAAATATAGACAATAATATAGTCGATAATTTTATTCATAATTTATTTTCTACACGTTTAATGGTTTTATTATTATTATTATAATATTTTTTGTATATTTTATATTTTTCACATGTACCGACTTGAGAGACTGAGCAGCTAAACACTAGACTGTGGCAAATGTATGAGTTGCCCCACCCCAAATTACGCCACTGCCTACCTCGATTAATTCAATTAAAATAATTCGTATTTATTTAGATACCATTGTTATTATTAATATTTCAACCAGGGGCGGATCCAAGGAGGGGTCGAAGGGGGCGTGCGCCCCCCCCCAAATATCAAAAAAAAACTTTTTTTCAATGTTAAGCCATTATTGGCAATCTAGTTAGTAGTTAATTATCTAAATTTGGGTAATGTGTTTTGTGTACCTTGGTACAACAGATTTAAATATTGTTATCACCATCATTTGTTATTGTCGACATCAACCGTCACTCAGGACTTTCCGTGAAAAATCGATATTTTGTTAAAAATAGTCAAAACCAACTGCTTATCGACCGTCGGCCGATATATATCATATCGTATTATGATATTTAACTTTTTATATTTGTTAATTTTTTAAGTTGTTAATCTATATTGGTTCAAGTAATTAAAATAAAAGTTTTTTTTCCTTATTTGGATTTTAATTTTTCTACGGCAGGTAGAAGATTCTGGGTTACAATTTACACAGCTTAATTATATATATTACTGCGCCCCCCCCCCAAAGAACATTTCTGGATCCGCCCCTGATTTCAACACAAAGTCTGCTGATTTCTTTGGACCAATCGCTATTGGTTCGTCAATAAATCCTTCATTATCGTCCAAACACTCAGTGTTGAAACCGTTTAAAAACTGTTTGTCGATCAAAATCGTGAAACAAAAAAAAAAAAAAAATATTTTAAAAGCTCGTCTTCGTTTTGGGATTAATGTGAGCAATAATATAACTCGATTACTACCAAACGTTGTGTACCATTGAATTTTCACTTTTCAACCCGACGATAACAAAAACGTATATCTAACGAGATGAGGATTAATATTAAATCATGTTCTGTCGTAGATGATCCAAGGGTGGTACTGATAGATCGTTAAGTATACATCTTATCACTGTGATTGCACGATTGATTGTACTGAAAATATTTTTTTTTAAACGTCACGTTCGTCGATGTATACGTAAGAAGTGTGTAACTGATAAAAGAATAAATTGTATGTTAATTTACAACATTTCTTGATTTACATCGAAACAACCGTATTTACCGTGGGATTTTATGATTTACACGAATATCAACGTGCACGCGCACACGATGAATGGAAATAAAAAAAAGTTCAAATAGAGATGGATCGATGTCCTCGATCATCCGACACCGTAAATAAGCCACTGCTCGCCGCGACGGAACGACACCGTGGGGGCCGTTATCGTCAGATCCGCGAATAAATCGGATATCGTCTAGGACGTGCCTGCGGGATCATTCGTACGTATTATTGTACAGGAATAATTTATTTTTAGTTTCACCAAAGTTGTACCGCGAGTTTCATCGTACGCGGTGCGCGCGCACAGGTAGACGTGGTCGCAGACGAGCGTGCTGCGCGTTCGCACAGGGTGAGAGCCATCTGCGTGTTTTCCCGCGTTACCGTATAAATATTCAAGTCGATCCGAGGAAACACGAGACATATAGGCACGATTGTTCACCCGGTATATCCTGCACATCTAATCGAACGGCTTGCATCCGTACATATCATAATAGCACGTGACACTCGAAAGCCGGGCGCCATGATGACGTTATATTTATTCCGAGATCCCAAAATGGTACCATATCACCCGAAATCAGCACCGAGCCCGTAAAAAAAAAAACGGACCGTACAGAACACTAACTGCAACGCTATGTGTTATGAATTTACATAAAACATTTTGTTCAACTCAAATGCAGGTCGGCCTGCGTTTCAATTCCGTCGGCCACACACAGCGTTATTAACAATTATCGATACCGAGAAATTTATTTTTATTTTTATTTTTTTGTAATATACGTATATTCGTATATTATTGTTTGTTGTACTTTTGTACGACCGGCGTGTCAGTAAAATGCACGGATAATACATTTCAACGTTATAACTTTTACAACGGAAATTTATGTACGATACAGTCAAAGTTTTGACGGTGCATTGTAAATTTTCCGCCGTATTTCACAAAAATTAAATACGAACGTAACGGCAGCGGAATAATATGTACGTCTTGTTTTTCGAAAAAACCGAAGAAATGACGTCCGCTGTTGGAAGAACTAGATCGCCGTTCGCGAATATGAACGTGCTGATTGGCACGCATAATACGGTGTGAAATGAAAGTGGCGCGAACAATAATATTACACTATCACTTGTGACTTTTGTCGCCGTACGGATCGGAAGTAGGTACATGCTCACGCATATACCGGTAAGTACGTAAAAACTCGTAAAAAGAATCTATAGGTATGGCCTGTGATCAGTGTTGGGAAATATCTAGATACATTTATCTAGATAAGTTATCTAGATAACAATTATTTTTCTTCTATCATATCTAGATGAATTTATTTACAGTTATCTTTATGTTTATCTAGATAAAATTTTAGTTATCTATGAGTACCAATCTAGATAGGTAATTTATTTAAATGGCCTGAAAAAAAGGAAATTTAAAATATATTATTTTATTAATTTTTTTTTTTTTTTTAATTAATCGAAAATATTACTGAGAAAAACTCGTGTGAAGGCCCAGGAAAGGAGATTATAATATGTACTATCATGAAAGTGAAGTAGCCATACGCAACAATTTGTTAAAAAATGCAGAAATGTATTATTATTTTAATTTTAAGTCAGAGAATGATTTTTCATCTTTTATGAAGTTTATTTAAAAAAGTACATGTATTTTTAAATGTTTTGAATCATGTATTTTAGATTCTGAACGGAGTGAAGAATGTATTGATTTTACAATGATGTGTTTTTTTTTTTTTTTTTTTTTTTTATTTTTTTATTTTTGTGTCTGTCGACACGATTTGGGGCAGTAAAAATGCTTCGATTGCCTTATATAGCAACTTTTCTGGAAGGAAAGTGAATCTAGTTGGTACTTTGGGGGGTCAAAAGTTAATAATTTTCAATATTTTTTTAACGCGCCGGGAAAAACCCTTAAAAAATGAGGGAAAAACGGTATATTTTACGCAAAACCAGTTTTCGACAAAATCAAATTTTTTATTTTGCTATAACTCAAAAACTAATCGATGTAAATACTTGAAATTTTCACCAAATGTTTAGATTAGCGTTCTCTATACACCGTTAAATTTTCAAAGTATTTTGACTTTTATTGAGCTAATTATAGACAATTGAAATTTTCAATTTTTTTAAGTATTTTTTTTAAAATAACGATAAAATTTTTTCTTTTTACCAGAAAATCTTGAAAATTTAATACAAGGTTTCTTATAAGTTGTTCCATAACTGATAAAAAAAAATCCAAAATCGTAAGTCACAATTTTTTTTTATAAGTGCTCAAAGTTCCAATTTATACGAAATATGTAAAAATTGCGAAAATTTGAAGTTATTTTGCAGTTGAAAATTCATAAAATTTTAAGTATTCAAAACTAAGAATTGTAAATTCGGTACAAAGTTTGACATACGTTTTCCTTCAATTATCTGTAAAAAAATTTGCACTGGAATAAAATCAAAAATTTTTATGAGTGTTTGAAATTACAATTTTTTCACATAATCGCGTAAAATAACAATTTAGGCATCATTGATTTTTGATATTTGTTCTTATTCAAAAAGTATAGGTCGTAGAAACTTAAAACTTTTACGAAATGTTTAAATAGGCATTTTCTTTACATAGTTGTATTTTCAAAATATTTCGTTTATTTTTTAGCTATTTATAGGCATTTGAATAATTCGATTTTTCTTAGATTTTTTTTTATAAAAGTCGATAACAATTTGTTGGCGCTACCAAATCGCTTGAAAATTTAATAGAAGGTTTTGAATAAGTTGATCTAAGAGTGATTCAAAAATTATTCAAATACATAGGCACAATTTTTTTTTATAAGCAGTTGAAGTTCAAAAATCGACAAAATTTGTCAAAATCACGAATATTTGCAAATTATTTTGTAGTTGAAAATGTATAAAAATTTTTGTATTCAAAGATAAGAAATGAAAATATTATGTAATATCACAGCTGATAAAGATAATTAAATAGATTAAGTTTATTATAATATAATCAGTAGCTGACAGCTGTTCTATACAAAATATTGGTAGATTGTAAACACAAGGTGTATAACGTACCTTTACATGGTTGAATAGAACGTTACTAACTTCCAATTTCCAGTTATTTTAATGTGTGTATCAGTTCCATAAACATGCGGATTTTATATATTATTATTAATTATTAATATTTAAATATACGTAGCCACGGAGCATTCAGCATATATGGACGGCGGGGTCGGGTGGTACCGTCACGATAGTGCATTTAGGCAAATAATATGGTATTTACCTACGCCCTATCTATGCACATCCTGGTTTGTCCAATGCTCACGAGCAGAAGTCACATGAATAGACAAATGTAAATTTAACCCAATCTAGGATATTAAAATAAAATATATATTACAATTTAAGGCTGACATCTTCATCTTCGTTCAGAATCGTTTTTTTTTTTTATAATATAAAATAATTCCAAAATCTATCCAATAATGCCTAATCTAGCAATGCATCTCGTGTATCCCACCCAACTACTGTATCCTGTACTTAACTTACAATGATTTATCATTGCATTCAAATGTAAAGTACCATACAACTAAACTATCGTAAACCAGGTGATCCCATGATAGAAAGTGCTATACACTCCTCACCATTATCTTGTCCGAGGAGCGAAGCGACGAAGGACGAACTTCCACCACCATTATCTTATCGGCTTTTTATTTTTTTACCTTATAACTGTAGGAGGTGGATCCTGAATATTTTCAAAATTAAACATGTAATTATCTCAAATTTATCTAGATAAAATTTATTATAATTATAAAGTTAAAACCTACTATGTATGTTGTTCGTTTTACCTTTTTTAGAAATAACGTTGTACACGCATAAATCATAATAAATAAAATGTGTTTTTAATCAAAAAAAAAAAAAAATAAAATAGCAGTTTAAATAAATATTCAAGGTCGATTGAAAACATAAAATGAGGCATTTAATTGATAAATCAAATCAGTTGTGTAAAATACAAAACCGATAACTCGAAGTGTGGATCGATAAGATATATCATTTAATATTATTCGAATTTAGTACTTAGATTTTAACGAAGACATGCATATTTTTTTATAGAGTTTTAATATAAAATTCCAGTAAAATTAGTTATGCAGTGTTTAAAACGTGCCTTATAAATATGCGTTTACCGTAAAAGAAGGGTATAATTATTTATTTTTTTTTAATGAAGCGATTTGTAGGGTAGGACAGTTATAATTTATTTTTTATAATTAGTTTGTTGAACTTCCAGAAACTGCAATACACGAACTCACTCCGATCGCAAAACAAGTAAACAAAACAACTTCAATGAACGTTTATACAAACTTGCGGATACCGTTCCATTAAATATTACCTATTAAATTTAATTGAATCGTACGAATGCAGTTAAAAAAGAATTTCCGTAGCTTGACTGATTGAAACACATTTGATTGCGAAATCGGTAGGTATATACCACAAAAGTCAGTAAGATAAACTCGCGTTATTCTTTGAATTATAAAATATACGCGTATTATAATGCGACAAGCGATGCAGACAAAATGTATAATAATATTTTACTCAAAGCGTTGACATTCGACTAAGATAACGCGAATTGAAAATTAACGTATTAAAACTATATTATCTGTAATCTTGATAAATGGAAATCTGTCAGATGTGTCAAGAGCGAAATAGGACGAAACAAATATTACAATATTATTTTATTAAAAGTAAAACATTATAAAGAATAACAACCAGGTGTCAATTATTTCTGGTATAATAGAATTTTCGACGTTATAGAATCAGTGAACGCCGTAACGGAATAAAAAACACATCAGGAGTTATCGATTTCACGTTTACGTCTGGATTTTTTTTCGCTACGTCGTCGAAAGGAGAAACAATTTTAAACCTATACGCAGATAATCTCACGACACCGTGTATTCTTGTTTCGAATCGATCGATGATCGCTGTCGGAGAGTAACGTCACTGGTAGAATGATCTTACTCGCAGTTACGTTTCGATTATTCTTGGACGAACAAATGAATAATGAGAAATAATTATAAAAACGCGTCACTCGTCGTTACTCATTAAGCTTCGAGTTATTTGATCAAACGAACAACGCCATGTTCGAGTCTAATAGTGAACGAATCGTCCGTTGCGCGCAATTATTTTTTAAAATTGGTAAAACACAAATTGCCATTAAAAAAAAATCAACGAATGAAAATTTAAAATGCTTTTGTCATACTTTCTTGTTAACAATATGAACTGAGTATTATGCAAATATACGTATAATCACTGCACACATCGAGTCAGCGGAAATAACGACGAATCGTGAGCAAAGTTTTGCGAAATTTAACGAGTAAAATATTATTAACAATTAAAACCATATCCGAATGAGTAACGAGCATAATATTCAAATCGCACTGAAATCAGTATACGCCATATTATTATGTATCCACCGCAAAGGTGTACGGGATAGAATCAAAATTGTATAATTTATTATGATTATTTGTTTTTTTTTGTTTTTTTTTATTTACATCGAATACGAATTCAAAAGTTTCGAAACGTCCCGTGAATCGTTCTAAATTGTTTTGCACTATTCAACCCACCCGCATAAACCGACTGTGGGTCGTGTACAGATTCCGTCGAACACACTCGTTGTGTGAATTCGAACGGAATACAGGCCAAACACATTTTTAATCCGTCTATTCGGATTGATACGATAAAAACTTCCCGAATCGAATCCCGACGAAATCAGGAGAAAGCGATTTCACGGCCTAGTTTCGTGAATATGACGTCTGGGGGCCAATTCTTGAATCGTTGTGATAATTTATCAAATACGATAATTATCAATTTATTTATCACGCACGATAATTTTTTTATCACCTATATCAATAATTCTCGAACGAGAAACAGAGGCACAGAAATGTATTATTTACTTACTTTAGTTTGTATATCTAAAGCAGATTTTCTTGTCGGTCCTATCAGAAATGGAGTAAGTATGTTTATAATATATCGCACTAAATTTTTATTGAGTCTATAATTTTTAATAAAAACATCGTCTGGCAATAAAAAAGCATCAAACCTTTCTTTGTGATTTAATTTTCTATAATTTAGAGCATTTTCTTGTCGTTCGAGATTTTCTAAGGCAGCTACATAAAACTCATCCATTATTAACAAAAGATATTTTAATGTTTAAATATTTAAATTCAGATTATTATAATATTATTGAGAATAATGCAATGAATAAAAAGATAAAAAATAAACTGTAAACAATTAGGTTCTAAATAGAATATAAGATTTTTTAGTCCTGTATGTATCAATTTATTTACATTATGACATGATGAAATATAACTGTGATAATCAAATTCACCGGCGAAATACCTAGGGATAATTTATCACTCTTGTAATCAAAGTAAATTGTCAAAAATAGATTCCAGAATACCAAAATACGATAATTTCGATATTTGCGTGATAATTCGTGAATATCACGCGTGATAAATTATCACAGCGATTCAAGAATCGGGCCCCTGTAGGGAAATGTCGTATGCGTGTATGCGTTTTCGTTGATTTTCCGGACGCAACAGTTTGGAAATAGATTTTATTCAATAAATGTAATGTAGGTAAGAGAAAAAATATCACTACAAACGCGTTCGAAACGGGAGAAAACCCTCACTTATTTCGTCGCTCAAAACTTTTAATTCGCTCAATGGTTTGTACAGCGGGTATCGCCAAAGGTAATCCGATAATGCGGTTTTAGGTGTTGTGTCCCCCGCAATTACACAATGAGGTAAAGGTTTAAATATGTATCGTAAGCGTGTAATAATTATTCCGGCGTAATCTGTGTGTGTGTGATCTTTACGGTCGTAATCCAAACGCAGGACGGATTATTCTGATTGTTTCACTCGAATCGATACGATAAAATATTTTTAGCCGGAAAGCGGGTTAAATTTTAATACGATTTCGTTCTTGATTTGATACATTTAATTAATAATTGTTAGGTTCGAAAAATTATACTTAAAATGCCATAGTTATGTATATTATAATATTATAGTTATGTTTATAATATTTTCAGTTTTGTTTCAGCGGATGGCGTTTTCTCTGAAAGTTGTAATAGAATTTTCAATATTATAGCATTGTTGTCTCACGATACGATTGGCGTTCAAACCAGGGACTGGAACCTTTATGATTTTTACGGTTTCGGTTCTCAAAAGTCCGAAATTTCGGTTTCGGTTCTGATTTCGGTTTTCAAAAATATCGAATTTCGGTTTCAGTTAGTACCGGTTTTAATCCTTATAATATTTTAATTTTGATTTTATTTTTATCAATTAAGTACTGTATAAATACCGTTGAACTAGAAGCGTCAGAGCAAGACGTTCGGCGGATCGATGGATCGATACAGTGATCGTTCACGATTATTATCACCGTTTACTTTTACAACGACCTACCGATCAGCGGAGGGACGTAAACGAACTCGACGATGGCGATCGCGAAGTCAAAACGTGTGTCGTTGCCGAGAAGAGAAATCCTTGACGCGAACAGGGATTAAACGTAAATAATATTATGTAGAGACCGAAAAGTTTAGCGAAAAAATAAAACAGGTGAGGGCGACGACGGTAATAAATAAAACGCATCCGTCCGACGTGAATACAACGTGTTGATATCGATAAATCGCTCACGTGTTCGGACGCTCTGCGCGCTCAAAGATATATTACGGTGCTGGAAAGCGGGTGTCACGACTTGGGGCGGGATTATTGTTCGGAATATCGCACTAATCTGCAGCGGGACAGACGACGCGACGTCTTCTCTCGGCGTTATCGTCCCTCGACTTCCGATCCGTTTAACCGATTGCGCCGCCGCCTTTTGTTTTCACGTTTCTCGTTATTTTCCCCAAAAACGATCTCTTTTCACTCGGAATAAACCCGCTGGCGCGGCGACCACCCCGACGACCGTACGAACGGTACAAACAGCAGGGCGGTCACGAGTCCCCGTTTGTTCGTTTTAACCAAATCCCGTCCGCGCTGGATAACATGCGAGGCGATTCGTACGTTTTTGAAACGACCGGTCATTCGCTCGGGGTAGGCAATACGATTTCTCACGCCGCGCCGCCCGGCACGGTGAACGTAAATATTATCGAATTAAACCGTAATAAATAATCATGATTCATCGGCCGCCATTCCGATATTGTTATTTATGTAAATACGTCGTACGCTATGGTTCAGTGATTCCCAAAACTTTTACGTTCGCAAAGCCCTTTAGAGGCAGAAAAAACCAATCTCCGAAGCCCCGAAAATCCGGAATATCTACTGTCGTTTTCGATTTCGAAACAAAAGCGCGGGTCTGTCGTATAACTCTTGAGTTGTTTTCAGACAATACGGCTCGAATAATATCCTATAGGTAAAGAATAAATGAAAACACCGAAACGTTAATACTTTTTTATTTTACTGAAATCGCTAAAAGATGCCTCCGATTTCATTTAGACGTGTCCAATGTGCCCCTAAATTGCTTTCGAAGAACCTCAGGGCTCCGAGGAGCACAGTTTGCGAACCACGCTGTTATACAGTTTAACGATTATGATTTGCGCGTTTGATGATTAAATCAAGGCAATAAAAATAATTTAATATGGTCCGTATACTTAATTTTCGATATAAAATATTCAATCAATCAATTAATTTTAAATTTCCTTAAAAAAAAAAAAGGATACTCTAAACCCCAGATCTTCCCCTTCGCTATGCCTATAATGAGTCAAATAGTTATTGAAAGCATCACGCATTGTGAACTCTTCGATTCACACGCACGTGTATAGTGAACCCACGAAGTGAACATTTTGTACATAATTTCATTTCACATTTGAAATAGGAACACTCTAGAAACACGCTTTAGTTCAGAGGCATTTGAAAATTCCACACTCGGACCGTTTTCTTCACGTCGCACAGTGGGGCAATTGACATCGAAAGCTGGCATTAAATCATAGGGTAAAAAAATATATTCTTAAAATTAATATTATTTTTATATTTGTTCATCAGACATATACAAAGTAGTTTACATAGTATTAACATAAGGTATAAAGTATATACGGTATTTATTTATTTAATTTATTAACAAAATTAGAAAAATGTATTATTTTAAGTTTTAAGTTTAAAACTGGTCATGGCTTCATTGTCTTCATTGCTGTCATTATCTTCATCATAATCATCATCATTATCGTTGTCGTCATCATCATCATCATTTTCATTGTCGTCATCATCATCATCATCATCGGTATCTTTGGCATATTGAAGAGAGGCTTGGACATCTGGTGATTTTAGTAATGCGAGTGCTTCAATTGGCATTGATTGTGTTTTTTTCTTCAGTAATTTTCTTTTACTTGAAATTACTGGATCTGAACTTAATAAAAATAAATTGAATATATCTAAATTAGTTTTTTCACGACTACATTTCCTAGAGTTATGCTCTCGATATCTTTTGAAATCTTTATTTCGCGCTTCTTGGGCTTCTTCAGTTAACTGTCCTATTGGCAACAAAGCCGATTCAATTATGTCTGGTCCATGTATAAAAACAGTGCTCGAATTCATTCCTTTACAAACATTTTTAAACTAATTATGACGTTTGTTTTCATCAACATAATATTTCTATAGGTACCTACTATCAAAATTAGCAATAATTAATACAGACATGAGATAGTACATAAATTATGTGTTCAAAAAGTTTGGAAATGCTTTAATTACAGTTTGTGTATTTTAATGCATACACAAAAAAATAACATATAACACTGCTACACCTTTGTAATGTAACATTATTAATAAACTCATTAATTATAATAAATAAAGCAATTTTTTAAAGTGAAATTGGTGTAGGTCGTCACAGTTAGAATTTATTTACACGAAATGGGGCAAATATGGGCAACATTTTTTTTAACAAGGTAATAGAATACTCTATTAAGTATTATATTTTGCAATTTTTAATGCTTGGAAAGCCTTGGAAGTGAACTTAAATTATATATCATTTTCGTGTTACAAATATATTATTATTATTATTAGTTATCTAGGTAAATATTATGTATAACTCGGTAAAATGTATATATTAAACGTTACGTAACTTACCTGTAGCTAATGGTTCCATAATAAATTGAATTGAATACACAAACAATCGCTAAGTTCCAAAAAAAAACTAAAATTTAAAATAATATTATTCTGTTGGATTTACACTGTAACACTGTGGACTTATATTACGACTGCTGAAACTAAATCAATTTAAGCCAAAAAACGTGCACTACACCGGTAAACTATGCAGTATGAACTCTATTATTGATATATATAATAATTCGATAAGATAAGTAAAATTTGATAAATGCTATTTTTGCCAGCTTTCGATGTCAATTGCCCCACTGTGCGTCGTGACGTACGGGCCGGGTAGTTTATACGGCGTATAATTATGGATATAATTACGTATATAATTTTGGAAATGCCTACCCGAGGAAGATTTTCCAGAATTACATAATGTAGCGTTGAAATCGGTTTGCAGATTTGGCTCTACATATATATGTGAGAAAAGTTTTTCGCGGATGACTTTCATTAAAAATAAGTATAGAACCAAACTAACAAATTCTCATTTGAAAAATGTAATGCTTCTATCTTCAACTACACTTAAACCAAATTAAGAAGAGATAATATCCATGAAGCAAATTCAACATACCTTATCATTAAAAAAAACATTGCAATTTAACTGTAATAAAAATAGTACTTATGAAAAAAATCTAAAATTTATATTTATGTAAACTTTGTAAGCTGTAAAGAAATAAATATTTTTTAAGTCACATTCTCAATTTTGTATACATTATTTGGCACAATATAAAAAAAAGGTTGGCCACCCCTGTTATACGCTATACACGGTGACATACGTTCACTATCATCATTTTACAAGTAAATTTCGGCTTTATTTTTAATTATGATTTTTTTTAAATTTAAAAACATGACAATAACCATAGATTTTCACAAAAAAAAAAAAAAAACAGTTTTACAATGATTTTGATCTACGTAAGGTAATGAGTTTTTTATACACATGATTCCACGGTACTACGAAAGAAAATAGGTAGGTACTCTATTTGAAAATGTTGACGTACAAATTGTTTTAACTGGACCGATATTTTGAGAAAATTACGGATTTATCGGTTTAGCGGTGTACTCTTACATCTGTCTGCTCTAGGCGACTCTAAACTTTAAATGCTCACATTGGTGTCTATGCTGTTCGAAACAAAAATGCAAACATAGACATTCCAAAACAACTGTCATAGTATAACAATAACAATCATACGTTATACATAATTGATCGTGAATAACGTTGGCATTGTAGACGAGTAAGCACTTAAAACGTCATCGGTAGAGACTATTTGCCGCGCAAAAGTTGTTTCGGTGAAAATACACAGGCATGTCGATATGGGGGGAGGAAAAGTAGGATTCCTCCTGGGCCCGAACGTTTTAAGGGGGCCCGAAAAAGAGGGACCGTAATTAATTATTTAATTCAAAAAAAAAAATATTTGTTGCTTATCTACAAACTTTAGCTGATGGCATTTTAACAAAATTATAAAATAATATCAAATATGTGTGTATATATATTTTAGTTTTCACTAAAAATTAATTGGTGTAAAATTATTTGTTATCGTGTCATTCGCGTCAATACTCTATATATGCTGTATTTACGGTTTTACCCAGCAAACAAGGCAACTGGATTTTAAATAAATCATCGACTGCTTTGCTTCGGCTAAAGCAAGAAAAGCTAATTTGTAGTAATTAATTATAATTTATGTATTTTATAAATACATGTAAAAGACGTAAAATTATTTAAAAAGCAATGTAATTAAAAACCCTGGTAATGTTGTTTACAAATTTGTGCTTTTACTTTGTTATTTAAAATAAAAAAAAGGTATAAATAATATAGGTCATATTGTTTACAAATTTGTGCTTTTACTGTGTTATTTAAAATAGAAAAGGTATAAATATTTGAAATTTATTTGGTCTTGGTAGGGTGATTGTAGCTCCTGGAACCACCACTAATAGGGGCCCTTAAGCATTTTCCTCCCTGGCCTGAACTTTTCTCTCTACGGCCCTGAAAATACAGAGATATCTATAGGTACTTGGAACGAAAAAATCGAAAATCGATCAAGCGAATTATTGTAGTTTGTGAAATGGGACTCTCCGTACGACGGACGTATGCGCACGGTTTACCTGCAATGCCATTGCACGACGAAAAAAAAAGAAAAACATTTACACGTAATATGCGAATTCTGAGTTTACACACGCGAACGAAAAACGAAAAATGTGACACGCGATACACCGAATACTTTTGAATATTTTAGAGAAATTCGAACGCGTCGTCCAACATGGTTTCGGAATTTTACGGAATGTACGGCGGCGTGTACATAATAACACAGGGTGTCGGAGTATCGTACAAACGTTCACAAAACGCGTTTTATCTCAGGACGAAGCGCGAATGTGAACATTTTTCACGTACGATTCAAAACGAATAACGATGTACAGTAGACGCCGCTTATAAGACTCACGGATATAAGGTTCAGTCGCTTATTAGACTCAAAATCGTCTGGAACGGTCCGGACGTATCCAAATACATTAAAAAAAAAGTCGGTTATAAGATTCAACACTTCGGTTATAAGACTAAAATTTTGTAAAATAAATAGTAGAAAATAAACTTTTTTGGTTATAATTTAGAAATAAAATATTGATATTGAAAAATTAATCGCAACGATTATCGTTATTATAGTGTACTGATTATCTGGCGACTGCACAGTTATCGTAATTACGGGTACATAAATACACATACGTACACACTACACGTGCACGTAGTTTTTTTTTTATTGGAATTATTAAATTTATTCAATAATAATTAATTAAGAAATGTATTCAATAATAAAGTATGTAATATGTGTTAATGTATTAAAATAAAAGCAAAATATGCAAGGGCGTCCGCAGGAATTTGTCAAGGGAGGGGCAAGGTATTTTAATTTTTCAATTTTTTTCCCTTATCTTAGTGATAAAGTACCTTATTGTTTTTTACGTGTTTTCTATCATAAAGGTAGGGAACGTAAAAATTAAATTATTAATTATGTGTAAAGAGTGGATCTTTAGGTTATTACATATTTTTATTGCTTTTATGCAACTTAACGAGGGTTCGAAGAAAAAAAATAATTTTGCATAATAAAGAATATTTTGGAAATTAGAGAATATTTCGCCTATTTTTTTATATTTTAGATTATATTCTATTATTGTTTATGAAAATTCATATATTTTGTTAATTTCTCGAAATGTGATTTTTTCTAGCAATAATTTTATCTAGGAAAAAAAATAATTTGATTAAAGAGTGATAAAAATTCAAAATCATTAAATTATCTACTTGTCTGTAATCGAATTGGTTATGTTCCTAAGGAATGGTGCAAAGTTATCTTTTATTTTTTATTAAATTATTATGTTGTTTTAAATTAAATTTTATTATATTTATATAGCTATGTATCAACTGATTTACATTTTTTATTATTCAATAGTTTACCTGTTACCAAGAGAATGGCGCTCAACAGTTATTTATTTTATCTATTTTAGAAAAAAATCATATTTGCATTCTTACAAATTGAAGGAATATTTAGAGAATATTTTAAGGTTTTTTTGAAGCATATTGCATCATATTTGAAGGTTTTAAGAACATAAAAATCCGCTCTTTAATTATGTTTATAGTTAGAACGTTATAACTTTATCTTACAGTATTAATGTAAATTTATTATTGTGTAACTTTAAATTAACAAATGCATTTTTTTTATATAAATAAAATGTAATCATTGATTTGAACATTTAATATTTTATAGTATTTTAGTATTTATAATCAATGATACTAATGAAATCACGAGATCTTACTAAATATTCACATATAAAAGTCGAAACAGTGCATCGAAAACCGATGACTTAAAACACTCATAAAGATCCAGATAAAATTTGTCGACCGTGGCAATAAAACTCAACATTTAAAAAAAAAATTTTTAATTTAAAAAATATTTATTTCGTGATATTTTATACTACATAATGGTCATGATAATTGACACATAAAAAATCCAAGGGGGGCATATGCCCCTACTTGCCCCTCCCTGCGGACGCCCTTGAAAATATGTAGTAAAATAAAATTTATAAATACGTAATTAATTTTTTTTTCCACTTCGCCTATAAGATACATTCGGTTATAAGACTCACTTTGTGCTGGTCCCAAAGTGAGTCTTATAAGCGGCGTCTACTGTATTATTTTCACGGAGAAATTAATCATTTTTATTATTTTTCGCGAATGCGATTTTTCAGTTTTTAGTTTTCGTAAACGGTAACCGCTTTTTATAGCGTCGTTTTATAAAAACATATAATAATTGGACTGACCGTTTAAGATGCATGCGCGTATAAAATTTGGAACGGCGAAGTAGTGGCAGTGCATTTTTTATGAGTATCCTTTCCGTTTACGTTTTCGTCTCTTAAACATTTTAGTCGAACAATGCAAAGTCGGATAGCAACATTTTCAATAGAGTAATTTCTTTTTTTGCGGGTTTCTTTCACGAATAGCGTTCGCTTTAATGAAAACGACAACACTTAAAGACAACACGTTGTAGGTAGAAACAAATTATATTTCCATTAAAAAGTATTTTTGTCGAATGGTTTTTTTTTTTTTTAATTGCACATGGAATCGTATGCATTATCCGGGTTGGAATCGTACCGTGCGATCAATAATACGCACAGTACACCCCGTATACGTGCATACGCATAGGCACAGCGAGCTCACGTGATTCGGATTATGTTAAGTTCGAAATTTAATTAAAATTCATTATACTCCATCAAAACGGGCGGTGACGTGAACATAGCGATCGGAATTCCTACGAGTTTGATGTATCTGCACATATCACGTGTTTACACGAGTGAAACTGCGTTGGTAACGCGTATAACATGCGGCGAAAGTTCGATTATAATTATTATTAGGGTTTTAAATTTAAAATATTTCACGTGAAATATTTAATGTGAAATATTTCGTTATTGAAAATTTCCCGCTTTATGAAATATTTCGTTGAAATAATGAAACATACAATATTATTATTATTATTATTTTTTTTTACGTTTGAGAGAGTGACTGTCAAAAAATGTCATTTAATCAGTAGTTGATATTGTATGACATCGTTTCGGTTCAATGGTTCGGGTTTCCCATTTAATGTGGTGTTAATTTTTTAGTTAGATAAATGGATACGGTCTCTAGAGATCTGTATTCCGACACCCATTTCGACCGTATACAATTTGTAAGTCGTGTGAAAATGCTTAATGCCTTGCAAACAGTCGTTTGGTTCATTTTGTCAGTAAATTATTTACCACGATAATTTAGGGGGAAATTTTCGAATTATTTACACAACGCATTACGTATATATATATATATATATATATATATATATATATATATATATATATATATATATATATATATATATATGTATATATATATATATTATGTTACACGATGATACCGATGTTCTCTAATGGTTGTTGTCGAAAGCCATATTGGTGATACACGAAAAACCGCATTTTAAACAATTACTTTCCTCTGGATATTTTTGATGTGTTAAGCAGATCAATTACAACTGATTATTAACGAGAAAACAAAAATTTTCGAAGTAAACTTTACAATTTTCGACAGCGACATTGTCCAAAATTGAGTGCTAATGCGTTTTGAAATAAAAGATAAATAATTCCAATCTAATTGATTGATCACATACATTTTTTTGAATTTGATTATCACAAACAATATTGTGTTTAAATAGAATGTCGGTAAATATATCAGTATATTACTTAGCTCCAGAGTAGAAAAACGAATAATCACAAGATGTTTTTTTTTGTACGAGTGTGAGGTAAGGGTGTAAATTTTTCTCGAAACCGGTGTATGGTGAAAACGTGGGAGCCTATCCGGTTCTAATCCAATCTGCGTGGAATGATGACTTTCAAGGGGGTGAAATGTGGTCCGGATAAAGTATGCACGGTTACCAACGATATGGTGCGTAAGGATTTGGAATACGCTATAGCTCAAAGTCAGAGATGATTTTTTTTTTTTTTTTTTTGTACTATTATGGTGTTTTTAAAAGTACGACCAAAATAAAATATTAGGAACGAGAAATAATTTTGATACTTTTATTGAATTTTATTTTGTTAATAACGTTTGAACGGACTTTTTACGATATTTACCAATCAAGAGTTAGCAAAGTTTGCTAACTCAGAATATTATTTTAACATCGTTATCGACGATGTTATTGAAACTTCGAGACATTATTGAATTCGAGAGGAAGAATACCAGAGTTCATGACTTTTAAATTTCGATACAATATTCATACGTGTGTTTGACACTTCAGGAGAGCTTTCTAAGTTTAGATAAAGTGATGATGTTGTGTCGACTAGTTTAATATTTTTCATTGCAAATATAATTTTTTTCTCGGCTTTTTTGAAACAACTCGATGTTGTTACACTGTACACACTTTGACGTTGCGCCAACATGATCACAAGTATACACACATATCAGAAAATGATTAAAACAATTAGAAGCTCATCGATTCAAAAAGTCTCCGTTATTTCGTCCTCTAAAACTGTTCTCGTTTCAGGCTCTATTTAACAACTTCTGTAATAGACTAGGACTCTCGTATCTAACTATAATTAATTTTTATCTAAATAGGTGCTCTCATTATTTTTCTTTTATGCATTTTTCACGTTAAAAACAATACGGTCTCTCGTACTACATAGACAATAATATATAAATAATAATATTTACAAAATGTGATTTCAAAACGTAAATGCTGAAACAATGATTTTTAACGATAAAAAAGAAATCACAAATCATCTACGTTATTCAAATCGAATACCCGTGTGAGAATATATAGACGATGGCGATATTACGATCGGGAAAACTACCCCCCCCCGGGAATTCCCTTAGTCACACTAATATGAATGACCGAAATCGTGAGATCGTGCCGTTTTCCTTATGGTATCATACACGTGGTACGTGAAGAAATAAACCTCGATATTTCCTCTGCTGCGTGGAACACCATTTACATCATGTAAATATGCTTTAATAAATCCCTACTTTATGCAGTCCCTTTTTGTGGAATTAGTTGGAGAGAATATTAATGATAAGATTATGATTATGAAATTAAATACATTATATAATTTTTGATTTCGTGAAATCACAAAATCGGTGACCAAACTAATATTTGTTTATTTGTTATAGTGATGGGTTTCTACGGTAAATGTTACACGAAAAATCGGCCAAAAAAAAAAAAAACATCAGGTAATCTACACCATGCGAAAAAACATGGGACATCAGTGGCGTATTACCGGGTCCGGGTCTCGAGCCCCAGAAGTAAAAAAAAAAATTAAAAATTAAAGTCACGTCTGAATCGAAACGTATTTTATCATAATATAACAATTATTTTTACGAAATTCCAGACTAGATTACAAAAAAAATACTATAAAATTGCGTTTAGCAGTCGTTAATGACTTATTTATTTCGTAAAAATAGAGGTAGAGAATATTCATTTACAACCTACGTATTATTTTTATGCATTTATAAATACTAAGGGTCACTCAGAATATAAAAAGTATTTTTGGACCCCCTCCCTCCCCTCATCTATAGAAAAATTAAAAAATACGCCATTGTCGGACCATATGCGCGTTTTTGAGTGCGTGTATAAACGAAAATAACTATTATAAACGGTTACAAGTCGTTGTTTTCCACGGGTTCGGTGACTTGGAAGTGTCGTGTGAGATCGGCTACGAGAAATCGACCTCGAAAATAAAAGCGAATCCGTCTCAAAAACGCGCACCTTAAACCGTATAACCTCGAATAAGATAAAAATATATATGACATTAATACGTCCTGTCATCCTATATGGGTCAGAAACATGGGCTTCAAGAAAGATAGAGGAAATAAGATTGGACACCTTTCAAATAAAAGTTCTATTCAAAGAATCTATGGATCGTGTCTCGACACAGGAACCAAAGAATGGAGGATTCGAACCAATGAGGAAATATATTATAACTTGTTCCAAAGACCAAGTATTTCAAGAGAAGTCACAAAAAGAAGACTGATGTGGGCAGGTCACGCTTGGAGAAAAAAAGACGCTATGATAAATACAGTAATTAAAGAGGATCCGATAGGAAAAAGACCACTAGGAAGACCACGTCTCAGATGGGATGACTGTGTAAAGAGAGAAGTAAAAAAAATAGACCCAAGAGCAAACTGGAGAGAAATAGCCGAGAGCAGAATAAGGTGGAGGGAAATTTGTTTTACGGGATGGTCTTAAAGGCCGGAAAACCCCCCCCCAAAAAAACCTCGAATAAGAACATAAAAAAAAAACGGCCCGAAAAAAGACATAAACTAATTATTTAACTACCTATTCGTTTTATTATAAGCATTAGAGTCCACGTCACTCATTTTTTATATCTATGTACCTTAAGTTCTTAAAATACATTATATTATAAGTTTCCAAATACTTATCTGTCAGCTAACGTCACAAAATCTGTTCTGCTGAAAGCAAATTTGCTATGATCTACATTAGTAAGACAGAGACAACACATGCGGGTATAACGTCCTCTTAAAATGTTTAAAATAGATGGCCATAGAGGCGCTGACTGTTGAACCATAGACAAATCAAATAAAAATTATGATTTCGTGAATACCGAAAAACTGGGAAATAATAAATATAGCCGCGTATTACGATATTCGAGTTACTAAATTAGATATTATAGGACATAGGTAATCCCACTTGGGAAGTTCGTCGCAAATAATGAAATAACACAAGGTATTATTAGCTGTTAGTGTTTGGTATTTTGGTTTTACGAAATTACCTATGATTGTTTGTAAGATTGTTCCTTTCTACACAATCTCATTATATTATGAAAACAACAGCCGTACCTGTGGTGTTTGCGGAGCTTGTCGTGATGCTCGTGCCGGCCGTCCGGCAACTCGATGCCGCCGTCGGACAGTGTGCGGGCGGTGACGTGCGCCGGCCGCGGCGACAGCGGCGGCTGGTACGGCGACGGGCTGTTGGCCGGCGAAGGCGGCAACCCGGCTCCCGCTTGCGGGGACACCATGCCCGGCTGGATACCGAGCATGCAGTACGGGTCGCTGAACCCTGTTGACGGGACACGGACAGAAAACAAAACAAAAAAAACACAAAAAAATATCAATCGACGTCGACGTGGTCGTCATCACTGAGGCCGCAGGCGGGGACACGTGCAGAGAACGTATTGACGCGTCGTCGTCGTCGCTATAGAAGGTCCGAAACGTCGAGGGAGGAAGAAGAAACGGATTTGAAAAAAAAATCAAAAAACACATATTTTCCCTCGAGTTTTCAAACTCTCCGGACGCCGCCTCGCCGTGTGAGTCTTCTAGAGCAGTGTTTCCCGACTGGTGTTCCGCGGAACCTAGGGGTTCCGTGAGCCGGTGTCAAGGGTTCCGTGAAAACCTTGTGCCGGAAGTATCTGACAACCCACTCATTCGAGCATAGAAAATATATATCAGCATTACTACTATAGAAAAATATGGGGGTTCCACAAAAAGTTCAAGCTCCTGCAAAGGTTCCGCGAGTTAAAGAATTTGGGAAACACTGATTTAGAATACGTATTTACGTAGTAGGATCAAAAAGTTCCCGGAATTCGTAAAAATAGAAAAAAAAACTATTTTTCTCATCAAATATCTGGTAATTGGAATCAAAAGAAAACGTGATTTCCTATCTTATGGTTGAATTGTCAAAACTATATTATTAGTCTCTCGTTTACCGTAATCGTGTCCATACGAAACCGGGGTATACGCGTTTTTCCAAAACGTCACGATTCGCACAATGGGCCAAAGTTAAATTTTGTTTTAAACTTGGCAAAACTGCTGCGGAAACGCTCGGATTTTTGCAAAAACTTTACAACAAATGAAAGGTTAAAGAAAACAGTCGTTTTGAACGGTTTAATCGTTTCAAAAATGGTCAAGAGTCACTTGAAGACGAACCATGAAGGTCGTGTCGATTGTGTTCTTCACATCGGAGGGTCATTTCACAGGGAATTTGTACCAAATCCAAAAAAAGTAAACTCTGGTTTTTGTATTGAAGTTTTGAAACGTTCGAGAAACTCAATTTGTCGAAAAAGGCCAGAAATATGGTTGGTTTTTGCATCACGACAAGGCGCCGTGTCACTCGTCCTTTGCAGTTCGGCAATTTTTAGCCAATAAAAAAATTACCACGATTCCACAACTCCCGTTTTCTTTAAATATTGCATCGTGTGATTTCTGGCTATTTCCAAAATTAAAACTTAAAGGTGAACGATTCGGTTCCGTAGAAGACGTTGAAGTCAATGCGATAGCGAATAGGGCCTTATCGATAGAGGCATACCAAAGACGTTTTCGGCAGATGCCGAATTCGTCGGAGTAAGTGTGTGTCTATGCCGAAAGACGATATTTCGAAGGGGATCGAGTCGGTTTAAGTTTAAATTGTATATACGTAAAAAAACAAAACGAAATTCCGGGAACTTTTTGATCCTACCTACTACGTATTTATTTATTTATTAGTTTACGACGACGACGACGACGACGTCGTACACGCTGAGTTTTACTGTACGGCAATCATGATGATGATAATAATAATAATAATTATAAATTAATGCACTGCAGCATCCATGGTCGTAGTTACGAACTACTGTGGTGGCGACGGCGGGTAGACGGTGACTGTCTTACATTGTGTCGTACTCGGAGAGCGGGGTTACTCTCGCCGAGTGGTGTGTGTGTGTGTGTAGGAAAGGTTTCTACGCAAAAGGTGTAATGAAGTGTTGTCGTATAACGCGGTGCGTAAGACGGAGGTGTTACAATTATGTAACCGTGTTAGTACAGTTTCGGTGTATACGTGCCGTGAGTTTGTGTTCGTTGTCGTGAGCGTGTGTGTGTTCGAGTGTGTCTAAATGTATACGTGCGTGTGTGCGATTCTGTTTGTGTGTGGGTGTGTGTGTGTGTGTGTGTGCGTGTGTGCGATTCTGTTTGTGTGTGCGTGTGTGTGTGCGCGCAAGCGTGAGTGTACAAGTGAGTGTGTGCGCGTGCGCGTGATAGGAACACGCAAAAGTCCGGTTTTTCGATTTCAGATCGAGTTTTCGGAATTTCACGTTTAAAAAAAAAAAAAAAAAAAAAACATTAAACACAAAATTTAATGACTATCAATAGAGTACAACACCCTGTAATGTCGAGGACGATGTTGATGGTGTGCCATTGCGGTCACAACGTTTCGACACGCGTATAGCGGCGTCCAATCATCTCTGCTCCTCGAGTGTACCTAACCGTAGTGAGCACACCGTGATATACGTATTGCGAGGATGAATATTAAATTCGTATTGACACACGATGCGCGTAGATATTAATGTGCTTAAGTGACGTATCCACGGACGAGGGTGTACGGGGAGTAGATTTTCCTTGAAACGTTTTAGGAAATCGGAATCGGATCGCGGTTATCATCCGGGGAGTTTTAATTAACGTACAGATGTAGCGTATGAAAACAGGACGGGTGAATCAAAGTCGCCACTGATTGCTTTACCATTTGAATCGTTTGTAAAAAACACACGTTATTAGGATGAAAAAAGCAAATAATATAAATGTTATCTCATAATTAACCGAATATCAATCTTAATTGAATTAAATAACTGCTTAAATAATATGATATATTTCTATATACATGATTATTTTATAATTACAGTAGGCTAATTGAGTTGGACTTTATTCGAATGTCGTCGAAACAAAAAAAAAAAAAAAAATCGATTATACGAACCTCAATATAGGGGCGCTCACGAATTGCCTCCCGTCTGACCCTCGAATTGCCTCCCGTGATTTTTTTTTAAAAAAGGTTACACGAATTGCCTCCCGAAAAAAAATTAGTCGAAAAAGTAGTGATCCTCTTGTACTAGAATCGCCTACGATAGGTGTAATTAATCGATATTATATTAGTAAATAGACTGTCAGGTGTAATAATAATAAATAGACCGCGGATTATATGCAGTGAAAATACTCTATTATATATTTATATACATGCAAATATGCAACATAAAATACAGAAATATGCACTTTCTCAAATCCAAACCTAAAACCATCACAAATTAAAATTGTTTTGCCTTTTTCACTAATAACACTAACAACGTTAATTTTTATAACACTGCGTGTAATTGTTGTTTACGAAATTTACTGTGTTGAACGGTGATGACGGACTAATCTTTAACTGATAATCAGTGATCGACTAGTTTGTAGCATTTGGCAAATTAATCTGCCTGGGAAATACTATATGTCTGAAAATAATATTTTTGAACATTATGGAAATCGATAAAATCTATAATATCGATGGTAAAAACTATCGATAATCTAAGTATACTATGGGAGGCGATTCGAGTAGACTGTTTGGGTATACTCGAATTGCCTCCGAAAATATCCGGAGGCAATTCGAGTGAAAAAGGTTACCTACCTGAATTTGGGAGGCAATTCGAGTGTCGCCCAATATAGGTATCCTACCGACGCGTTTTTAGATTAGAAAATGACTGGCCTATGTCTATAAGCGCATTTATGTGTATATAAGCAATAATTCTATATATATATGGTCGTTACATATACGTATTTTATTAGATCAAAATCGTAACAATAATCGAAAAAAAAAAAAAGACGGAAAAAAAAGTTACGAGATCACGTGAAACGTTCCATCGAATTCCCTTCGTCGGGAAAAACGGTTTTCGCGACCCTAGAGTGGTGTTGTGTCACGACGATATTGACCACCACGGTTTTTGACAAACGTTGTTTATCGCGGCGGCGGGGGGGATCTCAGGGATATTACCCTCTTTTCTACGCCCGGAAAAAATATCCAAAACACGCCACGGACGGCGTGTGCGATTTCACCCCGCGCGTAGCAGCTCCCGTATTATTAATATTATTATTATTATTAACCGTCGTGTATGTCGTGCACGTCCCGCATTCGTGCTACGTGGCGCCCGGTCGAAGAAACGTAGGGTCTCCTCCTCGTCTTGATCGGACCCGCGTGAATAAATTATGCAAATGGAATATACGTATATTTTAACATACGCGTACGTTCGGAGGGTGATAACGGTCGTTCCGTAATAATAAGTCGCTGTTTAGAGAGACCTGAGGAACGCGTGGGGACGATACGTTGTAAACGGTACATACAACACGACGATATTATGTTATTGTCGCGTAAACATCGGATTTCGTCTGTCGATACGGGAGACGCACTAAGGTGGTCATTGAAACTTAAGTTTGAAAATTTCTTAATTATACAATCTAAATTGGTCTGAATACTTAAAAAAACGATGCGTAAAAAGTTTTAGGAGAGTCGGACAGTATTAACCCTGCAACAACAGGGTTGAAGTTATACATCCCGATTTTTAGAAAACAACCTAGTTTGCTGCGTTTTTTAAGCATAGCACAAGCAATAACAGTAAATTACGAAAAAATTATAAGAACATAATTTGTTTGAAATAACATTTTGTGTGTTTTTTAATTTATACATTTTTCCATAAAACTAATATTTTTTGGAAAAAATGCCATTTTTAATTAATATTGTAAATAAATGTTTAATATTTTGTTTTTAAAAATGTGTAATATTATTAATTTTTGTAAACAAAGATTCATTTTTTCAAAACTATTTATCTAAAATAGTACTCTTCTTGGAATATCTGGGTATTTATTGCGATAGTCACACACAACTTGGAGAAAATATTTGAATTTCATCATTGGTAATTGTTGCATCGTATTCTTCTATAAGGTGAACTCTTCTTTCAGTTATATCATTGACTACATTTAAATTGATAAAAATGGCAGAATGTTTTTATTTTTTTTTTTATTTTCATCATCGTCCCATTTTGATGGATTAGTAGTAAGAAAGTCGGTATTTATTTTGAAACGTTTACATTGAGCTCACGCAAATAAAATCTTCAAGGCCTAAATTCATCCGATGCACGCGGCGAAAGCATACGAGGAGGCCGTAAAAAAACTCGCCCGCCGCACGGCCGGCGCGAAACGTTATAACTCAAAAGGCCTGTCGGCGAAAGAGTTCTATTTTTTTTTCTCCAAAATATCACGCGGTACAGTTTATTCTGTAGTCATAATATCGTATCACTCGTACAGATTTTTACGCGGCGTGGCGTGGTGAAGTTTCATTCGGTTTTTCTCGATTTTTAATTACCTACGGTAAAACGTTGCGACGCGACTCCGCGCGACGCGATTTTGTTTCCACCGCTTTTTATTATTATTTAATAACACAAAACCGTCGCGTGTGATTTACGTTTTCGGTCTATTCGACGCCGGCGAACAAAGAACGGCACGGTGATAATTAGACTATAAATCTCGGCCGCGGTCGGGTTTTAAATTGTATTTCATTAAAAACCGCCTGGTTTTCGGTTTGGTTTTTTAACGAGTGTTTTTGCCGGACCACGAACGGTATCGAACCGACGACGGGAATAATACATTACCGTTCAAATGAAACCGTCAAACGTAAATCCGTATGATATTATTACAGTATTAACACTAGTGGCCCCGTGGATTTCGTACGAACCGTAAAACCGTAAAAGCGTCATTTATCACGAATACTGTGGGCACGCCGCCGCCGTCAGTGAATCACTGCGATGAACCGTTATTCACTGTTCACGTTCAGTGTGATGTTTATCGATTGTTTTTCGTCTGCCAGTCAAGTCACACGGTCGTCGAGTATTCGAATCGAGAGTGGCTCTGACCTGTTGATTTAAAAGTACGCGACACGTGCGAAAATCGGTCGTTAACCGTGGTTTCGTGGTGCGCAGATCGTAAACGCCGAAACGACCGAGAGAAAATGATTTTGTATGCGAAAAAAAGACGTTTTATTCGAATTTTTTGTTTTTTTCCGGAGAACGGTGAAATCGTATTTGTGGTTATTGACAAACGGCAAAGGATGTGTCGTTTTGAATTTTTATTTTTATTTTTTCATACTATTTATTGAAATCCATATTTCTTTGACCAAAACCAGCTCCACACACATTACACACGTCGAAAAAGTGACCTGATTAAACTTGATATTGTAATTATTTTATTATTCTAAGTGATTTCCGTATTACAAGTACGGCAAAATGTTTATGAACAAATTTCAACAAAGCACAAGTCTATTAAAGGTGACGTTTACTCCAAACTTATTTCGAATCTATTTTTTAATATGCACTGAATCTTTTTTTGAATTTTTCGATTTTTATTTATTTTTTTTTTGATATCAAGTCGAAATCTCCCAAATATCTTTTCTGCCGTGTTCTCCGATATATTGCCAACCGATGCGTTTGTATTATAAGGTGCCCATTGTACTTTAGTTTATATCTAATTTGAATTTCAATAGTGATCACATAATGTGTTTCAAACACGAGAAAAAAACTATCACGCTCATTTTGTCATTTTATAGGAATTATCTAGGAGTTACACTTAAATTTATGTCCTCTTAAATACTTTGCAAAAAATAAAATAATTTAAACATATTTTCAAAAAAATAATTCGCGTAAAAAATACGAATAGAGTCCTCGTCGTAGCCCCTTGTCTAATTCGATTTTTACTTATATGCTGGGTGGTGTATTTCGAATATACGACGGGTTAGTCGAACGTCAATAATGACTCGCGGAATATTGACCGACCGACGTCCGTTTATCGCGGTGTGTTGTCGATTTTTCTAAAATTTCATGAAAAATTTATTGTCGGTTAGATTTTTGACGGAGTGTATATGGTATTTTCGTGCGCAGATTTCGCGCGATAAACGAACGATATTACAACAAGACGCGTATAATTATCGCGTTTATCGTCGGTATATTTCATCCGCAGGTCGTCGCGTACGGGTCCTAACCGCGTAAGTGTATTACACGGGTCCTCCTGTGCGGAACGCGTGAAATGATTAATAGACTTTTACGGACCGTAACGACAATCCCCCGAGTTCGGGATCGCCGTGTCGTGAATTATTACTACGACGACGGCGCGGACATCGGAACGGACAACGTCGATAACGGCACGTCGAATTAAAAGGGAGTGCTTAATCCCGGATAAAATATCGTGTATTTCGCCCCGAGTGTTGTTGCGGTCGGGTCTGCGAATTTGTTTCTCCCCGACTCGTACGCATTTAGGCGCGCGTGTGTGCGTGCAATGTTTATTTCAGATCTTTTATCCCGTAGGAGTATCGTAAATATTTAAGGGGGTATGCTATATATACGAGTATATAGAATTAAATAATCAAGGGAAGTGAAAAATAATTACTGAAAATATCGTTTCAAGCTCGATTTATTGGTATGGAATAGGTTGATTCTTCTTCTTTCCCTGGCACTTAGTACTCTCCAAGAGTGTTGGCCACCATCACGATATCTCTCCATTTTTCACGGTCCTGAACTACTTCCCTCCATTCCTGTACTCCCGACCTTTCGAGGTATTCTTCCACAACGTCCATCCACCTTTTCCTGGGTCTTCCTCGTAGGTCATTTTCCCATTGGTTTCCAATTTAGTACTGTCCTACTTATATCCTCCTCGCTTCTCCGCATCGCATGTCCTAACCATTGGATCCTTTGCCCTCTCACAAAGCTGATAAATGGCGTCGCCATACCCGATTCGTCTTGTAGTTCTTTGTTGTATTTTCTTCTCCACATAGCATTGACGTTATCATAATTTGGTCCACATATTGTCCTCCAAATTCCATTTTCAAAGGTCCCATGATTTCTTTCCGTTGTGCTGGTGGTGGTCCAAGCTTCACAGCCATAGGCGAGAGTCGTCCTTATTATTGCTGTATATTATAATCTAGTTTTGGTCTTCTTTGAAAATAATTTTTATTTTATGAACTTATTTAAGGCAAATGCCGCTCTTTCTGCCTTTGCGATCCTCACTCCTATTTCCTTCGACCAATCAATTTTAGCACTCAGCATAGCTCTTAGGTACCGAAATTCATCTACTTTTCGAAAGTCAGGGACCCCGCGTTAGAGTTGTCTCCATCTTCTAGCAGCTCCATTACTTTAGTTTTTTCGGCAACGATTTTTAAACCTATCTTGCTAGCTGCTTGTTCAAGGGCTTGGGCTGCTTTTTCCGTCTCCTCTAGGGAGTTTCCTAGTATATTTAAATCGTCTGCAAAGCCCAGTACTTGTATGACGTGTTGCTGACCGATTTCCACTCCAGTTGTTTCTGACTGTAATTCCCTTATAACTTTTTCTAAAGCTATATTGAATAGGGTAGGCGATAGTGAGTCTCCCTGATTTAAGTCAGTTCTTACTTCAAAGGCTTCTGACAGCGTGGATTCGAATAGATTGATTAATTTGGTTAATTAATAAATTATTGTGTTATAAATTATTTAATAAATTGTTGATGTTGACGTCCAATATTACGATTATTATCGGAGCACTACAAATTATTATATAAGTAAAATAAATTTGTATTTTCTCATAAACCGTTCAAAATAACTCGAAATCGGCCGATAACACGTTTCACATATAATTTGCATCAGAATAATACGCAGTTTACATAACAATGTCGTGAATTTTTTTTTGGGGGTATTAACCCCCTCCCCCGCGGTCACCCCGCTGAAATAAACACTGCGTGTGTGTGTGTGTGTGTGTGTTTGTGCGTGAGCTTGTTTCACGTGAATGTGAGGGCGCACGTGTGCACACTAGTGATGGGCAAGAACGACTACTTGATACTACCGACTAATTATTCGACTAAAATTTTTAAGACCAACTAATATAAATAAATGAAATTAGTCGACTAATTATTCGACTAAAATTAGGTACTGATTATTCGGTTATTCAGAGAAATTGTAGTCGTATTTCTATTTTAAACTGGTTAAACAAAAATACCGATAATGACACATACACTGCAAAGATTTACATATAATAATAATTAGTCGAGTAATAAAAATAGTTGACTAATAATAATCAGTCGAATAATAAAAGTAGTCGAATAATAAAAGCAGTCGAATAATAATAATCAGTCGAATAATAAAAATAGTTGACTAATAATAATTAGTCGAATAATAAAACTAGTCGACTGATAAAAATGTTCGAGTAACTAAAATAGCCATATAATACTAGCGACCAAGTCGGTAGTTATTAGTCACTTTTGCCCATCTCTAGTGCACGCCTACCTATTTATGGTCCACACTAACGGACATACGCATACGTGTTTTTTGATTCTGCACCACATCGGCGTGTGATCTAGTCACCGGTGTCGTTCGGTGGGGACGAACCGCGAGCGCACGTCGTGTGCGTCTTAAAAACGAAGTGAAAAAAAAACCCCGAGCGGACAGGGTAAAAAAACAAACAATTATCGCTATGCAGAATAGTGTTTTATTTATTCACCGACCGATTTTCGCAGGGAGCACGCGAGTACTCTTACGCTCTTCGTGTACACGAGGGACGTCTGACGGTTGATAAATATTTCAAACGCGGACCACAACAATAAAAAGAGTGGAAAACGTGTGTGGAGTAAACGATTTTCGACTTTTAGACTCCAATTCTATCCGTTATTTACGGACATTTACTTTTTAAATGTTGACTCAGTCCGGCGTTGCCCTAAGGAGAAGGTCTAATAATTTAGTAGTGTTTTCGAGACGATATAAATGTACGCACACAATAATGCGTTTACACATTTAAAATTACGCGTGCCTGTGTTTGTTTGTGTTTGTGTGTGTGTGTGTGTGTGTGTGTGTGTGTGTGTGTGTGTGTGTGTGTGTGTGTGTGTGTGTGTGTGTGTGTGTGTGTGTGTGTGTGTGTGTGTGTGTGTGTGTGTGTGTGTGTGTAGGTAAGTTTTTGGATGAAATTACATTTTGGTAAACTCTAATAAAAGGGGATATTTAATAATATAATATTCCAACGCTTTTCCCACTAAGGTTTTTTTTTAAACACCTATATGTTTATCGGGAAAACTAAAATTATTTTATACCTACTTTGTTAAAATTTTTGATTTAACTTACACTTTCACACAGTTGTTTTTAATTATGATTATTTGTCAATACAGTTAACCTTTTCGTTCGTGTAGCCTGTAGATATCATTTGGTACTTTAACACAATATTTTAGCATTAATGAATTCAGTATTTTTACACTTTTGGTCGGTAAATGCATAAAGTTATCATTTGTGTACTCCGCGTTCTTTCCCTGAACTAGATGATGTTTCTTATTTCGTGTGACCGAAGAGATTAAATTCTATTTTATCAAAACACATTGTTCATCAAAGTTCACGCAACGTTTCACATAAAAAAAAAAAAAAAAACGCGTTGACTATAGGAAAATATTCAAATACATTTATAATGTCGTAAAAGATGAAGATATTTACATTTATGGCTGTTTTATTTGGACATTATATTATTATTGCATGGCGTATAAAAGTTATCATGGCATCATAATAATATGATACATCTGTATAAAAAAAAAAGGACGTAAAAACGAACAAGATCTATTTTTTTCTTTATTCTTTTTTTTTTTTTTTGGTTCACCATTCAATATTTTTTATTACCTATTTATATGACCATACCGAAACTATGCACTTGAAATTTGACACTTATTTCACAGTTATTTCGAATCGTAAGTACAATTTAAATCGAATACAATATTCTGAAAAGAAATATTTGCTGAGAAATATCTTTTTTTTATTATTACATTTAAATGTGTATTTATGGATAATTTTCATTTCTTATATTGGTTATTTACTCGTATATTTTGAAAAAAGGCATTTTGTACGAGGCAAATCCAGTAATCTTACCCCTCCTGAACGAACAGCCGTGTGACTGAATGCACGAGAGTGAGCAAGAAAAAGGCAGAGAGAATGTAACGAGAGTGCACGGATGTTAATATATTTGTACATAATCGCATTTATGGACATTGAACGCGATCTAAATCGTAAAAATGTTCTTAAAAACACGGTTCGTTCATCGTTCAGTCAATGTTTGCTATTTTAATCGAATCACGGTAAGTATCAAACGCAGTGGTGCGTAATCTGTCCGTTTATTTTTTTCCGAGACATTCATAATATTAATATAATACTATATTTTGTTGGAGTATAGAGTAATTATTTGGGATCCATGCACACTTGATGGAAGTAGTCAACTTGAAAGAGTTCAAAAAAAATTTTTGAAATTTGCTGCTTTTGCATTACGCATTGAATGTCAACCTCACCAGTACCAACCTGTGTTACAGTGCCTCCATTTGTTTACCCTATGTGACAGGAGGGAACAGGCTAATCTTTCGTTCCTTAATAAACTTATTAATGGTAATGTCGATTCCCCTGTCCTCCTAAGTAAACTTAATTTCAGAGTTCCAAGTTTTTACTCCAGATGCTCCTTCCCTTTCCAAATTCCTCTTAGCCACTGTAACTACCTCAAAAATCGTCCTATTGTCCGTATGACGAAACTAGCCAATGAGGACCCACTATTCTTGAGTGCTTGGCACTAATTGTCAGTTCGTTCTAAATTTAAATATTTTACACTTGTATTTTTATGTAACATTTTTCTTCGTTATGTTATTATGTCTATTCGCTTTTTATCTTTATATTTTATTTTTCTTGTTTTGAAATTTATGTAACTTTTCCTAGATTATGCTAATTCTATGTAATTGGGCACGTCACGTTTTTCAATAAATAAATAAATAAATAAACAAATAAATATTCATTTCTCATCAGTGATCGAAAACTCGAGGCGCTTGATGATCGCGTGTACCACTCATATTTTTGTATATACATAACACTAATACCGTATAAGGACGTTTTGGGGGTGGTAACGCAATATTATTCTCGTCCACGAGAAATCAAAACGAATTTCGTTACACCCACACAGGGGCGTATATTTCACGGGGTAGTTTTGAGGTCTAAACCCTTCTCCTAGATTGATGAGAAATAATGATTATTATTTATCCGTTTGTCAACAACTTTTAATATTTTAGTTAATTACGTTTGAAAGTTATTGATGCTGTTTTCGAAAATCGTGCCAATTTTATTCCAATTACGATAATGCCTTATTTTGTAAAAGACGGTATTGATTTGATCGGAGCAATACGCGTTTATCTAAGTATTCAAATAAAGAGGTGAAAAAAAAAACGAGACAAAATTTTGATAAAGTATTGGATTATGTTTATGAAATAATGAAAAAAAAAAATGTGAACTTTTCAGTATTGATATTCTTAAATCTTAAATGTTTTTTTCTTAAACCATGTACATATCCATGATGTGTTGATTTTTATCGGATCTTGCGTATCGTTTTTTTTTTTTTTTTTAGGTGTTTAATTTTTATAAAACCGTCGACCCCATTATCGACATATTACACCGCAGCGCGCGAGATATTTCACCCCGTCGTCGTCGTGACGAGACTACACGCGGACCGTCGTCGTTATCGTTTGACAAAAAACATTGTTCTTTAGACTCTGCGAACAAAACGCCCGAAACTATTCCGTTTGAACTCGTGGGGCGGACCCGGAGGGCCGGCGACGCACAGTGGTTTAAAATTGAAAAAAAAGTGTCCAAAAATGTTTATTTGTAACAATTAAATTTCAAACATTTTGTTTTAAAAATGTATTAAACACTTCTTTTAGAATATTATATGTTATACATTTTTTTTTTAAATATTCATTTTTACTCACACCAAATTGGTAAGTATTTATGATGAAAAATGTTTCTTTTTTATTTAAAAATGTCATTAATTTTATACTAATTATAAGTTAATTTTAAACGACTCATTGTTAAAATTAATATTATATTTGGATATATTATATTATTGTATATATATGCTGTCAAATGTTTATGTTTATAATCAAGATATTAAACTATGTATACGACTTTGTAAGACGTTGATCTCAATTAATTACAAATAGACTGTTTATAAGTATTTAAGACTTTAACGTTTTAAGTTATTTAGTCAACGATTATATATACATACAATAAAACTAGATAATACACCGAAATCATTTATGTTCAGATTAGTTGCTCATATCTGCTCTATTTCCGATAGGAAATTATTGAATTATACATGTACACGAAGTCGAAGATATCACGAGAGGACATAAACTCGGATATTTTTCATCGTCTTTTGTTATCTTCAGATCCATTAATCAGCAGTACTCAGGAAGTAAAAACGAAAAGGCGAAAATGACATCGGTCAGTGAAAAATCTACTTATTATCGACGACCGCGTCAGTGAAACAGAAAGTGAATCAGAGGAGCAAAGCTGCAGCGGGTGAAATTGAATAAAATTAAAAATTATACATATTATTGTACGTATGAATATATTTATAAATAACTCGTTTTATGAATAAAAAATATATAATATACTTAGTTTGTGTACATTAAATACATTGAATATTTTTGGCCACCTTTTTTCAATTTTAAACAACTGTGCGACGGAGCGATCCGACGGTCGTGCACAAACACCGTAAGGCAGGGGTCTTCAACCTTTTTATGGAGAGGGCCACAAGTTATTTTCGATCAAATCTCGCGGGCCACGTCCATAGTGAAAACATGTGTTTTGTACTAAAATGGAGTTTTACTATTACAATTTTCACGATTAAATTTTAAATTACAATCTATTATTAATAGGTGGGTGTCATTAAAACAGCCAACATTTATAACGCGTGAGTAGGTAATTTAATTCGTTTCGTCGCGCTTTTCCCAATTTTTTCAATATCGACGGCCGTTTTAATTTTATCAAAACAAGAAAATACGCATGCTACACATCAAAATATGTGATCGCGGGCCGCAAATAATGACAAAACGGGCCCCGGGTTGAAGACCCCTGCCGTAAGGAGCATCGATCAAGTTGCCAGAAAATCCGTATTTCATTCCGTAATTCAGCTGGCGGCGGACGGACGCGTGCTAACAAACAATTACTGGCGAATCATCATCAATTATCGTCTCGTCGTTTTCGCAATCGTGCGACACACACACACACACACACACACACACACACACACACACACACACATACACACACATACACACACATACACACACACACACACACACACACACACACACACACACACAAACACACACAAATACGAGTGCACGGCGTAACGTCAGAGTCCCCGTGGGTTCCGTGCGTGAAATACATAACACACGAGGCAGTCGAACGACGGTATTAACGGCGGCCGAGTAAATAATACGACCGAGTGATGAATGATGACGAATTGTTTGAAATCCGTTTTTATAATATATAATACGTAAACCTTATCGAAACCGGCACCGCGTTGGTGTACGAATGCGTTTAACGAACGTCGTATTCACGTGATACTATAATATGTTATATTGTATTGTGTTATCACTCGAGTGAAATTTCGTATTTAACGCTTTTGAGCGAATTTATCGCGCGAATTCGTGGGCGGATATACATATTATGGCGACGTGATACTGTTATTTCCGCGTGACGTATTACGTTTTATTTTTTATCGTAATCGTCGTTATTATTATTTTTATTATAATTATTATTTAACGAAACGTGGCGGCGTTTTCGTGAAAATTAATTAACGGTCGTTTAGAATCTAAACTTTAGATAGATGTTTAGACGTTTTATTTATTATTATTATTATTATTATTATTATTATTTTTTTTTTTTCGACGCCCGAACAATATTTTCGTGTCGTTTTGTCGTCAAACGTAATTTCGTTAGGTAGGTACTTATTATGCACGGTGTAGTACTTACGCGGCGTACCTACACTCCGTGGCCGTGACGTAAGTTGTTGTGCACGACGTCATTTTTCACGTGTCCGACAATATTCGGCGTCCTCCGGGCGTTCCACCGGCGTCGATGATTGAGACTGGGACTCAGTGACATTAGCGTAATATTTCAAGTTAATTAACTGTGCGCGAAATACACTCATAAACACTAGAGGGATGACCCGATAAAAAGGAGATTGTAAAGTAGTACGTTTAGCGGGGGGGGACACTAGGACCTTAAAAAAAGAAAACCTGTCGAGAGAAACACAACAAAAACACCGTTACAGTGCGTATAGCTGCACCAAAGAGCAATAATAATAATTAACAACAATTTAAATCTATTATGACACTGCGTCAAGTTAAAAGTACCGGGAAAAAAAATAATAACAGTGATAATATTATTGTATTTGTAACGTGTCATATTTCAATCGAGTGCATAACGCGACGAAATATTGTGAATCTCGAATACCCTATGTGATAATATCGCTTTATATTTTTGCGGGAACAGTATTTGTCGAACAGTGATCATTTGTCACTGACTTATTATCGACTAAAACGAAATGGCGAGTGGTTTTTTTCCAAAAAAAAAAAAAATAAATAAATAAACAAATGCGAATTCGTCCGAGAACGCGTAGTCGTCTTTAGAAGTTCATACATTTTTAATTTACTACCGTTAAAAAACCAATTCGATTCGTATCTGGTGATCAGATAAATTTTAAACCAAACGTAAAATACGGTGACATCGACGTATTGCTCTGTACCAACGCGATATAACTATACGATTTGAATCGAATCACAGACTTTCGGGACTTATTTCGTACGTGAGTTTAATATGTATACAGAGTGTTTCACGAAAAATGTAATAATATGTATCGTTTATCAGTCATTATCAGTCGTAATTGAACTATTAAGCATTTTAATTCGATTTTTCGTAAACTTTGAAAAATCATAGAAAATTAACGGATCAACCTTTATAAGAATTTCAAACACCAACATTTTTCTAAAAATCATGTTTACAAAATGGCTATTTCGATTTTTTTTTTTCAAACTCTAAATTAAAATTTTTAATTTTGAAATTTGAGTTAAAAAAAAAAAAATAATAATGTAATTTTATTGTAGCGCTAGGCTATAGTACTCATTAAAAAAAAAAAAAAGTTAAAAATATTGAATAGAACAAAAGTTATTCAACATGTCAGATCTTCGTGAAACACCCTGTATAATGTAAACGATATTAGTTTATTACAGTTTGGCTATTAGGTTCTGATTCGTGAACTACGTCGTACGCTATGACTACAGGGACTCTCGGAATCCGTGAATCTTTAAGCACATTGGAATTTGTACGATTAAAATGTAAAATTGTGTTCGTGAAAATTGTTAAACGTGCGAGGAAAAAATCCGTTCACGCGACAAACGTGTGTGCGTTATAACAGCTGTCAACGTGTACTGACTCGCGTTTCAATAAATTTTCTCAAAATGTTACAAAATACGAGTCAATGAAAATAACTGTTGAAATGTATCGAAACGGTCCGTACTCATATCGATTTGGGACGTAATGAAAGAGTTTTCTCATACCTGATATGTCGTCGTGTCGAACAGTTGTTTCACACTGTACTTCTTACTTTAAAATTCTCGTCGCCATTGTTTGAAAGCAATTCTTTTATGAAACGGAGACGAAAAATATTCGATTTTCGATTCCTAATCGTGTACAAAACGCGTATGCTCGAGCATACGTGCAGTTATCGTGTCATAAACATATGAAGTCGAAAACGTAAAAAATCATTCATCCGCGAAGCTTTGTTTTCGAATTTTAAATCGACGGCACACGACGCTGTCGACGTGCCCATTTGCAGGCGAAAAGTTTAAAACCGTAAAACTATTCTCTTGAGAGTTGCTCGCCTCCGCGATTTCGCCTTCGAGCGGTGAACGACTGTCGAGAACAGTCAAAGAGATTATACGGCACGCAGCGCCGTCGTCGTTCGGCCGGTGTTTTATTTTACCGTTTCGTTGCGTGGAACTTCATAAATAATATTTCGTCGACACTCGTCAAAATAATTGGTTTTTTTTTTCTAACCCTTACGCCACAAACACTGTTTTGCAATCGATTCGGAACAACGTCGAAAAACGTCGAAACGGACGCACTCGAGTTATTAAATCCGAATAAATCAAAACGTTTTTCGTTGGTCATACGTTATTATTATTAATATTATTATTTTTTTTTTACAGACATTTGTGTTCATTCGGACGTGTGACAATCGATCGATTCACCTGCGATAATCGATGATCGGACAGCACACACGTGTTCTTCTTCTTCTTTTTCTTCTTCTTCTTCTTCTTCTTCTTCTTCTTCTGGTTAATAGGCCATTCAAGACCATCCCATCTCACATGCATTCCTCCATTCTTCCATATCCATTGCTATTTATTTCCAATTCATTCATCCTCCTAACGATTGCACGTCCTTTTTGACTAGGTCTTCCCATCTTGTTTTGGATCTTCCCAGCGTTCTTTTTCCTTGCGGGTTTCGTTCTAACACTATTATAATTAATTTATTTTGGCTCCTCCTTGCATGACCTGCCAATTTATTGGAGTCTACGGATTTTTATCAACTCCGTTATGGTTGTGTTTTGGAATAATATTTCGAGCTCTGTATTTTTTCTCTTTCTCCATTCACTGCTGATGTTATCCTCAACCGGTCCAAAGATTTTCCTCAATATCTTTCTTTCCGTTCTTAACATTTAATTTTCCTCAGATTTTCTCAGCGGCCACGTTTTCGCTACATATAGGATTACTGGGCGGATCAGTGCAATGTTCAACCGCTTTTTTAGTTCTCTAGATAATACTCGGGATCCTAATTTATTTGCTAGTCAATTGTACAATTTGTTGCCTGACTGTATTCTAGCTGCTACTTTCTACTCGAATTAATCAGCTGTACGATCCGTACAATTTATTTGTGTTCATAATTTTTCTCTGTACGCGATTTAAAAAAAAAAAAAAAAAAAAAAAAAGAAGTTTTCATGATTTCTCGAATGGCATACACTTAACGTCTCATAGGACTTGATATTACAAAGGAGAATATAGTTTTACGATTTTATGGAAAAAGAAAAAAAAACAATTTCGTTTTTATTTTTTACCCAACAGATTATCCAAGTTGTTTAATATCCCAAAATAATAACCGACAGCCATAACACACTGTTATGACAAAGAATACTTTTATTTTTTTGAAAATTATCTATAGTTAAATTTTTACTGTTTAACCCATAATCTTATGTGTGTAAAAACTTGGAATTTAACACAGTAAGAAAGTGAGAAAGTGGAAGTACATTTTCCGAAAGGCCTCTTGTTTCCTACGCACAACAGCGAAGAACCTTATGTAGGTACTGACATATCTCTAAATAATAAAAAATAAAAATACCGTCATTTTTCGAATAAAAGTACTCTCTTGCGTAATAAAATGTTTTTAACATAATATTGATAAACGTTTGAGAAAATAAAAACTTAATATTAATAAAGACAAAAAGGCCGAAATTATATTACCTAATATATTTTCATAATAATAACGGCGAGGTCTTTTAGTAAGGGGTATTTGAAAACGAACGATAGAAATAGTAACGAATTTATTAAAACAACGTTTGGAATAAAATGTTGTGTAATACACGTGACGCGTTCTGACGAGAAAATATTTCGGAAACAATAATTGCACGTTGCGCACGCGATCTCGACGGGACGTCTCCGCGTAATCTCCGTCACGGCCGTACTACACGGTCTAAACTTTAGAGATTCCCAGCCTTTTAGATACTATTGCCCGTAAATCGGGTTTAATATTTACAATTAATCCGGTGCCCCGAAAAAACATTTTGAGTTATAAGGTAATAAAAAATATTAGTCGTGTTTTTACCCCTCGAAAAATCTTATATAAAAATCTTATATAGAAGGGGCGGGGGTGGTGGGACGGAGAAACAAAGAAAAATTTGATGACCATTTTTTTTAAGTTGTGAAAGGGTTAGGTAAAATTGTTAGGTGTATGGGTGGGGTAGGTATTAATTTTTACACTTTGTCCCACCTATAAAAATTGAGTTCGGCGCCACTGTTCGTATGTACGCGCCTTTCCGTTGAAAAATACGCACACACAGCTCGCCGCACGGCGTGAACAATTGTATACAATGCATTTTAAGTAATGTGTTCATGTCACTTATCAAAGATAGACTAATGAGTCGCTCCCGCCGAAGCGGTACGGTGGCATTGATTTATGTCCGTGCTATTAGCCTAACCACGCCCCTTTGCAGTAGCTGGCCGCCGTCTAGGTTTCTTATTTTGAACAGAGTATAGGCTGGTACCGAATTGGTTCCCGAGCTCCAACCCCACATGCCGAATTGGTTCCCGTTTGAAAAAGGTATTTTATTGAGGTAAGCTGAATTGGTTCCAGTTTAAAAAAGGTATTTTATTAAGTTGAGCCGAATCGGTTCCCGTTTAATGACGCACATTTTCTTTGTCAATTTTACAGGCTTAGGTCTGTCAATTTAAAAGAAGTCTTGGTTAAAAATGTGCGTTTATGTGTGTTATAAAACAAAATGATATAATATATATACAATTTTAAATCGTTGATTTGAAAATTTAAAGCAAACTTCTATATAATATGTACATATATCTCAATAATTATCTTAATTGATAGGGATATCACCGATAATTTGCTAAACTTCCAATATATAAATATATTGCCATCTTATTGTATATTATACTATTTATACTATAGATTATAGAGTGTAGCCGTGTAGGTACATTTATATTTTGTACCAAATTAAAGATTACCCGTACACAAACGGGAACCAATTCGGCTCAACCTAATAAAATACCTTTTTCGCACGGGAACCAATTCGGTCTAACTTAATAAAATACCTTTTTCGCACGGGAACCAATTCAGCCAAACGGGAACTAATTCGGTTACTCCCGCATAATTCATAGATTCGGCCGATACAGTCGTAAGTCTCCCGACGTCAAACGTGCTCAGTGCAGCGTTTTATCCGTGACGATAGTGACTCACGATAGTGCCAACCGACTGTATTCCGAATCTCATCATATTATACAAACGAATAGTTGGCTGACTGCCCAGTGCAATATTATTATTTTTTACATACTGTATTATTACCATTAAATATTATTTAAAGAAAAAATACGAGAATCATTGTGGTGCCATTTAAAAATACTTCGCGTGGCGCGAACGACTATCTTGTTTTTTTTAATCGTGAAAGAAACTCAATACCTGTCGACTGGCCTTAATAAGATGTGTTTTATTTCCGTGTGTGGCAAAATTTTTACGAGTTTAGCAGTTGTGGTCCGAGAGTCGCGTTCAAGCATCAGCGAACGACGAGACCATTTTATCTACTCTGTACTCGAAATCAGTGATTTTGTTTCGAAATCCTGAACGGGTTTTCCTAGTTGTTTTACTAGATTTCGGTTACTCGGTCGTAATTCTTTAAGTTGTGGTGTCAGAATTTCGAAGTTTTCTCCAATGATATTACACGTACAGAAGCAACACCGAAATGTTCTCATTACAATATTATTATTAAAACGTTTTCAAAGCGACACTTTTACAGTTGAATTTCGTCTTATTTTCGAGTCGGTCAGTGGTAGCATTTTAATAATTCCCTTCTTCTCCCGGAAATCAGCAGTTTCAATTGCATTATCCTTCAACTGCTGTCCTTAGAAATCCTTGATCTCTCCTCTTTCTTGTAGTGTTCCAGGACATTCCAATAAATGTTTTGTTGTTCGCGTGTGCCCGCACTCACAATCCGCCGCATCTGTAGTTATTTCCCCCCCCCCCCATTTGCACATATTTTATTTAGTTCTTCCTACTTTCGATAGAATCCCGTTAACGGTCTTCAGTGTGCGCCATGGTAAGTCGCATCCGCGGGGGGGGAGAGAGATTCTGTCGGATGTCCCCGTATTGTACTGTTGTCGTTCCGGCCACTTTTTTAATCGTACTACAGTTGGGATATCTGTGATGGGCTTATCACTGGTTCTGCGTATCAATAGTGTTATAATATTTTATGTTAATTATGAAAAATAAACCTGAACCTGTACTCGTTTCTGGTCTATTTCGGGTTCACGATATAAACACGACAAAACACATTATGAAAACGAACGTTCGAATAGTTTACGCGCATACGTCATTGTAGGTATTTTTTATCGTGGAAATTCACCCGAAGACGGCGGCACACGCTGCGGACGGCACGATCCGACCGGACAGGCTCCCGTCCTTGCGTCGGACGGCCACCGGGCGGGTGGCGAGGGCTGCCGTCTAGCGCACACGCCACGTCACGTCTCCGTGACGATCCCGTCGTATCCCGAATTATCCCTGTGGCCACTCAAAAGCTTAACGTTCCGCGAAAAGTGCGCTTTGCCGCGTGGTCCACGGTGACCGTGCCTACTGCACCGACGACGATCGGACGACAGTAACAACTGCTGTTTTACTATTTCTGTCGCGTTGTGTGAAACAGTAGAAAAGATCGATCTTAACGCAAAGTTTGAATTTTTATCGGATGAAAAATCGATTTTGAAACATCACGTTTTATATTTTTTTGCCACGTTTTGGTTTTTTTTTTTTATTCCATTTTCGTTGTGATTATTATTATTTTATTTTTTAATGAACAAAACTTTTTCCGTTCAACACGGTAATCGAAACACGAATAAGGTCTCAGACATTTTTAAATACGTTTTGTACCTTAAGCTTAATATCATCAGTAAAAATGTTCCTACTTCTAAAAAATAAAATTCACGTATTAATATTGGAATGAAAAAAAGTTCGAAACAAAATATGTTCAACGCTTTCAAACGAACTACACAAGTGCTTTTGTTTCCGAACAAAAGTGCCAATATAAATATATTAAAATATTCATATAACAGACCCATTTTCAGAATAATGCGCATTGCATCACGAGAACATCCCCACCTTCAATTTTGTATAACTTGTTAAATTATATAATCAAATTTGTATGTTCGTGTCTACGAAAATTGTTCTTTGGGCCACGGCCTGGTTTGTAAAATAAATAAAAATAAATATATCGAAATTAATAAATACATTTTTTTTTCTCGTAATATTATTTATATGTACATTAATAATTTTAATAGTCATTCTTTCAAATGAGACTCGGTTAAAATATGTTTTGTTCTTATTGGGGCTTTGCATATCGACGAACGTCTGTCCACGGTAAAAAAAAAAAAAAGTGTATTTATAGTACTTAGCGTACCCGAATCTAGCGCATCGAGACTTTCGACGGACGGTACCTAGTTGAATTGAGTTTGATTAAAATTCTTAGAAATTCTGTTCAGGTGAAACTAATTGCGGTCGATTAAATTATTGCAACAATCAAAAACATTGCTCTTTGGTGTAAATTTCTACGTAGGATATTATCATTGCGGCGATTAATAACAAACACTGAAACATCTGACTTTTGACATCCCGATATAAGTGTGTGTGTATACTATAGTACGTATCCATATACCAGGGGCGGCCAAACGGTCGATCGCGGACAATTTAAAAGTCGATCATGTTAGAATTTATTTTTAGGGACACGCGAACGAAAATTAATCGAGGTTGTAGAGAACAAAGTGTTGATAAGTTTTATCTGTATAATTTTGACAAAAAAATTTTCTATGAAAGTCGATCCTCAAAGTTGAGGTATATTTTTAGTAGATCGTGACCAAAACAAGTTTGGCCACCCCTGCTATATACCATATACAAATATATGTATATAGATTTGAATTCGTACATGTATATATATATATATATATATATATAAATATATAAATATATATATATATATATATATATATATATATTTATATATATTTTAATGTCTATATCTTGAAAGGTAATACAAGTGCTTGTGTTTACATTACGACCTCGTCGTATTTATCCGTGAATACGTGAACGTGAACGCGTGTCATTCAACAGGAAAAAACTATTAATTTTCAACCCTGAGCATACTACTGTACTGCTACGATATTATGTCCTCGAATAACCGTAAACAAAATATTATGTGTGTCAACATGACGAAGTATAGATACGAAAACGTGCAGCGTTATTTCACTTCGAAACGAGTATTTTGACTTTTAACACGAGTGTTAGTTATAAACGAAAATTGCTATTAAAAAAATTGAACTCCGCAACCTAACCTAACGCGTGTATATTGTACGCGTTCATCCCGGGGCTATTGAGTCTTCAATGTATGTGTATACATTAATATACATCACGCGCGCACGCGCTTGAGTGTGTGTGTGTGTGTGTGTGTGTGTGTGTGTGTGTGTGTGTGTGTGTGTGCGTGTGTGTGTGTGTGCGTGTGTGTGAGTAAGTAATAATGTACTACGGTAGACGGACGGTCGTTGGTGCAAATATCTCGAGTATTCAAATGGAATTCGAAATCTGGTAAAGCAGTCCCGGAATTAATCTCCTAGCTAATAATCGACTGTGATTAAATACTCACGACACGTACGTAGAATCAGTACCATTTCGAGTGTGTAATGTTCCATCGGGGATATTCGACAAATTAATTACATGTGTTTCGTGATGTATCGTGTTGATCTCGTAATAATTATTATATATCAAATTATTACTACAAGTCGTGGATTATTTAGTTATTATTAAGACTTACAAGTCGAACGTGAAATAAGATTTATGTTTTTTTTTTATCGTCGTTATGACTCCGGCGGAGCAGGTTGTTATGACGGTTGTTATTTGTTATGATCGTATCGTTTTTGTCATTAGGTGTTTTGTTTTCAAAGACCAAACTCGATTGTCGGTGCCGATAATATTGTTGTTTTGATAAAACCAACAATATTATCGTTGTATGGTCGTGGACAACCGTCAGTCATCGGTTTGGTCGGGTTGTGAACGGTGCAGTCGTACGGGCAATCGATTTTGTAAACATCGCCAACAGACATCGTTGTCGATTTAAAATATTTACAAATACAAAAACTTTACACATATTATTACGATTGCAGTGAATATTCGTTATTTTTCATGCTCGGATACGTATTCACCGCCACAACGTCATAATGGACGTACCAAATCACCAATATTATTTGTACATTTTTAAACATTCAAAAAACCGTCAAATATAATATTTAAGCACAAACTAGTAACACAAAAAAAAAAAAAAAAAAAAAAAAAAACGAAAAGAAACAAAATAAGATATATTTTATTATACACGTCATGTATAATGCAAAATACACAAGGAAGGTCACTCGACTTTACGGGTAGCGGCGAAGAAGAGAAAAACGATATATTTTATTCTACACACGACACGATCGAGGTTCGTATATCTACAACGAATATTTATATGCGTGGACGGACTTTTTTTTTTATGTCGGCCGCGTAATCGAACGCGAATTTATCGCACTAGGTCTACTGAGGCCTACTGGAAAACTATGACGTTTTTACGGTCGAACCGATGGTGCGGCTTGCGAGCGGTATCGTGAAAATCGTACCGCTATTGTAACGCGGGATCTGTCGACCCGTAAATTATTATTATTATTATTATTATTATTATTATTATTATTATTATTGTTATTATTATTATCGCCCCGTACTAGAGGTCTGTCGTCAACGATTGCTACCTCCTGCGAATGTTGTGTTTCCTAAACGTCGTGTATGACCGTGAAGCTGATGGATGATATGAGTACAAAATATATACAATATCATATATTATGTACAGGGTGTTTCACGAAGATCTGACATGTTGAATAACTTTTGTTCTATTCAATATTTTTAACTTTTTTTTTTTTTTAAAATGAATACTATAGCCTAGCGTTACAATAAAATTACATTAAATTTTTTATTTTATTTTTAAAACTCAAATTTTAAAATTTTAAATTTTATATTAGAGTTTGAAAAAAAAATCAAAATAGCCATTTCGTAAACATGATTTTTAGAAAAATTTTGGTTTTTGAAATTCTTATAAAGGTTGATCCGTTAATTTTCTATAATTTTTTAAAGTTTACAAAAAATGTAATAATATGTATCGTTTATCAGTCATCAGATAATATCACAATTTAATTCGATTTTTCGTAAACTTTAAAAAATCATAGAAAATCAACGGATCAACCTTTATAAGAATTTCAAACACCAAAATTTTTCTAAAAATCATGTTTACAAAATGGCTATTTCGATTTTTGTTTCAAACTCTAAAATAAAATTTAAAATTTTGAAATTTGAGTTTCAAAAATAAAAAAAAAAATTTAATGTAATTTTATTGTAGCGCTAGGCTATAGTATTCATTTAAAAAAAAAAAAGTTAAAAATATTGAATAGAACAAAAGTTATTCAACATGTCAGATCTTCGTGAAACACCTTGTATATGTATCTCGCACAAACCTACGGTATAGACGATTTGCTATTCGAAGGGAAATAATGATGTGGTGTGAAGGCGTCGCCTTGGTTGGGTGTGCCATTAAGAAAATGATTTGAGATGTATAAATGTATATAACGAATATATATATAGATATAAACAATAAAATGAACATGGAAATAATGCGGTTGACGTTTTAATAGCGGCGAGAAGCGAGAAAATGAAAAGGAAAAAAAGAAAATAAAAGAAAATACAGCAGAAGCAGACGACGGCGTGTCATTGTGTCTTTCAACAATGTTCGCCCGAAGCTAATAATAATCATTAGAAGAAACGCGTAGAAGTTTTCAACGAGTCGCCGCCTATACATTCGTGTTTATAAAATATTTTACGATCGACGAGACTTTTTCGTGGTATGCAAGTATTATTGTTTACCGGACGACCGAGAGTAAAACCCCGTGAAAACACTGGGGCGTGGATAAAGAACGAATTATTGTAATAATAATAATAACAATTATAATAATAATAATAATAATAATAATAAAACGACGACGGTAATAATTGTCAATACCTGTACACAAATAGCGAATTGGAATATTTTATAAAACTTTAGTCGGCCGTACAAACGGGCGTTGAATGAAAAGATGCGCCTTCTAATATTTTGGTTATGGAAAGATTGAATTAACAATTCGAAAATAATAATAATAATAATAAAAAAAAAAAACATCGGTTGAACTCGTTGCCGAGAATGCGCGCTACAGCTAGAATTAATTCGATTAACCTTTAAAAAGTACGAGACAAATGAGAACTGTTAATGGAATTAGGTACGACTACACGCGCAACTGAATACCCGAACGGTTCAAATAAATTTATTCTAATTAGAATACGCTAACTTTAAGTAAATTTACACTGTCTTGTCTTCTGTTTCACGTGAGCTCAATTATTTTTTTTTAATTAATCACCTTATAAAAAAAAAAACTACAAAAAAAAAAAAAATTAGGAAAGAAAGAAATTAAAAAAACCCATTTATCATCAAAAAACAAGTTAATAACCAGTCAGTTTTTCGAGGGCTTGACGTTTAAATTGATGTCGGTAGTGCAGTGAAAAAATTACCGCCGAAAGCTCTATCCACACGCACGTCAAAACAAAGTATTAAACTCCTGCCCATCTATATACAATATATATATAATATAGATGTGTATCGGGTATTATTTTATTTTTATTTTTCTATTCCACGAACGAGGGCTACAAAACTCGGTTGTTTACGTATTTATGTTAATGATTTTAATAGAAACATAAAAAAAGGCACGCGCGCGCACACACACACACATGATAATACACTTAGTAGGTATATTGTTTATGTACATAATAATAATATTAAACGAGTGCGTATAGCCACGTCTACGAATGATGATAATAATGATAATAATAACAAAAGTAAATAGATAAAATGGAATAGGAAACGTACATAAAAACTTCCATCAAGTAAAAACAATAATAACAATATAGTGAAAAAAAGTGTGTAAAGTAAAAACTTAAGAGCAGAGTAAAAACCACAAAAAACAAGTGTAAAGAAGTAAATCGGAAGAATTTATTATGATTATAATTTTTTTTTTTTTTTGTTTGTAATCACTGAAAAGAGGTATAGTTAAAAGTGCTGTAAAAGTAACGAAACAAAACAACAATGACGATTAAGAAGAAGAAATGGTACAACGGCAAATATAACAAATAACAATGTGTAGAAAAAATAGACAGACAGAAAGACAGAGAGAGATAGAAAGAATACATATATAAAGTATAAAATGATAGGTAGAGAAGTTGCAACAGTCCACAATATTACACCACGGAATGCAATTTTTTTTTTTTTTTTTTGCTTACCTCCGTCCGAAACCGCTCTTCTTTCTCATCCTTACAAAGAAAAAAATAAATTCGTATGACGATATTCAATTCGTTATACTTTACGTTAAATCTATTAAATCGTGCAACGCAGCTGCAAGTCGCCTCGATCGTCATCTTCTTTCTTAAGAGGATATATATTATACGAACACATCTTGTTCTTGTCATTGTTTCTCGTCTCTCGGTCGTACGTTCAGGAGTGAAGGGTGGGGAATGAGGCGCGGGAGACGGTAGGGGAGGTTCCCTGAACCCTACGGATTTCCCATTGAACGTGTGCACTCACAAACGTACATCACGTGGAATCATTCAAACGCCTACTGTCGTAGTCGTAAGATAATCAGTCAGGTACCTCAGGGATCCAGTCCCGGAGGGTCGACCCTCACTAAACAGTGCGTTTTAAACGTTGCGTTTGTACACGTGGAATCCGATCGACGAGGATTTTCCGGGAGGTGAAATCTAACTGTTGACCACTTAATAACTAGAGTTGGGGATAGAAATCGTGGGGGAAAATAGTCCCGGCTACACCAGCATTTTCCGACGAGGAAAACGTTCACAGCTTAGGACGTCACCGAGTGTACTTGTACTCATATGATATGATGTTGGTTATGACTTAGTATCGCACGTCAATCTGCTAGTAGAAAACTATATTTCAATACAATCTAAGTACAAGGATTCCATTTTAGGGGTGGCAGGGTGTACATTGGTACCCTAATTTTTGTTGTGTTCTATTGGCTCGCTGTTAAGCTTACAAACGCGCAGCATCGTAAAATTAAATTTTAAATTTTCAAATTTGAGTTTCAAAAGAAAAAATATATAAGAAGACAATACTGTTGTAGCGCAAGACCTTAGTATTTATTAAAAAAAAAAAAAAGTAAACAAAAATGAATAGAAAAAAAGTTATTGCATTTGTCAAATAGACCTGTTACACTCTTTATATTATATCGAACAGAAACAAATGGACGCGGCCGTTTGGGCGTGAGGACATTTGGACGCCAAAAAAAAAAAAAAAATTAAAAATTAAAAAAATAACTAAAAAATAAATCATTTATTGATTTATATATATATGATAATAATTATAACAAATCATTGATATAACATATTATTGTATATAAAACACAATATTATCTGGATATGAATTATATGACAGTATTTGGAACATGTACGATTGAGTACCTACCTATTAAATGGAAGAAATAGAACTAACAATATTGCCGAAGCTGCTAATAGAAGACTTAATATGGAAATGGGAGTTAATCATCCAAGTTTGTGGTCTTTTATTACGAGCCTTCAAAAAGTACAAGTAGGTGGGGACTTTTATTACAATTAATTAGAAGCAGGAAATGGTCCTACTAAAAAAATTAAAAAGATATGTGGATATTGATGAGAGGAATTTAAAAATTGTAAAATCGTTATAAACAAAGAGAAATATAATCATTTTTGAGAGGGATTGCACAAACCATCTCTGTATGGTAATTATTTATTTTGTAATTTTGTATTTTTATAATTATTTATGTAACTAATGTAATAGTTTAACGTTTTGAGTTTATATTTTACTTTTCATTTTTTTATAAATATGTTGACGATAATATGTCGTCGATACGTTGTGAAAATTACATAGAAATATTGTTTATTATACATTGTATATTTTACTCAAATAAGATTGTATTATTATATACAATTTTTATTTATTTATTTGTTTTTATTTATTTACTTTTTTTTTATGCGTCCAAACGGCCCCGTCTATTTGTCCTAGATCACATATATATATATATATATATATGTGTGTGTGTGTTTGTTTTTTCATTTCATTCCTTATCCGGGTAAATTTTCTCCGTACCGTCATGATAACAGCCGGTCGTGCCTCGAGTACCCATCGCGCGACAATTCCGTAACGACAATAACGACGGCGGACGGACAGGGAGTCCTGCGAGGTTTCATACATTGCGGTAATAAATCTCGTGTTGATAAATATGGCAATATTATGTTATTTTTTATATACTCGACACGCGTTGACATTGGGTAAAAAAAAAAACAACGAATCGCGGTTTTTAAAGCTCGATTAAAAAAAAGAAAAAAAATCAAAATAGAATCACGTTTTTTCATACGGGATAAATTTAATGTCGCGACGTATAAAACTTTATAAGACACCACATCGTGGTATAAAGTTACGGAATTAGGTATAACGCGTTCTATTTGGCTGGTCTTGATATTACTGACGCGTAGAGGTGGATGTTAAAATCCTGAGACCTCCTTATGGGAACACGAAAATTCCAGAAAACCCCTTTATCACCGAAACGATAAATATCCTGGAATAATCTGACGGTAGGACAGGAGAGACGGTAAGAATCGATTGTTACGCTGGCGCGTGCAAGGATCGCGAGGAACGATTTCATATAAGCAAGCCTTTATGGGCAAAAGAGCGTAAGCAACTTTCGGACAAATGTTCAGGAACACAAATAAACGTTTTGAAAACTTCAAGTTTTATGAACCATAGTAAAAACTTTTAGCGAGCGAAACGATCCGTTTCTTACTTACACCTTTTAATAACTAATGAAACTGATTTTTCTGAATTTCAGATACAAAAAAAAATATTTTGGCCGAAAATTATCACTTACATATTTATGACGTCCTTTTATTTACTGAGGTTCGATATCATGACACTATGTAAAAAACGTTTACGTGTGTTTTGTCGACAATGAAAAAACGACCCGGTTACGTATAACATGAATTATAAAGTTCCGAAAACAGAAAAATCACCATGCCGCCACGAATAATGGACTGACTTTCCGAAAAGTTGAAAATTTTCGCTTAAACGAATGAACATAATGTATGAAGATCATTTAAGCGCTGAAGAAACCAAACGAACTGTACGGTTTACTCGACATGCATACAAATAAACGTCTAAAGTTGAATTATTCAAATACAAAACACAAAAGTTTCGACAGTTTTTTTTCTCGGAAAAAAAATTGGATTTGACCCACGAATTCCTATTTTCATCGTCCGTTATCTCGATCCAGACAGAATTTAAAGTTTATTTTTTTATTTTTAACGAAATTCGTTCAATCGATTGCGCTCGGTTTTCGAGAAAATCATGTCCAAATAAATCCACATTAAGTATCGAAGAGAGTATTCGTATACAGGATGTCCCACAGAGATTAGCATAACGCTATCAAAACCTAAATAATGGATGATTTTATAATTTTTCCATGTACGATTTAAAAAGTGTATAGCGCTACATTTTCGCAAAAAAAAATTATTATTCTAAACGATTTTCCTGACGAGAAACGTTTCAGTTTTCTGAATGGCAATCGATTTATTTTATACAACACTATTAAGAGAGAGAATATTTCGTTTCGGAAATATTGATAATTATTATTGTATTATTGTACCCTGTGGCTTAAGAGATATTAACGTTCTCAGCTCATAGACGTAGGTATCTCCGGTAAAACACAACTTTATAAAAGTCTCAGCTTTATATCCATTAGAGAGAACTAAAAAATCGTGTAAACAAATCGCTAGTGATAAAAAATTGTTATTTTCATTTATATTAGTGTTTTAACTGTCGGTGAAAACGCGAAACGAATCGATACGTCAAACCACGTTTGCTGTGATCGCGTCGAAATCCACGAGGCACACCCTGTATAAGACACTGACTGACGGCACTTTACCGTACGCCACGTAATAAAGATAACGCGACGGTTATGAGTTTTTTTGACGTCGTCTTCGTCGTCGAGATTTTTTAACGACGGAATCTCGCACTCGGCGGCATCGGCTATTGTTTTCCGTTCCGCGGTCGAATAAATATTATAAAACTAATAATTTATAACACGAGACGAAACGTGACGAAAAGACGATCGCCGGCCAACGAGCGTTATTCTTACCCCCATAAAAACGTACAAATTCATATCGTCGTTAATTATCGACCTCGCGCTGTCGGTCGGACGGATCGGATCATTTATTCCGCGACTGTTTTTTCTCGTTATATTTTATTTTAATTTTTAATTTATTTATTTCCCGGCCACCGCCGCGCCGTCCGTCCGTCCGTCCGCCGGGGATTTCGTCGGTCGGAATCCGTCCGGACGAGTGCTCGTTAACGGGGCGCACACACACAATTCTATTGAAAACCCATTAACACCGGGCCGATATACAATTTGCGGCGGCCGACCGAAATCATTCATTAAGCTCCCTCCTCCGCCGCCGGCTCGGCGGCGCCTCCGTTGATTTGTGGCCAAGCGGACTCGCCTCGTGATAAATAATTGCGTTTTCCGTCTCTCTTTCGGCCCGCGCCTCTACTATAACCGTTCACGTCCCTCGTCCGGGATCCGTCTCCAACCCCATCACTATCGTGGCTCGTTCCTCGCGTGTCCCGCCAGGAGGAAAAACGGATTTTCCCGAGGCCTGAGGGTTTTCAGGGATCAGCTCTCACCCGACCAATCTAAATTTAATTTTGAAATAAAATGTGACTTGTTTATATGATACGTTGACGGATCGATGTAACAAAATAAAAGAAAATAAAAACCTCGTACGATCTTATAACCGCCGTTTATTTCAAGAGTTTTCGTGTCAAATAGTTTTTTTTTTTGATTTTTTACGTTTTAATATTTTTAGTCGAAATACATCGACCTTGGAATTTGTGTTATATCACGTATGTAATCGACGTGCATGTAATTTTGATACCCTCGTTGTGTGCGGCCCATCAGTGAGTGTCTCGCCCACGACGCGATTTTATTACGTCGAAAATATTTTCAAATTGTTTTTTCTTCCTCCGTTTCACCGATTGGACGATTTTTTTTTTTTTTATTGATTGCATAAATCTATAATCTATTCATAATCTTTGTACAATGAGACAAACAAAGTAAGATAACATGAATCATGAGATTAGGGAGGATACTCAGTAGTAACACCCTATAAATTGACAGTGATAACAATGAAAAATAACGAAAAAAAGAAAAATGAGACAAGGAAAGATTTATTTAAATTTGGAAGGTGTTACCTGTTAGCGACATCCGGCACTTATTAAGCTCGATTACTAAAGAAGAAGATCGCTATACCATCGCCTTTTAAGTCTACGGCGCGGGTTATCAGGGAGTGTGTTCGTTGATAAATTAGAGATTTCCTGGTGTAGTATAGTTTGGAGATTTGGTTGAGATTTTGGATTTTAAGATCTTAGTGGAGATTATTGTTGGTTATGTACCAGGGTGCAGATGTAGCTCGGCGAAGAATTGGACGATTAGAAACCGGTGGTAGCGCAAATATTATCATTATTAAGTACATATTTTATACGAGCACGTGACCGGTTCTTCATTCCGTCGTCCACGGATCGATTGGGATGCACGTTTTTACGTGGCTTTCCGTGTGTATTTCGCGAAGTCAGAACTCAGGATCACGTTTCACGAACTATAGCGTCCCGCATCATACTCGTCGTGTGGGTGAAAAATAGGGATAGGATCGTGAGGGTGGACGGATCGAGAGCGCGTTTAGACCGTAACGATTCCAATAAAATCGTGTCGGTTGTTTTTGGTAATTGCTCGCACTGTTTTTTTGCATCGAAGTGCAGATAGGTTCAGATTTGCCTCTTCAAACCCCGTCAATAGTGCAACAGTAACGTTTTTAAATATTTTTTCAATACTATACAATTAACAAGATGCTATTAGAATATTTTTGAAATACACGTGAAAATGTCAAATTTAACACGAATTTGTATTTGATATACGAAGTTATAAAAAAATAGATTACTTCAGAAATAAATAGGGCTTATAAAGTTTGATTTTCCAACTCGAGTGTACCGTGTGAAGAGTAAGAATCACGTCTAGAATTAAACGTTTTTTAAATTTCTTCTTTTTTCTTTTGAATCGTCAAAGAAACTAAGTAGGACGGAATAGGATGCAAAATTAGATGCAAATATTTTTTTTGTCTACCATTTACCCCTCATACATGTTTTTCTCAGTATTATGCCTATCAAAAAAAAATTAAATTGCAACTTTTTTATTTGTATTCATTACAATACATCAATAATTTGGATGGCAAATAAAATTAATAAAAAATAAAAATACACTGTCATCTTCGTCCGATTAACATGTTACTATTTCGCTGACGTTTTTAATTTTAATGTCATTTTCTCCATACGGCCATTATGAAAATATACTCACTACGTAAAGAATAAAACAAACGTCACTAGGGTCGTTAGAATTTTCGTTCAAATCATCATCTCACAGCACTTAAAGTACTTCAATTCAATTATATTCTTTAAATGGAAGTACCAATTGAAACGAATTTTACACGAATGTTTTTGAACAGAGAGAACAAAATAAATAACAATGTATGGTAAATTTTGATTATAAAATGTTGTTTTCTTTGTACGGAGTTTTTTTCGTAATTAATTTCTCAAACTTAAGTTCAAAACTATTTTTTCTTGCACGTACCTTGGAAATATTATAAAATCAATTTCGGGTTAATCAATAAATTATGATAACTTAACATTTTTTTTTTTACAAACTAGACTGTATAATATATATTTATAACATTTAATCGGAGTTGTTATAATTATGTCATAAACTGATTAAAAATTCACCTCTCAGGGGATTTCAGACGATGCAGTCGTGTTAAATGAAATTAAATTTTACTAGTAAAAAAATATTAATTATTATTAGTTATTGAAAACAAAATTTTAAAATGTTTTTGTTTAAAACATTTTTCAAGAAACTTTCATAAAGTATATACATATTATTTATTAATTAACGTTCTGATGTATTTTTATGGATGATGTGCTCCGAAGTTTTTTCTTTATAAAATATTTTTACTTTACGACATTTACGTTCTAAAATAATAAGACATTCTGTGTTAAAAATGTTTCTATACACCGAAGAAGTCGCTATTGTTTGTTGGTTCAGTGGAAACATAAAAATAGGACAACGAAGGGTAGGTGTATGTTCTTTGGGATAATCTACCTGTAACTCAGAATTAAAAACCAATCGATTTGGTTGGTAAACATTGGGTGGTAGTTTTTCATTTCGGTATTTATTCCGACGAGATCGCGCGTTTTATTTCAATAATTATTGAATCGCATTTTCGTTTCGTCCGTTTTAAAGCTCGTTAAAATCATTATTTCTACGGCGGCAAAGCAAAAACTGCAATCGTAGGTCGTATATCATATGAGTACACAATACACACGTATAGATGACGTACAACTCTGGGTTTTACCACGGTACAATATAATATCCCAAACAGCCTCATTAAACCCGACGTTATGCAAACTTTCTGAATTGCAATCCGAGTCAAATGCAAACGCAACGATTCCGTGCTCGTTTCCGACTGCAGTAAACATTGTTAAATGCTTAAAACGGGGGGTGGGGGGGGAAAAACAATTAAATACTAAACAAATATAGATATTTCTAACAACTAAATCGTACGTGTTACCGTGTAAAAACGACACTCGTAATTCTATAATTACTATAATCGACTCGAAGTCGTTAGATTCGGTGCGGCGGCGGCGGCGGGGCAATAGCAATATCTCGGTTCGGCAAAACAAATACTCGAAATTATAACGGACCCGAGAGGCAATGTTGTTATGACTGCCACTATGACCATTATCACGAATTATCACGGTATACATCCAGGGGCGCAAACTAGTTGGAATTGTGGGGGGGCAGGGCAAAATAAAAGTATCAAATACCCACCTATGAAAAAATTGATCGCTTCGCTCGCATTAAATAAACTTATCGATAATTACTCGACAAATAAAATCATGTTAATTGGGATAAGAATAATGAATCCGTATTGTTTACAATTATTTAAATATCAGAAAACAATAATATTTTAATAAAGAAATCAATTTGCGCATATTATGGTCTAAATGGAGACACAGAGCACAGTCACTTTCGTATGATCACAAATACAATTCAGTATTCACGATTAAACAATATTCGATTGATATGACAATAATCAAAACAAAACGGCGTCGCCCCGAACGCTATAAATATTATAATCGATAATAGTTATTTATATATGTGAAAACCAATTTGCTATTCGATATTCTCATCACTCACACACTGGCGATATAAACTACTGTAATACTATTACTAGGGCTCGTGAGTTCATGCTCTAAAAAATGCCTGAATAAGTATGCACTTATGCACTAAAAGCTGGAAAAATATGCATTGGAATATGTCTTTAAAAGTTCGGAAATATGCATTTATATGCATTAAAAATCTAAAAATATGTAGATTAAAAAATGAAAATACCATAAGTAAATTTTGAAATAGCGAAAAATGTCCATATCATTAAAAGTTTATTAAAAGTGATATTTTATTATATTAATGTACTCAATTTCAAAAAATACGTTTGTATACGTACGTTTGTACTCGCTTTATCTGCTCTATACGTTTTATATTTAATAATTTGATGTTGCGAAAACTCACATATATTTCATACTGTGTAAAAATATAAATTGTTGCGTTTCGATCAAATTTCGGTAAAAATATGCACAATAAAATAGAAGAACACATAAATATGCCAAATAGTTCAAAAACCTCTAAATATGCAAAAATATGCGACATAAAATTTCATATACTTAACCACAGAACCTTGAAATGGATTTCTATGTCACCCAGCATTAAATACGACTTAGCAAGATTGATATGCAAATGCATAAACTCACGAGCCCTGAATATTACTATTACTTTATGACTAAGAATTGATCGTTCAATGTTTATAATATCGCCTAGGTATCAACTAGGACCTACCCCATACACACATACCACCAAATTGTATTTGTGGGGGGAGGGGGTAAATGCCCCCCCTGCTCCCGGGGATTTGTACCTCTGTATACATCTGAGGTACATTGGTTTGTCGTCACCGCCGTGGCCGGGAGATTACAAGGGATTCTCATCCTCACTGGCTCGTCGACCGTAATTTTTCGCATAGGAACGGGTATGGGTATAATCTCGCGCGGGGACGGCCGTTCGACAGTGGTGCAAGGGATACGTCATAATAATATGTGAGTATGTATAAAATATAAATATATCCGGGGGGAGGGGGTAGTTTTCGAGGTAGAGGGAGAAACTGATCGAGAGACAGAGAGAGAGAGAGAGAGAGAGGGATCGAGATCGAGTGTCATGCTGCTGTTGCTGCTGCGAGGCCTATTCGCGCGCGTGCGCGAACGGAAGAGCGGCGGCGGACGGCCGGTGTGCGGACACGATGAAAAATCGTACGTCACCGATAATGCCAGCCATGAGAGCGACCGGCGACAGTACGGTGGAACATTCTTCAGCCGAGCCCTCGGCCAGCCGGGTCGCGTTCTCGTCGATCCTCCGCATCAGTCCCAGTAGACAATACGGATCGCTATAACCTGACGACAACAACCAACGGGTCAACCACTGCACGGCCCACACGGCACAAAACAATAACATAATCATTTATGACAACAATAAATTATTATCCTACGAGAGCGAGGCGGTGGTGAGGGAGGGGGCGGAGGGGGGACGGCCGGATCTACGGAAAACGCCGCCGCCCCGGGGGGAAATCCGTCGCGCGAAATACGGCCCGGTTTTCGGTGACGCGGTGTTTTCCCGGTGTCCGCGTAACAATATTATATAATATTATGTGTTACCGGTGTAACCGCGATTATTTACCCCCGTGAAATTTTACCCCCAACGGTAAATTTTTACTAGTGAAATTTTACCTCCCGGTAAATATCCGCTAGTGATTTTTTACCCCCGGTAAATATCCACTAGTGATTTTTTACCGGGGGGTAAAAATTCACTAGTGGAATTTGACCCAAGTGTATTTAAAAAACCCGGTAAAATTTCACTAGCGAATACTTACCGGGAGGTAAAATTTCACTAGTGAAAATTTACCAGAGGGGGGGCGTGGTAAAATGTCACGCGGTAAATAATCCATCCCGGCCACACCGGCACCATGGATAATTCAGGTATTTTGCAAAATGACTAGGTATTATGCATATTGCCGACCGGTTTTAGGCGATATAAATAAAACATAGGGTTTTCAATATTATTTTACATATTATTTTATAAAATACCTAGGCGTTATGTAAAATGCCGATTTTTTTTTTTAGGTAAAGTAAAAAACAAATTTTATTATTTTATGTTATATTATTATTAGGACCCGGATTTTTTAATATACAATACATTTTTTTTTGCATATTTTTTGCATAAAAATTCGGGCCCTAATTATTGTATTAAGATTATCATAATTATTATACAGTATTAGCCTCAGTGCAGAAAAAATTTAATTTTGATACATTATTATATTTTAATACGCGTTAGGTAGGTAATATAATTTATCTATTATTATTTACATCATAGAAGATCATTATATTTATTTATTATACAATAATAAATATTAATTAAAGGTGATGTTTTTCCGACGGGGATAGAAAACGCGGGTTTTCCGCTGGACCGACCCCGCGTGTTGTCACTCACGGACACCCGAAGGAACGGCGGCGTCGGGTTTCGATTTGCTTTAAGGATTTATCGATCGATATAGTGATTGTCGCGTGTACGATATCGAGTGCAACTCGGTCGTGGTCTTCTGCTACGCGCCGTATTTCGCGCCGCGAGTCGTATATTTTACTAACATCGTTACAAGACACGGCAAAATATTGAAATATCACACGACGACACGGGTGTATATATTATATATTATATTTATTATGATTCGACGCGGTGTCGACGCGAAGTCGGTTTGTCGACGATTCATCATGTTTACACGCCCGAGAGAATCGAAATGATTTAACGCCCGGGGTCATACGCCCTACTCTCCCGTCCTATAGATCCGGCCCTGACTGCATATTTATATTATTATTATTATTATTATTATTATTATTATTATTATTATTATTCAATAATACAACATGAGCGCTGCATCCGGTGCGCATCACGAGGGGCACCACGCATTGTGTCGTACACGGACGGAGACACGACGCAAAAACGAATGTTTATTATTATTTGTTTATTTATTGATTTATTTGTTTTTTTTTTTTTTTTTGTAAATGTAAATTGATAAATGTAAAATGATAAAAAAAATGCAAATTAAATATTAGATTTCCATGGCAACAAAATAGTGTTGTTGTCAATCGTCGATGATCACGTATCAATCGATTTTTCTTTGCGATCACTGATCGATCGAAATTGTGCCAGGTGACACTCATTTTCAACTCATTCAAGTTAATTTAATACATTATTATTCAAAAGAAGTTGACATTTTAGTCAACGTTATTAATTTTTGAACATTAACTTAATTTTCATCGATTTTTTATCACCCTATACAATAGAGTTTAGTGTTATCTTTGAAATCAATTACAGTGAGAATTCGAAATTAATTTAATAAAAATGAAAAATGATGTTAATGCAATAGTGGATTAATTAAGTCAGAACCTAAATCAATATATATTTATAATTTGTAAATTTGATTGAAAATATGAAATTGACTTAACATCAACTTATCACGTATTGTCGCACATTAAAAAAGTCAAGTCGAACTCAACAAGACGTGTTCACCCGACACTACTTGCCGACACGGCGCAGCCACGCAAGTCACGGAGATGTGAATGAGACTTAAATTAAGTCAGCAGCTAACTCATCGTATTTTGGCGTTTACGAGATACCGTCACGATCACCTATGAGATCATTTACATTATCTTATACGATTCGAGGATTATCAGCACGCCCTCTTTATTATGCGACGTGCTTCTCGCACGATATCGGGTCCAAACTCGATAGATCCGTAAACTCACGATCATATACACGGGTATCATAAACGTTGATCGTTTATATGCCACTGAGTCGTTTTTCGAATAATATTTTATTTATTATGGTACACGTCGATATCATGATGATGGACGATGGTAATTTGGACCGCTAATAACCTATGTAATTTGTGATCATTTAGAGGTGTCTGAAAGTAAATCCATATAATTCGAGACATTTTAACCTCTAAAATGTAATGTCGGTCACTTTGTACTCAAGACGACAATTTGCACCATGAATAAATAAATTGTTCATTAATGGAAATGCAGAGTGTTATAACCACACCTGTGAAGCATTGACGTAAAGGATAGTATTTGAGTTGTTATCAAAATCGAGCATATTATTTTTAACCGTAGTTGCGGGATAGACGATTTTCATCAAATGTTCTATTTTAAAAGATTAACGTAAAGATAAAAGTAAATCTTTAAGGTAATATTTTTTGTAAAAACACAAATTATGCACAAAAAATGTTTTGAAATCACGTATTTAATGATGTAATATTTAATAGACCATCAAAATAGACTTGGGAAAATTTAACAAATCTGTTCGAAGTTTACCGATACATTTCGAAATAAGTTTTATAAGTGTGGTGCAAATTATACACAATACTACGTTGCCTGTCATTGCTTAAATTATATATTATCTTGATTATTGGACGTGGCTCAGATAACATAACCTTTTTTTTCTCCGAAGGGTCTCTTTGATTGGCCCAAATTACAAACGCCTATTATGATTTAATCGTCTGAGGATATAACATAATTAAAACATAAACGATTTTATTAACGGAACAAATTGCATTTTGTCATATACGTAATTAAACATGTAAAAAAAAAAAAAAAGGTCGACATGATTTATAAGGTATTATTTTCGTTGTTTTCGTTTTAGTTAATAATACACCAGCTGTGTGTTATTTATAAAACCTAATAAATTTGGAGTTCTCTAATTGGGGGGATTTGGAAAAATTAATCGGCGACTGTCAATATTAACTGGGCGATAATATTTAAACAGTACAATATTAATACGAACGCGTAATATAATTACGCGTCAGTATCAACACGGTCGAGTTAATATACCGATATTATTCAATATTGTTTACATCACCTGTGGCATGTTTTTAGTGTTTTATTCAATAAATATTAATGATTCAGTAATGATTCACACTGGGCGATCCAGGATTTCCATGCAGAATTTTGAGAACGAACTCGGATCGATGGACAGAGCCGAAAACGTCTAAAACGCATCGCGAGTGTTTAAATTTTTATTAATCGATTTTTAAGGTTTTCGATGCCGACGCCTAGAAACCTCGATTAACGCGTAAAACTTCAAAACGGGAATATCGAAGGACAGAAAAATCACACGGAAAAACTCTTTTCTCTAGTGAGAATTATTGTTTCGCGTTAAAATCAATATTGAATTCAATATATACATACATACATATATGTATTTGTAGTCAACGCAAGTACCGTACAAAAACCGAACGTTTGTAAAAAACGAAATAGGTTTTCGGTTCCGCTCGCCGACTCGTGGAAATCGTTCACCAAGTCTGTGTACGAAATAGCCTTAAACAGCCTGCACGTACTGCGTAGTAATGGGCTCGCGTGATGACGCGTGCGAGTGTAAAAACTGAAAAAAAAAACTATCGTTTTTGATTGTTTTCTTCTTTTTCCTCACTTCAAACACACGTCGTCGTCAGACCCTTTGACGGAAAATCAAATCCGAATAGTCATTTCATCTCAACTCAGAACGCGGACGCCTCGTGATACGATCAAAATACGTGACTGAAAAAGTTCTATAATTATTTATCATATATATATATAACTCAAAGCCAACAGGGGCTTCCACGGTTTCGGTGAAAGATCAAGGGCAACACCTTTGTATTTTGAAAATTTTAAAAACGATATTTTAGTTTATTTTTTTGAAGATTTTGTACATTTTAAGTTTTCAATTTCATTCACTTCATGATTACTTTTTTTTTATAATTTTTTAAAGCCATCAATAATCATAAAATTGATAGATACAAAAAGTCACCCAGTTGAAATATTCAGAAAATTTAAACTCGATAAAATGTGTGTCTTTAGATTTCACCACCAAAATTAAAACAAAACAAAAATAATTTGTTTTTATGTTTTAATATCAGGTTTACGTATACGCACGAATATAATACGAATCGAATAAAAAAAAAAGTCTTTGATTGCCGCTATTCAAACGGAGATATCTTATTGGTACGGGAGTAATTGGAAATCGGCAAATCTTCGTGGCACACCCTGTACACACATATGTTTTTCCGTATACGACGTTTTGTGTACGTATACACACAAAATGTATATAATATAATATGTATGCGGCGCATGTATCGATCGATCGACACACCGGACACGAGAGCGGCATATTGTTTGGGTAAAAATAAACTGTCTCGTTTGATTTGTTTGAATTTGGCCTGGAAAACGCTAGCGTCGTGCACCCGGGGTGTGTTTTCATCGGATGACTGTTCTGTGCGTATGTGTACACGTGTTTCCCGGAAACTTTGCATGAATAACCGGTCGGACAATAAAAACCGTACGACACAGGGTGTTTCGGATTAATCGAACGAACGAACCGATCCGTGCTCGTTGTTTTTACAATTTTTTTTTTCTTATTTTTAAATAATTATTAACAAACACGTTTACTGGCTACCCAAGTAAAAAATATTTCGATTTATTAAATGGTACAATAAAACAAATGAAAAATTTAAATTTCAAAAAAATAAAAATAAAAAAATCAACAAATATTGTTATATTATGTTATAAACAAAATTTGACGTTTAAGAAATGTAAAAACTTGAAAATCATGCTGATAGAAAATAATTTAAAATATTTTTTATCTAAAATAATAGCAATATTAGTAGTACGGCCCCTATTGATTTTTAAAAAAAAGTTTAAAAGAACGGATAGAACGTAAGTTATTGTATTTGTCAAATAGATTTGAAACACCCTTTATACAGTCGTCTAGACGTGAATGAGAATATAATATATTGCTATGCTTGTGTGTGTGTGTTACGATGGACGTGCCAACAGAAATTCACATGCGAGACCATGGTGAGAGTGTAAGTCGTGGAAAAACGATGTCACGAAAGTTCGTGTTCATATTATTATCTTGTGTAACATGTAACCTGCGACGATCGGGTTAACGGACATAAACTCACCCCCCAACCCGTTAAGTCACAGACCGGGCATTCCCTCCACTAAGTTCCAAAAATATGAATCAGCTTCAATCTGCGATCGTTTGCCGAACTAAAATTGATTGAAAACAAGTTGAGAATACTGGTGCTTCGATAGAGTTGACGGCAAACATTACATAACACGTATTGGAATTTATGTCCAGGCTTATTTTCAACGATTTACTACACACTCACGTTATTGATTAAAAAAAATAGGGTGAACCATATTGCACGGGCGTGTCTAGACGAAAGATTTTGGGTGTCAAGACTCTTGTACCATTGAAATTTTTATAAATTAAAAAAATTGAAAAAAGATAAAACTTGAACAGTTATGAAAATGTTTAATGAATAAAAAATAACATTTATTAAAACTTTCTTCTCAAAAAAAAAAAAAAAAAAAACCTCAGCGTACTACTTATCTATTTCGGTATTATCTAATCATTGCTTAAGTACAGAGTAAAAGGTACGCGTCTTTGATACAACGCATATAGGTTTGCCTAAATGATATTATAAAGATTTCGTATTATAAAAATCATACTATTCATAATTAAATATTATAAAACCAATCGTGCCATTTCATCGCGCCTTAAACACTCATGTACGATAAACATCGTTATTTGAAACATTTTCCATTGGCACGAGGTGAAATATATTTTAAATCGATGAAGAAAAATGTGTCACGCGGAGAAAAATGTCTTACTACGAACGGTTATCATTAAAATAATATATATATATATATATACACAGTAGATTTTCGTTATGTCGAATCTCAAGGGGAACAGGAAAAAGTTCGAGATATCGAGTTTTATTATATGAAATGGATATGAGTATTACATAATACGCATGCTTAAAATCCATAATTTAAAAACTTAAAATACTGAAATAATTGAAACAACTGAATACCTACATGATTGAACGAATAATTTTTTTTTCAAAAAAATCTGTCATTTAAGTTTGCTTATTATTAATTCTTTCTGCCACGACGTCTTCCATAACTGTAGTTGTCTCGACAAAATGTCTTAATATTTTTAAAGCATGTTTAGCTTGCTAAATTGTAACTTCAAAAGTGACTTCTTCCTCATTTTGTGGTTCATCTTCACTATCGCTAGTGTTTTCGGTGGTTTCTGATAAAATGTCGTTATCTGTCCACGTTCCACATACGTGTAAATTATAACCCTTTTCCACACAATGTGGATAAAATATTATTTGTGTACTCGAGATAACGAAAAACGATTAATTTTATATCGAGATATCGAGAGCAAAACACTATGCAGTGTAATAGTAGTTTCAAGGGGAATTCGATGTAGTTCGAGATAACGAAAAATTCGAGATAGCGACGTTCGATATATTAAAAAATTAAGAATTTACTGAATTTAAGAATCTACTGTATATATATATATTTTTTTTTTTGCTGATTTTTTTAGTATTAAATCGCACAATCATTATGTAATCGTATAATATATGTGCGTACGCGGTTTGTTCGTCGAACGTTTTCTTACTTAACGTCAAAATATTATAAATGTTTATCAAAATTACAACGCGACGTGGTCGCCGAATGGTTTTTGATATTCACTCACCCACGGGGGGGGAACCGTGTAAACACGCGTCGTTCGTGGAAAAGGGCGAGTCCGGTCCGGGGCGTGATAAATCAAATTATTGCGTTTTAACACAATATTGCGTTGACCGGAACAATGTTGTTTCGACGCGTAAACAAACATATTATTTCGAAACGATTGAAAACTCGGTCACTCGGAGCCGGCGCGAAAATTCGGGTCCGCGGACAATCGAGACTAATGACGGCCGACGGCGGCGTTTCGATAAAATATTATAACAATTGGCTTTTTGACGCGACCGTCGCACACCGTCTGCCGGGTATTTTGTGTTTCGGAATCGACGGTGACGACGGTGGACTACGCGAACGTTGTCTCGCTGTGTTTTCGCTTCGAACGTGACTGAAAACGAAGTCTCTAAGTGGGACTTTTAGGGCTGAAACAGACGACCGGTTTTCGCCGGCCGGTGAAAAATAAATGTGAACACACGAGGACTCGCCGGCCGGCGAGTTTCGTATTTTAATCACCTGGTAGAGTAAATACAATGTTTACAGTATTTTTCAAAAGTTTTGATACAATTATATATGTGAATATTACAACTTACCGCAATGATACATTTCTGAAATGTTCTATCTTGAACATTCTTTCTACCTTGAATTACATTAAAAATAAACACCAATGAGAAATAAATACTCACAGAAGGTACAGTGAATGATATTTATTTTATGAGAACAAGTATCATCATTTTATTGTTTACATAAACTCAATCTTCGCTGTTAAATACAATATTATGGTTTTTAAAATGTGTATAGGGGCATGGCCCCATATTTAGAATGAGTTTTCGGGAGGGGGGCAATAGGGAGATAGGACAATAAATAAGTTTAAGTTTTAAAATCTTCGAATCGGGCATCAAAATAATGTAAGAAATGTAACAAATTTCGGGCCGCCGGCCGGTTAGGTTAGGTTCACTCCAATCATTTTATATGTAATTTGCTGGGAACCGGTGGTTTTTTCGCCGGCCGGTCGCCGGTACCCACCAAGCCTGGTAAATGCGCCGGCCGGCGAGTTCCGACGAGAACTAACCGGCCGGCGAAAACCGGTCGTCTGTTTCAGCCCTAACACGATATGAATATATTGTGTATACATAAGGACTTATATAGGAACCGGTTTCTTTGACGAAATTGTTTCGTCGCCTCTCTACCGAACGCGCCTCCACGCATCGCTACACGTTTATGTGCCCGTTTTAACGTGTACGTTATAATATTGTTGATTTTTTTGTTTTTTTTTTTTTTTTACTATAATTTGATTCGCGCGTCGGATTCAAACTCTGGCAAACATTTCGATTCACACCCAAACGGTCGCGGAATACGTGCCGTGAAATTTTAATAAACGAATCGGAAACATCGGTTTCCGAGTGGTTTGTAAACACACCTGCCACTTTTGGAGTAATCGATAACACGGATTTGTGGGAAACGCTCGTAGAAATAACACGGACGTTGATCTTTGCGATAATTGCAAACAAAACGGCATTCGAAATGAATTATTCTCAAGGTCGTGGCTACAATAGAATTTATAGCCAACTGTTGATACACTATGAAAACCAAACGATCTTGATCGATTTCTATACTCTACGCGATTCAACTTAAGATCTCACAACACTATAGAACAAACGAAACAATGAATTAGGCGATAAACACAAAAACATAATATTATGATAAAACAAAAACGTAACCCGTAGAGTATCGAATCGAGCCGGGTTTGTGTGAACACCCGATATCGATCCCGACATTCTCGTTAATTCAGGGTCCGGATTTTATAGCATTTGCTAATTATTATAGAATACAGATAAAAATAGCAGGGTGGGCTATAAATTTGTTTTATACACCAGGGACTCTAAATATGACATTTTATTTTGCTATTTTTTGCATATTTTATGCATTTTAGATTTTTAGTGCTATTTTTAAAGTTTTTGTACTATTTTCCTTACATAATGATTTATTTAGTAGTTTTCATAAATATCGTTTATATCGAGAAAAAATTATTATTGATATTTATGTGAGTTCATAAGAAAAATTACAGCATTTTTGTTTCGTAATTAATTTATAAATAATATTAAAGCTGTAGGTATACAATATTAAACATGTTAGTCTATTTTTAAGAAGCTCGGAAATACCGAATATTATACATTTTATGCCCTTTAATCTGTTTCATTAATACTCGTATATATTTCATTATTGTTTAGATTTTACAATTTTCTCCGAGTAATACGTATTAATTCAAAAGATAAAAATATAAACCACCAGTAATAGATGATAATTTCAAAAAAAATTGTTTTTTTGTTGCTATTTTTGATATTTTTAGGGCATATTATAGTGCATATTTTAAGGATTTTTTGGTCATATTATAGCGCATATTTTAGTACTTTTTGGTGCTATAAAATCCGAACCCTGCTCATTATCATTATCGCGAGGTAAATACTACGTCAAAAAGCAAATCACGACTTATAGTTTGACCCTGTATCGCACAATCGTCATTTTCGAAATCGAGATTGAGCGTTCGTATGCACCAAACCTATGATACTCGACGATAAACTTTTGTTTTTTTAATACATATTTCACTATTAATTTTTTGTTTATTTTATGTATTAGGCATGCCTATTATACAGGCGCGGATCCAGAGGGTGGGCCGGGTGGGCCTGGGCCCACCCAAAATTTTCTACGATAACGATTTTGATTTTTAAAATTGTCATCTAACGTTTGAAAATACTTAATACTTTATCTAATACAGTATTAATCGCGTAGAAGAGTAAGAAAACAAAAGTTTCTCTACCTCCTGAAATATCATGTAATTGTTCCATGTGATAAATTTGTTTTTATTTATAAATATCGTTTGTCGTTCGCGTAGAACGATAAAACTCGGATAAGAATCAATATTAGTGTATGCGGTAATGGACTCCATCGCTTCTACGACTAATATTATTCTGTTGCTGTCAACTATAACAAATATTATGTAATATTAATATTATACAATATTCACATTTAAATTTTGAAATCAAATCTTACACGATCCATAAATAATTACCGGTGTAATTTTCATTTTAACTTTTTTTTGATACTAAAAAGTGAATAAATATTATTATATAGTTGATTTAATAACAATAACGATTTTTAATTTCACTGTATTAACTCTTGTGATTCAATGTATGGGCCCACTCAAAAAAATATTCCTAGATCCGCGCCTGCTATTATAATATTATATTACTTATTGTGCCAAGGAAAAAGTCGATCGACCAATCAATCACGTAATCTTCAAATTCGTAGCACGATCGAAACATTTAAATAATATATGCCATAATATGAAGAATTATTAATCTTTCTACGTTTTTTTTTAAATTCTTTAGTTTAGTTTTTTTTTTTGTGGTTCAAATAAAAAAGTGTGTCTAATTTAAAGCAATTAGATTATAATAAAAAAAAAAATTAGGAAAATTTACGCCGACTTTGTAATTTTAAATTTTGTTTAAAGAAGTTACAGTCGATAACATACTGGTGTATTGAAAATTACACCCTACCGAATAATTCAATCTAACTTGCTGTTATTGTGTCTGAACGTTCGAAACAATATTTGCATTAATAATAATAATAATAATAATAATAATAATTATTATTATTATTATTATGATAATAGTAACAATAATATTGAATACGCACTTGCTCTTATAATGTTATTTCACGGCAGAACCTCGTTTCTCGATTTCGAATAAATTATACGTCACTACGAGTACTCATATTCGAGCTGATTATGCTAACCCGTAACAACTGTTATCATTCAAAACATCGTTAATGAATTTTAATTCAATTTTAAAAACCATCGCATTGCAATCGTAATCACGGGCGTGTTAAACTCGTTTGCGGACGTCGTTTCCAAAGAAAACAGTAGAGAACACGAGGGTGACAATTTCCAAAAACCGGCGTAAAAAAGAGACGGCGGTGACGTGACGTGACGAAACGTTTCGAAACGTTCCGGTTTCACCTGGGGAAACGTGATTTTTCCCCCGAAAACAAGTCGCTTTATTTTCTCTTCGTCGTCGGTCGTCACCCGTTTTTCGTTTTCCGTTTGGACCAATGTTTTTCATGTTCCAAAAGACACTCGACACTAGCGTCATTAAATGCACGTAATGGGTTTCGGGCGAGAGGGATTGAAATTAGAGCTCTACACCGTCCGTTTTTTTTTTTTTTTTTTTACGACCGGACCGAACCGGGAGTAGCCAAATTGGTTCCCATTTGACCGAGTTGGTTCCCGTTTGAAAAAGGTATTTGATTACGATGAGCCGAATCGGTTCCCCTTTGTGTTTGGATAAAATTGTAACAATTTGAATTTTAACTTTAAATAATTGGTGAAAAATATAAGTTAAATTGTATAAAGTATTATAGATTCGCAAAAAAGGTTGTTTTATCGGAGGATTGGAAAATAACAGGAAAGAAATAACAAATACTTGGAAAATTGTATGACTGATTACATTAATAAAAAGCATACACGAATTGAACATTTTAAGAAAGTTTGTTTCAAATTTGAAAATAAACGTTTTTAAATTGTATTCAATAAATGTTATTATTTTGATGCGACTAGTTGGCTTCCAAATCAACAATTGAATATTTTTTATATCATATCATTTTTTCAACACAAATTACGCACATTTTTAACCAAGCCTACTTTATAGTCGATAGTCCTAAGCCTGTAAAATTGACAAGGAAAATGTGCGTAATTTATCGGAAACCAATATTGGACATACCTGAAAAATGTACCTTTTTCAAACTGGGAACCAATTCGGCACATGGAGTTTAGGCCCAGGAACCAATTCGGTATCAACCACCGAACCGATATAATTTAACCGATTCCCGTACTTGACCGGACATATAAAAAAAAAATTAAGCCAAACTGGACCAGGCCGTTTCATTTTTATCGAATTGAAAAATGTTAAGACTGAACCGATTGAAAAAAAAAATATATAAAAAAAAACCGAGCTGGACCAATAATAAAAAAATGATCATAATTATCTAGTTTAAGTTATTAAATATCTTTATATTGTAAAAAGAATTTTCGAATATCCGTCCGTTTCATACCCCCACTACGTTCCGGGAAAAAATAAAATTCTAGACGAATTGAACGTGGTAATTATTATAATATGATTAATTTAGGGTTCGGGACTTGTTGCATTTGCATATTGCTTAATAATGACTGCAGAATAGTCTAAGTAATATTTAAATTTGTTTTAAGTCATAATGGATTGAAATACAGAAATTTTAATTGCCTACTTTCGCATATTTAGCCGTTTTTTGAGAAAAATGCATATTTGTCAATATTTGGCAGTTTAATTGTTATTTATAGCATATTTACACAGTTTTTGTTTTACATTTATTTTAAATATTTTAAATGTTTATTTTATAACTTTATTTTTTTTTTACTTTCATGCGTTGTTCAATATACCTAATCAGTTTCTCAGTATAGTTTGAATTATTATTAAAGAGGAGATAATAACATTATGAACTGGATTTGGAAACTAGGAAAATATCTAATTATTCCTGCGTATGCTATCGTTTATCGTAAATCGTAAACATGCTGACCAACAACATTTAAATTCGATAACGTCAGAAAATGTCTTATTGTCCAGTCAAACTTTACAGGTAAACAATAATTCGTCATCTTAATATTAAATAATAAATTAATAAATAATAATTTAATGTATTGAAGAAAAACCCAAACTTATTTTCATTGTAGGAGAAGACGAAGAGAATTAAATCGAACATACATTTCAGTAATATAATGTTACGATAGTATTATAGTTGTCAAAAAATAACTAATTAAAAAAAATTGTCTAAATTTAAATGAATAACATCAATTATTTTAATATAATTAAAAAAAAAATATTAAGTTGCATATTTTTGAGCATATGTCGGTTATTTTAAGTGCATATGTGCATGCATATTTCCTACAATTTGTGCAGTGCAATAAGTCCCGAACCCTAATGATTATACATAATAAATTGTATTACGTGTGCTAAAATAAACCAGACCAGACCGCGATTCTGTCATTAAAACTTATGTTGAACTGATATAGAAGGCGGACCGAACCGAACTAAACCGATTTATATCGTCGGGAGTTACCGAATTGGTTCCCGTTTGGCCGAATTGGTTCCCGTGCGAAAAAGGTATTTTATTAAGTTAGGCCGAATTGGTTCCCGTTTAAAAAAGGTATTTTATTAGGTTGAGCCAAATTGGTTCCCGTTTGTGTACAGGTAATCTTTAATTTGGTACAAAATATAAATTAAACAGTATAACATATAAATGTAAAATATAAATGAGACTTTAAACAGTATTCAGACATTAAATTATATTAAATTTCGAAGTAATAATACTAGAAAACTTACTAGCAAACAAGAAAAAAATAACAAATTCTTGGAAAATTGTATGACTGAGTACACTGATAAGAAGCTTACGCGAATTGAATACGTAAAGAAAGTTTGCTCTAAATTTGCAAATCAACGGTTTTAAATAATTATATTTATTATATTTTATTATTTGTATTTTAAACCTACACCTAGTGATGACTATAGTTGACTTCCAAATCAACGATTTAAAATTGTATATATTGTATCATTTTGTTTTATAACACACATTAGCGCACATTTTTAACCAAGCCTTCTTTTAAGTTGACAGTCCTAAGCCTGTAAAATTGAGAAGGAAAATGTGCGTAATTAAACGGGAACCAATTCAGCTCAACTTAATAAAATAACTTTTTTAAACGGGAACCAATTCAGCTTACCTTAATAAAATACCTTTTTCAAACGGGAACCAATTCGGCATGTGGGGTTAGAGCTCGGGAACCAATTCGGTACCAGCCATACCGTCGATACGTAAAGACCGAAAAAGACCGGTCGGCCGCGGTTGGGACCCCGTACACAAAGACCGAAAAAATGAACCACGCGTGGTCCTGTCCGGTTCGGTTTTAACCGGTCTAGACCAGACCGCGCAGAGCACTAATTATTGAAATAACGCGTGCGCACACGGACGCGAGGCGTTCTCGCCGAAATCCAAAGGCCGTCACGGTACATGCGCACCGAGTTCCACCGATCTCTCTCACACGACGTATATACGTAATATTATGATTATAATGCGTCTGGGCGGCAGAACCACGCGCGATTAAAAATTAATAGCAGAAGTGTTTTCCAACGAAATGTTTGCCCCGAGTTCTTTGTGCTCAAATTAATTTAACGGAAAGCCCGCGAATGTATTATTACGCACGTTAACGTATTGCGTAGGGGGCGCGCGCGCGCACCCGCGGAACACGGACGGCGAGTTTTAGAAATGTATTCCTTTTGAAATATCTTTATATTTAATGATATGTAAGCTCACGGCTAAGAGCATTTCGGTTTGCCGGCGTAACCGTTCCTTTGAAAGTTTGATAACAACTTAAATCCGTAATGAGACGACCGAAGAGTATAATATCGTTGTTAAACACGATCTAATATTAACGACGCCGGATCTATTTTTTCGTTGTTAGCCGTGTGCGTTCCAAGTTTGAAACTACGACGAGAACCTACGGCCGATTATAGTTTTAATTTTAATTTTAATTTTTGTTCCTTTTTTTTGAGGGGGGGGGAGGTTCTAAAACAACAGAATACTGTTTATTATCAACTCTCTTAGTTCAAGACGTTTATATTTTGACGTTATATTTACTAACAAAATCTTACATGGCACAATTAATGACAGTTTTCTGCTCAGCTACATTAATCTATCAGTCCCCGCTTTTAATTCTAGAAACCGACAGACCTTCCACATTTCTATTCATAAAACACTATACGGATATTTTTCCCCTATATTAATAGAGCACTAGTTTCTTGTAACAACTTACGAAACAAACTGGATATCTTTCATTCTTCTCAAAAAGCGATCAAAATTAATATACTTTCTTTTTAACCATTTTTTTTTTTTTTATTTAAATAATCGAATTCAACCAGAGTGCAAATCCACTTACTTAATATTATTGTATTTATAGTTAGACTATTATTTTATGCATATGTTTTTTTTTTTTTTTTTATCTAACTTGTAAATATTTTAAACTCTGTACCTACTAAATGCCCTCGGACGTGTATTTCAAATAAATAAATAAATAAATAAAATAAATAAAACCTTTATGTTACCACACGAAAACAAGCGGTATGACTGTGGCTTTTTGGCGATGATCGGAGACGCGGAGACATTACACGAGCCCGAGTAAAATATTAATCGACTTTTAAAAATCGCTCACGATTACTCAAATCTCGACGAGGCGTTGTATTCTCGTTTATTTCGATATCGATTCGAATTCCGATTGACCAATGTAAAACGATTATTCGATGTTGATTTTCCGATTCGCGATCGAAAATAAAAACGTCAAAAAAACCAAAAAAAAAAAGAAGTCACCGAATGGCGTTCATCGAAATCGAGTTCTTTATCCGCGTGCGTGGAAACAACAGCATTTTTAACCGAGATGTCATGATTTTAAGTATGGAAAAAAAAAATGAAACGTTCAACAATATTCGGTACAACTATTTCGTTTGTGGGCTGTAAACGAACGCGATCGATTATCTATTAATCTACACGTTTCGCCAAAGTCGTCAGAGTATAACGACAGCTCGAGATCATCCGAACGAGACACAAAACCGTTTGACAAAACGCATCGTGATAAACGCGTGTCTGTCGTCTTCGGGCGTTTCGCACGGCGGCGCGGTGTCGTCGGTTTGTTATTATCGCGGAAATTAAACGCCGGTTTGACATTTTGGTTCTCGTCGTAGACGCGTCACAGTGAAATCGATATTCGTCCGTATCGTTTACGGTACGCTCATATAAATCGACTTTTGTAATATCTCTGAGTGAAATTATTAGCGTTGTTTTATATCGGGGGTGGCGAATCTATGGCTCACGTGTCAAAAGTGGCACGTTGGCAAAATGTCAATGGCACGTGGAAAAATTAAATTTTACCGAAATTTTCATAAAAATAAAAATTCGAATCATATTACTATTTATGACATCGTAGTTTAAACAAATACGATGTAACGATTTTTTCAGAATTCAATTACAATTATAATCCTTTAGAAATGTATGCTTTGCTAATATCACGAATAAAAATGAATCGTCTACATGGAAAAGCGATGAAAAATGCAGACATCGAAATCAAGGAAAGTCATGCGATTCGCTGTCGACTATATAAATGTGTTGTACGTTAAAAATTGGTTCATACCATACTTTTATTTTATTATTTTCAATATTTCATGAAATTTCATACTGTGTAATTAATTTTTTCAAGTCAAAGCAAAAAATAAAAAAAAATAAAACTTTGACCTATTAAACTATATTATGTTTTACTGAGATTAGAAATTGAGATATTCTGTTATAAAATAGTTTACATGGAAAAAAGGAACAAAAGTTCACATTAAAATAAAATAACATTTTCAATACGTAATATTCAATATTGACATCTGATTTGAGAATATCATAAATAGTTTGTAAAATAACATACAAAAATTGATTTCGTTAAACTTCTCTTTTTTCGTGTGTGCGTGGGGAAGGGGGCGGGTGGCACGCGAACATTTTTAGAAAACATTTTTTTGGAACAATTTGACACTCCACTCGGAAAAGGTTCGCCACCCTCGTTTTACATAATCGATCGTTTCGCGTAGGTATTTTTTATTATTGCAATGGTATTCCAACGTCCGCGACGGGCGACGGTGTTTCCGCGTCACGCGAGTGCAAAACGCACAAGTGTACCGAAATCGTCTACCCCGAGCGCCGTGTATTCCGTCGTGACTACGTGACTATTCGCGGAGCCGGGCGGAGGCAGGGATGACATCGTGAACATTTCCGATTCGAGAACGATAAGAGATGCGTGGAGGGGGGAGGGAGGCGATTATTACGAGTTTCCCGTTTTCGCGTGTACGTGGGAATATTCGACTATCGAAACTTCGTCGTTCCGCATCTCCGGGGACAAAAAGTCGCCCTTTTCATTCGAGACGATATTTTGATGTTTATACAAATCAATGTGGACGTCGTATTGATATTATCATATCATCGATATCGCGTCGTTAAAATACGCGGTAAAAAATGAAAATAAAAAATAAAAAAAGAATTAAAAGCGTATACACGAGACGTGTAGTCGATAGTTTTGTACGTATTTCGTACGTTTTACGACGAAACAATCAATTATTATTACCTCCGTGTGAACTCGGCAGTGCAAAATTCATTGGCGTATGTCGACCGAGACCGTCGGCTGAGTTCGACGAAATCCCGTCGGAAACTATCGAAGTCGTACCGTACGTTATACCGTCGCAAATATTCAAATTTCAAGTTTTGCGCGCCGCAACCTAAGACTGTCTGGACACGTTGTCTTAAACCTTTTTGACGATTAGATCGGACGTCGTCGTTGGTTGACTTTGAGCGTTTTTCAAATAAATCGCCCGGTACGACGACGGTGTACAAGTACAACACACAATACATATTTATATTTTTCCGTACATTTCACCGGGACTTTTTCTTTTCCCCCGCGGACCCGTTTTCACGGTACAAACGAAGCGACGAAAGCACGTGCAGGCGACAATGTGGTCGTTAGACGCACGGGCGCGAGCACGCGTGCGTGGTGTCACCGGCGCACTTCCGGACTTCGATTGTGAGACGAGTGAATGTGTCTGTGTGTGTGGGCGAGAGAGATAGAGAGAGAGAGAGAGAGAGAGAGAGAGAGAGAGAGAGAGAGAGAGAGAGAGAGAGAGAAAGAGACGGAAAGAGTAAGGAAGAGAAGGAGAGAAAAAGAGAGAAACTGAGAGAAAGAGAACCTAACCATTTTACACGGCGCAAAAGTTTTTTATTTCCTCACTTACCGTTGGCATCTTTCGCTTCCAGACCTTCGGCTTCGACCACCGTCACGTGAAGCACCACGATAGGAGGCTGGAAAACACAAAGAAGAAAAAAATGTTAAAAAAAACAAACTAGAAACACGACAACGTCGTTACATCGAACAGTATTTCATTTCTAGAAATCGGATTTTCATGTGGAAATCTATGGTCCAGCAGTTCCCAACCTTTTAGATTATGTCACTATTACCCATTAATCGGGTTAAATTATTCACAATTACCTTCTCCAAAAAAAAAAAAAATCTTTCATTTTAATTTATTAGGTAACAAAATTATAAACGTCATTAGGATTAGGGCATAAGGTTATTTCCAAAACTAGGATCAGCAATTATGTTATTTACGTGTATAACATCAATCGTAACAATTATATTTCAATAGTAGTCGTACACGATGTAGATGTAGATTTAATGATAATGGGCATAAAGTACACAAAAATAAAAATAAGTCCAGTTTTTACCTCACAGAAAACCTTGTTTACCCCTCCAAGGGTAATTACCCCCAGGTTGGAAATCGCTGATCTATACATTTACCCATAATGTGTATATGTATTTATTATTTGCACCGTCACAATAAAATACGTTTTAAATATCGGACCAATGATAAATATATTTTATTTTTAACGATTCGCAGTCAATTAATGAATGCTATTTGATTTTCCATATATTCGCAACGTTGCGGCAAATCAAATATTTTTTGTATCACATTGATACAAAAAAATCAACATTTTAATTATATTTTTTCGTATAGGCGTAGAATTCCTGAATAAATTAAAATCGAAAGTTAAAAATACAAACCATAAATTTTAAATTGACCACAAAAACGAATAATAATATATGTTCGATGTGTAACGGAGTGTCCAAAATGTAATATTTTTACAATTTTTTTTTATTTAATTTTTTTTTTTTTATAAACGACTGTTTTATTATTGTTTTATATTATTTTATGTACACCCATACGTAATTCAAATCCACGTTTTACAGGTATAGAGTCAAATCACGTTATTCGAACCGTACCGAAGCGTTCTCGGTATACAACCGTTTATAGAAGCAGATCGAATTCTGCAAATCTCGTCAACGCCCGTGGCGTGGGGCGATTGTAAACTCGGCCCGAGGATAAAAAATGTTCAAAAGGTCTATTGTAAACTCGGCCCGTGTTTTTTTCAGGTAAAAATAATTTAGGTGTAAACTCGGCCCGGATAAAAATGTAAATATTATGATATTCTTATAATATTTTTGAGGACCATTTAGCATTAACCGGAGGACACCGAGAGGAGGCGATTCTCATTATCCTCGAAAAATTATTTTCATTGTCATATTATTATTCACAGTATGAAATTTGTTATACAATCGATGTAAAATGTATTTATGTAAATTTTTTTAAGGAAAACGCCATGTGTTTAACGTATTCACTCACTGATATTTCCTTATTTTTATATTTTGTAAGTGTTCTTTCTAAGAGTTCTCTTTTATTTTTTTTTTGTTTTTGTATTTTGAAATGGAAATGGTTCATCTAGGCTGTTGATTTTAATGTAAATTTCTGTTGGTAGTTCATTTAATTTTGCAATGACGGCATATATATATATATATATATATATATATATATATATATATATATATATTGGGATGAGTGAAATTGAAACTTGCATTAAAATGCGCATGAAATGATTCACATGCATTAGTTGTTAAACACGTATCAACTGATGCACAGGACCATATATCAGGTGGAAACATAGCATCTTCTCATATGTATGTATTGATTAAATAATCTGTGCTTATTATATTTTATTGGTAAATATTATCGGGCTGAGATTACAACCGACCTTATTATTACCTGAAATTCCGGGCCGAGTTTACAATCTACCTACTTTATTACCTAAAATTTTCGGGACCGAATTTACAACAAAAATGGTAATCGCGGGCCCAGTTTACATTTTCCCGTGGCGTAATAGTTACGTCGATAAATCGCCCGCGGACACGCGTAACGTCACCAGGACCGGATGAAACCGACGATTTACGGCACACGTCAAATATTAGTCTAGGCCGTTCGGATCGTCTTTTTATTGCTTCTGGTCTTGATATTAAACTAAGACCTGAAACTCAGGGGGGGGCTCGTCTGGCACTGAACGTCTCGCTCGGGCTCTTTTGAAGCGAACGAGTCGCGTTCGCGAATGTTTTAAAAACCAGAGTTTTGTTTTTTCTCCTTTTGAAATGTTATTTCGTCGGACGTGCGCGTACCGTTTAAATATTTACACTTCAATATCGTGTCGAAACCATACGTCATCGCGATATTATTGAAGAGAGAGATAGAGAGAGAGAGACAGAGAGAGAAAGAGAGAAAGAGAGAGAGAAAATGAATTGCGATGGAAAAAAAAAACATCTCGAAATAGCGCAGTGATTGTTATAAATATTGTTTTTTTTTCGCGACTGTTACTGTTACGATATTATATTATAAAGTCAGATCGTGAAAAAATATAATTTTTTCATAAAAAATCTCACTAAGATTTATTTCGAATAGTGTTGACCAGAACGATTTCTCATGTAATCATCACCCCTCCCCCCTCCAAAAAAAAAAAAAAAAATGAAAAAAAGCAAAAATTATTATTGATTTTATGAATGAAAAATTGTAGCTAAAAAGATTGGTCATATAAAACATGCCGTTCTGGCTTTGTCCTCTTCACATACCTTAGGAGTAAGTACCGTATTGGGTTAAACCACGGGATGGTTCGGTCAGGTTTTTTTTTTTTTTGGCTTAACTGGCCAAATTTATCAAATAATATCAAATTCGAATAATATATAAATTAAAATGTTCAAATAATGTTAAAAGTTTTAAAAAAAAGATACAAAAATTTTAAAATCGTTATGTATATATTATACTGTTTTATACCGTGATAGTTTTGTGATTCAAATTTTAACAATAAATTATGCTGGATTTTTTTTCTTCCGAATTTAAGTTTTTTCTCCAGTCTTTGTTCGTTAACGGATTTGTCATCGCAATAATGAAATGTAATCTGTTTGCCCTTTTCAAGTTTATTTAAATTATAAGTCAAGCCGAATTCGCACACAGCGATAAAACGCGAACACTACACTCTTTAGAAATTTGTGGAAAACGGCGATGTAGTAATAATTAACCTTTGTTTTTAACTACAGAGCATCGTGTACATTTTATGACCCTCCGGCGCATAAATCATCAAAGCTTTCGTAATAAAACGTCCTCGTTTGAGTCCTCGACTCGCATATTATTGAAGATGATATTTATCAAACTTACACTAGTGAAATACAAAAATTGGCTCGCTTTTGCCCGTAAACATAACGGGATTATTTTTTTGGAATTTATTCGGATGTTTATGTGGATTTTTAAAACAAACGCTCGCGCGTAAAACATCGAAAATCGCAATCGTCACTTTTCTAATTTTTAGTGGGTATATTTGTATATACAACAATACGTGCACGGGTTTTAGATAAAACAAAAAAATGTCAGACCGAGCAATCGTACGAAACGTTTACGAACGATAGATTAAATTCTGTATTAATTAAAGAATAAGATATTTGGTTTTGACATCACTCTGTGTGTACGGCGACTTACACACTTTCGATTTGTTTTTATTGAATTCATTTGAAACAGCCGTGCGAAAAATTCGCATCAACGGTTTTCTTTTCTTTGAAATCATTCGCGGATTGATTAAAAATATGTTCCGATTAAAATTGTAATATACCTAATATAATAATTTAATGCACCGTATGCCACTTACTACGAGTGGCTCACGATGTAGCCGACATTTTAATAACACTGCGGTGTCGTTGGGCGGTTTAAACGAATTTCACCGGACGATCGTACAAAACAAACGACTAATACGATATTCTTCTGCTTCTTCTCAACACATCGGTCCGTTGAGGACCATTGTTGCCTTCAAGAGGTCTCGCCATCTATCTCTGTTGTACGTCAGCCCAAAAGTTACATTTTGACCTATCTCTCTCAGGTCTCTGGTTATCACATCTATCCACCGGGTTCTTGGTCTTCCTAGGGGCCTTGTTTTGTTCATTTTTTCAATAAATACTTTTTTTATTAGCAGTCCATCTGCTCTCCAAGTGTGTCCAAACCACTCTAGCCATTTGTTTCTAATAAACGCCAAGATATTTGGTCTGTTGTAATAGGATATTAAATCATTTTATTATTTATTTTTTATTTATTTAGAATGTATAAAAACCCACAGGGGTAAAAGTACAGATAATCAAACATCATTTAGACACAACTCAACACTAATAATTAATCTCATATAAACCTAAAAATAAATATTATTATTATTATTATTATTTTTTTACGTATCAACGTTACACTTATACACTCGTACTTACGTACCTATACGCTAGGTCGACGACGGGGCGTAGTGCGCGGAGAATGGAAGATACGGCAGATAAATGAGAGTGGGACGCGACGGAGTTTTATTCGAAAATTCGTTCGATCAATTTATAATAATTTACGGAAAATCGTGACTTGAATACAACGATATAAGTCGCGTATAATATTCTACGCCGACACGGGGCATAGAACGTAAAAAAAAAAAAAAAAAAAACTCCACGTCCAAAATGCATTCTCGCTAATAACTCTATCAGACGGTATATTATGTTTTTATGTAAAGCCACAGAGATGTCATACGTATATCATATTAGCTTGTCGTCTGCAAATCTTTGCAACATTTTGTACACAAATATAATTTATGTTTTTCTTCGAAAACATATTTACACAAAAAAAGAGACACGTTTTTAAAATTTCTTTTTTTAACGACGAAAACCCGTATTCAGGCCTGATCATTATCGTCCGCAGTCGAGTTTGATTTTCGACTCGATCCGAGTTTATCACAATATAACACGGTTCAAAACGTCTCGTTTCCCACATCACACTCGAAGTGTAGAATGTCGCATCATCGAACCCGTGAGCGATCGAATGTGTCGACGGCAATAATGAGCTCGTGATAGTTTTGTAAGAGCTAGAGTTTGATCATGCGAGAAAATGCCTTTATTCGAAACGCGAAGGGGTTAGAAACAAAGTTTTGTAATTTAATTTAATTTTTAATTTTTACTCAAGCACAATGCTCTGTGTGTATAGCACTACTTTTTACGACGGTAAACGCCAATTTAAAAATAAAAGAACATTAACGAAATAATTAAAAAATAGTTTGAAATTTAATACAATTACAAGCATCAAGACGTACTCATAATTTCTTCGAATTTTCTACACGTTTTTTGCGACCTTGAAAGTGAATTATTTCAACTATTCTGCTACGAAAATTAAAAAAAAAAATAAATAAATAAATTACATCTGAAGGTTTATTTCACTTCATTCTATTATAATATAAGTACACTACAAACAATACTCGATTTTCGTTTTGAATGTAGATAATTTAGTAAATTATTATATATTTTTTATCGTGTATACTTATGAATAAATGAAACATGTTTTGTTTATTTTATAAATAAAACAATAATTCGCTGGTTATAAACTAAGAAATAAAACGATACGCGTGTGTAAAAACATTATGTTTCGATGTCTACACATGTTTTAATACAATGCCATTATTGTAAGACATGGATGAAAATACAATGTGTACTAGCAAACGATATTTTCATTTGGACCGACGTTAACTGTTCCCAATATGCTTTACGGTATGACTTTATACGTAGTGAATTTCGTCCAATGATTTTATCGTGATAATATTGAAAAATAACTACTTGACGAATTTTTCCTCACGTTAACATTTATTTATTTGTTATTATTATTATTTACATATTTATTTATTTATTTTTTTGGAAATCGCATTCAATAACAACGAATCAATAATAACGTATTCAAAATAAAACGATATTCATAAAAATAAAAACGGAGATTAAGTGCAATATTGTATAATAAAACCTCTCTAAGCTGGACTTTTCTGTAAGGCGGAATCCTCATCAAAACGAGAAATATCAATAGTCCTGATTCAAATACTCAGTAATTTACACACCCTCTGAAACGGAAAACTCCCTATGACGGACAAACATATTGGTCCCAAATGATTCCGTTTTACAGAGGTTTTACAACTATATATTATATAATATGTACAAATTTCGAGCGCAACTCGCAGTCATTTTTCCGTTTTGCTGCGAAATCACGGTGATTTTGAATTCATACGCATTGAGATCATTTTTGAGAAAAATAAAAACGAAATCGTTTTACTCGGCGAGCGAGTAGATACAATGACGCGCGTAAAATAAAACGACACGACTCGCAGTTAAATCCGTCATTTTTATCGACGTGTTTCGCGAGTTATACATTTCGTATTTAACAGCGCGGGTTGTTCGGCTTTGAAACGTTGCCGGCGTAATCGAAATATGTGTCGCGTTAGAGAGACGGGTCGAGTTATATAAATTCAAACGAACAACGCCGGGGCTAAGTGAGGTGATGTATTCCGACACGAAAATTGTTTTCACAACGGTCCCGACCTGTCTGTCGGAATGTAATCTTTTCGTCCGAGAAAACCGTACTACATTATGAAAATATATAATGTTGTGATGATGAAAAATGCATTTTTCACGTGGTCCCATAATTATTATTATTGTTGTTGTTATATTATTATTATTATTATTATTATTGTTGTTGTTATATTATTATTATTATCATCATTTTTGTTATTATTATTATCACGACGATTGTTGATTTTATTATATCAGTTTATCGTTCTCAACGAATCGATTTAAATAAACCGCGGTTTCCCCGTTGTGTGCAAACGCATTGTGGTCCTTAATAATTCAGCGCATAATTCACCGAAAACTATAATAATACACACAATGGCGTTACAATCGTAACGATTTTCATTGTACGCACTGTCAATAACGTAATAATAACGTTTAACGAACGAAAGTTTAGTGCCGGGAATTCGGTTATCTTCATCAACTCGTTTCGGGGTTTCGAATCATTCGCATTGACGTCGAAACGTACACAGGACGATCGCGAATCCCACCCGTTTTCCCGTCGTGTAATAATATATTATAACATAGATAATATATTCTACCCGTACGGATTTTTTCCACAGAAAAAAGCCGTGGAAATTCAACCGAAACACCGTGAACGTAACGCGATCTCGATTGTATTTATATTTTGGAAAATCGATTTTAAGATGACCTTTTTTTTTTTTTTTGACTAAATCACGATTTTGGATATTGGTTTGAAGTCAATTGTCCGTTATGTCTTCGAAGCGATATTAAATAATTGTCTCACAAAACAGTTTCCAGAGTTTAATAAAAAACCAATCGGTGGAAATCGCATTTAATTTTCAGGTGGAAAAAAAAGGTAGTATCAACGGAATTTGAATTTTTTTTTTCAGATAAAAACAATGTACCGGAGCGGAATTCCCTTGAAAATAGGTTCAAAAAGGTCGTAATCGGAGGAATTTACGTCCACCCGACGGACGACGGCATACATTATATCGCCTTAAATAGACTGGGTGTCCCGCGAGGTTTTATACCTCGAAATATGTTCCGAGTGGATAAAGATAGGTAATCAATTATTTCATTTTTTTTTCGTGTATACGACTAGTGATGTGCCACTACAAATATTCCCCAAGGAATGTTCCCGGGAACAGGGAATATTCCCGGGATATTCCCCAGCCTCTCGAGAAATTTCTTGAAAAAAAAAAAAAATTGAGTGGGAATAGAATGACAGTCTACTGTACTACGCTGTACGTCTTCTGTACTCTGTACTAGAGTAACAGTATTAATTAGTGTGTTTTGTTCACAGCAATTGGCTAAACTGCTTTGTTGACCAACATAATATTGATAAGCAATATATTAGATAATAAATGATTATTAAATAATTTACATAGTTTTAATTTCTATTACCATAGTACTGTAAGTTAATTTTTTGTTTCGCACTTAACAAACTGTAAAAGAACTGTAATTTGGATCATTTACAGGCTCACAGCCATGAGTTTAATTTAAAACTGAAAATTATGATCGATATTTAAAAACTCATTATATTCCCGGGAAATTCCCGGTGTTGGGAATATTTCCGGAAATTTCCTCGGGGAAATTCCCAAAAATATATTCCCGGGAATTTTCCCATCACTATATACGACCAAAAAAGCTAAAGACGATTGAAATCGATTTATTAAATATAAACAAAAGTCATACCTGTACGAAAAAAATAAAAAACAATGAAATTATGTTATACAGTGAGTTCCGTTTAATGTGATCACTGGTTTATAGAATCAACCGTTTATTAGAATCAAAAATGAAAATCCCAAACCGAATCGTACGTTACTATTGTTAAATTGAACTTTTATTAGAATCACTAAGTACCGGATAATTGAATCACTTTTATGATCAATATTATCGTTTTTATGGTATTTCAAACTGATTAATTTATAAAACCCATTTTATTTTTGAACTTATCAGTATGTCAGTATATTGTTGGACGTTATTACGTAAATTATCCTTATGCGTCGTGTTATAACTGCACTGGAAATATCACAATATCATATAAGATTTCGTGAGACATCCGATGAACATTGAAATTCAATAAACTTATTCGAAAGTTGTTTTATTTTTAATCGTTTGAAGTCTTCGATAAAATGCGTCAATGATCTATTGGGAGTTTTTTATTATTTTTTCTACTGAATGAATACAATTTTACGAGCACGGTAATGATGATATTTAAAAAATAATAATAGTAATAATAACAGCATGACGTCATGACGCGTTGTCGTGGAAAAAAAAGAAACGGCACGTTATATTATATTTTTAACGTGATTCGTAATGTTTTCGTAATTAATCATAGGCGAGTTGAAAATTAAGCACGGTGCGGTTTAACTCGTAAGCTGTGATGCGCGGACAGTCGACGGATTAAATCCCGGTCCGAAGCGTGAAACTTTCAGCGGCCAACCGTCACCCGACCGGCGGCCGTTACTGTCCACGCGGCGATTCAATCCGACGGATCCTAGTGGATCTCCTGCACGTCACCGCGTGTCTTCCGATCGGGGGTAGGGTGCCCTGTGCACGCGTCCAGGTTTCATCACCCTCTCAAAAGGTGACTCGAGTTCAAAGGCCGAATCACGGATTTCGGAACAAGAGAGACTTACGAAAGACTAATGGAAATCGGCCGAGTAATGTAAATTAACTCGGCGGAAATAAAATAGAAAATAGAGTAGAAAATGTCCTTTACCTAGTAAGTTAAATAGTATCAAAACGATGTTTTTACGACATTCTAAAAAAGACACATTTTCAGGGTTCGAAATTGAAAAAAAAAAAAAACAATTATTTTCATAAATAGGACTTTATAGAGATTTTTTTTTGTTTTTACTTACGAATAAAAACGTTACGTGTGATTAGAACATTTATCCGCTCAAACCTCGGTGAGAACAATTAAATTTAAATACAAAATTAGTAGCCGAGTGATTAGTACGTGGGCGTTCACCGATCTCTGGTCACGTCGATCAAAGTCAATAAAAACCACGCAGATCGATGGTCCGTCGACAAAAAAAAATAATAATAGTAATAAAATAAACATTTCACAGTGAAAAACAATATTGGCATTTTCGTTTGATTCCTTTGTGGTCGAACGAATGAAATTCAAACTGTGAGAAATCGTCACGATCAAAACGTCTCAACGTGATCACCAGGCGCGATCCAGAGGGTGGGCCGGGTGGGCCTGAGCCCACCCAAAATTTTCTACGATCACGATTTTAATTTTTGAAATTGTCATCAAATGTTTGAAAATACTTTATACTTTATCTAATATAGTGATAATCGCGTAGAATAGTAAGAAAACGACAGTTTATCTACCTCCTAAAATAGGTATCATGTAATTTTTCCATGTGAAAAATGTGTTTTTATTAATAAATATCGATTGTCTTTTGTTACCGAATCAAATCATATGGAAGTGTACATCTCCATCAAAGGCTTGGGAGCATTGTTTTTAGAGTTGGAAGAAATATACAGACGAATCTTAGTTATTCCGATTTCAAGTGCTACAGCTGAAAGAACTCTTTCGACCATGAAAAGAATAAAAACCTTCAACAGGTCAACAATGACCAGCAAACGCTTACATAACCTAGGTCTGCTATCTATTGAACGAAAAAAAAGTGAAGATTTAATGAAAAATCCCGAGGAAATTCAAAATGAGTTGGCATGTGACAAGATAAGAAGATTGCATTTTTCATTTTAACTTTATTTTGACACTAAAAACTGAATAAAAATTATTCTGTAGTTGATTTAATAAAAAAAAACAATTTTTTATTTTACTGTATTAACTTTTGTGATTCAATGTAGGGGCCCACTCACAAAAATATTCCTAGATCCGCGCCTGGTGATCACGCATAATAATTAACCTTTTTTTTTATATTTGTTAAATTAACATGTCTCCATCGGCATAAGAAATCATATTTCATTTGTACATAAAATAATAACGATAAAATAATATCGTAGTTTCTTGCTCGATTCAAATGTCGACCGAATCGAAACGTTGACGTTTGTGACATTTTTTTAAAATTATTATTATTTTTTTTTATATTTTTAATGGCGTTTTACGACTAGATACCGCGTGCACACGCACAACGGTTTTGGCGGAATAAATACCGTCACCAAAGAAGCAGCTGCGAGAATCAAAGCGGGAAATAGGACTTATTATGGTTTGACGAATGTATTAGGTTCTAGATCATTATCAAGAGAGATAAAGAGACGTTTATACGCCAGCCTAATACCTACGTCCAGTGATTTTGTACGGATCGGAAACCTGGGCACTAAGGAAATCAGATGAAAATAAGTTCTTAATTCTAGAAAGGAAAATATTACGAAAGATCTTTGGTTCAATAAAGGACGACATCACGGGAGAGTGGAGAAGAAGGAAAAATAGAGAACTACAAGAAATGTTTAATGAAAATAACATAGCAGAGATGATCAAGAAAAGAAGGATGCGATGGGCGGGACATGCTATGCGAAGCCGGAACTCTCTACTAAAGATGGTGCTAGAACAGAATCCAGTAGGAAAAAGGCCCTTGGGAAGGCCAAAATTGAGGTGAGAAGATGTAGTTAAGAAGGATGTAGAAGACTTAGGAGGCGGAGCAAATTGGGAGAATGTGGTAATGGATAGAGATGGCTGGAGAATTGGTTGTGAGACGGGATGGTCCTAGCGGCCGATTAACCCAAGAAAGAAAGAAAGAAAGAAAGAAAGAAACATATTCATGAGCGACCCGTGAAATTCGAAAGAAGTGTCTCACTCGAGAGAGAACGTACAAACTAATACGGGGCGCACGTCGCTCGTGAAAAATGTTTCGATTTCTACGCGGCAATGAAAATAAATAAGCTTTCACCGCGTTCGGCCGCACGCGTAACACAATAATATGATATAATAACAACGTGAGCTACGTGTTTCGCGGAAAAATCGTCCACTCAAAGCACGTACGTAGGGGCGGAATTTAGCACCCGTGTTTTTCCACTCGATTAAAACGTCCCCCGTGTTCACGCCGGAACGGTCGTAATTGCCCTTCGGAGATTTCGTCGATGACACGCGAGGCCCTCCGAGTCGGATTCACTCCGAGTGTTCGGACCGACGCCGGGATCGTGCGCGAGGTATTCGCGCGGATCACAAAGGAAAGTTTAATCGCGAAATCCGCGAGAATTTTCCGAGTGTCGACCGAGTGGGGCTCGTCCGACTCCGGATAGTTCTAATCGCTCCCCGGGACCTCGGAAAGCCGAGCCAAAAGAGTCGGTTTGATCGGCTAGTGAACGCGAGTACGATTCCACTTCGTTGCGAGTCGCCGCGAGAAATCCGACGAACTTTTAAGCTCTGAACTTCGCCCACCCGAGAACTGCGGATACGAATTCGCGGAATCCTCTTTTGGTCCGAATGATTTAGATAAGGGTCGGGGCGGCGGACTGACTTTATCGACGTGACGATATCGTTACATCGCACCCCCGACGACTATATAATAATGGCATAGGACAAAAATTTGAGTTTTTGAGAGATAGTAAAATCGTACAATTTTTTCGTTTTTTTTTTTTTTGCGTTTCATCTACGATTAAAACGACACGACTCTAAACAGTATATTTTATGAATGTGCTTCGTGTACTTGTGTCGTCATTGAAAATATTAAACCGAAATAAAAACGTGTCGTAAAAACTGGCATAACTCCAACGTCAACCATAAGATAATAATAATATTATCTACTATTTTTATTTAATATTCGAAATAACTTATCTCAATTGTGCCTCGTTGGAATTGAATGATATTATCTTTATTGACTAAATAACATACTATGCCCTATTTATCAAGCCGCGTCCAGACTAGAGGATATTATTTTAGAGGAGACGCGGTCGGCGAAACTTACTTTTTCCTCGTGCACGATGGCCATGTAACGTCTGTGCTGCTCGGGCGTGACGTCGAACGCTTTTTGCGCGTAAACGTACAGCTGGTCTCGGTGCGCGCTGAGTTTGGTGTCGGCCCCGACTTTGTACTTTATCGTGTACAAAACGTCCATGTACAAGTGTTCCATCTGGAAAAAAAAAAATAGAAAAAGTTATAACGGATCGGCGCACGTAAATAAAACAGCGTATTGTCGTGGCCCGGTGCATCACGCGTGGCGGGGCGCTGCAAAACTGAAATATACGTGCCACGTAGTTGGCGTGGAAATTCTCAAAAGATTTCGAGGAAATCTCACGATAGTCGATATCGTGTTTTCTTTTTTTTTTTTTTAACTACTAAACGTTTTAAAACAGATCCAAAAAAAGTATTAGACGATTTTGGATTCTAGATTGGCTACGTTTTTTTTTTTTTTTTTGGTATCTCTGACGCTTTTTTCATCGAGCTAATTGCATATTATATCACGATAATAACTCGTCGAACACATTTTAGGTAATATTAAGAATCGAAGCTATATGACTACTTTTCTACCTGTCATTTTGCATGAGTGTAATTATTTCAAAATGTCTTCAACTCTTAAAATAATATTCAAATTTTACATTCTCTTTTATTCATTTGCATCGTTATACTTTTATTTTTACGATATTTTCATGTAGAACATTTATACAAACAGATTTATCTATCATTAAATCCTAGCATTATATCTATCCTTTTATCTTTATGCTATTTGATTTTGATCAAGAACGCTAAATTTCGATGCGTGTATTTGCATTGGTCTCTATACGCTCTTTTGTATTATTGGGAAATGACGATTTCCAAGGCAGTGCAATATTAAAAACCACCTCGTTCATTGCTATTTTTGCATTATATAATACGGTATACGTGATTATCTATCGCATTGTATCTGAGATAGCCGATTTTTCTGTTTTTGAAATATTAATCGTCAACAATTGACAAGCAAACCGGTTTAATTAGGGATTTAATCGATTTTTTCAATTGATAAATTGAACTATGGAATTCAGTGTTTTTAGGTTTTGATTCATTTTAAAGGACTACTGTCCATTTTTAACGTGGGCTCGTCAACATTTTAGATAATGCTATTTTTCTCTAATTCGTTTTGATTTTAATATTATGGCAAAATGAATATTTGTAAAAATAAATCATAACAAAACTTCTAATAAATAGTATTTTGCGTAAAATATAGCTTAAATCGTCTAATTGTTTGAATTTAAATTATTTAACATTGTTTTATATTTGCTTTTATTTAGAACATTAAAGTGACGGGTAACAACGAATCGATTTAATCAATATTTGACTATTCAAACATTTTTACATTTTATTGTTGTTTATTATGCTTTATAATATCGCCTTTGTGTTTTATTGATTAAATAGTCTTGAATCTATATTTTACGTAGTATTTTGTTTGTTTTTGATCAAATAAAATCAACACATACGACAAAAGCAACAAGAGAGAATTGTACAAAACCGACGGCTCAGAACGGAAGGTGGATCTTTTCATATCTCGTTCTCAAACACTCGTGTTCAACATGAAATTATTTGACTTCAAAGCAATAACAGATACCTACTAGGATTAAAACGAAAATGACATATTATTAATACCTATAAAGGTATAACTGGTATTCAGATGAGATTAAGTTTCGGTCAACGGTGTGGAATATCCACAAAAGTGTATTTATAAGAAAATTAAAACAGTGGAAGGCAATGTATAATGACCGTGAATCGAGCACTTGCAAAAGTGAGTATCACTATTGGTATCGCTGGGGTTCACGTTGATGTTTTATAGTTGTTTAAATATGCAAAAAAAAAAAAATATAACAAATGGTCGCGTGTGCAAAAAAAAACTGTTTCGAGTGGAACTAAGAGACAATTTTTTAATAATTTAAAAATAATAATAATAATAATAACAATTAAAAAAAAAAAAACATTAAATAAAAATAAAAGCGCTAATAATTTATTTTAAAAACATATTTTACAAAGTATCTACCTATTGCGTGTGTGGCATAGAACTTTACCGAGAAAATCTATCCTAAATAAAGGCTATCTAGGCTAGAGAGAAGTTTAGAAAACGTTAAGTACAACAGAACAAATAGAAACATACACACACACACACACACACACACACACACACACACACACACACACACACACACACACACACAAACCGACTTTTGGCGGATGGGACTTAACAGTTTTAATTTTTACGGAAAAGGAGCAGTGAAATAAAGTTATTTAATAATGTATCGCATCGAAGAATGAGAATTGTACCCGTAAGTTATGATTAAAGATTATGAATTAAGAAACGGATCTATTGGTATTACGTTAATGTTTTTTTTTTTCATGTCAGAATCTTCTTTTCATACTTTATAATAGACTTCGTCCTGCAGAGGATTAGTTTATCTTTCTTTGGAACACAAACTGTTTTCTCTGAGATCATGCATTTCAGAACGATCATTTTTTTTTTCAATCCCTAAACGTTTTTTCAATATTTTTGGAAAAAATTACCGACAAATTGTGTTAAATACGATATAATTTGCTTAAAACGTGATTTCATTAAATTTATTTTAGTTATTATTTATATTCGGCAATAAATCCAAAAATAATGCCGTTATTGACTACTTGAAAATTTCACCAAACATCAAGAATATTTTAATGAAGACTTTGAAGCTGCTAATGTGTTGATTTTTTTGGAATATATATATAAATCTATGAAAATATGATATTTTAGGAACCTCTTAATCAAGTAGTTTATTTCGAAATCGTATGCGAATTTAAATACGTTCTCGTTCGTTCGTTTCTCGACGGCCGTATCTCACGAAAACGTATAGTACAAACACGACGAGATATTATTAACTCGTTGTTATCGACGCAAACGCGGTTCCCTTTTTTATTTATTTTTTGTTATTTTATCGACACGAACGTTTCGCCCGACTAGCCGCTATAGGTAAATACATCTATAAGTGTAACTGTGTAAGTTGTTCCGCGACGAAACCTTTGGTTCGTTTTTAACACGCGCAGTATTGTTTCGACTCGCGAATTACGACCACTCGAGTTTTATCCTAGCACGGCGTAGGTTTTATTTTCCAACGCTCTTTTGTCGACTCGACGGCCGATAATTCGAAAACAGAAAAAAAAAAGATAAAAAAACACTTTTAAACACTTAGGTGTAATAATAATATTTTACTTACATCGACAGACGCTTGAATTATACATGTATGTATATATATATAAAAAAAAAAAAAACTACGCGTTACTATCGATCGTACTTTACGGAACGACATTACACGAAACGTATGAAAACATTTTCGTCTTCACTACACGTTGTTGGTTTTCATTCAGTAATTAGGCATTAAGTTTTCGACAGTTGACGCGAATATAGTTTGAACGTTTTTGGGACGCATTCATTTCCCGAAACACAACACGCGACGGCAGTGTTATAAAAAACGTTCCGAAGCTTGACGCGGGCAATATTGAGGCACGGTCGGCGTGAAAATCGTACGTTCGTGTATAATTATCTGTCGCTAACTGTTGTGTTTTAGATTCTGAGTGAAGCGAAGGATCTTATGGTTTTACAATGATGTTTATTTTTTTTAATTATTTTTTTTTCTGTAAACACTTTTTCGTATAGATATCCTTGTCCAAAAGTTTCGTCCAGCAACTTTTTAGATTTGAAATTGAACTGAGATGGTACTTTAAAGAGGTCATTTTTCCAAAATCTCCATAGTTTTTCCAGTAATCAAGAATAACGATCGAAAAACTGAGTAAAAACGGTAAAATCGGTAAAAATCCGCCGTAAACGAGATTTTCACTGTTCAGATTTTAGGTATTTAGTCATAAATGGAAAAGTTTTGAAGCTAGAAACTTGAAAATTTTATCCAATATCAAATACATACTTTTTTATATTGGATAACATTTTCAGAACAATTATAGCACTTTTGACTTAAATATAGAACTTTTAATTTACCAAATTGTTTGAAAGTTTTTATGTAATATATTTTTAAATATTGGACAAAAAGTTCTGCGAACTTAATATGACCTTACTCATATACCTACCTAATTATCCTAACAAAAATTCAAAAATCGTGTCTCAGGATTTTTTTTTATACACACTTTAATAAATTATTATATGATTTTTTACGATATTGTCTGATTTCTTTTAAGTTTATTTCTAATGAAATATTGAGTATTTGTTAGAAAGTTCTGAAATTTCAATACAAGTTTACTCTTATACTAAAATATAAATACCGAAAAAATATCAATAATCGTGACTTTCCAAGCATTTAAAAAATTATACAAATAACCGTAAAATACGTAAACGGTATTTAAATAATAATATATTAAATTACACTGAAGCTTTGCTCAGAATCGTTTTACACTAAAGAAATGAGTCATCATTTCTTTAAAACTTAATATAATCATCACCAATATCTTGTCCAAGGACCGAAGGGACGAAGGACGAACTTGTACCACCATCATCTCACTTACCAGATTTTATTTTTTTATTTTTACGATTTATCATTTCTGTTGCCGTCCGTCCGTCAGTCACCGTAGTGGTTTGGGAAACATTCAAAAACGAAGCGACCCTCAAACAGTTAAACAGTTAGACCCTTAAACGGCTGACCGTCTCGTAAAACGGTCATATAAATTGCACGTACCGTCGCCGGGCTGGCCTTTTTAACGTGCGCAGTGCTCGACTTGGGGGGGGGACGCAGGAGGACGGAGTACCCCAACTAATTTTTCGGAAATTTTAGCGTACCCCTACTTTTATTTTTAAGAAGAACGCACGGGATGCTGCATCATTCTGCATTTTTAATTTTTATCAAAATGCTTGTGATAAACTGATAACATAATTTTTCTTACCATAGATTTAATAATAACACAGAATATTATTATTATTATTTATATCATTACCTTTATTATCAGTTACCACTGTTATCATTAATCAGTATTCACTAATATCAATTAATAAAGATTGTTATTTATGATTACATTTTTTTTAAAATTTAAATAAATAGTTAAAATGAATTGTTTTTTATTTAGTTAATTTTGAGTTTGATATTATATTTATAAGTTATAACTATAATATACAATACATTATTTACAGTAATTTTTTTTGTAATTTGATTATTATTTATTTGTTTATATTTTTTATATAATTTAAAGATGGCTATTAGGGGATGTTGGGGCATAGCCCCCACGGCTTAGTAACGTTTAACAAGTGACGGGGGACGCTCTTTTTTTTAAGTTAATAGAGTCCCCCTACTTTAATTTTGCCAAGTCGAGCACTGAACGTGCGACTAAACATTCACGCGAGGAACTACGTTTCGCCCGTTCGTTTCGCACGTCAGTATATTAGTACGTACGTACACGATGTTTTATCACGACGTTTTATCGGGGTTTCTTTACTTATCCTTTTTGTGTTTTTCGTTTCTTTTTTTTTCTTCTACGTCCATAGTCTTACGTAGTGTGTACGTGCCAACTTAACTACGGGAATCAACGTTTAACCTGGACGACCTGAAATCAGCACTCTCGAAAACACGTCATGCCTGTGTTATTTGTACAAATAATATTGACCCGCGTGCCTCGAACACTTTTGCGCCGTAACGCTTTTAGGGAAAACACTTCGCTCCTCCGGCGCATTAAGTCTCTCCCTCTCTCTCTCTCTCTCTCTCTCTTTTTTTTTTTTTATCTCTGACTCTGTTTTTACTTTTTCTCCTGCTGTCTTTTTCTCTCTCTCCGCACCACTTCTCTTCTCTACCCTCACGGTATTCCCGTGTCTTTTACCTCTGTCTGTATTTCCCCCTCTTACGGCCCACCGTCTTTATCTACCCGTCTGCACTTGAACCACTCTCTACCGATGCCATTTTCATCCGTCTCCCGGAGTTTTGTGACAAAGTGCACGTATACGCAGGTACTAAACTGTATTATACAGGGTGTCTTACGGAGATTCACACCGCATACGATTTCGCCCGGGATAATACTATGTACAATTATTTTTTTTTCTTACGTTAAGTTTATAATATTATAAGCATTTTACATTTTTAACTACGCCTTATGGTCAAAATGTTTTTTCATTACAAAATCCATATGAGCTCGATTGAAGTACGACAAGAAATTCATTGTTATTATTTTGGGTGAATGTAAGTTCCTACACGAGACCTAAAAAAAAAAAAATCATATGTAGGTTCCTACACGGTGAAAAACCAGGTACGATAAATACGATAGGTATAGTTGAAAAATCACATAATACATTTTTATAAATAAATTATAACGATAAAATAATAGCATTACATATTTTCACAATTATATGTCGGTTATAAAGTGTAATAAAAACAAACATTTTATATTATTTTATAAGGTTTATTTCGATAGCTTAAAAATTCAACATAATCGTATCGATTCATTTTGCTTGTGGTACAATCTTAAATTTTTCATTTATAAAATCTTCTTTTTCTGCGTATTTTTTATTGATGTTTTCGTTTTTGTTACTTTTTTTTTTGTGGTTCTTATTTTTATACACGTATTTACTTGAAAAAATTCGATGATATCAATGAATCAAAAAATATATGTGGATATTGGTGGTAAACATTTGAATTAAAATCTGCATGAAAACTTTCACATGCGTTTGTCATATGCGTTCTATCAGAAGATCGCCGTGCCCACGTGCTCGGAGCAAAATACAATCATTTGATACACAATTATCTAATAAATAATCACAAAATTCTGTTTTAGCAGAAATTTTCAGGTTTGTCTGCCATAAATAGTTTTTAAAACATTCTTTCAACTGTGTTTATTTATATATAATTATCAAATGTTTATCGAAAATATTTATATTTATATGACGACAGTCGTAGGTTTTCCTATAGTTATACCAGCATAATATAAAGTTTCAATAAAACAATTAATTCGTAAGAAAAATTAAAATTGGAAGAATCGGATACAGGAACTAACACATCTCATTTTTATATCCGTGTAGGAATTAACACATCGAATATGTAGGAACTAACGTATGCCATTGTTTACCTGCTACTTTCACGTAGGAACTTACTATTCCACGTTATTTTTGCAATCGTTTTCAAATCGCAAGCGTCGCCGGCTTCTGTGTCCCGTTTGAGTTATCGGTTGTAATTTAAAAACACATTTTCAACACTGACCGCATTCAGTTCGAAAACGTAATGTTTAAACGAAACGTAAAGAAACATTTTAATAATTAGGCAAACGCATATACGTCTATGGCCGATTTCGGTTCGAACAAGTCTTTCGAATCATACTCGAGTGGTTTTTTTTTGGTTTTTTATAGGATTAAATCGATTTTTAAGTTTTCAAAAGAAACCAAAAACGTTCGATCCGGCGGATTTCACGACAAAGGTCTTGGGATGCCGAAACTTAAAACGACGTCCCGCTGCAGCGGTACACGCGCAAGGGCGGACGCTTGTCTGTGGAACGTCTCGTGGTCACCCTCACCCAGTTCATTCACGACCCCATTAAATTCGGGTCAGCCGTGCGTTTTACAGAAATAGTATACGCACGTCCACGGCGATAATTAATACCTCTTTTGGCTGAATGCTGGACACGGGTGGCGGTTTCACTCCGACGCTGAGTTCGGGCGGAGGACTCTCGTCCTGTCGACTGTCTTTGATCATTTGCAGCCGTCTCTGATCCAATTTCCACTGTAAGCCGCTGTATTTCTCGAAAAACGATCCGTCCGTTTCGTGGACCCTGTCGAAGAGAATTCAACATCTCATTAGTTAATTTATCAGGAAAAACACAAAAAAACTTAATCACGACAAAATCAAATAGCGATCGGTATCGTAAGAGTTTTTTTTATTTTATCAAAATCGTATTTTCGTTCTTTTAACAGTCACAACTCGACATAACGCAATAATAACGCGATCGACGATTTAGGACTACATTATTAGTAAATACTAATATTATTTGAAACAGTTATTTCACGCGCTTTCTCGAAACGGTCTGTGTGGTTTTGACTTTTAACTATCATACCTAAACAAAACACGGAAATATATTTTGAAATCTAATATCCAGTTCTTGACTCCCTTCCACCTTTTCCGTTGGGTTAGATTATACGAAATATCGGCCATCACATCTACACGAACGAGTGCAAAAGACGAACCGGGAGAAATATCAATAAAACAAGCCATTTTAAATTTACTGCGAATAACATGTCGACTGGTAAAAGGCACAAAAGGGGCTAAGCGACATGGTGTGTACTACGAGATAACCGGCAGTCAGAGCTTTCGATTACTCTAGCGTTAGCGTACTTATGAGTTATGAGCATTTATTAACGTGATATTCAATTTTTAAGTTTAAGTACAAGCAAAATTTACCGTCTACAATGTTATAAAAGTAGGGGCCAAGTGCCATTTTCAGGGTATAAGCGACACAAATGAAAATTTTACTATCCAAGTAACAATCATACTGCGCTTGGTCCCCACTATTATCACTTATCACTAGGGAGCGGATGTTTATGCTCCAAAAAATTAAAAAATATGCATGCAATTATGCTCTTTAAAGTTTAAAAATATGCTTAGAATTTATTTAAAATATGCATCAAAAAAATTTTTATTTACAACTTATTTTGTTTATTAACAATTAAAAATATATAGGTATAAAATAATTATTCTTAAAATTAAAACTTAAAAAAAACACAACTTCAATTAACGAAATTGTTCGATACCGACTCCGGCGATAACGGTGTTTTATATTTATTTTTGTCGCGGGACAATGTGGATAAGGCGATAACTTATCGAAGAAATTGAAATAATCGCTATTCCCGCCGCCGCCACCGCCGCCGGGAAGTTTTGAACTATTAATTACGCATGTCGAGTCCGTTAATATATTACTATAATATTGGTATATCACGAAAAACCTCAAATATGCACTAAAAACATGATAAATTTAAAAATATTATCAATCAAATAAAAAACGAACAAATATGCGAAAATATGCAAAATCAAATTGATAAATTTGAATTCTTAAGGTGATGAAACAAATTTATATCTTACTCCGCATTGATTTAAATGTTACTAAAAAATATGATAAATGCATAAACATCCGCTCCCTACTTATCACCTTTTATAATATTGATTAAAAAATTATAGTGTAATCAAATGATATCTCATTTGTTCTCATTAATTGTTACCTAGTGTATAGATTGTTTGATATTATTACATTAAAGGAAACCTTAGATTGAATTTTTGACTTATTTTCATTTGTATTTTAATACAGCGTAGGTACTGATATTTGTTGCAAGTTACTCAAAACTTTGTATTTTTACTTCAAATAAGTGCTCTATTAGATATTATTTAAATTATTAAACGAAATAAAGAAAAAAAAAATTATAAACAAAAGTGTTCAAAAAATAATATTTTTAACCATTGTATAACGTAATAACTAGGTACAAGCGCCCATCATTACACATCGAGAAGAAAAATTGGTGTTAAGCGCCAAAAAAATAATACGTTTTAATTTAATTCATTATGATTAAAAAATTACGGAATATTTCAATATAACTAATATAAGGTGATTTGAGATAATATCATACAAAGGAATAAAGATGTATGAAAACCTTATTCACAAAGCGTCAATCGATACCGAAGCGCCGACGCGAAAGTTAATTTTGTTTTTGCTCTCCTGAAAAGTACTCAAAGCGTCGCTTAGCCCATTTTGCCTTTTACCAGTCGATATTAAATATGGTAATAATAATAATAATAACATGATAACCTGTGTCTATGATGAGGCAACGTTTTTTCGCTCGCCACTTGTTTTAACAGTGCCCGCGACCCGACTCCCCCCAAATTTCCCCCACGCAACGGTTCTGTAGTTCTAACGTCACTGGCGTCCATTATTTGTCGGACGGAATGAAACGACGACGACACGCGTTTGCACTTAACGCGGCGGAATGAAATTAAAAACCGTGCACGTCACACAGGGCGCGTTCACCGGCGGCGTACGGCTGCTGTCCACGTGCTCGGTCGCGTTCGATTCAAAAACCCACGAAACCGCCGCCGGCGCCGTAATGATGTCGTCGTGTTTTATCGATCGAGACGTATCGCTCTCGGGACGATTCGGACGGGACGACAGGACGAAAAGGTCACGGGCCGCTTTTGTACACCTGAAGCACCCGGTCCTCGGAAAACCGCCGCGCCCCCGTGTCCGACCGACGGGAGGCGTGTGAATTTATCGAGTTACGTATTATAACACGTGTCGTGTATCCGAAAAAGAAGAGAAAAAAAAACGTCACGGGGCTTAGCGTAAACCGAATTTCCGTCAGGATAACACAATAAACGGTACGCGGTCGAACGGGGTAAAACGTAATCACGTGGCGCTATGCTGGGGGTAATTCGTTTGTCTTTCCGTTTTCGGATGTCAGCAGTGTATTTTGGATTTTTAATTTATTTATTTTTTCACTCGGAAATATTTTAAACGTCGAGAAGTTTTCGAAAAATATTTCTTTTCGGTTTTGTCTGTTTTACACGTACGAAAACTTTTAAATTTACGACATCACAATAATATGAAGCGAACACGTCGTTTGGAAACGTTGACGTTGCGATTCGTATTCATGGACCAATAAATACTTAACCATCTATAGCGGTGGTTCTTAACCGGTGTTCCACGGAACACTGGTGCTCAATGGATTCGGGCAAAGTGTTCCGCAAAAATTTCGAAATTGGCGAAAAAAATTATAATATTTACAATCATTATTCACAAGCTCTACGGTTTCTAATCTCTTTCGTGTCGATTTATCTGTGCGAAAATACATTCTTCCACTTATTGTGCACATTAAGCAAATATAGAAATAAATTACACGTAGAAAGTGGTTTGAGGCTTTGAGTTATCAATATGGAGCCCGACATAGACTGCATCGTCCGTTCAAAACAACACCGACCGTCGTACTGAGTTATGATGAAGTAAACCATGATAATAATGATAATATTTGTACCTACATAATTTATGTGATTCAATTTCTTTTTGTGCATTTAATACTTATATCGTCATAATTTTGTAGATCCTAATGAAATTGAATTCTATACATGTCAAAAAAAAAAAAAAAAAAAAGAACCGTTAAAATTATTAATAAGAAAAAAAAACGTCAGGAAGAACGTAAAAATATTCAAACTGCGTAAGTGGTACGCGAATATAAACAAATTTAGAACCTCTGAACTATAGACATATAAAGTTTAAAGCGGGGGACTATGATTGACACTTACGATTTTTTTTTTTTTACCTTGTATTTCTACTTCTTTACTCCGCTACTATTTTCATTGAGAAACATTAAAATCTATGCCTCGCATTAATAAAATATGCCCCGCTTTGGCTTAGAATCAAAACCAGGTCTAGTGATGAAAAATCCGATTTTGTGCAACGGACACGAGACAAGGAGTCGAGGGACGAGGTGTTTATCCCCACTGTGTTTCCGGGCAGCGCGGCGTTTTCGTGGAATTCAAAGCTGTCGAGGGTAGTAATAGCATTGAACTGTGAGTGTACATACAAACAGAATTCGTGATTGGCAAGAGAGTGACTGCAGGTAATTTAATATAACACAATAGCATTCTATATGCACCGTAATAATAACAGCATATACTATGCTACTCGGGCATGAGCGTTGTTGACATCGTCGTCGTAAACAATGGCCTGTGTGTGTGTGTGTGTGTGTGTGTGTGTGTGTGTGTGTGTGTGTGTGTGTGTGTGTGTTTGTGTGTGTGTGTGTTTGTGTGTGTGTGTGTGTGTTTGTGACGTGGTGTGATAAATATCGTCATATGTGAACACAAACGGAATTGAAACGGGGCCGTCGTTTAAATGTATGACTAAAACTCCAAACACTGATGGACACCAAACACCACGAGAGAAGTTAACGATTCAGTTTAAAAAATCAAGTTTTATCCAAGGATTCACAATGAATTGCAATAATTTACACAATATGAACGAATATTAAGTTATTTAGACCGTGAGATTTTCTACGATACGATTACAGTAAGCTTTTGTCGTTTTTATAAATATCGGCACCGTCCATCTTATTACAGTAGAAAACATTTTCTTTTTTTTTTTTTAAAACGTGCGAATTAGTGTTAAAGCGTTTTGTTTGTTTTATTAAAAAAAAAAAAAAAGTGAAAAGTGACATGATATCATGAACGTTGGATGATATGGAAATGGTACAGATCTGTTGTTATCGAGTCAGTCAATCTGAAAGATTTCTAGTCGTGAATTCCTGACTTTGATCTCACGCACAGTTAGACACTATACTTTCTTTTATTTTATTTTTTTTCAAAGTTACCTCGTGAAAATATACACTCTCGGTACAACGTCATATCGATGGCGCTTCAATAAAAAAATAAAAAGAAAAAACACAACAAATAATCGCATAGGACACCCTGAACACAAATAGCATAGTATGTATTGCAACGGTACTGTATAAAATACGTTCACCGTATTATACGAGATCCTTGGAACTGGTGTCTTATGTACACTCGTTCACACACAGTCACTGCACGTGTACACAAACTCGTAATAATTACAGGTGGATGGATGCAAGGAAGACACGGTAAAAGCAGCCATATTTGACGATTGAGAAAAAGTAAATAAACAGTCTTCTCGTTTTTATTGTGTACATTTTCACATGTGTGTGTGTGTGTGTGTGTGTGTGTGTGCGTGTGTATGACTCTGTAAGTGGGAATGCACGTTCGCTGAACAAACAATTTGCGCACTGCATTTGTACGACGACGTAAAATAAGATCCAACACGACTTTATTTATCGTCATCGTAGGTGTAAAACGAAATCGCAATTAATTTCCGATAACGCTTTGGATCTTTGAGCTATTTACACCCGAAGACGTCCAAGCTACGCACTATAGTTGAAAATTTCAGAAGAGGCATGAAAACCCAATCGCAAAATATATTCGCATGGTAAATTTAGAGAAATTCTATACGGGTTTCTTCTCGATTTTATGTATGACGCGAATTGTTTTAATGCAGATAAATATTTGACCGAAAATTAATTTTTAACTGTCACCTGTTGAGTGCGTATTTATGGTGTTAATCATTTCACGGCTATAATAGTTCTGATTTACACATAATTATTTTTAGAGCAAAGGGAAACTCGTGACAACCTCTTGTGCGTGACTCTACAATATATCTTACATTATTATTATTATTATTATCATATTATTATTATTATTATCTTTTGATTGTTGTTCAGAGGTATGATACAAGTCCATTAGCACGCGTAATATTATTTAGTTATATTTATATATAACCGAACGAAATGCGTTTTGAATTATTCTATGGAATATTACGTATGTTTAATAATGGTCGGCGAAAGTCTGCTGCTTTCGAGGGGTCGCGGCTGATTTAACATAAAATAATGATCGAATACCGTTTGATAAATGAAAATATGATCTACCGCAAAGTGTACAATAGCGTCGAGAGGTTATTATTTTATGTATTCGCGTGCTTATAAAAAAAAAAAAAAAAACGTTGTGCGGTGGATTCGCAGAGTAGCATCACAACGTTTAAAGAACACGCGAGGAAATTTCGTAGTTGACGTTATCAGTATTGATATTTGTAAGTTGATATTATTCAGTCGCGATCGCATGATATCGTGGGATTTCGTACAAATCACTTTCAAACCGTTATCGTATGAAATTTCGGATCGCAATGAAATATTTTCGGCAATAATTTGTGCTCGATCAGTAGTCGATCGAGACCGACGGCGCACGGTTCATTATATACGTACGTTTTTTTTTTTTTTTTTTTTTTTTTCATAAATCTAATAGAAACTTTCCGAAAACTCGCAACTCGCATCTGTTTCACCCCTCTAGCTCAAAAATTAAAATCAACGCGTCCATTTCGAACGAGGTCGTTATCGCTCCGTCCACCCTGTACGCGCGTACACGTCGCAAACGGTCCAGAAACCCAACTCCGGACAAGAGACCGGAGGAAATTTCCGTTTCACAGAGATTCGAGTACCTACGCGAGGAATTCAATGTCGGGACCGTTTAAATTTCCGTTTCACCCGACGTTTCCCGTGTTTACATAAATGTTATACCGGTTCTATTGTGCGCCGAGGAAATTAAAAGGCGGTTCACCGACAACCGCGCCCGGCATCGCGACGGATCGAGACCCGAGAGCGGAGCGTCACGCGAATTCGAGATTTTCTTTTCGTCGACAAATATCACGTTATCTTGTAAACACGTAATGGGATCGAAAAATTCCCGGAATCAATTGATAGAAAAAAAAAAAAAAACTTTTTTTTCTCGACAAATATCTGATTATTGGAAACAGAGGTAGACGTGATTTGCTATCCTAAGATTGAAATCGTCAAAACCATATAAGTCTCTCGTTTGCCGTAATCGTATCCGTACGAAACGGGGTAAAGGCGTTTTTTCAAAATGTCACGATTCGAATAACGTGCCAACATTACATTTTTTTTTTTTCACTTTGGGAAAACTGCTGCGGCAACGCTCGGATTTTCGCAAACAGTTTACAACAACGAAGCGTTAAAGATAACAGCCGTTTATGATCGGTTTGATTGTTTCAAAAATGGTCAAGAGTCACTTGAAGACGAAGAGCGCAGTGGTCGACCACGAAGGTCCTGTCGATCGTGATATTCGACAGCGAAGGGTTGATTCACAAGGAATTCGTACCGAATCAAAAAAAAAAATAGACTCTGGATTTAATATTGAAGATTTAAAACGTTCGAGAAACTCGATTCGTCGAAAAAGGCCGGAAAAATCGATGGAGTTTGTATCACGATGACGCGCCGTGTCACTCATCATTTGCAGTTCGGCAATTTTTAGCCGACGAAAAAATTACCACGATTCCACAACCCCCGTTTCCCCCGGATAATGTGCACGGCCGCGTGACTTTTGGTTATTTCCAAAATCAAAATTCGAACTCAAAGGTGAACGATTCGATAGCGAAACCTATCGATAGAGGAATACCAAAGACGTTTTCGGCAGATGCCGAATTCGTCGGAATCAGTGTGTCCGTGCCGGAGGACGATATCTCGAAAGGGATCGAGTCAGTAAGTTTAAATTGTATGCGTAAAGAAACAAAAGGAAATTCCGTGAACTTTTTGATCCTACTACGTACTTGCACAGGGTCGCGTGAGTGTGTCCGACTTCGAGACCCGTCGAAAGCGTTTCTGTGACAGACCGTGCGGCTGAATTCATGCGGAAAATTTATCGCCTCCGTAACACGAATGACGTTATCATACATTACGCCGTCGTCGTGTTTTCGACGCCGCCGCCACCGCCACCGCCTCCGTGCATTTTGCGCTCTTCTGCGGGTGCCGTAAAATCAAATAATGAGCCGTTGCGTCAACGCGATCACGGCACAGTAATGACGATATCGAGAATAATAATTCCCCATCCCTTCTTTCTCTCATTGACTTTAGAGTTCCTGTTAGGTCCACCCGCAATAATCATCCTTTCTTAATACCCTACTGCACTACAAACTATCTAAAAAATGAACCTATTACGAGAATAATGAAATTAGCCAATGAGGATCCGTTGTTCCTTTCATAGTTTTAATTTTTCTATCCATTGTTTAGTTTAATTTTATATCTCAAACGTGTTATAATGTTCATGTTATGTTTTTGTATGATTTTAACGTACACCTAATAATTATTAACCTGGGCTCACACCCGTTTTATTCAATAAATAAATAAATAAATAAATAACCAAGACGATAGAACAGTGATAAAAATGTCATTGCTGAACCCGGGGTAGGCGGCGAATTTAAGGGCGAGGCCGGAGTGTGTCGCGATACCTGTTCCTATGGATCGACCTGTTTTTCAATAAGTGTATTGTACTGTTCTGGACGGTCCGTTTTTGTTTTTTTTTTTTTAGACCAGCCCGGACTGATACAATTTAACCAATTCCAAGACTGGACCGGACCGAAAAAAAATAATTAAATAAATAAATAAAAGAATAGGACCGAGCTGGATCGATTTTAAAAAAGTGATCTTAAATGTTTAGTCGACGTATATTAAATATCTTTCTATTATATAAATACATTTAGAACAAAATTTCGTTCCTGGGAAAAATTTCAATTATACACGAATTGAACGTATCAATTATGTATACCTATATATATATATATAATTCTACATGTCATCGCGAGTTAGAATTAACTAAAATTAAACTGTGATCCTGTCATTAAACCTTATATCGAACTGAAGTTGAAGGCGTAACGGACCGGACCACACAATTTTAGATTATAATAAACAAATACCGAAAAGACGGGGCCGTGGTCCGGTCCGGTCCGGTATGGACCGGTGTAGACCAGACCGTTCAGAGCACTAGACTGTATTGTTTCGACGTGAAAAAAATTTCGAGTAACGGAAGTGATTCGATCGAGATACTCTTCGAACGCTCGTCGACTGTTGCATAGAGACTGAATAAATCGTCTGTCGTTTCTTTAAAAGCCGATATACGCGTCATCGTGGTCTTGTCCGGGGAACGAAGAACACCTCGTGGTATGAAGTACGTACGTTTTCGTTAATACTATTTCTATTTAATATTTTAAGTCTCGGCTCGATAATTTTATGGTTAAAAATAATAAACGTCACGACGAGTGTGACGATAATGTATTACACGATCTCAAATATTATTTTTTTCAAAATAGAATGTAAACGAATTTCGGGCGTGATTTATCAAGTACCTCTGTGCACAGTTCGCATTACTTTTTCACCCAGAGCACAACGTATAATATTTACAGTCGCCCTAAAAAACCGGTGTGTGCGTGTGTGTGTGGGTGCGCGTGCGTGTGTGTGTGTGTGTGTGTGTGTGTGTGTGTGTGTGTGTGTGTGTGTGTGTGTGTGTGTGTGTGTGCGTGCGCGCGTGTATATTATAGGTATATACTTTCGACATTATATTATAATACGTGCGTCGGCGTGATTTTAAGTCCGGATTAAACGAGGGAATGGCTTATAATTAAAAAAAAAAAAACAAAAAAACAAAAATTAAAAAAAAAAAAAAATTATACATATAACTTATACTTCACGTTAATATTGGATTATATATTGGTGGATAAAAATCGTCAGGGACGAAAACCGTACTTTTTTTCACATAATAATTCTGCACAGATATTTTAACAAATGGTTAAAATCCACACGATTAAAAAAAAAAAAAAAAATGTTATCTCCGTGAGTTTTTTTTTTTTGTACTTTATGAATTCGATTTTGGTATTTTCAATGTTATGACGTATCGTTTTTATTAGAAAAAAAAATGGTGGAAATGAAGTGTACTTTACGAGTCGGTGCTCGTTCTTCACACGTCCTTACTCCCAACGAACCCGAGGCCCATAGCCCACTCTACCTTCCTCATTCACTGGGTTCGTAGTCCCAGAGATTTCAACTTTCCGAATTTTCCGAGCTCGATCTGTCCCGAGAAAAACCAAGGGTACCCGAGAAAATCGCAGCGCCAAACTCCACTACGCTAAATTCAAAATTAAACTTACATCTTTCGAGCGTTCGGTCGAACAAGACAAATTCAAACGTAGAAATTTACCGAGAAAATATTATTCTGATGTCACGTCAAAACGTGATGGCCGAAACGAGATAAAATTGGAAACCTCACAAAACTCTCGTAGCGTTTATCGTTTCGGTGGTTAAAACTTGGTTTCGTTGAAGTATTTCAAACACGAATTTCGGATAACGGGAAATTCGGTTGCGTGCGTTCGGGGTTTGGGCGTGCTCAAAATACGATCTTATGATAGATCTTATCTATGGATATCGTTTTGTGAGCCCGCTCCGCGCCCGGCCGTTCGTGAGCGCGCTGAGAAACGGGTGATTTTCCCGCGTGGCGACGGTCCCGCAATTTTAGCGCGTCCATGATACGGTTTAAAATATATCACACGGTTATGTTCGTCGTGTTTAACGCTATGCACAGCCCATTTTTTTTTCAGACCGGACCGGGCTAATACATTTTAACCGATTCCAGGACTGGACCGGACCGATAAAAAAAACAAAAAATCAAGCCAGTCTGGACTGGATAATTTTTATTGCACTTGAAAAGACCAAGACTGTACCGATTAAAAAAACATATATTCATAAGAATGATACCGAGATGGACCGATTGGAAAAGCAACGATCTTAAATATATTTAGTTTAAGTAATCAAATATCGTTCTATCATATAAATAAATTTATAATATCCGTTCCGCCCACACCACCATCACCGAGAAAAATTACAATTATAGACCAATTGAACGTGTTAATAAAATTATATAATTCTATATAAATATTGTATAACGTGTGAAAATAAATCAGACTAGACCAGTGGCGGACTGTGAAAACGATTTGGCCCGGGAAAACTTTATTTGACCGGCCCCAAAATGGTTTACTTTCCTGAATATAAATATTTATTTGGGTATAAATACATGCATGTTATCAGATATAAACGCTTTTCACACAAAAAGGTACAATAGCGCAATACCTGCTCAATAATTTTGGAATAAGTGGGACTATGGGAGTTCTGACGTATTGACGCAATGACGTATAAGGTAGAGAGTGACATCAGCTTTATGGTACAATTTATAATACGACACAAGAATTAAAAGTTTTATTTCGAAAAAATAGTAATTTTTTTTTTATTTGTACGAACAGTCCACCGTGGAACTCCGAGTACCGGTATCCCGCCGGTATAGTTTGCCACTAGACAAGACCGCGATTTCGTCGTTAAAACTTAATTTGTGTTGTCGTTAGAACTGAATTTGGAGGCGGACCGAAACGGACCAAACCGTTTCAGATTATAATACACAAAGACCCGAAAAGACTGGACCGTGGTCCGGACCGGTGTGGTCTGGACCGGTGTGGTCTGGACCGGTGTAGACCAGACCGTGCCGAGCACAAGTCGTGTGATAATTTCACGTATTGAGCTCGCGTGGCTTTCTATAAACGTCCGAGAAGAACGAAAAAAACTCGAGCGAGAAGCGCTGAAAAATCGCATTATGCCGTCGAACGACGATTAATGTCAATTTCCACGTATATACGTATGTGTGTCGAGTGCCTTCAACGGGCACCGGCGTAATGCGGTGACGACGACGAGGACGACGACGACGAAGACGGTACGTGCGATTAACGGTACTGGCGCGCGCGTGCGCATAAGCGTCTAACTCGCAGAAACTTTAATCATATTTACATTTAATTATTTCACTTTTCCTACTCGCCTACCTCCCCAACGCCTAACCCTCGCCCGTTCGAGGCGGTATTCGTTCGGAGTGAACAATACGCGTACGTCTGCGGCGGCGGCGTCTCCGTGAGAATAATTAACTTTTTTTACTCCAAGCGCGAAAAGCCGTGTTCCGATCGATTCCGGCGCGCCATGAAGTATTCGGGGTATACAAGTAAGTCAGACTGGAAACATCAACTGAACGTAACGAATCGTACCGAATTTCTATTCTGAATCACTATATACGCTAGCCGAAAGAAAAATCTCAATATTCGTGATTTTTTTTTTTTTCCAATTTTATTTATGTAGACGGAAAACTCCGGTCTTCGGATCGCCAAGTCGATTTGAACCTGCAGCCCACCGAGCTGACATATATTTTGAATTTACGAATTAATTAATTAAATAATTATTTATTAATTAATATTAATATTTTAGTTATGCCAAATTGTTTTTCTCCTGGAATGATACATCTCTTTAATTAATCGCACAATGTCTGTGCCTCGCTTGGCCTCACCAAAATAAAATACGTAGTATCTAACAACTCAAAAACGCAACTAATTCTTGGCATACCGAATGATTGTAGACCCTTCATTCCTCATTCACGACCACTGATATGTACACCATATTAAGTATTGTTGTTATATTGTTTATAAGGTTTTTTAAATAATTACATAATTGTTATTATGACAATAAAAACATACCTCTAACATCTTGGCTAGTTATGGCAAGTAATTTAAACTGCATTAATTTACTTTGTTATTCTCCATACTCAATACATTATTCTCACTTCGATTTTCAGCTCTAAGGCCCACGTGTTTGACGTGCGACATGTAATGAAAAAAGTTTATTTCATTTTCCATCCCGCGGCTAAGATTCAAAGTCAAACAAATTCGTGTGATTAAGTATAAATTTCAAAGTAAAATATTATTTCTTCGCGATATTTAAAACTTGTAATTTTTTGAATTTTATGAAGGCCGTTTGTATACCTACAATTATTATTCCTTGTTCCAATATGCTCAATACGTCATCTTGGACTGTTAAAAATACAATTGAGATAGGACCGAACACAAGATATCGCATAAACTCGGCGCAGATCTTGGACTCAACTACAGGCAAAACATACGCTTGATTCAGTTCTTCAAACAATCTACAATATACGACTACATTTAAAATTAAATAATCGATAAAAAATTCACAAATAATTATATGTAAAAACATATTGTAAAAAGGTACGTTATTATCTAATTAGTATGTAGGCCAGGCAATAGAGACAACATTTTTGAAAATGGCGGAAAAAAATTCCAACCAAGATTTTTTTTTTTTTAGTTTTAATAAAATATGCCCTATAACATACTAAAAGTCCCCATTGATCAGACTTGAGCTTTTTTTAAAGCTCACGAAAGTTTAAAAATATGAGCTTTTTTGAATATCTCAAAAAATACTACAAATATCAAAAAAAGTTTCATGTAAAAGTTGTTGATTAGACAATTTACAAAAAAAAGTCATCTTATATTTTTTCATTGAAACAAATATTTAGCAAGATATATTTGTATAAAAATTGACAGTTAAAAAATTATTAATAAATTTCTCTCTCTTTCCGTGTTAAATTTTTTTTACACTGTATTAAATATACTTATTTGTTCTACAAACTATAAACATGAACGATTTAATTATAATAACATAGTAAAAATTAATATTTTTAAAACTTATGATAGCATACAGATAATTTGTATAGTAAAAAAAAATTATTATAATATAAAGTTAATTACACTATATATAGGGCGGGCAGATTATACTTTTATGCTTCGTAATGTTATAAAACATAATGAAGAACACAAAAAAAAAACATAAAAAACTATGACCATTTCCGCCAAATTCGGTTCCCGACCAATAAAAGAAAAAAATCCTCGTGACCAAACACCTGTAAATCAGCATCCAGCCTACACGTGTGTGTGTGTGTGTGTGTTGTGTTTCATTTTCGAAACAGCTTATAACCGTAAATCAGTTGTAAGTCGCGCCGATATAGCGTGATCAGGCGTTCAGGTGCGTTGGAGCAAAACGTTTATGCCAAAGCGCAAAAAACCAATTTTGACTATAACACTATATTAAATATAAATTTTCCAAAAAAAAAAAAAAAAAACATTTAATAATACTATCGTTACAAACACGGGGGAAAAGTACCACAGTGCGTGAATAATAATTTGTATACGATTATTAATAATAAAAAAACCATATTATTAAGGGTTTTTATTGACTGTGCGCCGCTCACCTCCGATCCGTAACGCCGGGACTTCCCCGACGTCGGTAAACAAAACACGTAGGTCGTACACAAAGGTATCGAAAGTACAGGGCAGACAGTGCGAATAACAGAGACCTCGGGACGTAAATTAGGAACGATAATAACAATAGTAATAATAATAATAATAATAATAATAATAATAATACTATCGTCGGGACCCGTGCCAACAGGGTCGGACGAGTGTCGGGTACATCTCGAGGTTAATGGCGAAATAATTGTGTTCAAACAGTAATAATAATAATAATAATAATAATAGCGTCGGCGTGCGCGTCGGGCTCGGCGGACGGCGGAGAGGATGGTGCTTTCGTGAATATGCAAATATATCGTCGGAACAAAACGGATGTCGTTTCGACGACGGGAGTTTGTGCCTATTTGCGCTGCGTTCCGCTAAACGTCTTCCACGACGAAATACGGCTTAAAACTCACTGTGAACGCCCCGAAGCGTCCGATTATAAACACCAGGCGCGTGCAAAATGGGGGGGTTAAGGGGTTTAACCCCCCCCCCCACGAAATTTCAGGAAAAGTATTCATTATTTAACGAAATATAAGTGGTATCTATCAACGAGGGAGATACTACATAAAAATATGTCGGTTTTGTTACTATGAATTTGTTTATTACTACGTATATTCTTATTATTGACATTTCTTATTTTAAAATTGATACGGTGAATACGCACAGGCCGTATTGTTATGGCAAAATTGTTTATAAAAAAAAAAAATAATAACAAAAAATAATGAGAAATAAATATTTTTTCTATTGAAATTTCGTAAAATTGTTTATATATAAATATGAAATTATACGACCTTTACCCCACCCCCATACCGATTTTTTTTTTGTGTGCGCGCCTGATAAACGTACACACACTCGCAGCTCCTATTGATGAACAATGAGTGAAATATTACGCGTTTATTCATCGACGGTTTTCACGACGACGGTCTTATCCTAGGATATTTAACACCCGCCCACGCTCACGGAGTATGAATATCCAAGAACCTAGAGTATATTTCCCTACGCTTTTTTTCCCCTTCTAAGAGTACGTAAATTTTCTAGAATATATTCACCGGAAATATTCGAGAAATATCATGTCGGGCGTATAAGCTTTGACGTTTATACCGACGCGAGAGACGATGGCGGGGAACGCGTGTACGCCATACGGCTCGTAACGGACCGATATTCCGTTCGGGCCGACAAAATCATAAATACTCACGAAACGAGAAAGTTTCTCGAACTCATACTTGCGATTATTCACGGGGTTCGATGAGGTTATGTCGAAAATATTTACGACCGAATAAAACAATAATCAAACGAAATCACGAAACTTTTCGACAATGATTTGGATCTGAAACACGATTTTTAAAGATACGTTATGCAGATAAAAAAAAACAATTAGTCAGAGTAAGCTTTTCTTTTTTTCGCGGAAAATTAATCCATTACCAAAAGCTCGTCTCATGAGCTCTGCATCTCGTTTGATGATTCTAGCATTTCACTGTACGTCGGTTTTTCTAAACATCCGTCTGTTGATTATTTTCGAAAATCACCATAAACCGTCGGAATATTTTAATCTGTATTCATCCACTCGTAATGCATATGATGTCTTTTCTCCGATACCACCCGCTTTATTACAGTCCCCATTCACGAAAAACATTTTCACAATAACGTAATAACAACAACAGTAATTGTTGCGCTTCGTCGAATTCTCAAAATCCATATTTATACCAACGTCTTTGCCCCCTCCCAAAACGGCCAATCGTAGACGTCGTCCGTCCTGATGTACGTTCGTCCGAGAGTCTAAACCGAAGAAACCATAGGCACTGTGCACATATTTACATTGTGTATGCACACACACACGCACACACACACACACACACACACACACACACACACACACACACACACACACACAGACATACACACACACATACACGGTCTGACAAACACCGCCGAATCGATAACGGCTATATTCCGCGCGTACGTATAATATCGTCTTTGCGACTTGATCGTTTCTCCTACGAATCGCGTACACACAGAGCCGTGGAGAGAAATTAAGGGCCCCAGGGACAAACTTATTCAGGCCTCCTACCAATGTCGGTAAGCAGTGGTAACGTTACCTTATCGGTGATCACGGTATTTCTTTTAAAATTATTTTATCTACGTTTCTCACTAATTTTGAAAAAAATCAATGAACTTTACCGTAGGTGGATTTGTGCGGTAGTGGTCTAGCGGGTGGCGGGCTTTATAAACACACAGCATAGTGATTATATTACGATAAAAGAGTTAAGCTTATAGATGGTTATCATTATTTATTTAGATTTTAAATGAATTTATTCCGTCAGTTTGCGCCATCGTTATCGGTATGATCGCGACAGCATAATTATAAGCATTTTTTTTTCAGATTTGTCTATGGTTTATACATCTGATTTATCCACGCTTCGTTACTGATTAATACCAATGGTCCAGCGTTTAATTTTTAGTATTTATTGATTTTTTAAAGAAAAATTCAGATTTTAAACTATACATGGTAATTTTTTATATTCAAGTAAAAATTAGGTGAAATATAGGACCTGATTGCTTTGGTCGGACCCAGGCCCTCTTTGAGGCCCGGGCCCTAGGGCTACAGCTCTGACTGCCCTTTCCCTCTCGTCGGGCCTGCGTACACACACACACACACACACACACACACACACACACACACACACACACACACACTTTGTATTCGTATATTGAAAGTTAAAGGATGTTTTGATGTGTCTGACGACGTTTACGTATTTACGACGTGTAAACCGTTAACCTCAACACGTTAAAACGCGTGTTCCTCGTCGATGTGATAATATTAATGATGTTAATAATAACAGGTAACACGTACAATGGAAAACTCTCAAACAATCCGCGTATTGTTTCGATGTTCAACGGTCGCGATACGATATTAATATTTAAAACGGAGCTCGTGGCAGGAGTAACGAGTATTTGAGAATCGTTCACCTCGAACCGGCGATATACGAGTAGTCGAGTATTATTTGTTGTGTTTTACGCGTTTTCGTGCGTGTGCGGGGGCGGGTTTTAAGCGGCATCCATTAAACGTCTCGTCGTCGTCGAACGAAATAACCGCTCCGAGATGGCGGCGGTAACGTGAAGATGCTGACTCCGTGGAAGTTTTGATAAGTGGCTCTATGCCTATTTTTAATGGATCACGCGCGTTATACACGACTGCCATACTCAATACTGAACAATTACACGTACAGTAGAAACCGTTTATAATGACATTCAAGGGACTAGTCAAAATTGGTCATAATAACCGATTGTCATTATAACCAAAATGACAAAAATTAAATTAAAAACTCTTTTATATACATGCAATGGGCGTATATCGATTCCGCCGATTTGGTATCGATTCCGCCGGCTATTGATTCCGCCGGCTACTGTTCATAAAAATCATATATCGATTCCGCCAGCTATTGATTCCGCCGGCTACTGTTTATAAAAATCATTTATCGATTCCGCCGGCTACTGTTCATAAAAATCATTTATCGATTCCGCCGGCTAGGTACTCTTCATATTACGCACAAAAATAATATAGTTTAGTAAATGGTTAATCATATTATGATTTTTAACTATTTTAGTTATATGATATTTTAGTTATGATAAGGCGTCGGGATAAACCTATATAACTATCAGATATTTACGTACTTGGCGATTATTTTCGTTAGCGAAAATAAACGATACAACCCCGAACACAACTACCAATATCTTATCTTATTTCAGATATGACTTGCATTTTTGTAAAGAAAATCGGCGGAATCGATAAATCCCCCATGCAATGAACAAAATATTTTACTACAATAACATTTTTAATGTGTTATTATATTATTATATATAAATCGAAAATTTAATTCATATAGAAAAAAAAAAATAATTCAATTTTTTAATATTTAATTATTATGTATTTTAAAATTAAATTTATTGTGAATTAAAAAAAACAACGATGAAATTAGCTTTATCGGTTGTTATAAGACCTTCGATAAAATTAATAAAGTCATTATAGACAAAACCTTTTTCCAATAAAATCAAAAATAACCGTCATAACATGCGTATAGTCACTATACAGACGTCATTATAATCGATACAAATTAGTACATACAATATAGGAGTTTTGCCGGGACTTGCAATCTAAGGTCATTACACCCGGTATGTCATTACACCCGGTGTCATTATAAACGGTTTCTACTGTATATAACTATATAACTAATGATAGTATCGTATATTATCGATGTAATGCTCTGTTAAAGCTATACGACGGCGAATTTGTTCTGCTATTCAATATTTTAGCAACAAATTTGTCTTCTATTAAACTGGGCGTTAATCCATTAATAATGAACTATCATCATTAAATCGTTGAAATAATTATAACCCTTAAACTTGACATGCTAATTATAATTTTAAATCAGCTCAACTGATTTGCTCTTGCGTTTCCTTAATCTTTTCGCCAATTAAATCAATTTCAATATTCACCGTCGTTTGTTATAAAAGTTGGTTTAGTTATTTTACGTTTTATTTATTATAGGTTTATTCATCGATTTCCACTGACAAAACTACGATTTAAGTCATAGACGATATTTTCAACTCGACTGATTGATTTAATTATAACACAGGATGATCAAAAAATTAAGATTAAATGAAATTAACGAATATCTAGGAACTTAATTTAGAAAAAAATAATTATTGATTCGTTTGAGTTTAAAAACAAATACCAATAATACACTCAACCTTGGTGTATGTTTAATCATACAAATATCTTTCACGTGAAAACAGAACTCTGAGCTTCACTCAGAATCTAAAAAAAATTATATTTTACTATTATCTAATAACCAATTTCACATATTATCAGCTGATGGTTGTAGACGTGTGTGTATATAGGTTGTAGATAATTTATTTTTATTTTTTCATTTTATTTTTTTTTTTTTTGTTAATGGTTCACGAAAAGTGTGTTAATAGAAAAAGAAAATCATTATTTTTGATTTCACAACCTTAAGTGTTCACTATCAGATTTTCCGTGTTTTCGCCTAGTATTACAGTAGTGAGTAATTTGTGTGCAACAATGTTTTTTCCACAAATTCATACTTTAATAAAGACATGTTGTGTAAAGTGATAACAATAACATGATTGATATGGAAAATAGAAAAGGGTAAAATATCGATTTCAAAAGCCGATAACGTTAAAAGTTTGTAATTGTATTATTTTATTCGTTGATAGTATTTTTATGTATTCACATTTTCGAACGCAAACGCGAGCAAAAGTTTTGTTTTTTGAATGAAAGCAATTCATCATCCTGTATTATATATGAATATTTATTTGAAAACCTGAGTGGAACGAAGAAGCTTTATTGATTTTACAATGATGTGTGTTTGTTATTATTTTTCGGTGCCTGAAAAACTTTTGATCGTTATTAATACGCTCCAATCCTTTTACGCGGAAAAAGTGTAGTCAACCGAACCAAAATCTCATGCAGATTTTACTCATTTCATCTCATTCTCTCTCTCTCTCTCTCTCTCTCTCTCTCTCTCTCTCTCTCTCTCTCTCTCTCTCTCTCTCTCTCTCTCTCTCTCTCTCTCTCTTTCTCTCAGTCTTTATTTTTACCTATATAAAAATATTTGAATATTCAAATTTACATATAAAATTTATATATATTTAATTATTCAACGTGAGTCGACTAAGCAGGAAAAACTTAAAAGTACAATCAAAAATCAAAAAAAAGACCAGAAAACTTAACAAAGCATATAAATATTAAAAAATATTTGTATAAAAAAACAAACATCCGACTATTATCATATTTGAGTGTAGTGGTTATTTTGCGTTCTTTTTCGAGATTTAAATAACGCGTATTTTATTGTTTTAATTTTAATGAAGTTTCAAAATGTTATTATCATGAAATAAAATCTCTTGAGAATAGTGTAATTTATTGTACGATATCACGAAGATAAAATCAAATGCATGTCATGACGTACGATCGATAATATTTGAAGATATACTGTGCACGTGATGAGTATTCAACAGATGCAGAAAAAATGAGTAATAACACAACAGCTAAATTTTAGCAAAAAGAATTGGAAAAAGTTAACGAGAGAATCATATAAAAAAAAATTGTACATGAAGTGTCATTATCTTCCTAATTTACCGTTTTCACATATTTCGACGGTTAGTCAAAATTTAATATCGCATCGTGTTTCGACTATGTTACGTATTATTAACAAAGGATATCCCGTTTCCCGTATGAAAGGGCTGACCTAATTTCGTAGCTACGCACTTATCAGAAAAGTAATCAGCACTCGATCGTTTTCGTTTCGCCGGATTCGAAATCTTAAAACCCGTAAAAAATGTATAGTCGCAGGGAGACTGGTTAATACTCAATATCAATAAGGCATCACTATAAGTACCGAGAATGCATTCCGGAAATCAATGAGACTTTGACGTGAAATACGAAGAAATAACATCGAAAGTCAACGCGATCTACGAACATCGGATGCACTTCGTGATTCGATCATTTTTCAAGCTTGTTAATCCACGAAAATGTTCAACGTTTGAAAATCAATCGTTCGAAAAATAAACGCAGACCGTAGACCGTGACAACGTCGGCCGGAAAAAGTAAAAGCGAGCGTTGGAGAGCTTTCGATGCATCTAAAAGAATCGGGGGATTACCGAGGCAGAGATATATTATGGAGAAACTTTTAACGCGGCCTGGAGCCTTTAAGACAGGGGTGTCCAACCTTTTGTGAAGACTGTGCCACATCACGCGAATAGAAGTTGCTTTGGGCCACATATTTTTTAATAATAATAATACGTTTTATTTATAATTTTACCAAAATAATTAGTCAGTAGAAATCTTTTTACGAGCTATTACATTTTGTTTGTAATTACAAGGAAAAAAAATTGAAGTAAGAGCCACATTAAAATTTACGGTGGGCCGCATGCGGCCCGCGGGCCGTAGGTTGGACACCCCTGCATTAAGACGTGTGTCGTAGCACAGTACGAAAAAAGAAAACGCTACGTTCGGGTGCGTTTTGTTTCGTCTATGTCCGATTATTAGTCGTTATCACTCAGCGTGCTGTGATCACTAGACGTTAAGTGTTCACCGTATAAACGAATACAAATACAAATGTATTTCTATTATGTTTTATATAACTTTTACACACGAGTATACATTACAGCAGGGGTTCTTAACCGGGGGTCCACGGACTGATTTGCATTTTTTGTTTTTTTTTTTCAAATATACCCAAAATTAAATTTATGCATGAAATTATTTTATTTATTTTATACATTTTAAATTGGACATCAAGGATGATATGCGTGTTGCCCTGTCCAATACAGTCCCAGATTTCAAGAAAATAATTCTATCGAAACAACAACAAACCTCCCACTGAAGTCTAAACTCTAAAATTTTAATAAACTCAAAACCGTAAAATCTCTCTTATGTATCCACTACGTCAGTAACTATGTACGTATGTAACTTAAAGTTTTTGTATAATCATTAAAAATTATTAAAATGAAAAACTAAATTGTTTTTTTTTAAGGAGGGGGTGGGGGGGTCCGTGATTATACCTTTTACTTGAACGGGGTCCATGATCTAAAAAAGTTTAAGATCCTATGCATTATGACGAAATTCCCGGTGTCGTATTTTAAGCGTTTAAAGAGCAGACTTTTGTTTGTCGTTAAAGTTAATTCTATAGTTGGAGGCGTTGACCTTCTGGTATATCCATTTCATGAAATAAATATTATTATTAATATTAATATTGCTGAAAACCGAGTAGAGGGAGTCCAACGGAAATTCTTATATTTTGCTGCCAGGGTACTCCATATTACTCACCTACCACACGACTACGAGCCAGTATTAACTAAACTTGGGTTGACAACACTTGCCGATAGGCGTATTTCTGCTAATCAAGTCTTCTTGAGAAAGCTTATGGATAGATCTATCGATTGTCCTGATTTATTACGTGAAATTAATTTCAAAGTCCCTAACTTCCATTCTCGATCACATTATCCTTTCTTCGTCCCCATCTGCACCACTAATTATTCATATAACAGACCTATTTTCAGAATTATGCCCCAATGCAAACGAGAACATCCCCACTTTCACTTTTGTATAACTTGTGAAATCATAAATAATTAATCTGTATGCTTGTATCTTTAAAAATTTTACTTTGGGCCACGGCCTGTTTTGTAAAATAAATAAAAAAAATTAAATAAAAAATTATAACTTTACGACATCTGTAATAACACCGCTTCGAAAGAATGGAAAAACGATTATATTATTATCGTGTGGCGGTTCACTTGAAATATTCGATCGTGAGGACGAGGCAAACAAATTTGTTTGAGAAATAATATATTTTCACGGTAAAATCGAGTTCGGTTTGAACTCGAGAAAAGCTATTAAAAAAAAAAGTAATTTGAATTATATTTTGTATTTTTAAAAATTTTTTTTTTCATTATATTACGAAGAGTTGAAATTAGTTTTATCATTCGTCAAGACCTATTCTCGGAATTAGTTTGATTAAACATTTTAGATTGTTTTCGAGAAAATAATTATGAACGCAGATCGACACGATAATAATAATACGAATAACAAAAGTTTTGATTTTTCGTTTTGAGATGATTTTTTTACACACGTACATGTAGTTTTTGAATCTAATGCGAAAAATCGCCTACGATTATTTACAAAGCATAATATTTTAAAACTCGACGTAACAAAGACAATTGTTTATGAAATGTTTCGACGAAAGTACGAGAAAAATCACTTGGCGTTTTTTCAAACGTTTGATATTTTCAACATTCCGTTTACATAATAATTATGTCGGTTATATATTTTCACAAAAACTATGGCGAATCGACGGTGTTTAAATTTCTAATAATATTCTGTACGAATAAAAATTACAAAATTACCGTAACAGTTTGACGCGAGCGATACGATTGTACTACGACAACGATTGGTCGAAAAATCAGATTCGACAAAGAGTTTGATTCCACGGGAACAAAACGCGTGATATTCAAAACGTTAATCGTTATGGTAACGTATAGAATATTATTTTCGGTGACCAAAAACAAAACAAAAAAAAAAAAAAAAAACAAAAAAAAAACAAAAAAAACAAATATAATATATAGGTATGCGCGCGCATAACGTTTCTTTTGAAATGGGTCAAGTCGATCTGTACCGAAACGTCGAGATAAAACATAGCTTAACGTTATTACATTTCCAAGATATTAATAATAATAATAATAATAAATAAAGGAAAAAAAACCCCGAACAAGAGTGCGACGAAAAAGACGAATATAGTAATATGATTGAAAAAAAAAAAACTGCGGTTTTACCCACGGTATACCGCGTTATAATGTTATTCGCTCGCTCGAACCGTTTTTCGTATGAAAACGGAAAACCAATTTTCGAGAAACGTGTCGTTTCGCCCGCGCGCGGTAATAGTAATAATATTATATAAGTTTTTGCGGTATCCGTTTCGCCGCCGTGGACGATGACGACGACGACGACGCGCGACGTTCGCGAGCGACCCGACCCGACTCGACGAGACGACGCGACGTTCGCCTCCGCCGCCCCGTGACGCCGGCAACCGCCACCACACGTCACATTATACCGTCCGCGTCACGGTTATTTTTCCACCCCCATCCCCTACCCCTGTACGGCGGCGTTCGTACGTCTCGCCATCACGTCGGTCCCCGAGTCGGCTTCGGTGACCGCCACGATTCGCCGCGAGATCTAAACTCTATAATTCAGTGGTTCCCAACCTTTTAGATACTTTGACCCATAAATCAAGTTAAATATTTACAAATTACCCCCTACACACACACAAAAAAAAACGTTTTGATTAAAAAGATAATGATATTATCAGAGTCATTAGGATCAGGGCGTAAGGTAATTTCCAAAACTATGATCGACAATAAATTATATTATTATAATAATAAATACCATTGCAATAGTTGTACACGTGATCGATGCACGTCTAATAATTATGAAGATAAAGTTCACAAAAATAAATAAATAAATAAATAAATAATAATAAAATAATTCTAGTTTTTGCCCCTCAAAAAGTCCTGGTTTACCTCTTGAGGGATGATTATCCCCAGGTCGAGAACCGCTGCTCTATATTATAATAATCGTTTTACCACGCTGTTACTGTAGGAAACAGTCGAGTTTAAAGCTATTGCATAGTTTTTATCGCAGGCCTGGGTGGGGGTGACGGTGAAAAAAAAAATTTCCGTCACGAAAAGTAAGGTTAGATCCTCCCCCCACCCCCTTCACTGTCAACCTGGCGGCCAACCGAACCGCTAACTCGACCGACCGTACGATATTGCATGTGTAAACCATAATATTTTATTTGGCGAAAACCGGGACAAACTTGTTTTAATTTTTTTAATTTTTTTTTTATCGATTTTCTGATTATACTATATAATGATTTTTAACACACATTATAATCCAGATAATGATTAATAATATTTGAAGCGTTAAAAATCAAAGAAAACACAACAAAATATACATTTTTTAATTGGTGTCCGATGCGTTGTCCTCCCCCTCCTCTCTGTCTACTCGGCGGTGAACCCAACCGCTAACTCGACCTACCCGCGACCGTACGATATTACGTACGTATTGTGTAAACCATATTTAATTTGGCGAAAACCGGGACAAACTTCTTTTCATTTATTTTTTTTTTTTATCAATTTTCTCATTACACAATATAATTTTTAACACACATTTCTAAGATAATAACTAAACTTTTTTCTCTCTCCAAAGTCCATCGGAACGGAGCGTCATTTACGAACCATGGACCGTAGTTCTGACGAACGATTACGTTCCGATCGGTTCAATATTTTCGTTCCACGGCACATAATATTATTTTCACGCGGTTTTTACGAACAAAGCACCGGTGGCTCTCGTTTAATCGTATATTATGATAATCGATGCGATCGACGTGCTCGTTGTCCGCGTGTCAACGTCTCAAACTCTCGACCGCAGGACGTCGCGCTGTCACCGTTACTTTTCTTTTCGTTTGTTTTTTTTTTTTTTTTTTTTTTTTACGTCGGGTTCGGTTTTTGTTTCGACTAAATTTTGTATTTCGTTTTATATACGGCTGACTTTCGAAAAACTCTAACGACTGTGACATCGATATGAGGGTCAGAGTTTAAGGAGCGGCAAATGTGGAATCCGAGATCCTTGATGAAGCGGGCACGCTCGAGTTGAGCGTCATCGAGAAAACAGGTGTCGAAAACGGGCATGCTTACGTGAAGATCTTTAAAAAGATGACAATTATGATAATGTGTTTTTATAAAACAACAACAAAAATAAATAAATAAATAAAATGCGAGTTTTTCATAGTTTATATTATTATTATTTTATTTTTTTTTATTTTGCAAACATGACTTGTGATAAACGAGTGCAATATTAATCGAAACCGTCGTCGTTCGTCGATCGTCAGGGCGGAATAAACGATACCATTAATCGCGTAGTTCGAACCCCGTTGTCGGGCGCCTGCTGCGGTTAGTGGTGATAGAGTTCCATGTCCGGCGTACGTTGATAACAGATCGATTGATACGTTAAAACTTTTGAACTTTTTTCCCCCTTTTCCGAGGCAGGAAAACGATTAAAAACATTTTTTTTAAATTCACTCGACTGTGAAACGAAACGAGCTCTCTCGGTTCGGCTCGTATTAATACGACCCGAACGAGTGATTGGGTTTCGGGAATATTTTTGACTCCGAGTGAAACCAAAGATCTAAATTGGTTTCACAATAACATATGTTTTTCTTCTTCTTCTCGTTTTTTTTTTCTGACCGGAGGAATGTTTTCGTGCCGTAGACGTTGTTAAAAAGTTCAGTTACATCTAACCCCTCTGTAGAATGAAAATAGCTATCTCCGTCTACTTAAAGTCAGGTTTAAAGGGTCGTTTTTCTGTGTTCCCGAAAGTTTTCCCGATATTTTGATGATAAAACTATCATTGAAACTGTGAAATATGCCGAGTTATTTAATCACGAATCCATCGGTAATGTTACTAGACACTTGACATTTTCACCATATATCAACATCACTTTTAAACTACTAGTAACTCGACACAAGTTTCAGAACAAAAATTGACTACTTTTGGGCTCAATATAAAACTTTGAAAATATCTCATTTTCGTAAAGTTTTCTTGTAATAAAATGTTTAGTTCTCGATATTTGGACATGAAAATGTAATATAACTTTACTGGCGTACTCGATCCATCGATACAGGAAATATCTCAAAAATTATAAGTCGATATTTTTATTAATTTATTATTATTATTATTTTTTTTTTTTGGTTTATTTTTTTACAATTGTTTAAATTGATGATTTTAATTCCTGTATATTTTACTGAAGTTTTGTTTTAAATCAATTTGATGTGCAAATGGATTGCGCAAAAAATTTGAAGGTGGCCATAGACGTACGATGATATTGCAAAATTATCGAGTTTGTGCAATGATATTGAACCGTGTGAAGATGATATTGAAGGTTGTGCAAAGTATCGTACAAGGTTGGTTACAGTATTCAATATTTTGCCAGTCCGTTTGTGAATTCTTTTGGGTGAATTTCGGGTAAATTCTAGCATAAATTGTCTATCTGAATTTTTAGAAGCGATCGTTATGCGTTAGGAACGCGTGATTGACATCGACTGAAGCCACGTGGCACAATCATAGGCGACGCAATATTTTTCCACATTGCAAAATAAATTTCTAGTTTTTTTTTTTTTTTTATTTCGTTCAATATTTTTTTATTTTATTTTTTTTATTTATAAAAAATATTTATATATAATTATAATTAAAAATTATACACAGCTCAAAAGAACAAATTTACAATAATATAATAAGATGAATCTATCTACCACCTGTAAGCAAGCTTGTGGTGATGTTAGAGAGTTACAAAATCTAGAAATTAATATAATATAATGATTGATTAAAAATATAAATAAATAAATAAATAAACAAATACATAAATTATGTTCTAAAAAAAAAAAATACTAGTCTATATGGTAACCATTTGACAATCAATTTTTTGAGATTCGTCTTTTTAAGATTCCTGAAGTTAGCGTTGATACTTATTTTAATATTAATTGGTAGCAAGTTGAAATACGAAGGACTAAGATAATTAATACATTATTTGACACTGTTCGAAGTCGTGACACAATATTATTTATATTAAATATATTGCGCCATCTTTCAATACCGGAACCACACGTTCAATATTATTGCACAACTCCTAATATTGTACAATATTATCGTACGTCTATGGGCCGCTATAGACTTGGAAAACGACAATCGTTTACGGATCAAAAACGATTTTTTCGTGTTTTTTACGCGGGCGTCGCCACCGTCGCGGTTGTTGATCGGACGACCTATGGCCGGGGGCCGGGGAGGGAAGCTTTGTGCGGAAACGACGAAAATAATATCACGTCCGTACAACAGGTATGCGACGACCACCGTGCGCACAACCCACGCACGCACGTACTACTCACACGAGTGTCTCGGAGGCCGTCTCGAATTATCGACTGGGTTTGCCTTTGCCCCTCGCGCCCACTCGTCACGACGACGACCGGATCAAACCACCCCCGCCTCTCGTACGCTCGACGGCCGACGATTCCGAACGATTCGCGATTAAAATTCGTCTGCGAGTGTACGTGTTATACTCCTGCCACCGCCGCAGCCGCCGCCACAGTGGAGGAAATTAACCCCTCCCCCACACTCGCCATCACGTCCGCTCAGGAAACAATGTTAGCAATATTGTCACGCCCACGCTGCCACGCGAGCGTTCGGAAACCCGTGTATAAATATCGATTTGGTATTTCCGTGTGGATATTACCACTTAGATTGTTACCTACGGAACACGTATTTCTTTTCCTTTTCCTTTTTTTTTTATTATTATTTTTTTTTAATTTCCTCGTGACGAGACCTTTATTACGTGTCCATTCCCACTATTCAGGGCCGGAGCCCGCCCGGGTTTTAGAAAAATATTATCTTTTTGATAAGATCCGTCCGTGCCGGATCCGGGTCGAAAAAATATTGTTCTAGACCAGTGGTTTTCAACCTGTGTGCCGCGATAAATCTATTAATAGTTTTATAATTTTGTATTTGCCAGAATAATTACTATCGATATTCGGTAAACACCAAGACTAATGGGTGTATAAAACGGTTGGATTATTCGGGTTTTGAGTCCCCGTAAATAAGTCCAGGTTATATAGGTTTTAACCCAATTTTAGATTTAAAGTGGAGATAAGAATTTTAGGGTTTTACAATGTTACTATTATTTTTTTTTTTTATAAACTTGTTCGGGTATAGTAGATTCGGTCCAAGAGATTCATCCAGTATCTCTATAGATTAGAAATCACCTTGAGATGGTACTTTAGAGAGGTCATTTTTCTAATTTCTCAATTATAGTTTTTCCGACAATTTCCAAGAAAATTTCAGGTTTCGGGTTGATTCGGGTGCAAAGCCTTTGAATCAGATTTCAGGTTTTGCGTTTGTTATTCGGGTTTTTAATTGATTCTGGTGTTTTAATTATTCCGGTCTAATGAGGTTGGGGTTTTTGAAATAATTCGGGGCTTTTTAGGTTTCGGGTACAAAGCCTTGGTAAAAACTCACGTAAAACCAAACATAAAGGCTGTATCATTAATCGTAGATACATATAATAGTGTTTAAATATTAGTATGCCCGTCGCAACCGTCTCTATCGTTTTACGTCGCGTCGCGGAACATTTCATTGTCTTACATAGTGTATAAATATAGTATGTTTCATGAGATAAAGTGTGCCGAATCGTTAAAAAGATTGAAAACCACTGTTCTAGAAAATTCTCTGTCCGGGTACCCGGACGGGTTTACACCAGTCAGGACATGTCGTGACCATTGTGAATAATGCCGGAACTCGTGTCTGGGTTCGGTCGTTCGTTATCAAAAAGCTGTCGGTAGCTGCAGCGGTCATAGCTGGTTTTTTCGATTTAAAATTTATAAAACAATACAGATGGATTTCTGAAAAACTAACAGTAATAGTTCGAAACCATTCGAGTCTTTATGACTTGGGTGACCCCAAGTATAGTGATGTGATGGCGCGTAGAGATAAACTTTAGAAAGTCATAGGTGACGAGTTGAATCGACCAGGAAATTATAGTTAAATATAGTCAAATAAAATGAAAACCGTAAAGTGAAAATACTATAGGTACTATAGAACTTAATATGTTATACAATTATGTGTACGAGTATGTGATGAAATAATTAGAAAATGTCACGTATTATTTTTATTTCACAGTATTATAATATTCATCAAATAATAAATCATAACATACTAAAATATTTTATTATATTAATAAATTTTATTAAATTAATAACACAAATATAACTAGGTACGCGTGGTTTAGATGCATGATAGCAACCACAGGCGCCGGGTTTTGTAAATGTCAACAGGGGCCGAATTTAAGCCTTAACTTTTGCTCTTCAAAATAATTTTAATATGTGGTTTAAGAATAAAGAGACGCGGGAATAGGACTACTTATGTGTGTAAATGTTTTACTGTCTTCTCTTAAATTTGTTTGCAATCAGGAGAACACTCAAAATGTTAAATTGATAACGGCTCCCCCTCAATTTTTTTTTATTATTTTGTAAACACGGTGTGGGAAACTCAATCGTTTCTATGGGGGCTGAGCCCCGAATCCGTCTTTTCAATGGAGGCTGTGGCCCCCGAGCACCCGTGCAGTCGGCGCCTATGATAACAACCGAGGAGTGATAGGCCAAATACGGCCGATGGAAACGGACTCCCGGCTGTCCGGAATCCGGACGGATCCCTGAATAGTGTGAATACGGAGACCCGGGCTACCAGGACCTGTAAAAAAATGACACGGCCTAGCCCGGTCCCGGCTCGGAATATTGGGAACGGACCTTTACACACTAATAAAATATAAAATCCGTATAATTATCATCAAATATTTGTGACATACGTATACATTTTGTTAAACCCAAGTATCACTCACGTATAAAAATAATTAAACTGTTCGTTACATTCCAGGGAATATTAAAATATCACTTACCAAAACATTGCAAATAGAATCTATTTTATTATCAACTCGAAACTTATCATTTGAATTATAATCTATAATTATTGTTTAATTTAATCTATATTTTATAATATTAAGTCTATTCAATCCGATCATGTATTAGATATGAAATTTTTACCTACATATCTACTTTTTGAGGTACCTTTAAAAAAAACCGTTATTAACCGGAAGCAGAACCTTAATTTTGAAATTTTATAAATCGGAACCATTATTATTTTTTATTAAAAAACCCAAATCGAACTGATACCGTAAAAATCATTAAGGTTCCAAGCCTTGTTCATACGTTCATATCGTGCGATACGTCCCGCGGTATCGCGTGCGAGCCAACCGATACAATAGCCGGTGATATCGTGAACACACACCGGTCCGAAGATTTACCAGACAGAGGTTTCGGTTTCGATTCGGATTAAAAAGAACAAATCCCTACCCGATCCCGAGGTAATTTCACTATTTACTTATTACATTTTCCGACACGCGCGCACGCCGTATATTATACCGAGGATACCGGAATAAATAATACTATATAATACGGTTAATCATTGAGAATATTTTTCAATTTTCTTCTCGTATCCCGGACAAAGTCTCTCGTCTTATTATTATCCCATTCTTCCGTCGTATTACCATTTTGTTATTATTATTATTATTATTACTTTAATCACGCGTATACTCACGTCGCAACCCTTCGCGGAATTTTTCAAAATACGAAAATCCCGCTGAACCCGTATGCACGGGAATAATGAAGTAATTATTGTATCACTAGAATTTAGTTTTTCGGTTTTCCCAACATTTACGTGGACGTATTCGAGCGGAAAAAAAACGTCGCTTATGCTTTTTCAAACCATTATTTTTTTCTATAGAAAAATCATAAATTATTTCGTTGCGTATACGTATTGGCACATTACACTGAACCTTTAACGATCACTCGTCTTTTAAAACAGAGGTTCTTCGCTACGATTAGCATATTATTATGACACACGGACCCCTGGTTTAAACTTAAACGACACCGAAAAAGTATACGGGTTCCTAAACGTACAAATATTACACACCTCACAATCTCATTGTTCCCGTTAGTCCGGTGTTTCTCATTGGGAGGACGGACATTCAGACACTGCATGGAAGGGGTACTATGGCAAAGATATAAAATAAAAATGTTGCGAATTTTCCATTTCGAAAATTCTAAAATCAAAAACAATAAGCCGTGTATTACTCCTTCTTGTGTAATGTATTATTTACAGACTATGATTTTGTTTTTATTTCACGGTATCATTGTTGATAATAATAACAAGAAAAAAGAAATCGGGCGTTCAATTTTTATTTTTTATTTATATAGAGCGACATGGGATTTTCTATAATTTACAAGGGAAGCAAAACGTTTAGAAACCCCGCGTTAGCCTGTAGTTACAATGTACTCGATCTAAGGGCGCTCGCGAGGGGGATAAATGGGCCGATGTAAATTTACATTGCGTCTATTAATTTAAACACAATTTTAAATAAACTCGTATCTAAAAAGTTTTGACATCGTGTAATAATTATTTTGGTATGAAGATCTCGGGTGATGATATAATGTTATTTACTTTATTTATTATATCCAACACTCAGTGCTATTTTGGAATGAAGATATTGGAAATACAGTAGAAGCCGCTAATTAGAAATACGGATAATTTTATTGATACAGTCTCGTTATTGAAACAAAATGTCAAGATTTTTGCGATGAAAAAAATTTAAAAAGTCAATTGGGGGGTGGTTTGGCCCCCCAAAACCACCCATTAGGCATGCCCCTGTTTGAAATATAACGTCAACAAACAAAACAACTAATGAAACCGACGCGGCGACGTGTGAACAACGGCTGACGATTACAATGTTATACGAACGGTCACGTGTTCGCTATAAGTCAGAGTGGTGGAAAAAATCTCAGTAGCCACGGTTTAAAGCGCAGTGTTAAAATCGAGTTAAATGTTTAAAACAACTTTTGAAAAAAAAAAAAGCCTAGGGATTGTCTTAAACTTTGAGTAACCGAGTTTTTGGACTTATCTCGGTTCGACTGTATTGGAATATCAAATTTATAGCGGCGAATTAGCGGCGGTATACATTCCGTCGGAGTGCGCTATTACGCTAAACTTTGTTAATATTGCTTGAGCCGACGCGTCGGTCGAAAAAGATTAAATCTTAAATCGATAAAACGTACCGATTATTTTGCGGAATATTAAATTTTAAGAAGCAAACAGTATTGCCGGTATTGAAGAAAATAAACCGACTCAAAATATCACACTGGTTGAAAATACGAAAAAATCGATCGTTTCAAGTGAATCGAATTGTGCACGAAAACAAACTATGTCATATTATGCATCGTGCAAGATCTGATGTGAAACGACTACGATTGAAAAAAAAACCCTATACATTTCAGTCGCATATTGGCAAAATCATCGCGAGAATTATTTTCTCTAGTTAATTAATTACCGTTTACAGTATGAAAAAATATGTTCTCTCTCTCTATCTCTCTCTCACTCCTTTTCCCTTGCTTTTTTTATTTTTCTCTAATTTTTCTCGTCGCGGAATTCGTGAAAAACCCCGAGCACGTCTGATGGTGTTCGAACGCGCGCAATATCCGTACCGCCGCAGCGTCGACGGCCATTAGAGGTGATAACGATTGATGACGGGTAATAAAAATATTTCACGAGAAAGAGACGAGTCGTTTGACCTTTTTGCGCGTTCGTTCGTCAAAGTAATATCGCGGGGATTTGCGCCGTTCCACTCGGAGGAGACGCCCGAAAATTTCCGGAACAGCGTCATGAATAAAATATCAAAGGGCAGGTAGATAGTCCGCGCTATTTCCATTCTTATGTATTATTGTATTAACCGGCGGACCACCGGCGTGTAGATCTGTTTCACCGACCGAAATAAACTCTAATCTATCTCGCGGACGTGTATTATACGATCATATCGTATAAAATATAACACGGCATTGTGCGCAGGTTAAAATAGATGTTACGTAATATTAACCCTTGACAGACAAGACTATAATCTTAACCGAAACAGACGAGACTGGTCGTCGCGGGTGACTCAAATGCTTTTAATTAATTTTTAAAATTATTTAATGCACTTTTTACACACTGATATTGACTTTTTATGAATATATATATATCTAATTTAAAGTGTTTTAAAGGAGATTCACTGAAAAAAAAAATGTTTTATGTATTCAAAAATTTTTGATTTTTCAAAAAAAAAATAAATAATTTTTATCACTCAGGTCGATCGAAAGGGTATATGGATATGGAGGACTTGTTTTTGATACTATTCCCCGATGTGGAGTACTTTGAAACTCGTTCCGATCACGGGTCGCCCCAGCCTTGTCTGTTGAGGATTAATAAAAATACGACATTGTTCTAATGTCCATTTACGACCTCTAGTTAGGAACGTATATGTGAGTGTATGTGCGTGCGTGTGTATGTGTGTGTGTGTGTGTGTGTGTGTGTGTGTGTGTGTGTGTGTGTGTGTGTGTGTGTGTGTGTGTGTGTTTGTATGTTTTGTTTAATTTCGTGTAATTTGGCGAACTTCGATGACCATTATTGGTCCCGTGTAAATGTGCATTTGTTTTTAACAATTTCATCTATTGCTTTTCAATACAGTGCTGTTACATTATTTTTAATTTGTAGTAAATTCATTCAAAATTGGTTTATATTTCTATATGCAATGCATATATCTTTTTTTTTTACTGTTTGATGTCTGATGTGAAAAAAAAATAAAAACTTGAAGCTATACTAACGGCGATACTAAGATTATACTAGAATTCGTCCGTGTTAAATAAAATCGTACACGATTCAATAGTGTCATCAGCATACGCACACATAATAAGGGTTTAAAAGTTTTAGCTCCTAACAATTTCAAAAGCCCTCTAACTTTATCTAATAAAAAATTATACCTACTGACCGTTAGCGGAAATTCGTTTTGTAATAATTTTATTCTGTTGTCACTTTTCGTCCCAGAGTCATACATGTTAATTTTTACTTTATTTTATTTTATTTCGATACGGGCTGCAACCCAAAGTACAGAATATCATAAATTTAACATAATATAATTACAATACAAAACGTGTAGTAGACATAACAATAATTAAAATAGAAAAGGAAATAAGACAAAAGAAAATAATTACAAACTTAACTTAAAAACTAAAAGACGGATCCTCATTGGGCAATACGCATTATCCTATTTAGTGATTTGTCACGGGAATAATTTGTCGTACACAGTGGAATACTGAAAGGATCGGACGAAAAGACTTGGACACAGGGAATTTTCAAGTTGACTTTGGATACAAGTTCAGGACAGTCGATCGACCCATTGATGCGTTTGACTAGGAAGACCTTGTTAGTGGTGATACGTCTATCGGCCAAACACTGTAAACCTAACCTATTTATAACCGCATCATAAACACGAGGTCTATGTTCTATAATTAATAGACATTCTGATGTTAATGTGATACTTATCCGGTAGACTTTCCAATAAATTTATTTCATACAAATCTTTTCCCGGCAATAAAAAACAGGAAATCGAACGAATCACTCTTGCCGCTCTTAAGCGACGCTCTTGCATACACGTGACGTTTGATTGTACACAACTATTATATTGAACATGAAAATATAAATAATATGACTTCAAATAAAAAAAAAAAAAAACGTATTCATCAAAATGCAATAATCATAACGCGATTTCAAAAACTCAAAGTGCTTTTGTCCGAACCCATTTCGAGTTGACAGTTATTTAATAATAAACTAATAACTCGAACGGTTATTGTGAACGTTCGCTTCGTTCGTGTAATTTAGCTCGTTTTTCAAACCCAATAATAGGTACCCGGGAAATTGCAATAAAGCCGTTTAAAAAAAATTGAATATCTATTCACTAGACCTGCAGTGTGTCGCACGATTACAATGTAATTAACAACGGCACAAATGAAGGTTTTTCTGATACGAAAAAAGGCACGACTCAAAACGGAAGGTAATATGCAATGTAGAATAAAAACGACATAATTTATTTTACACACGTAGTTGGGAAATTCAAAAATCAATAAAATCTCTGTAAAAACAATAATTTAAAAAAACCATTTTTTTTTCAGTCGAAATTTTACAAAAAAGCTTTTTCGTAAGAAATAATAATTGAAAACGCTCAAAATCATTAATCGCATTTTCCCAATAACGACACATTCTTTGAGTTGTGCCGTTATTATTCTAAGATCGCGGCATCGTCGAGGCAACACGATACGCTAACGCGCGTGTCGTCACGTCAATTATTTACACTTGCCAATAAGTTTTCCGAGGACGTCAGCAGTAATCAAATTTGACGTTATCACGACGCTAATCTCAGACGTTACAGATCTATCACGAGCCGCCCCGTGGCAGAGCGTAACTGAAACCGCACCGCCGGAGCTGTCCCGAAATGTTTTAATGAAGATTAAGTAACGCTAAACCAGAACGACGAAAACGCGTGTTGTGTCTCGAGTGCGTTATAAATGATATTTTTAGCCGCTCGCCATTTTTCATGATAACGATGATGCCTTTTTCCTTTTTTTTTTTTTACTCGTTTATTCCACGGCATTACAACGCTTAATTGATACGTGAATCTTTAATTCGCGCACGCATCAGAGTATATCAATAATAACATAAATGCGTGATGATTTGTTTGTTTGTGATTCGTTGTCGAGATTCGCGAAAACAGTACGTTATATCGTCATAATCGCAATGAAGTGAAACAACGAGTGGGCGTCTGATTTTAATTGCTTTTCACGAATAATATTTTCACGTGTAAACCTCTTGAGATTTCTCCACGAACGGATCATATTTAAATTATTTATTTATTTATTTATTTTATTTAATTCATATAATTAATATGAGTATAAATATGGGCTCCACCGAAAGTATATTCGTGTGGGGGGGCCCAGAAGTTCTAAATCTCATTAACATAAAAATAACAGGTACATACACATATACAAATTTCAAACAGAGTTTGCTTACAAATGATTACGTTAAATACTTCAATAATATTTTTAACATAATTCATTAGGAGACTTCCCATTGGTCATTGCAGAACGCTTTTTTTGAATAAGTCAAATGGTCGGTTTATTATATTGGATGGTATTTTATTACGTTGTTTAGTACCAATTACAGGGTGTTCCAAAATGATTCATCCGATTTTGGTAGACTATAAATATTGTTCCTGTAATTTAACGTAAACGAAGCACCAACCATCTGAAAGGTGGTGTTATCGAGTTTTTATCGATTGCCGATAATTCGCGATAATGTGCAGTTTAGTCGCCGTTTCCAGAAAGAAAGTGTACGGAAAACTTTTCTTTGATGGCAACACAATAACAGGAACTTCATACCTACAAATGAATAAGAATTGGCTATTCCCACTACTGAAAGCCGATGGAGATGATTTCATTTTACAACAAGATGAGCACCACCACATTGGTCCTTAGAAGTACGAAAATTTCTTAAAGATTAGCTACCACAGCAATGGATCGGTCGCTGTAGTGCTAATGACGCTACATTTTGTCCATGGCCGCCCAGTTCACCGGATCTTAAAATTTGTGATTTTTTTCTTTGGGGTTACATAAAAAGCATTGTTTGTGTACCTCCCCTTCCAAAAAATCTTGACGAATTGAAAAGTCGCATTACAGACGCCATCAACTTGGTTACAGTCGACATGCTTCAACAGGTTTATGAGCAATTTGATTATCGCTTAGATGTGTGTCGTGCAAGTAAGGGGGTCACATTGAACATTTATAAGCATTGTTCCTAAAACTTAAAATGATCCATTAAAATGTAAAATATATTCTAACACGATTAATCGAGTTTTACAATAAATATGATTTTTTGAAATCGGATGAATCATTTTGGAACACCCTGTATTTCAACATGGTCACTGTGTGTTTATTGAAATTCATTAGGCACAGTTACGTGGACAGTGTTTAATACTACGCTGATAGAATATTTTCTCTGAAAAGATTTTTTGAACAAATCGTGTTTGTTTAGTGAAAAAAATACACGAAAACGAATCGGTCTGTTTATTTCATGTTGATATTTCACTGTCAAACCAAAACCGAACAGAATAAATTCTCTATAATCTACATATAAAAATAGACTTAAATTAAATTAAATACTTCAGTTTCACAATTTATTTAATTTCCACGTCTTAACATTTTCACTAGATATGGACATTAATATCAAAGGTATTTTTTTTTTTTTTTTTTTTTTTTTATAACGAAACCAAAAATCAGAATTTATAATAGATATATTATAGATATACCTATAAACATTATAGATATACAAGTGAACTTTCATATAACGAAGTCGAATAAACACCAACAAAAAAAAAATCGTAATATGGAAAAATTCGTTAAATAGAATTACACATTTTTTAAAATGTATTTAGTTAATTGCATGTACATGTGTATGTACATAAAAAACAACATATACTTCTATATTGAGATTATTCATTATGAGCCGTACTGCCCACTGTGTCCGGCTCAAACGCATTTAACAATATTCTTATCGATAAATCAAAAGCCATTGATTCACAAATCACAGTCATAATTTTATGCGATGACCGACTTTTCGTTCGATTTGCAATAATTTTCGAAAAACTCCGGTTACAGTCCAATCAAAACGATTATTATCATTTGTTATGTTTATGCATTGACATACACTAACAAGAGGTCAGTTACGTGATTTACAACATTGTGTTTTCAACAACATGTTTACCATTTTAAAACAAACATAACATTATGTGTATTAGATATAAATACTTTAACGAATACATAGGTAATTTCGTTCATTAAATTATTGTATTATTTATGAAATCCATTCTTTTAAGTCAAGTTTGACAGTTGTTTTAAGGAAAAAATTCATTTGAATTTAAACTCCGAATTTTCACACGTTTTTTTTTTTAATTTTGTTTCAAATGTAATTTTATAACTAAGGAAATAATATTCGGACACAAAAAACTCAAGTATTTTTTTTTTGTTTTTAGTTTTGTAATAAATTACGTTTTGCTTTGTTCAAAATTGGTGTTAAAATACATTATATGAAAATTTTCAAATTAGTTACGACTTTATGAATTCATATTTTTCCCCAGGATAAAATAAGTAACCTGGGTGAATGTTTTACGAAAGAATATTTTCCGCGGGAAGAAAGAAGTAACTACAGTTATTGTCTCGTAAAATTAAAAGACTTAACTCGCATAAATAAAGTTCCTATTAATAGAAATGCTTTTTTTTCTTTACGACGACCCTTGACAATTAACAACACTATTAAAAACAACCATTAAAAAAGAAAGGGAAAAATAATTCACGTTTAAAACTTTGAAGAACTCTCTGTGAAAGCTGTTACAATGTAAGTCACTAACCGAACGTTTTTAGCTGGAGGCAAGGAGTTGGCGATTTATTCGAGTCACTCAGAACCGTTCCGGGCCAGAGTCCGTGGTCACCGCCACCGCCACGAGTGAAGGATTCGATTTCTCCGAATACGTACTTTACGAACGCGCTCGAAATAATATTTCCATCAATTTTAACCGTGAACCGCGTTGACAGTCAGACCGATTGCCATAGGTGTCCCCCGCCGCCGACGGTGGACATACGTACGAACGACAATCGATCGCGGTAAAAATAAAAAAATAAAACTGCGTTTTTCGAGGAGAACTCGTCTAATTATCTTTTGAGAGACTCGTGTCCTGATCGCCATACGATAAGGTAAACCGGGCGTACCACGAGGATTTGCATTTTTTGATACATTCCGAGTTAATGAAAATAATCGAATTACGTTTTTTTTTTCTACCCGGAACGAGGAAAAGTAGGTACTAAAAATATTCATATTTTAGTTTTATTTTAGTTTCATCTTTGGGTAGAAAATAAAAAAAAACTTTTTATTTTTAAATACTTTACCAAAAATAACTCGAAGCTAACCATTTTATAAAGCTAATTTCTCTGAAACTTTTGACGATTCGACTTTTTATTTTCATTAAATTAATGATTTTTTTTTTATATAATTTGTTTTGTGTAAAATATTATTAAAACATTTCAAGTCGATAATATTGTTGAAAAAAATTAACTAGATTACATTTGTATCTTAAATTTCATAAAAAAAAATACAATAAAAAATAATTTTTTAAGTTTTTAGAAAAACAAAAAAACCAATGCATATAAAATTAGAATAAAACTATTAAACTAAAAAAAAAACGAAACAGCAAAATAAATAAATATAATTTATCTATCTTTACCTTCGGGAGAATTTTTTTTTTTTAGTATAAAAGATATAGCAACCCCATAAATCCTCGTGCGAAGTGGTTCTGAAGCTGTGGTCCACGGAACCCTAGGGTTCCGAAAAATCTTTCCGGGCGTTCTGCTCGCCGATCGATTTTCCATACGTATCATCACAACCACGAGACTCCACGTACCGTTCCGTCGTCGCCCGTTCGCCGAGACCGGTCTTCGTCGAAAGCCACGTCCACACTGTATAGATAATGTCAACGAATGCTGGCCTAGGCGAATGTGCCCGAACGTTCGGATTTATTATTATTATTAATCTTTGTCTGCACTATTCATCGAGTTCTAAAGTCGGGTACACATCGGAGAATTTAGGTCAAAAAAAGTTTGAAAACCACTGCCCTAAACGTACACACCAGTCGTTTAAAACATGTAACATTCAAGCGAGCTCGAACTCTGTTACGTTACGGCGTTACATTACACATAAACGCTCCGGTGTGTACCCTTCTCAGCGAAAGGTATTCGTTTGCGTTCGGTCGTCTAAATTTATTTGATGTGCCTACCGCTCGTATAGCGGACATGATCGAACCATTCGATAAACGTTCACGAGCCTGTCTACGCTGTAACGAACAATGCCACCGAACGTGTCAGCGCATGTACCTTCGCGAAGATTCGTTGTATAGTGTGCTGACGTGGCTGAAGAGAACCGTCCGAAAACGGCGACCGAGTTCGACTCGGCGAGAGATCGACAGTGTTGTGCATTATCTAGATAAAATGTAATCGTTTTAAGTATCTGTTTATCTTACCTAGATAAATAAATTGGTTTTTTCTGAGAATAATCATCTGGATAATTATACAGTCAACGATTTGAAAAATTTTTGACACAAAATAATATTAAACCGCGCTCTGTAAACACTATTAAACTGGATCATCATATAGTTTTTAATAATAGTAATATTTACGAAATAATCACGATGACAAAAACTATGGTTTACGCTACGTACGAATCTTGATTGTTTGCCCCATAAAATGCGTCGTCGACGGTAGCATCGTAATTGTGGAAAAAACATTTTCAGTTAAAAATAGTTAACACGTTAACGTTTACATCGATTCCTCCAAAGAAAAGGGAAGTAACTCGAATTTGATCATTTTTCACTTTTTGTTGAAATGTGATAAATGAATATGTTCTGTACCAGCTCCCGCGAAAACGGCAGTAACTTTACTACTCCAAAGAGGTTAGAAATCCTAATATTAAAATATATTTATAATCTCTCGTGATAAAGTTTCCGGCGAAGAAAGACGTATCTTAAGTTACTTCTTTTTTTTAAATCAACATTCCCCGAGATAAAGGAAATAACTCATTTTTGTATTTTGAAATACAACAATAATTTATTGTTAATTTTAATTATTGTATTTATAGTTTTTTTATTATTGTATTTATTGTTTTTTTTATTGTTTTTTTATTATTGTATTTATTGTTTTTTTTTATTGTTTATTTTTATTATTGTATTTATTGTATTTTTTTTTTGTGTTTAATGATAGCATGCATAATGGTATACATACATAAACTCAATAAACTTGACTGTTTAGTGTCAGACGTCAGTAATAATATTATTAATACAAATATATATTTACCCAAGATTAAGGATGTAACTCGAGTTACTTCTCCGAATAACTTTTTGCCCGTGACAAAAGAAGTAACTCAAGTTTATTTTTCATCATACATTGTACTGTGGAAGTAAAAAAACAAAAAATTATAGTGATAATATTAAATTCAATCAAACAACCAAAGTTCAATAAAAAAATTTGATATGAAACAGTTAAAAACCGATAGTAATTTAAGTTAAACCTCATAATATAGCTCTACTGAAAAATGGTATAATTCGAGTTACTTCCTTTTTCATTGGGGGAGTCGACATACATTCTTGTGTTATATTGACTATACGTTTTATGCAGATTTAATTCCGTACAAAACAGAACCCGTTGTTTTTTTTCTACTTATACGCATAGTGATTACTGAGTAGATATTAGCTGTTAATTTATAATTTATAATTTATTATTTCATTAATTCGAAATGGAGAAATGTATAACTTCGTCTCGTCCACTGAAAAGACGATCAGTTTGAAACCGATAATCGTTGGCCATCTGAATGCAAACGCAAACTAGATATTCAAGATTTATCGTCTTAAGTAAATGCATGCAACCAAAATGTTATTGCGATCCTCGGGTAGTTGGGTCTACAATTTCTTCTTCTTCTTCTTAGGGTCACAACCCGAGGGTTGGTTTGCACCTAGAAGAAGGTGTTACTAGGGAAGGGTTTGTACTGTGCAGTGGTTTCCCGTTGCCTTCTGCACATGGGTCTACAATATTAAATATGAATTATCTGTTTTTTTATCTATATAAAAGTGATTATCTTTTATCTATTATCTAGATAAACGTTTTAAGTGTTATCTATTTATCTCAACTAGATAAATTAAAATTTCATTATCTGTTTTTTTTTTTTATCTAGATAATTTATGGGTTATCTTTGTACAACACCGGAGATCGGAAACGAACGAAAACGCGTGTGGGCGCGTCGACGATTTCGTCGTCGTGAGTCGTTCGCGGCCGAACGAGAACGCGGTCGACCGCTCATCGATTACGGCACGGAAAAAGGACGCAGAGCGGACGGAGACGAAAACTTCGAGACGCGCTAAACGAAATAACGTGTCGTACTCGAACTTTTCAAAACGGAACGACCGAGCGGGGCGCGCGTGTGGATATAGTGCCGTACTTTACTTTGACAACGCCGTGACGGCAGGACATTTTTATAATCCTACCGCATCGAGTCGGAGAGACCATAACAATATTTCATACGAGTCGCGCGTCGTTTTTTTTTTCCGACGGTTAGCGCAGCACAACGTGTACTCGACGTGCACGGCACATAATAAGTGACGCGAAAAATTATTTCGGACGTTTTTTGTCCCCCCCCCCCCCATAATCGTATAGATCAGCCTGGTCAATTTCAAAGTACCAAACTGGCCAAATATATTGAAATGTTTACTATGCGGGCCGCACATAAAAATTTGACAAAAATAAATAAATGTTTTAAACGATTTTTCAAATTTTATTCGTTACGTTTACAAACACGGTAGATACAATTAAAAAAAGTTTTAAAAAATCAACATTTTAATAAATGATATTAATTATCTATAATAAAGGTGTAATATAAATAAAAAAAAAAATTGTTTTTTTTTCCACTTATTTATTTATTCGTATGACTTTAAATTGAGCAATAACATATTTAGCACATAAATTTCCTAGTTAGATGTCTAACTGGTAAAATTTTTTTTTTCCACTAATATCGGTAGTCGCGGGCCACAAAAAAATGAGCCGAGGGCCGTATGCGTCCCGCGGACCGCGTGTTCAACATGCCTGGTATAGATCATAATCGCATTTGTTCGCGTGCGACGACTGTCGCGGCGAAATTTTTTTTTCGGAAGAATATTATTAATATTAATTGTTATTTTCCTCGCGGCTATAAATTTTGATCGAATAAACGACATGATTTATTCTTTCGGTATTTATAGCGTAAAATGCGTTCTAATCAGTACTCAAAACAAAACAGTCTACGCGGTCCTCTACGTGAACGGAAGCGGTCTTAAAGGCACAACCCCCCATAGTATGACCAGCGATATTGTAGTTCAAACACCTATGATACTGGATATCGTCACGATACACAATTATTACTTTTGTAATTTCAATTACTGTGAATTTGAAAATTCTTTTTTTTTTTCAATTAGACTTTAGAGTATAACCCCTCTTGTCCGCCCACGACTGGTCTGCCACTCTGGTAAATGCGACCATAGTATGCATTATCGATATGAATGGAAATACGTTTGAATTTTCCAATTTATAGTTTATAAAATATATAAAATCATAAAATTCATCGCCAGTGAAATATTTCCGTTATCGATTGTCCGCTTTAGTGCACCGTCCTCTCTCGTAACGTTTCTACCATAGTGCGTATTTTTTGTTACGACAGTGTTCTTCTTCGAAAATCTATAACCGACGTTTTTTTCTAAGCGATTTAAATACATGTTGTGTTTGTGAACATTTCTATATAAATAAAAATGTTCTATATATTCTGGTAATCAGACTTTTTTTGCGTTCCGGCCATACCCCCTTGTCCCAAAGGTGACGGATTAGAGGGGTTCTACTGTATTTTTTACTCAATTAAACGTTCCTAACCCACGGCTCAAGTTTACCTATGGATAATACAGAACGTAACCTAAATTTTAACAAGACGATTTTTATAAAAAAAAACTAACAGTATACGTACAAGTGTTTATCTGATATTAACGAATAACGATACTATACAAGTTGTATGAGACAATCAGTGATAACAGTATTACTTTACGAGTTTGGAGTATTTTCGGTTATCTAAAGAGGTCGTGTTGTGGCGGCAGCGTTGTGTACGTCGACGGAGTGGTAGATGTATAATATGGAGGTCGTAGTGAAGTTAGCCTGTTGAATCGAGGGTTGAATCATGGGAATTTTCGGATAAAGCGCGAGTGTGGCCTACGATTTTATTGATTCGGAGGTCGTCGTGTTTGTTTTCATTACGTGAAAAACCAAATATAATATTGTTAATTTGTTATGTGTTCCGAGACGATCGTTGAAAATCAATAAACCGAGATTCAACACGTTTGCGTTTAGACGATTCGGCGATAAAAATTTTCGTTTTAACGACAGTTCGAAATCGATGGTTCGGTGAAAACATTGAGAAAATATGCAATCAAGTCGCGTGTACACAATGAAGCGGCACGTCAGTCGTAAGTACAACGGCGGGTTTTCATCCTGGGTTTTCGCGTAAACGTCCGATCGCAGCACTCTAACGTTTTCCCAACGCAACCATTAATTATCGTTGATTTCAAATTTAAAAATAATACGACGACGTAGACTCGCATCAATCCGACTTAATCCTGACGATCGTTCCACATTAATCCTCAGACTCCGCGAATGTATGTTTTTCATTTACTTTCGCGTCGTGATCTAGTGTATGTCGCAATGAGTATTTTAGATTAATACTGTGCTATTGTTATTGTAAGGTAATAATAATTAAACCGCGGATTACATGCATGCATTCGCATGTCTGCATATGCGAATGCATAAATAATGTTGCATAATGCTAAACCATAGCCCAAGTATCTGAGCCATTGTGATTAGGGTATATATATAAAATATATGAAGTGAATCTGAATAACTTTAGTATATTATAATAGCAACCTATTAACTTATTCACTTATTTCTTTTTTAATTTTTAATTAATTTTAATTCTTGATTATTTTGTCTTTTAATGTTTCCGTTTTTAATTTTTAATATTTATACTAATTTAAATACCCAGGTTTGTATTAGTACTCCATTTTCACCAATAAGAGGTTTTCCTGAGTGGTGAGTTGGGCCATTAAACTCGATATTCTGTTATTATAACTATTGTAACTAAACAGTATGGCCAATAAATAAACTATTATTATTATTATATAATCGCTTTTCGTTAATATGCGTATTTCATTGATTCGTGATATATATGTGGCATATAATCGTTTTCTCAACCACAAAAACGAATGAAATATTTCGAAATATTTAGAAACATGTGTACGTTTTTCCTGTCGTAAAAAAAAGGGTTCATGAAAGCACCGTCGCGTATACAAACGTACAGGGAACAATTTCCGACTTGACCACCAGAACCTGTCGTTAGGCAATGAGGTAGGTACTTGCAGTGGCGGCTTGAGTTTCTGAAACCCAAGGAGCGAACTTCATAAAACCACCCACCCACCCATCAAATTTATAAATCTTTATAAAGTTCTTCTCACAAGTACAAAACATAATTTAGTTGGTACGCATATTCAAAAATAAAAGTACGTCCATATTGCTTTATTATTATCTATAAGTATACGTTATTCGTATTAGTTACTTTGTTATTCGTTCGGAAATTAGAAGTAGGTTGTAGGTACCTAACTTCCTTTCTATAAATATAATATGAGTACCTATTCTGCTGTAGATTAATTGAAATTGGTAAAAAGCATAAACTTTGATTGACTACTTTTATTAGATACACACCCACCCCTTTTTGGACCAGGAGCAACTGCTCCTGGTAATCTTATAACAAGCCGCCTCTGGGTACTTGGATCGAGAGCGCTCCGTTCAAAAATGATTTCATGGAAATAAAAGAGATAATCAACAATTTTAATAGTTCTAACGTCATATCGATCCGTGACGCCAAGGAAACATTTGAAACCCCGTCAACACCACACGATTTAAATTTGATTTACACAATTTTTCTAAAATACCGGAACTAATTACAAGTTTAGAACGCGAGGAATTTGCAAAATTTGCAAAATTACATTTTCATTCACGTCTTATCACCACGAATACTTGATTCATTAGTTAATTACAGATGGACGAGCTTATATAGTGTATACGATACTGCGGTAGTCATCATTAACAATATTCTCTTACTCGGAAGGTACGCTATAAGAACTCGAACTACAAACATTTTATTTTATAAAAGAGCTTTATAACGGTTCGCGGTACAACAAGATTTTATTGTGTTGAAGAAGAAAAAAATGTCTGACTCTCGTTTCACTTTGAAATGTACGAGTCGTGCGTTTTTTATAATATGAACATAACAAAATCACTTATTACGATTATTTTAATAAATATAATATTATAGTTGATTCGAATAAAAACAACAAACTTAAAGCTGAAAAATATAAAAATCTGACCATAGTAAAACGGAAATTTTCAAAAATAATTTTGTTTCATCGTGAAAATATTATGTTTTACGAACACGTTTTCATGTTTATATTTAATTTTATTTAAAAATTAACTGGCCGTGATAGTTTGGTAATCAAAAACGCTTCAAAGAAAAATGTTCTGGCGTATAGTTTGCGGACAGTACTTGAGATCAAACTTCGACATTTTAGACTTGAATGAATAAAATTTCGTGGACAGAATGTGTTTTTAATTTTCATTCGAGAAATGGCAGCTGTAAACAAGTAGATACAGTTTTACGGTGTTGGCATTATATACCAAAAAAAAAAAATAATAATAATAATAATACAAATATATATATATATATATATATATATATATATATATATATATATATATATATATATATATATTTATATATATATATGTTTATTTACTTATTTATTTATTTATTTATACCAAGACAAATACTTATTATGGTAAAAGCGAACACTTAATTTACATTTTACGCAGATTTATTTTCTGAAAGCATATAATATTGCGTGAACGGGATTATTAATAAAAATAAAAAAGAAAAGAAAAATTTTGAAAACAATGTTTTCTTTTTTTATGAAGTAATACTAAATGGAAAATTTTTTATCGAGATGCATATTAATTAAAAATTACAATTAGAGATTGAAATGATTTCATTGCGTTTAATTGAATAGTGTAAAACAATCGAACTCGGTTTCGAATCGACATTGCTTTAATGTTTACTGATTTTTAGAAACATAATTACGAACCATAGTGTTTTAGAGTTGTCGATATACAATTGTGTTTATAAATTACACTACTCACGATCCAAAATTATTGACCACGTTAATTGCAGAATTCTAAAAATAATACGATAATCACTTTTAATTATTGTATTCTTCGATCTGTATTTAATGTCGAGGCCCGTTTTCACCGGGGCAACGTAATTAATAATAATAATAATAGAAAAAAACCTGAGTATTGTTGAAGGTATGGTATGCAATCAATTTATAAGATAATCGAAATTGTTCGAATTCCGAACTTTTCACCGTGTCCTATGTCTATATTAAAGATTTTTGTTTTCTTCAACGTAGAAAGTGTTTTTTTTTTCTTGTAATAATGCGTCGATTTAAAATTACTGCGGCACTCTAACCAAAAAAACCATTTCGGAATCTGAAATGAAGGAAAAATGTAAATCATTCCCAAGATTTTTATTTTTATTTTTTTTAAAGTACCCGACGTAGATTAAATTCAAGCGCTTAAATACGAACTCACCGCGTACAAAACCAATTTACAATACATAATTCAGGGTTATAGATAAGATTTTCGAAGGTCAAGTCGGACTGCCGCTGCCGGAACAGTGAATCGTATTGACAGTAAAATTCAATAGACGACACGAACGGAGGAAAAATATTGTCAAACTCCGTATCGTCTTAGCAGAAGCAACAACATTACATAAATTGACCAAGTGTAGTTTTTCGCTGTTGTAAAACTCAAACATAATGTAATCACGAGTTCAGCGAAATTGTTATTGCCGTGCGTAAAACTTTTTAAGCATCACTTAAAACTAGTCTTGTTGGTGTTGTTGTGCTGGCACGCGAGAGCGATTTCATAAAACTAAAATTAATTTACTCTACATCACCGTGAGTTATGTCAAAAATTATTTTTCTTCCACGCGGCGGTAAATCGAAATTTATCGGACGATTTTAAGAGTTTGAAATTCATTTGTAACGTCGAGAAGGTCTTTTTCGTTTTCGTTTTTTTTTTTCAAGTTACCAATTATAATAATTGAAACATTATCATTAAAATAGCTTCTTATTCGCTTAACAAATATTCCATAATGAAAATTGGTATTCTTTTTTAGTAAAAGTCATTGTTTCAAAACAGAGACGAGCATTACCATAATAATTCGCCATTATTGTAATTAGGTGATTCGGTCTGGGAGAATTTTACGCAAATGAAATCACCATGAAAGTTTATCTCTTCGAGTAATAAACCGAAACGCGGTTTCATAACCACGCGCGAACAAGTTTCAAACAGTTTTCTTTGAATTTACTGGAAAATCAAATCGCGTTTTGTCGTTTGATCGCCGTGCCAAAATCATCTAATGGCATAAACAAACGGGGCTATAATATTCAGTCTATTGCGATCCGGTTTGACGTCATTTATCCACACGTGCTCCCGAAATAAAATACGACGATGACCAAAATAATCTATAGAAAACATTAAAAAACTAAATTTCCAAAAAGATTATTTTTTTTTTTTTGTCTCAGTAAATAAAATACTATATTCATAAATAGTGGTTACAATTTTCAAAAAAAAAAAAAAAAAAAAAAAACGAATAAAAACTTTACATAAAATAAATTTGAAAATATTTTTTTCCGAAAATAGAATCGCAGCACTTTTAAAGATTTTAAAATCAATAAAAAACCAAAAAAATTCAAAATTGGCCAAGGCCGAATACAACAAGTGTGTTACGTCAAACTGTATCCTTATACACACACACACACACACACACACACACACACACACACACACACACACACACACACATTTTATACACACACAGACTTTGTGTAAGTGTGTGCACATATTTACTTACGGTGTTGGCGTCATATCGATTGAAGGGGGTGTGCTAAACGGCACATTAAAAATGTATGTCGGAGAAACAGCGTCGGCCTGATATTTTCGACCGTCGTAAGCCTACGGTAGAAATACGTTTGTCGGGTCGCTTCGCCGAACAGCAGATTATTCCTTCGGTCGCGATATTATCTCACCGTACTCGAGACACCGCGCCTAGTCGTGTATACAATTTACACAATAATTACTCCCGAATCGTGAAATGTTTACGGAGCAAACGAACGCTTTCCACGCGGTCGAGACAACGGTCTAGCGATTATGGAACCTAGAGACGGTCAAGATCGTATTATTTTTTCGTGTAGAATCTTAACTTTTTGAATGAAATCGAATCGGAACATGGTGACGTTATATATTTTGAAGAAGTCAGATGGTTTAGTAGAAGTGTGGCGCATCAACGATTTTTTGATCTACGATTGGAAATAGAAATGTTTATGGGAGTACAACTAATAATAAAACACCTTCTCACCGAATGCAGACCTACAGAAGAAGCCAAAATAAAACACAACATCCCAGAAAACCTACACACAAATCACTAGGACAAGACGAAAGGGCCAATAAACAACTCATTAAATTTATAGAAGAGATCGGTATGGAAAATCTATCATAAACAAATGTGGGTATAACAAGAAAATGTATATAAAACACACATTGTTTCTATTGTATAAATAATTTTAAGTAATAATAAATTAACTAATGTATTGTCAGCCAATGGCCAAGTAGCGGAGGCTTTATATGATAAAAAAAAAAAAAAAATGTTTATGAACGAAAAAAATCGAATCATTTTTGAACTATCAGATGAATCTTGGATTCTCGACTTGGAATTTTTAACAGATATAATAACATTTTTGAATGAATTGATTATAAAATTACAAGGCAAAGGAAAAAAATATTTTAAATATCGTAAATAATAATAAAAAAAAATAATAAAAAAATATTATTTTTAGCGCCGCGCCGTGTATAATATTACGTTTCAAACGAATCATGAATTTTTATTTAGACATAATGATATGGTACCGAAAGATCTTTGTAATACGTGCAGGTAAAAGTAATGTTCTACATTACCTGGGAACTTAATTTTATTGATTCGTATGACGCGCTAACTGTGAACGGTATTTCAGCACAAGTAAACAGACGGAGCACAAACGACGACCGGCCGTCAAACGGTGTCCGTCGGAAAACGTAACACGATCGCCAGGCCGTTTTTCTGAGAAATAGCGATGCGGCTCCAACGTGATTGATCAAAATAAAATCGTCGAAAACACCACCACAGGCATCAATCAATGTATGTTGCCCCGTGGCTTAATCTAGGTGTATAGTCACGGTCGACGAGGCCAGTGTTCGGATAAATTGTAACATTGTTGGATTACGATTTGAAAACAATTATACCGCCGGGACATAGTTTCGCTGTTTTCTACGAAACCTATGAGAAGAAAAACTACGATTTTTATGACACGTGTGTGTATATATATATATATATACACGTAAAGAAATCAAATAAAAACAAATATTTTCAGTTATTAATTACGTACTATACTGTAGCCGGTGCTTGTGCGCCTACGGTTCCACGAAACGAATAATTCGAAATGGGAAAAATGAAAAAAATTATATTAATATGCTGAAAATCAAATGAATAGATTTTCAACAAATTCATAGAGGAAATTATTACTTAAAATGCTAATTTACAATTGCGATATCACATTTAATCTGTTTTCTCGTCTATACTTTTTATTCTAACTCATATCATGTTGTAATAAAGAGAAATAATATTGAGATCTGTATACAAAAAAAAAAAAAATTAATTACTATCAAGACATTATTGAAATAGATTATCAATTTTTTTTTTCTTTTTTATTTAATACTTAAATTTTAAGTTGTCATTAATTGTTTTCATATAACTAGATAATTTATCGAATAATTGTATTCCTTTATAAACACAGAATACTTTTATTGAAGTAGTGTTTGGTTTAATTAAAGTTAAACTTCCAGTAGTCGAATTCCTAGTTAAAACTGTATAATTAGGTTTAAATTGTTTTTTTTTTTTTGTTTATCGATTTTTAGAATAGCTAGATATTATCAAATAATTGATCAATTTTCAATATTTTTACGTTTTTGAATAGATCTTCTGTGTGATTATTGTTACTATAAAGATGTGACGATGTTATTAGAAAAAATATTCTATGGGCCACATTTAATGGTTCTAATGCATTCGTATAATATGAGGCGGAATAAATATTTTATTTTTATTTTTAACATCTAGGATGTTACGCGATTCCTTAATATCACACGAGAACAGTTTGAACGTAACCGTAATTATTGTCAGATTGCTCTCGTTAGTGGTTCGATAGCGAAACAATGATTTTCGATAATAATTTCAAAACGGTTTTCGAATAATAAAAATACAAAATATATATTATATACATGTTATGTATCGCCGTCGACCGTTTCGTGAGACTAACCGTCGGTGCCGAACACAAAGGGAACGGCGAGAGACCTATTTAGGATAAAGAAATATAAAAATGCTTGAAAGTCCGTCCAAACGAGCTTGTGACCTTAGTGAAGGTATCGCGTTATCCGAATCCGACCTAAATGCAATAAGATATGATTTTCACGGAATTATCGGTCTGGGCGGGGGATCCCCCCCCGCTCCCCCGTCGTGGATCACACGGTTCCGTGCGTCATTTTCGACAAACCCGGTCGGTTTTGTGCGTTATCGCTCTGTCGCGGTCGCGTGTAGATTTACCGGGCACGGAAGACGGAAAAAACGGAATTATGGACGACAAAAAAAATAAAATAAATAAATCGAAAAGAAAAACCGTCTCGGAACCCATCGCTGTTGACGTGGAATAAAAAGAAAAAAGGAAAAAAAAAAAACTCTTCGACAGAACACCTGTCACACCGTGGCGGCGGCTAAATACGTTTTAATTATTTCACACGCGGTATAATATATTTTAAAGTCGAGTTTCGTTCACATCGATCGAAATCTAGGTCGGAACAAAAATTTTGAATTTTTTTTCGTACGATTTCGGATTCGTACACCAACAATGTGAACGTATAGATCCGTCATGTTTTCCGTGAATTAGTCGAAAATCAATAATGTGCATTGATCGATTACCATTATTAGTACGAATTTAAATTTTAACGTGATAAATATGTTGCACGTGCGTGAACGTGTGATTATTCATAGGCCTGAGAGCATAACGCATGTTCACCGAGATTAAAATATAAACAACGGCGGCGAGTCGATGTCACACGCGTCGAGAATATTATGTGAAAATACAATTTATTTTACAACTGTCGTTTTTAAATATTTTACGATTTTTTCTTTCACGCTTTAGTTTTTACTCTCTCTTCTCCGCCACCGTCGGTCGAGTAAACGTTTGGTCGACGTTCGGAAACGTCGAGGGAATTCGAATTTTCTTAACGTCCGTACACTCCGCGACGCGGTATAATCAACACGACGACCGTGCGAGCGTTGAAAAAGCCTTTGAAGTGTAAATCAACAACCGAATCGATAATATTCGCGGAACGGCAGAACGCATTTGACGGACGAGTGGAAAAAAATTCGCCGTCGACCGATTTAATCAATATTGATTATTATCGGTCGCCATGGAAACGAATTGTATGGACTGACGGATGGACGGACTGCAGTGACATAATAATGGGGCGTATAAGAATTCTATATGATTCGCGTGTACGGAAACCCTAACGGTTACGACACAGTATTTATATTATTATCGAGGGTAGAAATCGCAAAGATTAAAATCTCCCCCCTTGAAGTAAATAAGAAATCGCACAGGACTATATGGTACACTACTGCTGTACACACACTGTGGGTTTTTGAAAATTGAGTCGATTTCGGTAGGTACTTCTAACGGTAAATTCTTTTTCGATTTCGATTTCGATTTTGATTTAATATTCACAATACACTTCGGACTCGGTGCACGGGAACTAATAATTTACATAACATACGGGGTTCGTAGAAAAATTATTTTATTAGTTTTGATTATTATTATTATTAATATTATTTTATTATTGTGTTTTTACTTTTTTTTTTGTTCGTTAGAAACCTAATTTGTTTTAATTTTTCCTAGAAAACGTGTTATTTCACTAGATACGATCTACATAATATTATTATCATGGCTTACGGCAAAATATGGTGCCGACATTTTGAAACGTGCGATAAATGGTAATTTCTTTTGAGTTTAAACTAACGGTACAGTGCGATTTTCCCGAGATCAAAATTATTAAACGAGTTTGGATATTGTACACTGTACACTGCACGCTCTATACAGCGCACGAGCACTAATTATAAATTACCAAAAAAGTTTTGTTAGTTTTCCGCCCAAAGCCGGTACCTAGTCGGGCCAACTGATATAGTAATAATAATAATAATAATAATAATTAAAAACCGCTAATTCCGCTAACGACCCCTTTCGTTTTTAGTTAATTATGTTATGTATTACGTCAATTTATTTAATGAGCGCAGTGCGCATCGCTAAAACACGGCCCGTGTTACCCGAACGAAACGTCATTACAACGGCTGTGCGTCGGAAATAAACATAAAATATTATTTCAACGTTTAAAAAAGGTAATTTTTTCAGACATTTTTAGCTGCACGGTTTAACGTGGGTATTTGTTATAAAAAAAAAAAATAAAACGAAATAATTAAAACGGTGACTACACATGAAATGTAATCATATTTATACGTATGCTCGAGTACAATATGGTACAAAATAATCGTAACAGGAAAATCATATTTCCATTTTTTTTTTTGTTCGCAGGACACTATAAACCTCTGTACAGGTTTCATAAAATTTTACCTATGAGGGAGGGGTGTACCACAATCCTAGTGTGCGCGACGACACCGAAAACACGCAGACTGCAGGCACCCGGTGTGAAAGACGTTATAGGTGTGTTATTTCAAAAATAAAAGGAATCGAATGGAAGTGGACTGTATGGACTTACAGACAACATGTATAAATAGGAAAAAGGTATAGCGAATACGATTATCAAGATAATATATGGTAAACTACTAAAAATTCAAAAAAAGTTAGATTAATCGCTCTACAATTAAATACTGTATAAAGATACCCATGTAAATACTTTCATTATTAATACCAATAACTTTTGGTAATAAATGCTATACCTACGCACTTATAAATTTTCACGAAGACTTGTGTCGAAGCACATATTACTTCTGAACCACTATAATAATTATGAAGACGCTAATTAACAGATTGTTTTAGTTGATAGTATTATGAATGAAATATTTTTTTTTAAATACGTAAAATTGATCGAATATTATTTTACAAATAATGTAAACATATGTATTTACGATGAAATACGTAAAATTAAAATATATACCATGAACACCCTGCTATCCGGTGAAAAATAAAAACAAGCGTTACAATAATAATATTATGACTTGATGAAAAATAGCAAGCGAGGAGTTCTTGGTGGTGTTCTTATTGTGACATACAAAATTTATCAAAATTTACCGAATTCACAGAAAATTTACGTAAATTTTCCCTCTCTACGTTGAATGCAATTGGCTGATACTACCGAGAATATGAATAAATGTGCACAAAAAGTTAATACGACCTGACTCTGCCGGTTGTGGTCCAAGCACCCGGTGGTCTTTGGTGGAGTGGACGGAAAGTCTGGCTGTAGGAAACTTGCGACTGCGCGAAATCGGATCGGGCTCAAAACACGGCGACGGGTGAGCTACCAAGGGGCGAAAGAAATCGCCGGTGCGGACGCAAAGCAACAGGTCGAATGTATTCGAGTGCGGACGCACGGAAAAGGCGGAGAAACGGACGGACACCGCGGTCCCACACCGTCGCGTGGCGATGACTGACGAAAACCTTTATGAAACCAAAGGCACCGGGTGACCGAATGTCTTAAAGTCGAGAGAAGAAAACCGGTCTGACAGCCTCGTCGCGACGATCATTGACGCCAGTACCCGAAGACGATGTAATAACGGCGCCACCCGTAATTAGTAGGGAACGGATTTATATGTAAATACATATTTTTATTAAAACAAGATATTTAAGATTCGATAATAAATGTTCATGATTTAAATCATTCCTATTAAACTGGTGCTACTTTTATTTTACATATTTTCACATATTTTGATAAAATTACATTTTTTTACATATTTGTTTAATAAGTACCTACATATTTTGTACATATTTTAGTAATTTTTGATTTTTTCAACGATTTTCGACGACCAATCATTATTTTATTGGCCAAGTAGAGTAAATTACGAAAATGTACTTTTGTTCGTTAGTGATACAGTTCCTTATATGGTGAAGGCAGGGAAAGCATTAAATATTTTTCATCCAAAGCTAATACATTTTACATCATGTTTAGCCCAAGGTTTTCATCGTGTAACAGAGACAATCAGAGCAGAATACCCTATCATCGATTCTCTCATAGTTACTGTAAAAAACAATTTTTTGAAAGCGCCTAGTCGTACTACAATTATTTTTAAAGAATTATACCCTGATCTTTGTCTACCATCTGAGCCTATAATTACTGGGTGGAGCACATGGTTGGTAGCTGCTCAATATTATTTTGAACACTTTTCGAAAATACAAGAAATTATTTCAAAACTAGATCCAGAAACTTCTATCGCTATTGGAAAAGCTCAAAATATTATGCAAAATGAAACATTGAAAAATAATTCAATTTTCATCTCAGTGAATTTTAGTTTTATTGCACATACAATTACAAAATCAGAAACAAAAAATATGTCCTTAAATGATAGTATGCATATTGTTGAATCAGCGGTTGAAAAATTAAAACTCATAAGCGGACCAGTTGGAGATGTAGTAAAAAAAAATTGACGGTGTTACAAAAAAAAAAAAAAAAAAAATCCAGGCTACATTGATTTTAAAACAATCAGTGACATAATGAGTGGCAGACACCCTACGAAAAATTTGGAATTATCGCCTTCTGGTATTATGCGCTTTTACATAATACGTAATAAAATTAAAATTACGCATTTTTTTTGTTTGTAGAACAATTATTATGTCATAGAGCAAGTTCTTAGCTATTTAGAAACATATATTTGTCAATGCGCTGGTAAACGATACTGGCGCAAAATAATTATTTTTATCACAAAACGGGTATTATCGTAAGAAATGCGTCACTTAACAATTTATCGTCTTTGATTTCAAATCTGTCTATCTGTGCGAAAGATTAATGTCACCCAATTTATATTAGGTATTGTTATATAAACGTATAAACAAACGAGACGTAATGTTCCTTCCTTTGTACTCGTGTATTAGACAAATTGTTTACTATAGGCACGATAGGTACTGCAATATTATACTTGTATTTATACTTAGGATTTATACTTGGGAAATTGTAACTCTGTATTAATATTCAACAGTGTATGTAGATAATAGTTTAATAAAAAAAAAGCATAAGAATAGAAATTTAAAATATAGACTTTTGGCCGCGTAAAACGACGTTTCAGACCACTGTGAAACGCCGGGCCCCAGAACCGTAAGCCCACCTGACCCCCTGACCCCCCTTAAGGGGGGCCTTGCTAATACTACTACAACTACTACCACTAGTACTACTCACCCGGACGTCGCGGTCTGGTCGATCTCGGGCCACGACTGTCTGCGCCTGCAGAACGCCATCGGGTTCCGGGGCTGGGATATCTGACGGAACGAGCCGGTCCTCCGGGGCCCGCCGGACGCTCTCGGCCCGCCGCCGCCGCCGCCGTTGCCTTGCGGCGTGACGATCCGCGGTATGCAGCCCACGCTGCCCGTGCTCGCCGAGCGGCTGGACGACGCGGCCGCCGCGGTCACGGTCGCCTCGTCGCCGTCGGGCCCGGACTCTTTGGACAGCGAGAACCGCTTCGGGCTCAGGTTCAAGTTCGCCACGCTGCTGGTGACGATCTGATGGAGAGACGTGAAGAAGCTCATTTTGCCGCTGCGACCCCCGGTGCGTTATCACTTCATCCTGCGGACATAAAACAAAAAAATTTGAAAAAAAACGATGGTTTAGACCAGTGGTTCTCGACCTTTTAGATACTATTACAAGTGATGCCGACGATATCATTAATCGATATCGCTACATTAAAGTTTCTATTTGCTGTTCATCTAAGTTTTATCAAATAATCAATAAAAAAGAACGATAAACACTAACGATAAGCAATAGCCAAAAGTACTATAACAATAAGGTTCTCATGATATCATGTACCGCAAAGACCGGAATTTTATTGTACAATATTTTTTCCGTTTTTTCCGTCGATCTTCTATGTCGGTTGTCGAGTGTTACTAAGTTTATTTCGTTCACTTATGAAATAAATTAATGATTATGAGTGATTTGAAATTAGTACCAGTAGTTAGTTAATTTGTCGGGGGGGAGCTTGACATTTTCTCCTAATCTATTAACATAAGAAACATTTTTCAGAAACAAGCTTCCGTCTACTAGCTAGTTTACGTCAGTTAAGCTGAGGTGACATATTTATCTAAATAGATAATAATCAAAGGTAATAGACAAAAATAAAATCAATAAGTAAATAAACTATTGGCAACTACTACACTTTTTAATTTTTAAGTAAAAAATCTGTTATTTTCGACAAATGTATCAATAGTTTAATCGTCATTGATACATTTAGATATACATTTTTCTATGTACGAAATGTATTGAATATACTATACTGAATACACGGTGGAACGATTAGTAAAGTAAAATGAAGGAATAAAAACATTCCGATAGAGTTTGATAATGTTCTGGGGTGGGGAGGCTGAATGACTAGCAAATACCATTTTTTTAGTATTATTTTTTTACGAGTTTGTATATAGCCATTCTTATGAGACAAGTCACGTGTCTCAAACTAGAATAATATCGAATAATCGAGTTTTCAATTTGAGTGGCCTTTCGTATCAGTCGATTTTGGTTTATCGTCTCGAACCAAATATGACTACACACTCCAAAGGTTTATCGATTTAATATAATATTATCGATATTAAATGGCGTTCACGTCAAATCAAAGCGACAACATAGGGGACAAGTCAATTGGACATCGTGTCAATAATAACGTACGATCAGGCGCAGCGCCATTTCACCGCGGACTGAAACACTCGCGTACCGTTCCATCCCACGGCGAGACGGTATTCGAAATGAAATCATATTATTATCGAGTTGATACGAATTCGCTACAGTCGACGGGCGTATTGCACATAATAGTAAATATATATATATATATATATATATTACGATATATCCATTATCGTAAATAATATAATACATTTATAAAACATAATATATAGGTATATAATAGGTGTACACGTTGTGTGTTTGAAGGGCGTACAGTGTTTTAAGCCAACTCGTACACCCCCCACCGCCGCCACGCGTGCACGTAGAAATGTGTTTTACGTGTTTCTATAGTTATATACCATTATCCCGAGTCACCCCGCAGAGGTACATATTTTGATATCACGTGTCAGTTACACGCATACGCCGTCGAACGAATCGTTTGCAAACACGTTCACGTCGGTGTTGGTGAGTTGCGGCCCGTGTTTATAAAACTGCAGACGTACGAGTTGTGGCCACATTTTATTTATCGCTTAATGACATCAGCCTATCAGCGTTACCCAGAAGACACCACGACGAGGTGGCCAGATTGTCGTCTTCCAAAAATTTGTTTTTTTTTTTTTTTTGTTTTTTTTTTTTTTATGTAAAAACGGCAAAATCTATGGTTTTTTAGTGAATTTTTTTAGATTATTGGTTGGATGAAAACTTAAAACCTAATGATTTAACGAAATCGAACTGTTCTATTTATTTTTGTGCTAACTTAGTCGTTCTGTTGTCTTATATAAATGTTTCTTCTTTTTCATATATTTTCTTCGTTTTTATTCCATTAAATAAAAAATAAAAAAATAACGAAATTTGTAGCCTTCGTAGAGAACAATCGGCTTCGATTTTTCACTATTTACAAACTCCATGACGCACATATAATATAATATACTGTATAACACACTCGAGCAGAATAAATTTGTAGTGTTCGTAGCAGGGACTGGTACCTTTTTGTTTTTTCGGTTATAGTTCTGGTTCCGAAACTCAATTTTTTTATTTAAAGGTTCAGATTCTGGTTCCGGTTATTGACAAATTCAGAATAAGGATTAGGGTTAGGGTTCCGGTTTTATAGTGTTCCAAATGTTATTAAAAAAAAAAAAATTTTCTTGTATGACGTGTTTAATTTTTTGATAGGTACCAATACATAAAATAGTTGTACATGTGCTTAAAAAACATAGTAAACTATTTTGTTTTCTAAAAAATAGGGACATATAACTTCATCCCTTTTTTGGAACGGGTTAATATTTTCCAATTCTCTTAAAACTTTTCACACGTCGTTTTTATAAGTATTCAGATCAATTTAGATTGTATAATTAACAAATGTTCCAAGTTAAGTTTTAAGGACCACCCTAAAATGTATGTCGTTGGCTTTCACACAAGTTTTCCTCAGTGAGGCCCTGTAATTTTTCGATATAAATTTAAAAAAAATATATATATATAAATGTATGTATGTATGTGTGTATATATATTTATTTTTATTTTTGGGGGGGCTTTGACGAGCCATTAAGACTCTTAGCCGCCAAAATTACTTTCTTCCATCACTCTCTACCATATATGCCTGTTCCCGATCCACTCCAATTTTTTCTAATAATTTCTTGACGCTGTCCTTCTATCTTTTTCACGGTCTTCCCCTTGGTCCATTTCCACTTACTTAAATAGTGTATTTATATATACACTAGTTAATAATCGCAAGTAAATATTATCTGTGTTGCTTTAAATCAATAAATCAATCTATTCGGTCGTCAATAAAAAGAACTGGTAAGAAATAAATCCATTTTGACGTCAGTTTTAATTTCACCCCACGACCCACTCGTATAATTATTCGTTTAATTAATTATATCTGAACACGCTACATGAATGATACGCGCGCGGTGTAAATTGTAATTAAATACGTCATGTAAATAGACAACGGAATTTTCCCGGGCGCTCGTAACGAATAAACGAGAAAAATTTCAAATTGTTACAGTTGTTTCAACGTTTAACGATCCCTTTTGTACTATAAAACGCGAACTAAACGATACGATATCAGCTCAAACACGATTGGTTTAATACACGTATTATTTACAACGCAGATAACACATCGCACAGCCATTAATACGGTATGATGTGCGAAAGGAAAAAAAAAAGTTAACAATATGATATCGTACCCGAGAGTAAGAAGTATTGAAAAAAAAAATATCCGGATCACATTTATAATTTACTCGTTTATTACGGTTTTATGTATTGTGTTTTTTTTTGTTCACGCACATTACGTTTTTATTTCATATTTAAAATACGTTCGATCACCCTCGCGTACTGAAACGATTAAATAGGTACCTTACACGTGTTGTATACGTTGTGTATACCGCCTTAATGATGTAGGAAATAATCGGGTTTTTTTTTCAAAAACGTAAGGATTTTAGTAAAACGTTATTTTGAAAACACTCCCCCGTGTGCAAACGGTGTGATTTGACTCCGTATGTCGTGTATTCGACACTACGACGCAGAGGCGGCTTGTTAGAAGATTACCAGGACCAACTGCTAGTCCAAAAAGGGGGGGGTATCTAATACAAGTGGTACATCAATGTTTATACTTTGTACCTATTACAGTAATTAATCTACAGCAGAAAAGTTACTCATATTATATTTATAGAAAAGAAGATAGGTACCTATACAACCCACTTCTAATTACCAAACGAATAACGAAGTAAGTTATACGAATACCGTATATTAAGTAATAATAAAGCATAATATATCGTCTTTTTTTTTTTTTTTTTTTTTAAATGCGTACCGACTAATTTATGCATTGTACTTGTGAGAAGAACATAAAAAAACAATATCCAACAGCTTTATAAATTTGATAAGTGTGTGGGTGGTTTTTTGAAAAACTCAAGCTACCTCTGCTACGACGTATTTATTATGATGATCTATTGTTTTTACTCAATAAATATAGTAAGTACCTAATTACCGAAATAATATGATCTATAATATGATAATTAGTCGATATCTCGCGTATCGTATACAAATTTAATAAAAAAAAAAAAATTTAATCCAACGCAAACGTTGAATGTTTATACGAACAAATACCTTTAATTATATTTTGTGACTTAACCACGCGTATAGCATGCACTTTGGTATACGTTTTAATGCATTTGAATAGCTCTTTTTTCGGACGTCTAACCTCGTTAAAGATTAACAACGATAAGTGTGATATAATTCATTCAGGTCGTCACTCGTGGTTTTGAAACTAGAATTCAAGGTAAGTAATACCGTTTGATACATTTAATTTAATTTTTTTCAACGAAATATTTCTGTTGAACTCTGTTTGCGCGTACACACCTAATCTATTACGGTAAGACGAGCAGAAATGTGTTTTCTCGTTATAAATAGCCTAATTATTTAAATATCATTAAAAAAAATATATATTTTAAAAATATTCCAATTCTGTTCTTTGGTCCTCTTCGGGCGAAAGGATAATCCATGATATTAAATTGAGCACAATGTGTGAATAATAGGTGTGCTTCGTGCATTTAATTTATTTTGACACTACAACAGAGAAGATTTTCAAAGGTATTAAAAAACTCATTTGAAAACGTTCCGCGTTATTGTTTCGTCTGAGATACAACAAAATCCGTTATATGTGGATACACATACACTCAACATATTATGACATAAAATACTTTAAGTATTTTATGATATTGAAATAAGAACGCGTGGATAGAAATTGAAATTTATTATTCCAAATAGTGTTATATTGTAATAATGTATAAACTTTCGAGTAATTTGATAAAATAACTATATATATTGAAATAAAAATACACTTTGACTTTTTTCAAAGTTTTAACAAGGTAAGATGATACGCAACTTGTGATTCTCACAAAAAGTGTTAACCCCCCCTCAAAAAAAAATGATTTTAGGAGAATGTCCAATAATCATTCTAAACTAATATACCAGAAATATTTCACTCGATGCCTTACCTTTCCACTATAATCTAGAACCCTTGACACGAGTTAAAAGTAATACGTACTTTAATTTTTGTATTTGAGACAATTTATAGTAATATACGAGTATGTACTTCCGCATTTTAATTCCTTAGAAAATCGATGGACTTTTATTACTTAAAAGTGATATTTATATAAGTCTCCTTGTTTTAAGGAAAAAATAGTTATTAACTAAACGTGTCACCTTAACCATTTCAAATCGTTAAAAATATTCCAAACGAATTTCGTTCGTTTTCAAATTTTCTGTTTCATTTTTCTTTTCCCTTTTTTTTTTGTGTTTAAATTTGTACATTTATTACAAAGATTATAATAATTATCTAAGTTACAACGCTATGTCTCGAACAGCACTATACACTCAGATTTAAAAATGAAAACTGTTCAGGAAGAAGCAAAAGCGCAATATAAACGTTTCCATGACCGACTATCATCCAACAACAATCCTCTAATACGCAATCTTGCAGTCCAAACCATTCCAGACAGTCCACCTGGGCGTCTAAAACGTAGCTGGTGTCGTGACCTTCTTGAACCCCACGCTAAATTAAAATTAAAAAAAAAAATTAATAAAAAAAAAACAAAAACAAAATCTCATTAGTGAGTGTCATTGATGAATGGCTTCTCACGTCCCGCGTTTCATGTAAATATATATGTTTAAGTTAGTTCTAGTAGTATTAATGTACAATATATATATAACCACCCTCATCACATATACTCATTGTGCTTCTTAAGTATAGATTGTATATTTCAAATAAAGAAAAAAAAGTTACAACGCGGGATAGCATTAGTGAAACTGATCCGTGATTATTTAAACTCAAAAATAATATTGTCGTCGAAAAAATAAAAACAAATAAAATGTTTTTTTCTCCTTCTGTTCACGTAATCTATAATTATTATCCACAACTAATTGAATTCAAATATACCTGCGCGAAATTGTCACGAGTCGAATAATTGGCCTCTGTCGCGACGGCCACCGACTACGGAAAAGCGTTCGGACGTTAAAATAAAAACGAAATCGAATTAACCAACGACGTGAACCCATTAAAACACAGCGTAATCTGAAATAGTAATTGTGTCGGCATTAAGGTGGTTGACGTTTAATATTCGTGTGACATAAAACGAGTACCTACCTATTGTTTTAAACCGACGTGTCAACGTCATATTATGTATATGTATATATCTACACGATATGTACGTTGAAAACAAATTCCTATTATTTACAGATCGTTCTTGACTATTTAAACAGCGTCGAAAGCGTGACACGTGCAAAACTTGTTTTTCGTGTACATTTTTATTTTTTATTTGAATGTCTATTCGCTGGATCGCATCGTGTGATAATATGCGTATGAATAATTGATTTAAGTCTGAAACACAAACTTAAATATTGTAGAACGTTTTGCTGTACGCGAATATTGAATTACAATAATAACATACGAACGAACGAAAGTGGTGCAACGCGTGCTCGCCGAAAACGTTCGTAACTAGGTTTATAAATTAAAAAAAACAAAAAACAAAAAACAAAACGAGACAGAACGAAAGAAGAACACCGTACGTGAAAAAAAACTTGATGAGGAGTCGTTCGAAATTCCGTTTACACAAAATCGGTATGGTGCGAACGAGAAAAACAATTGGCGTCTATGAATTCCGTGAACCGTTAAAAATGAATAATAAATTAATAAAGGCACTCGGTTCGACGTTTCCAACGCCGAAGCTTTTTGAATTTTACCATACGAGTATTTGTGTTCGTCGTAACACACATTTTCTTGGATCGTATAAAACACTGCCTAATTGTAACAGACGACACAAACGATTCGGCTGCCGTACGAGAAATAAATTATATAGTATGATAGAAATGATGAAAAAAAAAAGAAAAAGTCTATTTTACGCAGAAATCGAAAATAATAACAAATAAAGTGAACGAAGAGTTAACGATATTATTATCATTATTATTATTATTATTATTATTTTTATTATTATTATTATTATCTTGTGGTGATCGTTTAAACGTGGATTCTACGTTTTTAAACCGTTCCCAATTAAATTTAGATAAAAATCGTTCGTCTGTGAATTTATCAATACGACTGGCGACCAAGTCTCTCATGTAAGTATAACAATTCATAATATCTTATATGTCTTAAATGCAATATGTATGAGCAGTTAGTTTACATTTAAGCATCAACACTAATGATAATGACGTAAATATGCATTGTTTAATATTTTATTCGTTGAACGTAAGCTGTATTTTTTGATTATACAATCATGCGACCGGAATCTTTATCACTATTATTTTTTTTTTATCCACAATAAATGTCGATCAATAAACAAAAGCGGTCAACATAGCTAATTTAGAAACTTAAATTTTAATCAATAAATATACACATTATATTATAAGTACCAGGAGAGCCGATCTCCGATCGTAAGATATCGTAGATCTCCGATCTATTTATTAGTAAATAAGGTGCGGTTATTTTACACTGTATTGTTTTTATGCAAAAAAAGTATGCTTATTTTTTTGTAAGTAGATTTTTGTTAATAAATAAAAAATGTTCAGAAAATTATAGCTTGCAAAAGTCACCCTTAATGTATAAACTTGATATGTTGTGTTTTGAAATTTTACTATTTTTTACTAATTTGTTTTCGGAAGTAATATTTGAAAAATAATATCTTAAAATGTCAAGCGAATTTTTTATCTTTGTATATTTATAAATTTATATTTTTTTAGGGTATTATGAAAAAAAATATCTTAAAGATTTTAAGGACGCTCTGGCCAATGAATTCCCCAACTAAGACATATACAGGTTGTTAGAGAAAAGCCTCAGGAATCAATGGTATGGGTCTTATAGTCGATTGTCGTTCAAAATTTTAGATATAAGGGTGCAAAGATAAATAAATATTGCATTAGTCTTATGGGGAGAATTCATGAAGTTAATTATTTTTACCATTAAATCGCGAATTCCCCAATGCAGATAGTGATAAACTGAAAGTTCAAAGCTTAAAGAATTTATTGGTACTTTCCGAATATGAGGTATACGTGGGAAATTTCGTGTAATTAAACGAAGAAAATTTTATAATTTATGATTTTAAAATAAATTTTTTCCATAAAATAATTTGTAAACTGCATTTAATAAAAAATATTAATATTTACTTGATAAGTATATACACGGAAGTTTGAATTTGAGTTTTGAATTTGTTCTTTTTGCAGTAGTACTGTTTAATAAAATGATTCATAAAATGTAAAATTAAAAGATATTTACCATTAAATTTGTGAATAGTATTTAAAAAATTAATTTTTTGAATTTTTAAAAGTATTATTTGTATCATTTAAATAGTTAAATGTGTATTATTTTTTTTATCACTCAACGACTGGCCGTCGGACACGCTGGGGGTCCGATGCAGGGAGAACCTGGGGGTCCAATGCAGGGAGAATCGAATTGTAGGTTACCAGAACCCAGTACGTCGCGTTGTCATCATCGCGGTCCCAAGAAAGGTTTTCCATTAGCAACGTATAAAGATATGAACTATCACGTCGCGAGACGGTGATATGGAATGGGAAGTTTGGACGGCCACGTCTAGCCGCCGTCCGTTGCCGTACCGCGAACCTCACCCACAGGTACTTTTACTGTATAAAGATTTTTTATGAAAACTCATAGAAATGAAATTTTCTTGAAATTTTGACCAAGTCCATTGGATTCCTGAGGTCGAAAACTCTTTACATATGAAATATGAGAAAAATCGTTAGAGCCGTTTTCGAGATGGCATGACTGGAAATAGGTTCATACAATTCCTTGCTCGTTTTATAGTATAAGATATAATATATTTATTTTTAATTGTACGTGTCCTGACTGTCAGTGATGATCAACGCGTCTTTAGCTAAAAATTACCGTTTAAATTTCGTTTGGACTTTACTTATAAATATGTTTAGGGGCACTAAGAAAGGATTTTCCGAAATTCGCATTTTAAAGAACAGCGACAACATAAAACGTTTGATTATAATCGCATTACGGTTTGATTGGTATTTCAGGTTATTGTTATTATTGTGGACATAGATACAGTAATTGGCTTGCACACAGTTACCACACCCATAGAGTAACTCTATTACAGTTTACTGACTCTATGGCAAAACTGTGGTCGTAAAAAATAAACAGATATTAATACTCAGATATTGAACGAGTATCCGTGGAAAATTAATATATCGTTATCATCAGGCTAATATTGAATGACAAAACGAATGAACATTACTATTGCACATCCGATATCCACGCACTACACGACAATCACATGTTTATACACTCAATTATGTCATAAAAATAACTGAAATCACTATCGATTATATAATTAATGATCGATTGAAAGAAGTTACGATTTGTATATGATTTGTAATTTGAGTTGTCTAAACTTGCGACCACGATAACAAGTACAAAAAGCATAATATAACATAATTATTATTTACGTTAAAAAAAACGAACCATATATAATCAATCATTAAAATGATAAGTTTAAAGTAAATATCAATCAAACATATTTGTTTATTATTTTTTTATTTTTTCTCCGATCGAATCTACGATAAAGCTACAAAATTCATATTATTTTACGTTTCATGTTTTTCTAATCATTAATAGTGCATATAATGGCATTTTGATACGTACACTAATTGACTCGAAGATATATTTAAACCGTTATATAATGTGAACGAATGACCGCGAACTTTAACTTGAATATATTATTAAATTTACTTAGGTACTTATTATTAATTTTTTTAAACTTTAACCCGAGGGCATTGGACAATAATTCATTTACTATTATAAATTTATTATTTTATAACAAGCAGCACACTTGAACACTTTTTTTTGTTTCAATTTAAACAATAATGTTTACTTTATTATATAAAAATTGATAGTTTATTTAGAAGTCACTCCCCACCCATAAAAATTATTTCAGGGACACTCTGGGTTTCGCTACGTCCACTATAATTGATAATTATTCGTAAAACATGAAGTTTTTTGATTTTTTTCAACCAGTTTCACGTGTGCTATAACCGAAATCTTATCGAGCTAATATTTAATAAAACTCTGAAAACTCGTCATATATTGATTTCAGAAATATCAAATACAAAAAATAAAATAATAAAACTCAAGTTTGAAAGAAAAATCCACAACCACGGATATAGTGCACGATATTATGCATCGTAATTAACAATTTAAAAAATTCACGGAGATTAATTAAAACAAAAATAAAAAAAAATAAATACTTAACACAATAAACTTGATTAAAACATATTAAAAGATTTTGTGTTCGTTTTTTCTACTTGAATAAAAAACAAAACGCATACCTTATTATTTGTTTACTCGCTATTGATTTTCATCGCGCATATTCTAATGTTGTTCTCGATATTAATTTATGCATAATAAGTTTTATTAAATGACGTGCGTTCAAACTTCAAAGTAAACGATTAATTAGTTTTACGTTGTTCAATTAATAATATTAGAATTTAATGTAATTGATTCACGTATGCGTATAATTGAAACGTACCTTCTCAAATCTAATGTAAGCTGTTCATTAATTATTGTCATGATTCAAAGCGAAGACCGTGGAATGGAAATGAGCCACGACGCATAACGTTTCCCGTCTTTTTTTAGATTAACCCCGTTCCACCGTCTTCCGGTCTGAAATTTAAATGATTTACCGTTTACAGCGATATTTCGCCGTGGGTCGATGCGTAAAACCATGGTTTTTCATTTCTGTATTGCGGAAAATCGACAAAATTCACACCAATCGATTGGCAATCAAATAATGTCGACTATTGAATGTTATAAGTTATAACTCGGGAAAGATAGAGTAAAAGTCCAAGTGTGAAAATAAATGTTATAAATATGATTTTCAATAGCGTGGTGATTAAAAGTTTCAAAAAATAACTACGAGTATTGGTATCACTGCGTACAACCATACAGTGTGCCCCACGAAACGGTGCGATTCAGTCGTGTCTAGTGTATACGTACATTTAAATTTGTTCACGTAGAAATTGCAGAATTGCATAAAGTTTTTTCCACGTACAATTAAAAACGACACATAAGATTGGATTCTAATGAAAACCTGATGTTTTGATGTTTCGTATCAACGCGTTTCTCAGTAATAATTGGTTTATCATTTCGTAGATATGATAAATACAAATTTTTTTTTTTATTTTCTTACGTGAATTTTCGGAAAAAAAGTAAACTCTTTCCTAGCGTTATGGTATAAACATGTGTTACTGTTTGAGAAAATAAATAATTTTGTTGATAAAAAACAGGAAAGCATTATTTTAATTAAATTTGTTTCCTAATTGTGTTTAAATTTTAAATAAAAAAAAAAAAAAAAAAAAAAATCGAATTTTTCAATTGAAGGGCTTGCTGCAACAACCATATAATCAATCCTTTGAAATCCATTCTTTGAAAATACCTATTCAAGACAATGTAAATTTAGTTTAAAAATTATTATTGATGCTAAAATCCTGTCAACGAAATATGTTTGAATTCCATACTTATTTATGCATACATCTTTGAACTTAGAATTGAAAAAAAAAATATTTGGTATTGAAATATTGTTAGTCAAATTTGTAGGAAATATGGATTTATCTGGTTGTTGCACCGAAAAGCACATTCTTTTTATTAATTCTTAAATAAAGTTAATTTTGCTGTTGACTATTGTAGCATATTTAATGCTTTTATTATATGCAGTGAATTCCGTTCAATGTGATCACTGGTTAATATAATCAACCGTTTATTAGAATCAGAAATGAAAATCGCAAACCAAATTGTATGTTACTAATGTTAATTGAACTTCTATTAGAATCACAAAGTACCGGATAATTAAATCACTTTTATGAACAATCTTATCGTTTTTATGGTATTTCAAACTGATTAATTTATAAAACCCATTTTTTTTAACTTATCCGTATGACAGTATATTGTTGTACATTATTACGTAAATTATCTTTGTGCGTCGTGTATTTGTGTCATTTAGTTAATTCAGTTCATGATCAGAGAATCAGACGTGTTTTTTGAAATGTCAACCCAACGAAAAGATTTAACAATAAAAGAAAAAAAGATTTACTCGTTCGTTATGATAAATTGGATAAATGTTCTCAAAGAGAGGCCGCATTAGCTCTGATTATATTTCCTCAACCAACGTTGAAGAACATTTTAAAAATCGTAAGGAAATTGCTGTACACGAAGTACAAAAATTTGCTTCTTTCTCGAAAACGAAACGGACAAAATGCCGTTATGATTATAATGAATATTAATTTAATTGCATTTAATTTGAGGCTATCATGGAAAGGAAATAAGTAGACAGTCAAGTAAAATCAAAATAGATAGCTTTTTTAATTTGTTTTAAATGTAATTTTATTTAATTTTAATTTTAATTCAAGCATAAATGTATACCTAAATATAGAACCATTAAATAAAAAATGCAAAAATGAATAATTTTATGTGTTATAAATTGTTAAATGTGTAATTAAAAATGTTACTGTATTAAAAGATTGAATTATGAAAAAAATGTTGTAAATGTTATAATATAAATATCAAATGACACCTTTTGCCTCTAATAAAGTAATCACAGTAACCCTGTGATTACTTTTTTGTAACACACAACTGAACATCAGTGCAGGAAATTACAAAACACGATAAATCCATTTCTTTAAATAACTCCATCACTATTGGTCGGAGTTAACTGGTTGTTGCGTCTGATTTTCAAGAACAAATTTTCTTCATACATTTTCGCAAAAAAATGAGTTTCGGGAAAAAGTGGGTTTATCTGATTGTTGCAGCAAACCCTTCAATTAAAAAATATACAAATTCTCCATAAAACATTCTGTACATGAATTGATCATGTTAATTTTTAATATTGACAAAAAAAAAAAATAATAATAAAAATTAAAATTAAACATAAACACGCATTATTGTCACCGCGAGATCACAATACAGATTATTTTTAATATGATATAATTTAAACGTTGGACCGTCGACGTTGTGCAAACACGAGTATTTTGAACTTGCTAGTGCAGTATTATTGTAGGAACTACGCCGTAAACATGATGCCATAAGTGGAAAGTTCATTTTTCCAAAATTTAATTTTATCTCTCTCTCTCCGGCCTACAGTCGTGTCGTCGTGATGTTCAAAAATCGTTTTCACGCTACGTTCACAGACGGCGGCTCGGCATGCGGTTCATCATTCGCGAAAGCCCAAGTCATAGGCAACAGCGAAATAACTCACGCGGGATAAAAACGTTTTCAATCGTGTAATAATATAACGTCGGCAACAAAAATCAGACGCGTGACTCTGACGAATATCCGCGTGTATACGACGCGCAACTGACGTTGGCGTTAGAACGTGTGCATGCCGTATAAATATGTAATCGTATATAAATATATAAATACAAATATAAATATATTTATTTAGTTATTTATTTATTTATATATTTTTATTGCATATCGCGAGCCCAGAGATCGAAGCGATTTAGAGTGTCGGCAAAAGATTTATTGGATCGTGTGCACACTGGAATAAAGTCGTTATTTTTCCGACCACACGTATTATATCATAGTGCGTATATATTATGATATTGGCGTGAGGGACGAGTGATAAATGATTAAACATATACGTATTATCACTCTGTACCGTGTAAACGCTTACGTGATGTAAAATACACAAAACGATTGAAGGTAGTACACAAATATGACCAGGGCCGGATTTAGGGTGGGGCTAATGGGGCTCTGTATAATAATAAAAAAATTATTAATTAATATTATTATTTTTATTAATATTTCAAGTTCATACTTTAATTCCTGTCTAATCAACCTGATGTTTTTTTTAGAAAAAATAAAACAAAATAATAAATTATCACTGATTATACATCAGTCACGTCATGCACACTGCGATAGTTATTAGCTCTAAATCACGAGTGAAGCGGAAGATCTATTGATTATACATGGTTTATGTTTTTCTGGAGACACTTTTTAGTGCTCTTAATTCTTTCAAACGTTTGATCCTACAACTTTATTGATAGGAAATCGCGTATTAATGGTGTTTTGAGGGTTTGCTTTTCTCTCTTCTCAGTAGTTTTTCCAAGCGTGAAAAAAAACAGCTGAAAACCGTGAATGACATTTTCAGTAGATAGATTTTAGTTATTTAGTCATAACTCAAAAGTAATGATGCTAGAAACTTGAAATTTTCGCTATATATTGATATGTTTCTAAATACATTACACACGTCTTTTTTTCTTTTTTTTTTTAATTTGAAATATTTTGTATTAAAAATAGATCCGCGAAAATACCTCGTTTTTAAATTGATTTTAATCAATATTTCTAATATTTGACAGAAAGTTGTGAAAATTGAATATGATCATATTCATATACTTAACTAAAGAAATTGAAGCGAATTTGAAAATCGTGACTTGAGATTTTTTTTTTTTATGGGTGTTTTAGTAAATTATTACCTATACGATGTTAACGGAATAGAATGTTTTATGCCTATCAATTTAATTTGAACATTCAAATGTGTACAACAATGATTACCAGGCCATCCAACCAATATTATACTTAGAACAAAGATAAAACAATATCTTTTGAATATTTTTTTGTCAACGAAAAAGGTTCCTTTATCAAACTACAAAACTTTAAACAGGTTTCGAAAAAATCTTACACGCGATAAGACTAAAAATGATAAACATAATATAAATGATGCATTCTAAATCTAAGCTAAGAAATGTTTAATAAATGAAATTATTTTTTAATTCAATACACCCATCTGCGTTATCTTGTCCACGGAACAAATAATACTCAATACCCATGGTACGAAGTATGTCCGGCTTTTTTAATGAACACATTTTATTGATTTACACATTGGAAATGAGAAAAATATACGACGACAATCCGATTTGAGTGGATTGAATCGTTCGCCTGATAGTTTACGCGACACATTTTATTTTTAAACGAACTTATAAAGTTTTAAAATATAAAAATCGACTACATAATAGTTCTAGTCACAACAATCAAAAGGAATCAAAATAATATCGTAAAATAATATTGGATATTTGATTGCTTATAAAAGCCGTTACTGTTTTTTATTTATTTATATATTTATTTATTTTAAAACTGTAGACCAGGGAATTTTTTACACTATACAAATATATCACGTTGTTTCAACGAACACTCTGAGTTTGTATTTGTTTGCGCGAAATAATTAAATGAACTGGTCGGACGCGGTGATATCACTGTTCGAGGTCACGGTCTATATATGCCATTGTTGATATTGTTAATTATTAAGTTAATTTTAACATCTGTTTTAATAGTATTTTCGTGCGATTGTGAATTATAAATATATTATAATCGATACGCTGTGCCGTAAACGTTGATACCCGTCTCCTTTATGTCCCCGGCCGCCGTGCGTGCTTTTTCTCGTCTATGTTCACCGCCCTACTAATTACGTGTTCGAGTATTTAATTATTATAAGTGTTGAGCCAAAAGGGCTGATTGTTATTTATATCCAGTTAACCAAGGGGCAAATCAATTGTTTAAATAATTTATAATTATCGTTACCTATCTGTAGTGTTGGGCCAGGAGAGCCTTAGTTTATTATTTTTGTTATTTATTTATTGAGCCAAGAAGCCTATTTAATTTAATTTAATTTTTGTATTTGAATCGATTTATTATTTTGTATTATAGAGTAACACGAGTTACCATAATTATTACAATCATCAATTTCATAGTTAATTTAGTTACCTTCCTCTAGTTTTAATAAGTACACACACATACAAATATACGCACGTCACACACCCAATCACAACATAGCTCAACTGTTTTGCCCAGCGAACCTGACCACTTCAGTCTGTTGAGCGATTTTCATCATTACAAAGTAATCAAATATCAACCAATAAGTCATAATTAGGGCTCGAATTTTAAAGCATAATAAATACCGAAAAAAGCACAAAATGTTGTAAAAAAGCAAAAATGAACCATATTTATTTTTTAAAAAGGCAAAAAAAAGCATGACTAAAAATTAACATTAATAATTAGTAATAATTTTATAAAACTGAATAAAAAAAATCAAAAAATTAATTTCAGTTAAAAAAACAATTAACTACCATGTATTTAGCTAGGTTTTCATTACTGAAACTGACTCTATTGTCCGATAGGATGTTTTTATAAATAGGAAACGAACGCTCTAAATCCACCGAAGTGATCGGTGCATGCTTCATACAAGAGGTTTCGTTTAAATCAAACCCGTGATATTTAATTTCGTTTGATGGAGCTCCACACAGTATAGTATCAATGTCCAGTAATTATGTCCTGCCTTTGTTTTTGAAAATAACTATAATCCAAATATCTATATTTATGTTATAAATTATTATTGCAGATTTTCACATTTCTCATTAAATAAACATTTTTTTTTTATTATTATAATATTATAGCATAAGAAACATAATATGAAAATTTCACAGCTAGGAAGACTGAAAAAGCAATAAAAAAGCAAAAAAAAGGATTTAAACAAAAACAAAAAGCAAAAAAAGCAAAAATAAATTCGTTTATTTGGTATCAGATTGATGTGAAACGAATTTATACATAAAAATTAGATTTCGATCTCATATATAAATATAGATAAAGCATATTTTGCTTTAAAATCCGAGCCCTAGTCATAATAATTATACATTCCACTACCATGACCAAATAGTAGATCAACCGCGGTCAACTTTTGGCGCAAACGGTATTTTTTATTAATTTTCACGTAAATCAATAGTTTTGTTAGCCGACTGGTGTCGTCGAGCGTCGATAATATTGAAATTCCGTGGGCTCTAAAGACGGACTACTGTATCGCATCGATCGATGTGTCGTAAACATTTCGAAAAGTAATCGGCCGCGGATACGGTCGAGTGAAAAACGTATATCGTTCGAAACGTCTCCGTGAACTATTGGTAATTCGAGTCGATGTTTAGTGCGTGAAACACAAACAACCGGAACGCGCGCACGGGATTTCGCGGGTTAATCAAATTTTACGATTTTTCATTTTTCTTCTAGTGTGACGATATTTCATTTTCCGGACAACGCGCTGCCGATTCACTGCGCACGGACCGGGAGGTAGAGATATTTTATACGTATATATATATATATATATATATATATATATATATATATATATATATATATATATATACGTATATATATATATATATATATATATATATATATATATATATTATACGTCGCGAAATACGCTGCAAAAGTTTCAGGTGTACGCCTCGGCCGATCGTAAACAACGTATCGGGCGGTAATAAATAAACGTATTCGCACGTCGAGTTCGGAAACGGTTTATTATTTTTTCGTTGCGAAATCTCGAAAAAAAAATAAAGGTGGTTTTCACTGCGCGCCGCCAGTCAGGGCGCTACGCGTTCGGAAACGATAAATAAATATCGCACACGCCATATTGTTTGTAATCGTTGAAAAAAAAAACAAAATCAAAAAAAAAAAACAAAAAAATTGCGCCCTTCGGGGCCCATAACTTAAACTACTGCTAGGTACATTAGGTGTAATATTCGCGATCGCCGCGCAGACAGAGTTCGTAACACACGCGTTTTCCGCGGTATCGTCGAAATGATATCATTACCATTTACCACACGTACACCTCTCGTTGTGATCAAACGTGAAACGCATCGACGGAACGCGGACTGAATGAGGGGGTTAAAACAATAGTGGTGTAAGTCACATTAATTGCAACTAGAGAAACAGAAGGTTATGTTTAACTATCTAACGTAAATTCCAGAGTGACATTATCGTAGTTATTTTTATTGATTTATTAGAGAACAAATACTTTATACGCTATCATTTTCACTCTATAATAATACACCATCGACGTTTTACCGACACGTTTTTTTTTTTTTTTTATTAGGTATTTAGTCATAAATCGAAAAGTATTGAAGCTAGAAATTTGAAAATTTTATCCACTATCAAATACATACTTTTTTATATTGGACAACATTTTCAGAACAATTATAGCACTTTTGACTTAAATATAGAACTTTTAATTTACCAAATTGTTTGAAAGTTTTTATGTAATATAATTTTAAATATTTGACAAAAAGTTCTGAAAATTTAATATGACCTTACTCATATACCTACCTAATTATCCTAACAAAAGTTCAAAAATCGTTAGTCAGGATTTTTTTTTATACACACTTTAATAAATTATCATACGATTTTTTTCGATTATTGTCTGATTTCTTTTAAGTTTTATTTGTGAATGAAATTAACTTTCAAATAAAATAAGTTTGGCGAACAAAAAATAGTCCCCCGTGTGCCCGGGATCTGTGGCCCGTCAACAATAAATTCATATCGTACTTTCAAAAAATTATATGTGTAAATATAGTGTATTGAATTTAAATAGGTAATTCAGGAGGGGCGAAGAGGAAATCGCTGGCACGTTACTAAGTAACTATAGTCTTAAAATATGTTATAAGTTATAACATTACATTATAATCATCGTGAAAACGAAAGAATAAATTAACTCATATAGTCAGATTTGTTTTTAGTTATCATGACTGAATTTAGTTCAATGACTGAAGCGAATTTGAGTAACATTCAATTTTTGAATCAATCAAACCTTGTGACGGAGAATACGAGTATGTCTTCTGAAAATGAATCATCTAAGGTAATTATGATTGATTAAAGTTTTTTTTTTTTTTCTGGTAATATATTTTACATTTAGTTTCATATTGTTATTTTATGTTTATAAGTTCAATTTCTAAAAATAATCAAATAATTAAACTTTAAATAGCTTTTAATTGATACATTTTAACTTTAATTTTGAAAGTTTTTGTGAAATATTCCTTAAATATCACTTTATGCTCTTTTTGTCTTCTTTTTTTTTGTTGGTACTGTTTATATTTTTAATTTTTTTCTTCATAATATTAATAATTTAAAATGATGTAAATATTATAACATTTTAAATAGATTATGTATTTTTGGTTTCATAACATTAATGTTTAGAGCTCTTTGGACAAATCTCATTTACAGAAAAGATAGTTACATAAAGCATTAACTCAGGTTGATAATTTAGGAATTTTCATATTTCAAATATTAGTAGTTAATTAATTATCATTAATCTTTGGGAGAATTACTTAATAATTGTATGAATAATTCATACTACCCATATATTATTTATGCAAATTATTTCTATAAATATTAAGTATAGCTCCAACTTTTTGTTTTTTTTTTTTTTGTTTTATGTATTTACTGTAATATAAACTATACTTGTTTAAAAAAAATGGTTTCTGAAAATACAATATTTTACTATCAACTAGTAAAATTGAAAAATATAACGTTGTGTACATTGTTTGTAAATTCCTGTAAAAGTTATAGATCTCGTAAACTAATATTATTAAAATATAATATAGGTATAATAAAAGTTTATGGTGACTCGAATTCATAAATTAATTTTTCTTTTCATTATTTATATTTTATATTGAGATAGGGCACTTATACATGATCATACTCATACACTTCTCAAAAAAATTTTGAAAATCGTGACTCGGGATTTTTTTCTGCAAGCGTTTACATAAATAATTATACGATTTTTACGTAACAAACTACTTTTACGTCAATTTTAAATTTTAATTATTTATTGAAAGAAATTGTTCATCCTAACGGTATATCTCAATTCTAAAGCTTTGTCCAGAATCGTTTTACTAAAGGGACGGTGCCTATAGGCACACCCAAATGCTCAAAAACATACTGGATTTGTTGTATATTAGTGGCTTTAAATACAAACTGGTCTTTTATTTTAAATAATTGAAAACAAGTTTAGAACTTATATAGTTTAAGACATAGTACTACTGCATAGAAAAGTGTGGCAAATTTAGGTAGGTACAATTCTACATAAAACCTTGATTTTTCTCATGGTTAAGGTTTCATAATGACTAATTATATAAATTATTATCTGTTCCCATCAAACAAATTGAGAATAAACCGCACCTAAATTCCCCAAAATCATAATTTTTTTTTTTTACTGAATTCAAATTTTAACCAATCAAACTTATTAAATTTAAAAATTAATTTGGAGGTTATATAATAGAATAAATATGCTCAAGTATGTTAAATTTAGGCACACTTCATAGACTTTGTTTTTACTTTATCTATTATAAAAACTAGTCCTTATTGTAAGATAATAATGAAAGTAAAATTCTACAATTAATTATTTAATACTTCATCTGTTATTATTATTACATAAAACAATACTTAAAGTTATATAAATAAATATGTTCTAAAACATTTTTTCAATTTTTTTCAATTTTTAAATTGTATGTATTTAATATTCCTGTGTATTTTATTTTCAGGCTTTAGATAAAAATTTCGATTCCATGTCAAATCAGTATTTGACTTTGTTTGAAAAAAACAATAATACAAAAACTGGATACGAAGATTTTTGTATAATGAAAGGGAGTATAAAACTCTTGCCGTTGCAAGATTTTGATTTTATTGGTAAACATGTAATATGTCTAAAATGTTGCAAGAAGTTCGCTTCTAAAATGGTATATAAGGCCCATGTAGGTACTACTATATGTGTTAGAACCTACGATGGCCCAAATCTAACATACCTTAAGTATAAAAATAAAAACGGAAGACGAGGTTTAATTGGCCACGATGAAAACAAGGATTTGTTAAATCCTGAAATGTTAAATACGTTTCAAACCCGCAATAAATGTTATGCAAATGTAGTACATCAACGTTACGAAGTTAAAGAAAAACGTGGGATTAGTCCCTCTAAGAGTGATGAACCTGCTGTAAAAAAAGCAAGAGGAAGGCCTCGAAATAATAATGTTCTTGAAGCTGCACCACCCAGTGGTGAGCCAAGAAAACGAGGTCGTCAAAGTTACAAAGTTAATGAAAAACGTGGGATTAGTCCCTCTAAGAGTGATGAACCTGCTGTTAAAAAAGCAAGAGGAAGGCCTCGAAAAAATAGTGTTCTTGAACCTGGACCACCAGTGGTGGTCCAGAAAACGCCAAGAAAACGAGGTCGTCCCAAAAAGTGTATTTCAAAGTCTGTTGATGGTCTTAGTGAACCAGACAATAGTTCAACTAACGATCTTAAAAGTTTCCTTGATAAGCAAACAATATTTATGTACAATTTGCTGAATCAAATTTAAAATGTATAAAAATTATAAAAAACACATTAATGTGCATAGAAAAATGGAAAACCAATTACTTTCTATGATTTTTGATGTAAGCATAATTTGTTGTTTGTTGCAAACAGTTTAATTGCCTGAGATCATATTATGCTCAAATCAAAAATCATGTAAATTGTTATTTTTTTTTTTTTTTTATTATTTGTGTTGATTTCGTGCCATGCATTTACTTTTTATGTGTATAATTATTGCGAAATCAATGTACCTTGTTTAAATTGTTAAAATTGTACTTCGTTTACCATGTTTAAATTATTTAATTTTTTTAAATGTACTGTATTTATTGTTTTTGAATTTTGCTATCAATAAAAAATTATAAATTGATTGGAAATATTTTACCTTTTGTATGTTTAAACTTTAAATGACAATTGATTTGGTTTCATAACACGGAACAAAGACAAGGTTACTAAAGGAAAGTTACAAGGAAAGAAACAATTGCATACATTTTTCAGGATTTTAGTTATTATTATAGAGTTAACATTACATTTTAGATTCTGAGTGAAGCGAAGGATCTTATGGTTTTACAATGATGTTTATTTTTTTATTTTTTTTTTTTCTGTAAACACTTTTTCGTATAGAAATCCTTGTCCAAAAGTTGCGTCCAGCAACTTTTTAGATTTGAAATTGAACTGAGATGGTACTTTAGAGAGGTAATTTTTCCAAAATCTCAATAGTTTTTCCAGTAATCAAGAATAACGATCGAAAAACTGAGTAAAAACGGTAAAATCGGTAAAAATCCACCGTAAACGAGATTTTCACTGTTCAGATTTCAGGTATTTAGTCATAAATCGAAAAGTATTGAAGCTAGAAACTTGAAAATTTTATCCAATATTAAATACATACTTTTTTATATTGGACAACATTTTCAGAACAATTATAGCACTTTTGACTTAAATATAGAACTTTTAATTTACCAAATTGTTTGAAAGTTTTTTTGTAATATAATTTTAAATATTTGACAAAAAGTTCTGAAAATTTAATATGACCTTACTCATATACCTACCTAATTATCCTAACAAAAATTCAAAAATCGTGAGTCAGGATTTTTTTTTATACACACTTTAATAAATTATTATAACTCACCAAAAATTATACAAATAACCGTAAAATACGTAAACAGTATTTAAATAATAATATATTATATTTCACTGAAGCTTTGCTCAGAATCGTTGGAACAAATGCACTTTACCACGCCCCTCACGAATTTCGATTTTTTTTTTTTTTTTAAGACGTGTTTATTAACGCTGATTTCGGAACTGTTTTAATTTTTTTGCGGAAACCATTATTTTGGAAGTTATAGCCTTCCAAAGTTTGCGATTTTTTGTTTATACGCATTCGCGCCACACTACTTCCGCGCGTATAATAATTATTAAAAAGAAAAATCCTTTTTTTTTATAGATTGTTTGCGCTGTTTTGACATTGAGCGTCGCTTCGCTCCGCAGCTACGTTCGCTTTGCTCACTTCGCAAAACTCCCCTCACTTGCTCCGCAAGCTCGTGTCGCGCCCCGAGCGCTTCGCGCTCGTCATTCAAATCGATATCAACCCTCGACTTGCTGTGCAACGTGGGGACATTTCGGCTTAATAATCGACTTGTTATGCAACGTGGGGACATCGTAGTATACTCCCCCCTAACACAAAAACAAATTCTCCTCGATGGGGGAAATGTGGAAATATAGTGAAATTATTGAGCATGAAAAAACTCACATTAAAAAAAAAAAAAAATTAAAAAATGTCAATTTTTGGTATTTTAAAGTAAAAAAAAAAGCCGATAAGATAATGGTGGTGGAAGTGGGATACACGATATGTATTGATAGATTAGGCATTATAGGATAGATTAGGACATTATTTTATATTATAAAAAAAAAAAACGATTCTGAACGAAGATGAATTGTCAGTGAATAATATGTTTATAGTAAATCGTAATTTAACGCCTGAAATTGAAATTTTAATACAATTTAATTAATTAATAACAATGAATTACCCTCGTATTTTTTACAATTATGGTAAGCCGAACTTAGGGCCAACCTTGTATTAAAATTTCAATTGTTAACTTCCAATAAAAAATTTTTTATGAATTTTTACCTACAAAATACATAGCAAATATACATGATTTTGACGAATTTTGTCAATATTAGCACTTATAAACTCTTATAAAAAAATTTTGTGCCTATGTATTTTTATAATTTTTGAATGGGAGTTAGAACAACTTATGTGGACCCTTCTATTAAATTTTCAAGTATTTCGTCCGAGCTACATTTTTTTTATCAACATTTATAAAAAAAAAAATAAAAAAAATCGAATATTTCAAATGCCTATAAATTGATTAAAAATGATTGAAATCTTTTGAAAATAAAATTATATAAAGAAAATGCCATTATAAACAACTGATAAAATTTTCAAGTTTCTACAACTTATACTTTTTGAAAAAAAAACAAATAGCAAAAATCGTTTGAGGCTAAACCCTTGTTTAACGTGTTTTTGTAAAAATTTAAATTTCAAACACTCATAAAATTTTTTTGTCTGAATCCGGTAGAGTTTTTTTTGCAGATAATTGAAGAAAAGCTAATGAAAAACCTTGTACCAAATTTTCAAAACTTAGTTATAAAAGAAAAAAATTTTACGATTTTTCAACAACAAAATTATTTGCAAATTTTCGCAATTTTTACATATTTCGTATAAATTGGAGCTTTGAGCACTTATAAAAAAAAATTGTGACTTACGATTTTGGATTTTTTTTTTATCAGTTATGGAGCAACTTATAAGAAACCTTGTATTAAATTTTCAAGATTTTCTGGCAAAAAAAAAAAATTTTATCGTTATTTTAAAAAAAAATACTTAAAAAAATTGAAAATTTCAATTGTCTATAATTAGCTCAATAAAAGTCAAAATACTTTGAAAATTTAACGGTGTATAGAGAACGCTAATCTAAACATTTGGTGAAAATTTCAAGTATTTACATCGATTAGTTTTTGAGTTATAGCAAAATAAAAAATTTAATTTTGTCGAAAACTGGTTTTGCGTAAAATATACCGTTTTTCCCTCATTTTTTAAGGGTTTTTCCCGGCGCGTTAAAAAAATATTGAAAATTTTTAACTTTTGACCCCCCAAAGTACCAACTAGATTCAATTTCCTTTCAGAAAAGTTGCTCTATAAGGCAATCGAAGCATTTTTACTGCCCCAAATCGTGTCGACAGACACAAAAATAAAAAAAAAAAAAAAAAAAAAAAAAACACATCATTGTAAAATCAATACATTCTTCACTCCGTTCAGAATCTAACACGTGTTTTGGGAAAATCGATCTTTTTTAACTTTTTTGCCCATAACTTCCAAAAGAAGTTTGACCGACTTTTTTTGAAAGCACCACCAAATTAAGCATGTAAAAATAAACATTAATGAAAAAAAAAAAATCCCAAAAAACGCTTGGGAGCTAAACTGCATTTATGCCTCAGTTCTATTACCTTTTGAAAGTCTATCTTAATAGTAATCTTAATAATAACAAAATAAAATAATAATACATATAATTAATAATAGGCGACAATCCAATACGAAAACGTAAGAAAGCAAAGTATACAGCGTTTGGCGCATGCATGCGCGTAAATGCGTTAAATCGTACGCGCTCCGCATATTATAATTATACGCGCGGAAGTAGTGTGGCGCGCATGCGTATAAACATAAAATCGCAAACTTTGGAAGGCTATAACTTCCAAAATAATGGTTTCCGCAAAAAAATTAAAACAGTTCCGAAATCAAAATTAATAAACACGTCTTTTTTAAAAAAAAAAATCGAAATTCGTGAGGGGCGTGGTAAAGTGCACTTTAGCCGAATCGTTTTATACTAAAGAAATGAGTCATCATTTCTTTAAAACTTAATACATTCATCACCAATATCTTGTCCGAGGATCGAAGGGTCGAAGGACGAACTTGTACCACCATCATCTCACTTACCAGCCTTTTAAATATGTCGTCATCCCTGAAATATGCATTTATATGCAAAATAAACTTTTTTCTGTGCATTACCTTTTACACAAATCGTCCACATTTCTTACTGTCATCGAACTGCATACACTCATTACACATATGTAAATGCATACAAATCCGGACTCTAATTATGACGTTTGCTGTTTCGGTCAAAACGATTAAAAACGATAATAACAAATAATAACAAATACAATTAATAATAATCGTCATACCACAAACAGGGGGTCTATTCTTGAAATTTTTCCGTGTACGGATGGGTTCGGTTACCTATGTGGAAAAGTTCCGATCAATTCATCCGAATGGGGTTATGGCATTCGGAAACGTATTTCCGAATACAAATAAACACATTATCATGTTACTGTCCTATAATTGTAGTCGTTAATTAAACCACTTTAATTAATATATGATTACTATAACTGCGTATTAACTATAAAAATAATTTATTATTTTTTTCATTAATTATGTACAGCAAATTAAAATATAGGAAAGTAACAAAATAATTGATAAAACAAATCAATAACCGTGGTTTTTGACAATATTTTAGCTGATGTTAATAAATAATACATTTTTTATCCAAATAATATTGTACATACCTACTTATCTTGTAATGTTTATAAAGTTTAAAGTTTCAACATTAAACATTGAGACAGATATTTAATATATTAACACAAGTCAAATCAGATAATTAATTGTATCATAGTTAAAAATATTGTTGCTAAACCAAAAATTACCGAGGGAAAGTACGTAGGTAATAAAAGACTTGCGATCATAGAAAAGAGATTAAATATTCTTGCGATACATAATATACCGTCGTTGTTTGTTGCGTTAAAATAAACAATGAGATTGTATATTTTAGTAGTGTTACCAACCTAATTCATACGATATAATAAACCATTTGGACAAATTTCCGTGTATATGGAAAGTTTTTCGTATACGGATAGTTTTATTTCAAGAATACTATTTTTCGTCCGTACACGGAAATCTATCGTGTGGATTGTTCGTATACGGATCCGATCCGAATGGTTTCAAGAATAGACCCCCAGAGCCGTAGCACGTCGTACGTTTTTTGTGTGAATAGTTATTTGTATTTCGTCGTAGCTGAAAACGAGTTCGAGGAAAATTTGTTTTGCATCACAATGTGTCAGTGTACAGCACGCGAAATTCGATTTGGTAAATATTTAAAGAGTGCATTTTTTTTTGTATTTTAACACGAACGAATGTTTTTATTAAATATTACCGTAACAAAAGTCGTATTCATTTTATTTTAATAATCGATCACTTATTGTCATCGATGTTTTCACGAATATTCAAACTTTTTTTTTCTATTTGAACTAATTTCAGGATAGTTATTGCAATCGGTTTGAAAAAAAGACGTCCTTCGCACCAAAGGGTTTCTTCGGTCCTCAGATAAGATAATAGGAGTGGGAGTATTGAATTTAAAAGAAACAATTGATCGTTTAAATATTTTACTACCTATTTTTAGTTTAGTGGTCTATTGTTTTTTTTTTTTTTTATCAAATCTGTCCACAGTCTGTGTGACAAAAGAGGATTTTTTTTTTTACCGAAACATTTAAAATATGTTTTTCTATTTACATATATCTCAGAGTCCATAATGATTCGATGGTCCAACAATTTTTAACACACATTTTTAAGTTGAAAATTGATACAAATAAAGTGTATTCCGTAAAAATCGTATGATAATTTACTTAAACGCCTATTAAAAAAAAATCACAATTTTTAAAATTGTTTTAATATCGTTAATTTAGTATATGAGTTTGATTGTATTACATTCTCAGAACTTTTTGTCGAGTATTAACAATGTATTTAGAGATACATATAAGAGATAAAATACGGTATTTTGAGTTCTACTTTTAGCCAGAAAATTTCAATTCGTTTTTTTTTTTTTTGAAAGTTTCTTGAAGTAATTTTTTAGTATGTATCAGTATGTAATTATTTTTATTTTTATTATTTTGAAAGTTTGCTTTTTTCTTCGATAATCGTGAGACTACTATAGGTAATTTTTTTTTATTTTTTTGTATTCATACATTAATTTTTACCTTTCAAACGATCTGTTCAAATTTTTTACACAAATTTGATTTTTTCGAGAAATTTAAAAACTGTATGATCATGCTGAGTCAGGTCCGAATACTTTGTCTAATGAGTTGTGTATATTTGTGTTTAGGTTGTGACTAATATCAAATAATAACTTATTTTCATTTTTATATTAGATCAAATATGTTATGGTTCCCCTTTATTTAACTTTGCTTCTTTATCCATAATATGAGGAATAAATACTGTTATTGATCTGGAATTTGTCATTCAACACCGTCTTGACAAAGAATGATTTATATGTATTACATTATTGTTTATACTATAAACACGATAGCGATTTTTCAAAGATTATTTATCAGACGGACGTATTCGGTCAACTGTGTGTCGAATCCATAGTCAAACTGATAATTGCAATTAATAATCGACCAATAATATAGTTTATGCAGAAACCCCTAAATATTCAACATACTCGTGACTAGTGTTTTTTCATTGTTTACATTCGATTTTATTTTGCGTATTCTGTCCACCAGAATGCCTCCATAGTAATATAATTATATTTAGATTCTATAGGTAAATAATTAAAATCGTGAAGTTTTTAAAATAACTCGTCTGATTGTTACACAATGTTATTTCTTCAGACTTTTCCAATTATCCATGTGGTATTCATTGATTTATAATAATGCAATTTATTTCAGACTTCAGAAAAATTAAATTAATGTCTATTTAATACTATGGTGTTGAGTGTCCAAAAGTGTAAAAGTTAATTATTACCAGTTTATTAAAGTTTATTTTTTAGTTATCAACAGAATTACTCGCTGAACTATAAAATATTATAATTATCTTGGGACTTAATGTATATAATTTGAATAATAACTCTGTGAAACAATACTAACGTCTAGGTATAGGTTTTCCGGTCAAGTTAGGTTCCAGATTTTAAAGGGAAAACGCTCCGATATCATTTATTTGAGGTTTTTATTTCATAAATATTTATTATTATTATTATTATTATTATTATTATTATCAGGTGTGGGATACGAGTAATAGATAAGTTTTTGAAACATTCAACACTGGCAACTGTCAAAATGTAGTGCAGCCGAGTGGTTTTTGGTAATATTAATGATACAATTCCAAAAATTAATATTCAATCAACACGTATGTTTCGGAATAAAATTTTTTTTTGTTTTACTTTTTACCTTTGAATGAATGTACACTATATTTATTAAAACGAACGCCGTGTAGACTAAAGCGCATTGTACGATGTAATTAAATACGACGCGAGTAAATACATAACAACGTTTCTTACGTTATTCATCACACATGAATAATTACAATTAATACTAAACTCAACCCGTCGTTGATATGCACACGTGAGAGCAACGCTTACACTGCAAATTAAATTTCGAATTTCAGTCTTAAAGACGTTATTACTTTATTTCATACTATTAATATGACCTTCAGAAGATGTGTTTACGATTCAAAAAAAAAAAAAAAAAAACAATTTATCGAACTGTTGGTATTTCTCAAAAAGTAATCGTTTTACGAAGTTGACAGTACCGAGCAATGCAATGTAGCGTCTCCGTGTCGTATTTATAGGTTAGGTTATCTTCACTATCACAAAATAACCAACAAAATCTTGGAATTTTAAGTTTTGAATGTGAATTTTTAAATACTCGAGACTTTGAAGATGTGATCCGAACATTTGCAAATGAAAAAAGCTAGAAAAAAAAATTATGTTTTGATGAAGAGAATAAACAAGCTGATAGTTGCGACGATGACAGTGTCTAAATTTATGATAATTTATTTGACAGATTCAAAGTGTTCAATTCAATATGGTTTTGTATTAAATCTTATTTATATTCATTTATAAAATAATTAAACATATTGTGTTATTTGTAGTACTCCATCCCCCCTAATTTTGGATAAAGACTATATATAATAGAAAACAATAATCTTTTGTATGTTTTATTGATGTTACTTATATTTATAAAGTAATTAATTGGGTCCATCCGAATCATTTGATTACGGCCTCCAAAGTTCACTTCACGAATATTATTCATAGTACATTGAAAATACATTTTACTTTTTGATAAAGGGTAAACATGTTTATGCGTAGCACGTATTTCCACGTACGATTTGATGTTTTGAATCGATCGAGAATATTTCGCAATATATACTTCACTGTTTCGCAGATGGAATTCGTGAATGTTTATATATTGATAATGGAAACAGTTCGGTACGGACACATCTTGCAACTTCGAGATTCTCTAAAAACGATTGGGTTGACATTAAACTATTATGAACGATATAACGAGGAATACGTTATCGAGCCAATCATTGTTTTTGAAAGAAAGGGATTTCTTCCGCATTTCCACTACAGATATGTAGTGATGATATTATGTAAATGATTGAGATCGAAACATTTTTATTTTATTTTTTGATACGATTTAAAGTATTATAGCTGTTATAATATCGTGCAAACAGTCAAAACCAGTCGTTTTATATTTTATCGTTGAAAATAAATCCACTCGCTGCATATGCTTTGGTACTCGACTTGTACAATACGTATTCAAAACTAAAAAAAAAAAAAAAATTAATTCGAAGCGATAATGGATTTAATACACTGTAGTGGGTAGATCACTTGAACGGTTTTATCAAAGCTACATGTTCGATGTTATATTTACACGCGCATCGGTCGGGTACTCGGAGTACAAAAACCATGTGTCATTATTTTTAATTCGAAATTAAAAAAAAAAAAATGAATCGTATCGCACTGAAAACTGTTACGAGCACTGAGCATATTTTCCTCTTCCGACATTACGACAAAACTACTATCGATCGAACCTATTCCGCGAACAACCAATCTTCGCACTTGAGTTGCTGGATCGGAAAAATTGACTCTTCGAAAAACCGACGTGATAAAATGTTTGTTTAACCGACGACGAGAACTTTTTGAAACGTTTGGACCATTCGTTTTACGAAAAACACGTTTCAATTGGGAATCAAGTGCCAAACTAAAATCACCGCGTCTTAGTTGATCTGATATAATATTAACACCAGTGGCGTAGCCAGAGGGTGGGCCAGAGAGGCCATGCCCCCCCCCCATAGGCCGTGTTTTTTTATTATTGTTTTTATATCAGTACGTCCATAGAGTATAAAAAAAAGTAGAAATGTTATTCATTATCACGATTTAAGATAGTCTCCTTCAATGGTGTTTATTATCTATAGCTGCGCTGTGTGATACAAACGTGAGTGTATCACCACTTACCAACACGAAACAGTAAACACGTCTCAATGTTACCATAGTTTTGTCTAGGCGATCAGCAGAGAATTTTATATAAAATTTTATAGTATTAGATGTTCCTTGCGGTAACCGACCGCGATCACGTTTCCCTACCCACCACATTCCGCCGGCTTATCACATTCACACTGCCAGCTTATCACGCCACCGAACGTTACGGCTAGCTAGCTAGCAATTATTTGCTACTCTGCCTGTAACATCCGCTACTCCAGAACGTACATTTTCAGTTCTAAAAAGACTGAAAATATATTTAAGAGCTATAATGAATGAAGAAAGGTTGAATGGTTTGGCCTTAGCTACAATAAACAAATATGTATTGGAATATGACAACGTAGAAAAAGAAATCATGTCTGCATTTATAAATAAATCTTCTAGGAGGATGAAAGTTATAGATTGGACATAATATTAAAAATATTTACCGTATATTTATTAAGTTGTTTGCAATAAATTATTATAAATACAAAGTTGTTAAATATTTTATTAATTTCAGCCGTATGTATTTAGTATTATATGTGGTCACATAATAAGTATACGAATTATCTCAATTATGTTTTATAATGAAAACAGTACAAATTTAATTTGTTAAGATTTTTTTGTTGCCCCCCCCCCTTTTAGAAATTCTGGCTACGCCACTGATTAACACTAATGTGCTCTTGAGTCCGATTCTTTTATTACATCCGCTCGCATTATATATGAATCACGGCGTAAACGACTGATAGGACGATGCGTCTTGCCGACGAGCACCCTTTCTTAGCCTATAGCAACTCATCGTGTAATTGATATTTTTATTTAGTGCTTGTACATTTAAATTTTTTTTTTTTTTACAAACGGGTCTTTCCATAATTGAGTAGCGAATAGTTAAGTTGGATTTTGAGTTTCAGGTCCGTAAATAAATAAATAAATCGTTAATAAAACTTGATACTGTGATGATAGACATCGCGTGACGTATGTATTGTGATAATACAGATTAACTTGTTTTTACACTTTTAAAGGTTTTTAAAGATGTTAAACGATTTGTTTGTGTACAAAAAAAAAAAAAAAATGATGCGTTTAATATGCGTTTAAAAACCAAAGTAGGTTAATAATGTTAACTGTATTATTACTATTATTAAAAATTAATTTATGAAATAATCTTTGTGGATAGGAAACTTGCCGACCACAATGGATATTATACTATTCGAGATGTCACAGATTTGGATAAGTTTATCGTCAATACCGTGAATTACTTTAAAACATATTTTTTTTTTTCGAAACCGATAATATGATATACTACATAAAATATTGAAGTTATAAATGCATTTGAAATGCATTCAGCCGCATGGGAACACAAAGAACTATGAATCTCGTAACTTTCACGTTTCAAATCCGGAGGGCACACTGTGTAATTTTTAGGTCATGTAGAAAAAAAATGTATTTTCATTAAAGTACTTTTTTAAAACTAAAAATCTGTGCGTGCGAACGAATCGTAAAAAAAGAAAAATGTGCGAAAACAAGTTGTGCCCACGAGAATGAACTCACGAAAATGTCTAAGGCAAAAAAAAAACTCGTAATTTGTTTTAAACATTTCGGAAGACGGCGTAGGGTAACAATAACGTTTTAGACTTTAACGACCCACCGGACGGGCACGTTTAACCCACAGATCGCGGGAACGAAGTCACCGCAATTCCTTACGAAGTTTGAAAGCAACTTGCAAATTATTCAAATCGATTCGGTCGAGGTGTGTGTTTGTGTGTGTGTGTGTGTGTGTGTGTGTGTGTGTGTGTGTGTGTGTGTGTGTGTGTGTGTGTGTGTGTGTGTGTGTGTGTGTGTGTGTGTGTGTGTGTGTGTGTGTGGGGAGGGGGGTCGCTGACTTCGCGCGTGGGACACGGTAGCGACGTTGCACACAGTCGAAATGAAGGCACCGCCAGCTGACGCCACGCGTGGCAGTCGTTCCGGTTGATGCGATATCACTACATTTTATTATTATTATTATAATTATTATTATTATTATTATTACTATTATTATTATTCATTTCGCAGTGTGCGCGCTGCCAACAAACACGGAGTTCGTATTGTTTGTGTGCAAAAACGATGTGAAAACGTTTTTTGACTTCCACTGTTTCCTTCGTTTTTTTTTTTTGTCTATTTTGATTTTTTTTTCACGCGACTGCCGCGCCGTGCGTACGCTCCCGTGCATATTCCCCGAAGGCGCTACGCGCAGGCACGCGAAACTGCGTCGTACGTCGGTTTCGTGTCGTGCGCGAGAAAAAAAAATCGAAAAAAAAAGTAAAAAGAAGACAGAATAAGGATAACGTTAACACGCGCGCACGTGTCACGCGAAGCCCACGACGGACGAGAACGAAATGAAAAAAAACACGAACAACGTGCTACCGTGTGGTTTTTTTTTCTCGCCCCATTCCTTCTGTCCGATTTCCCTTTTACGTCATAAAAATTTGCCGCAGACTCGCGTCGTTCTCGTCGTTTACTGTGCCCTCCCAAGCAGTAGCGTACGCAGGATTTTAGTTCGGTTAGGGTTTTACATGAGTAAATAATTTTAATAATAATAAACAATTTAAATAATTTGCTTTACAGTTTTTATATAATTAGTTACCTATAAGTTATAACAAATTATAATTAATAATAAATTAAAAATTACCAACAATTGATCGACTGTGTATTCAAATGGTGGTAAATGAGATATTTTTTGTAAAATGAAAAAATTTCGGTGGGGGTCAGAACCCTAGAACCCTACCCCTGCGTACGCTACTGCTCCCAAGGCAGAAGGCAGTAAGCAAGAAAATTTGAAAAAAATATATTTATTTCATCATGACGTTATATTCGTGTTTTCGATGCGATTTTTTTGATTCCTCAGCATTATAATACCGTACGCGCAATAAATATCACGATATAAGCGTAGTCAAACACCTAGGTACCTACGTATTTTTTTAACATATTTATTTAAAAGGTTTTTCAATAAAAACGCTCGATTTTTCATTGTGAAAAAGACGAGTTGCGTGTGAGATATCCACTCGATTTTTTTGTTATTTTAAAGAACATTGTACGGCAATTATGTATGGAATACGACATCGTTTAAATGTCCGTCACGGCTTTGCTTGGTGGCACGTATTTGGGAGAAGCAATTTGCTCTAGGGGCAGTTGGAAGTCGACCCAAATTTCAATTTTTTGGATGAATGGATCAATGTCAACAAACAAAATTGTACACCTGCACGCAGTGCAGTATTTTAAAGCGACCATATTATGTATAAAAAGAAACAAAAAACGGTTAGATGACCTACAAGCAAAAAATAAAAATAAAATAAAAATAATAATAAAAACGAGGTGAAAAAGGCCACTATGCTAGCACGTTAAATTCCCGGTTTCTAAGCGTATTTTAAAAAACAGCTTTCGATAACGATTTTAAAACAATTTGGTAACCTGCAGGTTTATACGTGTTAGATTATGTACAATATGCAGATAGTTAAATAAATTGGACATCATAATTTTTAAATAATCGACATTTGAAATATTGCCAAAGTACGAGTTTTTGGTAACTGTTTTTTTTTTTTTTTTTTTTTAATTCGACTGATATGTTTTTAATATCTATCTGTTTGTGAACCGAATCGACAAATCGATAATCGTAACTACAAACCAATAACTAATGCAGACGTACGGACATACGTACACAAAGATGATAATAGGTAAATCGATACTAAGCTCAAAGTTTTTAAAATCGAAAAACACTTCCGTAAATCGTGTGATGATATCTATGATTTAACAAGTCTCAACTGTTTTTAGTGTTTATTGAAATTATTTTTTATTCGTTTTGGATTATACTAAAATTATTGTTCTAAAAGTTATCGATACCTACTCGATTCACGGAAGTAGAAAATCATAATTTCCATTATTCTATGAAGTTTTTAAATTACAAATGTAATTTTTTTCATTTTGAATGTATTGTTGCATCTGTAGCATTCGTGATAAGTTATTTTTTGCGCACATAAAATTATGGGGGTAAAAATGTCAAGGGATCATCATATTATTCATATTACAAAAGCAGTAAAACAATAGTTCGATACAAAATAATTGGTCTAGACAAAAATGAAATGGTGTTGAAATAAGTCATCGTTTTTGTGTTACAGGTTTTCGAATGTTCGATCGCCGAATTTGCGTAATCTGTGTTGTATAATGAAAAATGATATTAAATAAATATTATGTAGCTTTAATCATACCATTACTAATTTCCTAAAAATCTGCTTTACGAAATAAATAATTGTTTTTTTTTTTTTTTTTTTTTTAACTGTAATGTAAAATTAAAAATTGTCAAATTTGGATCCCAAAGATAGCTAAAACCATTTTATACATTTTTTTTTTAAATTAAGATAAACCCTTGGCATCGGGGCCATTGGGCAATATAATATATATATTACAACATGTTATGAATTAAGATGTAAATTATGATACAATCATACATTTAACATAATATAATACAATGAAAAGGAAACTTAAATTAATTTGAACAGTCCGGTTTGTTGGAGGAAGGCGATTATGTTGGAGAGTGGTAGGTTGGAACCAAGGCATTCAAATAAATCTTCCGGTAGTTGGTTGTGGTCCCTTGCGTCGTGGCGTGTGTAACAGTCGGAAATTATGTGTTTAATCATTAGGTTGACACCACAGACACATGGGGGGATCGTTTCGTGCCATCAGGAACCCATGAGTGAGTCCGGTGTGCATATTCGGAGTCAATTTTTATACATTTTTATTGTTGCACATTACTATTGTATCGAATACTAAATATCGAATGTGACAAAAATTACTGGGTTTGTCGAATCACCCTCGTACACCCATTGAAAATTATTTCTTTAAATTCTTTACTCGATATAAGAGTATTTGTGATACGTTAAGCAAGTATAAACAATTTGACAATTTGGCGCTTTCGCGTTTCCACTGGGCAGCGTGTGACATTACAGCCGGGAATTATTACAGTTTATAAAACCATCCGATATTTCAACACACACACACACACACACACACACACACACACACACACACACACACACACACACACACACACACACACACACACACACACACACACACACACACACACACACACACACGCACACACACACACACACATAAACTCCCGCACACACGCTCACTGAAAGGGTGCAGGAAAAATAATTTATGGTGTCACTTATCACCGTGTGCCGGCCGTACCGCCAAGTGGTAATTAATCAATGCACTTCTATTGGCGGCTTTAGACGAGATTTAACGCATTTTCATTGACGTGTTAGTTCACACGCTCCCGAGTGAAACCAGTATGTTATTCATACCCATTGCCCCGACGTGAATACAAACGCTACGCGGGTAAATACTGACTCCCGGCTCGATGCGGAATCGGGCTGATCTCGAGTTATTATGTCGAAATTCGGGACCGATATTTCGTGATCGTCGTCGGACGTACGGTCGTAGCCGGTTTTTTCCGGAGTCGATTTTTAGCGCCTTTCAACGGAACTCATTATTACACTTTATTATGTATGCATTTTTTCTATTTGAAAATACCACAAGGAAAAATTGTTTAAACGTCACCGTCACACTGTAGAAGATCTTGAAAAAAATAATCAGGGACGAAGTGGTGAATTATACCTATTATATTTAAATATTATTTCAGTAGTTATGTATTATTTTTAAGACATTTTTACTATTTTGAGTTTAAACCATGTTCAAATTGTTTATGGCCAAATAAATTATTATATTAAGTTACGGCTACAACAGTAACACTTAAAATTTACGCTGAGAAAAAATGAGATGAATCAAAAGTTATATTTATAAGCACGCCGAGTTCGAATTTTGTACAAGTTTTGTAAATTTACCCTTAATTGAGGGGTTAGTAGGGTATGTATGTATAGTAGTGTGTAATTTCATATAGTTAATATTTTACGAGTCACGAATATTTTACCAAAATTTATTAATGACATAGTAAGTATACTACAAATGTTATAAGTAAAAATATTATACGACATGATCAAATTTTTGTGAATCATTTCAAAAATTTACTTTTCGCAAGCTAGACATCGATTTCATCCCACAGTGCGGCGGCGGCGCGTAGTACGCGCACACGATTTAGCGCGAAATCAGAGACCGACTCGAGTTGGCACAATACGGAGTTCTGGAGGATTTCGCGAGAGTTGTCACCGCCCGGGGTCTTTCACGTGATATTAAAACTACGGCGCAACACAACAACAATAATATTTTTGTTCGCATTTCCTCCACGTCGAACGAACGCGTCACGACGTTTCACTGTGTGTTTTAGTGTAATCAAAACTCACCGAATAAGGTTTCGCTGTGTCGTGCGACTTGGCAAACTTTCAGACGTCGCGCGTTCGTTTTTCACGTTCAACTACATTAAATATAATTGTAAAACGCTCGCTCGATCCGAATACCGTAAACGTACGGTGTTTCCCGGTACGTACGGTTTTTAATTCGAAAAATAATCCCTTCAAAGTACCCCGCTCGTTACACGACGAAAACAACAATAACAAGAACGATAATAGTAATAATAATTATTATTATGCAGCCCTCTAAAATATTACACGGCATTGGGCGTACGGTTTTCCATGTGTGGTTTAAGCGTCGTTATTACTGACGAGCGACCATAATTATTGTCCGAACACGTTCGATTTACACTGCGTAATACACGTCATACTGAAATCTTATCAGTAGTACAAAAAAAATAACAAAAAATTAAAATATAATCGATTTTCGCTTATACGGTCGTGTAGAATCAAAAAAAAAAAAAAAAAACATCAACACGATATCGAGTAATAACGACGACGGTGATTAGAGGTAAGAGGACAAGATAAAAATTCGATATCGCGAATACAATTAAAGATGGCGAACGAAACGTTAGAGGACACGCGTTTAATGATTGCTGATAATGATACGTAATATTATGAATTTCCGATTTCTGATTTCTGTTCGATCGAGTCGCTCGGCAATAGTCTTTTAGACGTACGAGAACGACGTGCTAAACGAAAGACCGGACAGCGAAAAGTCAAACTGAATAACAATATTATTATCGAATTATATATTTTTATTTTTTGACTTACGACAACGCGCACGTTTCGCGTTCGATCGGTTACTGACTACGGGAATAAAAGTAATAATAATAATAATAATAATTGCGATTTACCGCCAGTATTGATTTTGCTTGAACCAATAAAGCCCGCGAGAGTGACAGATCCCCGTCTGCGCTTGTCTGTCTGTCGAATCGAACTAGAAAACACGTTTAGGTGACAAATAAAAATCGCGCGGCACGACCAGAACAAAGCGACTATAACACGACGACAGGGGCGTATTTATGGGGGGGAGGCTGAGGGGGTTTCAGCCCTCCCCCTCGAAATCCAGGAATTGTTTATGAAGTCTGCTTATTATGTCCTATCAGATGTAAATCGTAAAATTGAAATATAATTTTATAAAGAATTATTAGTAACAACGAACAAGTTATTCATTACTCTTGTAATGTGTCTGACGATTTTGATCGTAACGATTATATCTTTGAGTTCGGTTTAATAGGCTGAATTGGGGAATTTCGGTTGGAGAAAATACCAAAGCCCCCTCCCCTCCCCAAAAAAAAATCTAAATACGCCCTTGCACTACGACGAGCACCGGCTGCGGTGCAGGAAGAGCGAACAGTGTTTCGACCGAAGTGACGATTGACGAGAAGACACGGGGATTCCGTGGCTCGGCAAAAATGACGTCTCTTCGTCGCGACACGTTCGATCTTCGCGAGGCTTGTCCGACAAATACCGCGACTGCCGGTAACCGTTACAGTAATCGTCCTTAGTCTTATGTTTTCTGGAAATGAAACAGGTAAGTCACCCGAAACAAGGAAAAAACAAAGCCTGTATAGGCTTTTCGAAAACATATTTGTTTTCAGAAATGATGTCGTATAAAACTTAAATCACAGCGTGTTCCTGGTGTTTTAACTTTTTTTTAAACTCCACAGCTTCAGGACGGCAAAATTCCATCGAGCTCATGATATCCCGATGCTTGGCCTGTGAGACGCGAAGAGATACGAAATTTAATGAAACACTTGTTTGCCGGTTCTTTCTCGGTATGAAATGACTTGCCAGGTTTTTTTCCTGTATGACAAAACTACCGGCGGTCAAAGCTCTCGACTATTCTGCTCTTTTCCCTGCAGATTCGACCTTTTGAAAGATAGAATTCCTCAATACATATAATTTGATACCGAAATCACCATTTTGGAAAAAAAATAGTGACTTTTCTGGTTTTTTCCATGTACCCTTCATTTATAATAGGTATAATATAATATTATAGAAGGTGTATAAAATAAATGGCCGCAGTTTGTGTAACGTATCTTATCGGTTTTGTCGCAGATTTTATGATTCTTAATTTTTTTCTTGTCGCAGTTTATGCATCTCCCACGAATAATAGCATTTTGGCTTGCGCTCTGTTCAGGCCGAATCGAATGGAGAGTGGGTTCGAACGAGAACGCGTAAATCATCCGAAAATATTTGATCAGAAACGTATTTTAACCGAAAAATATTTTATCCGAAAAATATATTACCAGAAAAGTATTTTGTCAGAACTGTATTTAATCCGAAAATTATTTCAGTCGATCCGTATTAAATCCGAAAAATAATTCGTCAGAACCGTGTGTTATTTCCGAAATTATTTTGGACGAAAATAATTTACCCGAACGTATTTACTTTGAAAATTTTGTAGTCGAAAAATATTTCATCCGAATCATATTTTATCCGAAAATGTAAAAATCTTTAGTGTGGATGCGGGTTTTGAACTCAGTACGATCGTCGACTAGTTTACTCCTTATTCCAAAGCACCATCGTAAAAAAAAAAATTGATTGATTGTTTCATTTTTAAATAAATCCTATTTTCGGATAAAATGCGGTTCGGAGAAAATAATTTCGGATGAAAAGTTTTTCGGCTAAAATATGTTTAGGATGAATTTTTTTTCGGATTAATTACGGTTCTTACAAAATATTATTCGGATTAAATACGTTTCGTTGACATTATTTTCTAATAATATAATATTTACGGAATTCTTATTTTCGTTCGTAATTTATTCGGTTAAAATATTTTGCGGAAGCTTTCTTTTCGTCTAGAATAATTTTCGGATTAAATACTTTTCTATACGAATATTTTTCGGTGACGATATTTTACGTAAATATATTTTCGGAAAAAATATTTTCGGATATTTTACAGCCCTCCGGTTCGAACGCCTCCGCCGGAAAAACGGACCGCTGACAAATCACGAGCACGAACGATTGCCGTCGTTAATTAAGGGGCTTTGATTCGGATCGATTTCGTCGAGGCGGCAGGTGAACTTTACGGCCGTTAATATTATTGACGTCGGACGGACGGACGACCCGAAATCACGGGCAGGTCTAACGTTTCACCACTTCGTTCGCAGCTGTTCTAGTTAAACGGCTGCCGCGGCGAACTATCGGTATAAACCACACTAGACCAGTTCCGCAAAGTCAATCGGTACTATGGCGGCGCAACGGTGGTCGATCGAAAACAGCTGCCGTCGCGACCGAAATATAACCGATTCCTGCGGTGTAACGTTATTATCGAAGTGGCGGAATATTAATAATTTCGACGCGTCGTCGTGCGCTCATAAACGGGCGGGTAATGTTATCCGACATTTAGAGGTAACGACTCCGCGTATGGTAATCTATTATATACCTATTCCTACTCGTAGGTACAGTAGAAACTGTTTATAATGACACCGCTTGTAATGACGAACCGGGTGTAATGACCTTAGAGAGTGAGTCCCTGCGAAATTCCTATATTATAAAAATACTAATTTTCGTCGATTATAATGACTATACGGGTGTTATGAAGGCTATTTTTATATTACATTGGAAAATATTTTATCTATAATGACTTCGACGTATTAGATGGCATATTACTGATTTCTAAAGCTTGGGAAAAAGTAACGACAATTCGAAACTGTTTTCATCACACTCGTTTCAAAAGTACAATACATCAACAAACGGTCCAAAAAGAACAAGAAGAAATAGGTACGTTATCTAAATAATGATGATTATGTCAACTTTGATAATGATGATGTACTAAATTCAGAACCGCTCAGTGATCAAGAACTTATTTATTCATTGAAAAACCAACCCGAAGAACTCGAGGAAGACGAAATTGTTACTCCTGGTGTTATCAAAATACAGTAAAAAAATATTATCAAATTATATAGCTTTGAATAACGTAGGTTCAACAATTAATTTCGAAAAACTAGAAAAAAAATAGAGAATGATTTTTATACAAACAAAATCAAATTAAGATTAGGATTTTTTTTAATATAGGTAAATACAGAGTAAATTGAATTTTAAAATAATTATTAAACAGTAAAAATGTTTTAATTTTTTTTCTATGTACATTAAATTTACGATTTACAAGTCAAAATATAATAACGCTTTAATTATTATTGTAATTTTTATTAACAATAATTATGTTCATTATGTATAAACTAGTTTTTAATTTTTCGTCATTTTGGTTCTAATAACGATTGGTTTTTATGACCAAATTTGACTAGTCTTGAATGTCATTATACCCGGTGTCTACTGTATATAACAAGTTTATAACACCTTGTAAAATGAGAAATTTTGGTCGATATGTAAACAATATTCTGAAGTATGCGTATCTTAATGGTTTTTTTTTTTTTTTTTTAATGTAATTTGAGGTACGGTTTGACGTGGGGTTTTCCGGTTGTTTTTCGATTGAGATCTTTTTTTCATTAATCCGACTAATTTTACGGGAGACGTTCATTTTTTTAAAATTATTTTAAGACTTGGAAACCAATAAAGTACCTGTCTGTTGTATCGTGTTTAACATATTATGTTGAATGTTTTTTAGAATAATACAATATGCAAAACAGACATAAGTTATACTAAATAACTAAACGTATAATATATTATGTAACCTGAACCCTATTTATAGGTATGTAAGTTTATTAGACATGTAAAATTATAAATTTTGATCGGTGAGTAAACGATATTCTGACTTATGCGTATGTTAAAATGTTTTTTTTTTTTTTTAATTATAAAATAAATATGAAAAAAAGATGAAAATACGTTTTTTTTTTTTATATAAAAAACATTTGTACTAAAAAAAACACACCGATAATAATTATTATTGGTTTTGAAATTGTTTCAAAAGACTTTCCGTATAAGTCTTACAAGTGATACGTTGCATCACAGTCTCGGCCGAAAATTATTAATCACTAGGGCTCGGATTTTAAAGCAAATGCTTCTTTTTATATAAAATATAAAATTGGAATCTAATTTTTATATTTAAATTCGTTTCACATCATTCTGATTCCAAATAAACGAATTTATTTTTGCTTTTTTTGGCTTTTTTTTGTGTAAATGCTATTTTTGATTTTTGATTGCTTTTTTCAGTTTTTCTGGCTGTGGAATTTTTATATTATGTTTAAATGCTATAATAATGAAAAACAAATTTTATTTTATAAGAAATGTGAAAACCTGCAATTATAATTTACAACATAAATAAAGATATTTGAATTATATTTCTTTTGAAAGGCAAAGACTAAAAACAATTACTAGACATTAATACTATACTGTGTGGGGTTCCATCAAACGAAATTAAATATCACGGGTTTGATTTAAACGAAACCTCTTGTACGAAGTATACACCGATCACTTTCGTAGATTTAGAGCGTTCGTTTTCTATTTATAAAAACATCCTATCGGACAATAGAGTCAGTTTCAGTAACGAAAACCTAGCTAAATACTAGTGGTAAATTTGTTTTTCAACTTAAATTCATTTTTAAATTTTTTTTTTTATTCAGTTTTATTAAATCATTACTAATTAATATTGATTTTTAGTCATGCTTTTTTTTGCCTTTAAAAAAAATAAATATGCTTCATTTTTTCTTTTTTATAACAATGTTGTGCTTTTTTTGTTACTTTTCATGCTTTAAAATCCAAGCCCTATTCATCACTAATTTACGGCCAATAATTTGCCACGTTGGAATAATGTTCGGGTTTATCGTCATGACCGTGAAATATTACATATCGGCCTACGATCCTACTGCGATCAATATAGATTTCGGCACACATCGCAAACGGTGAGATTAAAGACGGTTCGGACGTTCGAATCAACATCGCACACCCGATGCCTGAGGTTCTGAATCTCGGTGATTTTCCTCCGGCCGGCAGAGTCAATCCATTAGGGTGCGAAGGAATCTATTAAGAGATGGCCGAGAACGGTTGCTATCGCAGAGCGTATTTATACTCACGGGCATTGAGTCGGAAGAAAAACAAAACGGGAAAACAGAAGAAGTAGGAGATGAAAATGAAAAAAAAAAACAGTTGGAGAATTATTGTTAAGCCGGTAGTCCATTAAGGCAACAAGAAATTTATGATCCCGGGGCCATGAGTGCTGTTTTTTTCTTTTTTATTTTCGCCAATAGTCCCGAGCCGTCACAAAGACGCGTCGGCGTGTTATTATTATCCTCGCGACAACGACAGTTACCGCAGTACGACTGTTGCTGACATGTATAATAGGTGCGTGTGTGGCAGTGTACATTAATATCATTTACATCGCGTGGCCAGTCGTATGAGCCTAGTATATAAATTAATTTTAATTTTCTTCGTATTATAATACAATAAAAAAAAAAAAAGTTTACAGAACGAAAATGTTACGAAAAAACGGTTTTTTCTCCGTTTTTAATTTTAAAAATTAATGAAGTTTTTTAGTTTTTTTTTTTTAATAAGCGCCGTTATTTAGATCATAGTATTCAGAAAAAAACGTATTTTTTTTTCCCGAAATGTTGTCGTTTCAATTTGTATTATTCCTTCAATAGATAAATGTTCATAAATAATTCAGTTTGAAATGGTGCTCAGTTACTCCGCAGAGGTGTATTTCCACTACTCCCTTACTCTAAGTTTTAAGCATTTTTAATCAAAAATTATGTCGATCAATCGGCATAAATTTAAAACAACATGTATTTACTTTCACAATTTTGCGTTACGAGAAAACTAAAAAAATTTAAATAAAAAATTTAATAACGCAGTTCTATTTGTGTTTTAGCTATTAAATTATTCATGAAATCTAAATATAATACATAAGTTGTCCGTAGTAAAATCGCAAGACGTTAGTCTTCGTTAGCCACCCTGTGTAATCGTAGGAGTTAAATACAAGAAAAAAAAACAGATAAAACCCCACTCCATATTATGTAAGTCTTGCTGTAGTGGTTCTTTCGTGGTGTGGAATTTATAAGTCCGACACACAGCGATCTCTGGATGAAAAACTGGAAAAAGAGAGAAAAAGAAAGAGAGAAAAAAAGAGAGAACGAAACACAAAGACTAAGAGAGAGACAGAGAGACGTTTATGGTATGGACACGCTGTTTGTTCGGAGTAAACAGAGTTTATTGCGAAACCGCCGTTGCCGCGGCGGTGCCGTAAACTCCACGATCGCAATAAAGGTAATTAGAGTTTAAATTACAATGTTTTATCACGGCCCGGAAAACCCGTGGACGGAAGAATAGAGGTCTATCGTCGTTTTTCGGAACCGTGACATTTTAAAGAAATTGAAACGAGCCCCGGCCCCTCGGCAGCAGACCGGGCGCGCGGAGGTCCTCGGCAGTCGCCTCGACCGTACAAAGCGGCTGTCGTGCAGAGTAAATGGGTTTTCTTCCGTACGCGTGAACACACTCGGGAGTTCGGCACACTGAAGGGTGAGTGTTCGATTTTTTTTTCACATTCGAAATTAACCGCCACGATCGCGAGAAAAGCGAAAAAAAAAAAATCGTTTCGTCATTGAAGTTACTCACCCGCGCACACACACACACACACACACACACACACACACACACACACACACACACACACACACACTCCACATGGTTAACGTGCAGTCAGTCGCGCATATACGAGTTTCATTATGTCCAAGAAACGTGATGGCTTAAGCGTTATTACAATTTCTATTTGTATTTATTTATTTTTATCATAATCGAAAACGTCATGAGAAAATATTCCGGAGATCGGTTCGAACCCATTTTATTGCGTTATTTGGAATAAACGTTTCTGCAATGCTCAAAAACCTCGCGTTCAATTATTATTATTTTTTTTTTAACGGTGAAAACGTCCTTCTGGTACTTACCCCTTTCTCTCTATCTCTAGATGTCTCTCTTTTCGCCAATTCAAACAACGACACCGGGCGTCAAGTGTATATAAAATGTAAAAAGTCGTTTTTTTTTTTTTTTTTTGCTGATTTTATTGTGCTATTAAAAAATAAACTAAACTATCAAAATTTAAAATGCACTATAATTATTTTCATTATAAAACTACCAAAGTCACGGTACGTGTTGTGAAAACTTAGATGTCGTATGACTCCGTCATAATCGAAATACCCTCTTATAATTATTGACACGACGGCGGCGTGAGAATATGAATTGAAGTGTAAAATTCAAAACGATTTTTGTATTCTGATCTATTTACCGACTCGTTCGATCAAGAAAGAGGTAGAGAAAAAATTGTGAAACAAAAAACGAAGAAAAAAAAATAACTAATGCATAGTGCTTTTTAGTTTTAATTCGTTTTTCGATTACATCGGACCGCTATTAAGTAATTATTCTACATGTACGTATATAACAGGCATATAACCTTAATATAACAATGATCGCTAAATAAATGCACGGTTTTTCACGATACAAGTGTGCCACACGCTAATGTTGAAAAATATAACTACGAATAACGTTTGCAATTAAATGACCGTTTAGGTAGGTACACTTGACCGAGTCGTCATTTATATACTACCCGTTCGCCCCGGAGATATTCGTGTTCGGAGTACATAAACGTCGACCCACGGTTTGAGTTATGTGTGTTTGCGTTGTGTTTAAAGTCGGAGCCGTCGTAGTCACGGCTTATTTTATTTATTTTGTTTTTTTTTAATTCTTTTTTTTTTTTTTGTACCTTGTAGTCTGAATTTTATGTTTTGAATAATAATCAAGATAATAACACGATGCAACCAAATAGCGTGATAAAAATAAAACGAACGTATTATTTAATTATCAACTACACGCGATCGTGTAACATAGACCACCGGACAGTTGTTTCAAGAGGTGTAAGAGTATTCAACGTTTAGAGAGTAGTGGAAAGGAAAACAATAGACATCTCTTCAACGGTGATTTTAAACGATGACACGCCTCAAACTATTTGTCCGATAACAGCATTACATCACAAATATCGGTTGTTAAATTACAAGAAACCCGCGAAACTTGAAAAAAACCTCGTCGATAGAAACGTGAAAAAATTCTACTAATGTTTTAAACTTGTACGGGGAAAAAAGAAAAATCGAACTTTAGCTTTATATGTATAGGGTTAAAACGTAATAGTCACGTAGCACTGAAAAAAAAAACATACCGTGCATGTTAAATCAGAGTGAAGCAGTGAATCCATTGGTTTTACAATGATGTTTCGTTTTCCTTTTTTTTTTTGTCAATACTTTTTGGTACACTTGTCTTTGTGAAAAAGTTTCGCCTTCTTACTCTACGGACAGGAAATCGCACGTAGACGATGGTACTCTGAGGGTTCATTTGCTACATTTTCCGACAGTGTTTTCAGAAGTGAGGAAAAACTGCCGAAATACCGTGTTAGGCACAAAAAAAAAGGTACAATTTTTCGTAAACCACACTTTCACTAAATCAAATTTAATAATTTAGCCATAACTGGGAATGTAATTAGCTAAAACTTGAAATTTCCACCTTATATATTAATAACACGTTTTTACATAATTTACGAAAGTATCAAAAAAAAAAAAAATAATAATAATAATGATAATAATAATTTATACTTTTAAGGCTAAAAAAATAACTTGAAAAATTCAAAGTCCATCTCTAATAAAATTTGCAATATTCGACAAGAAGTTCTGAAAATACAATTTGATCATAGTATTAGTACTAACGATACTAAAAAATTTCTGAAATCGTAACCCGGGATTTTTTTTCATAATATGGACGTTAAGTAAATATCATCATCAAAGTATGTTATCAATTAACAACGATTTTACGCGTGGACACAAATACGTGAAAAATTTTATCTGCCCCTCTCTCTGATATCATAATATATCAAAGATATTATCTTTCTCTCTTGCACTATGTTGACAATATTGTATCCGAGGGCTAGCGGTGCGGAGTGCGCAGTCCGTTTATTAATATGTCTATGGCGTATCCCCGTCTTCTGACATGTAAACGGCGAGTGCGGTTAGTCTGTTCACCGTTTAATTAACGGGTGACTGCGGCCCGTGCCAAGAGACGGCACTTATTTGAAAATCTATTGCATAATGCGGCGCCGGTTTCAGACGTATCATTAATGTGTCTTGGCGGTCGGAAGTGTAAGAGATTAATTTCCAGTTAGAACACACAAACTATACGACTCTCGAGCGTACACAGACCAGTTGATGACTGTTTCGGGGCGAACCGCGCCGACGTCGGGTTCGGCGGCTGCGGCGGTGGCGGAGACGGAAAACCCCGGTGGCGTGACTACTACGATAATTTATCACGAACAACGCAAGCAGAACCTATAGCCTAACACGCTTATTATTTCAAACCGATCACGATTCATGAGCCGTCGACGGTTAGGTTAGGTTAGGTTAGGTTAACCTAAGCCGGACGGCAAACGTTTTTCGACGATCTCAAGACGTATCGATCCCTCCCTCCACCATAATGTCATTTCACGTGTCGACACACACGCGCGCTTACAAATTTATCATCAGTTAATCGAGGTCGGCGCTGGTAAAGTTTTCAAAAAAAAATAGCCTACTTCGCCATTTATTTTTACACAAAAAAATTTAAAAAAAAAAAAAAAACAATTTTGAGGGGGAATCGAGTTGTAATATCTCCAACCAAAGGCCTGAGGCAAACGATGCGCACGTAGATAACACGCCGCGCCGCTTTCGTGCTTGATGGTGGTCGGCAATCTGGCCACACTTCACGTACCTACTTCCTTTATCAAATACGTATTAGCCGATTATCGGACCATGGAAAAACTTAAACTGTTCCATTGGCTCCGGTTATTTTTGGGCCACTTGGTTATAAACCATATCTTTTTTGTAATATTATCGTCGCTTAGCCGGTGGCGTCGTGTCGGCATTAATCGCACGGAAAGTTTAAAATTAATTATATGAACCTGACCCAGGCGCGTACACAGCAAAATATTTGGGGGGGGGGTTAAAGTGGTACACTTTGATATTTTGTATAGTAAGATGTTAATATAATTTTAAAGGTATAATAAATATATCATATATAGCCAATATACAGGGTCCGGCAAAAAAACCTCCCATATTTCCAATAGCAGTTGCAAATAAATAAACAAAGATACAGAAAAAATTCTATTATTTTTGAATTACAAATTTTACGCCATTTTACATTAGATAAAATAATTACTTTGTTTTGAACATAACGTCTGTCAAATACCGTCCTTCGTTGGTGTTACATTGACGAAGTCTTTCTCGGAAGTTTTCCATAACTCTTTTTGTCATTGCCGGTGTAATGGCAGCCACCTCCTGTGTTATTGCTTCCTTAAGTGTTTGTAGTGATGTGGGGCGATGCTTGTAAACTCGTGACTTTAAATATCCCCGTAGAAAATAATTATAAGGTGATAGATCGGGTGACCTCGGGTGCCAGGTGATGTCTCCTCGTAAAGAGAGAAGACGTCCGGGAAACAACTCCCTCAAAATGGCTAGTGAACGCCTTGAAGTGTGAGCTGAGGCCCCGTCTTGTTAAAACCAGACTTCTCCCTCGCCAAGGTTCCTTGCAAGCTGGTTTAGGTTAGGTCGGAGGAAAGTCTCGATCATGTGACAGTAACGATCCGAATCAACCGTTACTTTTTACCCATTTTCTTCGAAAAAATACGGACCTAACACACCGAAATCAGTAACGGCACACCAAACTGTCACATATGGGCTGTGAGGTGGCCGTTGATGAAGTTCCTGAGGGTTTTCTACTGCCCTAAAGTTGGACGCCCAAACGAGTATTGTTTTCTATCCGGAACAGAATCATGTCGGCCAAGTTGGAACCGGATGCGAAATGCTCGCTGAGTAGAAATCGCAGAACCACCATTGCGAATTCCTCTACGACAAATGCGCGATGTCCACCGGTCCACGTCATTGCGCCTACTAAAAATAGCACATACACCGCTATCAATCGACACCCCGTCCACAGTTGTACCAACACCACATCTCACACGGTGCAACCACTAAATACGGGAGGTTTTTTTGCCGGACCCTGTACTATAGCCAATAAAAAATTAATAATGAGACCTTAAACTTAATATCTAAAAAGCAAAAAAATATTAATAAAAAATATAGGAAATAGAGATTGAAGCCCACATAAAGTACACTTTGCATGTGATTTCTTATCGATTAATAGGGTTGAACGTAGTTTTTGGACTTGAACTCTAGGAGAAAATGTGTCTCCTAACTAAAAAAATAAACATTATTGCAAAACCAATAGATACTTCACTTTGCCGGCACGGACATGTATCGAATTATTCTCGTACGTGGCGAGAACATTTTAATATGACATGTATTCATTCGTGATTTTTACGTATTTTGTCAAAATTCAAACTTAAATTGCATATATATATAAAAAATGTGGATATAGGAAGAATATTGGTCGGTATATAAAGCATATTTGTCTGTCGGCACGTGTATGACTAGTGTGAATCATGCTTTATATGTTTTACCCTTTACGAACACGGGCCTCGAGTCCCCGCGGAATTTCCAGATTTTCGTTCGAAGGCGGTGAAAACGGTTAGGTGGGGCGCGGATTCGACGGAATAGGTCGCTTTCTTTTTCGCGCGCTCACCACGTGGCCGATTCGTGTCGGGAAACGTATTTTCGCGACACGCCGTGGGGTCGCGACCCCCCCGCTGAGCGCGGCTCGGCGACGAGCTTTGCGCTCGAACCACGGGCGGTATTGTAGGCGTGCGCGTGACGTACGTCTCCGCACCCCGCGGCTAGTGTGTGCAGGCGAAGCGCGCACATGCACACGTACGTTTTTTCCCGTTCTCCTTACAGCCGACGGTTCAGAGACTCTCTCGGTCCGCGAGGATTGCAGTCGTGTCTTGTATTTTTATACGTCCAGTGTTTTTGGATACTCGAACGAATAATTTGAAATTTAAAAAATCATGTTTTTTTTTTTTTTTACTCGCGTACGGCCTCGCCCGAGACAACACGCATGCGCAGACCCTGCAATTTTCCCAGACGACTTGAAGCGCCTATTTTTTTCTTTTTTTTTTTTTTATCGTAATACCGTTGTAAATACATGGTGTTATAGAAAAACGTTTGGTGAGAATATTATTGTCATTCAACAAGTGTACCCACGGGTTTATTGTGTTTTTTTCGTATCGTACGTTTATGAAACTTATCGACTGGCCAATACAAAGTTAGGAGGCCCTATTTTATTGCTACGGTTGATGCGATTAGTGTTTAGTTAATTATTTACGAATTTGTTAGTTAAAAGTAAAACAATAAATATATACGTGCGCAGGGACACCGCTTCAGGTTTTCAATTGGGGAGCCTAGATTTAAGTCAGGCCAAATAATGTTTTTACCTAGCTAATTAAAGAACACAATTATAATTAAATATTTGACGTGGAATTTTTAAATATTTTTAGTATGAACAACTATAATAGTAATAACTAGTTGTATGTGTTATCAATTATTTTATAATTCTTATCATTCTTATCATTCCTTATTCCTATTTTTCCCATAGATATTATAATTTTTCTTTTCATTGTGTTATAATATCATAGTGATAGTACACAATAAATAATATATACCGAATCATCATTAATATTGTAGGGTTAGGTTAGGTAAGGTCACATTATGATACACGAAAAAATAGGGTAGCCAAAATACACCCTGCCCCCCTAAAAAAAAAAAACGGTGCCCCTGTATATATGTGTAACTGCGTGTGTGTGTGTGTCATAATGCAGAAAAACACTCATACCTAAATAAAACCGTAAAAACTACAAAATTATCAGAATGGAGCAAAACAAAAAACACAAATCAAATCAAAAATTAAATCCTACGCATTTCATATATTATTTTAATAATAAAGTGTCACAAGATTTAATTGTCTCGACATTTTTTTTCGCTACAATAGAAACTTATTCCGTGAAAAATTTAATAATATTTTAATTTAATTTGCGCACGAACAGAGTATTATATAAAATGATCTATATGGTAAGTTATGTTTTGTTTGCAATGAAATTATCGTTAAAGTATCAAAATAATTTTTATCAACAATAAACATCCCCAAAAGTCATTTCAGAACATTTTTTTTTAATAATAAAAGTTTTAGAGGCCTTTAAAAATACCGCGCTCCAAACCCATTTAACTTTTAACGGTTACGCCCACAAAAACATAAAATACGATGACATGACACGTGAGTGACATGATGTGGGTCGCGTGGAATCACGTTGGATGTTTTGGTGGATAACCGTCCCGGAACAACTGTAGAACGCAGCACGACCTCTCGTTTTTTTTCGGCACAAGACGCGAGTTGAAAAATAAAGGGAAACAAAATGTACAAAACTATACAATCATTGTGTTGACTAAGGTTTTATCCTTCGTGTGACGTCACTACCGGGCGCTATCGCGTCTTACGACCACTTTATCGAAACTCACAAATCCAAACATTCCGCTTGTAATTATCGTCGCGTGTTGACTAATGTAAGTCAGTATTAAACATTATTTTTTTAATTTTTCCACAAATATTCATTATTTCTCGTGATAACGCCATACGAATGTCATGGACAAATATTCAATCCAAAAATAATTAAATATAGAGTAAGTGAGAGAGAGAGAGAGAGAGAGAGAGAGAGAGAGAGAGAGTAGTTTGAGTTGTGATGTCATGGAACATGTAGTAATTCAATCAGGTATTCTATAAAGACGTGTTAAGATCGAGAGAATTCGCAAAAAGCGTCCCGAAAATGACAAAATATAACCCGTTTTTTCCACCAAGACAGTGTGCCAGCGCATTCAGCTCTGTTAATTTGTACATTTCTGGCTGATAAAAAAATACCTGTGGTCTCGCACTCTTCCTATTCTCTCGATTTAGCTCAGTGTCATATTTTTTCTTTTTCGGAGACTAAAATCCGCACTCGAAGAACAACGATCTCAAGACTCAGAAGAAATTAAAGCGGATACGGCAGCAGAATACTTAAAGCCATAACCTAAGAACAGTTCCAAAGGACTTTTGGAAAAATATCGATAGAACCATTGCATATCGTCGTGAGGAGAGTGTTTTGAAGATTCAATGATTTTCAAGTTTCAATGATTAAATCCTTGTACTTTTTGAACAGACCACGTACACCGAGTACACTGATGCCCGACTTGTGACCCGATATATTTCGCTACGTATCGACTCCCGGGCGTTCTACTGTACGCATGATCCACGAGTTTATGCGAGGCTTTGGTTATATTAGCGCGTGATGCGAGCCGACGCGCGTTGTGTCCACCATAACCAGTGGCCGCGTGAACTTTTTAGTACAATGACGCAGTAAAATTATTGAACACCCACCCACCCACCGTACCAAAGTTTTATATCAACGTAAAATATAAAAAAAAAATAAAATACTAAAAATAGGTACATGAATATTTAATGGTTTTCAATAAATAGGTATATAATAAAACAATTGTGTGTGTGTGTGTGTGTGTGTGTGTGTGTGTGTGTGTGTGTGTGTGTGTGTGTGTGTGTGTGTGTGTGTGTGTGTGTGTGTAAAATACAGATATCAATATAGATATTTAACATCACAAGCTACAACAGTCAATGCAGCTTTATAGCATTTATTGTCCTTTTCACTATTGATTATTGTAAATGTATTTTATATATTTTATCTATGATATTGAAATAAGTGACTATCTACTCAACTACGACATTCGTACAAATCTTACTCAACATCGAAACACCCACCCACCCACCCCTTTTTTGTGACGCAGCTGCATCAAATTAACCCTGCTCACGCCACCACTGACCATAACCATTGATACGACCATTGTGTCGAAACTCTCAAATCCAAAGATTCCGCTTGCAAACGTCGCGACGTCACGTATTGGCTAATAAATCAGTGCTTGATATAGAGTTTTTATTTTTTTTTCCCACAAATCTTCATTAGTTCTCGTGAGATCGTCATACTAACTTGATGTAAATTATTCAATCTAAAAAAAAAAAAAATAGTTAAAAAGTATGTGTAAGAGAGAGAGAGAGAGAGAGAGAGAGAGAGAGAGAGAGAGAGAGAGAGAGAGAGATACAGAACGAGAGAGAAAGTAGTTTGAGCTGAGATGTCATGGAACATAATATACGTCTACATACCGCATACCCTGATATCCGACTTGTGACTCAATATATTTCGCTACGTATCGATTCTCCCGGCTATCTACTGTACGCACGATCCACGAGTTTATGTCAGGTTTTGGTTATGTTAGCGCGTGAAGCGAACCGACGCGCAGCGTGCCCCGTACGGTCGAAAGAGATAAAGTCGTCGGTCTCATTGTTGTGATGAACGTCAGAGACCCGACCACAGTTATTTAGCGCGGCGGCAGAATCGTATAGCGTAAACGCAGTAGATATAATTATTATCATTATTATTATTATTATTATTATTATTATTATTATTATTATTATACGAAACGGTTTCCCGTCGTCGTCGACCACCACCGATATCGTATAATCCGCTGGCGTCGCTCGGCCGTCGGGGGCAATCGTTTGGCGTTCGCTTTAATCTCGGACCGTACACGACGGCCTGACCGCGGTGACCGGGCGGGCGCGATAATCTCCACCTTTGACCCGGCGCCGCCGTTTTGACAAAATTTTAATGTTTTCCACTCGTCGTCCGGCGAAACCTCCTGCTTGCCGACGTCCCAGACACCACGTTATATCGTTATTATCGCATTACGCGCGTTTCGGTCGATTCCGCGTCCCGTCACGGATACACCGCGCGCCGTAGCCCAGCACTCGTCATCGTATCGCGACGTGACGCGCATAAAACGTTTGCCGATTCTCCCGTCGTCGTCTGTGAGTGATAACAATAATTTTAACATTACAATAATATTGTCTCGTCGCGTTTCTTCAAACGGTTCGGTTGCCCGTCACGTTTCCAAACCGAATTAAATTCAAAGTCCTAACTCACGTAACCGTTAGTAATACTAATAATAATGATTATTATTATTATTATTATTATTATTATTATTATAATTATACGTCGAACAAATTAAGAACACCATTCGGTTTTCAGTGTTATCATAATATTATCTTTTAACTCGATGTTACGAGATAATAAACTTTTCGTTTTGAATTGTACCTGTGCAACGTAGACAGTTTTTAAGGCGTGTGCCACGGTATTGTCCCGCTGTTAATGCTTTGAACTATGAGCGTCCTATTCACTGTTTTATATAAAATATTCGTGTTATTGTACCAATGACAATTATTACGTATTAAGTTCCAATTCTTTTTTTCTTTTTTTTTTTAATTATTTGTACGTATACGACAGAATTAAAATAGATTTTTTTTATTCACCCGTCAATCAACTCTATTAATTTACTAATTATTTATATTTTATCAAATTTATTCAATCAAAATTCTTACGATATAGTATTTTATAGAGGGTATCTCATGAGAATTTACCCGATCGCTGCGATTCAACACTGTATGCGTAATGCGTTACTTTGCAATTTTACATTTTGCATAATTCTAAATATCAATAAAACTACATTTTTGAGAAAAAAATGTATCTTTTTATAACTTTATCCACGAGATTTTTTAATCTTTTTAGTTTTCTCAAACGGTAACTTCTATATTTTAAACCTTCTATGAAAAAAAAACGTTTTTTCGAGCATTTTGACATTTATTTTATATTTTGATTTTTGTACCAGTAGATATAAACGTTAAAAGTTCGGATTAGCGGAGTGAAAGGGTAGAAACGCATCTCAAAATAAAATAAAATGTTGCCCCTAAGCACCGATTAAGACGTATAATATCATGCCGAGTATGAATACATATACCATTTGTCGTACGTGACTATTTAAATCCACATCATACCATAACGATTGTGTACCAGAGGGTCACAATATCACGTTGTGTTTACTCAAAGCCCAACTCCTTGTAAAAAAGAGACATGAACGAACCGATCGGAATTTCCGAACTCATTTCCGTTCTACCGCACGCGAAATCTACGCCGTTTCAATATTCGACGCATTAAAATTTCAAACACCGTACGTCGTCGCGGTGTTTTGATTCAGAATCGACCGCGTGCCAAAAACAATCTTTTGGCGAATAGTTTCACATTTTTCGGTCCGTCGGAACCCAATGCGGAAATCGCTCGTACGTTCAACACTAAACATTGTTCTGCGAACGTCGAAAGCAAAACAATAGACAAACGGTCTATGGAATAATCCACAGCGTCTGAAAAACGTGCCTAGGACGAGCCAAAACACGACGGCGGAAAGAGTGTAAGACCGGAGACCGTCTTCCTGACAGTGGCAGAAAAATAAAAAATAAAAAAATAAAGAAATACAAAACGGAAAACAGACAACGACAAAATTACATAGGCAGCACGTGGAGTAGCTGTGTGGCAAATGCATACATTCGGACGTATTTTGTCGGTGGCTAAGTCCGCAAAACCGTTCTCTTGGCAACGCGTACCGCAGTTAACGGGTTATTTATTACCGGGGGAGGCCACACGTTCCTGCGCCACCGTCAGACGGAGTGTAGCGGTTGTCTGCCCCGTGTACGTCTCGGAAATCCGCAAGCCTCTTTTATCCGAACACGCGCGCGCATCTAAGAGTTGCCCGACACACACACACACACACACACACACACACACACACACACACACACACACACACACACACACATATATATATATATATACTTTTACGCGCACTCACGTATGTGCGTTTTATGAGTCTGTGCTTCGTTCGTATTTAGTACAGTCGACGATTCTGTAGCAACGAGGTGTCGTAAACATATATATGTATGAAATAATAGCTATATTTGTAAAACTATATTTACGCGTAAAATAAATGTTAAGCTATAATCACACACACACACACACACACACACACACACACACACACACACACACACACACACACACACACACACACACACACACACATACACACGTTTATGCAACGTTTATTTTATACATGTATTTACTGCTGGTCAACAGAGCGCAAATCACCCACGGATAATACATACGTGAATAATAGAGAGAAGTAGTAAAAAATTCGCGTGTTTGCTTTTTACTCATGAACATACACACACAAACACACGGGAAGGTGGTTATAAAATTTGACCGAGTTTGAAAAACGAGCCGTGCCTGGAGATAACTCGTAAAAAAAAACAATTCATAGAGAGGAAAAAAATGACTCTGTTGATAATATATGATATATGACATATATATATGTGTTACCGGCAATATAGATAATCCGGTGTTTTGCAAAATACCTAGGCGTTATATGAAATGCCAAAAATCACTTTGAAATATACATAATACGAGCTTTGCCTAGGTATTATGTATAATGCCAAATGTGGAGTAGGAAAAATGATAAAAATGTGTTTGTAAAACCAAGTGTCAAAATAAAATGTGCATTTGCCTTAAAAATAATGTTTTGTGCACTTCTAAATGCCATTTTTCTACACCACGTTGTAAAAAGTAGCTAGTAGTGTAAGTAAAATGTATAAAAAACGGTACTTAATATAACAATAATATCAATCATATAGCATTAACTATGCATAAAAATATAATAATATGTAATGATATGATATTTATTGGTTACCAGTCCACGACTTTGTGCGATACAGATGTGTTTGGCCTTTGCATCACTTCCGTCGCGTCGATAAAGTGTAAAATTTTCCGTTTCGAATAACACTCACCTGCAACAAAACACAAACAGAAAATACTTTTAATCACCTGTGCGGATAAAAATAGCGTCGACGGACACGATTAAATCTACAAGTAAATCTACAAGTACACCACCCGTATATTATATCGTATAACTGCACCGGTGCTCTGCACGGTACGGTCTTTTTCGGTCTTTGTGTATTATAATTTAAAATGGATTGATCCGGTCTAGTCCGCCTTCAATTTCGGTTCGACATACGTTTCAATGACAAAATCGCGATCTAGTCTGATTAATTCTAACACGTTATACAATACATGTACAATTACAGCTCGGTCTTACACATATATACAATTTTTTTTTTAATCGGTACAGTTTTTTTTTTTGTATTTTCTAGTGCAATAAAAATGAAATGGTCCGGTCCAGTTTGGCTAATTTTTTTTTTTATCGACCCGAACCAGTCTAAAAAAAAAGGGCCGTGCAGAGCACTTAACTATACTGATAAATTAGTAGACGGAAGACAATATTCGTACGAAATCTACGGTGATTCCATTTAGCCCTTCTCGTTTCATCGACAAGTGTATTTTACGTACATCGTACCTATTTCAGAAAAAATGATGCCTTCCATGCAACGACGGACTAATCCCAAATTAACGATGTCGAGAAATAGTTTCATTCTTGCTCTTAAAATTATTTAGAACATTAAATTGCGATAACGACTTAGATGCTGAATGTCGAGCAGAGGTGGCTTAGAGATCACTTTGGAATTGAATTTTACGGATTACAGTCACTGTTTTAAATGCCATTAACTCGATATGATCAATTTTCGGGCTAGTCCAATGCACTGCGCCATGAAGGCTTCGAACGCTGCTACCACTAAATAATTAACACTCGATTATCGTTCGTGGTGTACAGTATTTTCGAAACGCACGTTAGGTACACGTGTGTTTTACCGTAACATAATCAACTAGCAAACTCAAAGATACGACGGTTTATGTTATATTTAACATCGCAAATATTCCACGACGCATACGGAAGCTTCACGATAACGCTATACACAATATTACGCCCACACACACACACACACACACACGAGCACACATTCCCATATTATATTAATACGTCTGTCAGGGGGTTTCAAGTAATGCGTATGCCGCGTGACGTGTAAATACGATCGCGAGTGAGACCGATCCATGCCACGGCGGAACGTATATCGCAATAATAAATTACAATATATTTTATAATGTACAATATTATAATACACGCTCTCTGCCGCATGATAATGACACGCGAGATTCGTGGGACGCGACGTAGACGACGTATGAACGTTAATATTTTATTATTATGCAGACACACACACACATATGATTTCACACACACTCACACAATTTCACACGCACACACACACACACACGACCACGCGCAGGCACGATGATCCATCTCGGTTTCAGGACATGTCTGCACAAAACGCCCGTGGCGCCGGCGTCTGTTAATCACGATGGATATTCCACTGTAACGTTATTATATCGCATGCGCACGCGTTATTCAATTCTGTTTTCACCTCTTCTCTAGATTCACACGCACACGTCATAATACAATAATAATAACATTTCAATATGCATACGTTCACGCTTGTGTGTGTGTGTGTGTGTGTGTGTGTGTGTGTGTGTGTGTTTCTTAGACAGAGAGAGAGAGAGAGAGAGAGAGAGAGAGAGAGAGAGAGAGAGAGAGAATATAATATGCATGTTTAAGTACAAGTGTGTCTGTATAAAAACAAAAATAATAATAATAATAATCTTTATCAACGGAAACGTCTTCTAGTTTACAATATAATATTGTGTACAGTGACAGTAAATCGAGTAAAAAAGTATAAATATAATAAAATGAATAATCACATAATTTAGGTAATTTAGGTGTATGTAGTGTATACAAAAAAATTAGAATTGAAATACCGCACTGTATAATTGTACATATGTGGGCGTGTGTATTGGGGGAAGGGGTGAATCTATATTTACAACGTCACTGTAACAAAAACGGTGCCGACCACAAGCCAGTGGCGTGTCGAGACTTTGCACGCGTAATATTCTCGGTGTTCCCGGACGGATTTTGGGGAGGAGGTGACCGTGGAATCCGGCCCCTGGACTTCCATCTGCAATTGTTTAGAAAACGTCTATAATAATTATATTATGATAAAAATTCAACATTTACTTCGAGCGATTTCTCGAGAATTTTTCGATTTCTAGAAACAAAGTGATGTACTTCACGGTTTAAACTTTCGTATTCGTTTCAACAACCTTTGCCAAACGCACAACTCGCAAAGTTTGCTCGACTCTAAAAAGCTCGTATAGCCGTTTTAAATTAGATCGTAAAGAAAACATAACACACACACACAAACACATGTGCATGTATTTACTTTTGAACTTAGTCGTAAAGCTTTAAACTCGATACGTACTACTGCAACTATAATTAGGTATTTGTGTAATCGTTTTGCGTTATTTAAAAAAAAAAAAAAGCTTTCGTTGGCCTAGTCTCCGCCGAGCACGGTTTATCGGTGTTTTTTGAAATTTTAATATGTTTACATCGTTATTAACACTGTTTACTTGTTTTGCATTACTCATTTGACGTGTACATCGAAATGTACAATTATTGCACACGCAGTTTTTTTTATTTATATAATTTCTACCTGGTGTAATATTCTAATAAAAATACTAATCTAGTCGTAAAATAAATATTCTAGTAAAATTAAATTATAAGTAATAAATGAAATACGGTATACATTATGTATATTGTATATAATATGTAGGTGTGTACATATTGTACATGTAAAAGAACACATTTATCGACTTAATATTGCATAATATTACAATTAACGTTAATCATACACCTGCCAGAACGTATTAATATGTCAAGGTCTAATAATCGTAACACAATCGATCGTATATATTGTAATCGATCGTACACCCTCGCGACCGATTCGCGCGTTCGTCGTCCGCCTCAATCGAGCACGTGCGGATCACGGGGCGCAGAAGAAACGGATGGAGCTGCCCGCAAGCTGTCGGGCTCACGGTCGGTACCCGTGCGCGTGCGGTCCGTACGACTTAGGACTTTGCCGCTAAGGCGTTTAGTATCGACGCCGCCCGTAGACGTTTTAATTAGACGCCGTGCGATGCCGTGGGATTACGGCACGGGAACGCACGGCGTGTAAGCGTGGTCGCCGTCGAAACGTAATATCATCCCGCGGTAATTAGTGTTTAAATAACGTATTATGTGGCACGGACGAAACGCTCGGTACCTCGTCGTGTTTGACTGGAAAATGGCCGACTCGAATCCGTTTCGATTCACGCGCGATCAATGCATTAGGTGTTGTGACGACATTGTGTTCCGCGAGTTACGGGGAAAAAAAACGAAACAAATAAAAAATAAATAACGAAAATAAATTCGAGGTAGAAAAATTGTCTTCGATTCAAAGTTTGATAACAAAATATACGTATCATACGAACATAAACGGTCGGGCGAGAAGTTAAAATTAATCGTTACAATAATGACGCGCATTATTGTTGATAAATCGACGTAATATTTTGTCATTATTATTATGACGGGAAAAAAACAAACTTTTTTCGAAACGTCGACGAAACTGATTTCACCAATTAAAAATAAATAAATAAAAGAATAACAGAGTACATTTTCAATAAATGTAATGAAAATAAAAAAAAAACCCACGGAAAACACACAGAGATTGACTTACAATTTGTCCGGATCGATTCTGAGGTGGTGGGGGGGCTGCCGCCCAAATTTCAAAAGCCTCCCCTCGATGAACAGTCAACTTACAAATTGCGAGAATGAACTTACAATTACTTACAAATAAAGGGCTTCAACTTACAATTTGTCCGGATCGATTCTGAGGTGGTGGGGGGGGCTAACTTCACAGGGGTCAGAGATTGAACGTCACGGAGTAACTCGTCTCGCTCAACTCACCTCGGTGGAGCTGAGCAGTTAAGTGCGTTATTATTATAAATTTGAAAGCAATGACAATAAATTATCGCGTATAGTAAAGCGCTTCAGAGTGACGATCGGTGTACTGCGCAGTACTTCTCTAGTGTCAATCGAATAAATTATGACGTTTTTTCGATTGCGTTGCATGCAAATCTATTTTCAATATTCAACCGTTTAAAAACGAAATCACGTTATCGATTCAAAATAATTATCAACGTAACGTGGTTTTTGTTTTATTTAAACCAAACAATGGTCTAAAACAGAAATAAACGTTACTTCAACATAGAGGCTACTCGTTCACGTTGAAACGCTGTATGAGTTGAGGTAAAAAAAAAAAAAAAAAGAAAATTAAAAAAAATAATATTAAAAATAAAAATAATAATGCCATAAACATATAGGTCAGGATACGACTATCACAAAATATTCGACCCGTAAAATGTATAATTAAGTGTTGTTCCAGGTGACTTATTGTAAAACACATCTGAAACCTGGAAATAATAATCATTTGTCGGACGTGGTTTACGAAAGGTGAAATATTATTTTTCAGCTCAGCCCTCGGTCGAATAAAAAACAGATTTCGCTTCGGGGAAAACGACGATAACGATAAAACGAATTGTACGTTATGATTGAAAAACACGTGATAAATAAAAGAATAAAACAAAAGTACACGTAGAAATTTAAAGTCGAAAAATAAAACATTATCGTTTTGTCACGCACTTGGCCGAAAACAAAAGTTGCCACGCAAAAAAAAAAAAATGGAAAAAAGTGAAAAAAAAAGCCACCATAATAATAAATAAATAAAACCACCGCGTTCGAAATGATATTTATGCGCTCCAACGAGTCCGTACGAATAATAATAGTTATAATTATAATAGGTTATAATAATAATAATAATAATAATATTACCGTTTGGACCCGACCGTCAGCTGAGCAGGCCACGGGAGACCACCTCTTCCACTCGCGTCATGTTATATTTTATCCTTTCGAAGAATAAAATACGACCAAACTCCCCCCGTAACCTGACGAGACGTGCCGTCATATCGTTTGCAAAGTAGTGGTCAGACAATCAGTACGTGTTTTATAAAAATAATTTTATTACAATTAACATCAAACATGCATAAATATATATGTGTGTGTGTGTGTTACAGTTAAAACCTAAAATCCGTTGAAACTAGTTTTAAATAGTCGAAACTAGTTTTAACTAGTCAAAACTAGTTCCCACAAATCCCTTTAGTCACTTCTGGTTTTAACTAGTTAAAACTAGAACTCACTAAGACCATCACCGTCAAAACTAGTTTTAACCTATTTTTATTTAGTTAGAATTAGTTGTGTCCAAAATATATCAATGAAAACTAGAATTATCTAGTGAAAATCCATATTGTTTATACTGATAGGTAAAACTAGTTTAACTAGGGAAAAGTAGAAATATTATTTAAATCGATTAGACAAAACTACAGTAGTCCTAGTTCTAGTGTCTAGAACTAGTCTAGAAATAGACTAGTTTTCTAGAGTTCAAAAGCTCCTTTTGCACCTATGCTAATCCGGCTCTGTTCGCCGGTCACATTAAACGATGAAATTTGGATAAAAAATTCTACATAATATCGTCGTCCGAAGGCGAAATAAACAATAACCGATCACGCGTGAAGTCGTGACGGGCTGGCGGCTAGTTATCTCTATGTACATTTTATCCGACGCGTCTGTCAAAAAACATAGTACGAAACAAACGCGTGTCACACGTCGGTTTCGTACTATGGCCGTCTGCCTTTTTTCCTCATGACGCACAAACGAGACGGTGAATTTACGCCGCGACCGCTCCGGTCGATCGGTCCGATCCGAGGACGCGGGCCGTTTCGCTCGCGTCGTGAAAACGGCGAGTGGGTACACAACTGACAACGCGTGCACTAGACTCGTGTCGGCAAATTAATGGTCTGACGTTGTGATTGTGTTTACACGTTTTGGGTTTTTGCGGAAAACACATTTTCCCGCGAAGCGTACGAAACTCAAAGGTTTTTCCGGGAAACTCCTCTAGGGCGTTCGTACGCCGGAAAACTAAACGTACTTTTAACACGTCGCAGTAATTTTACCGTGAACCGGAAAAAAAATTTATATATACATGTGTGTGTGTGTGTGTGTGTGAACAGAAACGTCAAAGAAAACATAGTGCTACGAGCAGGTCTTGGATCCGAAAATAAAAATACCGGTATTTGAACCGGAACATTTAGAAAATATCGGAACCGGAACCTTACCGAAACCCCACATTCGATTTTCTTCAGAACCTAAACCGGAACCGGTACCGATATTTGTTGGTGGAACATTTTTTGGTTTTTTTTTCGGTTCTAATTTGGTTTTTGAAAATAGGTTTAATGTTAAAATTATTCATCATAATATATGAATAATCTACAAATGTTTCAGGAAGTGATACAATATTAAGTCGCGGTGAATTGAAACAAAAACGTATTTAATACTAGGTACTATAAAAATAAAAATACTAATACACACTGCTGGCGGTATTTTTATAGTGTTAAATACGTGTTTTAATTCACCGCTACCGCCACCTCCACCAAGGTCATGTGTGGGGACCTTTAGCGGTTACTAAAAAATATATAAAAATTGTTTATGTCTTATCCGGGTCCCATCGTCTCGAATCATGGTTGTGATAAACATGGCTACAATATATTAATAGTTTTGTTCGGGCGACAACGTCTCTTGACTGTTGACTAATAAAATATTAAATCCGAATAATTATTATCAAATGTTTGTGACGTACCTATACATTTTGTTTTACCCAAGTATTGAAGTATCACTCACGTTTCACATACACTGAACTAAATACATGGAACGCGTATTGTGTATAATTCTCGTACATGAAAAATGAGCTGATACTCTAGCGGCCATATGCATTCCGTTTGATTTATCTCATTGATTGTAACTAACTTCAATTAGTGATAAAACAGTAACTTTTATTCGGATATAACATCATATCATGTATTGATATAACATAATCAATCGGTAATTCAGATTCTTTTTCCAAAATGTCAGCTATTTTATTCTCATATTTTTTTTAACTTAGCAAATGTTTTCTTGTATCACAAATGGAACATACACTACTATTTAAGTCCAGTGGATAACAATAAAATGCAATAATTTAAATTTAAAATTACTATCAAAATAGTTTATTAGGTGGTATTTATATATTTTATAGGTACCTGTACAATATGTAATTGCTGTTCATAACTTCTTTTTGGTGTTAACAAAATATTACTCTTTTTATTGCTGTCATATTAATCCTAATTTTATATTAATAAAAATATCTGTTAATTTATAATTTGTTATATTTGTTATTTGTAAACTATTAAGTATAAATATGAAATATAATTTATCTTTACATTTAATACCTGTTGTTCTAACACATTAACTGATTCATCACTACTAATGCCAGGCGGTGTATTACAACTTGTACTAAGAGATAACTGATTTGAGTTCAATTTATTTTCATCATTATTAATGTCTGGAGTTATTATAGCACTTAGTTTATTTTCCTATATATTATATTAAATTAATTTTTAATTAATTTTAGACTAATTAAAAGCTATAAATGTAATGAATTTTAAAGTATTATTAGTTTACCAACAAACGTGTTGGAAATACAGTTAATTTCAGTTTTTTTGTGTATGAATTTAAATTTTGTATATCATTTTCTTCAAAGTGACGTTCACACACAAAATATAACTTATTTGGTATAGATTCTTTAATATCAATAATTACTTCAAACCATTTTGTACGAGCAGGATCAGTTAGAGGAACTCTATTACAATAAAAGTATATAATATGTTTTTCCGCAATGTTCGTTTGTATATAATTTTTATTTATTTAACGAAGAGACTTACCTAAACATGCTAATACCTTTTTGATTAGCTTGTGAGCAAACACAACATTTACGAACCATCATCATTTTATATAGTATATTCTATAGTACATGCATTGAACTAAATTTATAAATAACAATAATATTCAATTGATAATAACTTAATAAAAAATAGAATACAATTTATGTATTATATAGCCTAGATGTTAGATGTTTATAATAATATTATAAAAAAATAATAACTATCGTAGCAGTATCAAAATGTACGTTTTGCATGATAAAACTTAAAGTAAGGCGGGAAAATATAAATAGATTAATATCATGATTCAATTTTCATGGAGATCATTATATTTCCTTATATTTCCTGCCATGACTCGGAATGCATATGGCGGCCTCCTAGTAAGCTCATGCGTTCCATGTATTTAGTTCAGTGCTCACATATAAAAATTAAACTTTTTATTACATTCCAGGGAATATTAAAATATCATTTACCAAAACATTGCAAATAGAAATAGAATCTATATTTTATTATCAACTTGAAACTTATCCCTCCCGTAAAAGAATAAAATTAAAGGAAGAAAACTGTTCGGGCTACATGGTCGGTACACTATCATCATTAAATAATATATTTGAATTAATTTTTATACCTTTAAATAATTGCTTAATATTATAATAAAATGATTGATCAATGAATAAAACTAATTATGAACAAAACATCATTTACAATTTAATTTTTGTTGTTTTAGTACTATTAGTATCAGTGTCCTGTAAGGCACGGTTTTTGTCATTAACTAAATTTTTTTTTTCAATGTTGAAAATCGAGAACACTTTACTATCCGTAATGACAACTAATGAAACAATTTAAATTTAGTATTAATACAACTCTACAGTTTTGTGCATTGAACATTAGAACACATTTATAACCGTAAACTCTAGGCAACATTATAAATTTAGAACCTTCAAATAATAATGAGCAGTATCGGCTACCGACAGACGAAAACTTCGTAAGTGACTTTTATCTAATTGTTCAGGAACAACAAAAATGTACGAAGTTTTTACATTGATAATATAGATACGAGCATTTTGTTTTTGTACAATATCTTTTGAAATTACCGGAATATAATACGACCCAGATTAAAATAATGTTTAAAAAATAATATGTAAGTTCTATAAATGTTTTCAAGTCATTTTTGAAAAATTAATTAATGTTTATATAACATTTTCTTAAAGTTTTTTGGCCACGAATATAATGTTACGAAAAGATAACAAAAATAATATTATTTAAATATGTTTACTAAATTACTATAACATTGATAGAACTAAAATTGAAAATGCAAAATATTTATTAAATATTAATGATACATTTCAGAAATATTATATTAAAAAATATTGAAAAAAAATATTAGAATATCATAACAACATAAAATTATTTTGTTTTCACTGCACTGCAGTATCATGGAATGAATATCATAAACGAGTGAAGCATATTATATATATATATATATATATATATATATATTATAACTAAAATAATTGTTTACATTATTTTGATAGTTGAAGTGCAGAGTTGTAATTCTCATTGGCACAGTAAAATTAGTTATTCCTATTCAAAAAAAAAAAAAAAAACAAAAAATAATGCATAAAAAAAAGAACAAAAATATAATAAAATGTATCCTTTATTCAAAAACCAATTAAATAACATAATAATAATGATAAGTAATTATACAACTTTTCTTATTTTGTTTTTTAATATTATAAAAGAGTGTCTAGCTCGTCATTTTTTTTTTGCCTTTATGCGAAATGGAGCATGTGAGAGCCATATTCCTAAGGGAATATCAATTTCTTTCTCTGTGTTATGCTTATACTTGAAATTTGTTCTTAATGCATCTAAAAAATACAATAGACATTATTAAACAAATTTTAGTAACTGTAAGACAATAACTAAATAAATTAAATATTCAAAACCAAATTTAAAATTATTATTCATGATTGAAAATTGATGATGATATTATATAAGGAACCTTTTTAATAAAATAGTTACATAAATTTTAAATCAAAAAAATTAAAAGTAATATTATACCTATTTATTTATAAAAATTGTGATGATAATCTGGTAAATATCATTAATTAATATTTGAGAATTTATTAAACCTAACATAATAACTTCCTTTAATATTTATCCAAAATTACTCAAATTTATTCACCGTTATGTTACTAGTGAAAATTATATACGGACATATTATTGTAAAGAATTAAGACTGAGTAAATTATAGTAGCTATAGTAATACTACTTTTTAGTAGTCTAGTTTGACTAGAATATAAAAAATGTTAGGTTGTTTTAATAAAAATAGATAAAAATATCAAATTTATTTTTTAGGTTCCTAAACGTAATATGATGATTTTTGATACTATTTATACGCCTGTAGTCTACCTAATTTATAAAAATGTAATTTTTTTTTTTATTAATTATTTAAATAGTTATTGTTATCATTTTTGGTTTTCAATTTTTATTGTACCTACATAGCAATTATATCCATTTAATTTTGCTAAAATAGGTATATACTAGCCTAAGTAATTGATTTAACAAAAAGTCAATTCCCGAGGAAAGTTATAACAAATGACAACAGAATTATTATCACATTGAGTACTTAATATAGTTAACTAAAAAAATTTAAAAAAATAATAAAATCTCTTTTGTCCGAAAATGTACGTTTTTGAAGATAGGTACTGCCTTTCACAAAAGTGAGGCAGTTTATAGAAATGTAGGTATCTGAATGAGAAATGATGAAGTTCTATAAAGATAAACAAGAAAAGAATTATCTACATTTGGTTTTTACATGAATGTACCTACAAATAAAAATACGTAAATCTCGCTTAAAGGAAAATAAGATAGATTCTTCTTAAGCTAAGGTCAATATAAATTCATATAATACTCATATAAAACCTACGCTCGAACATAGATTAATAATATTTTTCTACTATTTTAAATATAAATTTAAACTGTTGTAGGAATAATATAATACATTAAATGTACACTATGTTACTCACAATTATTACTTAATTAATTTAAACTTTACTTACGTTTTACACTTTGGCTTTGATATGCACCTTGAAGTCAGCACTCGGCAGTCGGCAACAATATTTGTAATTAATTAAATGACTATTATGACATTTAAATCGCAGTAATCACAAATTCACAAAAAATGAAAAAACACGGGTCCATCAGACGCACAACAATAAATTAGATACTTTTAATAGTAACACGTTATTCTGTGGTAGGTAACGCACCATAACGGAAAACGACGATGACCGGATGACAAATGACAAGAACAACGTAATAACTAATAAGTAATAACGCGGGAGAATTGGGAGATACCAAACACGGTTCGGCAAATGATAAAAATGGTTTTTCCAACTGGGACAAAAATTCGTCTACAAATTCGACTTATGTACATATATATTATATATATACGCATAATATGGTATACGTTATGTATTTCTTATCTGTCGAACTAAAAGTCAAAAACTGTACCTATATTTAGAATACTTTCAACAGCATTGAAGCATTGAATATTTCTGAAAAAAGTATTTCATAGTATTTTATTAGGATATTAGGTATATTTATAGGATTTTATAGTATTCAGAATACTACGCCCTAATCTGGTAAATTATATATGCATACAATTATTATTATTATACACATTTTATATACCAGCTAATAATAATAATATTTATTTTAACATAATTATAAATATAATTTCGTTGAAATTTAATAAAACATTTAGAGTGAAACATTATTTTAAATTATTAATTTTATATTGTCTTAATGTTTTTGACAAATTTATTATAGTTCAACATTATAAATTTGATTGGGACAAAACCTTTAACAAATATTTTCATAATAATGTTACTTTATGTTATTAAATAAATGTTATTTTAATATTTTAGTTTGGTTTAACATGAAATATTATAAGAATAATCTAATTCAAACATTAAATAAACATTTTAAATTAAATATTATATTTTTAATCTATGCAAAATATTTTAAGACCATGATATTCAAAATATTATAAAGGAAATCTAGTTTTAAAATTATTACAATATTAATGTTATAAAATTGCTATCTGGGGATATTATGATATCATAACTTGCACAAAAATACAGTGAATCCAACAGAAATAAAATATATGAAAATTTATGACTCATGAGGTTTTCGTCCGTAGCGTCTCTTGAAATATTTTGGGGGGGCTTTTTTAATTTTCGGGGGGCTTAGCCTCTAAAGCCCCCCTATATACGCCTATGAATAGAATCTATATTTTAATATCAACTTGAAACTTATCATTTAAATTACAATCTATAATTATTGTTTAATTTAATCTATATTTTATAATATTAAGTCTATTCAATTTGATCATGTATTAGATACGAAATTTTTACCTAAATATCTACTTTTTGAGGTACCTTAAAAAAAAACCGTTATTTACCGGAAACGGAACCAGCACCTTAATTTTGAAATTTTATAAATCGGAACCATTATTATTTTTTATTAAAAGCATTAAGGTTCCAAACCCTGGCTACGAGTCTATATTATGAACTGACACAACGTTCCGTTTTTAATGAAACACGGTAAACTTTTCGAAATTCCTAACGCGTCTCAGATCGTTTTTCGAAGTTACGGCCACCGTCAGACGTAAAACCACATTACGATTATAATTTATAATATGTCGTGATTAACAAAACAGGAATCGTCGTCACCCGCGACGGAAAAAACAACGGGCGTCTATCGGGTCGGGGAGTCGTTGCACAGTTCTTGACGTCTTGTCAACGTCAAACGACCGACGAGCACAGACTGAACTACACCTGTAAATGTTCAAACCACACACTCTATATACGTCGATGTTCCACGACCTCCGCAGAAGCACTGACTGTAGACGACTGTCACATTTTTTGAATTTTTATCGATCTATAAACGGTTAAACTTCATCTCGGCACGTATCGGTTACAAGTTATGACTTTCGAAAAATGACAATAAATGAATTAACAAATAATCCAAAGTGAAGTTGAAAAATGAAACTCGAATACCAACATTTCGCTTTCCGACGGTTAATCTAAATAATTTTTAAGTATGACGCGACCTCCGTCTTTGAATATTAGTTGACCGTTTAACAAGATAGGTTGATCACCCGTGACCGGACCGAGTTTTAAAGTACTCCGCACCAGAAAATAGTATCGATAACAGGTCCTTCCTCTCCATAACCTTTCATCGATCATTCCTACCGTCGTCGGCCGGCATGATTTAATACATTTTTTTTATTTATTTTTTTTTTTTTTGAAAAATCAAAAATGTATGAATACATTAAAAAAAAATTTTTTACGGTTCGCCCTAAAAACATTTTAAAGTGAGTACATATCCATAAAAAAGTCGATATTAATGTATGAAAAAGTGCATTAAATAATTTTAAAAATGAATAAAAAGTATTTGGGTCACCCGTGACCGGTCTTGTCTATTTCGTTAAGATTAAAGCCTTGTCCGTCAAGGGCTAACGTCTAAAACGACTAATATAAATAAATGAAACGATTTTAAATATTTTCAAACCATACGTTTTTATTGAGTTTAGAGTATTGAGTTTAGAGCTGTTTCATGCTATCCGATAGTAATAATATAATATGTCTAACTTTTGAATTTTTTTTTTTTTAAATCAGATTAATTCATTATGTGAATTCCGCATAGTGTTTAATCGCGCACTTGATATTTCGTACCGAACAAAGTGTTTTGTTCCGCGCACATTTCATTCCTTGTCAACGAGATCGATCGTAAATATCCAAATCGGATAATCAACGAATAAGCGATACTAAAATGAATTAGTTACAATATTTCAAAGACGTTAGACAAACAAACGATTTGAGACGCATTTCGTGTTTTTTTTTCTTACAAATCATTTGCATACAGATCATTACAATCGGTACGGATCATTTACTATTGCGTGGAATGATTTCGAGGATAGCGAGATTCGACGACGTGAAACAAAAACTAGTTACGGGTCATTTTTTCCCAGATAAAACAGAACTCACAAGACACAAAGAAAATCGTGTGTTTTTCTTCTTGAAAACACTGTGACTCGCTGTTTTCGTTCGCATTATGTCAGTCTATATTACGCGTTATGTGTGTGTGTGTGTGTGTGTGTGTGTGTGTGTGTGTGTGTGTGTGTGTGTGTGTGTATGTGTGTGTTCGTGTGTATTTGTATGTATGTACACATGTGTGTGTGTGTGTGTGTGTGTTACTGATATATCGAACTGCTACACACAGTCTAGGAGCCGTCGCGAACGAACTTACGTCATACGGTCCGGTGCGTCGTATTTAACTTGGCGGTTCCGAGAATCGTTGTTATTTTTGTTTTTAATTCTCCATTGTTGTTTTTTTTCCAAATGATTAAATTGTCGAAATAAAAAAGGAAATCTGCGGAAAGTGAAATGCGTCGAGCCAAAATAATAAATAGAAGACACGTAGTTGATGAATTATACAGCTGTCCTGTTTTTGTAAGTCAATAATGGCGTCGGTGTAGAATTTTGAATTATTCATACATTTTGTCTCCGACGAAAAAAATAAAAATAAAAATATATGTATTATTTGATCCTGACTTGGACTTCATTAGACCGTACTACGACAAATGGATTTTTTCCCCGGACTTCTTTCTTACAATAAAATTACAATACGGGCCGTGCACGTTTAATGACAACATTTTGATTTAAATTAAATTCTAAAAAACGGTTTTGTTCGTTCATTTTTTTGCTTTTTTTTTAATCTTATTGCGTACGACAGATTTGTCTGTACGTTTCCAAAACAAACATTTCCAATGGTATTTAATTTTCTTGGATTTTCTAGGACAAACAGTATATAAAATTAAGTGTTATTTATCATAATATTATACATCACGTTTATGAATCATGAATTTAATCTTCAGCTAAAAATAAAACTTTATCACTTGTTTTGACCAACTATTAAAATAATTCAGTGAAATGGCTGTATGCCTACTCAACACTGTCCAGTGTTTTACTAAAACATCCGGTAGTTTGGACATAAAAATAAAACTAACCAAACGATTTAATATTAATTAGCTTAAATTTTGACGTGTGTAACATATATGTTTTCTGGTTGATTTTCATCGCTACTCGACATCGTCTGTTGGCACATCCCTATGGTCGGGAGTTTTTCCGTCGGCGAGTTCTTTTGTGGAATGCGAATGAAAAAATACGGTTTTGTTCGTAAATATTGTGACGAAAACGAGTCATTTTCTAAATGTACATTTTGTTTTGTTCTCGTTTATAACTTGGTGTATAGACGTCATGCGCGTAGATTCCACTTCTAGATTTTGGTCAAGTACGTACGTACGTCGAGAGAAAAATAAAACAAATAACGTATTTTCTTAAAAACCTTCGCGAAAACAATACGATTATAAAAACGTAGGGACAAATCGATAAATTTCGAGTGGCTCTGTAACACTGTAATATTTTTCAGACGTTCGAGTCTCGAGGTTTTCGTTTATAACTTTTTTATCATTTAGCCCTTGGAATTCCAACTCAACGAAATCCCCATAAAAAGATAAAAAAAAAAAATTAGATTTATTATATTCCGATTTAAGAGCGTTTGATACTCAAACGGTTAGGAAAAGTGAAAAGTGTAATGCGATTTCGCCGTCTTGACGAGGGGTGTATTTAGTAATAATTTAGCGTGACTCGCATTTTCCCGCTTCAAATGAAAATGAAAACTAAACGAAATTCGTTTTGAAGATTAGTTTTCGAACATTAGATTCCGTTATTGTTTCCATTATGTGTTCGTATAAATAATTGAATAAATACCCGACCCTTTCAATCTTGACATAAATATATGTTAATTAGTACCGATTTGTCAGATTAATAATACAACTTTAAATCGGAGTAAAAGTTTTGTACATAATAATATTTAGGTGGTATGTCGGGGTTGTGAGACAATCGATTCAGGGGCCTCGATGAGCGTGTATAGGACATTCAAAAGCCACGTGGTCCAACACGATTATTACGTTGAACATTAACAATATATTTTTATTTATCACAATTATTGCATAGTATTATTTTTAATTATCAAGATTAATTAAAAATCAGGGGACTTATGGAACTAATTTGACTCTTGGCCCCGTTTTTTTTACACAAATCTTTTATTCGTGGTCGAATAGTTGAAAAACATACTCTCGTTTCTTCTTCAATGAACTCAATTTTCATACGTTTATTTGTTTTTATGTTTGTACAAGAGCGAAAACGTGTGGTGAAAAACAAGTGATATAGTGATAACTGTGCGAAGAGGGGGCTGCACACTGAAGCCGGGCGACGGGTGTACGTGGATGTATGTGCACAGGCGGCCGTTACACGTAAACCGACGCGCTTGTTGCCTTCGTATATAAATAGGTTCTTCCTCGTAGCTTTATCGGTGGGGAGGATAATGAGAGAGTGGACTGTATTTAATATAGATTCATAAAGATTGAGTTTAAGGTGTTAGAATGAATGGAAAGAATTACGTTTTGTAGTATAAGAAAAGGTACAGAATAATTTATTGGAATGATGTATAAATGTAATGGCTTAACAACTAAGGTTAGTGATAATATTGTTACAATCCGATCGGCAAATAAATCAAATACAAAACAAAAAAAATAATAATAATAATAATAATAATAATACGCGGTTCGCGTGATGCGAATAATAAACAATATTGTGTACGACCTGATGGATATTGATAGTGCCGATGATAAGCTGAGAGTGGAGTGATTGTCCCCGAACGTCGATCAGCTGACGGAGATGGAACCGGATCGCGACAGTACACCACACGTATACTAGGGCAACGTCGGCCGACAGCCCACCGTACAACGACCGTCCTGGCTGACAAAGGTGTCGGAAAACGGACGAAGCGGTTTAACGATTGACGGCTCGTCGCGTGTGCACGTCGTTGTCGCGGCGTTTGTCGAACGGCGAGAAAAAAAAACCACGTGGTGACCACGGCGGATCGCACTGCGTACAACGACGGGCGGGCGAAAAAGATAGTTTCGGCGCAAAACGGCCGCTAAAAGTGCAATTCGTGTGTGTGCAGAACGACACAACACGAAAACGGACTCAACACTGTCCGGGCGATGAATTCGGCGCAGACGGCCGCAAAAAATACAAAAAAACAACACGATTTCGTTGAGTCGAAAAAGGCCAAGATGGCTGGGCGACGCACGACGGACGACGGACGACGAACGACATAAAAACGCGCGACAACGGCGAGATAGATAATCGATGGAGCGCGTGTGCTCGTGGTGGGAGGTAGGGCGATAACGACGGACGGTCGACCGGAGTCCGCGATACGAGTGACGGATCCGTACCCAACATTTCTCCCCCCGTTGAAAGTCGTAGGCTTTCAAGAAACCATCAGAAAATTGACGCTGAGAAGCCAGGTCGTACACATTACAATAATTGCGGTTACAATAAATACATAAAAATAATAAAAATATACAAGATATACACCAAAACATTTTAAAAGGAAGGATGGAGGATGTGCGAGTGGAGGTCAGGAAAGTCTACTCAGCGGTCGGCAGCTTGACCACTTTGACGACTGGTCGCTTAATTTCCCCTTCCTGCGTCTTAATTGTGACTACGCGGATCGTCTCATCAGGACCTGGGTGAACCGCTGTGATGCGTCCCATACGCCACACGGAAGGAGGTTGACTTGGGGCCTCAACAATCACGAGATCATCCACCTTGAGGTTGTCCTGGATGGCAGTCCATTTTTGACGACCTTGCAACGTATTCAGGTATTCTTGGGCCCAGCGTTTCCAGAATGATTGATGCAGCTGTCGAAGGAGCTGCCAACGTGTGAGCCGATTCATTGGAACCTCGGTGATGTTCTCTTCCGGCACTGCTAGGAGAGGCTGTCCGATGAGGAAATGTCCGGGTGTCAGGGCGGTGAAATCGTGAGGGTCCATCGAGATTGGAGTGAGTGGACGCGAGTTGAGAATTCCCTCAATTCGAACACATAATGTCTCGAGCTCTTCATAGGTGAGCACCTGAGTGCCAATCACTCGTTTCAAGTGGAATTTTACGCTTTTGATACCCGCCTCCCAGAGACCGCCAAAATGCGGTGCGGCTGGCGGATTAAAGTGCCAGTTACAAGCGACGTGTGCGGATGCTTGAGTCTGGACGTCCTTGTTACGAAACATATGTCTTAGTTGACGAGCGGCGCCAACATAGTTCGTGCCGCAATCGGAATACACATGTGCTGGTACACCCCGGCGTGCAATGAATCGGTCTAGGGCGGCAAGGAAGGCTTCGGTCGTCAAATCAGAAACAATTTCAACGTGTATGGCTTTGGTGGCCATGCATACAAATAATGCGATGTAAACTTTAGTGGTCTTCGTGTTTCGTCTTTTACATTCTTTAATGAAGTAGGGTCCTCCATAATCCGTGCCGACACTAGAAAACGCGCGAACCGAATGAACACGAGCTTCTGGGAGTATGCCCATACGAGGTGTTGGATGTAGTGCTTTGTGGCGAGTGCACGTGACGCACTTAAAAATGATTCGACGAACGGCCTCTCGACATGATACAACCCAAAACTCCTGACGTAGCATAGCGATGATGAGTTTCGGTCCTGCATGTAAGAATCTCCGGTGAAAAGCAGTGATTAGCAGCGATGTGACATGAGATTCTTTCGGAAGTAGATATGGGTGTTTCGCATCGTCAGTCAACATTGATCGCTGCAGTCGGCCGCCCACTCGAATTAAGCCAGTATGATCCAAAAAAGGAGCTAACTGAGCCATAGTCGGAGGGGTTACTATGTGGTTGTGTTTGGCCAGTTGTTTTAGGAGTTCTTGAAAGTGTGTGCGTTGGGTAACTCGAACGGCCAGTCGTATGGCACGCTGCAACTCGTCTGGCGTGAGAACGTCTGCGTTGGTTGGGCGCTTTACAATTACACGGTCTATAAAGCGCAACGCGTATGCTAATGCCCGTTGAAGACGAGACCACGACGAAAATCTAAGTAAAAAGTTATCAAAATTTGGCACTTCCCGTACTACTAACACGCACGCGGACGCAGACTTCACCTCAGGTAAGTGGTGAGGGTTGAGGGATTGAACAAATGGCCTTGGCCAACTTTCCTCAGGAAAATGTATGAACGGTGGACCCTTCCAATGTAGACTACAAGCTACGAGGTCGTCAGGCAATAAGCCACGCGATGAAGGATCGGCAGGGTTATCCATGGTAGGAACATGAGACCAGGTGCAATCTGGAAGCAGGGAATGGATCTTGGCTACTCGGTTGGTAACAAAAACCTTAAACAACTTTTGATCGGTAGTAAGCCACGACAACACTACAGACGAATCTGTCCAAGCACGTACCTGGGCAACCGGAACAACAAACGAAATTTTCAGGTGGAGCCGATGTAACAATTGGGCCAATAAGAGGGCCGCGCACAACTCTAATCTAGGTATAGTGAGAGACTCGTCCTTTTCACTTCCTTTCAAGGGAGCGACCTTGGTCTTGCACGTCACAAGAGATATGGACACCTTGTCCGTCATATCGACAATGCGGAGATACACTGTCGCAGCATAGCCCTTTTGCGACGCGTCGGCAAACCCCAATAATTGGACATCCTGAAATTCTCTGGTGTCAATATGGCGAGCGATTTCTATATTGCCTAACGAGGGCAACTCTGACAAGAAATGACGCCACGCGGTCCGTAGATGTGAAGGCAGCGGAGTGTCCCACTCTAATTGTGCCTGCCAAAGTTGTTGCATGAAAGATTTCGCCCACAACAACATCGGACCGAGGGCACCAATGGGGTCGAACAATCTAGCGATGGCAGACAATACCCCTCGCTTCGTATTGGGCGTGTCTTCAACGTGCGTGTGGTATCCAAAGACATCGATAACGGGATCCCAATGTAGGCCGAGTATCTTCAATGCTGGCTCATCCTTAAGTTCAAACGAAGGACAATTAGCTTGATCTTCAGGCGGAATCGAATCCAAAACTCTGGAGCTATTGCTGCACCACTTTTTCAAGCTACAACCAGCTGATCGAAGTAGTCCTATGGTATGGTTTTGCACTTGAACTAACTCCGCTTCGGTATTCCGTCCTACCACAACGTCATCGACGTAGGTATAATTGGTTAAGACACCCTTGGCGGCGGAATATAATGGTTCCGAGCATGCGTCCAAAGCGTGTAAGACACGTATGGCCAAGAATGGAGCGGAGCTCAAGCCATATGTCACCGTCAATAACTCGTACTCCTGGATCTCCTGTTCCGGGGAATGTCGCCACAAGATGTGTTGGAACACGCAGTCTTCGTCACGGACCCTGATCTGGCGGTACATTTTGACAATGTCGGCAACGAAAATATATTTGTATAATCTACATGTGAGTAAGAGTTCACTCAAGTCATTTTGTAATTTCGGTCCAACACAAAGAGTATCATTAAGAGAGACCCCTGACGATGACTTCGCCGAAGCGTCAAAAACGACCCGTAGTTTGGATGTATCGCCGTCCCGCTTCACTACCGCGTGGTGAGGTATATATTACTTACCAGGTCGAGTAGCGACCTTCATGTGTCCTAACGCTAGGTAGTCATTCATGAAGGATCGATACGACTCATACAATTGTTTGTCCTTTTGGAGGCGAAGCTCTAAGTTCAGAAAACGCTTCAAGGCTAAGGACCGTGATTCTCCGAGTTGACATGATGACGAATTAATTCCGGACTTTGAAGTAAATATCTGAGTTCCATCGTCATTTGTGAAAACGTGGTGTCGAAACGGTAAGGCGACACAAAAGCGCCCATCTGCATCTCGGGCTGTAGATTTGGTGAACCACCTCTCACACAGCTCATCTTCCGTGGTAGGAACTGCGGGAGCAACGGGTTCTTCAATTGACCAAAACCGATGTAGTAGAGAGTCTATCGACGGACTAGATTTAAGCAGCAATGAAACACGCGGGGCGGAAGCCCTACCAAGAGGGTTCACTAATCCCATTATAATCCATCCCAGATGGCTGTCCATGGCTGAAGGGAAACCGGAAGTGTGTTTTACCATCGACTCAGAACGGATTAGAAACGGATATAAATCACCTCCAAGTAACATGTCGATCTGAGACGGAGTGTCGAACTGGGGATCGGCCAATATTAAATGTTGGTATCGTGTGCGTACCGCTGGTGGCAATGGCGTAGACGGTAGAATAGACGTTAATTTGGGCAGTATTATTAACTCATGGCAATTGAATTTTGGACTTGAAACATGGTGTGGTATAAAGGAACAAGATGTGCTACCTCTCACTTGGGTCACCGGACTTTGAGACAAACCAACTATTTCACTGTCGCATTTACGTCGTGACAGGCCAATGCGAGCTACGCAATCCGTAGTAATTGCCGATATCTGAGAACCACTGTCCAATAATACACGCACAGAATGATAATTGCCACGCGCATCTAGAACTCGAACAACGGCGGTACCCAATAACACCGTACTACCGGACGCTGACATGCCCGAAAACTTAGTATCGGCACTTCCGCCCTCTTCACCGTTGATTGGAGCGTGTTCCTGATTGGTGGTGATCGAAGGTTCTGAGACTGATTGATAATGTAACAAAGAGTGATGATGTTGTTGACATTTTCCACAACGGTATTTGGATCTACATGTGTCCACCATGTGTGTTGAACTCATACACGAAAAACACAGTTTATTTGTTTTGACGTATTCCCGACGTTGTGGTACGGAATATGTTTTAAATTCCGGACAATGATACAGAAAATGTTCACCACGATTACAAATAGTGCAATGTTTAGGTTTGTTCAATTTGGACGAAGACGACGACAGCCTTTTATTCTTATGAATAGGATTACTCGCGGCGGTAAGTGCTAACTTTGATGCTATGGGTTTTTGAAATTTATTAGATCGCGTTTCAATTTTGGCGACGCCCTGTATGTTCTCCAATATTTTCAAACGTTTTTGAACAAAGTTAATGAGAGTATCAAAATCCGGAATAGTGGATTGACAAACATCCGCCTCAAACAAATGACGGGTGTTCGGATCTAATACACGTGAACCCAAAAAAAACAACATAAAACCCGCGAGATCTTCAACTCCGAGTAATTTTAACGCGCAGACATTTTCTTTGAAAATATTTAAAAACGTAGTCAGAGCTGGTACTGATTCTTGAACCATAGGTTTGAAAGCGAAAAGCTTGTCCAAATGCGCAGTTGCGAGCAATCGTTTATTTTCAAATCGGTCGGTGAGCGCTGCCCACGCAACGTTATAATTCACCGCCGACAACGGAATAGATTTAATTATCGATAATGCAGAACCGGTCAAACTCTGTGACAACAACTGAAATTTGTGTATATTATCGACATTGGAGTCTTCATGTACAAGAGATTTAAAACTATCACGGAACGCACACCAATTTGTTATGGACCCATCAAACGACGGCAATTCAATTTTCGGAAGCGTGCTAAACGATTGTCGAATCGGCACCGATTGTATGGCCGCGGTTACTTCGGACGTTCGATCAACAATTTCGTGAATTTCGTCAACAACGGCTTCGACGGTATCCATTACGGGTGAATCGATCGATTCGTACTCATCGGAACGACCGACAACGACCAATGAATTAATAATAACATTTTGTTCGGCTTGAAAACGTGCAAAAAGACTATCTAAACGTTTTACACTAGCGGATAATTGTTCCCGTTTCGCGGGATCGCTCACAGATAGCCTCGCGATATTCAAAATATCAGACATTGATTTTTGTGCGCGGTTTCGCGCAATTCGCGCGCATTCCAGTGCTTGCTCGGCCATTTCGGAATCAGTTCTATTAGTTTTCGGTGGCATTATCGACCAGTACTGGAGCAACGTGTTGACGTTAAAAACTATAGGACCAACTTAATACAAAGACAACGATTTTGTGAAGAATCCGGCCCGAAGGACCAAAAATGTGCGAAGAGGGGGGCTGCACACTGAAGCCGGGCGACGGGTGTACGTGGATGTATGCGCACAGGCGGCCGTTACACGTAAACCGACGCGCTCGTTGCCTTCGTATATAAATAGATTCTTCCTCGTAGCTCTATCGGTGGGGAGGATAATGAGAGAGTGGACTGTATTTAATATAGAATCATGAAGATTGAGTTTAAGGTGTTAGAATGAATGGAAAGAATTACGTTTTGTAGTATAAGAAAAGGTACAGAATAATTTATTGGAGTGTTGTATAAATGTAATAGCTTAACAACTAAGGTTAGTAATAATATTGTTGGTGTGCACGATCACAATCCGATCGGCAAATAAATCAAATACAAATAAATAATAATAATAATAAATAATAATAATACGCGGTTCGCGTGATGCGAATAATAAACAATATTGTGTACGACCTGATGGATATTGATAGTGCCGATGATAAGCTGAGAGTGGAGTGATTGTCCCCGAACGTCGATCAGCTGACGGAGATGGAACCGGATCGCGACAGTACACCACACAGTGTTGCCAACTTAGCTTTTTTCGAGCTAGATCTAGCTTTTTTCGATCTTTCAATGTCGTGAAAATTTAACATCTAGCTCCTGGCTTTTTTTTTAGCTTTTTATCATTAATCAAATGCTTTTTCTGGTTTAATACAAAACAAAAACAAATATTGAAAATGTTCATAATTAAAAGTTATTTAACTACAATTACTATCGTCTATCAAGTATCAAAATATATCAGTCTTTGTCTTATCACATATTTTCTGATATAACCATAGACCTTTTACTGAGTAAAAGGTCTATGGATATAACAGAATAACAGCTATCTTAAATCGTGGTCTTATCATCTGGATTAGACATTAAGGAGCCAGGAGGTCGCATAGAGTAATATTACTCTATGTCTATACTTAACATTTATTCTGTGATATTACTCTATGGCCAGTCTGCGGATTCCATAGACAATAGAATTACTTCTATTATTTAGGCTATATAGCGGATTTACACTTCATTGGCTACGTCGTGACTCGTGTATCGTCATTCGTCATCATATTGATATTATGTCAATCGTGTCAACTGTCATGCGACTATGCGAGGTGTGAAGACAGGTTAAGTGGTAAATATATACATATTTGATTAATATTCATTACATTTTTTACAAATTTTAAAGAAACGGTAAGTACCATGGGGAAACCGCAATACAACCAACAATTTCGATCAGAATGGTTGAAGGACAAGCGATTAATGGATTGGTTGTCTGAATATAAAGGTGATTCTTCGAAAGCGTTTTGTAAAGTTTGTTGTTGTCAGATAAGGGCCAAACATTCTGATTTAATTAATCATGGAACCACTAAAAAACATGTCGCAGCCAGTGGAGCTGTCCGAATACATCCACAAGGGAGTCTAAAGTTGATAACGCCAAATAACAAGACAAATCATGCTGAAGCGGCAATTGCTTTGTTTGTAAGTGCCCATTGTTCTATTTTATCGTCTGACCATTTAGGAGAATTATGTAAGCTCCAATTTTGTGGATCACATGCTGATAAAATTCATCTCCATCGAACAAAGTGCACTGCAATTATTAATAATGTTCTTTGCCCATACTTCAAATCTAATTTAAAAGATGATATTCAGAATAGTAAATATAGTATTCTTGTTGACGAGTCAACAGACATATCAATTACAAAGTTTTTGGGAATTGTCATTATATACTATAGCACCTTAAAAAGCACCATAGTAACAACATTCTTAGGGATAGAAGAACTTTTGGAAAGTAATGCTTTAGCTATTGTTAATGCTATAAAATCTTGTTTAAAGAAATACTCTTTAAACCTGAATAATATGATAGGTCTTGGAACGGACAACGCCAGCGTTATGGTAGGAGTCAACAATGGCGTACACAAGTTGCTTAAAGATGAAAATCCATACATTGTTCTTATTAGATGTGTATGTCATTCTTTGCAGTTAGCTACATCACATGCAGTTTCTGAAAAGTTACCTAGAAATTTAGATTTTATAATATCTGAAACATACAACTGGTTCAGTAAATCAACTCTTAGACAGCAAGCATATAAAGACTTATTTAAAACTTTAAATGATGACAGTGAACCTTTGAAGATTGTGCAAGCATCGAATACTCGTTGGCTATCTGTCGAAGTGGCAGTTTCTCGAGTAATAGATCAATGGTACGAACTTAAACTTCATTTTGAAGTATCCAGATCGAAAGAAAAATGCTACCTTGCAGAAATGTTATTTAATATGTACAAAGATGAACAAAATCTTGCGTATTTATTATTCTTAAAGCCGATTTTAAAAGAAGTTCAACGGGTTAACAAGTTATTTGAATCTAGTAATATTGATCCAACTAAATTATGTAATGAATTAAGCTCATTAATATCTTCAATAGGTAGTATAATTGTAACGCCAACTTTTCGTTTTGATCCTATCACAACACATTTCACATCTCATTTGCATCCACATCCATATTTAGGTTTTGGATTTGAAAAAAAAATGTCAGAAATTATTAAAGCGAATCAAATATCTAAAGAAAATGAACATATATTGAGAGAACGTTGCATATCATTTATAATTTCATTAGTTAAACAACTACAACAAAGGCTGCCAGAAAATATAAACATTTTCAAAAAAACTGAAATTCTTTCTCCTTCCATTGTTCTTAAGCAGTTAAAAGAAAATATAACTGATTTGTGCGAATATTTTGGAGTGAATAATGAAGAAATAGAAAAAATCGAGACCCAATGGCGGAAAATAAATTTGGTTTCTTGGAAACATACAAGTTCACCTATCGATTTTTGGACAGAGGTCAAAGAATTTAAAGATGCAGCTAACTGTTGTATATTTAAGGAATTGGCTAATTTTTCTTTAACAATTCTATCCTTACCTTGGTCCAATGCAGCCGTAGAAAGGATATTCAGCCAAATGAATATTGTAAAATCAAAATCAAGAAATAAAATGGGTACAGCCTTATTAACTTTATTACTTCAAATTCGTTTTGGGCTCAAGTTAAGTGGTAAATGTTGTAACAATTTTTCATTGCCAGATACAGTAGTAAAACAAATTGGCACTAACGAGATTTACAAAACACTGTGCAATTTAGAAGAATTAAACGAATATGATGAATTGTTTGATGATATACTTTAAAATACCTATTAAATATACTTATAATCTTTATACAATTTTTTAAATTATGCATACTCTTATAGTCTTATACATTTTTTTTTGTTAACGCTCAATATTTTTTAATTTTTTATTTGAAGTTCATTCATCAAAGACTGATGTTTTTTTATTAAATAATATCTAATTATTTACTTCATTATCATTAACTAAGTCTATATTATTTTTTATTTTTTATTGTTATTTGCTATGTGATAGAAAATATGTGATACTTTGTTTGATTTCTAATTTATATCATCTCTAACTTAAATTATGCATATCTAAGGTTATATATATTTTTTTTTTGTTAAAGCTCAATATTTTTTTATTTTATATTTGAAAATCATTCATCAAAGACTGATGTTTTTTTTCATTAAATAATATGTAGTTATTTACTTCATTATCATTAACTAAGTTTTTATTATGATTTATTATATATTGTTATTTGCTATGTGATAGAGAATATGTGATACTTTGTTTGATTTCTAATTTATATCATCTCTAACTTAAAATTATGCATACCTAATGTTATAAATATTTTTTTTTTGTTAACGCTCAATATTTTTTTATTTTATATTTGAAAATCATTCATCAAAGACTGATGTTTTTTTTTATTAAATAATATGTAGTTATTTACTTCATTATCATTAACTAAGTTTTTATTATGATTTATTATATATTGTTATTTGCTATGTGATAGAGAATATGTGATACTTTGTTTGATTTCTAATTTACATCATCTCTAACTTAAAATTATGCATACCTAATGTTATATATATATTTTTTTGTTAACGCTCAATATTTTTTTATTTTATATTTGAAAATCATTCATCTGATGTTTTTACTATGTTTAATTATATATTGTTATTTGTTACGTGATAGAGTCGATAGGGAATATGCGATACTTTGTTTGATTTTTAATATAATATCATCTTTAACTATTAAAATCATGCATACTGTTGTATTTATTTTTTTAATTTATGATTCCTGATTTATTTTAATTTTATATTTGAATTTCATCGTCAAAGACTGATCGACTGTTGTGACTGAATATTAGTTTATGTGTCATTTTTTTTAATAATACAAAATTGTATACAAATAATTTTACTTATTACAAATAAACTACCTAATAGCTATTATTAAAAAAAAAAATTGAAATTATCTGACTGGAAATCTAGTTTTTTTTTTTATCAGCTGGATTTTTTTTAGCTTTTTTTCACAGCAATATAGTTTTTTTTTAAATTTATATGTGGCAACACTGACACCACACGTATACTAGGGCAACGTCGGCCGACAGCTTACCGTACAACGTACGTCCTGGTTGACAAAGGTGTCGGAAAACGGAAGAAGCGGTATAACAACCGACGGCTCGTCGCGTGTGTACGTCGTTGTCGCGGCGTTTGTCGAACGGCGAGAAAAAACCACGTGGTGACCACGGCGGATCGCACTGTGTACAACGACGGGCGGGCGAAAAAGATAGTTTCGGCGCAAAACGGCCGCTAAAAGTGCAATTCGTGTGTGTGCAGAATGACACAACACGAAAACGGACTCAACACTGTCCGGGCGATGAATTCGGCGCAGACGGCCGCAAAAAATACAAAAAAACGACACGATTTCGTTGAGTCGAAAAAGGCCAAGATGGCTGGGCGACGCACGACGGACGACGGACGACGGACAACATAAAAACGCGCGACAACGGCGAGGTAGATAATCGATGGAGCGCGTGTGCTCGTGGTGGGAGGTAGGGCGATAACGACGGACGGTCGACCGGAGTCCGCGATACGAGTGACGGATCCGTACCCAACAATAACTTTACAACAGTCCACACCGAAGCGATACAATCAAACCGGTAAGAACATTGGATTGAACGCCGCGATATTTCTACAAATTATTATAATATGAAACATAGTAGGTTTGTCTATTATTATAGTCCGTTTTATTAAGCCGGGTTTACATTGGTAGAGTATTTGGCAGTGTACACTAGCCTACTATTTTGCCTACTCACTCTACTCTACTAGTTTTAGTAGAGTAACTGTTTACACGAAGCTAGTATTTAGTAGAAAAGAGTGCAGTTGATGTGTAAACTCACGCCGTCACGGTTAGGTTTGATCAACATCAAAACATCAAATAAACAAATATGGATATCGTACGTCGTCGTCGTCATTGTCGAAAATTATTAAAGAAATGCCTTCAAGTGTAAATATAGATATAAATTATCACGTCAAGTACAATATGATCAGAAATATAGAATAGTTTTATTATATAAGGTTTAAAAACATTAAACAAAATTAAAAAGGTATACAAAGTTTAAAAATAAATATGAATACACGTGCGGGTTCGCGCATCGACAACATTTTACTTTACTATACCAAAATACCATAGACCGGTTTACACTAGTATAGTTGTGGTAGAGTATAGTAAAAACGGTGGTGGGGGTAAGATCTAGTAGAGTGTACTTTACCACAGTGGTTAACTACTTTATTATACCGATTACTATTTTTAGTACTCTACCTATACTATTCCTGAGTGTTTACATTATGCTAAAAACGGTAGAGTATCAACTCTACCGTTCTGCCGTCGTACTATACCAAATACTCTACCAATGTAAACCCGGCTTTACTCACAGTGCTATGTTTTTCTTGAAATCGTTTTTTTTTTTTTTTCAAATAATATATTCGAATAATTTCGCGGAACGCTGAATAAATCGTTCGCGGCGCTCTAGGGTGCCGATCTGGGAAAAATCTCTGCCCTAGAGTGTACACTGCCGCGGGGACCCCGTACGTTCGTGTTAACGAACAACACCCCCGGCGACGGAGGACCCGGCCCGGTGTCACAGGCTATTTTTACCCCCAGAAATTGTACCGTAGGGGGGTAAAAATCGCCGGAGGTAAAATTTGCTCAGCGTAACAGGCGATTTTTACCCCCCCAGAAATTTTACCGTAGGTTATTTTATTATTTTAATTTTATACCCTTATGTATTCTTTAATAATTAATAGGTTTAGATATTTAATTAATATTTGGATTTTCGGTTCATCAAGGACGCTATAGCAATATATTATCTATTAGCTAATACAAAATTATTAATACCTCAATAGGTGGACTTATACATATAAAATATTCCATGTACAAAACTATGTACATGTATGGAAGGTACATACATTTGTCATATATTTACCTATATTCAGTATTCAATAATATAATATAATATAATATTATGTATTGCATATTTAGTAGACCAAGCACGGACAAACCTGAAATTGTGTACATTTTTCATGAATGAAGGTACTGTTTCAAATAGTACACAGTATTACCAGTCAGCAGTTGTATTATTTCAAAATTTTAGTTTATAAGTAATTATAATTTAATATTATTATAGAAAAAGGGCTACAATTAATTATCTGGGTGGTAAATATTATCCCAGCATATAGAGAAATTAATAAAATTGTAGATAATTGAAAATTGGCTGTTGTGCCAGGCAATTTTTACTCCAACGGTAAAATTTGTAGGTGGGTAAAAATCGCCTGTAATACCTGTCGAATTTTACCTCCGTCGATTTTTACCCCCAACGGTAAAATTTCCGGGGGGGTAAAAATCGCCTGTTACGCTAGGCGAATTTTACCTCCGGCGATTTTTACCTCCCGGTAAAATTTACAGGGGGGTAAAAATCGTCTGTTACACCGGTATTGTGTTCGAACGATCAAATATCTCGGGACACGGCTTTAATTTTCCCGAAACGTTCGGAGGCGGGGGCGCCGGACACATGTGCGCGATACGGTGCGACGTTCGACCCGCGGTTTAATTTCGAGCGGGCGCCGCGTAATACGCGTTAGGTACCTGGGATTAGAATTAAAACACGTCTGTCGCACGGCGTCTCCGCCGCGTCTCGCTGCGCGCGTGGCCTCGTCGTAATTTATTACCGCCGCCGCCGCACTGCACTTATCAAGATTTATTCGTTTCCGCCGGCGCACAACAATAACGCTTTACGGGAGTTTGAATTAAAATTTATCTCACTGCTTGTGTTTGTTTGTTTGTTCGTTTGTGTGTGCACGTGTGTGTGTGTGTGTGTGTGTGGGCGTGGGTGTAAGAATAATCGTCATTAACATAATACAGCGGTTCCCAACATTTTCGGATACTAATATTATTCATAAATCAGGTTAGATATTTACAATTAGGGGGTGGCCGTGTTTAAAAAATAAAAAAAACGGAACCGTTGTTACACCCCACTCCCCAACCAATACACCTAGTTTTCGATTTTTGTGATTTGAAGTGTATCCACCACTGCAAGGGTTGCAAATTTAGTATTTTTTAACTCTTCCAAAACTCGCTCCACTGCAAACGGGACAACGATTACGTTTGATATTATAATCAATCCGTCATTTCGTCCGAGCGCGAGAAAATGTTTTATCATGAATTTTCTTTATAGGCGAGGACGTGCGATCCAATGATCGAAACGAACGAATATGCATGATCGTATAAAAATCAAACATACCTTCTTGGGCCGCAAAACGTTTGTTCTCAACTGATAGCCCCGATTTTCTTTCATTGATCAACAATGACGTTAATTTATTAGAACTTCACTGCTAGACACGGCCAACACGTGTGTTTTCGTTTTTGTTGGTGCTGTTTGATATCTGATATCCCACCGTGTTCGATTGAGAATATAGCTTTACGCTCGGTACACAGAACTTTTCTTATTTCATCAGCTTCTTTCAAAAAAGGAGACTACGTTTTTTAATTTAGAATTAAAACTACGTCGACTCTTGGGAATCTTGTGTATTTTTTCCTTTTTAAGTAACAGACATTATTATTATCATGTTATATTTTGTTTTATTTTTAGTGTCCGATCGGTACAAATCGAACTTGAAACGTTTCTACTGATACTGTTGTTTTTTTTTCTTCTGTCGTATTAGTATTTTTAAATATTTTTTTTTATGGATTTTCGATGTCGATACGGCATCCTCTACTTTATTTTTGTCTGTGTCGGGAACGGATTAGCTTTTGATGGAGTTAAAAGTTCAGGAACCGTGTGAATATTTTTTCCGTTTTTCCCGAATCCGCCACAATGCGCCTCCACACGGTATATTATTATGTGTATAGTTTCCTCTCGAATATCCTGACAATACGTTTTGAGGGGCGTCGCCCGTTACCGCACAAACGCGCAAAATACGCATGGGACAAAACCGCACACAGATTTTAAAATACTGGGTATCCCATTGCCGCACACGTTTATTTTGGACGATTATCGTCACTTATCGACAATTATCTATAACGACATTATTAAGCTTTATCTGTAAAAGATTGTATTCACAGTGTACAAATTTGTAGTGCGTTTTAAGTCGTCTTTCGATCTTCCACGTGACATTTTACATTTTACAATAAAATTAATAAAATATTTTTAAGATTTTAAAATATGTTTAAACTTTTTACTAATAACCGTGGTAATAGTTCTATTCATTTCGACAACTATAACTTTCGTTATTTTAGAACTAATAAAAGTTCAGGTGATATTGTTTGGCGGTGTGTGCAAAAAACATGTAATGTAACTATTATCACCAACAATGAAAAAACGGTTTTAATTCGCAATAATATTAAAGATCACCAACACGACGAGGACAATGATGAACAAAAAAAAGAACTACAAAAAATTCGTACAGCTATTAAACGTAAAGCTATTGAAAATGTATATGAAAAGCCAATAAAAATAATTCGTAAAGAATTATCAAGTATTGAAGACTCTCAGGTATGTTCATCTAATATAAATGCTCTTCGAAAGTCTATGTATCGAGAACGACGCAAAATTTTACCTACCGTTACATCATCTATAACCGATGCTATTCAAAAAGTTAAAATTGCTTGTATTGAGAATAAATCTAAAGAAAATTTTGTATATGTATTTGAAGAGGATGAAATAATAATTGTAACTTGCAAAACAAATTTATTATTTCTCAATGACAATACGGAAACTATTTTAGCCGACGGTACATTCACATATTGCCCAAAACATTTTTTTCAGCAATATACAATACATGGTTTAACAAGAGGCCACTACGTTCCGTTAGTATTTTGTTTTTTGCCATCTAAAACATTAATATGTTATATTCGTATGTGGACAAATTTAAAAAACCTATGTTTACAATTAACAAAAACAAATTTAAATCCACAATTATTACTTCTTGATTTTGAAGTCGGAGCTCATACTGCAGCGAGTAATGTATTTAAAAACATCAAAATTAAAGCATGCCGGTTTCATTTATGTCAAGCATGGTATCGAAAAATAAATTCTATTCCAATACTGTATAAAGAGTACAAAGATAAAAATTCAGAGATTGGAAAGTGGCTTAAAATGTTTTTCGGATTACCGTATTTACCGGAAAATTTTGTTTCCGATGCTTTTAATGACATTTTATCTGAAGCTCCAAAACATAAAAAGTGCACGGAGTTTGCTAATTATGTACTTGAAAATTATATTGACACTGAACAATTTCCTCCTTCAATATGGGCTGAAGAACCTAATGGTACAAAAAGAACGACTAACGGTGCTGAATCATACCACAGTCAACTTCGGTTTGAATTTTATATGCCACATCCATCTGTTTTCCAAGTTGTACGTATGAAAACTATTAATTATTAAAATATAGTAATAACTATTAATTATTATATATTTTTAGATTGATGTTTTAATAGACCAACAAGTGATTAATGAAGCGAAAATGCGAGAAATTAGGAAGGGAACTGAAGCAATACAGCGGAAATGTGATCGGGAACGAGAAGCCAATTTGGTATATCAGTACTCGCTTTTATTAACAAACAAACTAACTGTAATGGAATATATAGAAAAAACAGGCTTGCATTTTAAACCAATATAGGTGTCTATAATAACATTTATGTTTAAATTATTACATTTTTATAATATTAATACTAAAAACTAATTTTTAATTTTTATATTTATTATTTAATAAATTAATTGCGGTATCGTACCATTTGCTGTATGCGGAATTAGGCTATACCTTTTTATAAATCTGTGCGGTATCGTACTATTTTTGTGTGCGGTATTGGGTTATGCATTTTGTGCGGTATCGGGTCATGTTTGTGCGGTAATGGAAAGCGCCGGTTTTGAGATATCGTATTCGTGTGCCGTTCCATTAATAGAATATTGATATTCGCTCCGAAAACAGTGACTTTCGGTCTCGTATCGTTTGACGTTTTGATCGTTGACAAAGTGGCAAAATAACCAAACAAAGTAATGTGCGAAACGTGAAAACGCTGATAACGAAAAATTCGTATACAGATACGTTGTGCTGTCGTCGCACAAGTCGTGTAAAGAAGGTGTGTGACGCGAGATGATGTCTGTGCGCTGTTAAAAGCTATCGGTGTTTAATTATACGTACGTATATTATAACATCACGTAAAACGTACACAGTGTACGTGCGCGTTGTTCCTCTTCGGACGGTTAATATTGTTTGTCGTTCGGGACGGACCGAAAAGCAGTCTTTACCGACCGTGCGCCGAAAACTAATCTTTTCCGACCGGTGAACGAAGAACAGGGTCACTTTTAGCACTGGCGTCGAAAACTAAACTCCCAGCGCGTGTGCGGCGGATAATGTTTTATGCCAATAACACACTCGTGTCTGCCGTTCGCGTCAACTTAGAAAATCGCTATAATATATAGACTCGCTCCGGTGAAAACACGAGATATACACGACACGTAAAGTTTGTTACTTCGATACCTCCGACAAACTAACCAACTTTGGAGACGACCGCGATCCGTAAGTCGGCGTCGTCTATATACATACACGATAAAATATATTATTCGAAACGCGAGTACCTAAAAACGGAATTTAAAACCCTGACTTCCCGACCCTTAAATGCACGATTTTTTTTTTTTTTAATAACAAAAAAAATGTTAACAGTGTGTAAACAGTTAAAATTCATAACATTTTTCCTGGCGACATTTTTTTTAAAATTTTATTTAAAATTGACATTGTAAAAAATTGATTAGTTTTCCGATAAACCGATAGATGACGCTAAACAGCCAACATTGTATGCATAGTATTACGATACGTTTAAGGGTTAATTGAACGTCGCTCTCGTTAGAGTTGAAAAAAAAATCGTTCAAACAGCCCTCACTAACTTTTCACTAAATCGCTTAACGACGACCTATGAGCTCAGGCGCGTCTGGGTTCCTCGACTTTGCCACGCCGGAAAATAAATCTATAACGATCATGTCGTACACGACCCCGTAGTACGAAGGTAAAACGTATTTCCGAAGGGGTCCACGGTCCACGGTATTATACCTTCACCGGTCCGGAATGATTTATCTCCCGAACGCTTACGGGGCCGGTTTACGCTCTGGACCACCACCCCGACGTACGTCGCGTTTGACTTTTTGATTTAAGTTTGTTTGACACTAGTTGTCGACGGCCGGGAAACGGTTCGCTGTGGTAATCATCTGGATAGGGGGGGATTCACGGTATCCAACGCCGCGCCCGGGAAAATCGACACTGACCCGCTGAAACGTCCGATCGAATATTTTCTCAGACGTTTGACGGCTGCGTAAAACAAAATGATGTACGATAATAATAACGAAAACAATAATACGTAATATTAGAACAGACTCGTGGAATATTCGTTGTGGAATTCCGTTTTTACCGTCGCTCGCCACGGTTTTTACGTTTTACCGTGTTTTTTCTCGTTCGTTATAATTGAAAGAAAAAAAAACAACGAAAAGTCCAATCTGTCTTCATCGTAAAAAATCCAAAGTAAAAACTATAAAGTAATAACAAAATTAAAAATTCTACCATTTATTTATGTATTGATGTCAAGCGAAAACGTCCAACGGGTCTTATAATATTATATTTAATCTATTGGTTCGGACGACTGCGATAAACTTAGACGCTTGGCTTCGTCAAAACGAGTATATTAACAAAGCACAAAATCAAGAAAAAAAATCTCAGTTATAAATTGTCTAGTACGTACATCTGGGGGAGGGCAAAAATTGTTTTAGTCTGAAATAAACAACGTTTGAAATGTACGTGCGATCGAAATAGTTATTGATCTATTGATCGATTTATAATTTACTCTGAACGTTATTAATAATTAGAATATTTTATCGGTATGGTAAAACTTGTAATCTCTAATATTCAAAATCTATACGGTCATCGTTCAAAACATACATACCTTAACTTTAATAATCATGGTCGACGAATCCATAATAATAATTGTAATCAAAGTAATCCAAAGGAAGCTCATTTTTATCTACATGTCGCTTGGGTATATTTTCTAGGAATACCATAAAATATTTGTTTTAAATCATAGCATAGTGGATCAACAATATTACGATAGTTATCAGTTAGCAGTCCGGATTTTAGTACACCTCAATACATGGGCGCCGGGTTTCCCAAATTTCACGGGGTGCCTAAAATCCTTAGATATAAATAAATGTCAATTTAAATAAATAATAATTTTTTTTCAGCATAAATTGTTACCTTATTTAATACGACCTTTTTCATATATTAAAACTTTTAAATACATATTAATTATTATACATAACATTTTTTTCATTTCATATACGTATGTTAGGAACGAGTTATCAAAACATCCAAAATATATTGTTGCCATAAATATTATATAACGAAAAAATTATAAATATATCAAATTACATATTGCTCTATATTTTTATTTCATGGGGTGCAGAGCACCCCATAGAATGATTCATGGGGTGCTTGAGCACCGCAGCACCCCAATAGTCGGCGCCCATGCCTCAATACCTCATATAGATCTGACTGATATTCATATTCATACCACTTTCTTTGCGTTGATACAATTTCGTTCCTGTTCATGCGTGGTATAATATATAGAAAATATTATATAGAAATTACAATTATAATTTTGAGGTAAATAAAATCTGTATACACAAAAACACACGTATAAATAATAATACGTTATGGCAGATAATCTACATAACACAATCGATAATATTATAAAAAATACCAGCTATACTTATGGTTTCTTAATGACTACGATACGACACAGCTCCATAAATGGTCCTCACCTGCAACAAAACATAAAAAAATACTTAAGATCATGCTAAATGGGTAAAAATAACGTCGATTAATGAGTTATGCAATAAATTTACGATGTACCATAATAAATATTATGATACATCACTATTCACTGATTGAATTACAGACGGAAAACAATGCTTAGTGGCATACATCAAAGTCTACCGTGGTTCAAATCACGCCATCCAAATCAAGAATATTACGTATATTTAACTCGCACAACATTTCAGGAAAAAAAAAATTTCCTACCCCTAAGTTAACACTTTGGTAAAAGCCCACAGTTTTGATTCTACGATAGAGCGTTAGATTTTTAGAATTGTGATAGTCATAACATTTCATACTTAGTAGTGCCATTTGATGTATGCACTAAGTACTTTATTTATTATTTATTATTTATTATATCTATTATTTATACTAAATATAAAAACAAATTTAGTAGAGCCAAAAACACGTTTCGCACACCATGGGTCTTTGACCGTGGCAGTGCTCGGAACGTTCACTTAAAAATTGAACTCGTTCACGTTCACGTGCATTTTATTTTAAATGAACACGTTCACGTTCACGTTCTTCGAAAAAATGAACGCGTTCATTTGGCCGTTCACTTAAACTTTTATTTTATTTTATATTTATGAATTATCTACTCGAATTCTGTATGAATATGACCTTTACAAAATTAATACATAGTGGTAAAATTCAGTACATATTAGGCATACAACCTAAGGAGGGGACCGAGTACCCTTCGAAAAGTTATCCTCCAGTTTTTGAGTTCAAAAAAAAAATTGTTCACCAGAATACTTGATTTGTCAACCAACTCATAGGCGAGTACATAATTTAATGAATAATATAATTTATTATAAATTCGAGGAAACCACAAAATGTGTTGTTGTTGTTTTTTGTGCAGATGGCCTATTGAAATTATAAAAATGTTAAAATAGAAAATATTATCATTGATTATAAATGTATAATCAATGATGTTATATAATAATTAATAATTATTATTTATACGTATTTTTATAAGTTGGTTTATAAATCTGAACGCCCCAAAAATAGTTGAAATGCATTAAAAATATAAACTTTCACGTTCGATTTGAAAAAAGTGAGTAACGTTCGGGTGTCGTTCACAAAATATGAACGTTCATGAACGACGTTCTTTCCGAACACTGGTCTGGTCGTGGTGACGACGATCTTTTGCGAAATCCAATCGCGAAATACCGTCAAGCGACGTCGACTGTGTTGACCGCGCGATAAAATATCGTACGTGTTCACGGAAGTGATACGCGTGGCGGCTCACCGTGCTTAGTGACTCACACGCGTCGTACAACGTGCCAATGGAGGAGGAAAAAAGTTTTCCGTTTTCGTGTAATGCGAAATTTCGTGTTTTTCACAATAGACGAATCAACGTGTGGAGGCCAACGGCGGTGTTTCGATTGTATTTCTCCGCGGAAATTACAATGCGCTTTTTTTCTTTCGCGCAGAATTTTTGGATTTACATCAGTATATTACGTGCACCTTTATCCTTTACTATATTGCATTGGACAACAAGTGCTCGTTTGATGTTCTCAAATAAAAATGACTGCCTATTGTCTGTCAACAAATTTTTAAATGCCGAAAAACTCCTTTCAACGTCTACAGACGGAATAGGAGCAAATCGCATAAAAGCCATGTCATCAAAGCTGAGGTCATCCTCATCCGGGAGAGACGTTCTGGACAGTTCTCTTCCCTCGAGAATTTTCGATATATCGAAAATTGCATTAAATCCCGTATTTTTTTCCAATACGTTTTTTTATTTTAACTGAACGATCTTTCCTCTTTCATTTTTTATTTCTTAAATTTCCTTAGTCTAGGATTCGTGACTGATATACAATATGACACAAATGACTTGTGTATAGTTATCTGTAGCAATTGCCTTATTTTATCGACGTATTCACAGTCTGTGCACGAAAACAATTTTTTTTTCAAACATGACGATTATTGACGGAATTTGATTAAAAATACCGGAAAATGAACTAAAAAAAAAAAAAAAAATACGACCTATAAATGCAATAAATGATCTTAAAAATTAAAAACGTCAAAAAATGCGAAAAAATGCAAAACAAAAGTTTCATAAATGGATTCGTAGTTACATAATTCAAATTATGTACTAGCTACGTTTCACAATGACAAAAAAAAAAAAAAATGCACTTTCCTACAAATCCACAGCCCTAATTATTATTATATTATACCATTATGCATTATCTTTGTAAGTTATTTTTTAATCGTCGAAACTAATATTGTAAACAAAGTTTCTTCTAACGAAAAAATAAATAAATTGACCTTACCGTAGATGTACAGTCGTGATTTCCCAACGAAGCCGATTCGGTCCGCCCGCCCGTTTTTAAAGTCACCGTATACGCAACGAACACGCGTCCCGAGCCAATAGCGCCCGTGACGTGCACCCTCAACGCACGTCGTGACTGGAACGCGTTCCGGAGCGCGTCGTCGACGGAATTTAAACGAGACGACGGCGCCGGTGACGCGAGAAAATTAACTATGATTTATACGGCGTATTAATACAGCTCATTATTACACGGTGTCTTCGCGACCGCGTTCACTCCTCCCCGGCCTCGTTCCGTCCTCATACGTTTCGAATTCGCCGCAGTAGCACACGTTTTGGGTCTCTGGAGATAGCTCTGATTACAGAACGTAATATCGTCTGTTTTATAATCAACGGCGTTTGCGCAAGACAAAGTGAAATCATACTTTTATGTATTTATTTTTATTTATTTATTTTTTTCAATACAGTACATTGTTAACACGTCGAACGTCGGTGTCTCGAAGTAATACTAAGCAAACTTCAATGAAAGATTGAAAAAAAAAAAAACTAATAATTTATACAGTCACATCAATTATTTCCGTATTTCGAGTATCCAAATTATGTATTTTAAGCATTCACATTGTTTATAATTCACATACATACACATATAATTATTTATTTTAAATTTATTAATTTTTTTTTTTTTTTTTTCAAAAAACTCGACATCTGGAAGTTTTTGATATCCCGAATTTTTCCGGTTTTCTTTGTAATTCGACACGACGAGAATCTACTGTATAGTATATGCAACGATATCGTTTTTCGATATCAAACCAATTTTACGATATCGATTAAACTAATTTATCGAAAGTACATAGATATTCGATATCGCTACTTTAAAGTTTCTATTTTCTGTTCATCTAAGTTTCAACAAATAATCAAAGAACGATAAACACTAACGATAAGCAATAGCCAACAATACTATAACAATAAGGTTCTCATGATAAACACGTATCGCAAAGACCGGAATGATTGTACAATATTAGTCTCGTTTTTCCGTCGATCGTCTATGTCGGTTGTCGAGTGTTACTAAGTTTGTTTCGTTCACTAATTAAATTAATTAATAATATTATGAGTGATTTAAAATTAGTACCATTATCCGAGGTAACCATAAATTATACAAATAGTATGATATTATTAATTCATAATATTATTCAATTGCTTCGGTTTTATAAATTACTATACCAATAAACCGTATATCGATGTCCATTTCGTTTGTTATTCGATATCACGATATGATATCGATATAAATGAATCGATATCGATAGTTGATAATTTATCGTATTTCTATATATAGGAATATTATTTGTGATTTTACATAACATACTCAAGATGAAGAAGGTTGATCGTTAAGTTACGTTATATTGTCGTATTATATTAAGAATGTACGACATGATGTACGCGACTAATTGACAAATGGTAATAAAAAACCATTTCGACGACCATAATCTGTTGGATTTATTATACAACAGAACGCGATCGGCTGATATTGGTAAAATTAACATTTACTGCGATCGACCGATAGTCCTAAAATGATCGACCCCCGTCTCAGTCGACACAAATGTGAGTCGTACATCGTTTTATGTGTACGGAGGGTAGCGGAATTCGACAGACTCTATTAACGACCCGGCAGGCATAACCTAACCACCGCGAAACGTACGTCAAACCTCGTGGGACACCCCGCGCCGAACACACACGCCCGGCCGTCCGCCGCGTTTACAACTTCCTCGCTACACGTGTCAAAACGAAGCCGATCGTGTACAGTTTATGATTTACGTTTCGCACAGAAGTCGCGTAATGACGATTATAACAATTAACAACACGGTTATTGTTCCACCAGTGATGCCGCGGCGAATACACGCGACCCGATCACGCGGAGTCGTTTAAATCAGGGGTGTCCAACCCGCGGTAGATTTTGGTATGGCCCTCACTTTAATTTAAAAACCATGAATTAATTATGTATAATATATTAATATGACGAGAACAAATTTATTTAAAAAATATAAACCATCAAATTAGATTTTTATAAATTGTATCTACCCAAAGAAACATATCCAGTCCTTCATGACCATGCTTTATTCACGTTCTCGCTTTTCGGCAGTACTTACATTTGCGAACAATTGTTTTTAAGAATGAAAAACACAAAGACTAAGAATCGGTCTACTATATCAGACAAGCATCTTGAAAGTTGTTTAGAGATTGCTACAACTTCAATCAATCCGGATATTGATTCCGTTACTTTCACAAAAAAAGCAATTTCAAATTTCACATTGAAAAAAAAAACTAATAACTTTTAATTTTTTTAAATTAAAACTTTTTTTTATTATAAATACATTTATTTTTCTGTGTAATTAATAAATTATTAAATATTAATACTTGTAAAAATATTTCTGCTTATTATGCGCTATTGTAAAATCATAAAAAAATGTATTGTTGTATTATAGATTATAATTTAATCATTAAATTTGAATGTATTATTATTTAAAAAAGTATGTGGCCCACAACATGATGTGGCCCAGTCTTCACAAAAGGTTGGACAACCCTGGATTAAATAGTTATCGCAAACGTCTAGACAAACGCGTCTGCGCTCGCACGTAAATATTATACCAAAACGTCAAACGTTCTCAGTCCGAACCGACCGTTTCCATCGTCCGGCTTCACACGGTGACGGTTTATTTCGTCCAGACCACGGGTTTCCCGACATCGTGGGCACCCGAAAAATATTACGATAGGCCGCCGAGTACGCCGTGACACACGAGGTGTCGATCCGTAAGACGAACCGACGAAAGGCGGAATAAAGGGGTGGCACATATCGACCCGGCATACGGTATCATCTTATACGCGTCGTCTTACACGACGACGATTAACCCCTTCTACACAATGTCAACAAAGTCCCTGAAAGATAGCTCCGGCGCATAATATAAATCAACTTAGGGCGGGTAGTGTGATATATATATTGTATATTTATATATACCTAAAAGTGGATCAGATTCGACAGTGGGCCACCGTAGTGATGGCTGATCACTCGTGTCAACACGCGTGACGACATAATATTATGAAATCCGCCGTCACGCTGACCCTTTTTTTCGAAATTCCGTGGTGCCCGAGGAAAAATGACAAACCCTCTCAGACCCACTTAAAAAGAGCTACTTACATACTTTTATACACGCGTATGTATATGTATGTACAGTTTACTTTACAGTGTGTATTTCTGTCGACATTTTTTTTTCTAATCCATTTTTATTTATTTTTATTATTTTTGTTTTTTTGAAGTTTGATGATTTGAATTGATATCGTTTTATAAACCGAATTTTCGTAAAACAAATTTGACGAATTCGTTAATATCACTAAACATTTACGTGATTATGTAAGTTTTTAGTATTCTCAATACATAATCACTATACTTAAGACTTGGTATTACAAAAGATGACATATTGTTTGAAAACTTCTGTATTTGAGTTTTTACTATAGAACCAATTTTCGGAAACACAACTATTTAACAATAGAAATAAAGCAAGCAAGGGTAATTCCAGTATAATTTTGTATTCACAGCGGGTTTTCCATTGTGTTACATACTTTGAGTTGTAAATATTTATATTCCTTAAAGTAAAAGTAAAATAAAAATAAAAATAATATGAGTCTCATCGTTTTCCGAAAAAGATGAAAAAAATGTTCTTTTCGTAGAATGTCAAGTTACGATATTAATGATCATTAAATGAGGAATCTAAAAAATTTAAAAAAAATAGTGTACATAATATTTTTTTTAATTTCGTATAAAAAGTTTGATTAGTGTAATTTTTTTTTGTTATTATTAGTCGTATTAAATAAATACTATTACCATAATATAAATCATCTACACAATATTATACGGACACTTATGACATCGGAATAAAATATTTTTGACTTGTTTTCAATAATAATATTAATACACAAACGATTACAATCAAATAGTAAATGACCAATTAGTTATGGTTTAATTCTCATCGAATGAATTTAAATAATAATTATCAAATTAGGTCGTGTAGAAGACTGCACATACAGTGTCATAGATCGGTAGATGCTTGTGTAAATCAAAGCGAAGTTAATGTGTCGATCTCAGTAGTGAACTTTGGTAAACTTATTCGTTTTTTTTTTTTTTACTTTCACACCAAATAAACAATTAAAATGTGTGCGTTATACAGAGTTGAATCGTAACTGTCAGATATCACTTAGCCGCACCCTGTTTAATATTAGGTTATTATACATTATAATACACATTTACATTGTATGCGCATTCTAACACACACACACACACACACACACACACACACACACACACACACACACACACACAAACATCATGACTGCCACGTATACCACTCGTTGCAATAAATTCACATAATACAAACGTTGCGGTCGGGTAATCGAAATTTCCCAGCGTCGACCATTTCGGTCAAATATTTGCCCGTGAACCACAAGGTTTAGAAGAGGGGATGATAATTAATAATGGATGTACATCCATATAATAATATGGTGAACGTGGACATGCGGCGGACAAGAGGTCCATCTGATGATAATAGTTATAATAACACGACCTTTGGCGCCGTCGGAGGACGAGTACGCTCACGCTCTAATGATCGCCGACGGCGGGTTTATGTGCGCCTATATATGTTGAGTAATGAGTAAGGTCCGGTAAGAAAGAGACTGCAGCACGGGTCTACGTCTAGGACCTAACGTTATAAAGACATCAAATACACTCTTTCTTCACCGTCTCGTCTAAAAAAAATATCTAATCTACTTTTTGGCAGAAAACACGGGCCGAAAATTGAATGATTTTATGGAATAATAGTATTACAAAATTGCATTTTCGTATTGCGTATTTGCTATATTATTCATCTTACTTTTTTTTTTAATGAAAATTAAAAAAAAGTTTATACGTAATTATCGCTGCAAAATTAAAGTCGAACGTAAAATTTAATAAAAATTGAAATTTTGTTTTGCACGTTTTCCATTTTTTTCTTGCATATTTTGACCTTTTTTATCGCACGTTTGAGTGCATATTTTACGATTTGAAATGCATATGATTCCGGATTCTTCACTCATAAGTAGGGGCCGGAATTATATTCTTTTGCATATTTTTTTTGAGACTATGCAGTCATACGGGGGTTCTAAATTTTCACAAATCATGAAACCGGTTAATTAATGGCCAAAGTTTTTTTAGCATATTTGAGAATATTTCAAGATAAAAGAATATTTCGTACAATAAAGAATATTTGAGAATATATCGATTAATTTTTTTTGCAATGGCGTAAAAAATATAAATTATGTGTCCGATAATAGTGTCTCTTGTTGATTCGAAAAAATCTAATTGAAAATGCAATTGGTCAACTTCAAAAAATACCCGGAGAAAATGAAAAAAATAAAAATAAAAATTGATCAACTTCAACAAAAAAATAAAGGGCTCATCATTTTGAAAAACGTAGCTAAATTTTGAATAGAAATAATGAAGTTTAAATTATAGACAATTTTTCACCGGCTATGATTACTGATTTACAAAATGCTCCCGTGACTTCAGTTGACGTCGAACGTTCATTTAGCACACATAAAAATATATTAACAGCCTGTCGTACAAATATGACACCAGGACACATGGAGCAAAATATAGTTGTCAACTGTTTTCAAAAATTTTCGTAATTAAAAATACCTTACTGTTATTAATATAACTTAATCTATTTTTTTTAACATGTATTATTTTGCTTATTTTTTGGATATTACTTTTTATCATATACTTAATTATATCAGTTTTTTTTGTATTATTTTGCATATAAATGAATTTTTTTATTTCAAGAGAATATATTCATAAAAAAGCATATTTTTCGCATATTTTATTATGATTTTCAAAGAATATTGGAAGAATATTTTCAACTTTTTTAGAGAATATTAGCATCTTATTTTGGCTATTTTAAAAGATTATAATTCCGGCCCCTACTCATAAGTACGTTGTAGTTATGTATGAATATCTATTTGATAAGCTGCCTACACTCGTCGCTCTAAGATAAAACGAACCGTATTAATTAAATGTCAAAATGTAATTAGGTTCGTGTTCCAATACTTGGTGAATCCCCCGGGAAGCGTCCACGCCCCCGACCGGGTGGCACGGTTTTCCAGGGAACACTCCTTTTCGAGCGGAGAAAGACGTGAGAGGGAAAAAACGAGATCAAGGTGACGTGACAATGTCCGTAAACATAGTGACACTCGCGTAGATTCGTGTGAGAAAAAGCCAGGTCGGAAAGAAAAAAAACCGAAGGGGGAGGAAACGGATATAGAGGAATAGAGAGATAGAGAGAGAGAGAGAGAGAGAGAGAGAGAGAGAGAGAGAGAGAGAGAGAGAGAGAGAGATCGAACGGAAAGCAATTAAGAGTTACAGACGGATGCTGCGGTACATGATCGTAAATCAGATGTTATTTCCACGTTGACGAGAAATATCGTGCAAAAACTGATCAGACGCGTAGTGCGCTGCTGTTATGTAGGCGATACAGAGAAAACGATAGCACACACGTCACCGGCATATTCGTTTCGAGAACTACTCGCGAGCGAATTTCCAAAGGCATTAGTCGAAAGACGTGAGGGATGGAAACGTTCCGCGTTCAACGAATCGGTCCCGACGTAGGAAAAACAAATAAGAAAACCCTCCTTTGGTTTACGTGATTACAATAAAAATAAATGCATCATTGTTGTCATAATAGTCATTGTGACAATTTTCGAACACGTTTTAAAACCTGTTGATCGTCACGTACTATGTGACGACTCGGGTTAAGGCGATGAACTCACGCGATTATTCAAGTTCATAATTGAGTTTAAAAAAGTTCGTCTGCTGTCATTGTTCTCCTCGTACAGACTATAAATGAACACACTGCAGTGTCGCAGTAAAAAAAAAAAAAAAAAAATTGAAGAAAAACTCATATTATAAATTATATTTCATCCACGATTACGGGTCGTTTTACGGGTCAAGTCTCCCGATTTATCCTTAAACTTTTGCCGTGGTGAGTTTTTCGTAGGCGTATTGCTATCATAAAAAAAAGTTCGTATTTCCCACAGTAAAAATACATTCAATTTTATCTTGATCCACGAGAATGTAGTTCATTAAATCGATTCCACGGTTACAGTGAAATCGAATAAAATATATTTTAATAATTTATAAATTATTCAAAATGCATAAAAAGCATTCAAATGTATAAAATAATATTGCTTTTTTTTAATCTCATTTTTGTCAATAATATATAATTATCTACATTTTAAAATAACACAATATCTCATTATACGTTTCAACGTCCGATGACTTACATTATCATCGGAAAACCGTTTTAAGCCACGGCGGCAGTAAATAATAGAGAGAAACGTTGTGGTAGTAGGTATCTAGAATTCTAGACTGTTAGCGGTGAAATCGTTTTATCTTCCTAAGTACAAAACGTAATCGAATTTGATTTTACCGAAAAGTGGATCGATTTTCTCGAGCCCGTTCGGCTGTATTTACAGGCCCATATTTATGATTTTAGCGCCCCGGGGCACGTGAGAAAAATGTCATCCACCCTTTTTATCCCCGAGTGAAGATCAAATCAAAAATATATAAAATCACGAACATATTCAAGCTCGAATACTATAGATTCGATAGCGAATCCTGAATAATCTATAATAGTTTATGTCTGACCCGAGAAGATTTTCTCAAGGAATTTCAAACCGACAGTCACACAAATATTCTACTCGTAGACCGAGTAATTTGCTATTCGACACGTTCTCGGAAATCATTGAGCAGTCTGCCTTGTAATGAAAGTTAAACTTTCTACTACAGCGTTTTACTTGTTCTTCCGTTCGAGTGGATAGGTAATCGAAACTACGTCGAATCTACTTGGATACGAGTTGGAGGTATTTTCGTGTCTCGCCAGCGCATCGCACAAACCGAATGTTCCGGTGTCATTACTCATTCTGCTCGACACAAGTTTCCGTGTAATCGTTTACAGGAGAAACATTTGACAAGCGTGTGCGATTTATTAAAGAATAATTTGCTTGATCATACTTTAATGAAAACCTTTGATTCAAAAACGGATTGGTAAATTCGGATTGGTCTCCCGTTAATGTTACACAACAAATGCATCGTTTAAATTTGACAATCGAGGAAAATATGTGATACCGAGAAGATTTTTCATTCAGAAAAGACTTAAAATACAGTTCGTTTTTTTGTACAATCTCTTAAGAATGGTTTTGAGGGTTGATTTTTGAAGTTTTGGTAATCGTGATATTTTTTTGCAACTTTAACGTAAATATAAATTTGAATTCAATTTTAACGAGTGTAAAATAATATTCGGTGTTTAATTGTATGTTTTATTACAATTTTAAATTTTGAAAATTGCATTTTGACTTATATTATAATATATAATATGCATATTTTATAGACTTAATTGTTTTTGTTTTTTATGCTAGTTTTGAAAAAAATACTTCCTATAACTTCTCATCTCTAAATGCTTTAAACACCTTACGATACTGATCATTTCGGCGATGTGCAGTGAACTGAGAACGAAATAAAAAACCCGTCTGTCGAATAAAGAAAAAAAAAATACCAAAAAAATTATCTATGAAAAAAGTATTCGTCTGTATGTACTGTAAAACTTGAACACCCTCGAGGTTTAAAGTCTAGTTGTATCATGTGACGTTTACGACGTGTAACGCGACGTACTAGTATCTGTCACTGTTTTAGAACGGACGTTGCGGAAAATATCAATAAATGGATACGCGTTACGTGATGTAAACGACGTTTTTTTTTCTAACCACTACGTACCCAACAAGTGTTTCTACACTAGTGCATCATCGTTATAACGACAATAATACAAATATCTCCATTTTGTAAATCACATTGTTATTTCGGTTAGACGTTATCGATTATTTCGCCACATCGATTTCGCCGTTTTCGAAACGCGAGAACTCGTACGGACCAAAACGGTGTATCGTCAGACGACGTCTGAAATCGAAAGAGACGGCGAAACATCGTAAAAACAAACAATTTAACCAGCGTTAATACCCCAAGGCGAATGGAAATTTTTATATGAATGCTGACGAGGAAATAGATTTGTTATTGTTATCATTATTTTTTTTCGCGGTTTTTGTTTCGATTAAAAATAAATTATTATCTTTTTCTCGGTTTTCCGGACGTCAGTAAACACGGACTCGAATTGATCAGCTACGACGAAAACAACGACGACGACGACGACATCTAGTCTGTTGTACTAATATACAGGGTGTTGACGAAACTATATCAATTGTGAAAAGACCAGAGATATAGATAATAGTCAAAATATGTTATATATAAATATATCATAAATTAAATATTTCAATCATGATTTTCCTACAATTTTATTCATATTTTAAATGAAAAAAAAATTGAAAATCATAAAATCTATAACAATAAAACCCAAAACGTAAAATAACATTCAGAAAAGTAAACTCAATAAAAATACTATTCATCTCAAAAGTTAATAAAACTATTTTTTTTTTTTATACCAGAGAATAAAAATGTAATTAAAACAAGAATATTTTTAATTCATATCCTTATGGGACGTATAAAAACAAACGCGTTTTACTACGCGTTGAATTATCTTTATAAACATAAAGTATAAAAATAAACAGCAGATATCGCGAGCGAGCAAAATCTTTGTGCAATATCATTTTTATAGATATTTAAAATACATAATGGGTAAGTATATATATATATACTTGTATACATATTATTTACTCAAACACCGTGCGAAAATCATTATGACGATGATTCGCTGCAATATTAATGACTTCTTGGTAGAAGATCAAAAGAATACAAAAAAAAATAAAAATTAAAATACGTCTGCGAGGTGCTTGTATATTAACCCCGACAAACAGCCGGTCCGATTAAACGCCGAGAACGACAACGCGTCGTTTTTGAAAAACGTTTCCGCTCATTAAAGGGTACTACGTCTGTACGGCGAATCGGACATGTTTTTGTGCGAAACAAACAGGTGCCCGAGGTTTTCTTTAATTTTCCGTTTCGTTAAAACGCGATTAAAAAATAATTATATTCATCCGAATCCGGAACGGAACACGATATCTCTCGAAATCGCGAAACGCACGAACTACGCGAGACGAAGGGCTGCGTCAATTATATAATAATCAGCGATTTCCGCGGGTCCGATGATACAAACGACACAATTACATTTTCCGACTCTCGCGGAGACGTATTCGTTCCCTAAAAGTCCTCGTGCCGGAAAACAGATTTACGTAGAAATATTTCAACCGAACGTCTGTGCACCTACGTGTTTGTCGACGACAACGTGAATAAATACGTCAGACAGTCGGCGAACGCTAACTAAATACGCGAACTGCGACACACGCGGCGTTATAAAACACGAATCGGTACGATATATTTGGTATTTGTATTATTTTTGTAAATAACTTGTACCTATATTCAGATAATAATTATTAATTATTTTCTGTTTTATTTCTGTATACGTATAACAATTTGTATTCATATTATTAAGCTATTGCATAGCTTTTATCGCGGGCTTTGAGCGCGGCGACCGAATCGAGAAATTCCGTAACGAAAAAAACCTAAAACGCATTTTTTTTTTTTTTATGTACCTACGGAGACACTTTTTCTTATCGAAATACTGGTCCAGCAACTTTTTAGAACGGAAATGTTGTCGAGATGGGGCTTATAATAGCTAATTTTTCGAATTTCTCAATAGTTTTTCCAAACGCGGGCGATAATTACCGAAAAATTGACAAAAAACGGGGAAAATGCCGTATTCTCAATTTTCGTGAAATCACTTTTAGTTTTTTAGTTACAACTCCATCAGTTATAGAGCTAGGAACTTGAAAATTTCACTGACTACTAATAATAGTCACGCGCATATTCAATTAAAATTTCAAAAAGATATAAGAACTTTTGACTTATATATATATATATATATATATATATATATATATATATATATATATATATATATATATATATATATATATATATATATATATAGAACTTTGAAAATATTGAAAATTTCTCATTTTTCGGAAGTTATTGCTTCGTAAAATTTTAACCTTTGGATATTAAGAGCTGAAAATACAATACAATAATATTTATTAGTATTTCTACCGATGATAAAAAAATATCGAAAATCGATAGTCACAATATTTTTTTACAAGCGTTTAAAATTTGCATTTTTACGAAATTTCTTATTTTTACATCAAACTGTACACTTTAACACACGTAAAAAATAATTGGTGCTTCCTAAGTTGATAAAAATGCTATGCAATAGCTTTACCGTTTTCCAATTAATACATAGAGCTATTCAGCTATATAATAAAGATAATAAAGTAATATGTATTATATCTATTCTATTCTATGAAAACATTGAAAACATAAATAATTTTTAAGCACAAAGTGCCCAATGCCTATGTTTTTTTATGTTACTTTTAGTTCTATAGTGTTTAATTTTTTACTAAATTTATAATGTATAAATAAATGTGATACCTAAATATAGCAAAAACAAAATTATATACACTTATAATTATATACACATTATATTATAATTATAAAACATACTTACTATTCATTTTTAACCCTTGCATTTGTGAATGCTATCTATACATTTATTTTTTACAAAACAATATTATTTATCTATTAGAGATTTTACTTTTTTTTTCTCAAAATTGTTTATGAAATGATATTATCTCTAAATAAGTACAAACAATACAATATTAGACAGGTATCTAATTTGTAATAGACACTTAAGATTTCTTTTGCAAATTACAATTTACAACACAAGACAAGAAAAAATAAATAAATAATCATCACGAAATAACGAACTATTATCAAGTAAATAAAATTCTTCTAGCTCCAAAAATCATTAATAGTTACAACCACGGTCTTAGAAGATATCTTGTAAGACCGTGGTTACAACCTAAAATTTATAAAACTCAATATGTTTTATTATTTGGTATCTGGTATAAAACATGGAGCCTTCACAATACGCCGTGTCGCATAGATTTTTATAAATTCAGTGCGTACGTAACAAAATAATTATTAGTTTATATTATGGTCAAACTGTAAGTCTATAATCAAGGAACTTGAATAGAAAACTTCGCGCCACCGTTATTGGTTCTGCCATGAACGTCGCGAACTTTCGAGAAGTTTCAGCGGCCCCCTCCCTCGGCATCCACGACCATTAAACCTCGGCCGATCGCTGCAACCGGTACCACGGTCCACGACGAGTCGGCTTTTGCGTTTTTGTTCCAGCCACCGTCCGTCGTTGGCGTATTTGGCGTGTGCCATAAATCGAACGTTCCTTTTTTTTATTATTACGATAATTAATCGTAAAAGTCGATTGTGTTGTGTGCTTCTTCTCGCCGCCGTTGGATTTCACGTGCTGTCGTCATCATCAGTCCGCTGTCGCTGTCCAGGTTTTATTATTATTATTGTATAATTGCCCATACGGCTTTATGTAATTTGTTTTATTATTAATATTAGTAAAATTATTCCCCCCTTTTGGGCGCCCATCTCAATTTTGTATATTATTAATTATTTGTATGAATAGTAGTTCTGACCGATCGCGATTGGCAGACAAGCAAAATTTGTTATATATATATATATATATATTGTTCATATTATTGGTCACCCGTATACAAGTGTAATGAAGAAATAAATACTCATTGTTAACAATTGTTGTGTTGATTAGTAATATACCTATGCTTTATAATATTATAATATTTATAATTATATGAAATATAAGTAGGTAGGTTTCATTGTGGTGGGTGAAAGTATGTTGCTAAGAAATTTAAATTTATAGTATTATCTGATCTTTCTAGTTGTATTAATAATATGATTTTGCCATTTTAGATTAGCATCTATCACCTAGATATTTTAATTTTTCAACTGGATAAAATATAGTAGTGCAATTATACTAAATTCATTACAGTTTTTTTTTTTATGAGGCTTAAGATAATTATTACCAATGGGTGACGATTTATTTATACTAAAGTTTATAAAGCAAGTTTTTGTTAAATTAAGTTCCAGGAGGTTATTTTCATTTGTCAAACCATGTTTTGGCAATACTTAACACACGAGTAGTAATTGTAAATTACTTGTACATCTTAAAAACTTATAACTCGCTTTAAAATTAAAATATAATAAAAAAAGCCTTTTACATACATTTTGAAATATTTCAAATTAAGACCCTATTCATAAACATTTGTATTCTTAATACTATACACAATCATAGTGTAATCAAACTCTGTCATTTTACCAATAATCTTGATCACCGTGTTTAAATAACGACGATACTTATAATATATAATTAATATTCCGAGTTCACTCCGTTTTATAATATTGTATGTTTTACGTTTTTTTTAATTCATGAATTTTATTTATAATACGCTATTTTATCGACATATTTTTATAATATTGTAACTAATATGTCTGATTTTTTATACTGTGTCATATAGGCAACCCGCCAGACGGGCAGTTCGCTTTAAATAAAGTCGTTTCTCTCAATTACTATTATTTCTTTTATTATTATTATTATTATTATTATTATAGTAGTTGGACGGTCGTATTAAAATAATAATATTGTGCGCGCGCGAGCGTTTGCCGCCCACTCGACGTTTTCGCGAGACCCACGACGAGGCCGTTTATGTCGTTTATTGTTTTACCATCGCTCGTTCTGTCGTTGTACACTCGCGAAACATTATCATCTCCGTGTACCGTGATTCGAGTGCAACGAGCCATTTATTACCCACGAATACTCGTCGTCGTCGTCCGCACAGTGTTTTATCTGTATTCTCGTAGAAAATTTCGAGTTTCTCTCTCGCCTACGACGACGTCAACTGTCACGCGTAGATTTACGTTGATGTCGTGTTTTTTGGAGCGTGGTCGCTCGTGTAACGATCGAAATCGTTAGATAGATTGTAACATAAATATTGCGAATTTATTGGTAAAAAAAAAAAAATGCAGAGGATTAACAAATCCAAGTTGTTTAAGATTTTTAAAAACAAAAAAAATATTGCTAATTAACGTGTAATTAATGATTTTCGTCAAAATTCGAATTTCACACGCGTTTAAAAAGAAAACCCCAGTTTAAGATTTTTGAATTTTTTTTTTGAAAAACGAAATAAAATTCTATTTATATTATTAAACGTTATTTAATTTTCAGGTTATCTCCTCAAATATTTCAAATTGTATTCAAATAAAACTTCCGAAAAACGAGATATTTTCAATAAGTTAAAAGTTCTTTATATATATATATATATATATATATATATATATATATATATATATATATATATATATATATTTAACTCGTAAACGATAGAATATTTCAGAAACTTTTTCGAGTATGCATTAAGACCATATTGATTTTGACTGACAATTTCAAAAGTCTATCACCGTTATTTTTGGAAATGTGGTTCAATATAAAAAATGGATTTTATGAAAATCTTGTATACAGAAAATTTCATTGTTTTCTCACTCGACTTTGTGTAGTTTCTTTTTACGCTTGGAAAAACTATCGGGAACGGAGAAAAATGACTCGTTTAAAATACCAACGAAATGAAATTGTTGATCTATAGAGTGGTTGAACGAAACTTTTGGAGTGTTATTAGTTATAACGACGCAAAAAAGTGATTAATTACATGCAAAACAATACACATCGTTGTAAAATCAACATATTCTTAGTTTCACGCAGAATAAAAAATGTAACATTATTTCTAATGTATATTACTAAATATAACAACGAATTGTTTTTTTTTTTTTTTTATCAGAATACAATTAACTCATTTCTCCATTGATAAAATATCTGTAGGTACGTAGCAATATACTCGTTTATGTTATTGGTATTTACTATATATAATTTATAATATACAATACTCGAGACAGAATAATACTGTTGAAATGATGTGTATTCAATTTTTTTTTTTTCAGCGATAGATTCCGTCTAAGGACGAGTAAGGTTTTCGTATATAACTTATTTTTGCCTCTATTCACTACGGGAATGAACACTTTAATCCGTTTCCCGAAATTCGCTGGACGGTGAGCTCCAGCCGATGCGGTCGTTTTGTCATATTCGACCGGTATCTAACAACCACCCCTCACACTTTTGAGCAATTAATTTCCTGAGAACGACAAGGGGTCACCTGCGGAACGAGTTGCAAAGAAGGGAACATCCAAAAAACATAACTCTCCTTTGTGGACATTAAATAAAAAAAGAAAAATGTCCTCTCTTCCCGTGGCCTACGTAGGAAAATGATCAACACGTCAAAGGTGACGAATCGACGTTTCAAAGCGGAGACGTTGATTTGAAAAACAAAATACAATATATTTCGCGGTGAATAGTGAATAGAAAATCGGGAAAAGAAAATTTCACTATTGAAACGCAAAAAATCGCACTGTATTTTTCGAAATATTATTTTCTGAGTAATTTTTGTGTTTAGAGTTCTATCGAGCACATAAACAGTGCTCTCTACAAATACGTATTTTCATAATGTAATTTTAGAAAAACAAAACAAAACAGTAAAACATACTCAAATTTTTTTTTCTGAAAATAAATCAATAATATTGTTAAAGTTAACAAGTTCGTATATACTATATATATATATATATATATAAATTATAGTTGTTACTGTAATATTATATAGGAAATTCTACTAAAATATTAGAGTACCGTAGCTTCGCAAAGATCCCATAGTTTTCCCTGAAACTCCGAAAGTATAATGAGTAATAATGTATAATTTAGACTCGGGGTTTACATGACTTAATAACAAACTCAAAGTTCACTAAAATTCAAAACAGTCTTTTGATAATACCCATATAAACATAAATTCGAGATACTTTAATAGTACACTAGTTTTTAATTACTTTCGTCGTTAATTTCTATATTCATTAATCATTGTATACGATAACGATGATTGAAGTGAAAAATAAAATAAAACGAAAAGTTTTATAATATGTAAAATAAACCGAACCTAACCCATTGTGTTTACAAAAATGTTTATTACGATCTTTTGATAATTGACAAAGAATCGTGATGTGCATGATAAAATATTTAATCACTCTTTGTCCGCGAACATCATCGGTTTCGAAAATTATTAAAACCCAAGTACGATATAATTTTCATATTTATATCTAAAATAATGTATACCTTTTCTTCAAACTTTACAACAAACCGTGTTTATCTATATAGTGTTTTTTTTTTCAATTAAATAACTACAAAGTACATTTTTAAAATTATCATCATCTTATCGTACTAATATTTTTGATGTTTTATTTGAGTTTAACTATAAAAGTTTTTTTTTTAATTATCATTATTTAAATTCGAGATTTTTAAAAACAGTAAAGTTGCAGACGTTTATTGTTTACGCAGGCATAAAGTAAATGTAATGGTAAATGAAAATGGACTTTGGGATCTTTACTTATTACTTAAAAAAAAAATTAAAATCTATTTAATTTCGATTCGTGATATCGGTAAAATTATTTTTGTTATGATTCCATAAATCTGGGTCGAGATAATTTTTTTATATAGAAATAATACGGTCTTTGAAACGAGGAAAAAAACCGCGATTTAATGGCTAATCAATTTTTATTACCGATGAAAAATATTTGGAATACAAATGTTACCAAGTTGAAGATCATAAACGTGATTAAATATTGATCAAATTATTGATTCGGGTTACGAACACGAAGCAAAACACATTAGTTCGATTTTAATTTGCACGTGTGTAAAACCAATACTGAGTTATTCAAACGCCACGATTATCAATGGTGTGACAGTTGTGTTTTAAATAATGGGATTTTCTTCAGTATTTTAAAAAGTTAAAATAGTTCGAAGTAAAAACTGTTTTGTTCAAAATAGTGGTTTTACGAGGAAGACGATTTTTGAAGTAAAAATTTCACCTATGGCGTTGTTTTGACATTTTATTCATATTCGCCCACACTGTAATTACGACGCTTTAAAACATTTTTTTTTGCTTGATTTTTTTATATTAAATCAAATCACATTACATCGAACGAGTATCGAATGTTATAAATACCTGTTATCAGGCCATACATACAGGGCCGTGAACAGAAATTAAGGGCCCCAGGGACAAATTTATCCAGGCCTTCTACCAATATCGGCACGCAGTGGTAACGCTACCTGATCGGTGAACACGGTTTTTCCTTTAAAATTATATTTCATCTATGTTTCTCGCTAATTTTGAAGAAATTCCATGAACTTATCATAATGGCCGGTGATTTTGTGCGGGTGGTGGGCTTTATAAATACACAGCATAGTGATTCTATTACGATTCACGTGTTAAGCATATAGATGACTATTATTGTTTATTAAGATTTTAAATAAATTTATTCCGTCTGTTTGCGCCATCGTTATCGGTATGATCGCGATAGCATTATTGTAAAAGCATTTTTTTTTTTTTTTTTTTTTTAGACATGTCTCCGGTTCATACATCTGATTTGTCCACGCTTCGTTACTGATTAATAATACCTATGGTACAGCATTTAATTTTTAGTATGTATTGATTTTTTAAAGAAAAATTCAGATTTTGAACTATATGTGATTTTTGTATTCAAGTAAAAATTAGGTGAAACATAGGGCCTGGTTGGTTTGGTCGGACCCGGGCCCTCTTTGAGGTCCGAGCCCTATGTATACAGCCCTGACTGCCCCTCCCTCTCGTCAGGCCTGCGTACATAAATACTGAGACAACAGCGTAGTAACAAGTCGTGTTATATTTTTTCATCGATTAGAAAAAAAATAAAAATAAGAAGAAAATCCACTTTACCCAAGTTGGTGGATAACGTCGAGTGATTTTTTCAAATCGCAAGGGCAAACTTAATGGAATAGAAAGAAAAAAACGATTTAACTGCATGCGTGAGTGTCAGTGAGTTAGCGTTGATTTTTATTTTTATTTTTTTCAAAAAAACCGTCGCGTGTATTAAGTAGACTTCATCACGAATTAGTTCGGTTTCGGAATACATTAAATTTTAAGTTATTTAATCAGATAATGCACAACGAGTGTAATAATTATAATGATTATCGCGGTGGTGTCGATCGGCTCCGCGGACTAATTAACTAAAACATTTTTGGCTATACCGATTCACTGACGGAAATTGAATATTCGAATTGTATCCTAATTATTAGGAAACAACTCGAATATTGATAACTATAGTTATGATTTAGATTCACTAGTAAATTTGTCGAGCAATTAAAACAATACTTACAAATTTATAATAAAACTCGTTTTCGCGAAAAATATTGTATTAACGAGTAAAGATAAAATTAGTACGAAATCAAATACGTTCGGATTGTTCTAACTGATTTTATTTCTCGAGACACGGTGATAAATATACACGCGTATTACATTTCTCAACCGATTATTTAACGACTTTTTTTTTAATTTTCAAAACATTCGTAATATTATCGATAACTATATTTATAACCATAAACGTTATTAGTTATATCAAAACTGATGTACAATTATAAAAAATAAATCTTTCAATTAATACATTTTATCGCTATCTACGAATACAAATAAAATATATACATGTGTGTGTGTGTGTGTGTGTGTGTGTGTGTGTGTGTGTGTGTGTGTGTGTGTGTGTGTGTGTGTGTGTGTGTGTGTGTGTGTGTGTGTGTGTGTGTGTGTGTGTGTGTGACCGTCGATACTTTCCGACTGTACATAAATTGTATTCTTGTACCCGTATGACACGCGTTTATTATTGATATGTTAGTCGTTAAAATATGAGCTGGTTTCAGTTAATATTGTATTTTCGAAATATCACTATCGCACATGTCGTTTTTTTCAAGAAGTGATTTAGTCATGACTTTATTATTCGAAATTTGGTGTATCCGACGTTCGTTATAGTTACTCGATACGTCAGCAAATAATAATTCAGCAAACTTAAATAAACACACACATACATTTTCATTTTTTTTAACTTGTGAACTTCCGCAGTACTTTACTTATGAATTGGCCGTCAGTCAACTGCATGCCGAACGAGTTACAGTATCCGTCACCAAACGATATAGTATGTCCTATACATAAGTGTCGTGATAGACGCGTGTCGTACGAAAAACTGATAAACACTAGTAACTAGAAAAAACGGTGATGGGCGTAATCGATATATGATCGAGATGTTTCGATTATTAAAATAATAATCGATTATGTATTCGAGTAGTGATTATTTCGAATGATATATCGAAATGTATAATGGGATAAAAAAATATTTCGAATAATGTTCATTGAACGAGGGAATGCTATTTTTAATAGTCATAATATAATATTTAATTATCATAATCGAATTAGGGAATTGTTGTTGACTTGGAGTGTTCGTATTTTCGACTCGTGCGATCGCTACTCGTGGTTGGTCGTCAGAAAAACATATCATTATAATTATTTGTTTAACCCTTGACAGACAAGGTTGAAATCTTAACGAAACAGGCAAGGGTGACCCAAGTGCTTATTATCCATTTTTAATATCATTCAATGCACTTTTTGTGTATTAATATTGACTGCTTTACGAATATATACCTACTTAAAAGTGTTTTTAAGGTGAAACACTGAAAAACAAAAGTTAACGTATTGAAAAATTTTTGATTTTTCGTAAAGTGTTTTTTTTTTCATCATTCAGGCTGGTGGTAGGATGGCCAACGAAAGTGTACGAAGAGGGAAGACCTGTTATTGATACTGTTTTCTGATGTGGAGTTCTTTTAAAACTTATTTCAGTCACAGGTATACGTCCTTGCCTGTTGAGTGTTAAGTCTGTATTTCTTTCCAATAAGTTTTTAATAAAATATATAAGTCTTTAATTAAAAATTTTGTTTCGACCGATCGTCTTGATAACTAGTTCGATAATTTTCTCATCAGTAGATATAAATCGATATCTCGCTCAAAACATTTCGATTATTTTTGTCGAGTGATATGTTATAGATCAGTGGTGCCCAACCCGCGAGCCACTTGTGACCCACGAAGGTATTCTATGTGGCTCGTCAAACTTTATTAAAGTAAAACAAAATATTGAAATAAAAGTAAAATGATTACAAAATACAATTTATTTTTATTAATTTTCGAATCCCGTCATCTTTTCAATAGTCAATAAAAGATAGGACAACAAGCCCTACACGTGCTCTGTATACCTTTGTGTACTATGTGTAACAAAACTGTATTTTTAGATTGACATTGAGATTATTCGGACTTTTTTAATTGGTGGCCCGCTCGAAGAAATCGTTTACCAAAGGGGCTCGCCGAAGTAAAATGGTCGGGCATCACCGTTATAAATTATGAAAATGTTTCGATTATCGAAATCATTCAATTATCAAAATTATCGTTCGGCCATGCCCACATCGCTGTCGGAAAATCAAAACGTTTTATCTACGACCGCGAGAGGCACTGTGGACCGCGACCGTGGGCGTTCGTTCATGACGAACAAACACGCGCCACTTCGTCGTATCAATAATTAATCGCACACACGTTTCAGCCGGCGAAAACGCACGCAACTCGCACGCGTTAGTTCCGAATCGCGGAGAATCGAGCTTTTTTTTTTTCGCCGACGACACTCGCGGTCTTGTCGTTAAATTATAAACAGAGACGTCTCGCGCGCCCGAGTGCGTATGTGCGTACCTTATATATTATGTACGTACATGATATTATACACGTATATTATTCGCTGACGCCGACGCCGATTTCGAGTTCATCAATTTTCACACAGAATACGCGAACGATATTATAATATTTACGTTCAGTTCGGTATTTCCGTACAGGGTGTCCCGTGGAAAGGTACGCGATTCGGCGTATAACACTGGATAGTGCGTAATTTCGATTTTTTTTTTCTTTCCATGTATCATTTAAAACGGAACTGAAATTTTTATAGGAGAAAAAAGTTTTTCTTTTCTTTTCATCTAAACGTGAATTTTTTAAAGTGTTTTGGTCTTTTCTGTCAGTAACTACTGTTTATTGCAGAGTATATTATGACAAATTATGCATTTTTGAACATTTCGATAACTTAAATTTATATTTTCAGACCAGTATTTACAGTATTAATTATAAGCGATTTGAGTTGAGCTTAATGGAAAAGGAAAATCAAGATACTTGCAAAAATTTGTATTGCTACTAATCAACAGTTGAAAATTTTATCAAAAAACGCATTTTAATAGGTACTGCATACGGTAGTGATTACAGTGTATTACTGTAGTCCGTTAGGTATATTAAATTGTTAGATTCCAGATGAAAACACTAAAAAATATCTGTGAATATTCTATATTACAAAATAAAAATGAAAAATTTAGTCACATTCGCATTACTTTTAATGTGTTTTTTTTTCAAGTATTCGTTTAGCAGCTAAAACATAGAGTAAAATAGTACTGCAGTGTCTGATACATTTTAAACAATAGGTACATTGTTATTTATTCATATCTTAGAGTGAACATTTCACTTATTTTAATAAAACAATACGGACGGACATTTTTTTTTTCCAATCTAATATTATATTACGTCATAAAACCTGAAACTCTCTTTGTGTTTATGTAACCATTGAAAATGATAGGACTTCAATTTATTTATTCGTTGAACTTTCAACTCGGTCCCAAATTGATTTAACCATTTATACGGTTTTCCTTTGTTTGATGTCAAAACTTCCACATCGACGTCCTTACATGCCGGAAACTAGGAATATTACGTATTAGTTTGTGGCTAGATTTATACAGTTGGCAACTTGTGACTTTTAAAAGACTTTTTCTCGTGAAGGTTCATTTCGTCATATATCCACAATCGTACACACACACACACATACACACACACACACACACACACACACACACACACACACACGCGCGCGCGCGCGCGTGTGCGCTCGCACGACATCGTGTACAAGTGAACAATGCGCACGTTATATTGCCGTGAGTGATGTAAAACAATCCTGCAGTATTCAAAACTCAGTAGGACGTCAAAACAGTGTCTTTCTCAGGATTTTTTGTGGGGGGAGGGATATGAGAACGTATTGTCTATATATGTACATCGAACGTTATCGAAACAAATTTAAATGATAACGATTCGAATAATTATTTATTGATTATTATTTATTTATTTATTTAAGACAATCCTAGCTAGTTGCTCTCTAAGTCTACTGATGTGTGTATTATACAGTTTTTTTCTCTCTTTTTTATAAATGCGTTATAATAATAATGGTAACAATATAAATTAGAATAGGAATACATTAAATAATCTCATATCTAAGTATAATATATAATATATATATATTATATGTGTTTTTTTTCAAATCATAGGCAGTAGCTGATGGTGGTTGTCACACTTTTCGGCCATGGGGTCGTCTTGAGTCGTCGAATCATTGGAGGGCTTACATTTGATTTGTAATGAATGGCTCCGTTAGAGTTTGTAAGTGAAAGAAAGAATTTACTTTGTTATTTAATTTATGTGTCCGTCGATCGTTGTAATTTTCAAGTCTTTGTGCAGCGTTTTGTTACGAATAAACCAGATAGCATACATTTTGTTTGTTGTACGAAGAATTTGGGTTTGGTATATTCATTTATTGATGAAAATGTATTGTTTATACGGAATACTTAAATATCAGTTCACCATACGAATATTTCCGATAGTTCCTATATTTTGGACTAAAACTAATGCCGCGGAAGGGGATCTATCCCCCTTTTATCGCCCCACTCCCCGTGAGTTAGCCCATGCGTTATCAGATTCTCGTAACGCGATTTCAAACGCTCAAGGAGCAATATCGATCACGAGTCAATGTGAACAGATTTCTCGATTTTAATTATTTTCAAGTGTTCAAAGCGAGCTTGGGTTCAGTTTGGCGGCGGGTTCGTAGTAGGACGTGAAAGAGTATTTGATTTGAAATATTTCGAGGAACGAATTGTGAATTAGTTCCGATTACATTTTCAGGTATTCTAAATCGTTGTTTATAGTAACTTAAAAAAAAAAAAAAAAACAAACAAACATCAAAAAACTCGACAAAAATAAACGGCAACGGGTTAGTGGTCGCTTTCCATAACATAAATAAGCGAATCAGAACACCGGGGGAAATATTTTTTTTCATTTCGAGTCAATAGCAGCACAAAATTCCCGATAAATAATCTCGTCTCCTCACATGCGATTTTTTTATTATGTTTTATGTCGCTCGTGGCCACACAATATTAAACGTCGAGACGTTATAATAATTGATCACGGAGGTCGGATCAAAGTATTATCGAGCAGCTATTCTATAATTATGAATCTTCTTTGAAGGCGCCGACAAAGGTCCTATTGTGTACCCAACCCGACCGGATATATTGATAATATTAGTGATAAAAAGTCGTTCGCGTGGCTCCGACCCTAGCTGTAATGGACACTTCTCGTTTTGAAGTCTGAATCCGAACGAGTTGTGTTTTTCTGTATTCTTTTTTATTTATTTATTTTTTTTTTTTAATATCAGCGCTTGGCGATCAATGAAAAACCAAAAAGTGATGTTGAATCTTTTTCTTTTGAAACTGTAATATCCGATCGTTTGAAAACACCGAGATTAAATGTCGACTCGGTAGCGTGAGAATTGTCAAGTCTGTCTGCTGTATTTTCTCAAAAACGTCCCTCTGTCGAGAGCTTTGAAAATTCCGAAATTCGCCAAGCGTCTCGTAATTATTATACAATTTAATAATACCTACAGTCGTATTGTTCGTTCACGAATATTGTATTTATGAAGTCAAGGTTACGTACATCCCACGCATAGAAGGGTACATGGCTGTCTGAATTTCCACTGTCACGTTACAAACAAACGTTTATAATATATTCATACGCACAATGTGCTAATGGGCACAATCAAATATAATTTCCACTATCACTTAACATCGCTTGTTCCGAGTCGTATGTATGTAACTAACCGGATTACAGTTGAATAACTTGATTATTTATTATATATTTGGTGAGGTTCATAATGTGCTCCACACAAATCGCCATCATATAATATAAATACTGAAAATATGAAGAAAAACGTACGGCGAACCTACGAGTTTTTTGATTGGGCAAATGCAAAACGTTTTGTAAATTTCGTATTTTTCAAAAACGTTTCTACTGATGGTTTCGAAAATCGATTTTCAGAAACAAAATAAGAAAAATTTGTTTTATTATTATTATTATTGTTATTAGCATAATGCGATTTTAGAGAAAACGCGAAACGTTTTAGCGATTAATAACATAAATTAACGCAAAACTCCGCGTTTGCGTGCAATATGAAAATTTCGGAAATTGCATTTGACCCAAATTCAGCCAGTACGCTACACACTACACGACTCGTCGATTTCTCGTCGATTAACTCACATGCGTAATAATCATAACAATACTCTGGGAACCCTATAAACTTTCTTTTGCTTTCTAATGCGTATATGAAAACACGCCTGTAGAAAAATCACAATACGATTCAGTGTTAAATATAATAAATGACTTAGATTTTTCGATCGGGTTTATCCGCTCACAATGCATGACAAAACGTCACGACAAAGGTAAGCGTGTTGCTTGTCAAAGAAACCCGTCCCGGTTTTGGTATGAAATCGGAACGGATAAAAAGCGTCGATGACACAAACAGTGATAATAATAAAATTATTACTCTCTTCAACAAGCCGCAATAATATGATTGACATTATTAATTAATCCTCGTCGCCGACGATTTTAATTAAATTAATTTTTCATTGAAAACACTTTGCGCATCTACTCTCAAAATACCCTGTGTGATATTCAGCTAATGGTATCGTTGTCTTTTTTTTCTCCGGAACAATTAATTAAGAACAATTTGTAGTGATTTTTAATTCGCGGGATATTAGTATATCCATTACAACACGAGTCTAATCGAATATAGTAATAAATGTGGGGATTTATCGATTCCGCCGGAACACCTGGTTTAAAAAAAAATCATTTATCGATTCCGCCGGCTATTGATTCCGCCGGCTACTGTTCATAAAAATCATTTATCGATTCCGCCGGCTAGGTACTATACGTAGTACGCACCAAAATAATATAGTTTAGTAAATGGTTAATCATATTATTTAGTACTCTTTTTATCAATACATTGCCATTTAAATGCATTTAAATATTTAACATAATCTTTTTTTTTTAAATTTAAAGTTATTATACAAAATTAAATCATTTTTGCGTTCACTAGAAACAATAGTAAAATTCATATTTAATAAATAAATGATGTACACATACGCAAGATCACCACACGACTGATTCTACGGAACACAAAAATGCAAGTCATATCTGAAATAAGATAAGATATTGGTAGTTGTGTTCGGGATTGTATCGTTTATTTTCGCTAACGAATATGATTAACCATTTACTAAACTATATTATTTTTGTGCGTACTATGAAGAGTACCTAGCCGGCGGAATCGATAAATGATTTTTATGAACAGTAGCCGGCGGAATCAATAGCCGGCGGAATCGATAAATGATTTTTATAAACAGTAGCCGGCGGAATCAATAGCCGGCGGAATCGATATATGATTTTTATGAACAGTAGCCGGCGGAATCAATAGCCGGCGGAATCGATATCAAATCGGCGGAATCGATATACGCCCATAAATGTATAATCTGAATTTTCAAGAAGTCGAGTTCAACAGGTGAAATTCGGTTCGAAATCGATGAGAGCGAGAAAAAAAATACTCTACTAAATACGTACGCAACGAATAAATAATAATAATAAAAAAAAAAAAAAAAAAAAAAAAAAAAAAAAATATTAAAAATATTTTTTGAATTGACAGTTTCTCTATTGTTGCAATTATTTGACATTTAATTTTGTTGTGTGCATTCACAAAGAAATCACGTGGAAATTCAATAAAATTAATATAATATATCAAATTACGTTTTTAATTTAACTTTTTGATATTTTCCTAGAGTTTACCTGTAAGACGGTACAACGTCGTCCGGGGCCGTTTGGTCGATTTCATTATGACGCTGTGTTCGAAAAACCAAATGGTGAATGTCCGCGAGAAACCACGATAAATTGAATTTTATTTTACAACTCTCTCGCAAAGTTTAAAGAACGTAACTTTGTCGTTTTTAATTGAATGCTCGCGATAATTTAATACAATTATTATGCTTGCCTGGTTAACGGTTTTCAGCTAAGGCATTGTTCACTTACTATTTTATAAAGTACAACTCGGGTCTCAGATGATTATACGTAATGTATTTAAATAAATCGTTAGAAAACGTTTTTTTTCGTTTTCATTTTTATTAAAAATTTATATAAAAAAAAAAAACAACAACAACAACAACAAATACAGCCGAACACGTGCATCCGTTATAGTTTTTATCTGCTTATTATATATATATATATATCTTTTTAATTTTAGTGAAACCGCTGACATATTACGGTAAGGAAAAATAAAAAAATATTACAAAATGTCATAAATTTGTACAGGTCGAGTACTGGCGTTATGATATTTTTAAATTATAATAATTACAACCCTGTTAAAGTATATCTGAAAAACAATATGATTGCGTTATTCAATGATTAACAAATCAAATATGTACCAAAATATTTCTTTGAGTGTATGAAAGCTATGGAATGATACGTTTTCCATTAGTGGAGTTATTTTTCAGAAATATTTTGAATAGTCGCGTACTCAATATTATAATGTTATTATCATGATAATAAAGCGCAGCAAAATAGCTCACCCGCAACAGATGAATAATATTGGTTTTTATCGGTCGTTTAAAACGGAATAGGCATGATAATATCGGCAATTTTGGATGAGAATCGGCTGTTTAACGAGACAATAATATACTTTAAAAACTATTGTTGTCATGAAACAATTTTTTTCAGAACATTCCGTTCGAAAATGTATCGTCTACCATAGCCGATATTCGTGATAAGATCAAATTCAAAAGGGGAACATAAATAACTACGACTTGAGTATTTTCAAACTATAGTTAATTTGAAAATCATCGTGACGACGTTTCCTGGAGATTTTGTAAATCGTGCTGAACCTTTGGTGTGATCGAACTTTGTACTTATATCGACGATCGAACGTAGCACACGTAGTACGTCGCGCTTGTCCACCGTTGTATTTTTGTCGCTCTACGTCAGATCTTTGTTTTCAACGTCCGTCGGTGACACGAGAACTGAATTCAATAACTTAGTCGTGAAAGGAAAAAAAATGGCTCATTAGTCGTGGTTTTAAAAAGCAGTGGTTCTCAACTTTTTTGTTTTCACCGACCACCTAGAATCTAGATTTAAGTAGGACTACGGACCTGCACTTTGGGTTTTGGTCTACATATTATGATAACAACACATTACGGACCTGCGGTTGAGAACCACTGGTATAGAGTGGCACGACTGCGATTACGGAGGTATTCAAAATCGAACCGATTGAAATGTAATTTATTTTTAATTAATTTTTTTTTATTCATTTCATTTTTTTTTTTTTTTTTTTTAATATAAAAAAAAAAATACGCGATGAATAACGAATCGTTTGTACCGCGATACGTCGACTAGCTGCCATCTCAAATACCGCGTTCAATTAGTCGACGGTAATTATTCCTCATCTACTCGGCGGTCCCTGCACACTGTTATTAAACGTATATTATATTCTCAACCGTATTTTAATTACAGAAACGACCAACGACGACGACGACGGGAGGAATAAAACCGAAAACGATTTGATTCGATTCGTGATTTTACTCCCGGGCAACTTTGGTACGATACGGATTATAACGATTATAATATTATAATCGTTGTAATTAGCCTCCAGCACTGGTGACGCCCGTGGCGTTTTGCAAAGAAACACCTCAATGTTTGTCATTATCGTAATCAGTCGTTCGTGTTTTTAATTATAACAATATTATTATTATTATCATTATAATCATAATTATTATTATTATTATTATTATTATTATTATTTTTCATTTTTTATTTTTCCAACGACGCATAAATCATTTTCAACCTCTTAACGCACGTCAGAAATATTATCGTTAAATAACGCTTAATATCGTATCGTTACCGACGGGACACGCGAACAAACCATCTGCGCGTACGGCGCGCAGTGGTCAGACCCACTCGCGCACGGGACTCGGTGCACCGCACGCTACGATATAACAATAACTCTGCGGACGCGTGTCGTATGGGGTGCTGCTGCACTACGGGCACGGTGGACAAGCGTAGAGTAAGAACTTTTTTTTTTTTTTTGTAATGTTTTTCGTTTTTTTTTTCGCGTTTTTATTTTACTTTCGTTCTTGGAAATCGTTTCGAGAGCGTGTAAAGAACGACAAACAAAAAAAAAAAAAAAAAAAAAATGCAAAGAAAAAAAACAGTACACGAGAGAAAACAAAAGTAATAATAATAATATTATGAAAATATGCTTTTGCCGTGCTCGCCGTCGAGCTTATTTGATTTCATTATGACGACGTATAAAGTTTCGGCCCACGCGTCGTTTTTTTCCCGTGTAAAAATATCGTGTTTCCAAAGGGCTTACGCGGCAGCGAGGGGTATTATCCCCTGTTTTCTTCGTTTTTTTAGAAAAAAATAATAACGATTCCATTACGGTCAAGTAATGGTACGCGCGTGGTGGCGGAAACGTAGGGGATCCGAGGATAAACGAAATCGGGTACGGACGCATATACACACGACGACAAAGACATTTATAAGAAAACGTCATTTCCTCCGTGGTATCCGACCGAACGAGGTGAAACGTCATACATTTCGGCTGACAGATACTGACGTGAACACATTAAAGGTCCCGGGTCAAAAGATGGCGAAGATTAATACCATTTTCTCTCTCTCCTTCTCTCTCTCTCTCTCTCTCTCTCTCTCTCTCTCTCTCTCTCTCTCTCTCTCTCTCTCTCTCTCTCTCTCTCTCTCTCTCTCTCTTACTCTCTCTCTCTCACTCACTTTCTCTCTGCCTCTCTCTATCTCTCTCCCCTCTATCGATCTCGTCGTCTCGATCTCATCCTCTCGATCTCATCCTCTCGATCTCATCCTCTCGATCTCATCCTCTCAATCTCTTCCTCTTGATCTCTCACCTTGCTCGTGTATCATACGCTGCGTGTAAATAATGTTTGCGATCGTGAGTGTGTACGGTGTGGTCAAATCACGGATGACGCGTATGACGACGAAAAAAATACGAATGTCCGCGGAAAAAAAATCTCCGACGCGAAACTAGGTAGTGGTATTGAACATACTTCGTGCCATTATACAGTGAACACAATTTTTTCTCGACGATATTTTGTGACGAATTTCCAGAAGAGGATACGCTCGATACCGATCACGAACTCATCCTCTAGAAATCGACCTTTAATTATACAGTTGGACTACAGACTAACTCGGTCGAACGCACTTGTCGTCTAATTTTCGACAAGTTAATCAACGATCAGTTGATGAGAAATCATTAATGTTTTGCGATCATACAAAATATGTAATTTGCTGTTAAATTAGTTACGAGTTACCGCACATAATTGTATTTCAATAATCGACAAAACTTTTGTCTACGAGTTATTGAGTTGACGATTTTTTATTTTTGTTTACGTCGCCTATAACCGTAATTATTATATTATGATATTGTAAAAGTGTCAAATGAAAATAAATAAACAGTATTAAACGGGGTTGAGCGTGAATGTGATTTGGCTTACTGAAAAACACGCCATCGTTTTTTCATAACAATATCACGTTTGTTTCATTAAATACTTTCGCGTTTGAATTCGATTACGGTACTATGTTGTTTTCGTGAAAAGTCAAACGACTCGGCGAAACGCAAATAATTTATAGCTATGACGTACGTGCACACGGTCGGCGGGCATTATGAATTTAAAATGTAAATGTTATACCGGCAAAAAAAAAATGTAATTCAAATGTCATACTCTAATTGAATCGGCCTCAGAAGAATATGACATTTAATTAATAGATTACGTTTCCACGGAGCCATGAAAACGAAAAAAAAAAAAAAAGAAAAAAGGAACTAACCCTACAAAATATATCGTTATACTACGGGTTAATTAACTCGAACTTTTCTACACGGTGCGGCGGCGGTGGCGGACGAGATAAAAATATAAATTGAATATACACTTCGTGTCACGTGGTGTATATTATTTAATTATGTGACGTTTTGAACGTATGTGGTGTATTGACGTTACGAGTATCATTGTATCGATATTAAAATTAATACGTATGTATATATTTTGTAAATATATTTTTATTATTAATTGCGACTACTCGCCGACGTTTTCTTCTTGAAGTCTTTTGTTCACCGATTATACTATATAATTATAATACTTGCAATTAATAAATTATACTTTTAGATTTTCAGATATTTATAATGACAATACGTGTTATAATATTTTAAACGAAAATAATAAAAAAGGTATTGTGAAGTGAAAAAAACTATATCTGAATATTGTAAATGTCCAAATCGTTTTATTGATAATTTATCTTTTATATATATTTTTTTTAATTTAAAAACTTACCTTATTAAGTACAAACTTGATGAATCCGCCAAGCAAAATTCCGTCAGAACCTAAAAAACAATAAAAAAAAATGTAATTAATATAATATCAACTTTCATCGAAATTTTATTTCAAAGTATATACACAAGTCACGATGAATACGATTAATGCATTTAGTAACCAAACTGTTAATTTGGTTCGCATTTGAAATGTAAATGTATAACCTGGCAGTAAATATTTAAAAAAAAATGTTCAAGATTCATCAATGGTTTAAGGTTTTTTGAAACGTTCCGAGACGATTTTAATTGTACACATAAATTATTACTCATCTCCAAGAAATCGGAATAGTGTGAAACACGGTTTAAACTTGTTCGTAGAAAAATAATTAATCAGAACAATTTTAAATAATCTTAAAAAAAGGAATCTTAATCCTATCAGTAGACTCGACGTGCACCTTTGTAAAAAGAAAAGACAGTCCGAGAAAATAGACAAGCTTGTAAAATGTTGTTCGACGAATCTAATTATTAATAAATGCGGCTCGACGGTAATCGATTTCGGTCTATTTTCCAGTCATTATCAATATTATTTTTCGATAGTCAGAATGAGTTTACTTGTTAAAATTATTTTTTTTCTATAAACTTACAAAGAAATTATTTGTGATTTTTGACTTCTTCGTGATTCGCATATAATTCTTAAGTAAAAGGTGATGTTTAACTTAATTTACGTCATAATTTCATGTATCATCTGCGTATCGGCCAACGGGTGTGAGATTTTAGCACAAGAGATCGATACAAAATTTTGAGACAGCGCGGGAACGATTTCAGTGTTCCGAATAACGTGCAGATGATTTTAGTTAATTTATCCGACCGCCGTAACACGACGATTCGGCAAAAAAATCTAATGACGATACGCTTAGTTGTTTTCTGAAGTTTCGATAAACTTACAAATGTCTAACAAGATTAAATAGAAAAAGAGAGTGAAGCACAGACGGAAATCGGACTGAATAATTAGATAGAGTCATTGACGAAACACCACAGAATTCATTTTTCCCTCGTGTCGTTCGGTAATATTATTTACCTACTCATAATTAAATATTAGTGTAACATACAACAACTGTGAATTCGTAGAAGTACACATAGTGTGTGCGTATGTGTATTTATTACACACGATAAATGGTTCAAAAAAATTATAACGGATCAATATTTTATTTTTAAATCGTAAATTTCAGAAACGTATACTACATTTGTATGACACTGTAGTTTTGCTCTACACAGGAAATTCGATGAAATTTGAAATTTTAACTCACTTTATAGGATTTTATAACTTTTCAAAAATTTGGAGAGTGTAAGTTCCATAATTTATATCTGCAATGACTCCCTACGAAGTAAAAACGTACAAGAGCGTGAAAAACATTTTCTTTTATGTTAGTCTTTTTTCATCAGTCTTTTCCACATGTCTATTTTATAGGATCTATTTTCAATGATATTGAGTCCTAAACCGTGCCAAAATATAGAAGGAATTATGGGAAAAAAAGTTTTCGTCTTCGTTGTCAGCTTCTGTAACCATCTTTTTTTGACGCAAAAATACGTTCTCAATAATGTTTGTACATTATACGCGATACCGGATCGAGACATATGAACGAGAATGCGTCGTTTCCACCGAGAAAAAAAACAGATATATTTGTTTGTGTCAATTATCCTTTCAATCAAAATTTTTAAAAAAAGTTCAGTTCCCGCCAAAATTCTATGTACATTTTCTAAAATCTTTGAGTTTCGTGAAATAGCTACTTTTAATGATAACTTATTATAAAATTGTTATCCACATAATTTCCTATGGAGGCGACAAAATAATAAAACGGCGTTTTATGTAGGCAATTTAGGTACACAAGTGACACGCGGCTTTTCCTGAGTCTTTTTCGCTCGTTTTGAGTTTTGACATGTAATTTTATCATAATTTTATTATTGTTTTCGCGCAGACATTTTGTACGATGAAATAAACCCACTCAGATCTTCGCAACGCCAGACGAGCAATTTGTAAAAAAAAAAAAAAAATGCTCTGATATACAATATAAAATTAAAACAATTTTAATCGTCGATGTACTTATGAAACATTTATTTTTTTCACTGCTTAGAAAACACTTGAGTGCTAGATAAACCGAATTCACGATTAGCTCACATGAGTCACAATAATTTTAAACGATGTACCGTTTTTAAAGTTCTCTTGGGATAGTTTTTACACGCAGTAGCCACAGTAGAGAGGCCCTTTTAATTTGAAATTTAATTTGAATTAACATATGACCTTTTTTAATTTATAAAAATGTGTGAAATTTAAATCGTAAAAACGTTATGTTTTATACTATACAAGTGTGATATTATACACTTTGAATTGAATACCACACATAATGTTATTTTCAATTCTGTACGTTCGGCGTATTTTGCCTATACGAACAGTATTTTTCGATCGTTATAATCACCGTCACGTAAAAACGTTGAATTCAATTAAAATATTGAAAATTGATCGACTATTAGTAAACACTTATACATAACACATTATGAATTATGTTTAATAGTTGAAAATTAAGTTTTCTTCAATAACGTGTATATTACGACAGTTATAGGGGTTATCGATTAAAAGGCCCGATAAAAATCCAGTGATTATCGGGATCTTGCAATCTAAGGAGAGTGGGGTCTGTTTGAAGCCATTTTGAATTTATCAAATTAACAATAAGCTAACAAAACAAGACAAAACAAAACCAAAACATTTATAAGATAAAAAAACAGAAAGTGAAAATAAAAATAACCAAAACATAATAATAAACTCCGGACACAAGTGGCTCGTCCACAAGTGGTCGGAAGACCGGCGGTGCTATTTGCTACTGCTGCCACGCTCACCGCGTGCCGGCGGCGTAATACGGCTCTACCTTCGCCGTCGGAAGTGTTTTCCGGATCACCTGGCGTCCAAAAACATTTCCGGACACAAAAGCCCGGGAAAAATGTAAGTGAGAACCGAGGAAAGCGCTTGGGCACGGGAGAGGCCGACGAACGTAGGTCTCGTGGGCCCACCCACGCCGCCACGGTCAGACGTCCTTTCTGTGGGCCGACGTGCGTCATCGCCACCGGACGGCCTTTCCACGGGACTTCGAGTGCTACCGCGAAGACACTGTTTTTAACTAAAAGACTTAAGACTGCATGTTCTTTGATCTACACCCGAAAATTCGAAATCGTTTTTGGATGGACAAATGTTTTTCAATAAACATTTGAAGTTGCAAATTGATTTGAAAACGATTTTGATCCATACAAATTGTTTGCGCCGCATGACAAAAAAAAAGTGCAGTCGCCGGGGTCACACGCACAACGATGACTTCCTTCCTTTCTTTTTTTTTCCTTTTCTAATTACATTCCCTTCCTTCATATACATTTTTAGTTTAGATTAGCACTAACCGTTTTGTACGTATTCTGTGTTATGTAAACCTAAAACGTCTTGTTCGGTAGGTGTCGTTAAGTGCGAACACACCATTTTTCTTTCTTTCGTCGATTTAATATGTTGTAAATTGCATTGTAAGTCCGCCAGACATCGGGAGTTGCCAATCCATAATCACCACCACCGCCAGTTTTAAGTTGTGATTTGAGTGATTAGTTGTAAGGTATTTGTCCGAATCGTTGTGCGCTCTGGGGTCATTGCACCAGACCGATCCGGCCACAGAGACCCCCCCCCCCGTTACCTAAACTGCATCCATTTCCGTGTTTTGGGTTTAGTCTCTAATTCGTTTCCTTTCGTCGTCATCGTCGTCGTCGTCCACACGGCGAACACGCGATATTGCTGTTGTCGCGCTTGTCTATATCGGCCGAATTCAGGCGTCTACAAATAGTTTGCCGTCTCACTGTGAGTGGTCCCTCGACATTTTTTTATTTTATCGTTATTTTTCGTCGTGTCGTATACACAAAAATTGTGAAAGACAATTTACTTAGACGATCATAGATGATGCAAAAAGGTGAGTCACGATTTTTGATATTTTTTCAGTCTCATTATTCAAGAATACAAGTAAGGTCACATTAAACTTTCAAAACTTTTTGTCGAATATTAACAACTGTATTTAAAATGAACTTTAACCAGACAAGTTATTTTCAAAGTTGTATATCAAGCCCTAAAGTCATTAAAATGTTGAAACTTTTGTTGAGTATGTAAACAAATGAATTCATACACGGTGAAAATGTCGAGTTTCTAGTGACAATAATTTTTGAGTCGTGTCTAAATCACTTAAATCGATTTAGGGAAAGTGTAGTTGACTGCGAATTTTTCGTTTTTACTCGGTTTTCGAGCATTTTTTCTTCACGTCAGGAAAACCCATTGAGAAAAGACAAAAACAAGTGTAACGGACATACGATCTCCGATCCATATAGGTGCTGGATAAAATTTTCGGAGCAATATGACTACCCCAAAAAAAAAAAAAAAAATTTGCAGAAAAAAAACTGACACCGTAAGACCGACATGATATAAAACACCCAAGAAAATCCGAAATAATGAAAAACGTACAAAAATCGACGTGTTTCGCGACGTGTCGACGAAGCATACCTCTTGATAAATGACGACGCGATAGTGACTGCAGCCGTCCCGTGGCGTGACGCGTCGTACGAGTGAAATCAATCGGACCGCTCGTTAAAAATGTAACGGTTACGCGCGCGCGCGCGTTAGAGTATTACACCCGTCCGAATCGGACCGAGGTGACGATTTCCACGTCACGATCAACAACACGTCACGACTCCACTGAAGCGACAGTGGTTTTACCAAGACTTTGGTACGTCGTCGTAACGAAACGACGAATCCCTACGACAGGCGTGTCAAACTTATTGGCCCATTTTTGTGGACCGCCAATGTAAAAAGGAAAAAAAAATACATTATATATTCGTTAATGACAAAACCATCTTATACAGACTCTTAGAGAACGGTTTATTCGGTATAGATTATTATTCTGTCTTACCTTCTGATAAACTTTCATCGAATGAGAATCTATACGTTGGAGAGATGTCAAAATATATCGTACGAAAAGAATTATAAATACGCATTTTTTTAAAAAATTTTTTGTAATTTAAATACCCGCTTATATCATCAAAAATATTAATATGATTTATGTAAAGGTTGATTTTTTAAACTGTTTTGATTTAGTTGTATCTACTGTGTTTGTAAACGTAAAGATTGAAATTGAAAAATTTGAATAACATTTTTATTTTTTTTTTTTTTGTTTGTTTTTGTTAAATTTTTATGTGCATAGTAAGTCCATTTGATACTTTACGTTTGACTGCACGCCTGCCTTACGATATGCAATGATAACTCTTTATTTTTTCGTTGCGTACCGCACACTTGTTAATCCGGTGGAACCAAAATCGCCGAATCCGTAGGAACTAGTAACGTCGATCGATTCAATCCCTTCAACACGCCGTATTTATCTAAATTTTAACGCTCAAATCACAATACTTGTTCACTTGTTGACTGCTGTTTGCACTCGACACAGTGGCGGCTCGTCAGGGGAGGCAAGTGAGGCTGAGCCTCACCTAACTATTGTACAAAAAAAGGAGGTATATATACTATATACTATAGTTATAATTATTTCCAATCGACTTTAAGAATATTATATTCAATAATATAATGTACATTTTAAAATACAAAATAAATTTATTTTGTCGTATATAATATTAATTATATAGTACGCAATGAGTACAAACTACATACTTCGTCACTGTTATCAAAAATCACGACGAAGACGTTCGTTGAACGATATAACGATCTCGATGAAAGCCGAAGTATGCCGAGAGGCTAGTAATATTTAGACTCAGACGAGTGGGACGGCCGCACAATGATAAAATATATAATGGTAGAGGGGGAAATCGGAATTTTATTATGAAATGAGGCAGAACGATTTGGGCCTCAGGGTTTGTTAACATTACCCATTAGTCATTTGTCGATACGACGTAACTTTCACTAATAGAAATAGGAATTGGGAGGTTGTCATAATGGATATAATTTCGTGTAGTGTAAGTGTACACTTAACAATACTTTTATCACAAACTAAAGATATTGGTTCATATCAAATATCAATCAAATAATAATTAACACAATTAATAATTATTATGCTATGTGCAATTTTATGCTGCCAAACTGTCTTAGTGCCTTGTAGTTTTTAGTGTTTGTACTATAGTTTATTGAGTTATAATGTTATAAACACTTTATCAAAAAACGATGAAAAATTCTATGAAAAAATAATTGACAAATTTGCATTACTCAAAGACATAAGAATAGATTTAATTTACAAAACATAATATAAAAAAAGATTTATTTTTATAATATTTTTGTTTTTGTTTTAGTATATGAGATTTATGAAATAAGTATTTTTTTTTTTTTTATGTATAGGTATGACATTTGAAATAAATATTTCATGGTTTATTATTAATATATTATTAAGGGCTAGTATTAAATATTATTTATTAATTGAGTTATATTAAAAGTAAACTTGAAACTCATTGACAGCATATTTACAGAAATTTATTTTAACAGCATTTTTTCTCCCATACATTTTGAAAATATCTGCCTCACCACTCATACGGTACACGAGCCGCCACTGACTCGACGAAATCCGTTTGTTCGTACGCAGTCTATTTAAAACGCGGCTCGTCAGACCGCGACGGTGACTCGGAAAATCGATCGTATATTTAAAAATTCCTTCGAATCGATTCCGGTTTTTCGAACGTCATTTACACGCACGTACTTACGAACCGAAAAACGATTCGCCGAATCCGATAGCGCTAACAACGCGGTACGCACTTGGTCGTTACGGCGTCGAACTCGCGCCGGCGGCGTGGCGGTTCGGCGTGTAATTATTATCCCGCGCGTTTCGAAATAATTTGACAATGTCGAATGGAAAAAAAAAAAAACAAAAAACCGGCGACTTTGTTTGATACTCAAATGTATTTCGACGACAAAAATTATTACCCCTCCGAGTCGCGAATCGTTTTTGAAGCGAGTATACTCGTCGCGGCAGCCTTTCGGATTTAAATGTCTTGAATATACATTTTACATAAATTAAACGCTCTAGAAATTATAATTATTTTCACTAATCGTATTACGGTCTATCCCTTTCAATTATACAAACACTTTGGGGAGATTTTATCGCGTCAAACGTTTTAGATTTTACCGAGTTATGACTTAAAGTCATTAAGACGCGCTGTTGCACGGCGGTGCGTATCGCGCAATCATCGTCTGTTATATTTTTCGAATTCACTTCGACTTTGCGCATCACGCGAATAGAAATATTTAAAATTTATTCATTTATTTTTCTCGTCATGACTGTCTAGAGCAGTGGATTTCAAACCGAATGCCGTGGCACACTGGTGTGCTGCAGGCGTTCACTGTTTGCACTGCGGTTTTGAACATTTTTTTTTTTTTCATAAATAACCGATCGAATTGACTAATTATGATGTACGAAAATCGATGCGTTCGACCGTTGTGAATCTGCAATATTTAAGTGTATATCGATAAATCGAAGGTTTGCAGTAAGAAGAGTTCTGTTAGATAATAAATGGACCATAAAAAAATGTGTCAGCAATGTAGTTTTTTAGAATATTAAAATTAGAAGTGATAGTGTAATTATGCCGGTGCGTGATGGTACCCACATAAATTCTATATTTCTTTTTTAGTTGAATATAATTCCTATTGGATGTTCTGGGTTATTTCATTTGACGAGAAGGGGTTTGGGAGTGCCCGGAGAGCGCTTAACGAGTCACTAATTAGTATTAGTATGTTTTTGTTTGAAGTGGTTGAATTAGTTTGTTTATATCTGTACACCGACGGCTATAGAAACAAATGAAAATGACAACGATTCACGAAATTATTTATTGACCAAAATGTTTTATTTATAGAAAATACTAAATTGTCAGTTTACCATACGAATACCTCCGTCAGTGCTCATATGTTGGACTAAAACAAATTCCACGGGGAAATCTCTATTCCCCATACCCCCCATGAGAACGCCCATGTACAAGACGTATTAATAATTCCGTAGTCGTCGACCGAGACGATCGAGCTTTCCGCAAATCGGTCCGAGATATTATAAAGTCTCGGGCATTTACGAGCAGAAATTATTATAATTATTATTATTATGATTATTATTATTATTATAATTATAATTATTATTATGATTATTATTATTATTATAATTATTATTATTATAATTATTATTATTATAGTAATTATTTTACGACGTGAAGTGGCTGACATAGTTTAGGCGAGAATCCTACTGCGAAATCGGGTTAGATAATTCGGTGCGCGTACAGAGTTTGTGGAAAACGGAGGTAGAAAACGTACCGTTTTTCCCCGAGGTTTTTTCACGTCTGTCAGACGGCCACACACGACGTAACGACCGGTCTCCACGGGGTTTTCGAAACGTACGAGAAAATAAAATAGCCGTGGTGTAAGTGTATCAAATCGCGATGTTCGTAGAACGCGCGATTTCACGGCGCCGCGTGATATATACCTATCCGGTAGAATATCGGACTTTGAGAATTCTGTGAAGTCGATTCAACCGGAAAACAAATCGGATAATAAAATGACGGTAAACGGAGAGTACTTTGAATTTCAAGTGCAGCAGAGGATCTGTTTGATTTTACAATGATGTTTATTTTTTTCCCTCTCTATTTTTTTTCCTGTTATCAAAATTCCAAGTAGTGATAGCGGTCGAAAAGTTACGTTCATTAACTTTACAGATTAGAAATTGCGTCTGGCTCATACTTTAAATTTATCTTTTCTATCTACTCACTTCAAAAGTGTTTTTAACTCCAAAAGTAATGACAACAATTTTAGATCTTCCCCAAACGTCAACAATTCTCATACATAGTCTAGAAATAAGTTTCAAAATATGATCAATGCTTATTTTTGAAATCTTTAACTATACCTAATTATTTTGCAATTCTCGATAACTAATGCTATTAAACGAATCGAAAAAAAAAATATATATTTTTTTGTAAGCGGTTATTTATAATTTTGACGAGATTTACATGTTTTACGTCCATTTTTAAAATTTAAACGTGAAAAAATAATAATTGATCAATAAAATCATTTTGAAACTGAAAAACGAGATGAAAAAATCCTACCTTGAATTGAAAATTTCAAAATATTAAAATAATAATAATAATAATAATAATAAACAACAATCGAGAATTAAGTAGATTAAAAAAACGGTATAGGTATATGAAAATAACATCGACGGTGTACACTAAATTGCTTATTAAAAAAATGATTGATCGTTTCTTTGAAAATTCTATACGTCCATCACTGTTATCTCGTCCGAAGACAGGAGGTGGACAAATTTCCCATAACTATTATCTCCTACGAGAACCGAAGGGTCGCGAGACGAACTCGTACCGCCGCTGTCTTAAGGGGTTTTTTTTTTTTTTTTATTGGATGTGGACAAAACGAATCGTAAAGCGATCGATAATTTTACGGTCCGTTCGTTACCTGTAAACAGTGTTGGGCAAAATTGTATCTAGATAATTATTCGAATAAATATGTATTCGGATAAAAAACTATTCGAATGATTTTCTTACAATTATTCGAATATAAATGTATTCGGATAATTTTCAACTATGATTATTCGAACAAAAAATTTACATTTGAAAATGTAGAATCTGTAGATGATATGGAAAATAAATTAAATTTGGATGAAAACACTTCTGTTCAATTGGTATTTAGATATTATAATAATATTTAAGTTATTAGTATAATTATTTATTTCTTTTGTAATTTTTATAGACAAATTTCTTGCGAAAAATTGGAGGCACAGGTCTTAAAAATTTTATTAAAAGGGTGTTGGAAAGATTATTCACTAATCGACTATCTACAAAATATTCATGGACATGTTTTAAAGATAAATATTCGCTTAGAAATATAAAAATCACGAAAGGTTATTTATTTATATACAAATAATTATTTTTGTCAATATTATTGTTTACAAAACTCACTATTTTGTATCATTATTAGATGTTGCCATTAGTACTTTTTCCGAAACTGAGGCTAATTTTGAAGCACATACTAAGGATTGGTTCCGTCATGGCTCTCAAAGATATAGGAGAGAACAACAAAAAGAATCTTCATAAGCATTAAATTCTTAAGTATTTATTACATTAAAAGGTATTAATTATTATTTTTTTTTTTTTGAAAGGTCATAATGCCTATCATGGGTGTAATTCCTGTATTGTTGAAGGAACATATATTGATAATAAAAGGATGTCCTACCTAGATTTAAATGCCCCTTTAAGATCAAATCAATCTTTTCGAGATAAACAGGATTCATTTTATCACAAAGACTCGAGCCCCTTAGAAGAATTTCCAATTGATATAACATCTAGAGTCGTACTCAAATATATGCATAATATTTGTTTAGGGGTAATGAAGAAGCTAATTGTATTTTGAGTGAAAGGTAACAAATCTGTTCGTTTAGTAGATCCAAATACTGTTTCAGAAGAATTGATTAATCTTAAATGTCATTTAGCATCAGAATTTAATCGCTTGCCCAGATCACTTGAAGAATGTGAACATTGGAAGGCAACAGAATTCCGCACTTTCCTTCATTATACAGGTCCTATTGTGTTGAAAAGAAGATTGAAAAAACCTCTATTTAAACATGTTATGCTTTTAAACTATGCCATAAGACTTCTTATTTCTTCGTATAATTAGAAAGTGGCGGCGAGGAAAGTACAATGAGTAAGAATTTCACATTAGAAATTCCTTCGTGGAAGGTAATTTAGGGAGAAACAGTAGTACACATTATTAAATTTGATGAGCGTTGAGAAGATCTCTGGGCTATTTACGTTTGAGACGTCTGGCTGGGTTGTCAGGAAGAGCATTGGTATGATGTGAGCGATAAGGGTGTTTTGAACGACGGTGCATATTGGGGTGCAGGCGAAGTTAATATTTGATAGCTGTTTGTTTGATGGTGGGGATTTGGGGGTCATCACGATTTATACTTACAATTGGTATTTATACAAAAAGTTTATGCAATCTGTAATTTTACATGCGATAATACGACCGATGATAATGAAATATGACTATAAAAATATGTTTTTTCCTTTTTACTTTTTAAACGATGAGATTTATCAGTGGTTAAGTTAGATTAGGTTAGGTTAGCTTAAACTTAACTTCATATTACTATTAAATGCGTTAATTACATCTCTTTCAATAAGGTATTTCGTTGAGAGTTTCAATGCATAAGTTATTTCCTCTATAATTATCATGATTTCGATCATGTGTGTGTGTGTGTGTGTGTGTGTGTGTGTGTGTGTGTGTGTGTGTGTGTGTGTGTGTGTGTGTGTGTGTGTGTATGTGTGTGTGTGTTTTGTTCCAATAATTTGGAAGTAATCTTAAGCAGCTATTTTGGAAAATAGTTTTCTAGATGATTTTTTTTTTTAAGAAAAATAAACATTTTATCATGTTTTTTAGTCACTTAAATCATAATATAATATCGGGTCATTATTTTACGAGATCATGTTATCAATTATTTGTCGGGCAGCATGGATGTTTGGAATTATAAAATATTAATACTCATTCACTCTACGATGTCATCATCACGATATAGGTGGTTTCAAAGATGAAAGTCTTATTTTTTTTAAATTACTTCCAAGAAATAGATAAACACCTACTGTTCTCGTTACGTACCGTTTTACACAAATCATCTTCTGGATAATAATCGTTTCAACGGCATTTCGGAATAATTGAAGAAAATTCAAACTGTTAATCAAAAAAAAAAAAAAAAAAAGATAAAACAAACATCCATAATCGCCTAATCCAGATCGTAACCCGGAAAGGTGATTCCCGAGAAATGGGTGCCGTTGATTTAAAAGTGCATCTTAGTCGAGTGATGGCGATTCAGCTGATGAATACAGTAGTGAGGTTGGATATCGATTGACCGTGACGAAACGCGGACGCGCGTTACATATCTATTTCAGTCAACACTGGTACGTTACGAAGAAATCGCTCGAACGTGTTCGTGGAGATCGATACGTTTTTGTTTTATTTTTCATCCGATCTATGATTTATAGAGAAAATGACAGATAGAAGTCTCTCTGGCAATGACGAAAAATATCATTTACTTTTTAAATTAGATTTCCCGAGTGCGGGAAAACCACAAAATATATCATTATCGTTAGCTTTGATGACGGTATAACGGTCAACAGTGGGTGATGTTGACACAGACTCGACTTTCTGTTTTCATAAATCTACGGGTTCGACTTTACGCGTCCTAAATCAAGGAAATACGCTGACGCGTTACAAATCGAATCGACGTCTACAGTGCGAAATTTCGGGTTTTTCATTAAGTTAAGAATAACTACGTGTAAAACGTAATTCAACTCTAGCCAAAACTATTTCATTATTCTGTGTCTGAGATTATTCAAACATTTTAAGATATCGCAAACCTAACCATAAAGAGTTCAACAAATTAAAACTAAACGTGGACACGTTGTCAGTTAGGATTTTTTTTTAAATCATTGACGTAAAAAGAATATTTTTATTTATTTTTTTTAAATAGATTATCAAAGTTAGAATTTTATTTCAATAATACAAACAACGTGTGTATTTTACCCGGTTCGATTAAATAAATATTATACGAAAAAAAGAATAATGACCCGTTTTCAATTTTTTTTCGAAATGATTTGATTTCGTTTTACTTATGACTGTCAAAAAGACAATAATTCCGATCTCGATGCGTCTGGTCGACTTTTTTCATATCATGTTCTGTGAACGATTCGAAGTCTGGGCTTTAAAACCACTTTAAATACGAAAAGGCGGAATCCATTTGGTCTCGTGAGTATTGCCGTCTCGGCTACGCTCGTTACGCTATTTTCATATCGTAAAAGGATTGAAATCCGAAATCCCGTATCGTTTTTCGAAAGGTGTCACGGTGGCACTAACGTCGCGCACGTTTACAAACAGTATTTTGCAAATGACGGACGAGTACGGTCCACCTATACACGCGTAAAAACTACACACACACACGCACGCACACACACACACACACACACACACACACACACGCGCGCGCGCGCACACACACACACACGCGCACACACACACACACACACACACACACACACACACACACACACGCACGCACGCACGCACGCACGCACACACAATCCATTGAACGACCGATATTGTCTGAAAACAATGGCTTCACGATTAATCATCGTCACACCTTTGGTGTATTCTCGACGCCATCTGTGTCCCGCAGAGACGTATTTTCATAACGCATCGTCCACGCCGCGAGTGGCAGCGACCACCGTAGTCGGTTATTATACAGTTTCATTTATATGACGGTGATTGGACAAGATAACGGACTACAATAAAACAAAACGCGTTTTTTTCCTTTTTCTTCGCCAAAATCGAACTTTAAATTCTATCATTTTATTGATCGTTTTGTATTGGTTTTTTTTTTTTTTTTGATTTTACGCTCCGAGTGTAGTGGAGAAACTTTTGGTTTAATAAAGGCGTGTGTACTTTATTTTTTTTTTTTTCAAAGACACTTATATCCGAAAGTTATGTCCAGTTTCTCTTTAAATCATACATCGAATGTTGGTGGTACAATGAAGATTCATATAACTGACTTCTCAAAAGATTTTTCCAGACGTAAGGAAAAACTGTCTGTCACACCATTGAGACATGAAACTGTCAAACGCGCTATAATTACCAAAATTGATGTTAAATATGTAGTCATAACTCAAAAACGTAATGTCGCTCAAAACTTGTGATGTTCATTGTATATAAATATACAAATTATAGATTTTTTAGAATTCATCCATCCGATCGTTATATAACTTCTCAAAAGATTTTTCCAGACGTAAGGAAAAACTGTCTGTCACACCATTGAGACATGAAACTGTCAAACGTGCTATAATTACCAAAATTGATGTTAAATATGTAGTCATAACTCAAAAACGTAATGTCGCTCAAAATTTGAAATGTTCATTGTATATAAATATACAAATTATAGATTTTTTAGAATTCATCCATCCGATCGTTATATAACTTATGAAATAGAAAGAAAAACACGTTTTGAATCGTTTGAAAAAAAAAAAATACAATACAATACCTTGTTTACAATGTATCAGGTTTTGATAAAAAAAAAAATTACATGCATATAAGACTTAAAACGGTAAAATATGCAACGATCACTCTGGAACTTTGCTAAAAATAACTTTTCTATCAAAACGAAATATCTTTATTTCAAGTTCAATTCACTCGTGAGTCGTCGCCAATATTTTGTACGAGAACCAAAAGATGGAAAAACGAACTTTCACCACCATTTTAATACCGCTTTTAATATAGGTAGGAGTATAATCTAACGTACGACCACGGATGCTGCGCAAAAAATCATTGTAAAATACACGTTGTATGATAACATTTTTCATTTTTCAATTTTAATCTTTTGATTCCAGTCAAAGTGTGATAATTTAAATCGAACGAAAATCTATTAGACATACTTTATTAATCACGATTATGACGTGATGACGAATGATTGATGTCGATCGTCGTTTTCTGTAATTTAAAGACGACGATTTAATCACGAATACTCTAGCACGTCACAATTATGATTTCAAGGTTGTCTGAAATCAAATCCAAATGCTCGAGTGGAGCTGTTCTACTGCTGACGCGTAACACTACTCACGGGGTTGATTCATATACACCAATGATAACCGACCGTTTTTGCATACCATTAAAAAAAACTTCTCCGATGTGGTTTTATTAGTTTTTAACCGTCGATCGACTTTTTAACCATCGAAAGAACCATCGAGATCTGAGTACTTCGTCTAACCGAAAAGAAAAAGAATGACAACGAAACACAAAATTGTTTTTCAGAACAAAAAAAAAAAAAAGAAAAAAAAGAAAATGAAATAAAAACATATTTTACGACGTCGCACACGCAGCCAATACGTTTTTTGCTTCTCTCCGAATCCTATGGAAAAATGTTATAAGAAGTTTAATCTGATTTTAACCTTTCACCGCGAGTTTTCTATTCCCGTGTGTATAAGGTACGCTTTTTAGTGTACGACGTATATAGTGTGTACGATTTAGTTTTGAATATCTCACTTACCGATATATTCGATAATTTCATCATTTTTTTTTTTTTTTTTTGTAAAAGCTGTATACTTTTCAAAAAGTGTAAAGTCTCGTAAGATAATGTTATTGGCAGTACGTCTTCTCGGTCTCCGTATAAAATAATCGTGATAAGTGTTTTTAATTTTCAACTGAAAATAAACGATTGATCAAAGATTTTATGTATGATAATACGATACAACTTCCACAGTTCGCCAATTTTAGTCAAATTAATATTTGGTTTTTTTTTTTTTTTAATCGAAAACTCATACAGTTTTTTTGATTTTAAATATGGTAGAAACGCATTTTTTACCAAACAATCATTCCAAATACTTTTTCGTATCTTTATTCCATTGTACATGCATACTAAATTAAATAATTAAATCGTTTGTGCATTGAGGTTGGGAGTTAATGATCCGTCTAAATTATAATTAAAAACTTATAAAACAAATCCTGACTTACGGTATCTAAGATTGGTTCAGTATCAGTTATAACATAAAGATTAAAAATTAATTTGAAAAATAGTTCAAAAAAATGGAATGTTTTGAAAATCGTATATTCAGATGAAAAATGATCCATTGTTTTTGAAAATGTTAACGAGTTCTCTCAAATGTATTTTTGATCTATGATTTGTATTACAAAATGTATATCGATATTACTTTTGACATTATGACTAAAGAACTAAAATCAATTTCATGAAAATCTGGTTAACAGCATATTATTTCCGTTTTCACTCATTTTTTTTGGCATTTTTTCCCTTCACGTGGAAAAACCAATTGGCGATAGAGAAAAATAACTCTTCAAAGTACTATTCATACATGTGATTTGTGATCTTTTCACTGTGTGTGTGTGTGTGTGTGTGTGTGTGTGTGTGTGTGTGTGTGTGTAACTTTCGTACAAAATTTACTACTGGTAAATCCAATAAATACCTGTTTCACTCAAATTTTTAATTTATAATACAATAAACGCACGCCCCTACCACCGAATACAATACATAATATTATGACGCGAGCGTACCTTGAAATCAGCCTTTAATTGTAATTATTACAACGAGGCACGTCAATTATTTAACGCTGTTAAAACATAGTCTTCGTCAAATACTATATCGTCGGCATCCGTTTAGGAGTAATTAAATTTTCACCGAAACGCGGTGCCGGGCGATGAGACTTCAAGTCGGTCACAGAACTCGTTAGCTCGAATAAAACGACGAGGATCTCGTGACGTGGAGGCACTCGGAAAAATGAAATAAATTGAAATAAATAAATAAAACAATCAAAGATTATGCGTGCCGAACGAAACCGTTGATTTTGGTCGATAAAGGTTTTCCGCTCCACTTAGGGTTTGAATATAAGCTTCTTATGAAATCAAAAGAATAAATCTAATAATATTTCATTATCCAAAGTATAAGACACTGACTGTATTTTAAATTACTGAAGAACACGAAGAAATTTAATTATTTATTTGACCAATCAATAAAGTCGCGTCGTTTTATTTTATCGAATGCGTTTATGGAATATAAACGAATATAATTATATTTGAATAAATAACGGTGTTTAAATTCAGTGAAAAAACAACGTTTTTAATGATTAACGACGGTTTAATTGTGCCGAAGTATTGCCGGTTCAACTCGAAACAAGTGAATAATGACTTCCACTTCAAAACGTTGAAGATTTACACCAGTCTTAATGGATATAAACACATTCGTATTTATGCCAAACTGTGGACTTTTATTTAACTTACAGTTCAAAATTAAAAACTTTAAAACAAATTTGAAATGATTAAACGGTTTCAAATTCATGTGCGAATCCTAATGTATTGGTGATCTGATTAGAAAAGGAAAATCTAAAGTTTTTTTTTTTCAATGACATATTATACTTGATAGCAGTACGCCAATTACACAACGCGCTTGATGAGGTTTTAATAGTGAAATGTCAAACTAAATTTGAAAAGTAGTGAATTGTTTGAAACAGTTTAGCATTTTTTTTTTTTTTTTTTTTTTACATCACATAATATTACGATTCATATTTCTAGACGATTATGAAATCGATCGAATTCGCTCATTGCATTCATGCGTACAGATCGTCCATGTTCATTTCTAAAACTGATCAATTCGTCATCGTTTGTAATCAAGACAATGGTTATGCGTTACGCTTCTAACCGCATCGAGCTTTCTCGACAATAGCCCTTCAGTCAACACCATTCAGCGGCGGCTCGTGACGTTAATACAATGTGGTGCACTAAGTGCTCGGGTGGAAATCAGAAATAGTTTTTTTAGATCCAAGTCGCCTCCCCCCAACCCCTGAATGGCCACAGACAGCCGCCTAAAAACACGTGTTAAAGTAGTCCGGGGGAAGCGTGGGGGAAGTCTCCGTGAAGGTATTTTGAATAATTTTAATCAGTGACGACAAACATCAACGAATTATGATGTCAGCACACAGTAAAAATGCAATATAAAAAAATTGAATTTGGTATCTTAATCGTATTGAAACTTGACCAGCTTTTCGATAAAATCCGTAAAACGCTGATCACTAACAAAACGTACACGGACGATATACGGAACGCTGTTATCGTAGTCTGCAGTTTGCAGCGTTATTTTCACAATACGTGGCCTGCACGCTCGACGCACTGAGTACGATAGTCGTTTTTATTATGAGTTACGTGACATAATATCGTCATAACGTCCTTGACGAAATACCTGTTGACAAAAAACCGTAAATAAAATTATGTTTATTGTAAATACGGTGCGATGCACTCGCACCGACGCACGAGCCGCACTAACCGACGTACGAGCCGCCACTAAATTACCTCCACGGCCGATCTCACCGGCGCGAGCCCAGAGCACTTTGCCGGCGATCCGGCGCACTCGATGACCACGAAGAGCCTTGACGAGAGACGTGCAAGAGGTGCACGCATGCCTTGCCAATAAAGAATTATTATCAACAACGAACAAGTTATTCATGTAATGTGTTTGGAGGTTTTGTAATCGTAACGATTATACCTTTGAGTTCGGTTTAATAGACTCAATTGGAGAATTTCAGTTCGAGAAAATACCACAGCCCCCCCCCCAAAAAAACCGAAATACGCCCCTGATGGTCGTGTACGTATATAATATAATTAACTCGTGTTAAACGACGTATATACGCATTGTTTCCCATAAGGTGTGCAGTGAAATTACATTTTTTTATTTTAAGGAATGATGTAAAAAAAAAAAAAATCGTGTACATGTTGTACAACTAAATATCTTAACTGTAAATTCTAAATTTAAGAAATTTTGTATGAAACGTGTGCTTGACGTTGTTTGCGTAATAGTTCAATTCGAGGAGGAATCGACTATACTATACGTACTAGAATTTCTTGTTGGACTGATAGATGTCATTCGCGTTCCTTATTTATGAACACCCTATAAACTTGCTAAACAATTAAACCTATAAATCTTATTTTCGTTTATCCTAAGTAAGCCGTGACTAATAAAAAGTAATTATAATGTGCCATGATAGAAAAAAAAGATTGGGAACCACTGGTATAAAGATATTATGTATTTTATAGATTATACACATATATATATATATATATATATATATATATAAATTGTATAAACAAATATTAGAAAATTACCTAAACGTCTCGATGAGTCGCGTTTGGCGGTCGCATTCGATTCAATGGCATTCGTAACATCGCAGTGTTAATATGATCGTTGATCACTATTCGAGTTTATTATACACGCTTATTTTAATATTAATAATTATTGAAGGGGTACCGAGTGAAAATTCACCTTCAACAACAACTGCTTAGGTATTAAATTATTTAATTACGGTTTTAAAGGAATAACGGTTAATTAATATCGATCGTAACGTACAAGTGCTTTTCACGCACGCAGTTTCGTAATGATTTTGCCAACGCGGAGCGCCGTCCGATGAACGTTCGTGGAAATTTTAGGAATTATTTTAATTGTAAACTTTTCGGTACAAAGGTTTTGGAATAAACCTCAGAGGTATATAAACTTCGTCCTAGAAACGCAATCAATCGACACTTTAATTTTCAATTAAAATTAAAAAGCCCGAAACCGCAAAACTGCCGTCGGCACAAAGTCTTCGACGACTTTGATGTGAATAACATTGTTAGTAAAACGAAAAACAGTGTAACATGAAACGCGCGTACACATCGCGTCTCCAAGGCCAGCGTATAGTGAAATACGCAAAATGTAGCGTTTCACTTAACGCAGTAACTCGTTTCGTCTGCAATCGGCTTCACGCGGAACGCCCGGCGAATGTTTCGTTTAAAATCAAATTGACGCAGTCGGTGTGGAGACTTATCGATTGAAACACAATCCTCCCGAGTCACAGAGTACCGTTATTAGGTGATTTTGTCCACCTATTTTCATCATACTATCAATATTAACGAATTTCTTAAATTATAATAAAAACTCAATTTATTTACTCGTCGAATGCAAAAACTTGCATTCCATTAAATTTAATACAATTTTTTTTCATATGAATACATTTCATGAGTTGTAAGTACTACACTACAAAAAAAAAAAAAAAGGAAAATAATTTTTTTTTCTTTTTCAATATAAAATTGATTTTTTATAATTGTATTCTATACTTAAAGATAAAAATAAAACAACTATTTTTGTAATCATATTTTTAGAAAAATATCGATGATACGTAAAACGCCTTATTTAAGTTTCATCATTTGCTTATTATGATTTCTTGATAAAAATATAAGTGTACATTTTTAAATGAGAAATTTCAAAAAAACTTTTAAAACATAATAATAATAGCGCCATAATATGATATTGCTTTAAAAAACTTAAATTAAAAATATTCAATAGAATACAAGTTACTGCATTTATCGATTGATTCTGGAACAATATGTATATTTAGAATATATATAAATATACGAGGTATGTATATTTATATATACGGTGTCTTTATTTATATACCCAGAGCAAAAAAATGGAAAAACAAAGACTACTTAGTTGGAGACCAAGAGAATTTACGTTTTTTGTGTTAATTATAACATTTTTTTAGATAGGTACTACTTCATTTAAACGCCAATATATGCTATTTTGCCATAGATTTCACAATTATGATGTTTTTTATTGTGTATAATGTCTTCGTATTACAAAAAAAACGTGCTTTCAAAAAGTTTAGTTTGAAATTAATTTTTATAACTTTTAATAACTAATAGACGTCGTAAGTGTTGTTGTTATTCTTCTTGTTATATTTCAGAAACAATATTTAAAGAGCTCAAAATAAAATGAAACTTAAAACTACCTAGTGCGAACCCAAAAGATATTTTTTTAATTTAAATACAAGGAAAATTGTTCACTTTAATAATACATACTGTTTGAATAATAATAAAAAACAGTTAACACGTCATACATTGGCTGTTTTTTTGAAACTATCATAATGTGTCATTCAAATATTTTATTTGATTAATTTTTGGTCGTAATTAAGTACTTAAGATCATTTTTTTTCAAAAAAAAAAAAACATTTTTAACAAATTCATTAAACGGCGTTTACGATAAAACTTAAGCTTATCACTTACCGCATCATGGAAACGGTTTCCAACAGTTTCCCGGCAGCAAAGATTAGATTTTGCCGGGAATTTTTGATCCTAAATCCTAAACCACCTTAAAAACGTATCAATTCCTTTTTTTTATTCACCACATGTGGTTATAAAAAATTACTCATGACAGTACACAATAGAAAGGTGGTGCTGATCGTCATGATTGGTCACCACGTCAAAGTATATTTGCGAAACTAGACCCATCTTAGTATCAAAGGGTAAGCAATGAAAATACTGAAAATGTATTCAGTCTCCATCTCTCTCTCTCTCTATCTCTGTCAATCTCTCCGTATCTGGAAATGGCTATCGGTCGTCACTCACTCTCGGAGAGTACTTATAAATCAATTTGATGACGCCGTACGTCAAGTGCCAGTGGTCGTGAGATATAGGGTAGGAACAAAAAAAAAAAAAAAAAACAAAACAAAAAATCACCATTTGACATCGCTCAGATCTCGAGATTACTCAGTTCAATATTCGGCGAGGATCGTTTGAATATCACCGTGGTCGGACAAATATAATAATATTTTACGACGGTCGTAACGACCGTTTTAGAATAATGTTTGCCTAAAACAGTTTATCGTCTTAACAATTACATTTTTTCGCTCCAAACGTTTTCTATTATTATTCTTTGAAAAACATTTATGGCGTCGTACTATCGACCGCCTTTGTCCAGTCTAGTAGCTTTGAACGTATGTGTAACGCGTGATCCATTTTATTACTTCTGAATATTTATATACACGATCATAATAATATTGTGTTCTATAATCACTTAAATAGACTATTTGAATATAAGTCTGACTGACTGCATTGAGATTGAAACGAAATAAATCATGTGTTCTAAATATAAAATAATGTAATAAATTGTGATCTATAATCGTCCATTATTGACGGTGAAGTGTGAAATGTACACTACACTTGCTAAAAACGTCCGACCTTTTCAAACACAGATATGAGGTGAATCTTTCTGTTTTATTTTCGATCATCGTGGACGGGTGCATGGGTCACGGAATCAGTATTATTATTATCTAACAAGCACGCTTGTTTAATATTGTTTATTATTACTCGTGAAATTGCTCATGACGTCACTTGATGCCTGACAAGAGAGTCAGGTGAAAATCATTATCATATATTTTATTAGTGTGATTATTACGGCAAAACGATTTCCGATCTTTGATTACATGTTTTCGCGTCGCCTCCAAAAGGTCATGTGACAAAGGTCTTGTTGTTTGTTTGTCGTGGAATAACATAAAAGTTATAATCACGTAAACAGTGTTTACTCGACACGTTCAACGCTCTTTATAAACACACGAAACACGTGAGAAAAAAAATTGCAATAGAATATACGAGAAATTCACTATCGTTGACACGGAACATTATTATGTTATAATATAAATATTATACAGTGTTTAACGAATATTATTCATCGATATTTACTATGATTATTTTCCGGTATTCGTGACCCTAACAATATTCCAAAATATTTTATTAAAAACTACCTTCGTGTACGAGTTGATACTCATTTCGGTTGGGTTCGATTATAGGCTTCGATCAGAGTGGAAATATGTGCTTTAAAAATTAAAAAAAAAAAAATAAATGTATGTAAAGGCATTAATGAATTTTTTTCACTTTATCATTTTTATCACATTGATATGATTTAACGATCCGACAAAAAATGAAAAAAAAAACAAAACGGATACTTTTACCCGTTTTCTTTGAGATCAATGACGGTGATAAATTATTGATTTTCGGTTTTTCAGATCGCGCAACCGCTGTAGATGACAACTTCGAAATGGCGAAATATTACTATCGACCACGATAAATAATGCATTATAAAAACAATTTTGGAATATTTTTCAATAGTACGGGGAAGTGTGCTGGCAATACAATGAGGCCATCACTAACACAAACAAATTTAACTGTAAGAATCTGTCTGAATAATTATGATTTAAAAGGCTCCTCGGTTTCCAACTACAAGGAATTAAAAGTTTTCCCTTATCTTATCTTATCTTGAGTGTTTCTCAAAATAACAGTCTTAAAAATATCAATAAACGTGAATATAGAGCGTATGATCTACAAGTTGAGTATACAAAAACAATAAATATCGGTGAGGCATTTTTTGGATTATTTATAGGTCCATCAAATTTTAATGGAATGCTTTTGTATCGTAAACAAAGTAATTTCAATAATGTAAAAAAAAAAAATCTAATTATATAATGAATACGAATTCTATTGTTATCTTACTGTTTAAAAAACTTTAATTTTAAATTTGAACATCATTATATAAAGTTGTAGAAAATCATTAAAATTCGTATAATAATTCGTGTACCCCATCACAAGCAGTGCTTAAAGAGGTAAATTAATTCTACGACATTGTAAATTATGATTTTTTTTTCAATTTGTAACGTATATTTGAGTAGAATTAAAAAAAATAAATAAATAATAAACGACAAATAGTTCTCGGTGTCCGGAATGTCGGTTTGAAAAGTGTTATTAAACGTTGGTGATTTATTTTCGAAAAACTTTGAGTGCGTGAATCAAACGTTAAACGTCGGTGAAAAGACTCGGACACTAGTGAAATAGTCACTGTTCGGCGTGATTATCCTGCGAAATCGAAAATTGGTTCGAGCACGCACGAATCGTGACACGTTTACGCCACGGTGTATGGTGAAAATTAATTTGGCCGCTTCAAGGAAACGATTCAAATGTTCCTGACCGAGTGCGTTACGAGCGATAAAAAAAAAAACCACTGCGCGGCGCTGATAAAACGATATTAATTCGTGTCTATTAATAAAAATATTATAATACGCACTGACTTTTCGTCTCTATTTTAAATTGCAAAACTCGACGTAAGGTTATTTAAAAAAAAAAAAAAAAAAAAAAAAAAAAAACTACGCGTTCAAAACGACGTATCAAAATAATGAGCATCAGTTTGTTTACAGACGAGACCCGACGGTTTTTGTTTTTGTTTTTTTTTTTGTTTTTTTTGTTTATAAAACTCAAACGGTGGACGTTAATAATTCACCGCCGTCGTAGCGCAGTACACTGATTACAGTCATTTCGAAACCGTTTTTTATTCTGTTTACCAGTCGAAATTGGTTCTCGTCGACCGTACGAGATACTATTGGAATATCACGTTTGTCAGTCACGTATGTTTTAATTAATTAATTAATTATTTTCGTACATACATAACAAACAACAGTTAATCAATTGACATCTAAAAAAATAAATGAATAAATAAATAAATAAATAAATAATAATACAAAAATAAAGGTAGACGTATGAGATGATTTCTACTTGGCTCGAATCGAGCACCAGAGTGCTCGTGAAAACATAGTCGCTAGTTCGTACTACTCGTAGTTGTGACCGTACTCGTCGTGGTGTTACCGTATCGCATCGTACAGAACCTCCGACAGCCTTTGTTTATCGAATTTGCGAAATAGTACGGTTAAGACATTTAGTAAACGGTCTTATTTGAATTCAGTCTCTAATAATACGGTTTCTAGTGAAAACCGGCAAGTAACGAGAACCGCGAGAAACTACTGTTGAAACCACAGTGGAACATTGTTTGACTACCCGACTGAAGACGTCGCTTTACGCGTACGACGCGAGTTTTCGTCGCTATTCTTCGCTATTTGTTCGCAGATTTTTTCGCAGAACTCTGAAACTATGGCACTCGAACAATAAAATATTAATAATAATAATATTAGGTTCGCGTTCGATTTCGGACCGAACGATAAGACCGAATTGCTCATTACTCGACGAGTATTCGAAGAAAAACAAATCGTACCGTATTCGAAATCAATAGTTTTCCGACTTCGGTCCGAATCGAAATCAGACGACGTTTAATAAAGACGTACGTATAATTGTCGCTGAAATCGAACGGCGTATAACGGTGGCTATTATGTTAGGTATCGAAATGAATTATTGTATTTAAGGCGAACGGACGTCTAGTGTCTATATGCTATAGAATTTTTCGAAACGTAAAACCGTCTGTATTTACCACTTAATAATTAACTGATTTTTGAAAAACGTATAAGAGCAGAAAAAAAATCAATAATTTCAAAAATAGATTACGGTTTTGGAAAATATGACGAGGCAGGTTATAAAATTAACGTCATAAGACCATCTGCGAATCGACACAGTTACACAATATAGTTCTTACGCGTTACAATCTATGGTATTTTGCGATTTTAATTGACTCGAACACAAAACGACATACACTATGACAGACGTGAGAGTCGAAGACATTGATTCGACATCAAACGTCTTACTTGCAACGAGGGCCACGTGTTAAAACGTCTCTTTTTACTTGTCACCCATCACACTCTTTCCAAACCTATTTATATCATTGTATTCGTTATACATCTTATACGTTATAGGTACGTAGTGGGTTTGTGTGTGTGTGTGTGTGTTTGTGTGCGTCAGAAAACTTACACCATGGATACAAACGCTGGGATAATAGAGACACATGGAATAGCTTAAGTTTAGTTCAATATTTGTTTATTTTTTGAATTTTTTACCTCCAATTCCATTTGTTAACTTTTCAAAGTTATCTAAGATTATTAATTATGCATCCAGTATATATACATATATACCAGTGATGGCCAACCTTTTTTCTTCGGCGGGCCACTTTGGTAAACAATTACTTTCAAGCGGGCCACAAAGTGAAAAAGTACAAAAATAATTTTACATACTAGACTGGTTTTCATACCTTTTATTGCCTATTGAAAAGATTATGGATTGAGGTACACTTCGTAGGTACACATTAGTTTAATCAACTTTGAGGGTGTGAACATTTAAATTTCTACCAAATCATTCATTTGTAGTAAAAGAAATACAAGCTCAAATTTCACACTAAAAAAAAAAAAGTGTAAGACATTTTTATATAGTTTTTAGTTTTAACATTATCATTATTATTGTATTTTTGAAATATTTATTTTAAAAAATTCATAAATTAATAGAAAAAATATTTTGTAATAATTTTACTTTTTTTTAAAATTGTTTTTATTTTAGGAAATTCGTAAAGGGGCCACATTGAATACCTTCACGGGCCAGATGTGGCCCGCGGGCCGTGGGTTGGGCACCAATGATATATACGATAACTCGAAATACTCACCGAAGACATACAATTATAGTGGAATATTGTTCACGCGCACCTCAACAATGGTTATTGAAATCTTTGTGGGCCAACAATGTGTGAAATTCAAACACGTACCACGATTGACGTAAGTCGTTTGATTTGTATCGCACTGACCATCACAAGGCCGCACGTCGGTACGCAGAGTGTGTTGTTTTACGGATTGGATTCTTTAATGTTATGAGTTTTTTTTTTTTTTTTTATATAATTCAATTACAATTCAAATTTACAACATGTTTGATTTTTGTGTTTTTTTTTTTTTTCAAAAAACAACCTTTGTTTTCAAAAACGTAAATTTTTGTTTTCAGTCGAAATTTCTAGCCAATACTAGTATGCGTTTATAGAGTCGAAAAACGAAAACAGAAAAATTCCGAAATCGTCCAATAAAACTGGCGTAGCGTACCGAAACCGTAACGGCTTGTATAACGACCGACCGATTAACTTCACGGCGTTTCCAGGCATAAAAACACCTCGCGGTGGTCGCTTGCGGCGCACTAATAACAATAATTTTCCGAGCGCCGGCCGGTCCGTCAAAAACGTGACTCGTAAATGCCGAGATAAGAAAACCGCGTCGGCAGTAACGTTTGACCCGGTCGCCGTTTGCGGCCGGTTTTACGTGAGTAATTAGTCAACAGCGTGTGCGTCTCGGTAAAAAAGGCCCGAAGCGAGGTCGGACGTGCAGGTAAAATAGTTAATAGGGTTTGAAGGGGAGGGGGTGTGGACTTTGCAATGGTTGCGTGCCCACGATCGTTTTGCCCGAAATAACGAAAAACAGAGTGCGCGTACAGGACACACACACACACACACACACACACACACACGTGCACGTGACCCACCCGCCCACAGGGTCAAACACGGCAATAATATTAACCTTATCCTGGCGGAAAATCCTCGCGCCACGCGGGCATTAAAATAACAATTTGCCGACGGAACGTATTCCGTCAATCAGGACACGTGAAACCGACGAATTAATTGGTTCTCTTCCGGTGTCCGAAACAGAAGAGATACACACGCACGAACCTCTAAACCGGAGTTTAATTAAATTTAGATTTGTTTTCTACTATTTGCATTCTTTTAACGAACGACGAGCGTAACGCGTCGAAACCCGTAGGGGGTGAAACGTGTATAATACCCGTGTAACGTAATGAAATGACAAACGCTAATACTGACCGCGTGTTCTGGTGTATCAACTCTCTTTTTTTCCTTTTTTCTCCTGCCGCCGCCGTTTTTCCTCCGCTCAATTTTCGGTATCGAGAATTCGAAAAAACAAAAAACAAACGCGAGACGTTTTTGACACAAAGTCGTCGGTGGATTGCATTAATTAAATTTACTCGCGAGAAACTCGCCGAGTGCCGGATTCCGTGCTATCTCCGAAAACACGAATTAACTTTTCGTTTCAAAGTTTCGAATCATTAAAAACGTAGCGGCAGAAATGCTGGGAAAAAGAGCCACTGTGCAGACGCTCTTTATCCGGTAATTTATCTGCCGAGTCAGAAGTTTGAATGAAAACTGATAGCGGACGCGAGTTTAAAACTTATATCCATTTCCGTACATCACCACGGATTGTATTATACTGTTAATAGAATCATAAAATTATTATTATAACGTTAATACGTATCGAAATGTAATCAAAAGGGTATTTCACTTCGAAACAAAAAAAAAAAAAAAGAGTTTCGAAAATCTCAAACTTTCGACGATAATCATATTATTTACGTTTGGCGTCATTGATTTTCCTTTTCATTTTTGTATTCAAAACGTTTTCCGTAATCAATAAACATTTTCGGTCGCAAAACCGTTTTTGCGTTGCGTAATTGATACGAAAATGTTTAATCAAAAACTTTTCCACGCGACATCGCATTAAAAGCGAGAACGTCAAGATAGGAGTGAAACAACGAATCACTGTTGAAAATAAAATCGATTTCGAGCTCCGATTTTGAGGGATTCCGCGAAGAGTATTTTAAAACGTTAGAGTTTCCGGGTATGGAGGTTCGCCGCGTGACCTCGGGGATTTTGCGGGTGACTTTAGGACCGCGCAATCAGAGCTAATATGTATGCTTAAGTGGAAATTATTTCCCGTGCATGTCGTTGGACACGTGAACACGTCGAAGCATACGAGTCGAGTCACAAACACTAGAAGGTAATCAGACCGAAGAGTTGGGCGACTCTCTGGATTATTTATGTCCTAGTGTACTATATGCGAGTCTAATTCCGGACTTTTTTAGTTTGGTATTTGAAAATATTCGAGAAATAACGAAAAAAGGCGTTCCGCGGTGGTTGGTTTCCACCGGTATTGGTTTACGCACGTGTATCCGTCGTACATGACGACCGTCGGAAAATACGATTTTATATCGATCAAAGTTCCCGACTTGTCGAATATCGACGTGTGGAAGATACCAACGTCGTTTCTTTTTGATTTCTTTGGACTGTTTTCGTCCGAACTCGCGAAAACGAAAAATCAATACTGTTACTGTCGAAAACCTGACGACAAAATGTTTCTCGAAAAAAAAGTTTTTTTATCGAATTTGTCGTATACGCGATTTGCATACCGCGCGAAAACCGGGAATGCGCGCGCGTCAAAAAGGCATATCGGGGAATGAACTCACACAGCCAGTCACTTTCGGCAACATGACTAGAGCTGTGCGATAGTTTCTTCTAGTGGTTGATAGTCGATTGTGTCAAAATTAACGATTGTATCGATTAATCGATTGTTTTTGATTTACGGATTGTATCGAATAACCGATGTATCGTTACGCCGATAGTATCGATTAACCGATGTAGCGTTACGCCGATAGCATCGATTAACCGATAGTATCGATAGTATCGAATGGCCGATATTACCGATAATCCGATAGAGGAGGTTATCGGTTCGGAATAAAATTAAAACACAATTAAAATTAAGGCAAAACTTCCTGGGCCAAGAAATTATATAGAATACAGAATACAATTATAAGAAGTTATACATTTATACTTCTACTGGTTATTAGTTGGCGATTTAAATTATTTTCTGTACTTATATTACTATGAAAATATTACGATTTTTAGTTTTTTTCTGTTTTTGTCTGTAACTCTTAAGTTAAGTAAGAGCGATTATTTAAATATATTAAATTCAAGCATAATATTAAAATCAACTATTAAGTATTGTAGTAGTGTAGTGTATACAATGCGAGTAAATAACATCAATGAAAAGAAAACATTAGTATTTGTGATTGTTATGGTTTAAGATGATTGATGATAACTAATATTATAAATAGAAACAATTTTGTTCGTTTTTCAAGCAATAAACCACGATTAATCGTACAATAAACCAATAGTATCGATCAACTGATAGTATCGATCAACCGATAGTATCGATTGTACTCGATACATCGGTTGATTATGATTAGTAAAAAACATCGATTAATCGATAGTATCGATAGCTAAAAACGATTAGTCGATACTATCGCGCAGCCCTAAACGTGACCGATCGTATTGTCGTACTGCCGATATCGATCCCGAACGCCGTACAGATCACGTGTGGATCGCGGAGTTTGCGCGTACGCTTCACACGACGGCTAATATTAGGATAAAAATATATGATAGTCGTGCGATAACGACAATCGGAGCGCGAGAAGTCGATCATTTGTCGAGATCGGCGAACGGACGCCAAAACGGCCGGCGGCGTTATATTTTACACCGCACTTGGCCGCGTAAATACCACCAGCTCCTCGCCCAGACCCGCCACCGGGGACCGGCCGGCCGTTACGGTGGACCGAAAACGGGGCGGACGGCGGCGCGGCAGTGTTTTATCCGCAAACGATACACAACGGCGGCGTAGTCTTTCAATTCCGGGAGAACGAAATGCCGGTACGGCCGTGATTGCTCGGGTACGCTACAACACAAAAACCCGATGTTCACTGTTCTCCGAAATCCCCCAGGAGGCCTGGACTCCTGGGAAATGTTTGAAAAACAATTTCAAGCATACATACGCGCGAGCTTGTGTGTGTGTGTGTGCGAACTTGTACGAGAAGTTTGCAAATTTTCAAACTTAAATAAGTTTTTTTTTATGCCATGGTGAAATGTAAACCACATAAAGACGACATCAGACGAATCGCTTTTCATCTACTATGACTACACACGACTTTGAAGTGCTCAGTAGGATCGATTGAAAAGAAAAAAACAGTCGACAAACATCTCGGCAAGCGACTGTGTAACTGAACAAAATTAATATACCGCTCGTTAAAGTTAATATCATGATTTGACGACTCTTCAAACATATCCGAAGCTCAGTAATCAGACAGATTGATCACAGAGATTTACTTCAATTTATCATTTTAAACATATTTTAAACGTGTTTGATTTATAGAGTAACTCACCCGTGATGTGTTTCCTTGACAATAACTTTCTCGCTGTTTTTAGATTCTGAGCGAATTGGTGGATCTATTGATGGTTTTACATCGATGTTTGATTTTTTTTTTCATTTGACTCTTTTCATACACTTAATTTTATTAAAAGTTTCATCCAGCAACTCTAAAGATCGGAAATCTCATGTAAATTATGCTTTTCCAGACATGAGGAAAAACTGCTTCGAATTAATTTTTTAAATAAATGACTCTTTTCTCAAAACATATAAGCTTTAAACGAATTTGTTAAAAAAAAAAAAAACACTCTACTGACAATCAGACAATAACTTGTAAAATATATCAAAAGTATATTTTTGCACGGAAACTTTCCGCAGAATCGTTTAACTTAAGATAAAATCTATAATTTCTTTAAAATTCAATACACCTGTCACCATTATCTGGCCCGAAAAGCGATGAATACCCATGGTGCAAAGTATATTCGGCTTTTTATTTTTTATTTTAAACAAAATTACATTTTTATGAACATAAAAAGTGCTTTTTTTATCTGGGTGATATTTTAATTTTTCAGATTGTAACCATTGTTTAAAACTTAAATTTTTCTTAAAAGTACTTAAAAAAAATTCGAATAAAATATTGATTAAAAAAAGTTATGAACCGGCAACAGTAAATAATTTATAAGACGTAGTAAAGTAAGCTATAATTTATAATTCATTAATATGACTATACTCAAAAAATTATTTAAATAATGATAAATAAATTTCATAAATGAATACTCTAAAATCATTTGGTTTCATAAATATTACGTTTAACGTTTTTCTTCGGGTGACTGTAAAAACTTGTTAACTCTTTCAATATAAACCGAATTAATACTTTTATGACATGTTTTCTCGATCACAAACACATTGAAAACAAATTATACGTCGGCTTTAATTAAAAAAAGAAATCCTTTTTTTTTTTCATTAAAAAATCTATTCTGACCCAATCGTTCGATCATGTGTAATGGCCGCACGCGGTGTGTGAACTAAATCGCGAACGACTCCTCGGTCTCCGCGATCACCTGCTTTTACGTCTCAAAAGCGAATCGAGTAAAAATAACACCGAGTAGTGAAATAAACACAATTTCGAGTAAAATTTGCGCGAGCAGTTTTAGTAGTATCTAAAAAGTTTACTCGCGTATTTGACTTTCCCGTGACAAGCGTTGTTCCGATTCGCACAAAACACGACTATCGCGTGCCCATCTTGATTTTACTCCGTCGCGAAATCGGGACGCGGCGAAAAATCTGTTTTGTTGGCGAACACGACGACTGTCATTGTCGGCGAACGAACGAACTGATGAAATTAACACAGCCGTGGTGATACGGTGACGCAGCATCTTATACGCGTCACGTCAACGCGGCTGTGTCGGCGCATGACGTTTCCGACAGTAACACACAACGGTAACACCAGTGACGTTTTTCGGAGTCCGTTTTCAGCAGGAAAACACAACTATAATTCTTTCAGAGCTCGTGCAAAATAAGCGCAGTGATGATGTAACGGCCTCGCCGAAGCCAAGTTCCATAATATTATGAATCAATAAGCGTGTGTGGTCGTATTATACGTCTCCTTCAATAAATCGCGTCTTATCTATTTTCTTGAAACATTAACTATAATAATTTCTATATATTATATTTATAAATTATACTTCGATGACAAAAAAAAAACAAAAATATTTTTTTCCTCCTCAACGTGACTTTTTTAAGATTTTACGTTTTCTTATGACTACTTATATAGTTATACCAAACATGTTTTCTCCGATATCACACGGAACATTTTTTTTTAATTTTTTTTATTATTTATAATATGGATATTTAAAATTTTCTGCGACCAGCAATTGAAGAAATACACGCTTATATTACAGAAAATAAGTTTTGAATTTTAAAATGTAAAAAAATAGCAGAAAATTTAAGATGCAGGAATCTCCAAAAAATACATACTGGTCAATAAAAAAAAAATACATAATAGGATTTTCAAAAAATATATATATTTTGTTTTAAATATTAAGTTATAATTAATTGTAACCATTTTAGAAATCTAAAAATCAAAAAATTTCACCTGGATCAAAGGGCATTAACAACTCATATGATAATTATATTTTTTGTAGTAAATATTATATGAGTGCTAGTTACATTGTAATTAATCGTACGAAAAGAAATAAAAAATAAATAAATAACTGATTAGAAGTTGTTGACCACAACAATGGATGGATCGTTCCGTGTGCATATTTTTGCACCGCGAATCATGTTAGTTATGTATAATATTTTACGTGTACGTGAGCAAAACATTCGAACAATAGTACCCGGGACACTCTAGGCGAGAGCTTGTTCAACCGACTTGTTGCTCTCCAGAACGTTTTCGAGTGTAATTTAATTTGGAAAAAAAACACACACACACAAACAACGCAATATTATGTAGACGTAATTATAATGATAATAACATAATAACACCACGTCACTTGATTAATTATCACGTGACCCGGCCGTCGTCGGTCGTTCTGTGTTGACGTTTTTGCGGTCGCGCAAACTCACAAAGCCCGAATATAATAATCGCACGGTTCGTTCGTAAATAAATACGACATTTTTGTTTGGACGGCGGTGACGAATCGCTGTCGAAATAAAATTCAAAAAAGGAAGGAAAAAACCACGACACTAATAATATTGTCGAGACAATCGTGGCGCAGGAGGGTGAAAAAGGCTCGCGACGACTCTTTGGTATTATTATTATAATTATTATTATTATTATTATTATTATTATTATTATTATCATATTATTATAATTTCGGACGACCTCCGTGACAATGGTGTTACGGTAGAAAACGCGCACGGGGAACGCGACCGCGACAAAAAGGGTTGGAGTGGATCATTACTACTCCGAGTCCGAGTGAGTGTCATTTTTTTTTTTTACCTTATTTTCCGTTTGTTTTTTTCCCCTTTTATCCGTCGGTCGTCTATTCGTCCACGTACCTCGCAGCATCACGAAAACATGCTCCCTCGCCTCACCAAACTCGCCTCGCGGTACACGTTCGTTTCACGAGGTAAATCACTGGGGGAAATTGGGAAACATCACATTTTCATTCACTTCGAGGCTGTTAGATTATTTTCAATTGTCATTATTTGGAAATATTTATTGTTATTTAAAATCATATCATGTGAGTACTATCTTCCTTCGTCGCAAGCTTTGTCTTGAAAAAGGACGAGACTCAGTTTCACAAAGTATTCAAATGAAATATTTTGTGAATTGAATTCAAAAAATAATAATAATAATAAATGAAGGCGTTTAATATTTATATATTCAAAACGCGTTTGTTTTTCAATTATTTGTTTATTTTTCTAGTAGGACATTCGAATCGACCGAATTCGCGCGGCGTATCGTTGGGTTTCACGCAACACGGAACACTTAGATATTATATTATGCTGAAGTATAAACGCCGTTCGTGGTTACTATCAACTTTTTTGACAACGACAGGTTTCCTGAAAATGAATAAAATACGCTAAAGGTTAACCAGCTGTATTTCAAATTGAATTATTCTCAGTTTTTTTTTTCGTTTTGTTTTTATTTAACTCGACTAAACAAATAGTATTATAAGTCTTCCCGGGACAAAAAGGTTTCTTTGGAATATTACATTATATTATCATAACTTGTTTCGAGCATGATGTTAAAAAAAAAAAAACAAAAACAAAAAAAAAAAAAAAAAATTCAATGCTTTTATATCAAAACGATACGGTATGTATCATTACGGATCATTTCAGGTTTAAAGATCGAAATGATTCATTTATCACAATGGTACGCAGCGTTTCCGGGAGAAATAAAAGCGATAAAATAAAATGTGTATATTCAATACGCTCTCTAACCCGGACAAACCAAAGTGCGTGATGCGTTGAAAAAATAATAATGTCAAAAGTACACGTCACGTGACGGTATCGCGTAAAGAAAAGTTTCTCGTCGTCACTCGTCGCTATACGTTGAAAAGCATTACATTAGCCGTATTTATAAACCGGATCCGAACGAAATTGTTTTCGCACCTACCGTGCGTTTTACCGGGGTGCTTTTCGCTCGCAATAAAATCTCATACTTGTCGTCATGCCTTCGGGAAACGTTTTACAACGTTAATTCGGTGCGCGCGTTGAAAGTTATGTAAAACACTCGGCAAACATCACAAAGTTTTATGTTTATAACCGAATTGTTTACGAACGTCGTTATAAATTCGTATAACTACCCCGTTTTCTACAAATGAACAGGCGTTTTATACGCAAAACGCACACACACACACACGCGCCCACTGCGGAGTGTGATTCATTCCGACTCACTATGTGTACGCTCTTTTTATCGGACGACATTTTCAAGGGACTTCTGTCCCTTTTAATATTATCAAAAGATAATTGCGACTATAAATCACGAATCGAAACGGTTTAAAAAGTAGAAATATATCTCGTGGTCAAACACTATCGTACCACCGCGTCGTTGACAATTAACGTATAATAACTGTCATTTTTTTTTTCGATTAAGACTTAAATCTACGTAAAACGTGACCGATTTTCAATAGCGTTCACTAAACCAAAGTATAGCGTTCCAAAATCCTTAATATTTTGAATACCGATATTAAATTTTATGAATTAACATTATTTTTTTAAATTTTTTTTCATAAACGTAATTAGAAGATTAGAATGATAAGTAATTAGAATTACTTATATGAACCTAAAAATGGGCTTCTCTTTAAAAAAAAAATGAGGAGTAGAGCAGGGGAGGTGGGGCATATCTGTCCCAAGTGTATTTTTTTTATGGGACATACACGTGAAATGTTATGCTAAACAATCGAATAAGAAGACGTTCTCGCGGAAACACTTGACCCGGGAGTCATCGTTACCGTCCGGAAACGTTTTATCCCGTAGCGTTTTTAGTATACCATATCATCTCACACCAGAAATTCCCGACCAGGGTGCCACGGCACCCTAGGGTTCCGAGATCTTTATTAAGGGTTCCACGAAATTATTTGAAATATTATATTTTTTTTTTTTTAAGAAAAAACCGATTTCACGAAAAACATAGCGCCGCGAGTAATAAAACAGATTATAATATTTATTAAACCTATTGTGTTTCATGTGATTTGTAGAAATATCGTGACGTTCATTATTTTTTAAACGTTCATACCTGTTCGATTGTCACCGCATCGACGCAGACTGTTATAAAGTATTATCACCCTACCACTTGTTTTTTACCACACGTTTTCCGTTCTCTCAAACGCAAAAACAAATAAACGTATGAACACGGAGTTCATTGAAGTAGAAACGAGAGTATGTCTTTCGACTATTCGACCACGAGTAAAAGATTTGTGTAGGGGAAAAAAACGAGCCCGAGTGCCAAAATAGTTCCGTAAGTTGCCTGATTTTTAACCAATCTTGGTAACCAAATGATATCATGCGATAATAATTAAAAACGAAAATATATCGATAGTGATCAACGAAATAATTTGTTTTGTAAAATATAATAATGTGCGTATACTGCAGATACACTATATCCGACCTACGCGTCTTACTACATGTGTTTGCGATTATACTTATGCACTGCTAAACAAAATCTAAGCGGTCTCTATGAGGGGGCCTCCGGGATTTTTAGAAAACGGCTAAGGATGCCGTGACTAAAAAAAATGTCGGGGAACCTCTGCCCGACACACACGAGCAGCAGACGTACGCGCACAACGGTATCACTGCACGACTGTACGCCAAACGAACAGTGCGATGAACGTATTTCGCACGTCAGCACGTATCGAATAAATCGCCAAAAAAAAAAAACAAAAAACGTGTGTATGATATCGGCGATGGATTGTTTTTAACGTAAGGCTTGCGACGATTTTTCGCGCACCGTTTTCGTGAAACCCCCGCGTTCACAACGTCGTATCGATTTGTTTTTCTACGTTAAACACAAACGAATTTTCTTTCTTTCTCTTTCTTTTTTGTTTTTTTTTTTTTTTTTGTTTGTTTGTGCCGTCTATGTTTTATACGTTTCTACGTGGAAATAGAGCGTACGACACAATTAGTGATTTTGTTTTTTTTTTTTTTTTTTTTTTTATCCTTCCTATTTGAAATCAAACGCGAATCATACGACACAGAAAACGAACCGGAGTATTATACCGATTGAACTCCGCACGTCAGTAATGACCGATAGTAATAATACCGGAAACGATGCGGCGAGCAACGGAGCGTTTTGTAGTGATGTGATTTGCACGTATTCTGCGCACACGTGTAACGCGTAAAACAAAACAAAAAAAAAAAAAAACGGTATTCAACACGAAAACACGGAGACGGTCTGATCTTTTCGACGTCATTGATTCGAGCGGAAATATACGTACATCACAATGCACGTCCGACAAAATAAATAAAAACCAATTAGACGGACTACCGATTCAAATCGCATACCGACGATCGTACGGTCGTTATTCGGAATTTTCGTATCGAAAAAGCAATCGTGATACGTTATATTATCGAAAAACCGGAGAAAAAAAATAGAAATATTATATTAAATAACTCAATAGTACTAGATCGACTTAAATACGAACGCCCGGGTACGGCTTTCGTAATGTAATAATAATAATAGTTACAATAACATCGTTCGGTATTATAGCCGGCCATCTAGCAAACGATTGTTTTCAATTTATTAATTTTTTATTTTTTTTTTGTGAATTTTTGTGACGTTTTGCGATAGGTTACGTGTACCTGTCGCACGCGTCACGTAAAATCGAATCGCCAAAACTTACGTTTCGAAAAACCGACAACCGAGTACAAAACCGTTCCGAAAACTCATAACGAAAACGATCAAACGATAATATATCACTGTCCGTTCGGACTTTTTTCCGATCTCCGCCACGTGACCGTAATGACGATGGATCTCGATCACTTATCTAAATGCTAAACGACACGTTTTCGTCCGGTCGGTGAACGATCCAGACCGATCTTCGCGGCGCTGAATCCGTCACCGTCGGTGTTGCGCGATAATCGCGTTTATCCGTCTGAAACCAGTGGTCATTGTAACATCTGCGTTCTCATGGTGCAAAACACCAGAGGACGCGCTTCGTAACGCGTAACATCGCATCTCCGTCAACAAAACCCACACCCCACCACACCTGCTGCTGTCAAAGGAACGTTATCGGTAACCTAGGTTTTCGGAGACACGAGGTTACAACGTGCGCTTTAAGGATTAGGTGGACTTAATAAGATAACACACCGTGCACAGGGTAGTTAGGCATACCGGTGTATAGTATTATAATGTATTATACGCCGTTTTAAAGTTGAAACGATCGTATTGAATTTAAAAAGTTTAAACTGTAATTTTTAATTCAGATTATTATCAAATTTATTACACAAAACTAATTGTATAACTCTAACGACATTTTTTATTTTTGAAAAACTTTAATTTAGTTAAGACAGTAGAACTTAAATTAAAAATTCACCTTTTATTATTATAATTATTTTTTTTTTTTTTTTTGTATAACTGCGATTTTTAAAATCCGTAATATCAAACAAAAAATATCATGAAAAACTCTATTTAATTATAATATATAATTAGTAAAGTTTTAGAAATCATGCTAATTTTAATGATCAATAATTTATTCATATCACGAAATTCGTACTCAAGTTTATTCTTCAAAATATTCTAATATAGTATATATTCATAATAATATATTTATAATCATCACGTCAACATTATTTATTTGTATTTAGTAGTGTAGCGATGTTGATGTTGACGCGGCGTACGTAGTGACAACAACAGTGCTGACGTTCCAGGAATTCAAATAATAAATCGGATGTTTAATTGATGACATAATGAAAACACCGTATAACAGTATGACAAGTTACAATTTAGTGGTGAAAGACTTTTGATGTTGAGTGGTGTGAAGTGGCTTGATCTCGGGTAGCTGAATACGTCTGATTAGTGACCAGTCCTTAGGTCTGTCATATAGTCGATGTTGACCTCAATCCAGTGATATCTGATGTGGTAAGCGTCTTTTTGTGTTTTTTGTGTGTATTTGAGGATTTTGACGGTGCTCGTGTGATTTCCGTGTTTATGGTCACAATCGTGTTACAACTATTAGACCTTGACATATTAATAAGCTCTGGCACGTGTATGGTTTACGTTGATTGTAATATGCAATATTAATTTGATAAATGCGTAACATGTAAAATATATACACACATACATATATACGTATACATATAGCTTATATTTTCATCAACGACTAATAATTTAATATTACTAGAATATATTTTATTTTACGACTAGATTAATATGTTTATTAGAATATTAAATAGCATATTACAATAGAAAAACATTTTAAATTTGTTTATAACGTTAAATTTATTTTAATTCGAATCGAACATCATTGGTAATTTTAAAATATTTGATATCAAACACATTTTATATTAAAAAATCCTACTCGGACGATAGAATACAAACATGATAGAACCAGCTATTGTGTTAATCATAAGGCAACAATTGATGTTATAACAAAAAAAAACAAAAACAAAAAAACAAAAAACAAATAAAAGAAAATCTCTCGTCTTCCGGAGCGAGTTTAAAACTCATTATTACGAAAATAATTGAAACGCGTCCGAATCGATACTTAAACAGTTCTCTATTAAGACTCACAATCGAATATTAGTTTTGTGTTTTTAAAGTTTCGACGTATTTGTCAGCGTCTGAGATTAAGTCTGTACACTCGAAATACAAATATTATTTCCTGCCAACGGGTCAGTCATATTGTACGCGCGGCGGCGGAGACGTTTACGCCCCGAAAACCAGACGGACGATTCTCGCGCACGTATAATAATAATAATAATAATTACGTTCGGGACGTATTCGGGAGAAAAAAACACGATATCGTGTTTTTTTTTTTTTTATGTGTGCGACGATGGAGGTGTTTATCAAAATCTACGGACAAAGACGATTCAATATGCACTGCGGGTTTTCGTTTTATTTTTATTTCTCTCGTGCTCTCGTGCGCCGAGAGTAATGATACAACGGACAAATCAAAATGAATTATTCCCCGCGCCCGCGCACGTCTGCAGTGATATGAATATAGTCTCGCCGCCGCCGTGTGGTTCGGGTACGTCGTTGGCCCACGTCCAAAATGTTCAGTGTGTGCACCAAAGGAAGTGAAACGCTCCGGTTTTCATTACGGTTTCATTACGGTCTCGTCTTCGGCCAGTGCGCGAAACGCGTACGCGAAAAAATGTTCAGACGATAACGTCGAGACGGGTAAAATAAAACAACATTATTCCATTCGTTACTGCGGGGGTTTTTTTTTTTCATAACTATAATCATAATAATCGCGTTGATAACAAACAATCGCAGTACTCGTGTTTTCGCAGATGCGTATCGTATAAATATAAAATATATAAATACATACACGCTGTGGTAACCTCGTTTTGTTTTCATTGTACATAATTATAATAATAATGATGTGTTTACCTACATTCGCGACGTAGTTATATATAATATCGTGCGGGTGTTGTTGTACTGTAGCGTAGTACGCGCGCGTAGTTTCGAACGCGAAAACATTTATTTAAATGAATCGCAAGTCCCGTGCACTATACAATATACTATGCTGTATAATATAGTCGGAGCCGAACATCACGGAATTTATTATTATTGTTATCTTAGCTTTGCGTTATGATAATATCTTAGTCGGATGTATGCGGTAAACTCGACGTCGTCTTAATCATCATATTGTGATATGCGCGCCCCGTACGTAAAACGTGGAATCGCGTACGTACAATAACAATGCGTTCAGACCCGTGGAGAGGAAAATCTCCGAGCCTACCACCAAGAGTATGCGTTACGATTTGTTTACTCTGAAAAATGACGAACCGAGGGTTCCCGATTTTCGAGCGTGGCCCCGCCGCTTTTTCCTCCTCGTCTCGGTATCTGAACACGTCCCCCCTGTGTAGACCGTACGTTTAACGTACGACTTTGGGTTCGAAAAAAAAATAAAGACCCGAAAGATTTTCAACAAAATCGTAATAAAACTTTTCGTATTTTACTAGCTACTGTCTTTGACCAACAGCCTTTTCAATTATAAAGAGAAACACTAGGTATCGAGGGTATCCACGATAATGACGTGAAGTAACAAAATGGCGAAACGGTACGATCGCGTAAAGTCGCACACAAAACAACTAGTTTCCCGTTTGAATGGTGCAAACTATTGCAGTTTATTTCGCCGGGGCTCGAGGTTTATCGAACAGATTGATCACATGGGATATCAATAAATCGAGAAACCGGTACGAGGCCAACAGCTCTTTGTAACTCTCGACGTAATCATCGGTCAAATGACGTCAAGGTCACGAGCGAAAATGTTTGATATATTTTAAGTCATCGCTTTGTGTTGTTTTATCTACCACGTTTCGCGTGTTTCGTTATTGCGAGGCAGCAACGCGACGTTCCGAAAAAGTCTATAGCCATTCATATTACATTTGTTGTAGCGCAGTCCCCGGTGTCTGGTGTTTGTTCTGTCCTAATAACGCAAACTGTGACTTTGAAACGGTTTTAAAACAGCATGAAAAAGTATCGAAAAGTCGTAGTTGAAAACAAAGATGAAAATTTATATGCGTTGTATTCATGTCGTTGTAACGAAAAATAAAATTGAATAAATGATTCTAAAATGTGAAATCAATATGATTCAACATTAGATCCGCGCTATTCGTATATCATAATGGAATAGTGTCTGTATATTAAAAAAAAAAAAAACTGATATCCCAACGTAAACACTTCACTGACTCCGCGTAAAACGTTTAGTGGAAAAAATTGAAAAATGGTAGCACCGAATAAAGTGAAACTAAAACTAAATTTATGTTTTAGTCAACATGTACATGTATATATTCGAAATTATTTAACATGGCCGCAAAAGTTAACTCAAAAATCGATATTACTAACTTACATAATTTGAAAACCAAGTACCAGGCTACATAAACCATATACCTTACGGCATTTTATTGAAGACCCAATATAAATACATATAAATTTATCATTCGAGTAAACTAAATTCGAATTTAAAAATTTCTACAGATTAGAAAATTAATTTAGTTAGTTCCACTTTATATCACATCTTTCAGAGTTATCATTTTTAAATTGAAATTTTTCTCTAAGTATATTTTATTGTATTTTTTTTTCTTACAAGGAAATGGTAATGTATTTTTGCTAGAATACATTGTGGCGAATCACAGAAAAAATATCTCGTGTGTAGACTAAGCGTGCAAACTATAAATATGTGCGACCGCCAGTCATTGCTATTTGTGATTACTTTAGCAGTCGATCAAATTATAGTTGTAGATGTTTTACTGTGTGACTTTTGCACTAACACACACACACACACACACAATATAGTTCAATATTATAAAATATATGATATTATGTACTGTATGAAAGCACTCAACTCATTGACAACGGGTGAGGCAAGTTTCACGGTCACTACGTCGTCAATATTTCAAAAGTCAACTGCACGGAATATCGATTATTGTTTTAGATTCTCGGAAGGAACAAAAATGCTATTAGTGAACAACTATGTGTTTTTATTTTTAACGGAGAACAACTTTTGGACCTGTAAACGTATACGCTGTAATGCTGATCTTCATTAAAATTCGAACAAACATTACACATTCAGGAAGATGGACTTTTTATTTACGGATCGGTTTAAAAAGCGCGTTCAAGACACTGCAAGGTTGAAGAGGAAAACAAAAACCGTAAAATTTCAAGATAATCGATAACACAAAATATATTAGTGTCGATCTTTTTACACTATAAACGCATACGTCTGTCGCGTGCAGAAAATTGTTTTCGAATATCGCCAATTGGCGTTGCTCTAAGAGTTTATTCATCACTGAATAGTGTATGTGAAATTCAGCATACGCGTACTGCTTTCAATTAAGGTGTGATGTTCACACTCATAGTGGTATCATAGAATTTCTGAGAACACAATTTAACAAAATAATCAGAACCGGCCCGAACAAACGAAATTTTATAGGTTCTACATAAAATAAATAAATTTATATATGAAGAATTTGCTATTTAGGGGGTGGTGATAAATATTTATAATAAACTGCTATAATGAAGATTAAAATTGAAATAAAAGATTTTGTAACGAAATATTATTCTACAGTGAAATATGTTAATACATCTATAAGACAACGATTTCTAGTGTTATGGTCTGATTTTACTTTAATGGACTTGTTAACGATATAAAAAGTATCTATTTTAAATCTCACAACCAGGTTAAGCAATATTTAAATATATTTTCTTTTTAATTTAAAATAATATTCTTAATTTTCCGATCCTGTGAATATTTTTGAACTTTTGCTTAGTATTATATATAAAATATTGATTTTAATTTATCGTACGTTGTTTCATTTATTTTGGTTTTCTCGTTTTTCTCCGGCTTGAAATGTATAAGAGCCATGTAAAATCTAAAATTTAAATATCTTTCAATTGCATTTTTTTTTTAATATCTTGATTCTATGTCTCCAACACAAGTACGACAGAGTATAGGTAAACCGTTGGAATTATTAATAAGTTTTAATCGTACATGTTTAATACTTGATTTTCGATTTACTATAAAATTAATTAGGTAATTATTTTTCGTCGTTCTCGAATTCAAAGCAATGAATGTATACAGACTTGGCGATTGGTGATAGAAATCGAGAACAGTGATCACTGATCAACAAGCATTCGTTAAATGTCGTCCGTATCTATTGTATTATTATTATTCTTATTATTATTATTACGGTCCATTTCACTGTCACGATAACTGTCATTCAAGTTTAAATCGTTTTACCGACAGCTAAATTATCTTTGATTACTTGTTCAGCCAATCGTGACTAATGTGGATTTCATTCAAAGTGCACACCGCGATATAAAGCGTCTCCTATCTAAAATAATACGTTTTTAAATACACGAAAGACGGACAAATATTAAAGTAACGTAATTAAAAAAAAAAAAGTATATTTATTTATATTATGCATGCATATAAATGTTAAAATGTAAAATAGTGTCCCATTAAAATGTAAAATAGTATCCCATTAAAAAAAAAAAATTGAATTCTCGAGAAAAACATCATATATTTATTGTAAAAGACACTTAGCTAAAACTTATAAAATCATACTAGTTAAAAGATGCTCGTTAAAATTGACTTAGAAATATTAATTGTAATTGAGTAAAAAAAATGCTGAATAATTAATCGTATAAATTATACGATGTGTAACTGGAAACTTGATATCAGCTAATTACTTTGTTAAATTGCTATAATTTATTGTATCCAACAAAACTGCCATTATTTTATACAACTCCGTGTTTTTTAAAATATTGAAAAAATGACATTTTATCGAATTCGCCGTCGTGTTGAAAAATATTTTTAATTATTCCGATCACATTTAAAACGTCCATTTGACAGTTTGTTCGAGACTTGAAAAAACATAGTAGGGAAAATGTCTATGTCATTATGACACGCACTTCAAATTATCGAGAAATTATTGATGAGTGCAGAAATTCAATTGAATATCATGTATAGAACTACCAGGATTTCGTTAATTTTATTATTATTATTTTTTTTTTTTTTACTCCTCAATGACTCGTGTCATATTATTCTAGACTTATTTATAAGAATTAATTCAATTTTTAGTAATTAGGACGAAAAAAAAAATGAAATAATAATAAATAAGAGAGCACTCTGTGTATGACAACTAAGGATCGTCGGCAGAGTTTCGGCCATCGAGCATTTTTATAATAAAATAACGCGCCGTTCTCAGTTCCATCGAATTATTATTCGAAGCTAAATGACCTGCGAGCTCTGATGTTGAAAGCATGACGAAAATTAAAAATCACGAGATCGGCGCATGAATCGACACGATGGAGAATGAAAATCATATTGAACCGTACTTTTATTATGATGTAAGCCGAAAAGTGTATGTAATGTAATGAAACTTTTTTTTTTCTGAAATCGATTGATTTTCACAAAATTTACTAAATTATTTATTTGTGCCGTGACAATGTGTATGACGACCGGGTGACGTGTGCCGGCGAACAATGTTCTGTGCAACGCGTTCGTCAAATCGATATTCCTGCACAGTATAATGATAAATGAATAACAAACGCCGTTCGATCATAGAGTTACTTGAACGCGAAACGGCATTTACCTGTCGATCGAACTACATCGGCACATGCGCATGAGTACCCGCACGCGCACGCACACACACACACACACACACACACGCACTAACGTCATACTATAAACATTCACGATACACAGTAATACAGATGATTTGGACGTCGCTTAATAAAACCCAATATCCTGTATACGCTATTGTGCACATATGCCTACAGATGTTTTTTTTTCGCGTCAAAAATTAACAGACAAATGGTCGAGTTTACGCGGGGAATTTAGTCGAATTTGTAAATTATTTTTTGTACTTCATGATATACGTGTGAAATCGATTTTAAATCCGCTTCGAAATGGTTAGAGGACGACGCGAACGAGATTGTTTTCGTCAGCTGTGGAAACGGACGAGGGGCGACTCTGAGTAACGTATCGTTTGTGCGAAAGCCGTAAACCCCGAACCAGCGACCGCGCGTGTTCGTGTACGTTCATAAATGCCCGAGCGTGAAACAGCCACGTCGCGGACGGAAAAACACGAGCGTCACACCTTGGGTAGGCTAACCAACAGGTATGCAGGCCGGTCACGCGAACAGAGGCTGCCGGATCGCATCCGTGGCCTGGTCGAACGGACGATACCGTCGGATTTAGCGCGATCGAGTCGCGCGCGCTCCCGAAAAAAACAAAACGCAAGAACAAAAAAAAAAAATAATAATATTAATAATAAAACATATAAAACAAATCTAACCACTCACGGACGTGTTTTGATAGCGTCAAGTCCGTAGTTACCTAACCGTGAGGCGTCGGTACGTGATTACACCGTTTCGCGTTGGTAAATCGCGTTTTATTAATACACGTGCATTTTAAAATTTTTAATAATAATCATATAATCAAATACTATATAACTAAACATATAATATTATTAAATATTTATATTTGCGCTTACCTGTAGGCGACTCTAACGGGCCATCCGAAGCTGTAGTGAGTAAGTGGAAAACCGTAAGATCTCTTTCTCTCTCTCTCTCTCTCTCTCTCTCTCTCTCTCTCTCTCTCTCTCTCTCTCTCTCTTTCTCTCTCTTTCTCTTCCTCTCTTTCTCACTCTCACGCACACTCTCTTTTTAATATCACTACTCGTCTGTCAGCGATATTGACTTGTCGAACGGACGTGTCGATTTTTCGGACTTTGATCGGTGTCGAACGGCTCGCGACTACGACGGCGACTGGTCCACTGTTTTAAGTTATATAACTATTATTAATATGACGACAACACGACACGGACGCGCGCTTGTGTGTGTGTGTGTGTGTGTGTGTGTGTGTGTGTGTGTGTGTGTGTGTGTGTGTGTGTGGGTACGTGTATGTGTGTGTCTTGTGAACGTGTGCGTAAAATACGAGTACGGAGCACCACCCGCAAGGAACCGCGGCTCTAGAGTGGCACCACAAACAAAGTCGTCGTCGGCGGCGGCGGCGGCGGCAGCAGCAGCAGCACCGGCGGTGGCGGCCTTGCGCGTCGCCGAGGGTTGTCAACAGGTGCCGCGCGAGCGGCGGCGGCAAGCGAGCCCGCCGCCCTTCCGTCCACCGTGGTGGCGGAGCGCGGGTGGCCGGTCCTGAGAGTTCGCCGCCGCAGGTCGAGTCGACTGCGCGCAGAATGGTCGCCGTCGCCGTCGCCGCCGGTACTCGTCCGCCGTTTCGAAGAGCCAGGAACCGAAAGTTCGAATTAAAATTAAAAAAAAAAAAAAAAAAAACAATACGAGTATAAGACGCTGGGCCCTCTTTACCTCGCCCCGACCGCGGCGACAGATCACGAAAGGCGACCGCCGACGTGGTTCCCGTGGTCCGGCCGACTCGACCTGCAAGTCGTTTTCGATCCCTCGTCCCAGCTTCCTCGACCCGCACCCAGTCGTCGTTTTTTCTCACCCTCGCGGAAACCTGTGACCCGAGGTGTGTGTAAGAGGTGTGTGGTTGAGGTGGCGCGCGAATCACTAAACACCCGCTTAATATTTTATAATATTATCGTCAGTTATATCAGGGGTCGGCAAGTGATTTCTGATGGAGTCCGGAAAATTAAAATAATACGTAAACGGGGTCCGTAGAAAAAATAGTTAATTTTATTACATTATTCAATGGTTTTACTAAAATGTTGAAATTATTTGAAGAGTAAACATGCCTTGTGACGTTATGGGAGAAATCGCGTTTCTTGTCTATGGCTAGTAACTCGAAATCGGGAAGTCTTGTAGAACATCTAATACGAAATATTATGTCCTCAAGGATCAAGGTGCGTATCCGTAGTTAACTTTGTTCTCTACTTGTTCATAAAAAAAAAAAAATGTTTTCCAAAACGACGCCTTTTTTTATTAATCACGATGGAAATTGAAATAACGTTATTATTATTAAACTATCAAAGATAGACATGTCGACGGTCCAGATTACTGCCTTCCACGGTCCGGATTTGGACCGCGGTCCGCCAGTTGCCGACCGTTGAGTTATACTGACAATATATTTTATAAAAACCTATAATATTATTAAAATGAAAATAATGAAAATAGCGAAAATAACGAACACGAAACAAATACTATGAAGCGGAATACGTAGAGTCGTGTGCGTTCGGCGGCTACGGAACGAGTGACATCGTATCGATTCGTATTCGTCAGAAAACGTATCGTAACGCTTATATACGTGTGATTGGCGGGCGAACGTCTTGGCGTAAAGGCCTCGTTATGCAATCGTTATTACCGAACGTTTCTGGAACATAAAAATACCGACGCAGACCGAAGTCGCGAGCTCAGTCGACCTCGGACATCGTGCACCGGCCGATTCGTGGCGGTAAGGTATGTTTTGGAAAAGCCAGTAGCGATACGGGCAGACGGTTGATAATATTCGGCTCGGTGGCGTATACCGTTTGTTTGCGCATACGCGGGCCGTGTGAGACCCGTAGGATTTCGCCTGGAGTGTACGTTTAGGATTTCACTCGGGGAACGAGAACGAGAATATACGTTCGATCGAGCTTTAATAGAAATTTCGGAAAATTCGAATAATTCAAAGACAAACCGTCTGGGTCGCCACAAAGGTGTTCAGTACGACTGAAACGGCCGCAATCGTTTTAATCGTGAAAATCGACCGGTCCATGAAAACGATACCTTACGGTTAGGCGCAGACTCGAGTCTTTCATTCATGTCATCAATAACAGTACGAGATAAATACGGTCGGCACGCGTCGCACCACCCCCCCGTGATTACGAGAGCAACACCTCGAAAGGGCTTTTGCGGTTTTTTCACCCTGGTACAATAAACACAATACCCGGCGGAACGGTGAAAAAATAACGAGACGTGCGCCGACGACCGTCCGCGCCCCTTGACCAGACGATGTGAAATAAAATAATTAAAGCCAAGACGGTTTTGTTCGGTGAGCTTCGAAAGGTTGACATTGGAACCAGAGAGCAGGAGGGGTGGAGCTGGGTGGTTTTTCAACGATTCGGTCATTCGCTATCTCTGGGATCTTTGCCGAGAAGATTTTTCTTATAACGGGACACAGACATGACCAGGGCAGCCAGCCGGCAGGTACTCTATTCTCTGAATCAAAATAAAGGAGAGCGTTCCGGCGGGAATTTTCCGGGACACAGAACTGACAAAAAAAGACGATTTCGTTTTAAACGTGACGTATAACGTAAGTCATAACCTTTATACACACAACGGATATATATATGTATACAGGGTGCTTTACGAAAACTCGCACAATGCGATTTAGCCGTGTATGAAGTATTTTATATTTGAATTATTATTTATGAACTCTATAAATCACAAATAGAATAGTACATTTTTACAAAAAAAAAAAAAAAAAAAAAAAAAAAAACTATAAAATATATTTCATTCTTGCACTTTTTTTTTTTTAATTTTCAGTTTTTTTTTCTATTTAAATATACCCACTATTTATAAAAATATAATTGTTTTTTTTTTTATATATATATAATGGTTTGAATAAAACTAAAATAAAAAATTTATCTTTTTCTGGATATCATTAAACTTAAATTTGTATTATTGGACTAATAGTTTAAGAATAGAAAAGTAGTGACATTGCGTTTTCTCGCGGTAGCTCTGCTTTTCTTTCCTGTCACCATGATCTTAAAACGCTTTTATCTCTTTGACAATTGGTTTAATAAGAAATATTTAATCGTCAACAACTCCAAATAAAAATATTCGCTTTTGTAGTGTTATGTTCTAAATAGTAATTAAACGAAAAAAGAAACACAAAGATGGAAACAAAAAAACATTCAAAATAATGCGTTATTCAGTGTTGAATTTTACTGAGTAAGTCTCCGCGAAACACCCTGTGTAATACAATGAGATCCGCGTGAGTGTGGAACGATGTTGTATTTACGACCCCGCCGTGAACAGGGCACTATTATAATGCCTTATACCACACTCGTGGCACTACGTTGAAATTGAAATAGTATTATTATTATTGTTAGATTTTTCCGCGTTATTATTTCCGTGAACCGCCGCCCGTCAACGCACGTTTGCCGCTCGTTCGAAACGTGATCGACTGGATGGAGAAGCACACACACAGTGAAACCTGCGGTAATTATTTATTCTCCGAACCGTTTTCCGGCACTTTTGTGCACACGTTCGCGGATACGTACGTTTGCTTATTTTTCTCTTTGTTCTTCTTTCACTAGCCACCGTCACCGTAGTACGCCCCGGACGTCGAACACTCGTGGTGTGTTTCGAATTGTCAACCGATCGTCAACCGTTCCGAAAAGTTCGAAGAAAACAAACCGAATTCCAACAAAATACCACGTCCCGACGCACATCACTTGCGACTTACGAAGCCGTCGATCGATAATTTATTTTAGGTGAATCTGTCTCGTATTTCTATAGATTCAGTAGTCGTCGAAAGGCCGTCGCGTCGTCGTCGTCGTAGACAGACCATAGCCGTCTCGTCGATTACAATATCGTGAGTCCAGTCTCGTCAAGTGAAAACAAATAATAATTACGATTATTTTTGAAATATTCTGTTTAGTCTTTTCGACCATAAAAACGAACATGACGGTTTTCGATTATGACTACACGCCTCGTCGATCCGATTTCACGGGGCGCAATAAAACGACATGGTATTTACTCGTAAAACTCGAAAGAAAAATGATAACATCGAAATATCCACGACGCCTGTCGTAAATCCAGTTGATTTCGAACCGAATCATTTTACTGTTTGATTGAATTTGTCGGGTTCGATGGTATGTTTATAGCGTTATATCTTATGGACTCGGTCATTAATATAAAATATATTAATACTCAGCATTAATTCGCTTAATGGTGTTATTATTACTTTATTGCAAGACATTACCAACAAGACACATATTTTATATTCCCGATTTTCAATATTTGTTCTCGTGGCTTAGTGGCCATCAATTCCGATAAAATGCGAAATGGTGTATTATGTTTTTACAATAGGAAAACATCTCGCTCTCTCTCTTTCTCTTTCTCTCTCTCTCTCTCTCTCTCTCTCTCTCTCTCTCTCTCTCTCTCTCTCTCTCTCTCTCTCACTCTCTCTTTCTCTCTCTTTCTGGTTTCTCTTATTATTTATCTATCTCTTTCACTAGGTATTGAGAAGAGTATCAATTTTACAATTTTAAATAGCGACCATTATTTTTAATTCCAAAATCGTGTTCAAACATATTTTGTGAGACTTTCAATATCAATACAACAATACATTTAATAATCCGTTTATTAATCTCAAGTTATACAGTACTAATGCGAAATGTTACAGTATTTTTAAATCCTTAGTGACGTTTTTTTTTCTTCTGGAAATGTGGGGCAAAATTATTAGTTTTTATTAATTGTATTACAAAGCATACTAAAAAATTGGAGCTTTTTGCATATAAGTAAAGAGTTTTCAAAATAAAAATCAGGAATTGCACTACGAACGAAACGTCTTATGCGATAATAAGTACATGGAAGTAGGTAACACATTTGTTTTATTTCCAGTCGTTTTTTTTTTTTTGAGAAAAATGTTATCATATATTTTACAAGCTTACAGCGGTATTTCAAACGAATGAAATAAAAATAACTATATCTCCGTAGTTTATAATACAGGTTAAAAAGTAAGCACACGTTCATGAATAAAATAATATTTATTTAGCATTTTGTTTTACACGTTGTAAAACAAAATGCTCGTACGAACTTCATACGCATTTAAAGTATTCGAATAAAAAAAGTACTCGTGTACAAACACTCTCGTAAGTAGATCAAAGTTTAAGAAACGCGATCGAATAAACGATTCACTTATCTGAATTAAAGAATATAATGGAAAAAAAATGTGTCTGATGTGCTTAATCGATTTCGATTTAATTACTAATCCAACAACTCGAATAAAACTTCTTACTAACGAGACTTGTTCGCTCTTTGAGTTCACACTAATCCTATCGTCGCATCAATTAAATTAATATACATTTTATGTTCGTGTTAGGATCAGCGCGTGGCGTTTAAGATGATTTCACAACGTATAAACACTGAATTCGTGTAGGTACCGTTCGATCACTGATATGTACTAAATACATGATTCGCACGGGACGTTAACAACCGCTACGATACGGAACTCGAACCCGCGTTTTCGTTCAAATACTCGAATCGAGTAACAGTACTTACGTAATATTATCATCATATACACAAATTTTGTGTTGGTAAACTTTTAATTGTGTTCGACTAAAATATTCATGACAGTGATTTATTACTGTATCCGAATACGCTTCGAGTAGCGTTTAATAATAAAAATAACGATAATAATTATAATAATAACAATAATAAACGTTAAAATGAAGGTTGTTAATTAAAAAAAAAAAAAAAAAAAAAAACAAAAATGAATTATCGTATCGTATCGTAACGGCCGATGCAAACAGACGGACGGCCGTTGAATCGTTTTTAAAACAACCATATCGTTATTATCGTTATTATTGTTATTTTTTTTTTTTATGATGTTCACTTGATTGATCTGAAACACAATTCGTTTTTGTTACCGACGTGACCGTCATTTTTAATAATTCCTGATGAAATATGAGAGCTATTGTAGTCGAGCGAACAATTTATTACCAATATCATATGGGTCTATAATGCGATTCGCGAATAGTTTTATGTCGGCGAAAACAATACGTCTTATACGTCTCGGCCGAATGTTTTTGCGATGCCTGTGTAATCGGTCGGGTCGGACGATTGATCAAGAACCGAACGTATAACAACGCACCGTAGGCCACCTGTGCCGCCCGGGGTCGCCATTTGAACGCGTTGATCGATCGATCGCTTTCCTGCGGGAAAATACTAGATACGCGCGATGTCTAAAGCGTTTGACAATATCAATCGGAATAAATCGATCGAAAGCGTGTGATGCGACGAGTCTTCTTAAAAGACGGATCGACGAATCATGGTTTAAATTAATGGCTTAATTATCTTGACAGAGCAATGCCAAATGAACGACTATAAGAAATAAGATGAGTGAGAGATGTAATAGTTACTTACGTTATCGTCTAGAACTTTATTATTATAAGTGATTACCTGTTAATTACTGAACTAAATTATAAGTAATTCACCTAAGTTGTGTCAATTTTCACTCTGTATCAAACATTATTATTTTTTTTAGTTCAAAATGGAAAAATAAATGAATTAATGATATGTTGACGAATTAAAAAAAAAATATGGGCATAAAAACGATAATCAGCGAGTTTTCAATAGTATTGCATTCCATACGTTTCGCATTCAACGATATCTGACCACTAAATGTTTAATCGATGTGCTCGATATTGTTGCCACAATAACATTTGTGTCGACTTTTAGGTTGCCTATGAAATCAAATTATTTCAAATAATTAAAAACTCGAGAAGTCAAAATATCTTTTCTACCTAATAAAATATCTATATATCTATATATCTTCACGCGTGAACGGCATGACAGATTTTGCTAAATCATTGTTTGATGTATTTGTTATTGTCAGGAGAAGATTCTTATGAGGAAAAATTTTAAAAAATAAACCGAATAAGTAGAAAAAATGCAAAAACCATTTAATTATATCTAGAATTTGAACTCGATTCCACAGACATTATAAAAGTTATCTCTCAGTTGTATGTATTTACTCTATGGTAGACGTAGACATTATACTCTATGGCATATTAATACAATCAAACTTTTCTAGTTATATTAACTTTTGTATTCATTATTTTATTATATCGGTTTGGAATTTTTTGAGTGAATTTTTTAAAAATAACTTAAGAATAAATTAAGAAAGTTGCACGGAAAAGTTAAAAAAAATTAATAAATAACCGTGTAAACTGTATACGGTGGCCCAGGTATATTTATTTATACATATATTATATGTACCTATTCCCTTGATTACGTTTCATCTTATTAAACAGACGCATTCGTCAGGATTGCGGATTCACTCGATTTTGTGAATTGTGTTTTAAAGACTACGATTTTTTTTTTTAGTTAATTAATTATTTTTTAGAAATGCCAGCAATTAGACGTGCAAACTTAAGTCGTAGAACTCGCAATTCTGTGAGTCAAATATACAGTAGAACAAGTCAAACTGACGAGCAACGCGAAGCGCGGAACGAAGTTGAACGGAATCGACGGAATCGAAATCAACAAACATAGAAACGTTGTGTTTAACCCCTACCGATCTGCATTCAATTATAACGCGGAAATCGATTACAGTTCACAGCAAATCGTTACTATTGGACCAATGAACGTTGTGTGCCAATATTGCAAGGCATTTAAGGTTAAACATTAAGCTGATGGATTGTGTTGCGCGAGCGTTCAAGACAAATGAAGAGACCGAGAATGCTACCATGACGTCACGAGCGCGTTACTCAATGTGTACGTGTATATATTATATTTTATTCGAAAATAAAAAAAATATTATTCCAAAATATAAAATGTATGTGTAAATAGGTTGCAACGCGTGGGTACGTTCGTGTTTCTGTGCTCACCGTCCTCTATTATCAATGACTATCCGTTATACTGATTCAAGTGCAACGAGACGTATACGTGTACGTATGTGTATGCATGTAGAGTAGATATACTTTTTCTTTATTTTTTATTCTTTTATTTATTTATATATTTTATTGTTGTTTTCAAAATGATTCGTAGTTTCACAAGCTGGACGAGATACTGTACCTACAGGTAAAATAGATAACCATAACATATTATGAATCTTTAATTCATACCTATAGGACTAGAGAAAACTCACCGTCACTTTATAGGGTAACCTATAACGCCTTCACTGTTTAAGATTTTGAGTGAAGCAAAGGATATATTGGTTTTACAATAATGTATTTTTTTTCGAAGACACTTTTTGGTACACTTATTTAACTTTGTCCAAAATGTTTCATCCACCACTGCCTTAGATTGGAAATCGCGTGTAAACGGTAATTAAGGAGCTCGTTTTTCTTTTCTATCGATATTATTTCTAGGTATGAGGAAAAACTGCCGAAAAACCGAGTAATATTTCTCGTGAACCGTTCTGACTAAATCGATTTTAGTTATTTAGTCGTTTACTTCAAAAGTTATATATTGCTGGAAACTTGTTGTTTTCACTATTAAATTAATGGCATGTTGCTACATACTGAACGAAAGGTCAAAAAAAAAAAAAAAAAAAAAAATGGCTAAAAGCACTGAAAATTTAATTGAATCATACTCATTAACTTAACTAACGACACCGAAAAAAGTTTAAAAAATCGTGAAACAGGATTTTTTTTTTGCATTAGCATTAAAAGTAAATTATTTTACTATATTTACGCAATCGACTATTTTCACATTAGTTTTTAGCTTTAAGTGTTTATTAAAAAAAAATCAGTCCATCCAATCATAATGGAACTTTTAATGCAGAGAAGAAAACAAGTTTTGAATTTTTCGGTTAAAAAAAAATGTCTCCCATGTCAAACGATAAAACTTAAAATAATTTTGAAAAAAAAAACACCAACCGACAATCAGACTAAAAACGGTAAGAAATACACGGTAAACGTATATAAATTTTCATGTTGAATCTACGCTCAGAACCGTTTGACTAAAGAAATGATTTATCGTTTCTTTAAAATTCAACACGCTTACCGCCGTTATCTCGTTCGAGGATTGAAAAATTATCCCGTGGGGTACGTCTTTGGTTCTTTTTCTAAAAACACACACACACACACACACACACACACACACACACACACACACACACACACACACATATTCGAGCACAATAAACATCGCGAAAACGCTGTTGACCCGTGCGTAAGGAGAATCGTAGGTTGAGAGAAACACCGTGCTCGATACGATATTGTCCGCGATGGAAATGTACACTCGGAAATCATTCGGATCGTACATTGATATACTTTACGACACTGTCGTCGTCAAGCGGAATCGCATTTATACCGCGTTCATCGCCGTGAACGTAACGACGCTCGTAGGCCCCGAACAAGCGTGGATGAGATGTAGGGTTTACGCGCGCGAGACGACGGGCGGACGGGTACTTTAAACCGTTGTAAAGATTTTACGACGTCTCTAAAAACCGTTCGGCGCAACGAATTTTTTCTCACCGAAACCCGACAGGGCCGGGGGGCCGTGTCGTTTGTTCGCGTTCCGTTCACCCGCGCACGCTGTATAATATCGTTCACGTTATTTACGACGAACTCAATAACGCGTACCATAGGCGTCATTACGGGGTGGCAAGGGGTAGCAATTGCTACCCCGCCCATTTATGTGTGTTTTTATAAATGTTTCAACTTTAAATAAAATTATGAGATTAATGATACACTTTTACCTAATTTTCATGAACAATTAACCAAGACTTATCGATACACCGATTGCTCCATCCCTTCATCAGATTACAAACGAATTAAAAATATTATTCAAGATGCTTGCTACCCCTTGAATTTACTCCGAACTACGCCCTTGACGCGTACGGTCTGAAACGCACACACGGTGAGCGCCGTCGGAGGCCGTATGACCGCCGGACGACGACTGCTTTCGAATCGGGTCCACTGCGGGTGGGTTTGATTGACATCGTTCGCTCGTCATGTAATGTCGAGCGACGCGTGTGACTCGAACTTCCGCCTGGAATCTCTCGCGGGCCACGCGTTCGTTTACGAAAACGTTCTTCGTTTCCGTAAAACCGTTGCGCTTAATAACACAGTATCGTTTATACATACACAATAGTGAGAGTTGCGAACAAAAAATATGGGAGATATCCAATCAAAAAATTATTCGAAGATTTTAATATCCTTAGTATAAATCGATTACATCAAAAATCAATCACTATGTACATAGAGAAACATGACCTCTTAATCCATATACAACATGAAGTCAACACGAGATACGCAGTTAATAGCTATTCATTAAATTGGCAAAAAAAAAATAACAAGCGTTCAAAGAGGCTAAGAGTTCTTAGGAATCCAAATATTTAATAGAACGCATAGCGAGATGGCGTCTTTACCTGTATTTAAAAACATGTTTACTCTCTCGTGGCGCGGAGTATAGCACGTCCCAATACCTCGGCTAAACCCACGCGCAACGTGCGTTATTATTATTATTATTATTATTTTGATTATTATTATTATTATTTATTATTATGCCAATGACAATTATTTAAACAACAACATCACACGGCCCGGAAGCTTCACGGACGTCCGGTGCCAGCGCGTGATCGAACGACCGGAGACGGTCGTCTGTGCGGACGGACCGCATTTCGTGGACATCATTATCTCAGAGTAGGTACGTATATGTAAATTGCGTATTTATTAATTTTATTTGTAATGCTATTGCCTCGCGCTCGGTCTCTTCACCCGTAAACACGGTTGGTACACAACAAAATCGGTTTCACATTGTTCCGAAAACACTAATCTATGACGTTATAGTTTATACGTACACGGCGAGTACCGGCAAACGGTTTAATTCAGACAGTGTATAGTATTTCGACAAAGCGTAAAGGGTTTATCGTCTTAATGATAGATATTTTAGGAGTTTTGAACCAAAACATATATTTTTTCGTTATTAATATACGTCGTCGATGTAATAAAAGTAAGAAAAATAATAATGAAATGTATGAATACTGTAAAAACAAAAATTGTTTTCATTAATAATATTATGTCATTGTATTTTTTGCATTGCTTATTCATTACAGTATGCCGATGGTATATGATATTTTGGATTACATAAAATTGGGTTTGTTCGAATCCGTCACATTATTATCAGTTATTATAACACCATTGAATAATAGGTATATAATTTTACCTATTTTAAACAATTCGACACCATGAGAAATATATCGTTATGATAAGATTTTGAACGTTTACCAATTATCATAAACTCGTTTAATGAGATGCTCTAAAATTCTATTTCATATCAATTGTATACAGTACCCACTCGAGGATTGGTGTTCTACAAAATTTTAATAAAATATTTTATACTTGTCCTACTCATTTTCGGCCCACTTTGTAGTGCCGAATTCAACACTTTACCCATATCATATGCACCACTTTAATGTCATTATTATTATTATTATTATTATTATTTCTCTAATCCTCAGCCGTGGGAGTTGTTTCAAATTGACAAACCAACGCCACACTAAATATCTACTGTATGGATTTAGACTTGTCCATAGCTAAGAGTAATGAGGAGCATCATCATATGACGAATTACCAATCATGTAATTCTAACCACTGCGAAAAACCGATTAAAAGATTTTCGGAATGTTAAAGAGGGATTTTCAGTAATATAAATATTCATATATATATCTTATACTATAAAACGAGCAAGGAATTGTATGTACCTATTTCCAGTCATGCCATCTCGAAAACGGCTCCAACGATTTTTCTTATATTTCATATGTAAAGAGTTTTCGACCTCAGGAATCCAATGGACTTAGTCAAAATTTCAAGAAAATTTCATTTCCATGAGTTTTCATAAAAAATCTTTATACAGTAAAAGTATCTGTGGGTGAGGTTCGCGGTACGGCAACGGACGGCGGCTAGACGTGGCCGCCCAAACTTCCCCTTCCATATCACCGTCGCGCGACGTGATAGTTCATAATATCTTTATTCGTTGCTAATGGAAAACCTTTCTTGGGACCGCGATGATGACAACGCGACGTTCTGGGTTCTGGTAACCTACAATTCGATTCTCCCCGACCCCCAGCGTGTCCGACGGCCGATGGTTATGCTTATGATGATCAGGTTTCCCCCACCCGTACAGCAACAAAAACATCGGGTGTTGTGCGCGTGAATGCATTCGGGCATTCCGAGGCTATGACCGACATTTTAAGTGAAGCTTCGTAAAAGTCGGAACGCTGCCCAATGTTTTCGTATCGATGTATTGTCGAATATTCAAGATGCCTGCATTTAAAAAGTAAACAGTACTAATGATAAGTAGTAGTATTTAATTTTAATTTAATTTTAAAATTTAATTTAATTTCTATAATTTTTAGTTACGCCCACTTTATTTAATACACACTTTCTAAGCGCATCTAATGAACAGCCGCTCTTTTATTTTAAAAAGCAGATAGAACCTAATTTACATATCAATTGAAAGAAAAATGTGGAGGCGTAACTAAATAAATTATTTAATATTTTTTTCGTATTCTTTTTATGAAATCGAAAATAGCCCGGCCACGATTTTTTTAAATTTAGGACTTTTCTTTAAAAAAAATTGTTGTTCTATTAAATATTTAAAAAGAGCAGATAATGCTAAACTTTTCCATTAAATATTAAAAAAAAGCAAATTTCGGAGATCGGAGATCAGCCTTCCTGGTACTATATATATATATATATATAATGTATTCACTGTATTACTTTCACCCTGGATCGGCATCTAGTGGCTGACACTTGATATCAAAAATAAAAATAAAAAAAGAGCCACGAGAAAAAATCGGGCAGCTGACAGAATATGTTTTCGTATTTCGTAAGTCAATGATAGAATGTAAGGATTTGATTTTAAAATGACGACGAATAACGTCCACATGATAACAGTTAGCAATACCGTCGGTTTAAAATCACAGAACAACACATATAATTGCTGAACTATAAAACGGCGTAGGACAGATTAAGTACCTACCGTGGTTTCACACATAAAATCACCACCTCCCTAGAACCTCCCGTTGGCGATCATGAAGACTATTGTTGAGTGTTTTATTTTTTCGATACGAACACTGTTGGTGTGTGTGCGTGCGTTTTCTTTTTTTTTTATACGTGAAATTAGGGCAAAAATATTTTTTAGCGAACATGCGAACAATGTGAGTCGTTACGTCGACACGAGACTCAGAAGCCAGGTTCGCCGGTATCGTACACGAGCGTTTTTACTCTTTCACACTATTTAAAAACGTCGCTGTCGCGTCAAAACACGAATACACGGACACCCGGTAGCGGAATAATATTAAAATAAAAAATAATAACACGGCGTGTTTCAACGATCAAACAATACCCGTGATTTGCGCCAACTCGACGTGTTTGTTTGGCGCCAACGCCGTGTACGCGTCCCTCGACTGGCCGTCCGACACCGCACGGGGCAGGCCATAAACTACGCGTATATAATATATATATATAAATATTCGGTGTATACAGAATATTGCAAATGATTCAAATCCCTTGAGCGTTGATAGTGGCATAAACTATCAAAATAGAACGCACAACACAACGATCCGTGAATAAATACATATTTTGTGTTTCATTTCGTATTTAAATTAAAACTAGACAAATAAACATGAAATTCATTTGTTTTTTCTTATTTATTCCGATAAAATGAAATACATACGAAATTACGTTTTCGCGTTTTAGTTTTAAATTTTTTTTTTTTTTTTACGGTTCATTATTTTCTTATCGGCTTATCATTTTCGTTTGTCGCTATGAATTTTGTCAGAAATTTAATTTACATACCCGGTGTACTAGTTCAAATATTCCACGACTAATGAAGGCGTACCATTCGTGATTGGTTAGAAAATTACCACTAAATTAAATGCTCGTCTTTAATCGTATACATTTCAACGGGAAAGAAAAATTAAATGTGCTGTAAAACGATCAACAACTGCCGTTGATTTCATTTATTTATTTTTGGATTTTCAAACTTGATGCTTGAACCAAATTGTAGTTAATATACATACATGCATTACAGCATAATAAAATATACTATAATTAACTTACCAACATTTATTCGTATAAAAAATTGAGTGGTATAATTCGAAAAGTATAAAAGTTGAATTCATTTTTATACCCCTTGAGATTCAAGTTGTCGAGACTCAGTGGTAGTATGAAATGCATCGACGGAGCGATTTCACGAAAGCGTTATGCTTGTACCCGACTGGTCGAAGTGTGTCCACACACGGCACTTTAGATAGGCAATTCAACAACGAATACGTGTTGGGCGCGATTCCCGATCACAGCAATAATTCTATTTATCCTTTGTTTGATACAGTAACCTCTAAACTTTTTACGGTATGACTAGTTATTATTTTTTTAAACGATTTTACATTTTGATAATCAAGAAATTAAGCGTAATATTTAAATTGTTTTGATATCTGATATCGTATGCCATGTGGAATTCATACATAGTACTCTTTATAAACTACGATAAAAACAATAGGCATTAAATAAAGTAATACATAATAGAAAATTAATTTATATTCGTGATGCTATCACGAATTGGGTAAATTTAAATTAATACTTATGATGAATCGTGGTCCTCTAATGCATCTATATATATATATATATATATATATATATATATATATATATATATATATATATATATATATATATATATATATATATATATATATTTATTATTATTTTTTTTTTTTTTAATTTAAAATAAATATTATTTTTGAAAATATTAATGACCCACCAACATTTATATAATCTTGACCTAGTTTGTGAATTTTCGGTTATAAGAGTTTGAGTGAAGTAAGAAAACGAATAAACAAATACTTCATACCTCACATTATGTGTGTTGATCTTAAAATCACATTGACTGCAATCACAATAATAATTACATTGAAGCGTTTTTTTTATGAATGTTTCATGTGACTATTTTCAGAGTTTTTTCATATCAAATTTTACATTTTTAATGCGTTTAAAATGTTTAGTTTTCAGAATTTTAAAAAGGTTAGATCTATTATATTTATTTTATTTTTGTTTACGAGTACAAAATGTTGTCATATTTGCCAAAATCAATATAACAATCTCTGGAATAATGATGTTTATTGTTGTTATGGTTCACACGCGAACAGATCCTGTAAACATATTATTAATTGCAATTTTTACACGAGATGTTATTTAAAAAAATAATTAAAAGCTTTTTTTAATCACAATTAGAGCCCTTATCATAATTATCATTAATAATGCAATTTAATTTATTTTTCTTTAAATTAATTTGCTTTTTAGCACAATTATTTTTTTTTCTTTTCGTACATCTTTAAAAATTCAACGTGTAATTAATTATTTATAAGAGTGTCCAATTCAAAAAATATTTTTAAATGTATGCGTTTGTATACTTATTTCTGTTTTACATGATAAAAATATATTGAGAAATTAATAAAATGGGTTATTTAACTCGACCGAAAAATAATGAATTAATATTGCATTTTTTTCACAAAATTAAAAAAATTGTGATTTGACAAATGATTTAAAATACAAGGGACCAAACTTGCTCCATTAATAAACATAGATACCTGAAGTGCCAAGCGTTCTATGGCTTATGACTCTCTATAACTAACGGTTAGACTCCGTCAGTGTTTAAATTTGAATATCCCGAGTTTGGGGCCCAGAACAAATATGGAACCGACTATGACAAACGGAACTAATGGATTATAAAAGAATATGACAGGGCTGGGGAAATGGATCTTTGTTACTGTATTTCAATTGCCCGTATTAATATGAAATCTCGGACAGTCCGATAAAGAATGAACCTCGCATAAGAACATGTCAGATAAAAATAATATGCACATATTAAAAACGAATAAATTGGACGATGTTGTAGCCGTCTAGTCTGACGTGTTTGTGGGAACGAGGGATCCAAAGATGTAGTTGATGGATGAGCGTCGTAGTGGAAATAACTGATCTATTTACTGTTAGAACAGGATGTGTTTTATATATATACGTATATTTGTCGGATTTTCATCGTTTCGGAAACCACAACGTTATTGAAAATGTTTTATTAGAAATTTATTCTAAAATCCAATGTACACATTTTTTTGTTTCTTTTTTTTTTTTTGTAGGTAAAAACTAAATAATTTTCTAGCAATGGAATTCAGTGTAAACATTAACAGTGAATCTATTCTTAAGTGTAAGTTTTAATTTGGTAAAGAGTTATGATAATTCGTAGATCAAAATTGATTTTTAGACAACTTTTCAGGTTTTGTAATGTGTTTCAAGACAAATAAATTAGACAATAATTTTATTTTGCGACGCGTTTGGAAATAAAAATCGAAAGAATAAATTGCTAAGTGAAATTACAGTAAGGTTTATGCATATTATGCCGGCGAACGAAAAATTCAAACCCTTATCAAATACCATGTATCGTACAAACATACCGACTAATATGTCTTTGTTCCGTTTCGAAATAAAAATTCAACTTTGGTCTGACGAGGCGATTTTCACTTTACAGTGAAGTTTGTGAGAGATTTATGATTGCACGTATTCATAGACTTCACGACGTGACGTTTTGTCGTCACGGGTCGTAGACTCTACAACAAACGATTAAATGAAAAGAATTAGGAATCCAAAACAAAAAAAAACAAGAAAAAAAATGAAAAAAAGTCACTACTCGGAGCGTTGCCGCGTTTTCAATAGTGTCATAACGAGAAGAGAATGGGCGCATACTCAAAAACGCAATGAGAGGAGAGCCCTGGTTTGATTCCAGTGCTCGGCGAATAACGAAAGCTCACGAATTCATGAAGTAACCGTGTCGTATCGATTCGCGAAAAACTATTATCAAACACACACACACAACGTTGCAACGTAACTCTTCGAAACTACAAATTGCACGTGAAAAAAAAAACACCCCGCGTACACACACACACACATATATGAAGAGAGGGGTAGATCAGCCGGCGTTACCGGACCGCAGGTGTCATCGGCACCCTCGTGTATTGTTACGACGCCGTGCGTTCGCGGTCGTGTACAACGAATAATGCGCGGTATTGTAATTTACGTACGTGCATAAACGGGTGATCGTTTTTCCACACCGGAAACGCTTTAATATAGTGATTACATACGCGTGACGTAAAAGTGACAGGACTTTCGTGTTTCAGGACGGGTCGTCATTCGGGTACGTCACGAATACGCTAAAACCACTTCTATACCTACGAGCCCGTCCGTCCGTCCGTCCGCGGTGACGATAAATATTATCATTGCGCAACGTATAATGTGCATGAATACGTCAAGTATAATCGTTATAATTAAACGAAATAATACGTTACTTCGTTATTATTGCTTTTAGAATTACACGAATCGTGTATTTTCGTGTGTTAGTAATCAATTTTTTGTTTTGTTTTTGTTTCTTTTTTTTTTCTTTTTTTTTTTTTTAAATTAGTTAAAAAAAATTAAAATTAAAATTAAATTAAAATTAATTAAAATTAGTTTTGTTTACGTTAAATTTATAATAATGAAAAAAATAATATATATATATATTTTTCAGTATTTAAAATTCTTTATTCCAATGCATTTTTAGTGGGTATATATATATATATTCTGTCCCGATACGGCGTTGCCCGCGTATTAATTTGTCTTTTGGCATCTTCGTAGGCCGTGAATTAGTGTATTACTTATTATGTAGGTACCTATGAGAAAATAATTTTTTTTTTACAACTACACACCCCCGACGATAAAACACACTCAATCGAAAAAAGATCAGGTTACAGACAGATACTATCGCGGTAGGCCACGGGAAAACCCGAAATACACTATGAAATTATACAAATTTATTAAAAAGTAAATTAAAATATTTAATATATATATATTTATATATATATATATATATATCAAAAAATTTGGAATCAAAACTATCCCATCTTTTAAGTTGGACCAAATTACACAGGGTGTAAAAAATTTCATCAAAATCGATCCATTAGTTTCGGACTTCATTACGGACAAACACTGTGACACGAAATTTATATATATATATATATATATATATATATATATATATATATATATATATATATATATATATATATATACTAGCTGACCCGGCCACGCGTTGCTGTGGCTAAAGTTTTTGTTATATTACATTATAGTAAACAATCTAAGAGGAACAATAAGAGAACATCAGTTACGGAGTCCACTATGCTTTTTCACACAGATGGTATTTGTAAAAAAATATGGTGATCTGAAAAAGGTCAGGTTACAGATAGATATTGTCGCGGTCGGCCACGGAAAAACCCGAAATACACCATGAAATTATACAAATTTATTAAAAAGTTAATTAAAATATTTAATGTATTAAAAAATTTGAAATAAAAACTATCCTATCTTTTAAGTTGGACCAAATTACACGCGGTGTAAAAAATTTCATCAAAATCGGTTAAGTGGTTTAGGAGTCAATTGAGGACAAACATTGTGACACGAGATTTATATATATTAAGATATATATATATATATATTAAAACGTTGACGACGTTTTGATTTTTCTTTCGGAACCGATATTTTAAGAGAGTTATAAGTTTTGGAAATTTAAATAAGTACAATAGATAGGTACCCTGTGTATACTTATCGCAGCCACTGTTCCACTACTCTAGACTTTAAATAGGACGGTCGGACATATATCATATACTTAATCTGACTGTCCGAGGATGAAAAAATACGAAAACGTTCGATAAACGAAAATTGTTGTTTGAGAAATCAAACTAAAAGTAGCGATCTCCGTGCGTTGTTAAAAACCAAAATAATTTAAAAACTTACAAGACGTGTTCAAACGAATACTTTGTTTATGAAAACACATATACGGTTTTAAAATCGATTTATGTTTTACAAAAACAAAACATAAAAAAAAATCATAAAATCTTTGAGAGAAATATTGTCGACCAGGACACCGACGTCGTACTCAGTGTGACGCTACGGCTTATGGCCGTCATAATATCCAGCACCGTTCGTGTGCCGACGTCGGGCGTGACGGTTAGTCGAGGTGTAACGGATTTCGTACGGTATTTATCGACGCGATAACACCGTCGGTAATTGTTACACATGGTAGAATTCGTCGTCAAGAGGAAAAAATCAATTCTGTCGACTAATGTAGCGTTGAAATTAAACCTCTGATATTTCGAGCCGTGCTCTGTCGAAGGTACACTGACGAGAGGCGGTTGTCCGTCTGGAAAATGCGTTGCGGGAGAAAATAGTGACTGAAAGTCGCGTAAAGCCTTTTTCAATTAACGTAATATCGTACGACAAAGGAATTACATTTTTCCCCGAACAAAACGATCGCGATAAAACGTACCGTGTTTGTTGTTTGGCAATTTTTCCAAAGCTTTGCGAGAAATCGTTCTTGTCTCAAATCAAACGCAAACGAACGTTTAAAAATCGAAAAAATATTTCGGATTCGTTCGATTCACAGTATTGTTCGACCCGCGTCCGATTCGTTTTCATGCGACGCGTAACGTTTTTACGTGTTTTATACGGGTACGTGGAACGAGTCGACGCCTCTTTCGAGCGCCGCAAACAGCTCTTTGAACCGGCTGCGGGCGCGTCGTATACGATTATCATTCTCGTCGTCGAAAAGGCGTTTTCCCGACCACCAGCTGGTGGTGCCGATAGACGACTGCGAGTCGATACGAAAACGCAAACGTTTCGTTTCGAAATCTAACTCGGAAAAACAAAGAACGAAAAAACGCTTTTCGGACGTATCCGGGGAAATGCGTCGGTTTTAGAAGATCGGCCGTTTATCGTTGTTTTATTATTTAATTTAATTTTGTTTTTTTCTGCGCGTCGACGCTCTTTTTTCGCGAACCAGAAAAGTGTGCGACCCGTACCGTTTGCACAGTGTCCCCACTGACCCGGCGCGCCGTAAATGGCGGATTCGACACATATTGTGATAGCTGAAGGTCGACAAACACGAGTGTTTTATTTTTTCGTTTTATTTTTTCTTTTGTTTTTCCATTAGCGTTTAACAGTGCACTCGAAACGGGTACCCGAGGTCGTGTTCACTCGGTGAACGTCGCACGTGCCTAAGCGCGTTTATATGTCAGTGGTGAATGTTATTTCTCTGAAATAAATCTAAACGAGACGTCGTAGGTGGTGTAGAACGCTACAAGTGGCCATCCAATACGAAGTGAACGACAACGATCCGTCATAACTTTATTAAATATTGGCTAGTTACGGTTTTCGTTAGAGTCCGTGTGTTAAGCGAAGGGTCATCTATTGGTCTTAAAATATTGTTTATATATATTTTTTTTCTTCTTTTGTTTGTTCTTTATACTTTTGTCCGTAACTACTTTTTCGAGTAGTCGACATTGTCTAAAATATTTTACAGATCAGAAATTGTTTCTTTGTGTACTCAAGTCATTTTGGTCTATTCTGAAAAGTCTTTGGGTTTTCCGGCATTAGAGAAAGACTACAAAAAAAATGAAGTAGGTAAAAACGAAAAAATATGTCACTAAACAGTATTCTCATGGAATCGGTTTTAGTTAATTTGTCACGACTTCAAAACCGATGTTGTTAGAAACTTGAACTACCTACCCTTTGAACATCAATATACTTGTAACAACTTAGTTTCAAAAAAAAATGATGTTTTACGCTAAACTTAGAACTTGGAATACACATGGATTTTTGCGCGTTGAATTCGAATAAAAATAAAAATCATCGGTATTAAGACGTTGAAATTAAATATAAGTTCATATATAAACCTTACAAATGATATCAAAATAGTGTAAAAATCGTTCAATGGGAATTTTCTCGAGTGCAAAAGTTAAGAAATCTTGACTGAATTTATTTTTTCGGTATCGATTTTCCAAATAAACGTTTATAAATTATAAGAATTAGCTGGTCCAATCGTTTTGAAATTTGAGATGCGGGTAAAAAAAAAAATATATATATATATATACTTCAAACGTAAAGAAAATTTCTACAGAATTAAAAACTCAAAGTCGTATGGTGTTTAGATAAAAAAAAAATAAAACTCACCGGTAATTTGAATAAAAATGGTAAAATATACGTATAAACGGTATATTATATGTATACTGCGCCGAAGCTCAGCTCGCGATCGTTTTATCAAAGAAATTATTTATTTTAAGAAACGATATGTATATTAAATTAAAGTACATTTAGCCCACTGGTACGAGTACGTCTTTTACGCAGAATCGTGCGCTGACAAAGACCTCAGAACCGTTCCAATGAACAACATCGCACGAGAAGAAAACGTGTGTACGTGACTGTTGCGATTCTCTGAAGCAATAGTTTCTTATTAAAGTCAACAACAAAACGTATATTAAACGCGAATATTATATGTGCGTTAGCTAATAATAAATTATTATTATTACTATAATATAATATAATATACGATTGTAATTAATAACGGTTACATAAATAAACTCGAAAGTCCGTAATGAAAGTTCTAACGTATACGCGAGACTTTATTATTATTATGTAGGTTTATTAAATTCGCCGCGGTAGCACATTGCGTTTCAACGGCGTGTTCTATGAATGTAGTGATTACTCGTCGTAAAGCCGCGCCCACACCGCGGAAACATTGTCAAGTACATTATTAGATACCAATTTTTGAAAACGTATCCGACGATGTCGGCGACAAAGGTGACAAATGCGCACGTCTGCACCAAAAACATTATAGAAATTACATTTAGCCTTCGTAAATATGTCAGACCTGGACATTAAGAAAGACGGAGGAAAGAAAACTACTAGTTTTTGAAAGGAAAATCCTAGGGAAAATTATCGGGCCAACGAAACACAGTGAAACGAGACAGTGGAGAATAAGAAAAAAATAATAAACTGGAAAGTCTATTCAAAAAAGAAAACATAGGAAACGCAATTAGAAACCGAAGACTTTGGTTGGCTGGACACGTTACGCGAAGTCAGAACAACATAATAAGGATGACTGTGAACGAGAACCTAGTCGGTAAAAGACCACTGGGCAGACCTCGGTCGAGGTGGGAAGATATGATATAAAAAAATTCGTGGAGGCACAGAATGGAGGACCGGAATGGAAAGTACGAGCGTTGGATAGAAAGAGCTGGAGAATGGGATATGTGACGGGATGGTCTTAATGGCCGACACACCCCAAAGAAGAAGAAAAAGCAGAAATACGTCAGACGAAAATGACGCTTTAATTTCCACAGCTGCGTGCGTAAATTTTATGTGTAAAAAATACTAAAAATAGAAGATATCGGGTTCGATCGAGTTCAAAAGTAAAATTTAACCTAACGCACGTGTTTAACGACACATTTTTAGAATTCGAATTCAATCGGACTTATCAGCAGAGTGCACGACGAACGAATCCCATATAAAAGTAAAAATAATTACGCTGGGTGATCAAGGGGTACCTATTCACGCTCGAGACAAAATTTGACAGGTCCGGCCCGTACAGATTCGTCGTTTCCGAAAATGTATACATAGATCTTTGATGTTCACCGCCACTAATCGGGAAAAAATATTTTATCGGCGACAATGTCGGCAACGAATGTATGCGACAATTTTTTCATTGGCGTGGACGCGGCTTAAGACGTGCGAATGTACGGACGACGGGTTTCGAACGGAGTGTTCGCCAACACGAGATAATCGTTATCCCGAATCACGTGTAATACTTAAATCCCGGACGTGATGAGTGTGAATAATCGCGTCAGATAAATTTGAGGTGGTTTCACACGTAGAGAACGTCCGCGTGGCGAACTCGATTTTAACCAAGCAGCGAACGTTCGCTTAAAATAAAAACGACTATATTCCGATCTACACACTCAGACTGTAATAATCGTTTAGGTAAGAGTCACGATCATTCGTAAGAAATCAATCACGTTTAATTTTGGGCGAATATTCGTGTCGTGGACATCTTAAATGAAACATATAGATTTGATCGGGTTGATACGAGCATACAGTGCTGCGAACTTTCGGTATCACCATTCAGTACTCTTTGTTCCAGCTGCAACAATCCGAATTAAAGTAACCTCAAAATTTGAGGTAAAAATATACGTTGTATTATTTCGATTTTGCGCGAGGTTTTTTTTTTTTTTTTTTTAACTATTTAAATTATACCTTTAATTAATTCATCTAGCGTTTTTCCATTTCTAAAAAACAAAAATAAATAAGGAAAGAAAGTAAAACGAAACTGTTTTATAATATTTGTAAAAAATATTCTCAACCACAATATAAACACTCTGCGTCAAACCACGTTTATTGTATACGACCGATGTAAAATCAAAAATCAATTGTTTAAAATTCGAAAAACGAGAGAAATATTGTTCGCGTACCAAATTATTGCGTGTGGCGTTTGATCGTTTAATGTGTATATAAATGAATATAAAAAACATTATTCCGCGTGTCAGAACTTCGTTATACAACCTGTATCTAATGTGTATCTACAATATAAAATATGGACACACATTGTAGACTTAGATAAAGTGTCACATTTTTCAAAATTTAACTACAAAAAAATTAAATATTTACATTAAATATTTGCACCTTTATAAAAATATAGATACTGTTACAAAAGAATTGTTGGAATCAAAATAAAACTGACAAAAAGTTTTGCAATGACAATAAGAAGTTTTAAAAGTTAAATAAAAAACAATAACTATTGTGCTTTTTACTTGGAATAGTTATGCAAATTACACTCAATAATATGTACAATCACTTTCATAAATGTAGATACAATTAAAAATTGAATTTTAAAGTTTGTAAACAAAAGAATCGTGATTTAAAAGAATTTTATTTATTTTTTTATTTATATATATTTTTTTTTATTTCAAACTAGTTAAGATTTAACTATTTTATCGCAACACGTTATCGGTTCATTTGTCCATACGTCTGTGAACGTGTTTAAAACTGAAAATTTTTCATATCTAGAGGTTTTGACTCCGTAATTTAAATCAATATAATAATATTTCTCTGAAACGGGGTTGCAAATATTTTACCTAGAATAATATTTAACGAAATTAACAATTCAGGTCGGTACAATTTACAAACCAAGATATTAATCACGTGGGTAACTACCCGTTGAGATTGATATTGAAAATCCAGTTATCCTCATTCAATATTGGAATTAATATGACGAATTAATATCACATGCGAGCCTCGTAAAACTCTACTGAAATTAAATGTATTTACTTGGTCGTTATATACTGTAGAATAGAATCCTCAAGCTATAGATCTAAATCAGACCGACTACAAACGAAAAAAATTAATATTCTCAGCAGGGAGTGTATAATAATCAAATTATAAATTATGGTTGAATAAAAAAATCAGTTTTTCTAAGCTCTTTTCAGTGGCGTAATTGGGGGGTCGCAAGGGGTCGCACTTGCGACCCCAAATATAATGTATGGGTTGCAAAAGTATTATTTTGCAACCTCTGGAAATTCCATATTTATGGTTTATCGCTCGATAGTAAAAAAATAAAATAAGTAATTATTTAGTTAAATAATTATGAAATAAAAAATGTTGGAGAATGAGAAAATTGAGACGATGATAACGTCGATAAGAATACGACAAGTTTTAATCTAAAAATAAATTATACAATATCAGAATAATAATTATATCTTTAATCGTGATTGTTATCCATTATAATATAAATGAAATAAAAACGATTCTATTTTCAGATTAAAACTTCTATGTCGTCGTATTATTGTTATCGGTGTTATTATCGTCTTTCAGTATTTAATATATTTTGTATATTTCTTGAGATTTTATGATATTGATTTTATTTGTCATTTGTATGTGTCATGTGAGATGTGAATGTTTGTTATATTATTTCTTAGTGAATTTTGGTTTCATTTTACTTAAATCATTTTCGTGTTTATTTTTAATGGTTATTTGTGAATTCCATGTCAATATATCTAAATATTTTAACATTGGTATTGTGTTTTATTGATAAATATGGACAAATTCGTTATTAAGCTGTCCAAGGTAAGTAACATAATATACTTTTTAAATTATTTTATTTAAACTGAAGTTATTCAATATTATGCTAAATATTTTTTATGTGTGTGGCTTATTTATATTACATTCATTTCTCTGAACTCATCACTAATACCTACTAGCTGTGGTTTATTTAGTTATATAGTAAATTGCAGACGTACTTGATAAATATTTTAATACTTTAAGAACAAAAGATAAGTTATGATAATTTTACATAAGTCATGTTTGCTAAATTACTTACCACTAGGAATAGTTTGGACGGTTTTAGTGAGAAGGGGCCTAAGTCAAAAATTGTTACTTTTAAGGAGAAGGAATAAACTATTTTTTGTCTTTTTTATTAATATTATTTTTACCACATAATTATGTTTAAATACTTTATTACAATTTAGTCAGATTTATTCAATCACTTTTAATATTTAAGCAAAATTTAGTAATTTTAATTGACTTGGTACATTTGACACTAAAATAATGATTATACTTTTGACTTGTGACCTTTGTCACCATGAAGTTTATCTATTTTAAAATAAGACAATAAATTGTTAATATTGTAAATTGTAATACATTCGATGATGTTTATCTGAATAATGTTATATTAAGCACTTAAAATTATTTTAATTTTAGAATAAAAATCTATACTCTAATAATTAGGTAAATAACAAACAATAATAATGAAATATATGCAATAAATCATGTATTTTGTAAAATTTAGTATTTTTAAAATAAAACATCTGTATAAATGTAATTTAAATTTAATTACTATAATTTCTTAAGGTACCTATTGTATAATTAAATAATTTTAATTATAGGACAAAAGCAATGAAACTGTAGCTATTCTGATGTTGGATGATGAGCAAATCACTTCACACAAGCAAATTAAAATGGACACATGTAACGAATCATCTAAAACAGTGAGAATTAAAACTTAAAATACTTAATAATTATAAATTATTTATTTTTTAAACATAATCTGCATGGTTATAATTTTATGAGTTATATAACTAACTATTAAAACACACTAATTCACTATATTTATATAATAAACATAATTACAAAATAATATATTAACTATAGTATGAGTATGTGGTGTGTTAAAGAAAGGAAAATTACAGTCAATACATGCATTAATTTTTGACTTAATTAAATGAATAGTTAAATTATTTTACATTTTAAACAATTTATCAGATCTCGTATGAATAATTAAATAACAAATAATAACTTTAATACACTTATTTCATTTTTAGGAAAATAAACTTACTGCTGCTTCTAATACAATTTCAAAGAACACAATGTTAATGGAAGGTAAATAAAAGATGAAATAAAATTAAAATATTTGTAATTTGTTTTATGATTTTTTTTCTTTTTTAGACGAATCTTTGGATACTTTACATGTAGAAAGTCCCAACAAGTCAACATTAAGTAAACCTATTATTGATACAAATCGTGATCCTTGTCAAGGTAAGGAAAATGCATATTATTTATTATCGAACGGTTTTGGTCCGTATCAACCTAAAAATTATGATTTTCCAAAACGTGGAGGTAGAAAGTTTCGATCAGAATGGTTCATATCTTTTCCTTGGCTAGAATACAGTCCTAGTAAAGATTCAGCATATTGTTTTTATTGTCGTGCCTTCCCATCTAATAAATCAGATATAACATTTATTAGCGAAGGTTTTCGTCAGTGGTCAAAGGCTTGTTTTAAATCTTTTCCAAAGCATGAACAATCAGTATCACATAAAGAATCTAGTACAAAAATAGCTGGATATAACGAAGCTAAACAATCTGGTAGTATAATCAATAAAGTTAATACACAATATAATCAAGAAGTTGCTGAAAATAGGGAATATTTAAAGTGTGTTTTAGAAACTTTGCTTTTCTGTGCCCGACAAGGTATTGCCATAAGAGGACATAGAGAAAATGAAGAGTCTCAAAATAAAGGCAATTTTCAAGAATTATTAAATCTTCGTTCTAGAGATAATGATATTATAAGACGTTATTTTACTGAAAAAGAAAAAAACTTTCGGTATGTGAGTGGTGAATATTTAAATGAATTTCTTGGATATATGGCTAATATTGTTATCAGAGATATTGTGGATAATGTGTTAATTGCTAATATTTTTAGTATAATTGTTGATGAAACACAAGATTTATCAAGACACGAACAAGTTGCAATTATTTTAAGGTATGTTAATAATGATTTTTCCCCAATTGAAGCTTTTTTAGGATTTTATAAAGTTGAGAGTACTGATGGTTTAACACTTTCTTTATTAATAAAAAATGTTCTTATTTCTAATGGATTACAACTTGAGTGTTTAAGAGGACAATGCTACGATGGAGCAGCATCCATGCGAGGTGCTTACAAAGGAGTCCAGTCAAGAATTAAGGAAGAAAATCCTTTGGCTTTATATGTTCACTGTAATGCACACATACTTAACTTATGTCTTGTTGATCTATCTAAACAAATATCTCATGTAAGAAATATATTTGGTACTTTAAGTACTTTACATAATTTCATTAATGCTTCATCTAAAAGACAAGCTGTATTTGACAATATGCGTTCAAAGTTAAATATGAAAATGGGTGATGGGCCATCTAATTTGAAAAGTCTTAGCGATACTCGTTGGAGTTGTCGAATAGATGCTTTAGAGTCTCTTATATTTAATTACCAAGTTGTGATTGACTCGTTGGAAAATATTTCAGAAAATGATTCTATACATGGGTCAGACGCAAATTCATTGTTAAAATCGATGAAAACATTTGAATTTTTATTTTGTATTCATTTTTTCAGAGACATTTTGTCCATTACCAATATTTTGTCAAAATATCTACAGAGTTCCAATATTGACTATTCTAGTGTACAGCATATGACCAAAGCAACTATTCAAGAACTCTCTAATATGCGATGTGAAGATAAATTTGATATGATATGGAGTAAAGCTAATGTTATGAGGATAGATAATGAAATATGTTCCCCAATACTAAGTAGAAAATTAAAAGTTCCTAAAAAACTTGGTGGTGGTTTAAAACAAAATGAAAACTGTAATGTTAAAGATCATTATAAAATAAACATATACTTCCAAGTTCTTGATACTATAATAAGTGATATGAAAGAAAGATTTAAAGAAAATGACATACATATTTTAAACTGTATGCAAGATATAATAGTAAATGACCCAATAAAGTTAATTTCATTTCAAGATGTTAGTACAATGTATGGTTTTAATGAAAGTGAACTCAAGGCTGAAACAAAGATATTCAATAGGATGTACAAAAGCCTGAATACTGAAAATACTATCCAATCTAAAATAAAATACATGAGGTCAGGCGATAATGCTATTGGGTTTCCAACATTGGCAAAATTATATAAACTTTTTTTAACTATACCATCAAATTCTGCAGCATGTGAAAGAAGCTTTTCTTGTCTCAAACGATTAAAAAATTATTTAAGAAGCACTATGGGACAATCTAGATTAAATCATTTAGGAATTTTACAAATAGAACGTGAAAGATCGTTAAATATTAATAATGATGAAGTCATAAAACAATTTCACTCATCTACAATACCACGTCGTTTAAAGTTTAATAATTTTTAAAACTACATTGTTATTCTTAAAATTGTATTGTTTTTTATTATACTTTTTTATAATATAAGTTATGAATTATATAATACTTATGAGTAATGTTATGAATGTATTAGTTATTAAGTACAAAAAGTAAAAAAAAAAAAAAAATTGTAGTAACCAAGTGGAGTATTAATAATTACTGTAAATAGGTACATTAAAATAAAGAACAACTAACAATGATACTGCTCTAGTTTTAAAATTATAAACAGTTGTAATTATTATTATATAATAATTGTAAATGATTATGTGATTTAAAGTTTAAATAAAAGTAATGTTTGTGGCTATATATTAATTATAAAAAAAATTTAATTTATAGCATTTAATAACTTGTATTTATATATAAAAAAGAATTATATAGATGTATAATGTATTTTATGTTAATAAAATATAATAATATGGTTATATTAAAACATTTTTTTGTAATGATGGGGGTGTGGGGGCAAAGCCCCCACGGGTTTGTTTACCCCGAGTGACTTTTGCAACCCTGAATATTTTTCCCAAATTACGCCACTGGCTCTTTTTAATTTAATATCGTTCCAGCGAAAAAACAGATTATTTTAATTAAACAATTTAACAGTTTAAAACTGTAGCTCAAAACGGTTAAGTTTTTACAATAAATTTCCAATATCGATAAATTTATTAGTCGAAACGTTACTGAAGTAGAATAATACATTTTAAATACGGGGACTCGTACTGTCCAATTAATTCATGTAAAATGTTATTATGCTATAAATTTGTTGTCATATCAATGTTATATAGTCGAATGCTCGTGATTTATGTGTGTTAAGCGACGTTTTACAAGGTAATTATTTTTATACACCCGGTACATATTATTTAACGGTTTATATGTATCATTCATATGATAAATATCACATATTATGAACGCATATAAATAATAAACTCGCCTTCAAGGATATCGAGTACAAAAGTTAATTTAGTTAATTATTTAATAGTATGGCTCTCGTATATTATAATTCACGTTTGTTATTAGGGTAAACACGTGGTAAATAATATAACATAATTTAGGTAAGTGCACGATGATTTAGTTGATTATTGACACTTAACACACTAATTATTAGATTATCGCTTTTTTCGTCGTTGAGTACATTTATTCATTTATTTTTTATTTTACTATATTATTCTAGTTAGCCAAATACAATATTTTTATAGAATTTTTAATAAGCCATGAAGTGTATGATGTTATTAATCTCGATATTCTAAAATTTGTTTTTACATTGACGGGGTGTCGCACGAAGATTTGACTGTGCCATGACCGCATCACCCAAGATAATTAATATAGTCTAATGATGTTCCTACTGGAAGACTCACAGGGTGAGACCTGCTAATAATTCTTGTTTTAATTGATTTAGACGTTTTAGATAAAAAATAAAATAAGTTAAAACCCTTTTGTTTTAATATTTTCAAAATATTTTTAGTTTCTACCAAAATGATTTTATATATTTTAACGTTATAATATCATTGCATCATAATTGTTATCGGCTTATAATTATGTGTTGTGATAATTTTATCAATTGATAATTAGTAGAATGATAAATGATGAAGCAATAGTTATCAGACAATGGAATGATCGGAATAATAACTGTGATACAAATGATCCCCTAGTCCCTGAAGCCTACACTATAATGTTAGTTTCATACTTTCATGATTTATCATGGAAATGGTTTATTCCAAATGAGGATCAAAGTCATCTGTGTGATCCAGAAAATTATGTCAATATTTTCTGAATGTTTCAGCTCTTCGAGATGATAATTACCATTGATTCTTTTGCTATACCATATAGTCACTTAATTGTTGTAGTGAAGAAGTAATTTTTTTTTTATGTATTCTCTGATTTTTAATTCATTTCCTTTCAATTACGTAGCGATTACCTTATTGTTTATTGAAAATTCTTGTTATCCCTCGAATGAGTAATGATCTCTCAGTGAATCCTCATCAAATCATCTGATTAATAGGAGCTTTTGTCTTCAGTAAGTTTTTGGGGTAAAAATAACAATTTATACACTTTTAATATGTGTCGACTATCAGAGTACGTCGATGAGTAATTCATTTATAAAACCCAAGTGATACATATTATATACATATAGGTTGCAAACGCTTTCGAATCAATCGATTCCACATCCTAACGTTGAATGAGCTAATTTAATAATTCGATTTTTTCGCCGAGTTATTTAAATTTCTGTAAATACTGAAAAAGATGATGTCGATACTGACGTATTTTGTCAGTTGTATGTTTTTGTGATTTAATAAACTGCCAGGAAAATGTTCGGTAGGTTACGATTGATTTTATTATGTACACTTTACTGGCAATAAATAATTTATTTTGAACAAACGGAAACTATTTGTTTGCTTTTATTTTATTTTCAGAGCCACAAGTCCGTTTTATAGAATTTAGCCTTCAGATTTTCAAGAAACAAAAAAACATTTTTCCGTACGAATGAATATGTTCAATAGGTACTGAAGACGATGGTGCAAACCCACATTCTCGACATCATTTTCGTTTTCAAGTAATAGTGAATAAGCTTCCGAGAACTTTGATTCCAATATTTAATTTTTTTTTTTTTATGTATATGTTACGCCAAATTTGTGAAATTGCCGATTTCATGAAATCGACAATTTAAAGAACATAAAACTGCCGAATGCGTGAAACCGGCAACCTCAAAAAATAAACTAAATTAATGAATTACGAAAAATTTAATAGAGTAATTAGTGAAATTTAAAGAGGAAGATAAAATAGGCCGTACAACGACTCCTCGAGCACATTGTTTTTTTTTTTTTTTATTTCTCTGCACACCTTTCATAATTCGCAATGTAAGCTTTCACAGCAGCCATTGGAATATTTCAGAAGTGTTCCATCATTTTTTTATGAGTTTTGTTTCCCCTTTATGTCCACTGGCCACATGCATATCACGAATGATATCTTTGAAATTCTCGAATATCGCCATTATGCCCTGATCGCGTTTCCGCCGTACTCTTCGAATGGCAGCCACCTCAATTAGTTCAAATTATCACGAATATGATAATACCTCCAATTCTTCGTCGTGATATTGTCATCAGATAAAAAGTTGATACCTTCAGCATTTCAATCTGCTGTCCATCTATCCATTTTCCAGATGAGAAATCAAAATAATTATAGGTACTATAAGGTCTAAGACACTAGACGTTCGACACACGACCGTACTTTAACACACTGGTATAACACAAGAATCGAATTGACTGAACACTGATAATTTAAGATCGATCGTAGAAATCGTTATTCATACTGTGATAAAAGGCAATAGTATTAGGCAAAATTTCGTTTTTAGACGTCTTGTACAACACAAGTTGTATTTATTAGGTATTGTTGTATATCACTATAGTACGGATTATATCATCGATCATATGTACTATGTAAGTTATTGAGATAACGGTGTGATAATGTCAGAAACCGACAATTCTGGGCCATCTAAATGCAAACGCGAACTAAATATTCAAGATGTATCGTCTAAAATTAATGCGTGCAAAAAAAATGTTTTTGCTATACTCGGGTAGTTGGGTCAACAATATAAAATATTCAGTATCTGTTTTTTTTTTTTTTTTTTTATCTAAATAGGAGTGGTTATCTTTTATCTATTATCTAGATAAATATTTTAAGTGTTATCTATCTATCACATCTAGATAAATTAAAATTTAATTATCTGTTATCTTATCTAGATAATTTATGAGTTATCTTTGTACAACACTTGTTGTACGGCGAATATTCGTACGTGTTCACGCCCGCCGGAGTTTTGTCCCGGGGAATCCGGTGTGTTCCACCGTTCGATGACGTGTACAACGTTTTCGTCCCACGGCCGTAAATAATACAACAACCCGTTCCGCACGCGCTATTTATTTGTTTATAAAACTGATTGCGTCCATGGTATTTATTGAGGACTGCGCGACCGCAATAACGCGCGTACGAAACTAAACTCATTTGCGCCAACGTAATACCACCGTCAATATTATTTTACCGTTATCTACGCGCGTTTTCTCCGCGAACGTTAAACGCCGATATCATTATTATTTTGAATTATTATTATTATTACTTCAAAAGTCAATAGCTTCCAATATTAACCTATGAAATATTAAGTTTTGTTTGATTTGGGTAAAACCGTATTTAATGTGATTCAAAGCGAGTTCGGATGTGTTTATACTAATATCGTTTGGCCAAAATTATCATTAACAACGATTATGTGACATCACGCTCGTTAACAATATTACGAAAGGTTTTTTAGAATACCATTGTATCGGTGCCGTTCTAATCGAAACGATCGGATTCTGTTACGAAAAAAAAAACTCAGACGCAAACACGGTAACTCAAAACTCCGTTTGATATTTTTTTTACTCGTACGTTTCATCAGTTCGTAACTTCAGGATTATTTGAGATATCGAAATTTTAGTTCGTAAGCCGCAGAATTAATTTTATTTATTAATTCGAAGAAAAAAACGCGCAGCTTTCGTGACATTAATACCTAATATAAATCGTCATACGATATCGTGTAAATATCTAAAAATGGAATTTAATCCACTTGGACAATTTATCGAGTAAAAACACGAAACACGTATTTATTCGTCCACTAACTGCAGTCTATAGGGAAATCACAATTTAGTAGACTTCGCGGTGTTATAAACGGTCATGTATGTTCCTCTAAATTGTAAACACACGTAAACGTTATGTGATCATATCGAACGTGTTTTTTCACTCGTTTTCATCGTCCGTAAATCAACCGTGAAGTATGACACGAAATTCTGGTATGTTTCGGATCGAACGGCTGAATAGAAAAAGGTTGATATTCCAAAAATCTAATTTTTGGAAAATAAGAAAAAAACTGTTAGTTTCCTTAATCTTTACTTGAATCGATAACTTGTTTGTACAACATACGTAAATTAGTACCTTAGCTTTAACTTCCAAAAATATGAGATCTTAATAATCAACAGCTTTTTTCATAAAAATACATTAAATGAGCTGAAAAGTTTATTTCGTGTATTTTTGGAATATTATCCTTTTTATAATCAGCCGTTCAATTGCTGTCACTCTACTAATTGAATGACTGTTTTAAGCTTGACGTCTCATCAAAATTAGTTTTTAGTCGGGTTTGATTTGACATTTTATTTATTTATTTATTTATTTATTTTTTTTTTACGCCGTTGGTAACTGCTAATATGGTAGAACAGCGATTGGCCCGGAAAGCTAATGGAATCGAGTAATGAAGTTTGTAAAGTTAACACAGCCAATGGTACGATGAGGCTTGATTTAATTCGATTGAATAATCTACGTGTAGATATATGTATTACATTTTGACGAGAGAAAATAATTACGAAAAAATCGGACAAGAATCATGTTCGTGCGGATAAAACGATACGGCGCTTTCAATCACGAGTGCCAAATAATTGAGCCGACGATGGTCCCGACTTAGCGAAAATGTCCCTCTAAAGAACCTATGGGTCCGGGCTTTGCGATGACCGGGTGTAGTTCGTTTTAACGAGACGATTTCAAAATTAATCGAATGTGACTAAACACTACAAAAGGCCTTAATTATATTTTCCACGTAATCGGACCGTACGTAAACCGTTCGCTGCGAACGGTCTATACGTCTTGTTTTCGGAAATATACGTGCACGTATTTACCATGCGTTTCTTTTACTCGACAAACGTCACGTTTGTATATTTATAAACACACGAGGGTTTTTTTTTCGTATGGAAATATATTTATTTTTTTCTCGAGTAAATATGACGCACGTGATACAAAGCATGCAATGATTATTGATTAATTTGACGTACTTACTACGTAACATACTCCGTTATCGTATTTATGGTTGGTTTTTCTTTTTAAATTTATTTTCTAAGTTTGCTTCACAACGCATACTACATTAAGCCTGACTAGGAGATGAATCAGATATTTTAAATCAGTTCGTATGTCATGCATTGAGCCGGCTGCTGTCTGACTTATTATAATCGACGTCAAATGATGTATATATTTCAGTGTCAAAATATGTAAAATCGTGAAATAAAATACGTATTTCTAACAAGTGTTAAACTACAGTAATTTACTAATGTATCTGCATGTTTATAAAATTGTATGAGTTTAAATCTACTGAAATCACAAATTTTGCGAAATTAATACATAACTAGAATAACAATAATAGTTAATTAAGACACATACAGTAAAACAACAATAGTTTAAAAGAATATATATTTTATGTTTTAGGTACTTTTATTTATTGAAATTTAGTATCGATTATGAAAAAAAAAGAATATTTAACACTTTGTATAATTAACTAATGCGTGAATCATATATAAATGTTGCCATGCTCAAACGTTATTAGTGTTACAAAAAAAAAAATAAATAAATACCGGATTTTGTTTAAAATGTGATTTGAAATGGAGATAACACATACAGGTATTTTTAAGGTTCAGAGAAAAATTTTTATGTCTTTAACTTTTTATTATTGCATTATTTTTTCAACTGGGAACATGATACAGACGTTATTTATTTATTTTACGATTTTACCCTTTTAACATTTTTATTACGTACTTATACAAGTTAAATTCTAATATTTACAAGAAAAAAAAAGATAATTTTATAGATGATAACATTAAACAACAATATACATAAAATACAAAAAAAAAAAAAACAATAATTTATAGAAAAATAAAATGTAAGTTCGCATTGGCTTTCAACATTAGACGCCTTCTTCGTTCGTAAGACGAACAATTGGCGGTGCGTGTGGAAATAAAAATAAGGAGAAAGGGATCTGGCGTGTCTTTGCGGAAGTTTGAAATTTAAAAGCGATAAAAGGTAAAGAGAAGTAATTTCACCACTCAACATCCTACATAGGAATTCAATTTCCAGTGTTTCTCTGCGATCGACCGGAAAATCTAAATTAAAGACGTTAGAAATTGGTGTATAGTCATGAGACGCGTGAGCCGACGCCCATTAGAGAACCGGCGAAACGCAAAAACCTACGCCCGACTCTTTCGATTGGATAACGCCGTACGTGGATTCCGAACAATAGATCCATAATAGAGAATCTGACGAATTTAACGATATTAAAAATCAATACGAATCGTTATCTACCTACGCCGTTCGGGACAGATTGAGTTACCTAGACCGGGAAGAATTTTTAAAAAAATTACACTTAGCGTTATAGCCATTTACAGTTGAAAATTAATTATTTTTACTCGAGTTCAACTAATAGTTTGAAGTTTTGCGTTATTTAGAAAAAATGTAGATATCTAACGGTAATGATGATATTTTATCTTGTTTTACTGAAACGACAGTCACACAAATTTATTGTACAATATCGGTTGAATGGAATATACTAAATGGGACGTTACGAATATAATATTATGTTACTGGCATTGAGACGATGACGCCTTGAGCCTACACGTTTTCTCACCCCACCCCTATGCCTGCAGACGTTTTGCAGAAGTGACGAGCACGAGAAAAACAAAAATATCTGTTCGTAGGAGGCTGGGAAATTTTTCTAAAGCTGCCTCACTTATTTACTTCCTCTTACACCGACATATAACTATATCATGATATTTGTTTTTAAAATTTCAATTAGGGGGGGGCGTTACAGATTTATATTTAGATTTGGAGGGCCGTATTTCGAAAAAGTTTGATAAACACTGTTATAGAGTAGAGACGATCGTGTTGAAAATTATAATAACTTACGCGAGTAAACGCGTCGGTATTCATGTAAACCAATACCCTAAACCAGTGTTTCCCAACTTCTTTAACTCGCGGAACCTTTGCAGGAGCTTGAACTTTTTGTGGAACCCCCATATTGTTCTATAGTAGTAATGCTGACATATGTTTTCTTTACTTGAATGAGTGGGTTGTCAGATACTTCCGGCACAAGGTTTTCAGCGGAAGGCAAGGATTCCGATTTACGCGATTCGTGTTGCAAAACGAAACTCGTACGGAGCTAAAAGTCGTCAACTCACAGTGTAACGAATAGTACTTTTTGAGCGCAACTGTCCATAGTGCAACCCGCACTTGACGGCGACTATAAAATTTGAAAAATACCGCACGCGCTATCCCCGGCAACACTGGCCACTAGCGCGTAAACCGTGATGAGCGCACTCGAACTCAAAGGAACACTCTGCAATTACGTAACCGTGTTATACATAAGTATTGATCTCGGAATATGTGTATTTTTAGACCGTTTCTCTTTGTTTATTCAATTATCCTAGTTATTCTTTTGTCTCGAATTAATGCTATGATGTCCGGAAAATCGGTAACGAACACGATTGTTTCTTGGAAGTCTGGTATGTACTTATGCGAAGTAAACTCTAGAAGAGAATATCTTTACCGTCATATTTCTGGAGAACGCGCTTTGACCGAGAAATATTAGAATTTAATCATTGAAATGTTTATGATTTTAATCCAGAGTACTGGTGCGGTATCGAAACGAAAAAAATTCCTGACGCGGTACAAAATGAGCTGCATCATTTATATATGAATATTAAAAAAAAAAAAAATGATACTTTTATAATATACCAATAAGCGTTTCGCCGATACTATGTATTTTTACAGAAAATTTTGTAAATGTTAATAAATCGACATGACACTTGTAACACGATTCGCAAGTTGTGTAGATTGATTTTAAGAACAGATAATTTTCCATCGTGTATTTTTTATTATTTTTTATTATTATTATTGGTAAATTACGTTTGTAAGTTCTCATGATAAAATAATTAAGATATTGAAACATAAAACCGTACACGAAAAGCTCATACCCGTATTTGTTGTATTGACTTCAATCAAATTTTCAGACACGTTTTATCCATTATCTTTCCTGTTATTATATTTTTTTTCTTACAACGTTTTAATATGATTTTCGATTCGAACACTAATAATTTTTTTAAGAAACAATTGTTTATAAAATAAAAAGAATGAAATATTGGGTAAAATTCAAAAACTTTGGTACAAAAATGTACGTTTTATCTGTCTTTTTGTTCGTAAATACATTTAAAATACAATATATTTTATATTCTGAGTAGAACTATCAGCAAGGGACCTATTTGTATTACAATATTATGTTTTCGTTTTCTCTCGAAACGCTTTATGAGACAGTAAACCGATCGGAAATTGAACACAGATTGTACTTTAAAGAGATCACTTTCCGATTTTCCTAGTTATTTAAAAAAAATATCTGCGAAACTACGGAAAAGCATTAAAGAAATTCAATCAATAATTTTACTCGAGGAATCTGAAGTACACTTAAAATAATTTGTTGGATTCAATCAGAAAATAATTTTGAAATGAAATAGAAAACAGTGATGTACGCATTTATATTTCATGATCGCGCTGAAAGAGACAAGGAATTTTTTTTTCGTCAGATCCCAATGTAATTTTAATTCATCATATAAATTTTACATTCTTCAAGTTTTGACATTGTCCGTCGTGTTACGTGTCACCACTATAGACGCATATAGAATAGTACATTAAAATTGAAATCAAAACTATATACTATCTAATACTACTCTGTCGTTACACAAATCTCTGTGACCGAAATCTAGTCAAAACCCAAATCGTGCCTTATAATATTAAGATTAGTTTTTTTTGTAAAAGGCGTCCAACTGGCGTCCAATGAATCGCCATAGTAGAACGACTGATTTGGATTTAGTAACTGTTAAACGTATTAAAAGTATTGCGTATACGAAAACCACACCGGGAGGATTTCAGAAAACAACCACACCCTAGAGAATAGACTAGACCGAACGCCTGGAATGGGACATCTACGACAACAGACTTTCGAAATTAGCAAATCGGCATAAATGTGGAGTCTATGGCACCAGATATTCGTACTATACGGCCGACCTCTACCACAGTACTGGCACGTACAGCTCTTGACCGTTAATACCTTTGAGTCGATCGATCCTAGGACCTATGTTGCGTGTACGACTGTGCGTTTCGAAATACTGAAGTCGACTATTTTAGTTATTTTGAATTTTTAATCGTTAAACACGGACACTTCTCACTGTTAACATACAACAAAATAATAACAATTTAAAAAATCAATAAAAATTATCCGCAATCAGCTGCATCTATAATCCTATCCTGTCGGGTCGCAACACTATTTCCAAATTACCGAACACTTGATTTAATCATTGAAATTGCAATTCAATCAAATCACGTGTTTGCCAATTCATTTTTGAATAAAAAGAAATCTCTTGTCATATTTCATAACGCAGTGTTTCCCAACTTCTTTAACTCGCGGAACCTTTGCAGGAGCTTGAACTTTTTGTGGAACCCCCATATTTTTCTACAGTAGTAATGCTGACATATGTTTTCTATACTTGAATGAGTGGGTTGTCAGATACTTCCGACACAAGGTTTTCACGGAACCCTTGACGCCGGCTCACGGAACCCTTAGGTTCCGCGGAACACCAGTTGGGAAACACTGTCATAACGTATTATACTATAATATATACTCGTACTAAACCCACTATTAAAAAAAATACGTAACTTCTTATGTGTTATTGGTGAAATAATAAAAAAAAATACCAACATTTTAAGTAAATACTTTAGAAAAGTTAGAAAAACACAGTAATAAGTAAACCAAAAACATCATACCATGCACTTGAAAAAAAAAAGTATAATGTTTAGCTCCAGCTATATACGAGCACAATACCAGTAATAGTACGTATAAATTAAGGAAATTTAACGTAATTGAAAAAATTAAACGTTTAGGATTAATGGTATTTTTTTCTTTTTAAAACATATGAAACGAACAAATAAAATATCCTGTTGGAATATAAACAAAACAAATATCAATGAATTGCTACTTCGTGTTAGAAATGTTTTAACATGACACTTAACGCTCCGGACACGAATTTTTAATTATTGTTAGTGATATACGAACGCAAGATAATCGGGTGCGGAAAATTAATTTTCAGGAGTTCGCTAAAAACTTTGGAATTACATAACGTCTATTGTAGTCAAGAAAAACCAACAAATGAAACATTGGACGCCGAGAGGTTAAAAAAAAAGGATTCTAAGTGTGATTGAATGAGAAAACTATGTATTTTATTCTCTGTTCAATTGATTAAATTGTAAGACTGGTTCGATTTAACGATTATGTTGTTCTAAACCAATTTTACCCGACAGTGATGTGTATAAATTGCGTTTTCCGTGACTACACAACAGTACGGTCAAAAAATAATTAATACGACTATTAGAATTCGTGAAGAAAAAATAATTCGTGAATAATACACGACATATTCATTGGAATCGACCGTAACAGAAAAAAGTTCTGTCAATACGTAACGACAACTACTGTCTAGTACGCGTAAAGAGCACAGAAAAACGAATTTTAATAGCGTATAATTCCACGTACACGTACAATACCTAACTCAGTGTTTACCAAACTTTTTTCAACCGTGACACATACTAGTAAGTAGTAATTGTAAGTCACGACATATTTTACGGTGAACGTTGTCAATTTATCAATAGTAATAATAATAATCACACTAAATAATACCGAAGCCGAGCAAAAACAGTCGTTTAAATGAAAGAAAATCAAAGTTTTTCACGTATTTGCCATTATCACACCGCACACCGGAGCGCCGCGACACACCTTTTGGGAAACTCAAATAGTTCTAGATTCTAACTTGACCCACATACGTACGACGGTAATATAACCTGATGACATTTTAAAACAGTGTTCGCAGTGTTTTTTTGCGGTGTGAACTTCAAAAATGATAGCGTTTGTTTGTATGTTCGGGATAAACTCCGAAACTACTTATTCAATCGTCGTGCATTTTTTTTTTTTTTTTTTAATTAAAGAGGAAATCACAGAGAAGGTTATAGGCATTATATGAATTTAGTCCGATAAAGTTAATAAATAATTAGTTATTATTAATTAAAATAAACGTGTAATTGTACCTATGTATTATAAACATATTGTGCGGCGCAGCGGCCTGCGTGTTTACAACTACCTGCAACCTGACTTTTTAGATTCTGAGTGAAGCGAAGGATCTTATGGTTTTACAATGATGTATAATACGATCGACAGACGATTACATATTATTCGTTATTATACACAGCGTTGTGTACGCGCATGACCGTACGACCCGTAGAACAATAAGTGGCAGCGGAACGTCTCTACGACCGAAGCGAAACGGAGCAAAAATATTCAAATCACCCGCGGGATTAAAAACGAGTAGCCTATATCATTGCGATCGCTTGTTGTGCGTACACGGTATGCTAATAAGTAATAACGTACAAATTACATAAACAACGGTTGCGGTATTATTGAAACCGTTTTGTGATAATGGCGGATTGTTAATGTACGACTTCATATAGTATAAATATATAATATATATATTATAGTATACAGGGTGTTTCACGAAGATCTGACATGTTGAATAACTTTTGTTCTATTCAATATTTTAGATTCTGAGTGAAGCGAAGGATCTTATGGTTTTACAATGATGTTTTTTTTTTTTTTTTATTTTTTTTTTTTTATTTTTTTTTTTCTGTAAACACTTTTTCGTATAGAAATCCTTGTCCAAAAGTTTCGTCCAGCAACTTTTTAGGTTCGAAATTGAACTGAGATGGTACTTTAAAGAGGTCATTTTTCCAAAATCTCCATAGTTTTTCCAGTAATCAAGAATAACGATCGAAAAACTGAGTAAAAACGGTAAAATCGGTAAAAATCCGCCGTAAACGAGATTTTCACCGTTCAGATTTTAGGTATTTAGTCATAAATCAAAAAGTATTGAAGCTAGAAACTTGAAAATTTTATCCAATATCAAATACATACTTTTTTATATTGGAAAACATTTTCAGAACAATTATAGCACTTTTGACTTAAATATAGAACTTTTAATTTACCAAATTGTTTGAAAGTTTTTATGTAATATAATTTTAAATATTTGACAAAAAGTTCTGAAAATGTAATATGACCTTACTCATATACCTACCTAATTATCCTAACAAAAGTTCAAAAATCGTTAGTCAGGATTTTTTTTTATACACACTTTAATAAATTATTATACGATTTTTTTCGATATTGTCTGATTTCTTTTGAGTTTATTTCTAATGAGTTATAATTTTTATAATAATTGAAGTTTAAATGAGTTATATCTAATTGAATATTTTATGAGGGTTTAATTACAAAAAAACTCACCAAAAATTATACAAATAACCGTAAAATACGTAAACAGTATTTAAATAATAATATATTATATTACACTGAAGCTTTGCTCAGAATTGTTTTATACTAAAGAAATGAGTCATAATTTCTTTAAAACTTAATACATTCATCACCAATATCTTGTCCGAGGACCGAAGGGACGAAGGACGAACTTGTACCACCATCATCTCACTTACCAGCTTTTTTTTTTATTTTTTTTTCTATTTTTATTATATTATACACAAAGCGTATTTATATGTATATATTAATTTTATACTTTTTTCTTCACTACTGAAAATATTTTTATACGAATATTTATTTATTTATTTATTTATTTATTTATTTATTAACGCCAATCGGCTTTTGAACAAGATACAATAATCATAACAGTAATAACATTTTTTAGTAAACAGTGAAATAACTTAAAATATAATACTTAGACTATAATATAATACTTATATGCTGTATAATAATAAATATGCATCAGTACAAAGCTAAAGATTATCATTATATTCACGCATAAGTTTAATTAATGGTGCATTTTTAGCAAAATTGGAGCTACTTAAAGGTAAATAAAATTGACACTGAAACCTGGTATTACAGGGTACGAGAAAATGAAGTCGCTCTAGTAGACGGGGGGCATCAATATCACCACATAATAATCTGTTAATAAAATTTTTACCGAATTTTACACGTCTATGGTCTAAAGACTCAAGCTTAAGAATTGCAATTATTGGACCGTAATCGTGGGCTGGGTACACTATATTAAGGGTATAACCAGCGAAACCTAAAAATCTATTTTGAGCCTTATTAATCCGGTGTTTGTCAACTGCTGTGTAAGATAACCAGATCAATGTTCCATATTCTAAAGTCGACCTAACAAGAGAGCTACTAAACAATCACAAGATTTGAAATTAGTAGAATTGCGACGAATAAATCCTAACACACGCGCTGCTTTACCAACTACATAGTCAATATGTGATCGAGAGTCTAGCGAAGGAACAAAAACAAAACCTAAATCATTTACTTGAGAGACACGTTTTAACTGTATTCTATTAAGACAATAATTGTGACTTATCATTTCACGAGTTCGATGAAATGACATGACTTTACATTTATCGATGTTAAGTAATAATCCGACTGTCTTACACCAGTTTACAAATTGATCCAAAACATTTTGGAGAGTAAAACAGTCGTCTTTCTTAGAAATTGTATAGAATATTTTAGCGTCATCAGCAAAAAGTATTATACGACACGGAGGGGCAATAGAAAAAATACCATTTATAAAAATATTGAACAATAAAGGACCTAAATGACTCCCTTGGGGTACTCCACTAGGAGTAGGAAAGATAAAAGACGAATTACCAAATGAATGAACAAACTGACTTCTTCCACCTAAATATGATTTAATCCAAGACAACAAAGGTTCACCAACTCCTAAACGATCTAAGATGTAAATTAAGGTATTATGATTAATAGAATCAAAAGCCTTACAAAAATCCGTATAAATTACATCAACTTGTAATTTAGATTCTAACGCTTCATGAACATAGGACATAAAGTCAAGAGAACTAGTAACAGTGGAGCGTTTAGGGGAAAAACCATGTTGATCGACTGATAAGATTGATAATAATTTCTGCTGAATATGTTTCAAAACAATTGACTCAAACATTTTACCTAAGAAGGGCAAACACAAAATAGGTCGATAGTTTTTGACGTCTGCAGGATTACCATGTTTCAAAATAGGAGTCACTCTACTAATTTTCCAAGAAGAAGGGAAAACTCCTTCACTGAGGGATTTGTTGTATATAATGGAAATAGGTTCACAAAGTATATCACGACAACGGTATAAAAACAAAGAAGAAATCCCATCTGGACCCAACTTACGTGTATTTGACAACGATTGCAAAGCCTCATGTACTTCATCACAAGATATAGAAAGAGAAGATGGAAGGAAAGAAAAATGAGGTAAGTTAAGTTCATCAAGATGATCTATTGATGGTATGGAATGATTTTTATAAACGGATGAAAAATAAGACGAGAAAAGATCAGGAACTTGAATACCAGAGGCTCTATCAGTGCCAAGGAAAACCTCATCAGGAATTTTATTTCCACCTATTGGCGTTCGCGAACAAAGGACCAAAACATACGTGGATTACTACGTAGTCGTTCTTGAGTAATATTTAAATAATTTTTAGCTTAGAGTCTAATCTTACATTGGTCATATATAGGTATATGATTTGTAAAAAAAATTTTATAAAATTTTCATATTATTTAAATTATTTTATATTGTACAAATGAAACAGGTAGAGATGTAGTGATGTTTACTCTATTATTATATGAACTTATTATCATGATCGTGATGGTGTCGTTGTGCAGTTAAATACATTATTTTATTATACATTAAATACCTACAAATGCTTCATTAAATATATCCTAATATAAGTGTATAACCTAATCAAATATTTAATGAAACATTGTTTCATTCTTAAGATTTATATTCATGAGGTCCATATCTATTAAGTGTTTTGCTAAAGAGATGGGGTACACATAAATTGGCTGTCAAGTTAGCGAGCTAAAAACCTACTTTCTTATTCTGTATATAGACTTACGCTCATACTCTCACAATTATCAACTAAGTTGTTGCATACAAGTGACATAATATTCGCAGACTTAACCATTTCAAAACCAATGTTTCCACCGAACGTACCTGGTGTCCATGATTGTTTACTTGTTAGTGAGTTCGTGAGAATCGAGTTTACAATAAAACTATTTGCCAAAATCGTCGCAGTAGGTGAGTTACCGTTGACCTTTTTCTCGGTCAACATGCCGGGTAACAATTCGACGTCGTCAACATTGTCGTACAGGGCTTGTAATTTATCAGCCGTTTCCTGATTTCCAGTCATCTCAAAAAATGTTTTATAGGCACGCAGTCCCAACTGTCTTCGGTAATCATTGATATTTTGCACTAAATATTCTCTCGATAACTTCGACATGAGTCTTGTCAAATGTTCAGTCGCTGTGCCATCATTATTATGTGTCACCATGCCCATTTTCTGATTGATCATAGATTTTATTGTGTCACTCATACCGCTATCGAACACTTGGCTAAAAGATACAGTATAGACAAATCATATAGATGTTTCGTGATTTAAAAACGTAAGGATGAATTCGACCATTTATATGAAACAAGTAGCATGCTCAGATAATTTAAAAATTGGGATTTGCGTTTTTGATTGATCATAGACTCACAAAAGGGTTTTCCCCTAAAATTCTTTTTTACGTTCACCTATTTTTAAATTTAATTTACATTGTTCTCAATTTTATATACACGACACCTTTTTTAAATTAAATTATAGATAATATTAATAGGACTTAAAATGAACCCTTAACATTGTAATAATGGATCTGTGGTATATATTTTCTCGTATGATCTGGTGGAGGTAAAATCTACAAGTGAAATATATAGTAAAATTACTTAATCACATATTTTCCGTTATTAATCATCTAATATAATTATACAGAAAATAAATTTGAAAGTTTAAGTATTTTGATTGACATTTAAATGAGAACTATTGGAAATATTTGTTAACTATCCGAAACAATATTTAAATTAATATAGTTCTGGAAAATCTTATTCATATCATGAAACAAAAAAAAAATTTGAATAATATAAACGTACACATATTTAAAAAAATATAAAATGCGGTATACATTTATTTTTAGTAATAATAATTAATAGCCAGGAAACTTCTCAACATAATTTATTCTGATTTATCCACTTTTAGTTTAATTTAAAGACAATCCCTTTTATTTCTTACAAAGGTCAATAGTAAAATTCAATTAAAATTTAATACGTTTTAATTATTTTCTTTTAATATTCAGTTTAATATTACTTTGAAAGAACCTCCAAGATAAAATATTATAACGTTTTTTACGTGTTGTTTTTCTATATACACATTACATTATTTAGTTTTTACTCAATAATTTTGTTTATGTTTAGTATGATATATAAATGAATATGATATACAATGAAACATCTATTTTTACTTAAACAATAATTGTAGTTTCTCTTAGTGGATGAAAAATGAATTGAAAAAAAAGGAGAGAGATATTACACCCTTTTTCTCGCGAGCGCGTCTGTTTGGGACAGTAGAAATGAATCATGTTTTTATTAATGATTTTCGTATTTCGTAACTTGATGAACGTGTATGTAATAGCAAAATTGGCTGACCTGTTATTACTAAAAAGAATCGAGTCAATTGAAGTGTTCCGAAATTTTTCCGGCAAACTGGACGGCCACATGGTGATCAAGAGCAATTCGAGTGGGGTTTCGAAATTGACAATGTTCTGCAGATGATCGTGATATTCTTCTGGTCTCAATTTTAAAGGAATCGAACTTCCTGTGTGAACTGTAATGATTTCATTCAACATTATTCCCATCATCTCGCCAATCACTATATTTTTGGCGGTGTTATAGATTTGTCCGTCTGTCCATAACGGGTATTCGTTTGCCAACACGTCACACACCCGGTTGTGTTCTCGGACCCATAGCGTGGACACAGCGAAGAGCATTGGGTTCATGCTCAACAGCGGATGGCCCATGGCCCATTTCAGGTGTGGTTTACGGTTTGTTTCCGTGTGTATTCTGTTGAACTGTTTTGAAAATTGTATATTTTATTAACTTGTATGAGTTCTACACATAACCAAACTTACCCATTTAGTATTCAGGTGTAGTGACCTATTGGGATAAACCATTTTGACGTCGTTTACCGACGACAGTAATGGTGGATAATTTTCATTTTTTAAGAGTTCAGTTTTCAGTTTCCCGCCAGAAAACGATCTCAACTCTCTCTGTGTGTGTTTGTTGGCTCCGTATAGTTGAGAAGCAGATACCTATAAACATGTATGTCACATTGTCAATTAATGGTAATTTAAGTACACACACACACACACACACACACACACACACACACACACACACACACACACACACATACACACATTTAAATTTCTCTGTTTAAACAAACCGATGGATTAAAATCTGCGTCAAAAAACTGTAGAACGAAATATTGGTAAAAGGTATGAAAAAGTAAATTTCGCCGCCGCTCATCCGGTAAAAATGTACGTGTGTCCCTTTGAAAAATTTTATCGTACAGTACACTTCGCGGTGGATAATTTTCTGTAAAAGATATTTTTCATGTTACCACGAGGCGTATTTCGTTCTGACGACTAAAACTGGCGGATAAAATACTCACGTAGCGGCGCACATTGCAATGGACGAGCAGGAGGTAGAATTCTCGTGTCCGTCATGATTTTTCCATTTAATCTTTCACTATAGTTGTTGATGGTCGAGTAAGTCATTAACGTACTTAATCTCTTCATTTTATTTTGGTAGACTAAAAACGAAAATTTATCATACAACACAACTACTACATTTCGTCGGCACATGTAAATTATGACCCATCGATTGTTCGACTTACAAGTGAAAGTATTTTCCTGCAGCTTTTGCAGGTCCGAAGCAAACGGCCAAATCGACCATCCCGTTACTTTGTCGGGGATTTCGTTTACGTCGTCCGCAGATATGGATAAAAGTCTGTCTATCACGCGCTTCAACCATGATATGCACGCTGGTTGTTTCTCCGTACCTATACCCAAAACGTTTTTTTCGACGTCTTAATTTTAAAGTACACGATTATATATGAAAAAAAAAAACGCTTTACTCTCTGTGCAGTTTTCGCCGGAATAACCTCGTGAGCAATCGCACGCATAACCGTCTTCCGTGCGCACCAACAATCCACCGTTTTCACATCGGATCGTGTTGTCTACTTCACATCTTAGGTCGTCTAAATTGATTGATACTTCTTGATCGTCTGTAATGTGCGTTTACACGGAAATACGATTATTCGATCGAAGAATGCTCAGTACAATATATTTATTTTAGCTCTTGTAAACCGTGTAACTCTTTATTGTAAACTATTCATTTCTGGCAACTATGTAAATAATTGGGAGACGGAGTGGCCGAGTGGAACCAGGCATCACTGCTGACGCACACTGTCGCCGGTTACCCTAACCTCGGTCACGGGCGGCTCTCTCTCTCTCTGGGCAGGCGACTGTCTAGAGAGAGCGGCCGCCATCTCCCCTGTGCAGAAGGCAACGGGAAACCACTGCACAGTACAACCCCTTCCCTAGTAACACCTTCTTCTAGGTGCAAACCAACCCTCGGGTTGATGACCCTTAGAGATGTAAATAATTATACTCACCATGGTGTGTGCGCCTGAAGACGAAGTAAAACACGATCGAAATCCATACTACGGAGAAAACGAGTTCCGAGTTCCTAGAAACTATAACGAAAGAGTACAATTATATTCAAAGTCGGGCTGTTATCGATTTCGTATAATAATGAAACGCAGAATGACAGTACAGCAGCGAGGCAGGTTTTCGAAGATTCGAGTATGTATGATAATTATAACATGTCACCATATAGAAGACATTTTGTTTGTTATCGCGACGCGAACAAATTATAAGTTTTTGTGGGCTATACCGGTCACAGTTTAGGAGAAATAGTCAAAAAACTACTATGTTGATGTTACTTACTTGAATATATAACTGCCTTTATGTTCATTTCAACGATGGAAAATATTCAATGAAGATCAAACAATATATTTTATCGATAAATAGTTTATTAACAAAAAGTTATGGAAAATCGCATAGAAATACTTTTTCATTTTTATAATTAATCAAACAAATTACAAACTAACTCGTAAACAATGGTAACTAATAGTAATATATTTAAAATCAATAAGTATTTTAGAAAAACGAATAATCGTTATATTTATGATTTGGCCAGTGACTAAAACTACTAAAACTACTTTATTACAAGTACCTATTATATTTTTCTATTGTTTTTTTCCTTCCACTAATAAAAAAAAAAAATGTTGGGGGAGAAGAACCATTTTATTATTTTATTATTATGTTATATAAAGTCATTTCCTATACTAATATTTTAAAGAGGAAAGATTTGATAGTTGTATTGAATAGGCTTCGAAACTACTGAACCGATTTAAATGAAATTTGGTACATGTATAGTTTAGACACTGCGAAAAAACATAGGCTACTTTTTAATACTAAAACAAGGCTGTAAGGGGCTGAAATAGGGGATGGTGTATATTATAACGCCGTACCCGTCGGTCGCCCTCAACGTCGGTGTCGGCGGTGAAATAGAAGGGGAAGTCTGGGTGGCCGCTGCCTTGGTACCACGAAATGTTATAATATAATGAATTATCAAACGATAAAATGCGCACCGACACACATACAAATTTTAACTAACGTGAATCTCTCCGTTGTCTTGCCGCGGCGCCTGTGTATTCTTACCTGGATACACGCTAACGAACGAAATAATAGAAATTATATCGTACGAATTTCCAACGAACGTTGGTGTTGGTTGGGTCAATGTCAAGAAATTAAGACCGCGGCTGACTCGCGCGTTCGGCTCCAGTGTTGGGCGCAATCGATTGATGTATGATTAAATTACATAATCGATTACGATTACATTGTTAAACTACATAAGTTATAAATCGTTTAATCATTTTTCAAAATATTCAGTAATCATGATTACATTTTTGTAATCGTTAATCACTATCGCAAAATGTATCGCATAACTACAATGACTGGTCGATAAATTGTACTTATATTTTTATCTGATAATTTTCAAAGGTTTCTTTATCTAAATTTATCTTTAAATCTACAGTAAAATATCGTTTGTGTTGAGTTGGTTTGGAACATTACCGGTTTCATTTCGTTGTTTTTCGTCCTAATAATTTACTACAAACTACAAAGAGTGACAGCGAAGGAACTTCAACTTCTGTACCACAAAATAATAAAAATTCATCATCTCCAGATTCTCCACCGCCACTTTGACGATCAATTGATGGTAATTTTTTTTAAATTTTTACCTGAAAAATCATGCACATCTGAAAGTAAAATGGTGGTTCAATGCGTAAAATGTGAGCCTAAAAAGGTTAGGTGCACTACAATGATCAATAAACTAGCCGAATCTTTTTTTTAAATTTGTATCTTAATATATAGCTGTTTTTCAGTCCAAAATAGTTATTGAAATATCATTGATCATTTAAATTTAGTCATGATTACAAATTAAAAAATTTTGTAATCGTAATCAATATAACGATTACATTATGATTTTAATCATTTAAAATAATTTGTTATTGTGATTATTTGATTACATTAAATTATATAATGATTAATGATTACAAATTTTAATCGTTATCTTTAATCAATAATCAGACTATGATTTTCCCAACACTATGCAGTGGTCGTGTGCGATACCGAATGTTTGTTTGTCGAATTGTATTGCCTAAACGCACGTAGATATGAATAATTGTTCCGAGAAGTTAATCGCACGTACACCAACAACATAATATATACCCAATATTCGAATTAATATATCAACAACACAAATTTATACTGCTAATAACCAATGCAGGTTAACCTTATAGGTATTGTGCGCTCGCAACTGAATTTCTTAACTCTTTAACGCCTTCTGGAGTCCCACCACGTACACTGATTTTAAAAATAGAGACACCTATTATATTAATGAGAAATTTGAGCCCACCCACTTTTTGCAACGGTAAACGACTACAAATCAAAAAGTAGAGAAGTTCATTGGTCGAGTGCATAATCTCAACGGATTGTGGTAATGGAAAAACTGTTTTAATACCAAGAATACCAATTATACCCTCAGATTTGACTATTAAGTTTAAACGTATTCAATTTCCAGTTAAATTAGCACTTAACGTTGCTGGAATTGACCTAAGCGTTCAATGTTTTTCTGGCGGTCAACTACACGTCGCCCTGTCACGTGTGACATCCAAATTTAATTTGTACATTATTGCCCCCGATCCAGAAAAAGTTAATAACGTCGTTAACAGAGAAATTTTTGAAGTCTTTGTATTATCAAAATACTGACATAATTCGTATCTTTTGTTTCATCCATAGTAATACCTACAAAATGTACATACACGAACTCTAATTTTAGGGCTTCGTACATTAAATCTATTAAATAAAAAAAATGTTCAATAAGCATCAATTTTTCTATTGAAACAAGCGGTATAATTTTTTTCCGACATTATGAAGAATCCGCGGTGACGACACTAAATTTATGTGGCTACTTTACCACGGAGACGTGACGAAAAGTGGTCTAAAATAAAAGTAATTATTTAACATCCAGAGAATAAATAGCAAATTTATGTCTGAGAAATCTCGCAATAACGAAGCATCGCCGGGTCTGATGGTTCTATTTATATATAGATTTTTTTTAACCGTCGCACAAACACTTTTGTGTTTACGCACTCGAAAAACGTTTTATTAAATTTTTATAATAAACGCTCGCAACTTGCACACTAATCGTGACACTCTAAATCCAATCATAACTCGTAAACAGTTAAGAAAATAAATTAATACAATTTACGATATGAGATTTGATTATTTTGCTATCATGGGTACTGCTGAAAGAACGTACGATATACAACACTCTAGGGGACCCGATAGATTTTTATACCGCATGATACTATAGCCATATCACACGTATCGTGAGTTTTCTTATGGGTATGGATAATAATCGCTACTATAAAAAACTGGCGAGAGGAAGAGGGCATAAAAAAAATGCGTACCCGGGGCAGCAAAATTCTAAACACGCCACCCGTCTACGTACAGATATTCACAATACGATTATCTGGCCTCGCGCGCTAAAGACTCGTCCGTTGTACCAGTTTTCGGCCCGATGACGCAAGCACCCGCCGGTCCCCGAATGCACGTTATCCAGCCTCTTTCGCGGGCAAACTCGTTGCTATAAACAGGGTTATGGTATGCGTATGGATTTACGAAGTCGTTTTTATTTTTTTATTTTTACGAAATCCAATCTCGTCCGGCCGTATCGAAATCGACATACCGTAATAACGGTCGTGCGCCGCCGGACGACGACGGTCGTCGTGTTTTGTTTCCCGGTTTATTTGATTTAGTTCACGAGACGGAACGTCCGACCGGGCGGAGGGGGGAGAGGGGGGCTACGTCGTCGGTAATATCGCTCGGTTTTTTCCACTCCGATCGGACGAAATATTATTATGTAAAAACGGTACACGGTTTCCGAGTTGGTACTTAGTTAAAATTTCCAAAACGGCTTCGATATATTACTCTCCGTGTCGATTCGTACTGATGGTGCGTCGAATAACCAAATACCGCGAGAGAAAATCTCGTCCAGAAATCCAATGTAACGGTCGAGAAAAATACGTTGATAACCTCTATAACGATAATTAAAACCGATGAGCACAGCAGATAACAAAACAAATTATACAATTTTTCAGCCGCTCGAATACAGTGAGATGTGAAATATTATTTTAAGATTTCAATGTTCAAAAATATAATACAAGAAAATTAGTTAGCTTTTTGAGTTTTTTTTTTGTTTTATATTTATTTTCTATTTACTTAATTACAGCAAGGCGATAAAAATTATATTATATGGGAGCTCTTTGAGTAAAGATGTAAAATATTTGAGGACATCATTGATATATTTTATTTTATCACATTCAAAGAAAATACGTGCTTAAATGAATATACATATTACCGTTTAATCAAAATAAAAGAACTACCTGCTATTCCATCAATAGCTGAACTCATTTCCTTTAATAGGGTAATATACGTATATTTATATATATATATATATAAAATATATACGTTCAAAACTTACCGTGTGTAATAAAAGATTTATCACCGATAAAAATGGATATCGATTAGCTCCTAAAAGTTGTATTAAAAAAAAAAAGAGAAAAAAGCAAGTGCTTTATTAAATAATTTTCTTTTCGAAACGGGTGGAAAGGTACGTTCTGTTTGCTCTTATAACTTATCTACGTATGTCATGCGAAACAAATTATTGTTTTTTCATGTAGTGACAGTTGGTTGAATAAGTTCAGTTTATTTAGTGGTGGTAAAAATATAACCAAGGACATTACAATTTCAAAGTTTCCGTCTCAGCGATATTTATCACGAAACTCAGGGTGCTGTATGGTTATCCGAATAACTTTGACGTAATGGAAAAAAACAAGGTTTTATCCAAACTGAAAAAAACTTTTCATCCCTACACACGTATGTTAGTGTTTTTTTTTTCATTATTATTATTTTTTTTTGTAAATTCAGCAATTCGGTTAAAATCTATCACAAAATATCTATCGAAATCAAAAGTACCTATGACCTCTGTGACAATTTTCAATTCAATCTTTGTCCAATAACAATAATGTGCGTTGACGAGTAGTTGGATGATGGACTGGAATTTCTCACCGATTGACGACACGTGTACAGCCTGTTCTATTTTAAATTCTACATTAATTTTTATTTATTATTATTTTTTTTTTTTTATTGATTTCGCTTTATATATTTAAATTATTTCCATACTTATTGAACCAACGGTTTACATCTAAAGAGATATAAACATTACAAGTTTAGAGTATCGGAAAGAAGGATCAGCGATACACGGTAAAAATAACCACTTTACTCGTATTCAAATTTAACATCTTTATTCAATTTTTCTTAATTTAAAATTACCTATATAAACTAGAACCCTTTTCAAAAAATGTTAAATTCACAGATTTTTTTTTTCTTTAAAAATTGTCGGATGTTTATTTTTAAATTTAAATACCTGACTTGGAAAATTATCAGAGTAACGAGTTGAATAAGATATTCTGTGAAATATAGTCTAAACTAGGAGACGAACATACTGTTTCCAATGAATTTTATTTCAGCTAATGTTTGGCTTCCACTTCAAACTTCATTATCTTTTTAAATTCTGAGTGAAGCGAAGGATATAATGGTTTCACAATGGTATTTATTTATTTTTTTATTTTTTTTATCAGGAGACACATTTTATCTAACTTAAATTTTTTCAAGAGTTAAATTCAGCAACTCTATTTATAAGAAATTCGACGTAGATTGTATTTTCAGGGTTTATTAAGCTCTCATCTCCATACATTTTCCAGATGAGTGGAAAAACAGCCTAAAATGGACCGAAAACACCAAAATTAGCCGTAAACGACACTTTCATTGAATATAAATAATAAAATAAAATATAAATAAATATATAAATAAAAATATAGAAATGTAAAAATCTCAATCAAAATATTACAACAATATTGTACATATAAAAGACTGAAAAAAAATTAGTAAAAATTGCATTTAATTTTACAACTTCCCATACATTTTAATTTAATTTTTATAATTATTAGAACATACACATTTTAAAAAGCTTAAGGAATCTATGTTTCGATTTTTATATTGTACAATTTACAACATAATCAAAGTATAAAACCCATTGAGCGAAAACTGTTCATGCTAATTCGTACACCGATCGTGTACTTCGTCTTATCTTACGGTTATGATCGTTTTGGTTAATGGCTGTAAACTTTTGTCTGATAACAATTAAAATATTATTATTTTCCCTCCTGCTTACGCGGGCCATACTAATACCATTATTATACTTTAGTATATTAGATTATCGGCTGTAAGTACTTAACGGAAATTAGGTTTTCGGATACAAGATATTTTCCGCCCACAGACGTTATCCACGTTATTTTTAAACAAATCGACTCGTCTAACATAAGAAAATAAAAGGAACAGGTTTAATTTCAAAACATTAACCAAGCTCATGAGCCTTTTTTTACAATCTTAAAATGGTTTCTAAGTTTGAATTATGATACATGTACAGAGTGTTCGACCAAAGTGTACACGATGCGAAGGCACTATATTTATTTACGAGATACTGAATATTCATTTCTAGTATTGTTTCGAATCGCACATGAAAGAAAAATTCGAACACATTCATAATATTCAGGGTTGAATTGGATCATACCAACACTCGTGGAACACCCTGTATATTTGATATAAAATGCACGTCACCGTGTCGACTATGACAGTAGACTTTTATTTTAAAACGCTGTGCATATTTTTCGCATTTGATCATCATTCACACGTACACAATTTACTTTCACGGTTAAAAACAAATGTGCCTATGTCCTACGTGACAGTTTTCACCTAAGGTACACATGAACGTGTTACAAGTGTAAAATGTGCAGGCGTACTTTTCTGTAAATTTGTGCTTAACGTCTTTTTTCTTTTTTTATTCGTACAATCTTCCCGTTGACTTTATACAAATCTCCGTCGCCGCCGACTGAGCGATAAATCCACTCACACGTGATCGGCGGTGACGTCTTTAAACGCAAATCATAGGTTATAACTCGAAAATACGTAATTTACCATAATATTCGTGGTTTTCAGCGTCGCGTATACTACACCTGGTGGATGCCAGTGAGAATTATTTTACAACCAGGTGCACCGTGTGTTCGGTCGAACCGACGATATCGATAAGTCGGAGTAACTCACTGTGTTACTAAAGCCGCAGCGACACCTACGTTTGCTGAACAACTTGAACGGAGAGTCGGATAGGGTCGAAAACAATGGATTTCCTGTAGAAAAAATTTTATTTTCTCGACGGTCGAGGGTCGTACGGTCGAGAATGAAAAAAAATCCGTGTGTACGGTTTTATTAAGCTGATACCTCGATATTTTTTAATTTTTTTATTTTTTTTTTTTAAGTGCCGAAAAACTGGAATTTCTATTGTTTTAACTCCATTTTTTCAAATGAATGAAAATGGCGCGATAAAAAGTGAATGTTCGAGAATATAATGTTTTCCCTTTTTTTGAAGTATAGGTAATGTAGGTAAATGGAGAGGGTATTTTAAATCCGCGTCGATGAACCTACTTTTTTTCCACAAAGTAAGGACTTTTTCCAGTCGATAATCATCACTATCGTGTGACATGCTCGAATAGACTATTTTACTATTATTATTATTCCTCATCGCTATCCTTTATTGTCTAAAAAATACACGTACGTGTCGATCAATTTATCCGGTTTACATTTGCCATAAAGGATACTATGAGTCTCTAAATTAAAAAAAAAAAATCTAATTTTTTACCATGTACGAAGAAAGCATTGTCAAATCACATTCATACATCTGTAGAAATGTAAAAAATTATGTACTCGTTATTTATTTCCGTAACCCGAATCTTTAAAGTGATATTAAATGACGTTATTTTATAACACCACGAAACCGACTGAACTCGAACGAAAATCTGATTTTCGTGAACAATAATTATTACACTGTGGGAGCCGTTGATATTAGTGTTGTACAACAACGGACCACGATTTGAATTGTTCAGATTTTCTTTTCAGACATTTTTTTTTGAATACAATGTGAGCTATTGTCCCGAAGAGTGACTAGAAAAGTTTTCTGGAAAGCGATTTCTGAAAATCGATCGATCCCAAAACAAAAAGCAACAAAGTTTCGGTACACTCCACAATGTTATACTCTTAAGTTACGTCATAATTGTTTATTAACTTTAACGTCAGCAAACTATTTTTCGACCTCAGTTTGTGTTCTCCAATATGTTTACGGTTAAACGCGAATCGAAAGCATTATTTTATGCTTGTTTTCGGATTAGTTGGACGATGCGCGCACGGTATAGCGATACACTATATTCAACAGTATTCCGCCACGTCCAGTCGCTTTTTCCCCGCATTCCGGCTCGCTCTCGCGGTCGATATCGATTTCGTATATTGTAAAATCCACCAGCCGTTATGAAAACGGCACGGGTTTCGTCCGTGTTTGTCACCAAAGCGTTTCGTGTTTATCATTCCGCCGCACGGCGACACGTATAATGATAATTTCACCTGCCACGTCTGTATAATGTAATAACAGCTAACGCCGAACACAACGTATAATAATATGTCCTGCAGGATCACAGTAATTACGGTCGGCGTGAACAGCATCAATATTGGCCAAGCTACGACGCAGTACGTGCGTGCGTACGAGTGTGTGTGTGTGTGTGTGTGTGTGTGTGTGTGTGTGTGTGTGTGTGTGTGTGTGTGTGGGTGGGTGTGTGGTGTGTGTGTGTGTTTGGGTGTGGGTTTGGGTGTGTGTGTGGGTGTGTGTGTTTGTGTGTACACTAGACCTGACTGTTTACACTCAAAAGGACCGGTCGTAGCCGGATTTGCGCGACGGGTAAAAGCACCGGTGGACCTGTTTGTGATGGGGTTGATGATTGGATTTAAACGCGCAATGCCGATAAACTTTGATCGCAACAACAAGTTGAAATAAACGCTCGTGTAAACCGAGTCGATAAAGAGAATTATTATTATTATCGTCGTTATTTTACTATTTACTACATAATATATTATCACGAATCCCAGAGTCATGTATATTGAAAAACAGTCGTAAGAAAGGCGTTCGTACCAAAACCACTACCGCTTTTCGAATTTGTCATATGAGTATATGATTTGCGTGGTTATTACACGCAACGTAATGTACCATTTTTGAGTGCACTTTTGAACTAAGTATAAAACACAACAAAGTGGGAATCTTTTGCTCTTTGAACGTTTTTATCTAATGCTATTTCACTATTCTGAAATTAAGGCCTACAAATTTAATAGCATTTTACCAATGTGTTTCACTAACTATTTCGAAGTAATTCCAAAAGTTGATGGTCCAAAACTAATGTTTTATACACGTTTAAAATTGAAATTTTAACAAAAGTAATTTGTTGCAAGTAAAATAGCGATTTTTTTATCTTTTTAGAAATTAGCAATCAAATTAATCCAATAAAAAATGACAATTTTCAGTTCACTTACGGTACGTTTTCGTATTTAGTAATATAATAATTCATCATAGGGTTTAGTATTATCTAAATATGAATTTTTAGTAGGTTATAATAATATTATGAATTGAGCTTTCCTTAGAATTATTTTCCGAAACCAATTATTACTCATTGGTTTCAAGTTTAAAATAATAATATACACATTATTTTCACTCGAATGATTCAATCGTATACAAAGCTTACTCCAGGGACTGTGAATCAATTAGACCAGAACCACGGTTTTCTCGGAGGATCTAAGAGACACAGAAAGAGTTTATCTTACAGGATTTTTTAAATTATTTTTTCTCGAAAATAAAACTAGTCTATGGATTCAAAACATGCTGAAGTGCTTTTGATTTTCACACAAAAGCGAAGCTACGCATACAACGTTACAGTGGTAAAAACGATACATTTTGATCAAAGATTATTTCCACCATGTCTGTAAAAGCAAAACGTCCGGCTCAGAACGTCATAACGAAAACGATTCTAAAGTGCAATATCGTTTTTGGCATTACCTTTTTTTTTTTCATTATTATTATTATTATTATTATCATTATAATATTATTCCTTTGAATTGTGGCGTTGTTTTTTTATTTTTTTTATAACGGCAAAACGAGTGACTGTTCTCTTTTGTAGTCGTGACGAGCACTCGTTTTGACTGTTTGTGTACACCGCCTCGCAGTTTACCGCGACGTTTCCCGCCGGCTAATTCGATCGGAATAAACAAACAGTGACGCACGGCCTAAAATACTGTGTCCCCCGACACAAAAAACACTTTGACTCCGTAAAATTAAATCGTGTCCCCTGAATGACGTGAATATGTGTCCCTAGTTTTATCAAATGTTTTTAATTTTGATCGCAGAAATATCAAACATTTCGGAATTTCAACACAATTGTAGAATCATTTTTTTATCTCGATATTAATCGAGAATTAGTGTATTTCATTTCATATTGTTTCGTATCACGTTTACTCGAATATTTTGATCTATAAACTATGTTTATTTTTTGTATTTTTATTCGAAACGTCATGTTTAAATAATATAAATTTATAAGGTGAGTGGTTATATAAATGGGAGGGGGATTTTTGGCACTTCTATCTCCAGAGGTTTTAATTTTTTTTTACTATAGAAATTAGTCAAAGATAACAATAGCATTCAAAAGTGTGTTTTCGTAAATCAGATGTGGTGTAACTCTGCAATGACGGGCCTTCAAGTGAAGTGTGCGATTTCGTACCCCCGATCACACGTGGAGTAAAACGTGAAGGTGCGTGGAGCTCAAAAACGATGAACTAAAACGCGGTGACTAATCAATTGGATTAAAGTCTGTATCGACGACTCCAACACCTGACCTCGGTACGTGATCGCCACAAGAGTCCGCCGGACGCACGAGCGCAACACTTGTGTTCGGAGGGTGGGCGGGGAAAACGGTTGATTTTTTCAGAAATTGTTTTCCCCGAACCGTTCAAATTTTTCGTAAGATATTTTTCACACTGTGTACACCTGCGTACTCTTTGCATTCGAGAAATCCCATTTTTCACGACTAGACGTTTATTCGAACGATTCAATCCTACTACGAAATTAAAATTCAACGAGCATTTTTTTTTTTTAAATTTTATCCGATAAATTACGTCTTGAATTGTAATTTCTGTTTATAAGTGGTATTGTTTCGTTTTCGAGCGTTCCACCGCCAACGTTTTAAATGGACCAGAATGTTGTCCGGATAAAAATCCCAACGTAAAACGTTCAATTTTCGTTTCTATTTTACACGTAATTTGCTACTCGACAATCGTTTATTTTTTATTACGATCTACATAATGTACAAAATAATTTATGATACGTACAGTGTAAATTTTAACAACGTTTTAATAATGCAACTGCACAAACTATACACATTGTAGGTTCGGGGGAATTTTCCGGTCTTATCCCGCAAATGTGTACCTGGTAGCGTTGCGGATACGCGTTTTATACTCAGCAGACACTCGAGCTCATTTGCCCATGTCAAAAACACCTCACGACGATCGATGGCAGCTGGAGCAACGTTTAAAAGCGTAACCGTCGGAAACCTTTTGCGCGTTTCAAAGCCGTGATTTCCGAAAAAAGGCCATTGTCTTCGAGTTCCCGTTTCGTCGACGAGATCAAACAGACAGAACGCGTAATCATTTCTAGCAAACACGACATCCCCTATAATAAAATACCGCCATTTAAATTGTCAAACAACATGTATTACGTTTTATTAACGAAATCAATGTCTAGCCAACACGGTTGAGCAAAAAGAATGTGTACATTTCTATTACGCTAATTACGCCGGCATTCGATCTCGAAAATAATATCGTGCTCCACTGTGAAAAAAAAAATGACAAAATAATAATAACAAAAGAAAAATATTATCTTACAAGAAGATATACGCGCAGGCATCACGCGCAACACCATATAAAATACGCGGTAAAATAATATAAAAACCGAAGACTTCTCTTAATCGTCACAACTCTAAAGGCTAAGCCGACACTTAACTAATCGAACACTACTGTAGCGATTGTGTGTGGCTATCATTGTGACGATGTTAATCACTTGTGATCCATATACCATTCCTTTCGGGGGTGGTGTTTTTTTTTTAATTACACCTGCAGTGATAAGTTGTACATTTAACATTCGTTAAAAAATTAAAAATACACGAGTTATCATAAAAAAAAAATATAATTGAAATGGGAATTTTTTTTTCTCTAGCATATGGCGTCGTTTTTGGTGAAAACATACATAATAATTACCTAATTAAAATTCTTAAATAAAATATATGATAAAAGTCAAAAAATGGGAATAAATGTTTATTAGTCTTAAATATCGATTGTTATCAGTTAATATACCTAACGGTCAAACGAATCGAGAACCACGGATCGTAAGATTAACATGGAAATTTAACAACGCATCAACATTAAAAAGAAAATACTATTATATCGTATTTTAGTCTTTTTTTTTTTTACAGGCAAACATATTCAAATTAAACAATTACATACCGGAGTTTCTGTAAAATAATTAGTAGAAAATGTTTGATGAAAACACACTAATTCATGAAACCTCGTCATTGTTAAACAACTAATGATACATTCCAATTAACTCGACTTACAAGTCGAAACTATTAACTGCGTTGTGAAGTAAACACAAAACCGTTATTTTAATTTATTCACTTCTCCGAATCATCTCGCTTCGACCGTATCATCGGTGGGGTTTATACGTCCCATAAATACACGGTCAAAGTTTGACGTTGGATTTAATCCGATGAAGCTTATAACAAACAACTCTTTCCATAAGACAGCAATATCGATTGATACGAATAATGCCGGTGTCTTCTGAATAAAAAAACGCGTTTAACGGAAAGCGATTCGAAAATAAAAAAGGAAGTACAATAGTCGTAACATTCTAGATAGAATATTTTATTAAGAACAATAATATCAGAAGCAATGGCAGTGGAGCGTTTTCATTTTCATGACCACAAAACGATATAAAACGCTCTGTATAATACTGACAAACTGTGTAATTTAAAAATATTTTTAATATTTTTTACCGCCTAGTTTCAAGGGAGATTTTATGAAATGTGTCAAGTCAAATGGAAGTCAATACGAATAGCTCAACATTATTTGAACATTTTAATGATTATTTGTTCGATACAAGTATAGGTAAATTATTTACTTAGTATATTACGAATACCGTTACCTAGTCTGATGATGTACTGTTTCCGTTTATTATGGAAAAACACGTACATACGTTCATAATAAAAAAAAAACATATTATTTAAAACGAACGTGTTTCGCAACACGGGGACGTTGTGGTCCCTTGATAATGTAGACGGGTGCAGAAGTGATTTAAAAAAAAAAATAAATAAAAAATAAGGTGCATCGTTTGTTTAGTCGAGAATCGGAAAAAGGACTGCTTAAAAAACGAAAAAACGGCAATGGCGACAAAAACGTTGGCTCAAAACAAGCGTCATGACGACCGCGCGAAAACGTCGACGGCCAGGCGAAACAAAAAACTCGTCGTCATTCCTATTTCATACGACCGTCAGTTAACGTCTTGTGGAGCAATAAAAAGAACATCGAGGTTCCCGGGTTTGGGGCTTTCGCCTTACGATCGCAAGGTCCGCCTATTAGCGCTAGGCGCTACTCGCGGGCCGCGGACGTACACGAGCGACGCCGGGCATGCCGGTCGATCGGTCGCGGGTCGTCTAAAGACCACCAGCACCGGCCGAAGCCGTGCCTTTTTCGAGGGCGGAGAAGCCGAAGCCTCTTTGGGACCGCGCCTCCAACTAGGTGCAGTTGTTCGGGGTCCACTATCGTCACGCTTGTCCCGACAGCCACCACGTTTCAGCCGAAGTAGGCACCTCAACCTCGAGGGGCACCGCTTCCCGGACGGCGAGCCGGACGGGCGTGCGGTGGGGCTCCCCTCTCCCGTGGTACCGACTAGGTTTTTAGTTGACGTCGGTGGGTCAACCCGGGGCGAACCCCTCCCACTATTTTGGCTTCTCGGGCCGGCTAGTGGTGGGCCTGAAATAAAAAGAACAATACATATATATATTCGTTTGAATTTATTTATAAATTGTAATATAACATTGTTAAACCAACCATGAAGCGGACGTACAGTGACTCCACCATCTCCGGAGACTGTGACGTGCCCACCGACAAGTTGGTGACAGTGACACCCTAGGTGAGTAGTTAACGGCATCCGGCCGTATGGGCGTTCATTAGGGCGGGAAGAGGAGGGACGTGTCCCACTGGCTTTTCCGATCCTATTGGAAAAACTATGTAATAAACGGGCATCCAATCCAGGGTGACAATCGCCATAATTTAAATTTGATTAGTAACTTATCATAGTTGTGGACAGGGTTAAGATCAATAATTATGTTATGACCATCATAACTTAAACAGCCCAAAACTGTAGCGGCCCATCGAATTTTATTCGGGCACTTGCCTAGGCTATTCGGCTCGAGGTGATTTTAAAGATAGAGTTGTAGATCATTATCACTTGTAAATAATCAACATAAGTTTTGTCTTATCAAGAGTGATAAGAGTTCACATAATACGTTTTAACCAAACAAAACTATACTATACAACAGAAAAAAATACAAATAACATCAACTTTACAGAGTGTGTTATAGCAGAGTTTTCTAAAAACAAAATAAACTTCGAATTCATATTTGATGATTAATAAGAACGATTGATGTATTTCATTTTTATTGATTTATCTTTTTTATTCATAAAACTAGGTATACAACTAAGAATTAAGTAAAATATACAGTAAAATGTTTTATTTCACACCTATTGAAAATTGTTGTTTCCCCTTAGATTTTCATAGATGTGGCCCGTAGTCGCCCATCGTCGTTGCGGCATCAACGAGAAACAGCCTGGTGTGCTGGATGCACGAACGGTCGCACACTTGGCTGTACGCGGACGTAGTCGGACAACCGTTCGAATCGTATTGCAATGGAAATAGAACTTTGATAAAATCTTGATTTTTTTTAAATTTTTCTCTGATAAAGTATTTAATATATTATGAAAAAAACTTTTATAAACTTTATATGACTTTATGCACTACTTTAACAATAAAGCGAAACGTCCTGAGAGACGTTTGCCAGGAGAAAACAGGACACAAAACTGAAATCAAGGAAAAACTTGCATAAAACTGGACGTATGGTCACCCTTAGTATGGACATACTCATAAAATTGAGAAACAATATTGCAAAAATTTCTAAAATATTAACAGACTTTCTAAAATGTGAATCGATTATGGTGATTTTAGGTGGTTCTAAATAATAATTTAAAGTCACTAGTTCCTTTTCTACAAAAATATATATGTATATTATGGTAAAATTACGAATACCGGTGAATCAAATCATTCAGGGTTTGACCACACTATTTTGTTTATCCTAGGTTTTACCAAGAGCAGTTGGTGAAACCTAGGATTTACCGGTAAATCCTAAGATTCACCGGTATTCATACTTTTACCGTAACATCTATATTGCACTGGTTGTACTCAATTTCGTAGCAATTTTCCGAAAATTTGGTAAACTATTGAAAATTTCAAAAAGACCTATTAAGTGTATCGAGAATATGAAATGTTTCATACATAAAAAGGCTGAATTTATCTTTTGAACCAATAATGTTACCCTAAAAATAAAATAAAATAATTAATTAATATCGAGATAAAAAAATGATTCTACAATTGTGTTGAAATTCCGAAATGTTTGATATTTCTACGATCAAAATTAAAAACACTTTATAAAACTCGGGACACATATTCACGTCATTCAGAGGACACCATTTAATTTTACGGAGCCAAAGTGTTTGTGTGTCGGGGGACACAGTATTTTAGGCCGTGCGTCACTGTTTATTTATTCCGATCGAATTAGCCGGCGGGAAACGTCGTAGTTAACTGCGAGGTGGTGTATACCAACAGTCAAAACGAGTGCTCGTCACGACTACAAAAGAGAACAGAGTTACTCGTTTTTCCGTTGTAAAAAAAAAAAAAAAAGAAAATCAACGCCACAATCATATCTCAATTATATTAAATTATAATATCTAATATAATAATGATAATAATAATAATAATGAAAAAAAAGGTAATGCCAAAAACGATATTGCACTTTAGAATCGTTTTCGTTATGACGTTCTGAGCCGGACGTTTTGCTTTTACAGACAAGGTGGAAATAATCTATAAGAGTACGTACGTAAAACTCATAAAAGTGAATACATGTGCAGTGTCATCCGTTAAACTATCTCGCGTGAATCACTGCAATACGACAACGAGGCCGACGGCCAGGGTTGTTTACTTACTATCTTTTTTTTTCAATATCCTTCTTGAAAAAATTATATGTAATTTTTTTAATTTTTAATTTTTAATTTTTTCGACTTTGACTCGTTGTGACTCAACCGTATACGTAAACATTACTTTAATGCTATAAAATGTATGCATGATAACACTTATACATTTGGCAAGTGTATAGTATAACACAGAAAATGGTAAATTAGAATTAGAATGGGTAGTCGGAGAAACTACAAAAACCACGACCGCTGTTATAATGAATAAATGTAATAAACACGTCATGTTAATTTTAAAACGCAGGTACGGTTATTCTACCTTATGTATAGTCGAAACAAATGTAATATGAATGCGATGAATAGTCTTTTCAAAGCATGAGTTTTCATGATAAGATTTTTGTTCGATGTCTACAAGAAATCGTCATGTGTGTGTGTGTGTGTGTGTGTGTGTGTGTGTGTGTGTGTGAGTATGCTGAAGTCAAACGAATTATACAGGCACAATAAATCTATGATATATCACACAAATGGCATTTTCGCATATTTTACTGTCTGAACTCCGGTTTCAATATAGCACGGTTTACAAAAAACCGATTTTTATCATTTGTTCAATGTTTAGGTCGTTTTTCCGTACACTGGGAAAAACTGTCGAAAATTGAGACAAATTACTTCTTTAAAGTACCAAATACACGTTATTTCTGATCTATAAAGATATTGGACGACATTTTTGGACTATTATTACTACCCAAATAAGTGTTTGAAAATAAAAAAATCACATCAAAAAGTGTAAACATAATATTTACATAATTCATTCGGAGCACAAAAACCAAAATTTACCGAATATTACGGCTTTGATGTAAGTTATTACGCTACCGATACACAAACCCACGCAAATCATATACTCATACGACAAAATCGAAAAGCGGTAGTGGGTTTGGTACGAACGCCTTTCTTACGACTGTTTTTTAATGTAATTGACTCTGGGATTCGTGATATTATATGTAGTAAATATTAAAATAACGACGATAATAATAATAATAATAATAATAATAATTCTCATTATCGACTGGGTTTACACGAGCGTTTATTTCAACTTGTTGTTGCGATCAAAGTTTATCGGCATTGCGCGTTTAAATCCAATCATCAACCCCATCACAAACAGGTCCGCCGGTGCTTTTACCCGTCATGCAAATCCGGCTACGACCGGTCCTTGTGAGTGTAAACAGTCAGGTCTAGTGTACACACAAACACACACACCCACACCCACACACACACACACACACACACACTCGTTTGCGCGCACGCGTGCGCACGTAAAATTAGCTCGATATTAAGTGTATTTTATTTCATATTGTTTCGTATTACGTTTACTCAAATATTTTGAGCTATAACCTATGTTTATTTTTTGAATTTTTATTCGAAACGTCATGTTTAAATAATATAAATTTGTAAGGTGAGTGGTTATAAAAGTGGAAGGGGATTTTTGGCACTTCTATCTCCAGAGGTTTTAATTTTTTTTTACTATAGAAATTTGTCAAAGATAACAATAGCATTCACAAGTGTGCCTTCGTAAATCAGATGTGGTGTAACTCTGCAATGATGGACCTTCAAGTGAAGTTTGCGATTTCGTACCCCCCATCACACGTGGAGTAAAACATGAAGGTGCGTGGAGCTCAAAAACGACGAACTAAAACGCGGTGACTTATCAATCGGATTAAAGTCTGTATCGACGATTCCAACAACTGACCTTCTGACTGATTTCCGAAAAATACATCAGACCGTTGTCTTCGAGTCCCCGTTTCGTCGACGAGATCAAACAGACAGAACGCGTAATCATTTCTAGCAAATACGACATCCCCTATAATAAAATACCGTCATTTAAATTGTCAAACAACATATCTTACGTTCTATTAACGAAATCAATGTCTGGCCAACACGGTTGAGCAAAAAGAATGTGTAAATTTCTGTTACGCTAATTATGCCGACATTCGACCTCGAAAGGGCTAAGCCGATACTCAACTAATCGAACGCGACTGCAGCGATTGTGCTTGGCTATCATTGTGACGAAGTGAAGCACTTGTGAACCATAAACAATTCTTTTCGGGGGTGGTGTTTTTTTTTTTTTTTAATTACACCTGCAATGATAAGTTGTAGTCCCTTGATAATGTAGACGGGTGCAGTAAAAAAAAAAAAAAAAAAAAAAAAAAAAAGGCGCGTCGTTAGTTTAGTCGAGAATCGGAAAAAGGACGGCTTAAAAAACGAAAAAACGGCAATGGCGACAATTGCGTTGGCTCAAAACAAGCATCACGGCAACCGCGCGAAAACGTCGACGGCCGGGCGAAACAAAAAAACTCATCGTCATAACCATTTCATACGACCGTCAGTTAACGTCTTGCGGAGCAATAAACAGAATAATATAATATATTCGAATTTATTCATAAATCGTAATATAACATTGTGAAACCAACCATGAAGCGGACGTACAGTGACAGCGACAGCAGCGACAGCAGCGACAGCAGCGACGACAGCGACATCAGCGACGACAGCGACAGCAGCTCCATGAGCGACAGCAGCGACGGCAGCTCCGTGAGCGAGGAAAGCGACGGATGGACGACGAGCTCGGAGACGGAGCGCTATCGGCCGAGGGCGAAGCGCGTGCGCCGTAGCCCGAGCGCGGCCGGTCGGCGGGCCAAGACCGCGAAGAAACGAGCGGCTGACGTCATCAGGGCGTGGCGCGAGCCCGTCGAGCTGCGGTTTTTGTTCGCCGCGCACGACGTCCCGCGGCTCCGGAAAGCCGTGGTCGCGGCCGCGTCCGCCTGGAAGTACGATCCGGGCGACGTGTACGTGTACGTGGGCGAGCTGGACGAGCGCGAGGACGCGGGCGGCGACGCGGTCATGTCCGTGATGGCCCGGATCGACGAGGTAGCGCTGAAGGCGGCGGTCGCGGTCTGGAAGTGTTACGACGGGTTTCCGGCCACGCGCTGGACGATGGACGCGCTGGTGCCGCTCCGCGTGCCCGTCGTGGAGGACCGCATTTGCCGGCTGATCAGGCCGCGCGTGCGCCACGACCGCGAAGTCGTGCAACACGCCCGCCTGCACGGCACGCCCAGGCAGGCGTTGCGGCGCCTCACCAAGCTGGTGCCGCCGTCGCCGTGGAGCGTGAAACGTTGGCACTGAAACCTGTCGCCGCCGAGTTGACCGCAGCTGTTGCGTCCTCGGCCGCCGTCGTGACGGGCCCACCCGAGTTGACCGCGGCTGTTGCGTCCTCGGCCGCCGTCGAGTTGACCGCAGCTGTCGGGTCCTCGGCCGCCATCGCGACTTGCCCACCAAGGACCTGATGACAGTTTGGTTGTTCGCCCGCAGCCTCCGCAGCCTCGTGACGTGCCCACCGACAAGTTGGCGACAGTGACACCATAGGTGAGTAGTTTACGGGATCCGGCCGTATGGGCGTCCATAAGGGCGGGAAGAGGAGGGACGTGTCCCCCTGGCTTTTCCGATCCTATTGGAAAAAATACGTGATAAACGGGCAGCCAATCCAGGGTGACAATCGCCATAATTTAAATTTGATTAGTAACTTATCATAGTCGTGGGCAGGGTTAAGATCAATAATTATGTTATGACCCTCGTGACTTGAACGGCCCAAAACTATAGTGGCCCATCGAATTGTATTCGGATACTCGCCTAGGCTATTCGGCTCGAGGTGATTTTAAAGATAGAGTTGTAGATCATTATTACTTGTGTATGATCAACATACGGTTAGTCTTAAAAAGAGTGATAAGAGTTCATAAAATACGTTTTAACCAAACAAAACTACACTATACAACAGAAAAAAATATAAATAAATTCAACTTTACAGAGTGTGTTAAAGCAGAGTTTTCTAAAAACAAAATAAATTTCGAATTTATCTTTGATGATTAATAAGAACGATTTATTTATTTAGTTTTTATTGATTTATCTTTTTTATTCATAAAACTAGGTATACAACTAAGAATTAAGTAAAATATACAGTAAAATGTTTTATTTCACATTTATTAAAAATTGTTGTTCCCCCTTAGATTTCCATAGATGCGGCCGTAGTCACCCATCTTCGTTGCGGCATCAACGAGAATGAGCCTGGTCTGCTGGATGCACGGACGGACGCACACTTGGCTGTACGCGGACGTAGTCGCACAACCGTTCGAATCGTATTGCAATTGAAATAAAACTTTGATAAAATCTTGTTTTTTTTTTTTAATTTATCTGTGATAAAGTATTTAATTTATTATGAAAAAAACTTTTGTAAACTTTATATGACTTTATGCACTACTTTAACAATAAAGCAAAACGTCCTGAGAGACGTTTGTCAGGAGAAATCAGGACACAAAACTGAAATCAAGGAAAAACTTGTATAAAACTGGACGTATGGTCACCCTAAGTATGGATATACTCATAAAATTGAGTGACAATATTGAAAAAATTTCTAAAATCGTGACTAAGATTTTTTTTATTAGCATTTTAGTAAATTATTATATGATTTTTACATAATTTACTGTTTTTACGTCAATTTTCAATTTAAAATATTAATAGACTTTCTAAAATGTGATTCGATTTTGGTGACTTTAGGTGCTTCTAAATAATAATTTAAAGTCACTAGTTCCTTTTCTACAAATATATATATATATATATATATATATGTTACGGTAAAAGTACGAATACCGGTTAATCCTAGGATTCACCGGTAAATCCAAGGATAAACAAAATAGTGTGGTCAAACTCCAAATGATTTTTGTATTTCGGACTTTTACAAACGAGATTTGGTAAATCTTAGGATAAACAATTAGTGTTAATAAAAGTTCGAAATTTTATTTATTTATTTATTTTTTTTTTTTTACCAATAGCGTGATATTTTTAAGTTTATACATTATTTTGATACAAATTTATATTATTATTATTATTACATATTTAGAGACATTTTCTTCGCACATAGTAAACTGATTCCAAGTGAAAATATTATATTTTAGCGCTAGTGCGATTGACTTTGGGAATTTATATTTCGACTATAATATTAATCAAGATGAATCTAGTAGACCTTGACTGTGTACCTACTTATACAATCAATCATTAATCCACATAAGTATATGACAATCATTTTTCATATCTAATATACTGTCTTGTATACAGAATTTATCTTGCTTATTTTTGGTACATAACTAGTGAAAAATATAATACTTTACTGAATAAAGTCAGAGAATCAAAAGTGGTTTATGTTAAAAAATCAATTCGCTATTGGCAATATTGTTAATATTGGCGGACGAGAAAAACTCATTGCTCCCATAAATGATAGATTCAAAGAAATTCGTTATTGTATGCGCTATAATGTGTTGTTCGAAATTATTTACGAAGCTCATATTGCAACAGGTCATGGAGGCAGAAACCGTATTGTGTATGTTGTTAATAGCAAGTACAAAAATGTTAATATTGAGGCTATAAATGTTTATAATAATAACTAACACTGATTGTTTATCTTAAAATTTACCAAACCTCGTTTGTAAAGGGGCGAACTACAAAAATCATTCAGGGTTTGACCGCACTATTTTGTTTATCATAGGTTTTACCAAGAGCAGTTGGTAAAACCTAGGATTTACCGGTAAATTCTAAGATTCACCGGTATTCGTACTTTTACCGTAACATCTATATTGCACTGGTTGTACTCAATTTCGTAGCAATTTTCCGAAAATTTGGTAAACTATTGAAAATTTCAAAAAGACTTATTAAGTGTATCGAGAAGATGAAATGTTTCATACATAAAAAGGCTGAATGTATCTTTTATACCAATAATGTTACCCTAAAAAGATGAAGACGAAGAAAAATTCACCTTATCTAGCCTAACAAGACGTTATATATGTACGGAAAATATGAACAAACACAGATTATTCTCTATAAATTTGTTCGGTTTATTTTCGCGAGGGTGACTTAAAACTTTACCGTCAAATATGACAAAATAATTACGTAATCAATTTCCATACGACGAATCGTTAATGGTTTTAAACAATGGCGAATCAGCTAGACACACCACTAACACTAATGGATCACTGTTCACCGTAGACCTCATTATTTCAAAAACAAACTTTACGCCGACATCAAAGTGCACGCAAGAACTACCGACATAGTATCAAGCAATTAGACCGACAACAAGCAGCCAATTATAACATAATAGAAACCTCATTATCATGACTAAATTTTGAAATGCAAAAACAATATAATATAAAAATACACAAATTATGAAGCCGTTTCGTTTATGTTTATGGGTAGCTCTTCGACAAATCTCCAATTTTTTTTTTCCTTTTTTCGCATCACAATATTACTCTTTAAGAGTTTTTGTCACAGTCAGTTTGAAAAAAATAAAAACATTTCCACTCATCGCGATCGTGTGCACACTAGCTCTCTTGTCAGTCCATGAAACTAAATGTTCTCGGTCTCGCTTCACATTATTCATCTATCGCTTGCTTGGACATTCTCGTGGTATTTTCCAAAATGTGTCCAATACAACCCTTTTGGTATCGCTATTTTCGATACTTATCATCGACTGACGAGTCAAGTGCAAAACAACCGTGAGAGGAAGGGGAGTTGAGCTGTTTAAAATCTTTATTTCTTTATATTATACAAAGAGCAGTGAATTCAGTTTCATAGTAAAAATATTAACACTTATTCAAGGTACCTAAAACTAAAGTAAACATAATGTACTAACATTACATATGTATATTGATAAAAAAAAATTCTAAAATTTCTAATGAATACCCATTACATTTCATAAAATTTGAACCGAATATCGCAAAATCAATATTATATATTCGGTACTCCTTTCACTTCTCAGATCTCTTTGTTTTTTTTTTTTTTTGTTTTTTTTTTTTTTTATTCCAAACCAGAAAGTTTTTAATGAAAGTAGTTATGTATTGAATCAAAAATAATTCTGGATATTTTGTTTTCAATCGATGGCACATTTTGCTCCATTCCAGTTTTAACAGTTGGCTCCGAGTCAAACGAACGAAAGCAAAACAGCAAATGAAATATCGCGAATGAAAGAATATATTAATATACAATCAATAAAATAAACCTAAACAAATTTGTTTATGAATTTAAATTATCGAAAATAGAATCGAGTGTAAAATAACTAAATGAGGCGAAAGAGACACAGTTTTATGAACTAAGGAAATTAAAATCGTAAATTTAAGCGAATGCTGAAAAATATTATGTTTGCAATAAAAAAATGTCTACGATCCCACTAGAATTTCACAATAATTATGTTATTTTATATTTATTTACATTTATTTGTTTCATAATTATCAGTTCCGTGAACAGAAGCCAAAACGAATAGTCTTTATCGTATTTGTGGTGCAGTCGCGTACGAGTATTACAAAAACGATAATTTGCCTAAAAATTTGATCTGCGTTTGCTGTTTTTGCTCGGTTTATTTTTATATTATGTTCAAGCTTTTTTTTTCGCTCTCCCGACGTCATACCACTGTGGTTCTCGTCCATACGTCGGGGTCGGTCTAATTATTTCTGTATACTAATGCACTCTCTATTCTCCTCGAAGAGATTTCGGATTCGAAGTATGGACCATTAACAACGAACTCCGGTTATATTATCATTAACTCCACACACACACACACTCACGGACGAACGGACACGTAGAATAACACTGGCGTTACGTTAACTAAACGAACATCGGTCGCGTCAGTAAAATAAATCTGAAAATTCTTCACGATCCGACCCTTTACGGACGAAACGTCGTGCACGTGTTCGTTTAATGCCACGGGGAAAGAGCTTGCCCGGGGTCAAGTATTTTCATTGTGTTGCGCGTCACACAATAGCGATCGGCAAGTCATCGTGTGTAAGACTCCGTACTCGAACCATTTCGAATCGCGACTATTTGCAAACGAGCGCGACGTTAGTGCAGTTTACTAATGTATGAACTGCCTACTTAGACGTTTGCTCAAGGCTCTTACTTATATACGCGGAAAACATCGACTTAAACGTATCCCGTTCGATGAATAATACAACGTCTTTTAATATTTTAATAATTTCAACCGTAGAAAAAATGTGTATCAAATAAAGGTCCCACAACGCAGACAAATAGGTTTTTTTTTCTCAGTTTTTCTTCTTACAATTCTGATAATACAACTTTACTCAGTCCGACCTTCACTTTGTTACTGCGTATTTATGCATGTTTTATTTATGTTTATGTCATAATTTTGAAATGATGGATGTGAATGCTAACACAACTAACCGTTAAGTAATTTGTTTTAAAAATATATTGTTCTCGTTTAAATAGTTACGAAAAATAACAATGATAATAATAGATATCCGACTGTGCTCGAGAGTGGTGAAAAATTCTATATCGAACGCATACCTAACTACGCATGCATAATACATTACGCCACGAGTAAACGTATACGCATATTTTGAAAACGCGCAAAAAAGAAGTGCATGCACATCTCATAAATATTTTCCATTTTTAAAAGACCCAACTTTGACATTTATGATGCTCCATTTAAAATATCGACCCGATTCGATAAGCGTTGATAAATTGCTCTATCGTGGTTGATTTTGTTGATTTGTTTTTTTTTCGCGCTTAAGCACAGACGTTTAAATTCGTTTTAAATTGTTTTAAATTTTGAAACAGTAATAATTATTAATCGGTTTCGCGATCTTTTTTCGCCCACTACAACAACACAACAAAATACTTTTCCACGTTTACCATTCACAATCGCCTCCGTGTGCATCACTGTACTCATTTCTTGTGCTTAACTGCATGTTTTTACTTCGGTGTTTACGGATGCATAAAATCGATCACTAGAATACTTCATAAACACAGTCCTTTATTTTTCGTAACTAAATCCATAGTACCGTTTGTTAATTCACGTCATTCATTTTAAAATCGCTAAAACGATTGTTTAACTAATACATCAATAATTTATAATAATAACACTATTAATTATGAATATTGAATTATAGAAATCGTTTAAAATGAAAGCTAACCGCTGCAAGTTTATGAATTTAACCAATCGGTTTTTAAACGTTTACCTTTGAGATCGTATTGGAAATTTTTTTTCGGTACTAATAGGCCGGGAACCGACGAAATAACAGAATAAAAATATACCGCTTAAATATTTGTGAGCAAACCGTTTCCGAGCGAATAGCCGAACGCTGTTACGACAATATATATTAAGTTGAAAACACAATGGTTTTAATCAAAAGTTTTGATCACGACGACTGTGTTGTATTATTTTTGTCGGGAATCATTGACAGAAAAACATTTTCAGCGGAAGCCCTTCGCGTAGAAAATAATTGCGATTCTTCGCCGGACGTTTATTTTGTTCGCATTTTATAATGGGTCAAAAGAGACTCCAAAAACAAAAATTAAAAAAAAAATAAAGGGATATTAATTTCGATACAATCGACCGAACCCGCCAAACCCTTAAAGCGTTCTCGTTCTTATTAATACTGCCCATTGCGTCGCACACCCGACAATTCGAAATAAATGCGTATTTCGGAGAAAAATAACGATAATGATAATAAAACTAAACCGTACTATTTATTTTAAACGCACTTAGAACGGGATAAGATCTTATTAGTCTTATCAAATTTAATAATCTGTATAAACCATCGGACTCGTGTGCACAGTGAAATGGCCGCGGTCTTTATTGATTCGACAAAAAATAAAAGTACGCTTTTTTTTTGTTTTTCGTTATCATTATTTTTTAGTCCCATTCGAAAAAAAAAACCGAATCATCGTTTGTTATAACACTGACTAGTTGAACGACGCCATCGTTTCAAACTAATACGCTCCAAAACAATAGGTTGAGCTCAGAGTAATAACTTTTGATATGAATTAAAAGAAAACTAACACAAACAAACACACACATACACACACACACACACACACACACACACACATGCGCGCGTGCGCGCGCGGAGTTTGGGGTTTCATAAATTATTAAAGTAAAATTCGCGTTTCTTCCATGAACTAACAAGGCAATAAATACACGAGCTCAGTCGACTGCCGTATAAATTTATTTCCCGATATTTCTATCTCGAGATACAATTTTTATTTTATTTTTCTATATTAATAATGCGTATGAAGTGCTCATAAATAATACAAACGCAATGTGAGGCTCGTTTATCTTGATAAGTTATCGAAAATATATATTACAAGCTATTCGGAGGGGAAATTATTTAACCTTCTCCAAAAGTATACGTACACACATACACACACAGACACACACACGCACACACACACACACACACACACACACACACACACACACACACACACACACACACACACACACGCACGCACGCACGCACACGCACCAAACTATATTATAAGTTCGACTAATGAAAATAAATTAAGAATGGAAAAAAATCAATTAAAAATTGCCCTGCACCTGAATATGCTGTTTTTTTCAACGCGTTTGAAACATTAATAAAATAATAACATAAAATAATTATTGTTAAATTGTTCACGGTGAAAATAATATTCATAACAATTAAATATTATCTCGATGTATAACATGTAACATGCATATTATTATTATTACTATTAAATAATATTAATACGCATGTTTTCGAGAGCCAAGCACACTTAAAAATGTAACACGATCACGCTATGGCCAACACCGCCGTTAATGTATTCCAAGAACGCACAATATTCAATTTTATATAAAAAACAACTTAATGAGCAGGGCAAAAGGCCATATGCTTTACTTGTATTCACACACTTGTACGTCGATTAAACAGCTAATAATAAGCAACACTCGGGATACGGGAAGGACCATCTGCCTTCACTCACGGAAAAGTTGCCAGATCAGCCGTTAACAGAAAATAACCAGGAGGCAATTAAGAAAACAGCTTACGACGCACATGGACTTCGCCAGAGGGGAATGGGCACTTCGGCTGCCTATATAACCGCCTCCGGGAGACCCCGGAGGGCAGACGTGTCTAGCCATCAGTACAAGCCCTTCGGAGTTCTGTCTTGATATTGTTATTCGCGACTAAAATTATAACTTGTGATTTTTACCCTGTCATTATTGTAAAGTGAATTAAATTAAAAGTGTTTAAACTTATTCAATTGTCTACCATATTATTCTAACTCATACATCCTCAAGAGTACGATAGGTACCTGTTTTCATTGGGTACCACGTAACAAACAAGTGAATGTACAAATTGCATTTGAATTCTCTTTAACGTCGAATGGCCATGTTTTGTGATCGTCCGTGAATAGCAGTTATGACCAGTGATGACCCGAAAACGGCCCGGGGTTCTCGAGTTAAAAAATCGGATTTCACGTGATTTTGCGAGTGTCAACTTGGCGAAAATCGTTTCCGGTGGACTAAAAAACATCCGGTTGGGGTTTTTTGGGCTTTTTCCGGCGGTTTCAACAGTCTTACGGCCATTTTTCCATCCTATGACTACTCTCGAGTAGTTTTCGAGTAATTTTTAGCGAGTTTTGCGCTTTTCCTCGCCTCATATAAACTGCATTAGGCTGCCTTTAAAATCTACGGGAACTACTCACGGGTTTTTTTCCGGGAGTGTTTACGCTTAACCGTGTTTTTTTTTTTTGTTTTATGTCGTAAGCCCATGGTCTTATACGCGACGGCCTGCAAATAACGCCGAGACGTGACTTTCGTTCCGAACCATTATTACCTACGACGTTAAGTGATAATTATTTGGAAACACACTCGAAACGAGTTGCACTCAAATCGAACGCTCAAACACCAGTTAACTCGGGGGGATCTAATTTTTCTTATATCGTAACGTATCGACAAAATTCTATTTATTCCGTTTGTCCAAAGCGTTTCTCTAAATGGCTACATACGAGCGGCCACTAGACATTACGAGTACTAACTCATATCAACTGTTATTTTATTTTTAACATCTAAAACTAAATAATACAACGCTCGTGAACCCTGAAACACACTAAACTTAACCACCCTCTAGCGCAGAGGTCGCCAACATTTTCTGACAAGTGAGCTACAATCCACATTTGAAGTCCCTAGGGATCGACGTATATTTATTTAGATTTTAGGAATATTACTTGTGTTTTTGCACATATTCAAGATGAAGAAGGCATTCGTTAGGTTACGTTATGTTATCGTATTATATGGAGAATATACGACACGTTGTATGTGACTGTTTTGATGACCATCGGCTGTTAGATTAATACACAACAGAACGCGATCGGCCGATATTGGTGAAATCGACATTTACTGCGATCGACTAACGGTCCTTAAACGATCGACCGGTCGATCGCGATAGACTGGTTGGCGACCCCTGCTCTAGCGGATCGCGTTAAATCAATTATTTCGGTCGAAAATATTTATAATATGCTCTGCTAACTGAAACGGTAACCGAACTTTGAAGATGCAATATGGTGGTATGTGGTTTCTGGATATACAAATGAATCCATTCAAAGCCCGTCGGTTTTCGGCTCATTGAATACAAATCATAATAGTTATATAGTTAGTGACACTGTCTAAGTATACGTTTACCCATTCATGTAGGTGACAATAATGATAATAAACGATTGATTACATATTTAAATTATGCGGAAAAAACTGAATGTATACGCACAAATTTTAATTGAAATCCAACTTTATGAACCACGTGTTTAATTCTTTGGCAGTGATTGAATAAAGTTTTTACTATCTATTTTCGATGTAATAACTTCCTTTAAAATACGTTTTCACGTATTATACCGGTTAATACATTGTACAAGGACCAAATATCCGAGTTTTTTTTACTTTCAACTTGACGATAATATTCCTGCACCGTTCCTAAGTGACAACGGATCGCGTTGATCACTCTCCGCATAGGCAGGCTAATCATCGTTTATAATTGTCTCGACTTGAAAATTAAAAATTAAAATCACATAACGTTTATTACACTTTACTTGAACGTTAAAGAGATTCTTTTGGAACTATAAAACATATGGCAGGTGTGTTGGACATCGGTGACGTGGACACTGGAAGGGTAAAGCACTGCGATTCCCAGCAGATACTTAAACAATGCATATTCTATATGACCGCGTATTCGACATTTATTATTATAGTGACTATATTTTACGGTTATCGAATGCAGTTTTTTTTTCCGAGTCCGTAGGACTGGAAACACAATCGGAGCGTAGTCATTAAAGTATTATTTATTTATTTTTTTTTTTTCTAACACAGAAAACAATAACCAAATATTTATGTTATTTCATAAATATTTATGCTATTTCATAATTCACTACCCTTCCAGGAAACGCAATAGTAGTTACATGCCTATCTGTATCCGTACGTGACTGTTTTTGTTATTCTCGTTACGTAACAGTGCAGATGACGTGTTGTTTATAATATGAAACGCGCAGATGATAATTATTATTTTACATCAACGACTGCAGTTGATTTAAATTGTATTGTTTTATATCATCATAATATACCTATGACGATATTAGAATAAAATAGCAAAACAATTGAAAAACTATGTTGTACAATGCAAATATTAAATGTACGCTTAATTATATAGCTAAAATCGATCCACACTGGTGCGAAACAACACGGCAAAATATTGTCGTAGACGTAGACTACGTAAGTGGACAATGTCTTTTAGCGTGGGCCCGTACAGATGACAGTTATACAATTATTATTACATTATAATATGTTGCCGATATTTTTTCGAGTCTTGTCGTACTAGTGTGAATCGAGCTTGAGGAAGTACCCGACGACAAAAAACTAAAAAAAAAACAGATATTCAGATAAATATATGGCAGTCGTAAAATTCCCTGCAACACCGAAAAGATACCTGAAACAATCGTTTCCCAAAACGTTTGTGATCCACAATTAGACCCTATTTTGGCAAGATGCCCATCCCCTAAAAAAAGAAAAAAATCAATGATAATGACATGTTATGTAGTAAAAGTATTTTTCACAACGTAAGTAGTTATTAAAAAGTAGTAAAAATATACACTGGGTACTTTGACCGCAGCTTCCGATTTATTATTTACTGATGTGCTCGTGCATTTCACTTGAATCTCTTACTACATAGGAACATGTACAGCTGAAAGTTGAGGATCAATACAATATGGAACACAAAAATAATCAACGATTTTGAAAAATGTCTTAATAAGTTAAGTATGTTTGTGATATTAACGCCGACAAAAACTCTCTGTGTAAATCATCGCTAAATTAAAAATTTAAAAAAAGATGACCTATTAAAAATGACAGAAAAAATTTGATATCAAAAAGTAATTTTATAAATCAATTAATAAAAATGGAATAATATAAAACTTGTGTGAATTTAATACCATTAATTTATCTGAGTTTAGTAGCTACTATTTATTTTACATCTCATTTATAAGTAGTCGTCAAGTTAAGTCAAATGATTTGTATTAAATTAAAGCATTTGCATTTCAATTATCACGATTAATTACTTTACGACGTTTTAACACGAAGATGGCGGAGTATTTTTTATTTGGATATCATTCGTGTTTCATTAAAATTTCGCAAACAGTAAACGTAATGTAAGATTGCATTATAGCAAAACGGATTGGCGAACGACAAAACTAAACGGGTATAATTTTCCATCGAAAACATATAAAAAAAATGATTTAATGTTTTGGAAAGCTAGCCGCTGAATCTCTTATTTACTCCAATGTCCCTTATTTCTACCTAATCTCTTATTTTATAGATAGCGATTGCGACCGATATCGTTCCGCCATGTCCCATGATGACATACAACGCCAAAGCCGAACGTCTAAGCCTGGTACAGTGGATGGATTTATTTATTTCTTTCTTCGAATGGAACCGGCGTATAGATGGTGTGAAAACAATAATGAAAAAAAATACGTTTCGAGCAATCGCCGTGCTAATACCTTTGCATACTTCACCATCTGTAGGCCTCCGATCAATTAAAAATTAAAAAAAAAAAAAACATTTTTTCGTATTATACATACAACGAGTTCATTGGGTTAGGCTGTAGACGAGAGCAGTCAGTGGCGCCCAACTAATTTTTTTTAGATGTGGTAATAGACATTAATCATTACCCACCTACCTCTATACAGTTCGAAACCTAAGCCATGGGGAGCAAAGCCCCCCCCCCTAGTCCATTCCGATTTTTTAAACTACAAAATATGTAGCAGAAGGGTTATGTTCTTTTATTATTGCCTGCAATCCATTGTAGGCACCTCTCATTGAAGCTGCACCATCGGTACGGTTGGCCAATCAGTTAAACTCAATATATTATAATACTTGATTTTTTAAATCCCTAATCACAGTCTTAGTGTAGTCGTGTAGCAAATCCACAGCTCGAGAAAGTTAACCGCCGCCCGTAGAAACCATATCACTACATATTATATTTCCAATCATTATAGTACACAAAAACAAAATTTAACTCATCTGTTACACAATACTGTAAGAAGCCGTCGGTTTCGATAAAATAATGGACTGTAGAAATGTATCGAGAAATTAACGTCAAACGATATTTGTTGATGAATGATTTGTTCATTGACCATAAAACGGAGTTACTGTGTGCGCATGAAATATAACAATTTTATTAAATCGTTGATTTTGCACAAAAACAAAAACAATTGTACGTTTTACTGTTTTGGTTTATATAAAAGATCGTAACTAATAACCAAGGCAGTCAAAGTCGTGTGAAATTATGACAAAATTTTAATATTATATTTACTAAAACACTTTTGGCGAAATCGGCCTTTCATGGTTTCGTAGCATTAAACGTTAATTGCGTGAAAGTTTGTCCTTAGGTATTATTTTCTTCGGATAAGATTTGAGTGCAAAGCATGTTGAGCAAACTATTAGTTACTGTTTTATACAATTGTGTTATTTTTCATTTAGACATAAAAACTATTATGAGCAGAGTTCTGCAGTATACTGATCTGATTTCAAACTCTCTACAAAATTTTGATTTACTCGTAAGTCGTAGTATGTTGTATAGTTTGTATTTATGTATAATCAAAACAATAACCGAATAACCACTATGGATTTCATTATTCGTAAAAATAATCGATTCTGTTATATTCAAACATTTACATAAGCTTGTAAACAAAAATTGACTGACATTTTGGTCAGTTCCGTAAATATTTACATAGGTACTTAATACCTAGTAAAATGTATGTCATATAGGTATATATATATATATATATACAGTGAAACCTCGATAACTCGAACCTCCATAAGTCGAATTTTCGATAACTCTAAGGAATGCCTTGGCCCCTGGCTTACAATATAATATGATATGTGTGATAAACTTTCTCGATAATGCGAATTTCGCTAACTCGAATTTCTCGATAAGTCGAAGTGATTTTAGTTGAATTTTAGCTTATAACTCGAATTTATATAGTAAAATATAACACGTACAATGTACATACCTCCATAACTCGAATGTCAAATAGCCAATTATGTATATGATTATAAATAACGATGATCGTAATCGAATTCCGATTGATATTATCAATCGAGCCAAGTATGGAGGAGTTGGATATTGATGAGGATGGTGAATTGGTTTTGACTAAAACTACTGTTGCCCAAGCGTTAGATAGGTTACAGGTTGTACGTAAGTACATTCAAGAACAACAAGAAATTGGAGACGAGATTTTTTCCACGCTAAACGTTATTGAAAACTTCACAGATAGGTCAAATATTAAAGACAATAAAAAATATCTGATTTCTTTAAAAAATAGTTCTTTTATTCTACTTTAACCTACTTTATTTATTACTTTATACTGTTAAAAACAATTTTAATAAAATATACATGCCTAAATAGTACCTACTAAATACATTATACGTTTATTAGTAAACACATAAATAAATAAAATTATAAAATTGAAGTCTTCTCTGGGTATTTTGGGCACCGTGTTGCCGTCATTCCGGGCCAACCGCCAGTTAGGAGCCCGTTGACAACATAATGATAGAATCTGATTGATAACATTTCACTAATACATATTATCATATTATAATTTACCAACATCATGTCATATATTTTTAAAAAAATGTATATTTCATAATTTCATTGAAATATTTCAAATTAAGAACCCTACTTATTTTTATAATATATAGATAAGATTTATCTTTATACGACGACAGTCGTAGGTTTCCCTAGTTATACCAGCATAATATAAAGTTTAAATTACATGATTAATTTATAAGAAAAAGTAAAATTGAAAGAATCGGATAAAGGAACTAACACATCTCATTTTTATAATCGTGTAGGAACATACGTACCTGGTTTTCACCGTGTAGGAACTTACATATGTACCTTTTTATATTCAAGTAGGAATTAATACATCACACTTGAAGGAACTAACATAATAATTATGTAATTCTTTACCTGCTACTTTCATGTAGGAACTTACTATTCCCCGATATATATATATACGATATGATTTATATAATATATAAACGATATCGTATACATATATAAATATACATAGTCGACCTGTCCCCGGCGGAATTAATTATGTGAAATTAAAAAAATACATACAATGTATATTATACAATATACATACACACACACACACACACACACACACGTGTGTGTGTGTGTGTGTTAAATATTTATATGTGTATGTGTATAAATAAAAATAAAATCTTGACTGAATATCTCTACTTCAATATCAAAAAATTAGGTTCCTTGTTGATTATTATTTCTAAAAATTATTAATGTATATAATTATGCGTTTAAATCTAATATTTTTTTATTTCAACATAATTAATTTAACTATAATAACAAAGAAATGATACATATACTAAATGAGATAAATTCGTATGTGACGTACGTTCTTTGTCAAATACGAGTATAATTCGATTTTACCGGGATTTTTTTTTTCATTTATTTTTTCCACATAAAATAGTAATTATATTACATTCTCTCATGGAACTGTCATTAGAATATGACGATTTTAAATCAATAGACTTTGATCAGACGATCAAATATTTTGGCTCTTAAAAGCAAGAAAAACATATTTAAAAATATGTAGATACAATTTACATATAAAATAATGTAATATAACTTAGATCAAAACAAAAATAAATATATGCTAAAACATTATAGTGTTATTCTTAAAAATAAAGTACAGAGATCATAAAAAAAAAAATGTACCCCATGGCTTCAAATAGGTATAATCCGAGCCCGGCTTTAGTGCTTGTAAATAAATCGATTGGTGTTGGTTTAAATGTAAAACTAAGTATTATATAATATCTAAACAACTGCGCATAAAGCTACGTGCACAAGCTTTACGGCACTCTGTATATATTATCTAAGACAAAGAAAACTGTAAGTGCTTTTAAAATATTAAAAATACTGGACGGGAAAATCGTGACGATTAATAGAAAATGCTTGTAGATCACTCACGCCTAGAATGATAATCCGTCGTTACTTAAGGTTCCAGGTGAATCGAAAGATAATTTTATTGTCAAATTAATTTTTATTTGTTTTACGAAATTTTTCCGATTACACACTATGTTTAAAATTCTCGCCTGGTGTCTTTAAACATAAAGATCATAAAGTTAATTCAGTTAATACAGGCCGTTTTTTTCCATTGTCGATATTTTTTCCGGAATTCGTGAAAGTACCGAATAATTGAGGAAAAGTGGTGTTATAAACGTGTGCAAATTATAAGAAACCTTGTGCACTAATGCTCTCGGACGTCAAGTAAATAAATAAATACATGCGCCGTAAACGAATTTTCATGGAATCAGTTCGGTATACTTGGTCGTGACGTCAAAAGCTATGCGGCTATGAGCTGAAAATTTTCGCCAACTTTCTTCCGTAAGTTTGAAACAAAGTTTCCAAAAAATGACCATTTTTGGGCTTATTCATTGCAAACTTTCGAAAACATCTCGTGTTTTGAACATTATGCATATTTTTCTTAAATTATACACATACACGAATACACCCACGTCGTCGTAGTCAGATGACTCGTTAAAGACGTTATTCAGTTGGCTGCCGTGAAGCGTACACCCACTGTGACGGACGCATTACAGTTGATCATTATGGACGGTGGTACCCGGAAAAACCACAATATTCACTTGATATTGAAGTGGATCACGTGTGCGAAACGACTCCTTTATTCGAAACTTTTGAGTGACGACTTGTATTTTATAGTTTGAAAATGTCGAAGCGACTCGGTGCAGTGTTCGAGTTACTAAATGTGGTCGAGTGCAAGCGTATAGATGTTAAGTGTATTATTTCTGTTCCTCGCTAGTCACACACGTAAATACAAAACAGTTTTTTAAACCAGCATTAGTATTTTCTATACGCATAAATTTAATTATTAATTTATTTATTTATTTTTTGTTACGAAACATACAAGTTCGTGCAGAGATTCCTAATAACCACAAAATGTGTCTTTTCCTCTCGACTGTCACAAGTCATAAAGATACACCCGGGTTAGTGTTGATATCATTAAAATGTTTTATTACATAACGGTACGAATTAACAGAGCGAAAATTCAACTCGGCCTTTTTTCGTCGATCAATCACGACTCACGGGAAACCCGCTGTTATTCTGCAGCCGGCACGTTTCTCGATTCATTCCACGCGTCGGCAAAAACCAACGGTGACGTGACGCATATTGAAATAAGGTGCTCTTTCGGCGAATTTCGAAACGAAACGTTCGGTCGTCACTGTCGTCGTTGTCGTTGTCGTCATCGATGTCGCACTCAGTAGGCGATTTTCCGTGTACATTTTCGGCACACGTCGAAAACCGAATATATCGACGTTTCACGGATTAACCCTTTGTGCCGGCGTTGTTCCTTTTGAGGAAAATCGCTGAGATAGATTAAAAAATATATCAAAACACTGCCGCCGTACGGATGTTATCCAGAGGAGCCAACTATTGTTTAACTTCACTTCTGCTCGTTTACATTTTTCAACGTCGTCCGAAAACAATAATAAGGTACAGACACAACAAGTTTTAAACGTTTGAAAAACATAAACAACTTTACTGCGAAAAGTGCTGTGCGATTCGTGTTAGTTTATTTCGTGATGTTATGAACGATTTAGCGTCAATATTGATCTTCTTAGTCATGCCGGGGCCGAAACATCGTGTTTCGAAGCACTAAATATGTCCGTTTAGTGTTTATCAAAACAAACAAACGGATATTGCAATCATGGGAAAAAGTTTTACTCAAAAACAACCATAACGGATATGATTTCATTCAAAATTATTAACTGATCACAGACGAAAAAATTGAAAAAAAAAACGCTATTCTACCAAATAAGAAAGTCAATGTTCATCGATATTCATATTATCAACGGGTCGAATTATTTTGTTACAATCGTAGAATATTTTGAAAAACGTATACGAGGGAAAACTATCGACCAAGTGGTGGAGACAAAGTGCAATGTGGCCGATGCTTTCCGCATATTTATAAAAAAAAAAGTTTTATATAATCATACGATATTTTACTAATAATTTAATTTACTCTTGAGAGTATTTCAACTTGATGTCATAAAAGATTTATTGTTTAAACACGTATTAATTTAATTCACGAATATTTCTAGTACTCTCCACTTCAATGCTAATTGACAATTACGGTATGCTTACAATAAGTCGTCGGTTCCAACCTCGGTCACGGGGAGCCCTCTCTCTCTCTGGGCAGGCGACTCTCTAGAGAAAGCGGCCGCAATCTCCCCTGTGCAGAAGGCAACAGGGAACCACTGCACAGTAACCCTTCCTTCCCTTGTCACAACTTGTCTTAAATGCAAACCAACCCTCGGATTGTAAAAATTAAAAAAACAATAAGTTGTTATATATTGATTAATAAAATATTTGTTATCAATTTACTTTCCGTATCATGGATTCAGTTCAATTCCTTATCAATGTTCATCACTAAATTAAAAAAATAAAATATTTTTAATTTCTGACAAGTATTTTTTCAATATTATGTTATTATGTGTGCATTCGTGTGTGTGTGTGTGTGTGTGTGTGTGTGTGTGTGTGTGTGTGTGTGTGTGTGTGTGTGTGTGTGTGTGTGTGTGTGTGTGTGTGTGTGTGTGTGTGTGAGAGAGAGAGAGAGATAATATTCATATAGTATATATATATATATATATACATACATACATACATACATACATACATCAAGTAATAAAAATAATCATCCCTTTCATGCTATCTGTATTTGTACTGGAAACCCCCTGCCACAAGCCAACGTGTTTCTAATAACTACAACACGTGGTTCGATATATCAGTATGTAAAATCCTAAATCGACCAAATTTATAAAAGTACGAGGCTTTTTTTTTAAAACCAGTTAATTGGAAATTTATAAATTATATCAAAGTGTTTAAACGTTCAACGAACACACTTGCAGTTGATTTTGTCGTCGTGTTTTAAATTCAGTGTTCTCGCCGAGCGTTTCATTGGAGTTTATTTTTCACTGGAATCGTTTGGTACAATATCTTTAGATAAAGTGATAATAAACTTAATGATCACGTTAACATCGTAGCGGCACAGTAGAATTTTATCGACAGTAGTTATCCGAGCAACGGACCGTTGGCAATATAAAAACAAACAGAATAATAATTATGAACGCCTTCAAACACTTTAATTAGTTCCACGCCCGTCATGAATAGTATTATATAGACTTTTATTTTTTATGGACTTTGTCTTACTTTACGTCGAGTACGATTTACATGTCGGGATTACGAAAACGACCTTGTCCCGCTAGGTCCCGGTGTACCGAACTAGTTTTTAGCGATAAAATATCGTTCCTTTTTTTTTTTTTTTTTTTTTTTTTTTTTTTGTGCCGATATGCCTCACAAATTATTTACATGCCTTTCTCGGCGGAACAGGAAACGAGTTGAAGGAATATGGCTGTAGTCCATACGTTTGCGCGTCGACGTGTTGCGGTCGGTTTGTATTTGTAAAACGTGTCATAGACAGACAATTTTGAGGTTTTCCAAAGCGTCGGCTTCAATGGATGATTAAAATAGTCTACAAATTAAAACATACTTTGGAAATTTTCACAGCAGTTGAAACGTTGGAAAAATTAGTTGATATCACACAGTATGAGCGAAAATTCTGAAAACTCAAAATTTAATTCATAGTTTCTATTGAATTGCAAATAATAATGAAAAAAAAAAGAAAGTATTTTACGGTTATAATTCATAAAACAATTTCCATAGACATACAAGTAATTGGACTTTGATATTATTTTTAATCACAATATTGACATGATATTTGTTTTATTTAATTAGAAATCACAGGAAATAATTTGTAATACATATTTAAGTTTTAGGCTTTTATTCGCAAAAAAGTACATACCCAGCACTATTGGGTCTTCTCCGCTCGATTCGGTTAGGTTAATACCTATATACCGAGATAAGTCTCAAACAAGGTTATGGGGAAGGATGTGTTGAACTTTAAATAAATGACAGATAGATTTTAACGCAACGATTTTGAGCAAAGCTTTTTCGGCAGTTTTTCCTCTCGCCTGGAAAAATTATTAACAGGAGGGAAAGATCAACCCTCAAAGACTTATCTAAATGTGATTTTCGATCTATATAGTTGCTGGATAAAACTTTTGTTCAAAGTCAAGTATACGAAAATATGTTTCCAGAAAAAAAAAATAAAAATCGTTGTAAAACGAATACATTCCTCGCTTCGCTCAAAATCTAAAAACAATAACATGTTATTTTGAAGTGAAAGTTGTACGAAAATTTGTTAAAAAATTTATTTTCTCTCACCACAATAATTTTACCATGCATAATACGTGTTGATTCGTATAAAATGTTTCATGTGTAACTGGCAGTGTCGTAAAATGAATCAAAACATTAAGCTGTACGTAGATGGAAAAACAATCGTTAAGGGCGCATTTTATCAGACAAAGTCAGTACTAACTACTAGGTATGATTAAAGTACCCTACAAGTACTCAGTTATACACCATAATATAATACATAAAGTGCGCGTTATAAATTACGTATTTATACTTGTGTTTATATTATGAATACGAACGAATATATAGTATAATATATAAGGCGTGCGTTTGTGCGTGTAGGAGTCGTCTATTATACATTTTGGTAACTTATAAGCACCTGAAAACTGATAAGGAACAATGTGAAACTTGTGGGATAAATCTCACTGTTCATTTTCAAACTTAGTAATCACGGATTATCCATAACCTCACGACCTCCTAGTGTACTTTGTATAGTACGATTCAAAACAAAATCACGCCACAAAACGAATGAATAAAAAAACAAAAGGTTTTATTTGATTTCTACAATTTGAATTATCAGTTGATAACTCTGATTTTTGCGTTGTAATAAATTTAGTGCTAACGTCCAACATATTGAGGCTTGGAGTAATTAAAAAAAAAGAACTTACTTCTATCCGAAAACCAATTATTTTTTGGCGATAAAAATAAAATTTTTATTATTTTATATTTGAAAAATAATAATTATTCCTGGTGATATAACCGATTTAGCAAAGTTAACACTTCGATGACTCGTTCGAAAATTTGTATTTATTAATTTATTGAGTAAATATTATAGAAACGTTTAAACTAAATATAAAATTGTTATTTACAAGGTGTATATACTTAACCTTAGAACCGAAAAGATAACATTTTTATAATTTTATAAAATCTATGTATTGTACGCAGAAATCAATAATTTTCATCAGTTTGAAGTTCATTAAGAAGTTATTTTTAGATTCATCATAAAAATAGTCACAGTAGATTTTATTAAATAATAAATGAGTCATAAAATGCATTATTACTTTGTTTTAAATCCTGAAATGCGAATATTATGTAACACTGAAAAAATAAAAAATACCTCGTCCGGGTATTTTTGTAAGAGTTCATTAAGTAGCTGTTTTTAAATTCATCATACAAATAGCCACCACAGTCGATTTTATTCAATAATAAACGAGTCATTTAATGTATTATTACTTTGTTTTTAATCCTGAAATACGAATATTATGTAACACTGGAAAAATAAGAAATACCTCTTCCGAGTACTTTTGTAAGATGAAATTTTCAATCCATGTATTATCAAAGTTTAGAGACATTATTTAAACCCCAGAAAACGATTTGAATTTCCGAAATTTAGAGAAAAAACCTTTGATTGAATGTTAAGTAAGATCAGGTCCTAATCGATTAATTGAACTATTGAACGTGAACTGGAAATCGATTCGGTAACGAATAACCGAGTCTTATAAACTTTGAAAAATTACGAATTTAAATAAATTCTGCTGTCGGTTTACCACGGTGAACTGTAAATACCCGTATTTTAATTGATTTCTACCCAAAAACATCATTGCTGTAGTTTTTGAAATTTTATTGTTGTTTTCTTTCTGCATCATATTTCGTGTGGCTTACAAACTTGACAATTTAATAAAATCTTTTATAAAACGTGTAACTAATTATTTGGAGTTTCGTTGCTAAAACAGAAATTTTTCTGCTTACTCCATTTTCCCCATTCTCTGCACTTTTTTTTTGCAATAACACATTCGATTATGCAAATAGAGTACGGCACACAGTGGTCTGAAACGTCATTTTACGCGGCCAAAAGTCTATATTTTAAATTTCTATTCTAATGTTTTTTTTTGATTGAACTATTATCTACATACACTGTTGAATATTAACACAGAGTTACAATTTCCTAAGTATAAATTCTAAAGAACTGTAACATTTTCAATAAAATATTTCTTTATTTCTATCACTTTTTCATCGAATTTTATAGTTTTACTTGCATAATTTTTCATGTCGTTTAATTTTTTTTTTTTTTTTTTGATTACTAATATTTTTATATTAAACTATAAGGTCTCTTGGCTTATATTTAAGTGCAAAAATAGTTTTATTTTTTTTTTTTAATCATAAAAAAATGTAAAAAAAAATTTGTTTTCAATATTTTTTTAATTTTGAAAGAGTGCCACTTAAAATTACGAATTTTTTTTTTTATAGAACAAGTATATGTCATAGAGCAAGTTCTTAGCTATTTAGAAACATATATTTGTTAATGCACTGGTAAACGATACTGGCGTAAAATAATTATTTTCATCACAAAACGGGTATTTTCGTAAGAAATGCGTCACTTAACAATTTATCGTCTTTGATTTCAAATCTGTCTATCTGTGCGATAGATTAATGTCACCCAATTTATATTAGGTATTGTTATATAAACGTATAAAAATATAAGACGTTATGTTCCTTCCTTTGTACTCGTATATTAGACAAATTGTTCACTGTAGGTACGATAGGTACTGCAATATTATACTTGTACAACTGCATACGCCATATACAGTATACACTATACATATTTCGTTACCATTATTGTTCAGTTCATTTCGTTTAAAGTACGAAATTTATAATTTTTTCCTTCAGTTCGGTTTACTATAACAATTTTGTGTGTCAACTATGGATGATCATTCAGAAAGTAAGTAAAAATAAATAAATTATTATTACTTAGGAACTAATTTCAAAGAAAAATATTCGATAAAACTATTTATTTAATTCATTTAATATTATTTTATTTATTGAATAATATTTTCAATTTATATTTTATCTTTTTCAGTTAGTTCAGAAAATGATTGTGGTAGGATGCTTTTAATTCGAGATGTTGTTGAACTAATTCAAAAAAATCATTTTCTTCAATGTAAATCAGTTACATCTGTCAAAATTCAAAAAGAAATATTTGATTTTATACATAAAAAATTCGGTGGTTGTAAATGGGATGGTAATTATATATCATTACTAAACAAAGAAATTATAAATTTTTCTTTGGTATTATCAAGAAAACTGATAAAATCTAATAGAAAAGTTGATAAGTTTTATACAGTTAATAATGTGTGGCTTGATACTAAATTTAAAATGCCTAATTCAAAACCACAGTCTTTAATACCAAAGGCTACTAATTTTGGTCGTCCGCCTAAAATTTTCACAGAGTCGTCCGAACGAAGTAAACGCCGAAAAATTAATAATTTGATTGAGTCTTCGAATATGACGAACATGTTTCATCTGATCCATATATATCATCAATAAGACATTTACCAGCAAAATGCAGACAAGAACTTTCTGATGAAGCAAAATCATTATGTGTAATGAATTTAAATGATAATGATGATTTAAATCAATCATTTAATTCAATTAATTTAAACATTTGATTTATTATAGTAAATTCATATTTGTTCTATATAATTATGGCTATGAGTTAATTATTTAAGGAGATACGTTTATACAACGTTAAGATACGTTTATATAACAATATCTAATATAAATTGGGTGACATTAATCTATCGCACAGATAGACAGATTTGAAATCAAATAGACGATAAATTGTTAAGTGACGCATTTCTTACGATAATACCCGTTTTGTGATAAAAATAATTATTTTACGCCAGTATCGTTTACCAGCGCATTAACAAACATATGTTTCTAAATAGCTAAGAACTTGCTCTATAACATATACTTGTTCTAAAAAAAAAAAAAATGCGTAATTTTAAGTGGCACTCTTTCAAAATTAAAAAAATATTGAAAAAAATTTTTTTTTTACATTTTTTTTATGATTAAAAAAAAAATAAAAAAAATAAAACTATTTTTGCACTTAAATATAAGCCAAGAGACCTTATAGTTTAATATAAAAATATTAGTAATCAAAAAAAAAAAAATTAAACGACTTGAAAAATTATGCAAGTAAAACTATAAAATTCGACGAAAAAGTGATAGAAATAAAGAAATATTTTATTGAAAATGTTACAGTTCTTTAGAATTTATACTTAGGAAATTGTAACTCTGTGTTAATATTCAACAGTGTATGTAGATTAGTTCAATCAAAAAAAAACATTAGAATAGAAATTTAAAATATAGACTTTTGGCCGCGTAAAATGACGTTTCAGACCACTGTGCGCGGCATACGTCCGAGAACACGATGAGCATTTTCGTGCGACGTGCTGCTCCACGGTTCTTTGGATTAAGACTTGAATTCCGGCGCAGCCGTCAATTTCACGAACTGTCTTAAATTCTTATACACAATACGCGTATTATTCTGTCTAAAAAATAAATTCGTTACGGAACTCGAAGAAAATGAAAGAGAAGGTGAAGGGAGTGAGAAGAGACATAGAGTTCAACAAGTGGTCAAACAAATGCGATTCTCACGGTAGTGGTAACGGCACACACAAATACACACACACACACACACACACACACACACACACACACACACACACACACACACACGCGCGCGCGCGCGCGCGCGCACGCACGCGGCACGCAAACTATGTGGATCGAGCCGCGTGAGGGCGAGGGAGGTACGGGATGACGACGGCGATTAACCGGAACGAACGCGCGTCGCGGTGCAAGTCGGAGAACACATCACGGCGTCTAATAGGAATATAAACAGAGCCTGATAAATTTGCTCGTCCCGCGGTCGTTCGTTCAAATGAAACCGGAGAATTGTTTTCGTTTAATTAAATTTTTGCCTCGCGAACGCCGAGGAATTCCGCCGGAAAGTATATATATATATTGATTGCCGACCTCGACTCAAATCGCATTACTCACGTTAACGTTCTGCACCGCCACCGAACCCGCGTCCACGTTGTCGTCCGCCCCGCCCGGATAACGTGGTTTAAGAATGATTACGAGAAAAAAAAAAGAAAAAAAACACCCTAAGTAGTCTGCGGTCCACCGGAAGCTCGAGTAAGCGTAACTCGCGTATATGTGCGTCGTAACGGCGGCGGAGTAAAGGGGTGGAAGTTTTCCGGGGTCACCATGATGATTTATTTTACGACCTTCTAATAAGACTTGGCCGATGAGACGATGTAATTGAGTTTGTTTTTTTTTTTTCGTATCAATTGCTGCATGTGATGGTGGTGTATAGTGGGCAGAAGAGCGTAGTAAGTACAAACACACACACACACACACACATACATACATGTGTACACAACTTTAATGTGTGTGTGTGTGTGTGTGTGTGTGTGTGTGTGTGTGTGTGTGTGTGTGCACATACCTCGACGAAAGAAACAAATGAGAAGATAAATAAAAACAAAGAGTAAATAGATACGATGGAAGAGAGCGGAAAAAAACTCACTCAAGGACGACGATGACGGTGGTAGTGATGCGCGTAAAGAGTGGTGGTGATGGTGATGGTGACGATGCTGGTGGTGGTGGTGGTGGTGGCGGTGGTGATGCGGCGGACGAGGTTCGGGAAAAAGGGTGGCGAGAACACGGGGAGAGCCGATGACGGGTGTCGGGGGAGAAGGATTGACGTGCGGGGAAAGGACGATCCTGCGCGCACGCACGCGAACGACTATCAACGTACGGTCGAGGCAACGGTACCGTCGACGGCGGCGGCGAGAGGTGGGAGACGACGGGGGTGAATCGATCAATCGACCCGGCCAGTTTTACCGCCGCCGCCACAACTGCCTCCACCGGCCGACACTGCCTCCACTGCCTGCGCGGTGAACGCGGCCGTGTATATCGGTGTGTTTGCGCGCGACGAGATAATAATATCGTCGTGATAATACCGTGATGACGTCGTTTCCGAGTCGCCGCGGGCCGTCGATGTTTCCGTCGACAGTCGTCGCGTCGTCTTCTCGCGTCCGCGCGTCGATGGCCACCGGCAGTCGGGCGCGCGAGTTGGCGGACAAAAATATCGATTCGTCGGTACTTGTTGCGTCGGGAACAATACACCACGAGACGGTTCCGGGAGCGTTGTTGTGATTCGAAAGGGGTGCGGTGAAAGTAAAGGGTGCAAACTGTTCGGACACCTTATCTGGCCGGACCGATTTTCATGCGAAAAAAAATCCAAACGGTTTTCGAACACTTTCGATTTGACCCCAATCGTGCGCCGACGACATTACGCTAATGATTTTTTTCTGTATCAACTTATGCGGGTCACCGCCGATTCACAGTTTTCGCGCTTTATATCGTAACACAATCCATAAGAACTTTAGGATTTTTAATTAGATCTACTTTATTCTTTAATGATGTACGCTGCCTAAAAATTCTCTATTGTGCCTTGGTTCGTCCTTTATTAGAATATGGATCGATTATATGGAGTCCTTATTCTGTCTGTCACGTTGAAAAATTAGAAAGAGTACAGAGAAGATTTTTACGCTATATTGGTTATAAAAATAAAAACTTAAATGACAGCACCTCAAATACCTTAAATGAAATATCAAACAGTCTAAATCTCGATTCACTACGTACACGTGGGAAAAATGCAGATATTTCCTTTCTTTCTAAATCATTAAATGGTTTAATAACCTGTTCCCCTTTATTAAAACGTATTCCTTTCCACGTACCCCAATATAACTCCAGAACATGCCCTTCTTTTCTTATAAAAACCCATAGAACAAATTATGGTCAAAATAACCCCTTTGAGAGAATTTTGAAATTGGGAAACGAGTCCGGTGTTGACTTCTTCTTTTAATTATAATTCAAACATACTCAAATTCAAATGAACTACTATTTATATATGTATTTATTTGTTTTTAATTTTTTTTTGTTTTTAATAAGTTTATCTATAATTACTTATGTAACTATTGTTATTCTTAAATCTTATATACTTGTAATTTGTTATTTTTAAATTGTTACATTGTTATAATTATTGTTGTATCATCTTACTTAAACTGTACTTGAGCCTTACGGCGTTTATATTAATAATGAAAAAAAAAAAACACGTAGGTTTCAAATCCGTCGTTCACACTCATGATAGTCCCCCTAAATATCCTATACGTAGAAAACAATAAATTGATACTGTCACAGTTATAACGACAATAGTAACGACTTTGTTCGACACGCCCGGTACGGTGCGTAATAATGAATTCCACTCAAACTTTTTTGAGAATCCACTTTTATTTATGCTCCTCTGCCTTTGGACAATATTTCGTATGATGTATTCACATCGAAAACCGCGTTTAAAACGCATTCGAACCAAGTGGCCACGTTTCGTGTGTTTAACTATCAATGTCGGCGCCTAAGCGTGTCGCACTAAACAGTGGATCCCGACCTGCGGGCAATCACCACTCAAAGGTAAAACAGGATTTTTGAGGGGTAAAAACTAGACTGATTTTTTTTAATTACCTTTTAACTCAACCCCTTTTTGGGGGGAGAAGGGTAATTTTAAATATTTTTACAGTCGGGATCATTGGTGTTCGAACACCGATCAACCCTTTTTGCCGAAAAAAACCCTGGGAAAACCTACAGGGTTGGAAGCTACACGTGAATCGCGTGCCGAAAACCAGAAATCCAAATAACGATACGCAGCTCGCGTCCGGATGATCATGCACGTGTAACGTCTCACCACCGCTTAGGATCGTTAATCGTTTGTCGTACAGAGTGACGAGTCGTGCGTATTTTGGTATTGATGTACGAGTATTTCGTTCGTTTATGATTCTTCCGTACGATCGAACCGCCTAACGTCATAAGTCGTTCAACACGGTCAGTTCCGACGTCATTGATCACGTTTGTCGTTCAACAACTATATTTCGTTCAATTTTTTCTTTTAAAATACGAAAAACACGTACAAAAAAAAAAAATAATAATAAAAAGCTCGGCATTTAACGTTTTATATACTTACTTGTCGAGAAGTTTTAAGTCGACTTTTAAACTATCATCGAGACTCAATTCATACTTTTGTTGGATTCGCTCGGCACGCGATTAACTTAGTTGATTAATAGCGCTGGGAGGCGATCCGTATGGAAAAGGGATTCCAGGACGTAATTCGCATGCTGTGGTGAGGTCGGACAGGTCGTCACGAAAACAAATCGCGGTCGAAAGCCTGCAGGGACGGCATTCACCGTCCATCTGCCGAGTATATACGTCGAAACACAGACACAAGTCCCGCCGACAGCGGGATTTTCGCAGTGTCTATTTTTCGTTTTTTTTTTTTTTGTTTTCAAGATAATTAAGTCTGATCGGTTCGCGACCGTAAAACAAAAAAAAAATAAAAAACTAATATTTGAAATGTTAATTTTGATCATTTTCTATTTGACTGTTGACCTGATAAAAGTAACGAATAAATAAAATCTACAAGGAAAACAATTTTGAAAGATTAAGAGAAAAACGAAGAATGTATTGGTTTTACAATGATATGTTATTTTCTTTCCTTTTTTTATTGTGTATAAAACCGTTTTTTTTTTTTTTTTTTTTTTTGGTAGCAATAATGCTCCAAAAGTTTCATTCAGAAACACTAGAGATCAAAAATTTCATCTAGTTGATATTATAAACAAATCTTTTTTTCTCTATTTCCGATAGTTTTTCCAAGCGTTATGAAAGACTACCTAAAAATGAAATAAAAACGGTATCATCTTCTGTATACTAGATTTTCATAAAATCTATTTTTTATACTCTGCCGTAAATCCAAAAATAATGGAGGTAAACTTGTGAAATATTCACCAAATATCAATATGACGCTAATATGGACTCGATAAAAATTTCAAATACATTTAATTATCTTTGGGCTATATACGAGTATAGTACTATTGTAATATAGAGTGACCATATTTAAAAAAATAAAAAACAGGACTAAAATTATGTTCTTTGTTTTTTGAAATAATTTAATCAAATTTTTTATCACAATTTTTAATCATAGTAAAAATATAATTTAATTTACCTAAAATAGTATCTAATGTGTATTTAATTTTATTTATATTCTTTTAAAGCAGTTACAAAACTCATACATATTTTTCAATGAATACATAAAAAAAATTTTAAAAATAGTAGTTACTTAATAAATTAAAACTTTTATAATGTTCTCAAAATCTTTATTCCTATACTCGCTTTTCTGAAATATTTAATATTTAAATTTAAATAAATTATAATATATAAATTAAAATTTATAAAATATAATATTTTTTATTCATTTTGAAGATAATTTTTCGGATCGCATATCTACACATCTTAATTTGTCATCTTTTTCCAAAAAAACTTCTCAAATATAATAATAATTTGGGGTATTTTGGGTAAATTGTACCTATAAAATATAGTCATTTTTATAGCTTTATAATATTGAATAAAAAACAGGAAAAACAGCGTTCTGAGAAACGTTCGCAGGACAACAGGACAAAACTCTAAAATAAAGGACAATCCTGTAAAAAACAGGTATGGTCACCCTGTTGTAATATTATATCTCATTTTTTGTAAATTTTTATCTAATACAGTTTTAAATATTACAAACATGAAAATTTTGATAACAACTCATTTATATGAACTGACAGTACTGAAACAAATTCAAAAAACATTCGTCAGAATTCAAAGTTCAAATTTCAACAAAAATCATTAATTACGCGTTGATTATTTTTCTATACAATCTCATAAAATTTGGCATTGTTAATCCGGTATTTTTTTTTTTTTTTTTTTTTACCAATAAATTTGTCACATAAATTCCTATAATTCGAATTCCACACAAATAAACTCAGTTAATTATTTTTACACTAGTTTAAAGTTAGAAATACGGATCAAATAACTCTTTTTACGTAATTTGCCAAATTTATTGTTATTTTCATTACCTATTTACAATTTATTATTACAGCCAAATTTTTTGGCTGTAATAACTGAAATGTATATACAACTTATTCATGCGCAACTTAAACTATATTTACATTTCATTAGTAATCGTATGCGTTAATTTTTTTTTTTCGTACAAGCTATAAATGACTAAATACGATGAAACAGAGCATTTTTACAAAATATCATTAAGCCGACATGAATTTTTCTTTTTTTACTCTAGTACTCGTGAAATTGATACTTGAAAAGTGTATCAATTGATTACCATAAGGTTTTGAATTTTTTCGAAAACTCAATTAATTTTTTTTTTTTTTTTTTTTATTTAGCTTCTAATTATAAAAATTACTACAGCTAACTCAATTAATTGATACTAAAATTAATTATAACTTGAGTTTCGCTCAGAATTGTTTTCCAAAAACAATGGTGTATCATTGAATTCAAATTCAAACCAAATCATACATAACGTATCGTTCACCAATCGTAAGATTAGCTCATCTAAAGTTTTCTTTGCATTCACTACGATTATCTCGTCCGAAAAGCGAAGAATACCCATGGCGCTAAGTTTATACTCAGCGTTTTTTTTTTTTCTGTTATGCCAACCACTATACATTTTTTTTACCATAGATACTTGAAATTGTACAAACGTTTGCGAAAATGCAATACAAGTCATGTAAAAATAATATAAAATCGACTAGAAAAATATTGATTATTTTTCTTCGGAAAATTAAAAAAAAAAAAAAAATACAAATGAACAATATCATAGAATTCCGTAACGGACTTTAAATTTGTATGTAAAAATAAGTTCATTGGCCAACGAGCACCGAGTCACTTAAAACTATATATTATCACCACGTGTTTTATGAACTATCACAGTGATAAACCAAATCTTTGCAATTATTTTTAAGATTTCTCGCTCACCTCTTATATGAAAAAAAAAAACATACCTGCGCCATCGTGTTTGCATAAGCTGTTGAAATACAATTGCAGCGATTTTCCGACAAAACGACACTTATGTCAGCAAATACAGTTTTACTGATTTCGTTTTATGTAAATTACGTACGTGCGAATGCATCGTATATTTTCAAATTTGAAAGCGTTTATTGATTAGCTCGTCGTGCTCAATCAGTATACAATACTGACTTACTGACTTATTATTTCAATACTTTATTTTTAAATTATTTTAAATCGAACCATTATTTAGAGAAGCCAATATAAAACATAATATATTCAAACGTTTTTAGTCTGATTGTCGTAGGTTTTCAAATTCTGAATGGAGTGAAAGAATCTATGGGTACTACTACGATGTTTTCTTTTTAAATTCATTAATTTCATTTATATACTATTTTATCCACATTTTATAGTATTGTAACAAATGTGTCTGATTTTATACACTGTGTCATATAGGCGACCCGACAGACGGGCAGTTCGCTTTAAATAAAGTTGTTTCTCTCCTCCTGTTAACACATTTTCGGGCAGTAATAATGCTCCAAAACTTTCATCGAGTGACTCTATCCATTGAAAGTAGCATGTAGATTGTATTTTAGATATCGGATTTTTTTCTTATCTCAGATGTTTTTTCCAAGCTAGAGGAAAAACAACCGAAAACCCGAGTAAAAACGACAAAATGTGCCGTAAGTGACACTTTCACTAAATCGGTTTCAGTCATAATTCGGAAATTGATGTTGCTAAAAAAAAAAATTGCCATTTTTCGAGTTCGGAATATAACTTTGAAAATGCCTTGTTTTCGAAGTCTATTTCTTTATACATTTTATAGTTTTCAACGAAAATTTCTGAAACTGTCGTGCTGGCGTCTTATCACACTCCCGCGCCCAGATCCAGAAACCGGCCTCGTCGCTGTCACTATATCTTTGGATAAGAACAAACATTTTACGTCGTATTATTCGTGATTTTCAACCGTAGACGCTCAACATAAATCGTCTCGCGAATTCGTAAAACTTAGTCTATTAACCACTACTTATCAACCGAAAAACCGAACGCGGAATAGTTCAACAAAAAAACCAAAAAAATCAACATGGTTTAAAATACCAATGGATCATTCGCTTCGTTCAAATATCTAAAACACTAGGTAGGTAAGTTTATCCGGTTAACTGTCGCGAGTTTCTTTTACAGTAGTAGTGAAATATCAATGTGGTATAAAGTGCTATAAAACGGTTAAGTTTCTAATTTCGACATCGAAAATTTAAAACTATTAAGTAGTGAAACATTTTTTTCCCCCAAAACCAACACCCGCCACCCGTATCCTTCGATTTTTTTTCTTTTATTATTTTAATATTGGCCTGTAAAAATGTTTTGTTTATTTTTTTATTGCGACAAAATTTTGAAATCTATGTGTAACTATTCGATGCGGATCAACGTGAGAAACATTTTTACAGTTCAATTTTTCAGACAAAATTAATAAAAATATAACGCGTTTTTAATTTCATTTGTTGACAACGTGTCATTGTACGAGGGTAAATTTAACCATCCTAACACCGTGAAATCCGAAACCAGAGAGCAGGACCGAACTGAAATGTTTAGAGATGACGTGATTTTCACTGACGCGATCGCGGAAAAAACCCGTACTTTGGACGTGATTTCATCACTTATGCAGGACTCCAAAATACGGTCAGTACTTTTAAACGATAAGTGGGTAACGTTGATGAGTAGAGCTGTGTGAATTTCTCTTAATTTCTCCTAACTCGTTTTCAAAGTCAAAGTCAATTTTTTTTTTAAGCTATTGCATAGCTTTTATCGCAGGTCTGGTGTAGTGACTGAAATAAAATTTGTATAATGGAATAATAATCTCCATTAAGTTTTTCAAGTTTTCCAAATACATACGACGATTCGCCGATTCAACCGTCTACAGTGGAAAATCACGAACAACACTGCATTTTGTTCTTTTTCTCGGTCCAGAAAGTGCCGGATGTTCGCGGGCCATGACAACGACGACCGGGCCATCGAAGGCGGTAGCGCAGCTCCGCAGCAGCAGCAGCAGCAGCAGCCGGCCCTGTGCTCGATCGGGGGACCGGAGTCACGCGATTGCGCGCTCGTCTCGCCGCGGTCGAGCGAGTTGGCGCCGCGGGACGAAGCACGTGCGCGGCGAGCGTCCAACGAATCGCTACGGGCGTGGCGCGAGCTCGCGGCCACGTCGGCGGACCTGCCGTCCGACACTTCGGCGGAACTGTCGTCCGACACTTCGGCGGACTTGTCGTCCGACGCGTCGGCGGACCTGTCGTCCGACACTTCAGCGGAACTGTCGGGCGACACGTCGCCGTCGCTCGGTCTGGTGGCGTTCCGCGACATCCGGGAGTCGGCGCTCTCGGCGCGGCGGACCGCGGGCTCGGGTCGTGGGTCGACCGGCCCGGGACGGACGACCGGCCGCTACCCGTCGTTGTCGGTGGCCCGGCCGCGGGCACCCCGGCCGGAAGACGTGCAGAGGCGGCGGCGACTGCGGGCCGCGGCCACGCGCGAACGGCTCCGCGTCCTGGACGACCGGCGACGCGCGTCCATGCGCCAGTCGCCCGTGACCCGCCGGGTGGCATGGACCGATTCGGACGACCTGGACTCGGAGGACGAGCGCCTCGAGTCGCTGGCCGCGCCACTGCCGCCGACCGAGCGGGTCGGCCAGCCTAACATCGCCCGGGCGGTGAGACAGTGGCGCGACCGGTTGGCGGCCGTGTGCCGGCCCGACGACGCGGTGCCCACGGGCCAGGAGGTGAAGCGCCTGTTCCAGTACCGGCACCTGGCGTCGCCGATCTACGCGCGCGTCGTCACGGACCCGCGGCCGTTGTCGCCGCACCGGCTCGACGCGTTCGAGACGGACGAGTGGGCGGACCACTGGTCGGACGACTACGACTGGTCCGAGTACTGGGCGCCCGAGCGCGGTGCCGCCGAGGAGGGCGGCGCGGCGGACGAGTGGGCCGAAGAAGCCCAGTGGCCGGAAGAGTGGACGGCGGACGATTGGCTGGACGACTGGTCGAGAGACACGACGTCGTACGACTGGACGGACGACTGGGTGGCGGCGACCGGCCATGAGCCCTGGTTTTGAACGGACGAGATGTGTGAGCGAGAGTGTGAGTGTGAAAGCGTGTGCGTGAGAGTGTGTGTGTGTGCGCGTGTGTGTATGGAGGGAAGGGAGGTTAGTGAGTCTCGTGTTTTTCACAGACGAGAGTTTTCACGCGAGTTACGCGCGGCGGGTGGTGTGTGGAAAATCGTGGATTATTTTCTACATGCTCATCAATGGAAATAATCTGTTTTTACCGATTGAAAATGTTCCTGAATTCCGGTTTTTGTCGATTATCGACTAGTGGCAAGTGACGGTGTGACTTTTTTTTTTTTTTTTAGTCGCTATTGAGTTGTCCACAAATAGGATTGAGAAATTATAATTTTAAACTGTTTTCAAATTACATACGTTTATTTCAAACAATAACAAATGTTTAATCAGCTTCAGGTATCATAACTCTTCAGGTGGGCGCGCGAAATCAACTCGCGTCGTGGGGGGGGGGTATTTACACCGCTCTAGTTTCCATCCGTATTTAGTTCATAAATAATTTGTTTGCACACAGACCACACTTAACCTAATCAAAGCATTAATGCATCAGACAAATAGAAAATCATACTTTTATATTTTACATCAGCATTTTTCTTTTGGCCAAACTTAATAAAAATAATCATATAAATTTTCTCTTTGTCACAACCACGGTTATCTACACAGGTTGGCGCACGGCGTGTTATCGCTGGTCGATGCGGCGAACACAGTGAACTATTAGCGCTAGTAGTCAGTGGGCCAACATTTACATTCGTATGTACTGGGAAATTGAAGATTTTTTATTCAAATTCGTTATTATCGTCCTAACGACTAAAATTACGAATTAAAAACATTCCACAATTATTGTAAACCGTGAAAAGGTGATTATGACTGACATCAGCAAATAATAATCAAAATTAATTGGTAAAAATATTTTTAATGATAAAATTAACATAAAATATATATACCTAAATAATGTTTGATTTAGTTAACTAAGGCAGTGTTTATTATAAAAAAAAAATGCATACATTGGTATCTCTTATTTATTTTACAGTGTTTGTTATTTTTTTTTTTTTTTTTTTTTTTTTATTGAGTTTGAAGGCTTCAACATCTTAGGTCATTAGCCTGTTTGTCTTACAATATATCTTGTATATATATATTTGTCTTATTGCTAGGGGGTACATTTTGTTTTACATTTGGGGGTTTGTGGAGTTTCTATAACTGAATAAACTTAGTTTATATTAATAATAAATAGTTTCTTATATAAATTTAGCTAGGTCTATGTCGATAAAAAATTTGTAGATGTTTTGCGAGTTTTTCTCGCCTAGTGCGTCTTTCATTGTTGATGGGTTTCCGAGAATTTGTCTGGAAGTGTTGAATTTTGGGCATTCTAGAGTGATGTGTTTGATGGTTAATTGTTTGTTGCGTTCTTCACAAATTGGGTGTTCTTCTTTAGTAATTAGGTGTAGATGTGTTAGGCGAGAGTGTCCTATTCGGGTCCTTGTGATAACTATTTCTTCGTGTCTGGTTGAGGGAGAGAGGGATTTCCATGGGGTAATGCATGTTTTAATTTCTTTAAGTTTGTCTGTGTTCGGGGTCTCCTCCCAAATGCGTTGCCAGTGATTTTTTATTAGATAATTGATTTTAATGAGTGCGTCTTGAAACGTGATTTTATTTGTTTTTATTGAGTTGGGTGATCCTATTGCTTCGTTGGCTGCCTTATCGACTAGTTCGTTGCCTGCTATACCTGTGTGTGAAGGGACCCATAAGAAATCTATTTTCTTTTTAGAGTTTGATAACATTTCTTGAATGATTTGGGTGATTTCATTTTTGGGATAAGGGTTTTCTAGAGCGAGGAGTGCACTGAGAGAGTCGCTTATGATGAGTATTTTTTCTGACTCTAAAGTCATAGCGTGTGAAATAGCTTTTTTAATAGCTTGGTTCTCAGCGGAGAAAATGCTGGTTTCGGGAGGGGGTTTGAACAATGAGATTTTGTTATTTTCCACAAAAGCGAATCCGGTGCCGTCGGTAGATTTTGATGCATCTGTGAAGATTTGTATGTGATGTGGATATTTTTCTTCGATTATTTCTGAGTAGTGGTTTCTTATAGTTGATGTTGGATAGTATTTTTTATTAAATTTGAGGAGTTCAGTATTGGGTTTAATATTCCATATCCACGGTGGAGATGAAGGAAAAATAATTTTATTGAATGTAAGGGGATTGAAGTTAATTTGATCTGAAATAGTTTCATAAATTTCATAGATGGTTCGAGGAGAAATGTGGCAGTTTTGAGTATTCTGGTGTCTTCGGGTTAGAGTTTGAGGTAAGTGATTTTGTGATTTTGTTACAAATTTCAAAGTTTCTTTAATCCTTCTGATATCAAGGGGAAGTTCTCCAGCGTTGCATATAATGCTTGTTGTTGGGCTTGTGCAGAATGCGCCAGTGGCAAGTCTGATACCTTGGTTGTGTATAGGGTTTAAAATTTTAAGAATGTTGTTTTTTGCTGTGTTATAAATGACGGCTCCATATTCCAGTTTTGCTAGTATGGTTGCTTTGTATATAGTTATAAGACTATTTTTTTCTGCACCCCAAGTATGATGAGATAAAGTTTTCAAAATTTTCATGTTATTACTTGCAATAGTTTTTAAATTTTTTATGTGTGTGTTCCAATTTAGCTTATGGTCGAATGTCATGCCTAGTATTTTGATGTTGTCTGTGTATGAGATGATTTTATTATTTAGTTTGATATGGTGTAAGTTTTCGTTACGTTTTTTATGAAATATGATACTTTGAGTTTTGGATGGTGAGAAAATAAATCCTGTTGATGTTGACCATTTGAGGAGATCGTCGATGGCTTGTTGTATGATCTGGACTGTTGATTTTATGTTTACGCCACTGCAGAAAATATTACAATCATCTGCGTAAATGTAATATTTAATGGGGGGAGGAATGTTATCGAAAATGTTGTTAATTGCGATTAAAAACAGAGTGACACTGATGACTGAGCCCTGAGGAACTCCATTTTCAGTTGTGTGAGTGGTTGATATTGTTTCGCCAATTTTTATTTGGAATGATCTGTTCTGTAAGAAGTTAGTAATGAAGGTGATCATGTTTCCTGTGATGTTCCATTTACGTAAGATTTGAATTACTCTGTGTCTCCAGACCATATCGTATGCTTTAGTTAAGTCGAGAGCTACAAGAATTGTATGTTGTTTAATTTTGGATGCATTGCATATGTGTGAGTGGATGTTGGATAGCGTGTTGAGTGTGGAGTGGTTTTTTCGAAAACCGTATTGTTCTTTATTGAATTTATTGGAAACTTCTAAGTGCCAAATGAGTCTTGAGTTTATTATTTTTTCTAGGAGTTTACAAGTTGTGCTTATGAGGGAGATAGGACGGTAATTTTCTATAAGGAATTTATTTTTGTTAGGTTTTGGGATAGGGATAATGATCGCTTTGCGCCATTGATTGGGGAATAGTCCGTGTTTCCATATGATGTTATAGATTTGAAGGAGTTTCTGTTGGGCGTAGTTGGATAGATGATGTAGGAATATATAGGGGATATCGTCAGGGCCTGGACTTTTGCTTTTGCATTTTTGAAGAGAGTGGTTGAATTCGTTCATAGTGATAGTAGAGTTGTAAGGGGCTTCGTTATGCTGTGGTATGGGGTTTATGGCTGATGACTTTTCGATTTCTTTTTTGAGTTTTAGGAAAGATTCGCTATGGTTTATATTGCTGCTGTTAGTTTGAAATTGGTCGGCGAAAGCTTGGGCAATTTCTAGGTTAGTTTTAATATTTTCCTCCTTGTATTTCATGATGTTGGGTATTGAGTTGAATTTATTTCCTTTGAATGATTTGATTTTATTCCACATAGTAGTGGCGGAAGTTTGTTGGTTAATTGTGGAAATGTATGTTTTCCAAGCTGTGCATTTGCTGTTTTTGGTTATGAATCTTGATTCCGCTCTAGCTTTTTTAAGTGCTATGTGGTCAGATAAGGATTTAGTTTTTTTGAAGCGGTTTAATTTTTTTTTGTAATTTATTATGGCTTTTTTGCATTCGGGGTTCCACCAGGGAGTAGTTTTGGAGGTTTTGGATCGGAAGGACTTTCCTATGGAGATATCTGCTGCTTTTATAATAATTTCGGTGAAGGAAGTCACTATGGAGTCTATTTTGTTTTGATCTATTTCTGAGTTGATTAAATTTTGTTTTTCCCAGTCTTGGTTTTCTAGATGATAGTCTACTAGCTCGGTAAAAAGATTCCAGTTTGCTTTTTTGAGTTTCCACCGTTTAATTGGTTCATTTGGTGAAAATTGATTGAACATGTTGAGATGTATTGGCCAATGGTCGCTACCATTATAATCATTGAGTACTTTCCAGTCGATTTCTGGAGCGATGTTACTACTGGATATTGTTAGGTCGATGGCAGATAAAGAGCTGTTTGTGGTGTTGTGTCTTGTTGGGTCACCATTATTTAACAATGTCAGTGAAGTGTCTTCTAATAGTTTTTCTATGATTTTCCCACGACTATCTGTTTGAGAAGATCCCCATATTGTGTTTCTGCTGTTATAGTCACCAAGAATTAAGAAAGGTTTTGGGAGTTGGCTTATTATTGAGTTAAGTTCATGAAATGAAAGGGGGGTACTGTCCGGGAGATATATATTGCAAATAGTGATTGTTTTCCTTAGAAAGACTTGAGTGGTTATTATTTCTAAGGTTGAGTTGACGTGTATTTCTTTGCTATTAATGTTGTTTTTTATGTATGTTGCAACTCCGCCACTTGCCCTGATTGCATTTGGGCGATTTTTTATGTATCCGGTATAACCGTTAATGTTGCCTATATGGAGATTTTTGAAATTTGTTTCTTGTAAGCAAATAATGTCAGGATTTTGTTCGTATTTAATACGGTTTATGTCAGTGTTATGTTTGTAGAAACCGTTGCAGTTCCATTGAATTAATGAACTCATATTTGGATATTAGGTAAAAATTAGAGTAGAGAAGGAAGATTGGGTAAAAGGATAAAAGTTTTGTTTAATTTATTGGGAGGGAGGTAAATTTTCTGAGTTGGGCATACTTTGGAAGAGGAGATTTGATAGTTTGGTTATTTTAATTTTTAATTTACGATCTGTTAATAGAGGTTTTATCTTTTCAGCTATTTTGAGAAGGTCAAACGCATTTGTCCCAGTTTCCTTACAAAGATCATGTATATTTACATTTTTATTTGTAAAATTTTCGATGATGTATCTGAAAGTTGTACTGTTTGGAAGGGAGTCTTCATTCTGAGTAAATATATCAGAAACTATTTCCAGTTGTTCGTCTATATAGTCCGTAGTGCTTTGTAAAGAGGAAGTAGAGCTGGAACGATTTTTTGCTTTTTTGTTGCTTTTATTGTTTTTTGTCTTGTCTTGAGTCGAAATGATATCTTTTGTAGCTGTATTTTCTAGTAGGGGGTTTGGAGATTGAGGGGAGGATGGGCATGAAGATAGTGGCGCTGGTCTTTTTTTTGGAGCTTGGGATTCAAGTGTTTCTAATGTGGATACATTATTGGTTTGTTGGTCATTTTGCTTGAGTTCTTGCATATGTGATTTGTTGGAAGTAGGTGTGTTTGCGGTGGTTTGAAGTGTTGGGGTATCGATTTCTGATTGATTATTTAAGTGTTCCATTTGTTCGGGAGATTTCGAAATGAAGAGTATGTTTTTGCATGATGATGATAGGTGTCCGGGTTTTTTACATAAAAAGCAAGTAACAGTGTCGTCTGTGATAAATATTCGATATGTCGTATTATCTGAAGAGACAGTAATCGATCCGGGGAGTTTTGTATAGTCATCTGGGTTTATATATAACTGTCTACGGAAACTCGTTATGTGCGCGAATTTGTCGAGGTGGAAGCCGGCCTTTAGTGTTGTTATTGGAGATGTTGCTTTTATATCAAGTTTTTCTAGTGCTTCAGTAATGATGTCATTAGCGATAGCGGGATAGACGTTTGATAATATAATGCGTTTTGATGGGTTAATTAATTTACGTATTGGTAATTTTAGATTATCTATGTATATCGCTGGGTGATTTGTAATTAAATCTTCTACTGTTTGTTTATTTTTAAGAAATATACAGAAACGATTGTTTGAGATTCGTGATGCAGAAATGATGTTGGATGGGTCTGTAATATTGCCTAATGCGATGATATATTGAATTTGTTTGATGCCATCGATTGAATTAATTACTATAGCTTGGTCCATTTTCGGTAGGACATAGTTTGCAGTTGTTTCTGCGAAACTTTTTGTTTGATTGGTATTTTGTGGTGGGTTGGTGGAAGTAGTGGAGTCGTTTGAGAAGCTAGAAGAAGGAAAAGCTTGGGATAGGGTTGTAGTGGGTTTGTTATTTTGTGTAACTTTTGTGTTGGCCGCCAATAGTTTATCATTGAGCGATAATTTAGTTTTTTCCGATTCTATCGGCGGTGTGTTGGCTGTATAATTATTCATGGTGAATAATTATCGTTTTCTTTGCAATTTATTTTATGTGCGGTAAACGTTGATTATAGTAATGTATGTAATCATATTACCTGTTTGGTTTTGTATTGTGTAGGGTCACTTCTATCGGTAGATATAAAAACGGACGCGATAACGCTACACACGTGTTGCTCGGTCGGGAGTCAAACACGAACTGAGTGTTTGTTATTATTTGTTAAATTAATTAATTAATTAAATCACGTGTATTATGTACTGTTACTCCCTACACCACCACAAGCTTAGCTTAAAGGTGTAGGTAATTTTTATTATTTCTTTAAATTCTTTGTATTGTGTTTTTCAAATAATGAAAAAAAATTATAAATTCAATTCAATTCAAATAATTAATGACTACAAGTCTTTCTTACCCAGTTATAATTTATTTTATTTATAAAATATCTGTAAAATAAAATACCGAATAAACATAATATGTTAATATTAATTTGTTTATTACTTATTCTTTATGTAATAAAACCTATTTAGTAGTTGGTTAATACTTAATATGATGTTAGTAGAAAGTTTTTCTTCATACTTATTGACCAAGATATAATGATTTATGTTAAAACCCAATAATTAAAATTGTAAAAATACCTAACAGCAATATAATGTTTGGAACAAACATAGGTATTGTCGTTTACAACAAAGTTTTTCCTTGGAATAGCTTTTTGCCATTTTTGCCGCAAACCAGTATCTTTTGGTGCTGAAAACTGTGACACCTTTTTTGTGTTGCTTTTGTAGCCTGAAGTACATCAAACTATACAACATTAAGCCACCATCGCAATAAAACTACCTACTACCAATTATGTAATGACAACAATACAAAATAATGTCGAAATTCCCAGTCCGGCTACAACGCTCAATGTGCACGCACGTAGTTGCTTATGAGCTCCGTTATCGCGTTTGCCGTCCGATAATATGGTAGACAAAGTCCATGACACCGGTGGCGGTCCACTCCAAACGTCTATGCCTAACAAACGCAATCTTTCTAATTCGTCAATTTCTCCAAAAGTTACCGATAAAAAATCAAAAATATTCGTTACACCAAATCGGTTTGCTGCCCTGTACTCCGAGGATTCCAGTGACACCGTATTCATCACATCCACCAACAGTGCATCAGCTCGTAACGAAAAACCGGGTCCTGCAAATCAAAGTATCGAGCAGCCGACGCTCGATGTACAAGACGTCACGCCACGGGCTCCACCGATTTACATCTCCAACATCTCAAATTTCTCCGCCTTCACAAATGAGCTAACAAAGTTAACCGGTCCTAACGAATTTACCTGTAAGTCCACTAAATCACACCTAATCGTTTATCCCAGGGGTGTACATAACTACAATACTATTATGACTCATCTCAAGGAAACTGATTCTAGTTTCCATACCTTTCAAGCTCACGTTAATCGCTCATTCAGAGTCGCAATACGAAATCTCCACCATTCCACATTGTGCTCGGAAATTTCCGTGGCTTTGTCGGAAGAAGGACATTCGGTGAAACAAGTCATTAATGTCAAAAATAAAAATAAATGCAGTCTCCCATTATTTTTTGTTGATTTAAATCGTCAGAATAACAACAATGATATCTTTAATATCACTTCGCTACTTAATACCAAAGTTATAATCGAGAAACCTCATTTGTCCCATCGTGGTCCACCACAGTGCCACAATTGTCAAGCTTATGGCCATACCGATAACTACTGTCACCATGAATCTAGATGCGTCAAATGCGGTGGAGACCATCGCTCCGAGGACTGTACTAAGGATCGAGATAGTCCAGCCAAATGCGCGCTCTGTTCTGAGGTTCACACGGCCAACTACAAAGGATGCCGTGTTTATCAATCCGTTACCAAAAAACGCACTAAAGTGCTCACAAGAGTCTTGCCAGTCTCAGATAAGCCCCCGTCCATTCACACCCGACGCAAAGGAGAACCTAGGACTTACGCAGAAGCAACTGTGGGCAATTCAAATAATCTAAACTCTGAACCTATTTCCAATATTATATCCCAATTTATTACGCAACTTAATTCCCTCTTTACTCCATTGATTTCTCTTTTATCCTCTCTATTAAACATATTACTTTCTAAGAATACCTTATCTCCTTAATTGCAGTCTTCGCGAAACCATAAATATCTAAACTGTTGTTATTAAATATTCTGTGATTATGTTATTTTAATCTTAATTGGATACGATATCATTTTCTACCGTCTAGCATTATTTGTATTAATCAGATTTATTATTATCATGTTTAATATTATTAATTTAATTGTATACTTGTAATTGTCGAACTATAATAGCTGTAGCTGAAAGTTCTAAATAAAAAAAAAAAAAAAAAAAAAATGTCGAAATTCGAAAATTATTTTGTTCTTTGTCATGCATTAAGAATGTACTCATGTTATCTCTAGGTTAGGTGTCGGTTGTGTTCTTATCACCTTTTCACGGTCTACAATAATTGTGGAATGTTTTTAATTCGTAATTTTAGTCGTTTGGGTGATATAACGAATTTGAATCTTCGATTTCCCAGTATATATAAATGTAAACGTAGGCCCACTGACTACTAGCGCTAATAATTCACTACGGTCACCGCATAGACCACCCGTCTGCATTAGTATCATAGTGGCGTGCGCCAACCTGTGTAGATAACCGTGGTCACAACTAATAAAATATATACATTACTATCACTTTCTTGTGCAAAACTAAAACAAATTTTTTTGAATAAAAAAAAAAACAAATACTGTGACCTAACCTAACCTTTATATAAAAAATAAGAGTTTTTGTAAATTAATAAGATATCTAATACACACGTGCTAATTTAGGTTCAATAAGTACAACGTTTTCACTACCTACTAGGGTTAGGGTACTTAATATTAAACGATAGAACAAAGTAATAAAATTATCTACAACAATGAATTGGGCATATGGCCCATTCACGTGACCCAATCACCACAAGAACCTGTTGGACACGAAGACCAGAAATTGTTGATGATAATAACGGAATACGAACGACTCAGTAATAAACTTGTGGTGATTCAACACGCAGCTGGCACGGGATTTATGGAAATATTGACCAAAATGGGAAGATGCGTATGGAGGCGCGACTATGTCGTATTCTCCTGAGCAACCCGGAAGTTCGGGAAGGAGCGACGGAGGAATAGGAGATATAAGACAAAGGTGGAGTATCTGAGACGACTACAGTGCACATCGGTCGACCGATATTATTAATTATGTTAACGAGGCTGATAAGGCAGTCACTCTGTGGAAAAACGTTATTCTAATAATATATGTTATTATTATGAATTCATGTATTACACGATTAATACTCAACAACTTTTATTGCGAGGGATGTGAATGGAGCTCGAGTGAGTACGACGCGACGCTCGGTTCGATTTATATCACGTACGGATTATATTTTCCACGAAAACTTTATTAACGAGGACCATTATGATACACACACGTCGGGCGTCACAATACGCGACGAAGGTTTTTATAATAAAACGCGAGTCGAGAAAATTATACGGGATCGTTATAAGTTGTAACATTAGCTATTGGAAATCAGAATTAACACGGGGCCACGTTTTTACATTTTCATCGGATTTTACACGGCCATGGTAGTAGTCGACGTTGTATTATACATCACAAATCGTATTCCTAGGCATTAAATATATTTTGATGTGAAATTAAAGTGAAAAAGAGCTAGGTGAGCCAGAACCGGCATTATACATCTACTTGTAGGTATAAATATATTTATTTATTATTATCGATTTTAAGAAAATTACAATCTGTAAAACGTTACACAATAAGCAATTTTGATAACAAAAGGACAAACAGTGACATGAAAACTTGAATAGGAAGTGACCCATTGGCCGCACCTACAATATTACTTAATATTTGTTATTTACAGATTGTTTTTTTTATTATTATTATTATTATTATTATTAACACCCGTCTTACAATAATACAGGATCTAATAGGTCGCGAGGCCAATCCCTGTTAAGGCGACGGGTAATATTGTTTGGAATTGTGGTGGACATTTGATGAATTAGTGGATTGGGGTGATTTTTTAGTTTGTTATGGAATTTTTCGTAATGGTTAGTTGCTAGTTCTTTGACAGTATATATATATACGTTAAAAGTTAGTTACTCGAGTGAACCGCTTAGGAAATCCTTTGGAGAAGACAAGGAAGTCATCAGCAAACCTCTGTGTGTATGTGTGTGTGTGTGTGTGTGTGTGTGTGTGTGTGTGTGTGTGTGTGTGTGTGTGTGTGTGTGTGTGTGTGTGTGTGTGTGAGAGTTTAATTGTTTAATTCTACGAGGTGCACGAGGCTCTAGTGCAGGGGTCGCCAAGCTTTTCCAACAAGTGAGCTACAATCCACATTTAAAGTCTCTATGGATTGACTTATATTTATTTAGATTTTAGGAATATTATTTGCGTTAACGCATATATTCAAGTCAAAGAAGGCGTTCGTTAAGTTACATTATATTATCGTATTATATTGAGAATATACGACACGTTGTATGTAACTTACTGACAAATTATAACAATAAACTATTTTGATGACCATAATCTGTTAGATTTAAACGAGTATATAACAGAAAGCGATCGGCCGATACTGGTAAAACTAACATTTACTACGATCGACCAATTGTCCTAAAATGATCGACCGGTCGATCCCGATAGACTGGTTGGCAACCCCTTCTCTAGTGTGTCGTTCCTAAGTATATGTATATATATTATATACCGTGATAATAATAATACGTTGTGTTATCCACGTCTCCTGCGTCACGGCCGAAGTAATCGCGACGTGGCGAAACGTAAAAAAAAAAAAATAATAATAATAAATACATTAAAAAGAAAACCGTGCGGATTCGGAATCTCGGCCGACGACGAATTACTCACGGCGTAGTAGCACACGGTGGCACAGAAGTCCTCGACGATCGGGTCGGGCGTAAACCGCGTATACTCGGTCACCGCCACCGCCATCCGTATCCTACCTCCCTCGCACGTACGCGGGCCAGGGTGGTTTTATTTATTTTGTTTTTAAATCCCCCATTTGTTCACCGAGGTTATTTCGCCGTTCATTTATCGAATTGGATTTTTTTTTCATTTATTTATCTTGTTTTATTTTTTCAGCTGCTGGCTGTTTTTTTTTGGGATTTTTTTTTTTTTTTTTGCACGTCCGCCAAACCGCATGGGAAGAACTCGCGGCCGCACACGCGACACACAACGCGTCACGTACGTATTTATGATACGGTGATTATCGGTGATTATTATTTATCGCGGTCGCGCGGCCAATATCTGTACGGAGCTCACGAACGGGAAAACGGGTCAACGATTATACGTGTACACAGTGCTCGTGAATGTATGTCGCGGCGATTTCACCGTACGATAAATTATGAAAATGCAAAAACACGTTTTTCGATTCGGGGAAAGTCTACGATTATTATTCGTGAATTTCGCATATTTTACAACCTTTCAAGGGTGGTTTCGGGTATACCGTTTTGGAAATCAAATGAAAAACTATGAATTTTATTTCGTGTTTTCGCAGACACGCCATGATATTATCCTTTAACTAAATCCTTTTTAACGGCTTAAAAAAACACAAAACCTACTGCGAAACGTATTACATTAATGCACATTAACGTGTTTCTTGAATTCGCATTTTGACTCCGGCATTACGGTACGCGTAGGGGTGTGGTTTTACGTGCGGTCTACTGCGATTTCGAAAAACTTTAAACAGATCTTTTTGAAAATTTCCCGCGAGCTGTTTGAAATCGATTATTTTTTATTTTTGGCCGGTGTGCTTTTATTAGAAAATTACCGTAGAACTCGAGGTATATCATAAATTTAGTTTATTATTTACAAGTAGTATTCATATTAGCTGACCATTATAAAGATGTATTAAAAAACGAGATCGCACAAGTATACGTAAGTATAATTATGTAACTGATAATGATTTGTTTATTAAAAAAAATATATATACACATATAATAAAAATAAAGCTTTTCAATGATGTTTTTATCGTTCAAGTGATATTTATATTATTTTACGAGTATTATTGTTTCGTTCTAAAAAGTTTATATTAAAGCTCGTATATTTCAATGGATTGAATCTCGAAACTTCGGTTATCGTTGAGTAATCTATTAAGTGGATATTCTTGTTCGAAAGATGCAAACGATCGAGTAGATTTTCAAAAAAGACAATTACGTATTTCTATTTCACCTTATTACATACGGGCACACATTGAATCCATTCGATATCATTTTGACTTTGTTCGTATACAGTCGCGTGTGTTTATTACGTCAATCGAATATGTGCGATAATATCGAAAAATATACCGTTATAAGCGTTTAAGTAAATCATACGATTTTTACGAAACAAACGTTTTCACGTCAATTATCAACTTTAAATGATTGTTTAGAAAAAAAAATGGTTCATTCAAAATCAAAATGAAACTTTGGCATTTGGACGCATATAGAAAAACATGTTTTGATCATTTTTGGTTCTCAAAAATGTCTCCTTTAGGTCCAACAAGTCAATTTCAAACGAATTTTTAAAAAACCTTACGGAAGTTAGACTAAAAATGGTAAAACATATAAACTGTATAATTTTGTACTGAAGCTTTGTACAGAATCGTTCATCTGAACAAATCATATATCGTTCGTTTAAAGTGCAATAAGCTCATGCCCGCCATCTTGTCTGAGGATGCGGAGTATGTCCGGATTTTTTACTTCGTACTTGATATTTTTACAGCACCAAGTGTTTCCTCATTACCTACCAGTAGTGAGACCAAGGAGAGTGAACTTCGATTCTTGATCCTCTCACGGAACGCACCTATGTTAAAAAAAAAATCGATTAATAATCAAAATCGTATGCTTGAATCATTTAACGTAAGCAGTGTTTTTTTTTTTAATAATTAACGATATTTTAATGGTCGTTACAAAACGATATATTTGCTATGCAATTTAGCATTGAGCGTAGGAAGCGTAGGTATAAAGAAATCATTTTTCACGTTTGAACGCTCCCCTGAGACAAACCCCGGTCACTCCACTTTTGCACATAACCCAAGACCCTGGAAGTGCGTTAGTGTGTGTGCTATCCTAAAAGCAAAGGTGGGCATTGACTTGTTATAAAGTTATACTTGTTATAAGTTCATTTTTTTTTAACTTTTCAACTTAACTAGTTAATTATTTTTGTTATTAACTTATTAACTTATTCAGTTATAATTTTTATTCATTTTATTTATCTTAATAGCTAACTATCAATAATGTGTAATTAAGTTAGTTAATTATTAGCTTAATTTTTTTCGTCGAGTTATCAAAAACGTAGATCGAAAAATGAGTAAGTAGATATAAAAATAAATAACGTGGTCTTCTTTTTTCCTATTTAAATCGATGGCCGGCAGGAATTACCAAAGTATCAAATCCGCGTGACAAGAAATATCAGTCTATGAATGGAATGGATATCAATAATAAACAGTAAATACGATTCTAGTTGACAACGCATTAAGTCGTTTGAGATATTAATAATATATAATATATACTAACTGCCTATTCGTTTTTCGTAATAAATACGAATATGAATAAGGTATGTAATGAGATTAGAAAATTTAATAGGTATAATCGTTGATTTTAAGTACTATTTATGATATTTAAGTACTATTTGATCAATGGTATAATGTATAATCGAAATAATTGTTGGTAATATCATTGACTTTGACATAAAATATTAGGATTTACAGAAATCGGAGGATTAGGGTATAAGATATTTTATAATTTTTGATTTCAGTATTTTTTTCATCGAGTAACAAAAATTAACATGCAAACATTTTTGTATCATTCAATAGCAAATTAATTAGCTATTTAGCTATTCAGCTAAAATTATTAATCTTAAATTACCTATGTAAATATGTACTCTATAAGTTAATGGTAACAATTCACAATATTACAAATCAATGTTTTATCTTTACCTAATTTTAGTTAAATTAAGTATGTACTGTTAATCTTATAATCAGGTTAATTTATATTAGGATATAATTAATGACAGCCATTACTTGGAGAATTTTTTTTTTCATTCCGTATTTCAAAATATAAGCGTAATGTTTATAATAGTAGGGCTAAGAAATCGTATCATTCTGTAAATCTAAATTTTAAATAATAATACTATCTCTTTAACTGTTGGTATGATGATAAAATCTAAAAAATTAAAATGATTCAAACGAAAATATTGTCTTTTAGAAAACGAAAGTCATAAGAAGTGTTTGCCATTTAAACAGAAAATAATGGTTTAAACATTTATTACTAAATCACTTACTCATTTCAAACGCAAATACGGCTGGCTAAAACGAATTGTTGATCTATATTGATGATTCCGTTGCCCGTGTCAACAGACCGCAATAATTTTTTTTGTACGAAGAAGAATCCATTCAAAATTCGTTAGTGGCTGCGAATAATTCGGTCTACCGAAAATATTCTCTTGGCTTTTAACATCGATAATTATTGTAAACGTGATTGAATTTTCGCCTCTTTCACAACAGTTCTGTGAAACTCTATTACCGTACGCCTATTTATTACGTTTGTCCGTAAAAAATAATGACAAAGAACAACTGTGTGTCAGTGCAATACTCGAAGCGTTCGAAAATGACATACAGAGTCAACAGGGAAAAGCGGCCCGTGTCGACAGCCGTCTCCGAGCGCGACTCGGTAAGTACGATAATATATTATATTATGTCGTTTGAGATTCGCCCGGGGCCAATTTGCAATGGTCTATCCGTTTCATAACGTCTTTCGTGCAGTGCTATGATGATAATAACAATAATATTATCACTTAATGAGTGCACTCGAATCGACTTTTGTGATTGGACCGGTACAGATGAACGCGTCGGGCTCTAATCTTTTAAATTTCTGCAAACTCTGCGATTTCTAACGGGTCCTGTATACATAATTCAATGTATTAAAGTCAATTCTATTAAAGTACTCGCAAAAACGACGTGCCAAATTTGCGACCGCCCGACGATGGGTCCGGTGACAAAAACGGGCTCGGGTTTGACTGTCGCAAGCCATCCGAGGAACGTAGGTCGAATCGTATAACGTATTTAAATCGTCTCGTCCTGCAGGTGTCCCAGGAGCGGTGGACCGACACGGTGGTGGCCAAGCTGTGCGTATTGATCCAAATGCTGTCGTCGGCGTTGACCGAGTCGACCGGACGCCTGTCAAACAAAATGGACGGATCGTTTAACAGCGCGAAGTTTGCACTGGGCTATTTGATCGGAAAATCGACGAACGCAGTGCACGCGGTGGGCAAATGTCTGGGGGTCGTTGTCGGCGAAATCGTTGACACGGTCGACGAACTTTTCGACGTCGATCTTTGTACCGCGCTCAGTGGCGTAGTCGGAGTGACGGTGACCTGGCTCGACGGAGTAACCGTCGTCAGAGCTCTGAGGGCTAAACTGGGTGTCGAGAGGGTTGAAGCGCCGGATCACTCTACTGTGGCCGCCGGTGACGCCCCCGATGAATGGCCAAAAAGCGAAGAACTAAAGGAAAATACAGAGCTGCCGGTTAGTTTGAACAAATATGCTACGTTCGTAAGGAGTAAACTGGAATTCGATGTATTTCTCGACAAATATCAAACGGCATTTTATTTGCTTCGAGCCTATGTTTTAAGTTGATTTTTAATAAGATGTGTTTTATGTCATGATACATTTTTACTCGGCGTTCCTAATTGTAAACCGAATTCCGTTGATTTTTCAAAAACGTTTTTTAGTTTCGAAAAACCGATTCGGTCTGCCAAAACTCAGAAACGAAACCGAAATCGTTAACGGACCAACGGATAGAATTCATGAGAGAATTGATCGACGAAATAACGGAGATCAAACGTAAATTAAAACTGGAGAAACGTGCAGAAACCGTCACGAGCACGCCACAGGTTCGTTATCAAATCGTGTTAATCCCATAGACTTTAAACGGGTGATAGCAATGTCGATACGATCCGATTTCCTGGCCGACGTTTCGCACCGTTTAGACTCGCGTGTGAATTATTTCGCGCTTTTCCCGTGCTCAAACGATATTCCTTTAATCCGTTTTCAGCCTTTAAAAATTCAAGACGTAACGTACGACGACTTGACGCCGATCGCGCCCGTCACGTTCGACAGGATGGCCAAGTGGCGACGAGCGAAGTTCTTCGGTGGGCACGACCCGCGGACCGCCACGGCTGGAACCGCCGGGGGTGACGGCAGCGCGACGGCGGAGAAACGCGAAGGGCCGGCGGCGACGGACGACCGTGACCCTGATGCGACGGCGGGCCGTGACCCTCCGGGCCCCGGGACGAAACCGTGCGCCCGGACGGACTCCGTGTGCAGGCCCCGCTTGCCGGACGCCGGTGCGCCGCCGACGGTGGTACCGCCTCCGCAGGGCCCCGGACGTTTTCGGCACGGACGCCCCAGGCCGCGTGCAGGCCCCCCTCCGCAAGGGCCCACACGCTTTTCACGTGGACGCCCTGGGCCAAATGTGGTCCCCCCTCCGTCGGGTCCGTCACGCTATTCGCACGGACGCCACAGGCCACATGTGGTGCCCCCTCCGCCGGTCGACGAAGGATTTTGGTACGGACGCCCCGGACCGTTCGCAGTCTCCCCTCCGCAGGTTCCACGGCGCTTCTGGCACGGACATCCAGGGCCGTTCGCAGGCCCGCCGATTTACAACGGGTCCGCGTGGGCCCACCAGGTTCCGTACGGCGTCCAGCCGCCCGTGACCAACGCTCGCGGTGCAGGCCCAAGCCCGTACGCGGAGCGTTCGACGTTCGCTTACGATGCGCGCCGTCGCTGATACGGACACCCCGTTGCCGCGTATCAAGTCGTCGCGAAGTAAGTACTGTAGTTCTGAGTCTTGAAAATTGTGAGTGCTTGGAGTTTCAGAAAACAGAGGTATCTGATTTTCTTTTCATAGTTTTCAAGTTACAATATGTGCTCCAAGCGATTCGTTTAATGATGTCTAAAAAAAAAAAAAAACTAAAAAAAATCATTTAAAATAACATTGTAAATATCAGGTTTTATTTGATCCAAATATATTTTGTAGGTAAATAAAGGTAAAAAAAAATTTAACATAAAAATAATCAATTTAAAATAAGTTTTATTTTTCTGCAGAAATATTTTCTTGCTTTCGAATCACCAAACATATTAATAATTTTTTCATTGTTTAACCCGCCATCAATGGCTTCGGTCTTTTACACCTACAGTTTTCCAATTTTCTAAATAATTCATGTTTTGAACCACTTACTTTTTTTTTCATCGTTATACCTCTTCTTCTACCGATGTAAAGTAACTTGTTTGTGTTGAGTTCCAATTTTATCTAATATTCATGGAATAAAATATTATATAATAATTTTTTTCTAGGCTTTATTATTATTTATTTTTAGCACAGTGAATGACAATATGTTGTTTACACAATTATAACTGGTCTATGCAGTAATATGTTGGATATTTATACAAAGCCATCTATAAATGCTAGGCTTCACCCATAGTCAATGATAGAAAGAAACACACACACATACACGCACACATATATATATATGTATATATCATATTTTAATATATATAACAGGTATTCGGTACATGTATATATTATTTATAATCTGCCAAATATATTAAAATTACGTAAAAATATAATAAATATAAAAAAACGAGTATATCACATCACCATATGGGGTGTTTCAGATTTATTTGATTAACGCAAAAGCTCCGGTGCGAATTGTTTCTTTTGAATTAAAAAAATAATAATAATATTAAAACACTATTGTACGGCGCTAAAATTCAATGAAACGAAATCATTCTTTAACTGTTTTATTTTCTCGCAGAATAAATATTATGTTACAATGTGAAATGAGTCTTAATCGAATGCGCGAAAGCACGTCACTTTTGATATAGTGTATTCTTGTTTCGTAATTTATAGATTTTCTCCGCGTAGCCAAAACACATAAGAAATATCACGAAGGAGTCACGTAACATGTACGCGACTGATCATCCGATAGTTTTGTAATGTTTTACGTCATCATTTCAGGTGAAATATTATTACAACGCGAACAGTCTTTTTTTCTTTTTTTTTTTTTATGTACTTAAAGAAATATCCATCGGGTTTACAAGCACGGTTTAATCGATACAGATTACACGATTTTGAGATATTGTATTAATAGTATTATACATTTTAGAAGAAATAAAAAAAGTAAAAATAGAGTTTAATCAACGAGGATTCTTTAAGCCTGAGCACAGATAAAAAATACACCACTTACCCCATTGCCCTGCTTTCGACGAGCAGACACTACGCGTTGTGATATTGAATCATTAAAACAATTTATGCTCCGACATTGAAGAATTTCTATTTGAATACGAAATTCGAATTAAAATACTATTATTATTACTATCAAAACGCTATTGTATTATCACATCTCATTTGGTTGAAAAATTAATGACTATTGTTTATTATCTTTTTACTTTGTCTTCAATTTTAAAACAAAGTTTTTGCGATTTTAACTCGATCTACACAAGGAAGCAATAATATTTTTTCCCGTTATAACCATGAGAAATAATTCTTTATCGCCGAAACATGGCCCGTTTTATTATTTAACATTTTTTTGTTCTCGGCAATTCATGCTCACACAACGGACATTTATACACCTCCAATACCTCAGTCAGTCAAAAATCAAGTTTATACACCATAACTCGTGAAATTTATGAATACAAAAAGTGATTTTCTCCTCATTTTAATAAACTGAGCAATTTTATTGTACGTTTTAATTTGATCGTAACTAAAGTAAATCAAATATACTTCGTACTGAGTCTCGATTTTTTCAGAAAAACTAAATTCAACATTATAATACACCTCGTCAAAGACATCTATACTCAAAACAATTAAACTAAGTCTAATCAGAAGAAAATAATACAGACCATTACTTGAAACCCAAGGACGGAATACATTTTAAAATTATAATGGTTAATTCATTAACGTATAAAAATTTAAATCGAAACTGATGTAAGTAAAAAACGTTAAGCGACTACCTGACGTTATTTTAATTAAATATTACTTGCTACTTAGAAATGAAATGTTAACTGGATTCATCTTTGAAAAAAGATTATTTTCCAAGTTCAATATTTCATAATTTTGGCTGGTTTTTATTGTACTCGTTGGTAGTGATTTAATACCTTTTGATTATTTTCTTTTTTTCTTTCTTTCTTTTTTTTTTTTTTTTTTGTCCAAATGGCCATCTCTCTTCGGATCTTTAAACGTTAAAACTCATTCGGGTTATTTTCTATAGTACTCATACCTACCTCGAACGGTAAAAAGAAGAAGCGAACCGAATAATAATCTACGATCGGAAATTACATTTTCCTTTGACGACCGAACTCCGAATGAATATTCGACTCGGACGCGTGTTTTATTTCAAACATTCAAATTATTAAACTTTACCCCGAACATACTATGACGGAGTAGTACGCGAGCCGTGAGCATGTACTCAATTATATCCCAATCGTTTTTCAATCGGTATCGTTCTCGTAAAAACCAAAAAAGCATAATTATCATACAGAGAAATTTGAGAATTCGTTACAACCCGTAGCCGAACCGTGTACCGAAGTCGTTCTCTGACGAATTCGCCATTCTTTTACATGGGCGTATATATTATTTCCCTCTCTATATTTTTAATTGATAGTATTTTTTCCATACAATATCGTTGAATGTAAAATCCATTCAAACCCTGTATTATAATCAGTGGGCGTTTTCCCGTTATACGTTCACAAAGCGGACAAATGTTTGTTTTAAAAATTAATTTACAGATTGTGTTTCATAAATAAACCAAATAAAATAAATATCAATATATAGTGTACCGCGAAGATTCGTCCATTAAAATTTGACCCTACATAATACATATATTTCTATTATATTTTTCTCGCACCCGATGTACATCATACACATATAAAACTACATTTTCAATTATTAGATTTTTTTTACCGTTTTTGTCAACGAATTTTGTAAATATTTTTAGATTTTTAAAATTACGGCCACAATTCTTCACATAATATTAGAGGGAAAAATATCTTTTTCTAAATATTGATATTTATACTTTTTGACCAATGGTTTAAAAGACGTAAAAATATTAACGATCAACCTATTTAATTCAATATGGATTTCATAATTAAGAATATAATAGTGGAAAAGCAAGATAATCCCAAATACAATAACTACCACCATTTCACTACTTTAAACTGAAAACGCTAATATACTTTAATATGTTGGTCCAATAATAATAGTTAAGTATAAAAATGTCCAAAAGGGGTATTTCTATTTTAATATTATGTTGATTTAAATAACGGTTGTCATATTTACTAAAATAACATATATACTGAAATTTAAAAAAAAATATATATATAATATATAAATTTTATAAACGTTTCCGTTCTCATATAACACGTTCGAAATAATTATAATAATAATGTCATCTTCCTCTCAGAGCGGCGCCAGACGGGTGCGGGGTAAAACATGAGCCCGGCCACGAATGTTGATAGCTCACGTTAACACCTCCACGATCTCGCTTGTGTAAACCGTAAACGTTTGGGCGTGCGTTTGTGCTGGTCGCCAATTAATTTTGATCGGTGGAGACGAACGGTTTATCGCTTGTAAATTTGATTATACACCGTAATCACGTTTGATACTTTAGACGCATAATAGCTCTTGGGGTGAATCATTAACTCGGAAAGGCTAAGTAGGTGTGTGTGTGTGTGTGTGTGTGTGTGTGTGTGTGTGTGTGTGTGTGTGTGTGTGTGTGTGTGTGTGTGTGTGTGTGTGGGTGTGTGTGTGTGTGTGTGTGTGTGTGTGTGTGTGTGTGTGTGTGTGTGTGTGTGTGTGTGTGTGTGTGTGTGTGTGTGTGTGTGTGTGTGTGTGTTTGTCGATATCTTATTAAAAAGTGAACGGCGGAAAAATAATAATAGTGAGATAAAGGAGAAACGGATCTGTTTAATTATGATAATCGTTTCGGACCGACACAAAGAGAAAGAGAGATTAAATTCCTAATGAATATTCAACTGTTCTAAATCTTAATTTTGAATCAACTATAGAAAAAAAAAGTATCCGATAGACATCAGAGAATTTTTAAAAACTGCTATCAACGAAATAATAGGAGAAAAATGTAAAATATGTATTTGATTCGTGAATTTAGAAGATAAACAAATCATTTTTGATTATGAATGACTTAATAAGGTAACGTTTGCTATAAATGTATAATTTTTTTTTTTTCGAAATATAATAGGAGGAAAAATCGTTTTTTTTCCAATTCCAAAAAAAAATGAATATGGATATTTTTACATAGATATGATTTTAGTTAAGACATCAATAAGAAATGTGCATCGTACTATTTGTAAAATTGAAAAAACATATATGGTGTTAATTTTGGGTACCATAATAACTATGATTACCAGGGTTACACAAATTACTACGAAGATTGATTAACTAACGTTTCTTTAACCTGAAATCGCTTCACTAAATGTAACACTAAAAAATATACATAGTTTAATGTGATTTCGAATTCGTAAAAAACCCGTTTGATGAAGACGTGATTATTTGTAGAGGTCTTGATTTTTTTTCAATCACTTTCTTCAAAGTAAAACAAAACTAAGATAAATGTAATATTCAAAATATTAAGACGGTTCTAAAACAATAAATGTTATTGAACAATAGAGATGACTATTGACCTTCTGATTTTTAAATATACATCGTGAGATGAAAACATTACGTAAGACATTTTCGGAAATCGTAAAAATAAACGTCAATCGTTTTAAATTAACCGTGTGTACACACGAAAAACTCGTTTCTCGGTGAATAGGATAGAATTATTCACAAAACTCAATCCTAAAGCAGTCAGTAGCTCTGGAGTGAAGTGTGTCGGTATATTTTAAAACTTAAACATTAAATAAGTTTGTCAAAACTTGGAAATTAAAAAAAGAAATTTCTTGGTCGTTTTTACGAGTAAAAATCATAAAATTTACACTAACAGGTTAGAGGGTATAAACACACAATGTCTTTCAAAACTCTGTCAATGCAGTATGTGATTAATATTCCGAACACGGACATCACGATATCAGCGATTTCGTGTTTGACAATGGAAAAAAATAAATAAATAAATAAATCGACCTTTCAGCTTCCAAAAAAAAATGTTTATTCGTCCTCTGAGGGCACAACCGCGTTCCAAGTGCATCGGACGGTCGGCGAAAATAGCTCGGCAACGTTTTTTTCGACATTCATTGAAACGCACATTGTTCGTAGGTACTCCTTTTGTATGTACCGGTTATAATTGTTACGCCCGAGGGCTTTTATTTCATACGCGAATACGGTTGAATTTGGAAGTCAAAGCGTACCTTTCAAGAGAGAAAAATCATAATTGTGTGTGGGCAGAAGCCCGTAATATCTGATATGCTGTTTGCAAATTCTTCTGAACGTTTTCATTCAGTACGAAATAAAAAAAAAGATAAGAAAAAAAGGGAATTATTAATTTAAAAATTAAATTGCCAAGTTCCCCCCACCCCTCATTCAGTGATACTCTATTATTTCAGATTATCTCTTTTAGACAGTCTCTTTAAAATTTAATTCTATTCACATTTAGAAAAACCCACCGGCTTTTTATGTTTTAAACATTTTTTGCACACTACGTTGTCAGCGAAATAAATCAATGTTTCAATGTTGTTATCGTTGAACAAAGCCCGAATTTTCGTTCCGATGTGTATTATGACGAATAATATGCAATACCTGATAGATCTAATTTCGATCGTATTACAATTCAGGTTAAATGTTTGAAAAATTGCTGAAGATCAAAACATCAAAACACAACTTAACGTCTAAGCTGAGGCACCTCAATTGCGGTGTCAGATAATTTCATTTTAGATGTTCCGATTTTAATACCACATATCTACCATAGTTTATCATTTTAAAACAATGATTGATTTAAAACCTTACACGGTTTATTTATTAAAACTTGTCAAACGTGTTTTGCGAACAAAGATATTAACGAACTACAAACTTGTGATTTAGGGGTCTAATTTCCATTATCCTAAAAATCGTTCACCAACAAGTCTCACGCCCACACTGTCCCGAGAAACTGTTTACAGTCAATCATATATCCTCACACGAGTTCTGTTACAACGCTCCGGAACGAAATTCTTCCCCATCCATTTGAGAGGCCGATACAGCCGTTTGAGTCGACTGATCAAACGGAAAAATGATTACAAAATATAAATAAATAATAAGATATGTAAAAAAATTGTAAGTTTTTGTTAATGTTTCTTTTCGTCGTAGACTTCATCATCGGCCCTTATTAAGGCTGAGCATTAGTCAATTATTAAGTTAAAATTCAATTAATTCGAACTTTTTAACTTAGCTTACTGATTATAATTTTATATCAACTTGGTTTTTAACTGAATTGATTTCCTCCGCGTTAACGTATTCGTAATTCTTTTGTCGGTTAAGTTAATTTCGAATGTGCATTGCCATTTGTCATTAAAGTAAATTGTATTTTTCTTGTATTTATTTTCTAATTTTTTTTATTTACTTACCGGTTTTACAACAAAATGTGGAACCGATATTATAGATTCTGCTAACTCAATTGATACTTTTGATTTCATTATATACGATGAAAACAAATTAATTGACACAATGTTTGTTTAATGAAAATTCATTAACTTAATTGATGCATTCAAAACATAATATATTTACTTAAATTAAAAAGTAAATTGATTAACATCACTAAAAAGAGATGGAAATATCATTAATTAGACCAGCCTTGACATTTATTTCGTATTTTTTTATTTTTTTAAATGACTCGAATTCACTAGTCGCGCAAGTCGACGTTTCGTTGGTAAAATTTTTAGCGAAAAATTTTAAAATAAATTTTTTTGGACATTTTTAGCGAAGTATTAATGGATTCCAAAACGTATTTCTTCTTTTTTTTTTTTTTTAATAAGAAACTCTCACTTGTAAACTGTATCATTTGAACTTCCGAGTATTTAACATTATAGTGATCATTATTATTTATTAAATTTATTAAACATAATAATAGATTTTAATTATAAAGCACTAGAGGATTTAGGCCATCTGAATGATGGAATTGTGAACATCAATAAAACGTTGCTACTGCAAGACATTTACCGTTTAAAACACTACAAATCAATTAAAATATATTTAATAATGTTTATTTACACGGCACAGAGATATTATATTTTCATGTTTGATCATTGATTTGACGATAAAGTAAAATTTAATTGATTGATTGATTCCAGACAATTTATACTTAATAGATACGTTATTTTTTTACACCTGCAAGTAAATTGCATATTTTTCGGTACACTTTAGAATATATTAACACGTAATTTCAGCACTTTGTTATTATAATAATTAAAAGTTTATAACTGATATAAAAACTGACGAAATAATTAGGGAGTGAACTTTGAACAATCAATAAACCTAGTCGGTATTTATCACTCATAATAAAAAAAACAAAGCAGGTACTTCGTAAACAATCAAGATTAACATCAACGGTTTTTTATAGTAGCAAGATATCTGCCAATAGCTGATAGACTTGACAGAATTAAAAAACAAAAAAAAAAAACGAAAAGCAAATTAAATTTAACTTTTAAAAAGTAAAAATACTATAAACCTCACGATACGTATAAGGTGGAAAGGTTCGATTTTCATTAACGGTATGATGAGAAACCAAAAAAAAAAAAAAACAAAAAATAAAACCAAAAACAATGATGAAAAAACCGTTTTACAGGAATTTATTTGTACGTATGCATATTGCATAGTGATATAACGCTCCATAATGATATACGTAGGACCAAAAAACGAATATTATTATTTTTTTTTTTTTTTTGTGCCAGTGAAAAAACTGCGTGGAATTTCAATTAATAATTCAAAACAATCACGGCGGGAAATCGGATAATTTGTTTTTATTTGATTTCATTTTTTTCTTTTTTTTATAGCACATTCCGTTGTTTTGTTGTGTAACACGTATATGTCTCATACACACACACACACACACACACGCGCGCGCGCGCGCGCGCGCGCGCACACTCGAAAAGGCTAGCTGAAGCGTACGTGCAAACGACATTGCGTTATTGTGGACACGTAGTGATAATTTGCATTTTTCACGATTACAGAAAAACGGTGTATCGATCGTTTTTAAAGGAATTTCGCCGCGGTTAGACGACGGCAAACACGTGTAGTACGTGCTCGATTCACCCACGGATTCAATCGACGAAAACACGCGGAACACGTGGACGAATAATACGACGTACTTGACTACGGCGCACACAGACCGATTGCCCGGGAGCGTCTCGATTATTACGAATATCGTGTGCAGAGTGTAAGAATACGTCACGTGTGTGTGTGTGCGCGCGCGTATTTTTGTGTTTTTAAGCGTGCGGTCGGTTTCGGTTCCGAGCGAGAAAAATAAAAATACCGAAATTATATTTACTCGGTCGTTTTTCTGTCGCTCGCATTCGAACGACACGTAGTATTCGCGAGCGAAAACAAAGACGACGTGCCACGTGATTGTATCATATACGACCGCTGTACTTCAAACCGAATGCTTTTTATTCGGTTTTCTTCAACGGTCGCGTAAAACGGGGCTCAGAAGAATTATTGAAAAAACAATGTCACCACAGCTTTACTTGTATTGGGATCGAAATTATCAAAAAAAGATTTCCGCGGATTTTTTTTTTTTAGCCGCGCTCCTATTTAAGAAATTTTGTATTAAATTTTTTTTAATAATTAATAACATTCTAAACGTCAATAAGAAATACTCAAATATGGAAATTTTTTTAATGATTTTTTACTTCTCAGATCCTAAAGACACCTTCCATTTTTTTTTTTTTTTTTTAATATGATACTATTTACCTACTTAGAAGACTCTACGTTTTGAGTTCAACGCTATTGTCATGAAAACAAGTTTTTCACCTCGATCAGGTAAAACTCGACGGCGTTGATCTCGCCGACCAATATTGGGAACAGACACGAAACACATTCACGTTAAGTTCCGAACCCGTTTTCGAGTGTGTTTCACGGCCATTGGTTTGGAGGTTTAAACGAAAACGTAGAGAAAAAAACAAAATGGCAGATCTGACCCCGGTCACGCTTTGCGACGGTGACAGTGGAAGATAGAAAATGTAATCCACGAATATTGAATCACCCTTAACGATGCTCGTTCGCGTTATTGCGGCATTAGTCAGTATAGCATATTTACTAAATACTACATATTAAATTATAATATTTTCTTCAATAACAGCGGGTGACGCGATCGGACGGCGCCATCGGTAGGCAAATCAGCTACACCGGAGTCGACGCGACTCCGAAGCCAAGTTTAAGAAGAACGCCGTACGCGTGCGAAAATTATGATTTTTCTAACTAATTTGAACTCTTGCAATGTGACGTACATTAGCCATCAACGACTAAACTTATTCTTTGAATTCGTTACTTAGTCATTGAACATCGTTGAACAACTTTCAAATGCTGTCGAACGATGTTTTCATAATTGTGAATTTAATTTCTAACAAACCGAATAAAAGAATTTAGGATTTAAAATTGATTCTACGGTATACCAGCAATACCGGCCTTCGGCCTGAGATGTGAAAAATAGAAAAATTAACACCTCTACGCGGTTCAAGGACACAAGACGAAAAACAAAGTGCACTCTGAAGATGAAACGCGTGGATGTTCCGAAACGTCAACACAAAAACGGAGACATGAGTAAATCTGAAAAAGATAATAGCATTTTCAAAAAAAAAAAAAAAAAATAGCATTAAAAAAACGTATTTTTTCGTGCGTTCGAAACGGCATTTTTATAACCGCTATGTTTCGCCAACACGTCCTAGGTTTTTCTTTTTTTTATACAGTCTCCACTCGCCCACTATTCTCTCGCGCTAGCGTACCCACTGTTTTGTTGCTGTGTGCACAGACATAAAACACCAAATCTCCTCCGAAACGTCTTCGACGCGTTCACTGAGGTAATATTTCTATCGACGAACGTAAAGTACTTCTCGTTTTTAATGAGAACGACGAGGAGGAGGGCTAAAACTCAAAAATTACGATTTTTCAATATCACGCATACAAAATTCAGTAAAACGTAACTGAAAACGCTTTTCAGTGATGACAAGACGCATTCCTGTTTTACGGCACTGTCGCTTTGCTATTGATTCCGTACTTTATTTCATTATTATTATTTTTTTTTTGTGTGTGTGTGTGTGTGTGTGTGTGTGTGTGTGTATGTGTGTGTGTGTGTGTGTGTGTGTGTGTGTGTGTGTGTGTGTGTGTGTGTGTGTGTGTGTGTGTGTGTGTGTGTGTGTGTGTGTGTGTGTGTGTGTGTGTGTGTCTATACATAAGGTAACCAAAATTTCATTGTGTCCTCAACGCCATGCAGTAATTGAACCGTAATTGAACACTTATCATCTTGATAGAAGACACGACTCATCGATCCATGTTGTCGTTACCTTCATTCCCCGGCAGTATTATTTTTATACAGACAACATATTTTGATGATGTTTATCGATAAATGATACGTATAAATAAATACGTACGTCTGTATGAAATCGTCGTGGTGTTATAACGATAAACTAGAGACGGACAAACGCACGTTCGCGATTTCGTGTCTTGATTTCGCTACACTCGGAGGGAAAAAAAATAACGTGTGAAGTGGTATCGAGGAAAAAAATGCGAACGAGTGTTCGTCCGTATAACGACCGTGTGAACGGTGAGAACGTAGTCCGACGAACACGACGGTGTACGGCGGCGAAACGACTGCGGCGAGTCTACGGACATTCGCGGTTGAGAATGAAAAAACGCGGTGTAACGACTGTGGCGTACTGATATTATGACGCCGACGGTTCGGGAACAAGTACTAGATACTATCTGACGGCACGCATTACTGAAGTCTGTCACGGCAGGTGAGTTTCGTGGTACATGACTGAAGCGTCACGAAAATCGCCCGGTGGAGACGTGATCGTCACACGATCATTCACGGTCGACGGATGCCCGTTAATGAAGTTCTCGGGAGGTATTGAGGAAATTCACACAGCCAGAGAGGAGGGTATCGAATGGATGAAAAAACCGGGCGTGCGACTGTGACCGAGAAAATACCAATAAAAACAATGAAACTATTAGTTACCAAATTATTATTACCAAACTTAATTCTTAATTTTAACTGTTATCGTTTGACTATTTAAAACTATATAATTTAATCAGTACTAAGTCTTTTAATTTGTTTTTATGACTATTATTTTAGTTTATACTACTGAAATTTATATATTTACCTATTTATTATTTTATGCTTGCCGGATTCATATGCTAATAGTATATACGATCGACGGAGACCGTACTTACATCGACGACGATCGTATCGTTCACGTCCACTATGTTCGTCGTCGCGTTCCACAAGAAATCCATGCGGACGTACGTTTGGTGCTGTTCCAGCAGTTATTTTTGATTTCTCATTTAAATACTGAAAACATAAAAAACGAGTAGCTGTATTTTTATCGAAAAATAAAAAACTTGAAAAATTGTCACACAAAAAAAATGATTTCTTTCGTAATATTCAATATTAAAATGTGGTTATTATAAAATAAAGCGTATTAAAAAAATTAGACTTATCACCTGAATTCATTCACCTATAATAACCGCTCTGGCGTGAAAACCAAAGTTTGGTATTTATTATTTATTTGGTATTATTTATTTATTTATTCTCTCTACAGACTTATAATCAAGCGTCTATATATTCCTGAACACAAATAATGAGTTATTTTCTACGGGGAATGTTTATAATAATTATCAGGGATCACGTGCGAGATTTATTTGCATATTGTTTTTATTTAATAATCGAAAACACGGACGGCTTTAGCGAGAATTCATTCCGTGATATTTCGCGACGTCGGTATTTTGTTTCATTTAACGTCCTCTTGCATTATTTATGACGTTCGTGTATATTTTTACATACATATTCACGAAACTTATAAATTTTCCACCGTTATAGGTTTTAGAAACCCATATGGTATAACACAAACCGTTTTTAACTTTTGCAACGCCGCCGGAGAGCAATAGTGCATTTTTAATTTGACGTTTTAACACTACGGCGTTAAAAGTTTAAAACCCAATAATTGTTTCACGGTATGTGTGGCAATTAAACAATTTAAAAGTTCCGACAACGAAACCTCATTCTTAATTATGCCACCGGCGCGTTGGCCCCTATCGATTATCGTGTGCACGAAATAAAGCCGGTGTTTCTACGCACGCCGATATCCCGAAACAACCCGTATACCATAACGAATATGTTGTGCATCAAATTTTTGAAAAACATTTAAATCAGACCGCTGATCGGCTGAACGACAGTTGTTAAAACTTACAAACGTCGGCGACTAAAACGTGCGCCCGTGTTTTGATAAATCCACTGGTAAAAAAAACCTAAACATATTGTTTTTTGACCGACGTCAAATACGCAAATTACGATCGACCTACTTAAGATATATATATTATGGTTTTTCTAGTATTTTATCCTAATGTCGACGGACTGAAAAATACGAACTGGAAAACATCATTCTTTACACGATACAGTTCTACTAATAAAATCTTTAGGAGTTTTGCATGTCGCATACGTTAGTGATGATCACGAGTCTCAGAATATGAAACAAATCGAAAATGTACTAACGCGATATGATATATGATATAATAATACTGTGTATTGGTGCTCTGCGCGGTGTCTGGTCTACACCGGTCCAAACCGGACCTGACCGGACCACGGTTCAGTCTTTAGAGTCTTTGTGTACAGAACCCTAACTCGGTCCAGTCTTTTTCGATTTTTGTGTATTATAATTTAAAATTGTCCGGTACGCCTTCAATTTCAGTTCGACATAAGTTTCAATGATTAAATCGTGGTCTAGTTCGGTTTATTTTAACACGTAATACAATATATTATGAAGAATATTATATTATAATTAACACGTTCAATTCGTCTGTAATTATGATTTCTCTCGGAACGAAGTGATGGCGCGGAAAGGACGGATATTCTAAATTTATTTTAATATAAATATATTTAATTACGTTTAATAAATATTTAAGATCATTTTTTTACAATCAGTCTAGCTCGGTCAAATTTTTATATTTTTTTTTTTAATCGGTACTGTCTTGGTCTTTTCTAATGCCATAAAAATAAAACGGTCTGGTCCATTCTGGCTTGATTTTTTTTTTTATCGGTCCGGTCCAGTCCTGAAATTGGTTAAAACGTATCACTCCGGTCCTGTCTAAAAAAAAAAACGGAACGTGCAGAACACTACCGCGTATCCCACTGAATATCTGTCGTTTTCCACCGCGTGGTATAATATTATGAATTCGTAAACAACAACAACTGTTTCCCATTTGCTAAATAACGCTCGCACGTTTTAGCAAGACTGCGATTTGACCTTAATTTCCCGGGCGATCCAAAAAGACCGCTAATGAGTTTCCGAGAATCGTCTTATCATGCAAAATCGTACAAACACAATGTACGCAATAATTTCAACAGAAACGTATGCAAACGGAAACAACAATGAAGTCGGAGAACCGAGGAAAAAAATCGTAATTTTCGTGCGTGCTTTTGCACAAAAGCCTTTCATAAACTATCGATTCTCAGATCACACGGTTCAACGGACTCTCGCTCCGGCTCGTATTCAGACCACTGCGGGCAATAACTACGCACCGTCTCGTGCATGGGCAAACACATTTTTTATTTTTTTTTTTTCGCTAGTCTCGTGATTTTTACATTCGAACGGTGACACGCGAATTTTCGAAAGAACGGAACCCATTCGTAGTAGACCGTCGCACGTTGTCGTTACGCTGCGTTTTACGTGCCGCGCACATGACGAAGATCTGGCTCGCCCGCCGTCAAGTCGAAACCGCTCCAAAACTACGTACGGCTAGGACTGTGCGATTATTATAATCGATTATTCGATTAATCGATTATTTTTAACGAATGATAAATAATCGAATGTTCGAATAATCGAATAATCGAATAATAATCGAATAACCGAATAATCGATTAATAATCGAATAACTGCAATCTTAAACATAAAAATATAAGTATAAAAGGGGGTGTTCAAACCAAAAGACGAATTCAAGATGTTGGATTTATATCTGCATTTAAGCATTAGTTGAATAAGTCTAAAGTTATTAGCATTTACATAAAACAATATGTCCACCAAAAAGAAGTGGAAAATCATAGTAAAATATTGTGTTTGTATTATTCATTTTGACTGAAATTACTGAATCTAAACGGAGAAAGATAGAAGAAAGTAGTAATTGATGTTTACCCGGACGGCCGGACGAAGAAGAGTGACGAGTATAAATATAGAAACATTTTGTAACAGAAATGTACTTAAAATTTGTATGAATAAATTGATTAACCCAGAACAATTATTTGATTATTCATATTACTATTATTAGAACATTATTGAGTATTCGATTGTAAATTATAATTCGACGATTATCCGGTTAATCGATTAATCGATTACTATTCGAGTATTCGATTAATCGAATATTATTTGAGTATTCGAATAATCGTACAATACTCTCAAAATATTCGATTAATCGATTATAATCGAAAATTATAAAAATAATCGATTATTATGGGGAAAAAATAATCGCACAGTCCTACGTACGGCAAAGCCGAGGCTCGGCGGAAGAAAGACGTACGGGTTTGTCCGGCAGTGTGTCGAGGGAAACGGTAAACCGTTGAACGTTTACGGAGGCGAACAAAGCGATCCCGGCACCGGATCCATAGACGGGAGATTATAATTACTAATTCAGCTTCACGTCACGATAACGTAGTTCGGTGCGGCTTATTGCTTTTGTTTTTGCGGGGTTTTCACCGCGGACGCGGCCGAATGAAGTTTGAAACGTCAAACGCAATAAAAACGATTAAAACCGTAAAATCGAATACGACGCGAGAAACTGCCCGCCGGTCTGATCGGTTATAATTTACTAACGGTCGGTTTCGCCCTTTTTGTCCGTTTCGCCGTCACTGTTGAAACGTGATTTAAAAGTGGTCGCGATTTTCGGCCAGTGATCTGATCGTTCAAATAGTATCACGAACAGCGCATGATAAATTAAATATATACATAATATATATATATATATATATATATATATATATATATATATATATATATATATATATATATATATATATATATATATATATTTCTTTTTTTTTTACGTGAATGTTTTAATTATGGTTTCAATTCGAGTTTTGGTATACAGAGAAATTATTTTTAGAATTCACTGACTGTAAAAAATTATTGATAAATCGGCAAAAGTCCAGTAAGGTTTTAAACTTATTTTCAAACTAAATCGAATAGGCCGTAAAAATTGAAGTTTAAAATTACAACAAATTATATTTATAACAGACAGCTGTCAGTAACACGCACAGAAAACACTGTAATATATATATATACAGCGAGATTTCATCTTTTTCTTTGTTCTTATACTTAAATTGTAATCTAAGAAGACGGACAAAAACCAATTACTTATCAGTAACTATATAGGTACACGTTATTCAGTAAAACTAATTTTATGTGATTACGTTATATCGAATTCTCAATAAAGCGAAGGACATATTGGTTTTACGGTAATGTTTATTTTATTTATTTATTCTTTTTTTCAGTAAACGCTTTTTCGTAGACACCCTTTGTCTAAAAATTCATTCAGCATCTTTGAAAATCAAAAATTTCTCAAATTTTTAATAAAATTTATTTATCTCTATTCTCGATAGATTTTCCAGACGTAAGGAAAACTGAGTAAAAATGGTAAAATTCACCGTAAACGATACTTTCACCTGATCGATTTTAATAATTTAATCATAACTCCAAAGCACTCTAAATTATTAACCGGCTTTTTTAATGTCTTAAGACAGTTATTAACGAATTTTTAAAGTGTCTGTACAGTGGGAAAAACTCGTAATAGTTACCTTTCGCACGAAGCCTCTGTTTTCGTTTCCGATTCATTCAGAGAGCTATTTTCTGATATAACCATACTATAATGTATATATATATATTCCCAGACCGATATATCGTGCTAGGAACGAAGTGACGGAAAACTGATTTCTTTCGCCATCATCGATTTTTTTGTACACACATTCTTTTCGGCTGTTCTATGTGATATCAATATTGTGCGAATGGTATTATGTAGTACAAGGATCAGATACCGGGACATGACTTGATAATTTATCGCTGTGCCTACTGTCAAAAGACATACGAACTTCCACGGCGCAGCTGAACGTGGTCGTTATTTTTTAAATTTTTTTTTGTATTCGAGTCACCAAACGATACGAAAAGAATTACGTGGTCTAAATTTTAATAATCGTAATATTATGATAAATCATAGTTAATCTACATTAATCGTAAAAAGTTTAAACCGTTTAAAAAATAGTACGATGTTTAGAATCTATTGCCAAAAATAATTATAAAACTATGACCAAAAATTCAAGTTAGGTACATTTACAGTTAAAATATATAATTGTTTTTAGCTTTTTTTCGTTTTTTTATTTTTTAATTAAATCTTCTTAATCAAGTTCTGATAAAGTGGATGAATTTTTAATTATAATCACGAATATTCAAAAGATTAAATCGCCAAAACTTCGCCTAAATAAACAAAAATTACTGCGAAATACTTTTGAACGCACTTTGCGTTATTTTATAATAATTCATAAGTATACTCCGAACCAAACTGACGTTACCAAGTTACTTCTAAATACTTACACTTCGAATAATAACGTCAATGAAGATACCTACATAATTAAAAACTTTCCCGATGAGACCGTGATACACAAATCTTTAAAACTTAAATGCCTTGAATATAACAATATAGAATACAAATGAACTTCATGTGACGATAAATACATATTTTTATAATTCATTGGTTTCTTGATTTGTTGACTGAATCGTTTTGACTTATTATAGCCAACGGGATAAAATATAATAGTACAAATATAAAATATCTCTATACATGACTTAAGAGCCGGCTACCGTTTACAGTAAAATAATTTTAAAATATTTAATAACTTATTAAAACAGAATCAGATAAAATTAATTAATATTTCAACAACATATTTCAACCAAACGTCGGAACACAAATAGACATATGTTATTAAGTGGCCAACAAACGATCTGATAAACCGCTTACTTTCAAAAGGCAAAACAATTCGTAAACAGTACCTATACCGTACGAGCGACTAGTATTAAATTGTTTTACGTTATATTGAGTACAATCGATAACGTTCGACTAATGCAACGACATTATGATTTTTTCCGTGGCACGAAGGTATTCGTCATTATTTACAAACAGCTTTAGTCTTTAGGGCATATAATTATTTTGAATTGCCTGTTAGGTGCCGTCGGCAATAGTTCCGTCTAAACAATGATTGTGTACCATTTAAAGTTAGTAATGGTCTGTGTCTTGTAATGTTCTGTAAATGTTCATACTTGAAGTTCAAATCAATACCGAATGGTTTTCGATTAGTTCCTACTAATAGAAGACACTATTCCTCTAACCAGTCTAACCACTCGCTCGCTTTATCCCTTTACAGACGTCACAATACGTCCTGGAATCAATCAGGTATCAAATAACATCGTGAGCGATAAACTACATTATCTATAAACTCTCCTGCCAGAGTCGATCCGACAGTGACTCTCGAGAAATATTACATTATATCAGGGATCACCGTGCGACCGCGATGAATCGTATAGGATCGCCTTGGGTGTTGTAGCATGAAGATAAATCGAAGCACTCAAACATCGTGTTCTGAACGTCAGCGTCTGGAAACGGGCCGTGAGAGACGCGTTCTTGTTGTTAGATTAACGTAAACGGCACGCCAATGTCGGACGCACGACACTCGTTTAATCGACGGATTAGTGCGCAGCCGAAATCGATTAAAATGACGTGATCACGTGGATTTCGTTTTGAGACGGAATTTATTCGGATATGTTTTATCGTTTTCCTGTACGAGTCGGCGCCTTCGATTCACCTCCCCGCTATTTCGGTACACGAAATTTCGCAGTTCTGTTTTTAAATTCTAAATATATTCTAATATCGACTGAGAACGGTCACCCCGAACCGGACGGGTGAATGATCAATTCACGTCGTCGTGATAACCAATCGCGTCGTCGTCGTCTTGATTCGGACTGGTTCGAGAAACGCATTCGGTTTCGTTTGAGGTTTTCGAATTGTTCTCAATGATACAAAAAATAATCGAATTGTTCTTAATGGACCGTAATCTCGTCGTCCGTGATTCAAACACTATGGAAAATTCAAACGAACCAACGGGATAATACGGCGTACAAACAAACTACGAGCTAACGACCGGTGCGATGAAAAAAAAACACCTGCTTGCGTTCCGTATTCATTTGTCTACCTATTTCCCGGTAAAGTACGTTTAACACGTTCACGGCCAAATGTCAATTATAATTGACGTCGAGTTCATTATTTCTATATAGAATAATTTGATTTTGGTTTTTTCTCATCAACTTTACGATAACGTGGTTTTTTTAAACACATCTTTATCTCGAACAGGGACAGATGGACACGGTTAGTAACGTCACGCACAGATGCGGTGGACAAAAAAATAAGGGAAAGGCTGAATTTTGGGGCAGTGACATTATTATCGTGCCACCCAGTAGATAAAACACGTCAAAATCTTGTGCGACGTTAAGATGTATTTGAGAATCATTTCGTATAAAAACAAAATTACCAGCTCAATAGTACGAGCAAATCAACTAGTAACTAACTATTACAAGTACAAGATTCTAAATATGCGATATTGAGTGATTTTTTTTTTTAATATTTAAAGAAATAGGTTGAATTCAACTTCCAAATTAAATAATATTATTAAATTTAGAACTGCGGAAATTTCACTCATAAAAATTCGTTGTTAAAATAATTGATATTTAACATTTAAATACACGTTGTCTTTCAAAAAGCATTGTATCAAGCATTAAAAAAAAAAAAAAAAAATTGTGTGTGTGTATATATATATATATATATATATATATTTAAAATAGTTTGGCATTCAAGCCTTCATAATTACCAATTTATATTTTGAAAATTATGTTTATTATAAAAAATCGACTTAATCACAGAAAATACAACTACCAAATTACAAAAATTCACTCGCCGTACCCGACGCGAAATTGGCTATAGTACAATGACAGAACACCACGGACACACCGGAACATTTTGAGTTTGTACAGCAACACGTATATTGCGCAAGCGAATATTAATCCAATTAAGACTGAAATTTATGGGGAGTGCGTATGTGTACGTACGTGCGTGCATACGCGAGTGTGTGTGCGTATGCGTGCGTGCTACTGCGTTGTTTATGCGTGGGTACACAAATTGAGAACTTTGAACTACAATACTATCATTTAAACAATTAGTTGCCACAGTCGGTTCGGCAGCCAGCACATGAGCCATACATTGCGACTGTGTTGTATCATATTAAACACAATAACTGAATTACAGCCAAGGATATAATAAATATTATTATTATTATTATTATTATTATGATTACAGATCATAGAGAAAGAGGTGCTCCTCGCAGAATAATATATTACCTTTGAAAGACGCGTATACGTGCACACCGCAACACACTCCATCCTCCTCCTCCGAACGCATTAATATACGGTAGAATTAGATGGGTGGTAATAAACAATAATGATTGATTTGGAAATCGCATAAACGGTAAATACGTAATACGTGTACGTCGGAGTAATGGTCGGAGAAAACCATATTATTATCTATTACATTATCACGTACGTGCTGCTTTCGAAAACAGACGGAGATACGCGTTCGTTAGTCGTTCTCTTTTTTTTTCTTCTCAGATCAAGTGTTATAAAATATGTGATAGATTGACTGACGTCGAAAAGAAAACGCGAGGATCGACATCCAAAAGAGAACGTCGTTATCGCCCTGGCGCCGCGTTATTTTATGACGTAAAATTGTCGCGATTTTTTAACCTTTTCCATGTACATACACAAAAAAACGCGTTAGCTATATATGAAAAAACATCACGCATATAGTTTTCGACAAATCATACTTTTCACGCGTACGTTCTGCGTTTTACGTGTTCCCGTTTTTCTCGTTTTCGAATATGTAACACTTGAACTTTTAAAGTTTTAAGACCCACAGATCGAATATATTCGCATGTTTATTAATGGCTACAGAGTACATTTTTAGAGTTATAGACTCATAGTGACAATTACTATGAAAACATCAATTGACCATTATTAAGTCACTTTTTTTTCAACGGCACGTATAATCGTACAATTTTAAAGTCAACAACTGCAAATCTACTATGGAAGGATTGATATTGTCTCAGATCACGGCGATACGAGTATATACGCAAATACGTTTTTATTACACACGTTTTTTTTTACGAGCGATTTTGGCCATACTTACTTCAAGTCGTCAAATGTCGATAAAAAGTTCAAAATCTTCATGCCCAAATATTTCGTTTTATGAGCACTTAAAACAATTGATAGGCGTCTTGTAGTTTGCGTAACCGTATAGGGGAGCATCGCTCAAAACGGTATTCCCGACTCGACGATTTATCATCGTCGCTTTATGAAATGTAAAAAATGTTTAATAAATCACGCTGATCACGTGTTGAAGCGACCGGTACGAGAAAAGAGCAGCCGAGTATTGTGCGACCGCAATTTTTACAATATTCCTCTCGTGGGAATACGAACGATTATTTTGATTTGTCTTCTATCACAGAATAAGACGTTTCAGTTTTTTTTTTCCTAAAACGTTGGTTTTAAAAATTAACACGTCGTACATTAGCGCGCATCATTCCAAGTTTGGGTGATTGGATAATCAATTATATTATGATCGCATCATTATTCGATGATATATAATTGGCAATTATTATGGTACGAACTTTGACAAAGTCAAAGAAGTTATCTACATATTTAACCAAAATGATGCAAAGTCTATTCAAGATGCACAACAATTATTTAATGATAACTCGATCAATAATGAACTTTCGATAATTCTATCAAATTTCCGATGCACAACAGATACCAACAGATACGTGTCTAAAAAAATCGGGTGTTAATCTTGTACTGGTTCAAAATGTTGAAAATAAATTTAGTGAAGGAGGAAAAGGTATCGAATTTGCTCAAGTAAAACTATCGAAAGTATTATCAAAAAATCCCGGGTTATCACAAATAAAAAAAATTTCTGGAATTATAAGTGGAGAAATAATAAACGATGATGAAGACCTGGCAGAGTTGTCACCAGAATATATTTCATGTTTTAAATATGCACCCATTGTGTCAGCAGACGTGAATTTGAACAATTTTTGAAAATTCAATACATACTCGTAAAAGGGGAAAAACGAGAAGAAAGGGTAAAAATTAAAAACGCTATCTTTTGTCACGATTTTATTTTTTTAACTTAGTGTATTTAGTATGTAATACAAAAAATGAAATATTGTTTAACTCTTCTTCTAAAACATAGTAGATTAATATAGTTGGCTCGTACTACTATGTTAATATAAAAATAGTTCATTTTTCGAAACATAAGCAATTAGTACACGTCGTACACGTCTAAAAAGGTTTTATGAAAATCGCCAATAACCATACTGCTTGTACCATTTTACGTCAGTACGCTATTAAGGTAAATATAAATTCATATTTACCCCCGTAAGTATTATTCTTACGTTTATTTTATTAATTTATTGTTATTATTATTTCGTTCGGTTTGTTTAACGTCCTTTGCGGTTTATGATCAAATGTATAAGTACACAAAACTAATTGTTCCAACAGCTGTGCTCGTGAAACCGTCCTCAAAATTACAGAAATTTTCCAACTTATATAATACGTAGTAAAATTTTATCACACCGGTACACACATGTGTTACTCGAACATTATTTATTGCATTGGTTGATAAACAACAATAAACGTCTATACGGTGGACAGTTCCGTACGGACACACAAGATCACACGACTTCAAATCAAGACGAATTATTGAAGTCATGTAATCGAATCAAGTCGAATTCGATCAAACAGTGAACGAGAGTTAATTGGTTCCCGTGTAAACTGCGTTAAGTAACAGGTTAATTCAATAGGAATTTAACTACTGAAAAGTTAATTTTTTTTCTCCGTAAAATATACTGACGCGATATAACGTATATGACATGCGAGGATCGACCAGTAACACCGATCTAATTTAAGTTTTCGAAATAGCTTTGGCGATAATTGTGAACGTAAAAAATATACCGGTTATAATAATTCTGATTTAATTAGGAAAATAGATATTCATTAATTTTTTCATTAAAAAAAAGAAAACCGTTACTCCTATAAATATAATACAGGTAATACATTTGTGTAGAATTAGTTCAATTCACCATATTCGATCGGTTATACATTAATTACTCTGTAAGTGCACGACATAATACGTGTGATGATGTAGAATTATTTCAAACATTACTTTCGATAAAAAAATTTTTTAAAAAAATTAAAAAAAAAAAAAAAGTGCATAAACATTTAGCTAATTCAAATATTTTCGAAAATCAACTTGTGAATCTTACGAACTGACGACACCAAAACCATATCGCATTACAGTAAAAATACAAAATCGTCTAATTCACCGTGATTTGTTAAGCTTTTAAGTTAACTCGTCGTTGAGACCAAATCCACGTATGATGCGTGACGTTTAAAAAAATACAGGATTCTATAAAAAAAAAAAAAAAAAAAACAGGAAGTCGCTAGGAGATTCTAACGGTCCGATTTAACCCTGATAAATGTGTAATTTTGAAGTTTATTTCGTACGTACCCAATTTATACCTGTAGTATAAAAGTTTTTTATTTTTGAGCTGAATATTAGTTGTAGTATATTTTCGTGGGTCGTTCAGCTTTCTACTCTCATTCGCCCTGCATTTAGATGCTTATACATCTTGAACTGTTTATCTAAACATGAAAATTTATTTTAGTTGTATTATTTAATTAGTATTATGTGACAAATATCAATTGTAATCCAAAAAACTAAAAACTTGGAAATAAAAACTCGTCAGTAAAATATAGTGGAAAAATGTGTTTTTCCATCAAAAAATATTGTTCTATTAGTGTTTTGAATTTCACTCGAAAAAACAAATTCAAATTCGTGTATATTATACGACGTTAACTACACAAAGACACAACGATCGCTATGCTTCGGGCACGCTATGCGAAGGGACGAATCAAAGGCGGCGAGGCCCGACCGAGTGGGAAAAGACCTAAGAGTAGATCGAGGAGCGATGGTTCGACGGGGTATGTCAGGATTTAAGAGCACTGGACGTGGAAGACTGGAAAGATATTATCCAGGATAGGGAACTATGGAAGGCTCTGACGGTGGCGGTGAAAACTCTTGGAGATTGTTAAAGCCAAGAAAAGAAGAAGTATTACACGAGGTTAAATTGCGTCGTATACAACTACGCGAAGCACCCTGTATACGTGGGGTGTGTATCTGCATACGTCGTGAACCTTCACCGCATTATCCACCCGACACACGCAGAACACACGATATTATCATTTCGATTCCCTCGGCGGCACCGCTCGACCGCGTGTAGAGATAAACAGGCATAAATCAGTGCGTGCCGAACGGACGTATTTACGAGCGCGTTTTCCTCTCTGCCGACAAATTGACACGCGCGCGTTCGTATATAACACGTACGACTAGTTTTCCGAGGCTTTTTTTTCTTAACTTACTTTTCGGTCGTGTTTCGTCTAGTTCCCGATCCGGGTCTAGTTCGTCGTACGCACTCGGCGGTAAGCTTGTCATCGTTCGTGTCGGACGAAGCCTAAAATATATCACGCCGACCGTGCGCGCATAAGTCTGTAAACGGCGCAATATTTTTCAGTCACCGCGAAGTCGTTATAGCCAACGCCACCGTTACCATTTGTTATATATTCCGTGAAAAAATAATTGTAATACGAATTCATAATATACTCTACACCCGATAATTGTCGATGACCTATTTGTATGACGAGAACATACAACGAAAACGGCTTTCGTTAAATTTAAAGTACCTGCTTACAACGATAACTTTTTAGTATTTTTGTAATATGTGTGTGTGTGTGTGTGTGTGTGTGTGTGTGTGTGTGTGTGTGTGTGTGTGTGTGTGTGTGTGTGTGTGTGTGTGTGTGTGTGTGTGTGTGTGTGTGTGTGTGTGTGTGTGTGTGTGTGTGTGTGTGTACAGTATGATCCAAACGGAATTATTAACAAATGTGGTTCTCATAAAACTCGACACCCTATTAGGACTACATTTTTACTAGGAAAATATTTTTTTTAATATTTTCAAAAGTTTTTAGTTTTCTTAAACGGCAAATACCACAAATTACTTAATAATAAAACGAAAATGTGTAGAGATATAAAAGCATTTTATCAAAGCTGCGCCTTCACTAGTTCAAAAGTTAAAAGTTACCTTTTGTGATAACTTTTAGTACAGATAGTAAAAAAAATATCAAATTTTAAATAATAACTTAATTATTTTGTGAAAGTTTATAGGTTTGAGTTAAAAGCCAAGAATATTAATTAATTGTGAATACTAATTATTTGCATTTTAGCGAGAACAAAATATTTTAATGAGTGTGGTTAAGATATATTTTAAAAAAATAACCTAATTTACTTTTAACTTAAATTAATTAATCAAATTCTTTTGGTTTTTAAATTAATTTAACTTAGTTTTTTTTTATTGATAACTTAACTTTGAATTATTTGAAAAATTGTCTCTAACTCAGCCAGCTTTGCGTTTTATATTGAGAACACAGTGGAACTGTGACAGTACTTTTTTTTGGAGTAAGTAGTAAATACCCATGATTCTACTCTCTACAGCTATAGACTTAGATACATATTGATTTATATCTCTTAATATGTCAGAAAAGCTTATTTTAAATATAAAAATTAAAAAATATAAATTTTGTATTCTCATTTTTCTTATGAAGTTTAAAAAAAATTAATTAATATTCAAAATTATTTATGTTTTGGTATGAAAACTAAACGCTTTAGGTAAAAAAATCACGTTATTAAAAAGTAGAAAAATAGAATTTATATCATAGTAAAAAATTTAAAAAATGTTTTTACTATTCACAAACATTAATGGAAAATATTCGAATTTGTTTTTTTTATAAGTTTAACCGATGCCACCGAAACACTTTGTAACTCTGAGCGTGATACCTATTATATACATCTTTCTTCTTCTCCTTAGGGTCAACAACCCGAGGGTTGGGTTGATTTGCACCTTGGAGAAGGTGTTACTATGGGAAGGGTTTGTACTGTGCAGTGGTTTCCCGTTGCCTTCTGCACAGGGGAGATGGCGGCCGCTCTCTCTAGACAGTCGCCTGCCCAGAGAGAGAGAGAGCCGCCCGTGACCGAAGTTTGAACCGGCGACAGTGTGCGTCAGCAGTGATGCCTGGTTCCACTCGGCCACTCCGTCTCCCATATTATATACATATAAAACACAAATTATACTTTATTCTCATAGTCCAATGACAAATTGTGTTTTATCTTCAATTTAGTTGAGTTTTAACAAAATATTTGTTTTCGTATATTTTTGACTGTCTTTGGTCATTTACTCGTGTAAATTTTATTACGAACTTACGAGTTCCGTGGAGATAACAGCGATGTGAGATATGGAACGTGTAGATGGGTTTTTTTTCGTGGCAATTCAAACTCGTTATTCTTTTGCCGATTCCAAGAAACTATTACCGTCCACACGGTGATGGGGGAAAATAGCCGAGTGAAGGATATGTTTTATTTTATTTTCACGGCCCCTAGCTTTTCGCTCTCATCCCCTCCCGTCATGCCCCTGCAGTAACGTCTTTGTATTACACATAACATTATTACACGTTCGTGGGCAAATACGTGCGAAAAGCACGGTGAGATACGTTATATTATTATTATTATTATTATTATTATTATTATTACGTCGAAACGCCGTTATCGCGAGCCCGTCATCGCGTGCCGTCCGCGACGTGTAAACGTTTACCGGTCCGACCATCAGTCATACGAGTTCATAACGCGCTCAAACGCCGCTTTGCACGTGCGTTCGGCCCGATAATTTCCCCTGTGTATAGAAACGAAACGAAACCAAAACGTCGTTACGAATGCAGCGCGTGCATTTCGTTCCGTTCCGCCGGATCGTCTTCGCCACCGCTCTTCCTCCTTGTCCTCATCTTACTCTTCCTCCTCCTCCCCCTCTTCCGGTCCGTCGGGGACCGGGCTGCAGACGTACGTTTTCGACGAACACGTATCATCGGCTGCTCGGTGCGTATCGGCGAGCGCTTAGCATGGATACCGATACCCAGGGCCGAAACAGAGGCGGAGGTTCCGGTGCCTACGCTCCGGGCGCGATTTTGGTTGGGCACAAAAACGAAAAACTTTGAATAACCAATAGTAGTCAGCTGGTACAATCTATATAATATGATGTGTACTATGGAAATCACTCTATTAAATACTAATATAATAATATGACATAATATGTGATACGGTATTTCAGTCTATAAGTGTGATTATGTTGAATACTCCTAGGTATTCCTTAGAATGCCAAAAATGAGCAGGAATTGTATAAAATATAATACAATAACTAGGTATTCTATATATTACCTAACCTCGAGCAGGTAAAGTATTAGGAACTAAGGAAAGGCTATTGAAATCTTTATATTCAAGGTCTCGATTCACAATATGCCAAAAAAATTCAATAACGATAGAAGAAGTTCCAAGAGAAAATACATTTGCTTTACACACAATTACAACTCAACGATCTACAGGAACTGGACAAGGTTTTATAAAATGCACATGCAAGACAAAATGTCAGTCCAAAAAATGTTTGTGTGTAAAAAATAATATATTATGTACTTCGAAATGTTATGCACCAACTATATGCTGCAATAAATAAATAAAAATAAATAATAAACAAAAAATAATAATAAACATATTATTTTGATTTAATACAATACCTAACATCACATTAGCGTTCTATAGAAATCCTAGGAAATTTATAGAGTGCCTAGCCATAATATAAAAAAATATTCAGATTTAATACATTGCCAAATAGTTCAAGGAATTCTATAGAATGCCTAGGAGATTTATAAAATGCCTATATTCAACACTTTGCTGGCAACATATATATATATATATATATATATATATACATTAGGGTGGCCCTTATTTTACGATATTGGATTTTTTTCAGTCTTACCCCCTAATTTGGTTCCAATATATATAAAAATGATGTGTACAAAATTTCATGTCGATAGGTTAAGTTTAACCCGTGCCCCTAAGTCCTTAAAATTCGAAAGCACTATTTTATTCAAATAACCACACCTTGTTTTAAATATTTTATTGATATCTCGTTTCAACTATTTCACATAAAAATACGTAAATGACATTATTTATTGTAAATTAAATTGTCTATAATTCTTGTTCTATATAGTTTTTTGATAAGCATAATATTTTTATGTATAATTAATTATGAAAAATACAAGTTTATAATTATAATGTGACATTTAAACAATATTATTACAAAACGTAGGTATTATATATAATATACATTCAATTGTAATTAAAAAAGAGTCTCATTGGTTTGATGCATGAGTTAAGTAACCAGTTATTAATTTGTTTAGTATTTATATTTTATAGCATACAAAGAAAAATAATTAAAATGGGTTTAAAACGGTAGTTTTTAAACTATTTGGGTATTTTCGGCGATAATCTTCGACAACTTGAAGCACGTATTGTTTTTGCTCTTCATTTTTTGTTAAGACTTTATTAGTTATTATACTCCTCCATGAGCTTTACCCCTATTTCTGCCGTATGATTTGTAACACGAAATGTATTTACAATTTCAAGACCTTTTTAAAAGTCTACATTTTCATCCCACATTGATGGATGTTGCTCCAAGAATGATGTTGATATTCCAAATCGTGAAAAAAATGAAGTAGATTCAACGTAAATAAAATCATATATTTCTTTCTTCGTGATTTGAGTTATTTCATTTGGTGAAACAATGATTCGTTTATTGATTTCAGAAGTTAAATTATTTAGTTTTATAGAATCTACCATTTTAATTTTTGTTTCAATTGTTAAATTAGTATCAAAAAATGCTAATGCTGCTGTTTCAGGTGCTAAATACCACAAGTGTCCACATAGTTTTTTTAATGTTGATTGAGAAATGTTTTTATGTATATTTTCATAATCGACGAGACTTTTCAAAAATTGTAAGTCTTGAAATGGAGCTAAAGAGGCAATAGGTGCACAAAACCAAGCCTTAATATACAATCGAATAAGAAAAATACAAATTGAACGAATTGAATCTTCTTCATTTTTTTTAAATTTAAATTGCTTACGAAAAATAAATATTTTTAGAGAATAAATGGCCTTAGACATCCAACGGGCGTGGTGCATCGCACCAGGATACTTAAAAGCTATGCCACGAGTAGGGGTACCACCAAGAAATATTACAGCTAATTCCAACAATTCTCTGTAGTCGTCTCTGTTGTGAGGCTTGCGTAATTGGTCCATATAAAATAATAACATAACATTAGTTATATCTAGGGCTAGGATAGTATAGGATTTTGCATTTTTTTTTAGGATTTACAGGACATAGCTTTTCAAGCACAAAATGTGTTTTGGTCATATACGAGTCCAAATATTGTAACGAAATATTAATTAATAAATAGTAATTAATAATTATAATGCATTTTAATAACATTTTAAAATCATTTTTTATCTTTTGGGCATTTTTTAAGGTCATTTTTAGGTTATTTTAAGGTCATTTTTTAAAGACATTTTTAGGTTATTTTAACGTCATTTTTTTAGGTTTTTTGGGTCATTTAAATCCTAGCCCTAGTTATATCATTTAATTTTTCACTGACAATTATATCTTCTAATCCAGTATTATAATTATTGATATTAACTTTTGGCCGAAATTGTTGAAAACGTTTAAAAATTTGAATATCTGGACCAGACGTAACTACAAAGCTTACTTCAAATGCCGATCTAAGTATAATTTCGTAAATATGATGCCTGCAAGGAAAGTATAAAATATCACGTTCTAATAGTTGTTCCAAGATTATACATGCTCCTTTTAGACGGCCCGTGTTCGAAGTTGTTGTATCGCAACATAGAGCTTGTACATGATCGATAATGCCCCATTCTTCAAGTGCTTGAAACACTGCTTCCGCTTGATTTTGACCAGTTCCAGATATGAGATTAGGCACACTTAACAGCTTTTCGGAATTTTTATGTGAAACAATTACTGGTAATCGATCAACAAGCTCTTTACCTGTTAAATCTGGGAGTAGCATACTATCCCAATGAACAACAACTGGACCTACTTCTGATGCATTGAATTCTTTTCGAAGTTGATCTGCTCTATCCTTACGTAAGCGCTGGCGTATTCGGTTAATAGATGTCCGATTTAAAATTAAATCATCTACGTGTATACCAAACGCTTCTACAGTAGCTATTAATATATTAACTGCATCGCGATCACTTATTTTACACCTGTCCAATGCGATTGCAAGTTTTGGTGTTATAAAATTTTTCTTACCTCTACTTTGAAATGTATGAAGATCTAGGAATTCGGATGTGTTCTGAATTAAATCAGTTATAAATGTAATAATATAATGATGTTAGATATTTTGTAATCTTGTGAAATTTTTACGTTATTAAATAACGTTTTATACATTTTCTAAACTTGTATGTTTCATAATTAATTATATATAAAAATATTGCGATACTCAAAAAACTATATAGAACAAGAGTTATAGAAAATTTAATTTACTATAAATAATGCCCTTAACATATTTATATATGAACGAGTTGAAACGAGATATCAATAAAACATTTAAAAAAACCGTGGTTATTTGAATAAAATAGTGCTTTCGAATTTTAAGGACTCAGGGGCACGGGTTAAACTTAACCTATCGACATGAAATTTTCTACACATCATTTTTATATATATTGGAACCAAATTAGGGGGTAAGACTGAAAAAAATGTTATAAAAAAAAATCACCTATTTGACGAAGGGCCACCCTAATATACATATATACAAAAAATATTTTGAGGGGGATTTTTCATGCCAAGTTATATATTTATCTTCGTCATTGAAAAACTTTCCTTAAATTCCGGTGGGATTGAACCCCCCTCCCTTGTTAACGCGCCTGTAAACATGTAAATATATTATGTAGATATGTTATACGTAGAGATTACACTAAAGATTACGTGTATTACGAAAATAGATTCTATTTATTTTCACATTAAAATTATTCCAAATGAAAATGTAGATTAATACGACAACAGTTAATGGTTATATCATAGTGATCTGATAAAAAATAGAAATTGTTTATTTCATTTAATTTGTGTTGTCATAGACTATCGATGCCTCCGGTAAGTTTTTACTGACAAGTGACAGAAATAACAGTAGCTGAATAGCTGAATAAGACTTTTATAGCCTTTCACCCTTACAAATACTTACAAATTATAATACTGCAATTTTTTCGTATCTTTCAATTTTGAGTTTTTACAATAGTTTACAGTTCACGAGGGCGCTTTTTGAAATTTTGCCCCAGCGCAACATTTGTTTGCTACGGCTCTGCCGATACGGGTCGTAAGTAACAGTCGAAGATCGTGTGTAAAAACACGGTTTTATCGGACGCGCAGACAACTCGTACGTGAGAGTTAGACGGGCGCGTTCACGATTCATGTCGAGAATCTTAGAATCGTATTTTTTTTTTCCGAATCAGAGAATTTTTCCACGTAAACAGAACATAACACGGACGTAAATACGTTTTTTTTTCACGAATACGTCACTGGTTGAAAATAATTTATCGGTTCGAACATTCAACACGAATTGAAAAACTATGGATGTTTTCCGACCTTTGAGAAAAGTTTTTTGACGTTTTATGAATTTTAACGGACAGTAGTTTTCAGTTCCACGTAACATGACGTGTGATATTTATCGTTCGAAATAATAAAATTACACTAACAAATATTTCAAAAACGTAGAGCATAGATTTCTACATAAAATCACGAGTTTATTGCAGGTGAATGCACAACTAAGATAGTAAGATATGTCCACGATTCTTCATATAGTATTAAGAATCAGAAAAAAAAATTTAATTAAAACGCATATCTTGTTACTTAGATATCATACTTGTTTTACATAAAACCTTGATTTCGCATGTTATCCATATATATTTTGAGAATATCACAAACATATTTTGTACATTTAAAAAAAAATATAATCAGTGATTATATTTTTAAAAAAATTATTAATCACAACACTATATTTTACATAGTTATATACGTTACATATTATAGCTACATTGAACTTCATAAATCCGTGTTCTATAAATATTTATATATATTTTTTTTTTTTTTTTTTGCTTATTACGAGCGCATTTGGATAATTTTCATTTTTTCGATTACTAAACTAAACCAAACAATTCATTGGAACACGTGAATTGACACGTTTTAATAACTAATCGTGATGGTAATTTTTAGCGAGACACCAAATATTCGAACACGTGTTTACACGTCTGTGAGAAACCGGCACACGGCACGTCACTTTTGAAACACCCACAAAAACACTATGCACGAATCGCATCAAAACAAAAACGTGTTATAATTGAACATATTATACGTATTAGGTCAGCGAAAAAGCTGCGTTAGTTGAACAGTGTACGACGAACGATCACACTACGACCAGTTGATTTTTAAATTTCTTCGCGATTCTCTTGGAACAACGCGAAAACTATTTGTTTGCGAACGTTCCGCGCAGGAAATGTTTGCGATTTTCCCCTGAGACCGTGGATATTATTTTAACTGTATCGGATAAAACGTATGCACCTCTCCTAAGCGGCGATCTCTCCGTAACCTATCCGCGTATTTTGGGCTCCCGCCACCGCGGCAGCACACGCCGTGCGGCAAAAGACCGAGAACCTCGCGTGCGATATAAGTACGTGCGCACAAAGTTGACAGTTGTCGGTTTGTCGAGCACTATCTTTGTGACACATTATCTGCGCGGCACAACAGCAGTACGACGGAAAATGTCATAAACAGTATTCAGTATTATTCACATCAAAAATACGTGTACAACACAGTACCACACGTATGCTTCTAGGTATTCGATAACGTGTATACGCGGTGTCGAATACGTATCCCGCGAAGATTCGGCACTCCCGACCTTTCTTCCGAAGTTTTCGGCGCGTTCCAGTTCCGTCGTCGTGCGATATACATATACGTACTACATACCGAATCGGAAATTAACAACAGACATAATACTGCGCCTGTACTGACTGACTGATACTGGCGCTTTACCGACAATCAGTAATGAAAATTTACTGGCATATATCTGAGATGATAACGCTTTTCTGTACTGGCAATCCACTGCTGGCTCAATACTAATAATCGGTACTGTCCAACGCCATGAGCCAGTATTTGGTCTTTATTGAATTCCCGTACCGATTATCAGTGGATCAGTAGCGGATAACCCGTACAGAAGAGCCTTATCATCCCAGACATATGCCAGCACAGTTTCATAACCGACTGCCAGTAAAACTCTAGTGTCAATTAGTACTGGCACAGTAACACAGCAATTGTAAAAAAAAAAAAAAAAAGGTGAGGGCCCAGTAAATTGCCTAAGTTGAACAGCCTTGAGTTGTTAGAACATTTTAATACTTTTTTTTGTTTAATTTAACTTGAAATTTTAATAAATGTATAACAAAATAAGCATATGTCTATTTAAAAAATAATAAAACACATTTTAACATGGAAGTATACCATTTTATTTAAGTAATATAATGTTCTGTGGTTTACCACTTATATTTTAACAAATTATTTAAAAACGCTACATAAGCCACCAGGTATATTATGTAGATATACCAAAATTATAAAAATTGGAGTTACCTACAGTGTTTTATATATATATATATATAATATATATTATATTTTCGTATGCGTATGTGTATACGTTTATCGTTATCACCGCACCGGTGACGTTTTACGAATGCGCAAATTTCGTTTCACGACGAGAACGCGCCAGTATTCGAGATTTTCACGGGTACGATTTGACGATTTTTCCGTTTTCGTATCGTACAAAACAGAAACGTCAGAACGCTTAAACCGACGGCAATAACTGTTGGACGGTCAAAAACGATTTGACGTGCGCACGGTTAGATTAATCTCTGGACACAAAGTTTGGCAGTAGTCGTGAAACGGAAAAATACGTTCCGACCTGATTAACACTGGATGAACTACGTGTAGACGCGTACAAAAGTAAAAAATTAGAGCAAAAGATACAGACTCTACTGACGTGACGAATAGTCGGATTAGACGTGATGAAAAGGGGGGGGGGAGAATGAACGAACATAATACAAAGGTTTGTTACTAATAACTCGGAACGATATCGATTTACTGAAGTCGCCGTGGTTGTCAAAAAGAAGTCACGGGATGAATACATTAAAATTCAGGTACGCGTTGTTTCACCTTAAGCATAACCGATTAAAGCGTATTATATCTATCACATTTATTTATTTTATTTATTTATTTATTTTATAAAACGGGCCGAGACCCACAGTACAATTATTTTCGTAGACACATAGACTTACATATTATATATTTATTTGATATAACAAGTTATAAAAAGGTGCAAATGAAGATGTTCTCAATTGCAATGCGCGTTATCCTTAACATAGGTCTATTATACGAATAATTATTAGTGGTGCAAATCGGGACGAAGAAAGGATATATGATGATCTAGAGTGGGATTTTGGAACTTTAAAGTCAAGTTCACATAATAGATCGGGACGATCAATAGACCTGTCCACGCCATGGCATGCCGATCTCCAATGGATCCCGTCCAGTCCCTCCGGCTCGCTCCTCCTTTAACTGTTCCGACACACTCAAATGGTGTAATTATTTTCTTGTTTTCGTGTGTCGATTCCAGAAGTCACTGCTCTCGTGTATTTCTAGGTGACGGAAAGATTTGAATGAAAATTACGATTATATTCATCAGTGATAATAAACAACACTCGAGGAGACGACGACGTACTTCGGTGCGTCGAAGTTTAGCACAAACGACTTGGTTTTCAACTTCGGCGCATTTTATTCGTGGCAAAACCTGGAATTTCTCATCCCCTCCCCCCGCCGTCGGCCCGTCCAATGCGCTCGTGCACGCACGCGTAGAAGTTTGCTCGTCCGCAAAACTTTGCCGCCGAAACGGTTTAAGTGACCTCAATTTAATGGCAGTACCTATACATGCGTCTAGAAAACTTGCGGGGTCTACGTGACTTAGACGCGCTTTGCGTGCGTGGCTTCTTTCCGATAAACTCGTTTTCCGGTTGGTTTTTTTTTCCTTTATACAATTCACGATTTCGATTCGAAAACAGTATCTCATAGCGCGCACATAAATCACGAGGCGATTTCGGCTAAAAGAGAGGTGCGATCGGAAACGTACGCAGACTCGCGCGCGTTACGTAGAATAACGTCGGATCGCGCCCGTACGATCAGAATTCAACTCGAATGTTTACGACTTTCATATTCGCTATTGAACGATCGATTGAAACAAACGAAAGAAAAATATTAGTCGTTTATCGACACGTCGACGAGCTTGGATTTCGACCAATAGTCTGCAGCTCATTTCCTTGTCACGCTCTATTTTCTTTTGACTAAACGCGATTCCATTATCACTACAATCATCACGATATATTTTATAACGCCTACCCTCAAATGCATGAAAATCTATACTACAATACTCCGTGCATAATATTGTTTATTTTAATATACGAACATTTTTTTCCTCCTTAAACCTTTTTCCCGTGAAAAGTAATCGAAAATATTAAAAAAATAGACGACGTTCTGTATGCTTCGTTAAAACACTCTTTCGTCAGATTACTGATTTTATATTTTATTTTTTTTCAAAATCGTATAAATATGACATGGTACATTAATTTTCATGTTAATGTTTCATAACATACTATGTGCAGTCGTAGTTTCATTTTAAGCGCAATTACGGCTCGATTAGTTCGATTATTAGTTATCAACATATTATTAAATCCTCCCACTGGCTACCTGTAATAATCTACTCGGCTTTTTCATTATTTTATTGGCAGAGTTATTTAATATAATGATAAATGATTGTACTACGACTCGATAACAGAGTACTACAACTCGAAAATGGCTACTACGTTGTGCAACAAAATCAAAATAACTTGACTGATAAACGCATACCTGAAATCAATTTAAGGCAAGAGCAGATCGATATAATAAATGTGATTCAAAGAGCCTTGAAACTCTAAAACAAAACACGTTTAACTGTTTAATTATCATTTTTCATAGTCATAAACGTTATGGCTCACTAAAACTCGTCTTTCGATGTCTAATCAAATAACAATATAAACATGAACATATTGTATCTACTTCAAAACATTCGAAGCAGGTCAGAAGAGACGATCACCAGTTCACCTCTCTTCACTGAATACCACCGCTGGATAATTATGATAAAGCATGAAATGTAATTTTTTTCTTCGTTAAAACTTCGTTGTTTGTTTAAACGGATTTGCGGCGCTCGGATTTAAAACTCCGATCGTTTTAGGGTGAATTCGGTCTGACCCTTTTCAAAATGAAATTCTCCAACTATCTCGCCGGAATATATTATAACTTAATATTTGTATTCGCTATCGATCATTTTATCATTCGTACTACCTAACCGTTTCGCTTTACATAAATCAGAAGCGTCCGTGAAAGCTCGCAGAAAATAAAACTAGAATTTGCTTCCTGCACATCTCGATGCCGTAGCACAGCCGGTTACTAACGCTGTTTACGACTGGAAAAAATATAAGCAATTAAAATTTAACACCGGCCCTAAGACTGGATGAACGATTTCGTGCTTAAATTTTTATGACGCGTTATAGTGATAATACCTGAATAGATGAAAAGATGGTATTAACGAAAACGGATTAGCAAAGATAAAACTACTGTGGTCGTAAAAAAAAAGCCGGTGAGATAAAGGTACCAAGTGAAAATTCACCCTCCGCCGTTTCGCTCCTCGGACGAGTGGTCCGTGATGGATGTGTACGTTAAAATATAACGATCGTTGACAACATGGAAAACAGCGAACAAAACCCGCCATATAAATACGATTAAGTAGAGAGTAAATTACTGAATTTTAGACATGAAAAAATACGGCGAATTAAGAAATGAAATAAAGCTGTTTTTAATGACAATTGAAAATAATTCAAGCTCGTCCCAAAGATTGTTAAATTGGGAAAAAAACACACGTTTATGTAATTTATGGATTCGATTTATGTTATAAAACAGAATTTAATTTTAAACAAAGGTACAACTCGGGGTAGTAAATGCATACCACATTATTATATAACTATCCGTGTTTACGCATTTTCCTGTACCTTCAACTATGGAATATTTAATAAACTAAAATGAAACTCGGTTCCGGAATCAAAACGATTTTGATCAGTATTTAATTACAAACATTTGATTCCGTTGTGGCCTAATGCCGTCCATAGTCCTAACATAAATATAACTAAAGCATCGTACTCACATTCCATGGACCTAGATAGGTAATATTATTTTCGGGGGAGGATCCGATAATATTGTTTTCATACATGGAAAAGGGAAATCGTGTTTTATGAAAAATTTAGAACGAATTCACTATTATAATGTTATAAAATATAAATTAAGACGGAATAACTCAATGGTAACAGTGCGACGACAATGTATTTCAAATATTATAATTAATGTTCAATGTTGACTGTGATAATTATACACAAATCTGTTTCACAATGAGACGAAATGTAATTAAAATAAAAATGTAAAGCTGTGTTTCTAGGTTGATGCTTAAAGTTATCTAATTCTTCTTCAGATTGAACCTCTTAGCCGATAATCAAAATGTATAATGCATAATAAATCATAAGTATTTTATATATACATATGATTTTATTAATAAAATCGATATCTTAAATTTCTAAGGATGTTTGAACACTCTCCTCCCTACACATGACCATGTTATACTCGTATCTTGTATACTATTCAATGCGTATAATATACAAATGTAAAATATTACCTCTAAAAAGCTTGATTTGTACCAATTATTCAGTACATTTTATCTTAAAATGGTTATTAAACTCAAGGGCACTACTAGAAACTCATAGATTATTTTGGTTTTTGTTTCATGAAAATCGGATCGGTAGTTTAAGAAAAAAACGGAAACAAAAAAAAAATGTCTCATATTATATACTTATACATTGTATATACTTTATACCTAAACAGGCTAAACACATTACCTTCCTTCTACCGGAGTCGAGTAATAAATTATTTTCAGGTATATGAGTATTATTAAAATAGTATAGGTAATGAATATGTCCTAATTATTATAGTTTTACGATTGAAAATAAATAAGTAAATAATATTCTTTTGATACGTCCTCTTTTAGTCGCATACAATTTTATTGATCACACGCTTTAAACAAAAATAATAATGACACTCACGACGATAAAGGCAAGTAAACAAGCGTGTACACCCCAAACATTGTTTGTACCTATTACATTTATTGTTATTTTTTTTTTTTTTTTTTTATAATATCATGCCGATCTTGTTGAACATGAATATTATAACGTTTGACAAGATCTCCATCAACGAGCTTTCGCATTGTTTAACCATATGGCGTAACGACATGGTTAAAAAAATCGTATACATGAGTGTATTCGAGGGGGGGGGGAGAAAAAGAATTATTTTTAAAGAATTCAAAATAGCTCTTTGTGGACTCTTATTATAATATAATACTATTAATAAAAACAACAACAACAACAAGCGAATAAACGTAATGGTGTAATATTAATAAGCGAGAAACGACGTAATACGATGGTATATAATATATATACGTATATCGTAGAACGTATATTCTTTCCCAAAGAGTCGTATATTAATATGTATTATACGAAAAGAAAACAAACGCACTACTAATACATATTACACGTATATAAAATATACAAGTCGGTAAAACAAAGACGAAATTAAACCATAATATGGATGAACATGCATTATGTATGGAACGCGTAATCCTCGCAGAGACGGCATTCCTGGAAGTGCTCTGGCAGTACACCCCGGGGAACTAGCTGGTTCACCGCATTATTGGCGGCTAAACATCCTGGATGGACGGCCTGCGGGCTACGCGGCCGCAACAAAATTGGGTCGTAAAATGTAATATACCGCGGTCGTGATCGTGTCTCGTGCGCGTCGTCGTATTATTGGACGCCACACACACACACACACACACTCCACTGGACAGAGGAGCATAATAAATACACACTCACACACGAACGCGCGCGTTTATCTTTGTCGTGCTCGTTACGTAACTTTTAACAACACGAGCAGGTTGCCCCTTAGAAAACAAAAAAAAAGATCGACTACTGGAGGTGTCGAGCGATCGCGTCACGGCCGGACTGCATAGATCTGCTCTGTATACAATAGATGTATAAACTCGGACGTCGAATTCAACGCTGCGTTACGAGAATGGCATTTTTCAACGTTTTCCAACACGCGCGCACAGTCTACGTTTTACGTTTTCGTTTGCGAATTTACGACATTTTCCCGACTTACTCGCTTAAAGGAGCCCCGAGTTGTTACATTGTTTTCAACCCCTTACCCTCCGGTAAAATTATCCTAAGATATTTACACCTTTCTATTAGTATATGTTTGCTTCTGTAAAAATTCACCGGTATCCGACATAGCTCTCCGACGTCCACGCCCCCGCTGTTTGATCAACACCGCCCGACGAAACGCGTCTGATCGTCGACGGCCAGGAAACAAGTCGGCTGCGGAGCGACTCGCTGTGATGGAGGCGATCGGAGCCGACAACGACGCTTGGTCCTGGGGGAGGGGCCCTGTATACAAAATAACCAAATATCCAAAAAAATTATTTAAAAAAAATACTATTAGGTAAATATTACGTTTTACGTAAAAAGAGTTATTTCAGCCAAAATACCAAATTTAAATGGGAATAGAATTAATTTATTGAGTTTATCTTATATGTATGTATATATATATATATATATACATGAGGTGAATCAGTTGATTAGAGAAAATATTTACTAGATTAAAACTTTTTAATTTTATAATATATTTCTTGAAAACTAACGGTAAATTACGTATAATTAATTATTTTTGTCAAAATTCGAATTTTCAATTCATACAAAAAAAAAAATCCTGAATAACGATTAACTGTTGGTCAAGCTCGCGAATATGATGATATTAAATTTCCTGGTTTTTACATCAAATATTTAAAATTTCATCAGATAAAAATCAGCATAAAATCAATATTACATTCAATAATTTAAAAGTGCAATGTATATATAGCCCGAGTCTATACGTAGGTCATTTTGATATCTGATAAAAACATCAAGAGTCTAATCACTGTTATTTTTGGATTTATGGCCAAATTAAAAAAACAGATTTTATGAAAATCTCGTTTACAGCAAATGTCATCATTTTTACACAATTTCGAAGTAGTTTTTCCATACGCTTGGAAAAACTATTGAGAATAAAAAAATGACCTTTTTAACCTACACACACACACACACACACACACACATACACATACACAACGTAAACCTTGGTGTGAAATCATAAACCCACCGCGCTCTTGGTACAAACCCTACAAACGACAGATTCAATTAGATAGGAACACCGGAGAAATAATTGAATAATAATAATTCGTTCGTGTTGTATGGTTAATATAGCAAATGCCGGTTTCGATGGAGTTTAAACGTATTTATATAATATTAATAGTATTGTATTATTATTATTATTATTATTATTATTATATTGAAATCGATTTCAATTATCACTAAAACTTACTACTGTCGTTCGTTTATTATTTTTATTATTTTTTGTAATTGAATTTATTACGATTACGTGAATTAAATCGCAATTGGGAAAAAAACAATTATGAAATCCCGACGGTAAAAAAAACAGTTGGCGTATATAAATATTATCGGGACGGAATCTCGTACTACTTTATAGCTACAATAGTGTGATAAATAAAAATAATACACCGTTCACGGTGCATGTGCCTACGTTCTGAACGGATAATGCCACGGGGTAGGGAAATAATAATAATATTGATGATGTGGATTCCTAAAAAAATAACAGTAATAATATTGTGTATCGATAAAATCAAGAGCGACCGCAAATACAAATACAGAAGGGACATTTTACGGTTTTGATCATAATGGGAAACATTTTTATCTGTTTTTTTTATCTAAATTCGTCCTTAAAATCACTAATAATCTAAAAACTAATTTGCATATAATCTAATTCGTTGTTAGTCCATACGTTTTAAATTAATTACCAAACTAATACTTTAAGTGTGTGGGATACATTTTTTGTTTTATTCGATTGTTTAATTCAATTTCATTGAATATTGTCTATTGCCGAAATTGTAAACTTTGAAGAAAATTGGCATACCATCGTGAAAAAAAAATTGATTGACGACTATGAACATTGATAGTTAAATTTGATTTTTTAATTTAAAAATATACACACACAAACAGACCACAGTATTCGTGTATGTAGTGAGTAGGTTACAACATTTAGAATACGCGATGAAAAGTCTAGATTGGGATGCTCCCTCGTCCCCGCCTTTGAGACGCCTTGGATAAAATACATTTTAAAGTCGGATTAAAAAAATTAATAAATCAACTATGTGTAATTCAAGTAGAGGCTGAAGAAACTATGCTACTCAATTAAATTTTTAAAACAGAGACAGGACGTCTTATTTTCTTGAAAAAGTGTAAAGAAATAGACTGTCGAAATGTACACGAGCATGCAGCCAGGCAGGTCATTGCAGTGCAACGTGTTTCTGTTGTTATAATTTTGTACTACGTGTATAAAGTCGAGTCTTGACGACTCGAATTATTTGCTTGTCCCGTGAAAATTTCTAAAACACTCGACGCAATATTCGTCACGACGAATCGAAAGTAAAATAATTTTACATCGATAAATGTTAGTGTATTTTACGTTTTCTTCGTGAGAAGTGGTTCACAATGAATACACAAAATACGTACGTATGGAAAAATGAAATCGCACTCGAAACGTTTGAACAACGCGTGTCTACGTCGTCTTGCGGTGTGTACGATTATATTCAAAATAGGCAATCAACCGATGACAGTTACGTGTTACTGTGTCGCTCTGTGGTGTAGGAACGTTCGTTGAAACAAACAAAAGGTGCTGACAATAAAGCAGGTTGTTACTTTTCGAGTATTCAGATCTAATCAAGAACTTAATATCAAAACAGTTTGAACGTCAAACACTCGAATCGAGTTACATTGGTAATGATCAACACAAATCGTTTTGAAATTCAATCGTTTCGCCGTAATTGTTTGTACATATCATAAAACAAATCATAATATATAGATATATAACAATATCGAACTTGTTGATGTGTTTCAAATTTGATTATCTTAATAAATACGTAAGATAACAGTCAAATTTATTTTTGTCCCTAGTGAAATCGAGTGATCAAGACTCCACCATGTTTGATGTGTATACACGTGGATGATATAGATTTTTAGAATTAATTAAATTAAACGCGAAAAGGAGAAAAACTGTCTAAAGAGGTAAAAGAATAAAACAAAAACGACAAAATGTAATGCAAATAATATAAAAATACACATTATATGTTGTATATACGTATAATCCCATAATCCGTATAATGTATTATACATCTACGCGTAAACTGCGCCACGGGTAAAACGACGTGTACGATAATAATACCAGGTATATACGCCTTATGTATATGCAGCGCCGTGTGCTGCATTATTATACAGTCGAGTATTTAGTACCGCATCGAGTACGAAAAACGAAATAATTTAACGGTCTCTGGGCCGTTTTTATACGTTTTTATTATGCATAGTGTTTACTGCTACGCGAGCGTTAAGTCTTGAGCGGCAAAAAAAACACACACACACACAAACACGCGAGCGCGCGCGCGCGCACAGTAAAACTCTTATCCCCTGAGCGAACAATAGTTTACGCATCAAACTTCGAGTGGGCACGAATGAGAACGCGCGCTCACACGCACCGACGTTCGCGCGCACTGTGTACGGGGGGCCGCAGCGCGTTGGTTTTTCAGCGTTCCCCGTACGAGGGAACAAAAAAAAAAAAAAAAAAAAAAACGGCAACTTTTAATACCGTTTTATTCGGTAAAGGGTCCCGGAAAAACGCTCGAGAGCAAAAACGTTTCGGTCGGGTTTAAACTTTTATAAACACACGGGCCGTGGAAACGGCGGAACGCGAACGAATTTTTCGCCCGTTTTTCATCCGGAATCACCTACTGTCCGCCGGTGTTTATGGGGGGGGCGCTTTCGACACCCCACCCCGGACGCCCAAACGTGACGGAACATAACAACAGAGAATAAACAGTGTGTTTCATGTCTCTTTGACGAGTGAAATAATTTTTTTTTTTTTTTCGTAATAATTGTTTTAATAATAACTAATATTAGTAACAATTCAACGAAAATAATTTATTTTTATTTTTCGTACAAATGATTTTTTTCAAATAACATACTATTTGTACGAGATGAAATTTTTGTTTGGAAATTTCGATTTTTACATTCGCATTATCTTACTGATCTTAATATAACTCACGGGACATTGATTGAAAAATATTCTTCGAATCACTTAGTTTAAAAGTGAATATCGACCGGATTCAGAATTTAAAATTGTACAAGGTTTTGATTAAAAAAAAAAAAAACCTGCTCATGATTTGACCGAAACGGGAGAATATATTTTATTCGGGGTATACAACACTGGAGTCTGAAGCTTTACTCAGAATCATTACGCTGAAAAAATGATTTATCGTCTCTTTAAAATTCCATACACTCATTACTGTTATTTTGTCCGGTATTTTCGTTTGTTTTTTTTTTTTTTTACAACCGATTACTATTCTCGATTTCATCGTAATAATGTTATGCCGAACAAAATTATTTTATTTTTTCATTTTTTTACAATCGGACTCCCGGCCAAAAAATATATACGAACATTTATAGTTTTAATACATTTACAGAGTAGCACGGTCGATGCGGACTCTTCCCGACCCCGACTACACTAAGGTATTAGTCTAAAAATAATGACGTTTTGTACTTAGTACAGTGTCCGATTTAGCATTTGGGTATGTTACTATGTGCAGAGCGCCCTTCTCCCGTTATCTCAATTTTATCATTTAAATATAGACAATAATATAGTCAATAATTTTATTCATAATTTATTTTCTACAGGTTTAATGGTTTTATTATTATTATTATTATTATTGTTGTCAACGAGCTCCTAACTGGCGGTTGGCCCAACGCGGTGCCCAAACTACCCAGAGAAAAGATTTATAAATACGGGTGACCAATAATATGAACAATATATAACAAATTTGGTTTGTCTGCCAATCGGTCAGAACTACTATTCAGACAAATAAATAATAATGTACAAAATTGAGACGTTACTCTCGACTCTAATACCAGCTCGACCATTTGACGCGCACGAAAAGGCGTGCGACGTACACGTCACGCTGCTAATCTCCCCCTCCGAGCCACCTACGATTATTTTTTTATTTTTTATTTTTTTTTATTTTTTTTTTTACACGCCGAATTCTTCACGTAATCACAAAAATCACCTACGCGCTGGTATCGATTTAATGAGCACAGACGGTGAAACGTTCTCACAACTGATTTCCGTTTAACAAAGAATTTCTAGGTACCATCATCAGGAAGTTTCACTTTTTACTGTTATGTTTTACTCGATAAGTTTCTCGAGTCGATCACTACGGGCTGGGTGATTTCTACGTCAAACATACCAAACGAAAAAACATAAACACAAATAATATTAGTTAGAGACTGACTTTTAATGTAAAGTACTTATATGTATGTTTCATGTTTTTTTTTTTTTTTTTAGTGCTCTAAGCTCTTGTAGTCTAGCACAATGCATTTACATGATCTTATAGCTATTTTTCATATAGCTAGGTGAAATTTTCAGTGTGTATTTGTTGCTATTCTTTTATTTAATTTTTTTTAATTTTTGCGTTATTTTATATAGAGTTACAGTGTATTTGATATTTATACAATAAACACGTTATTGATTAAATATTAGGTACTAAGACATATTGCCTCGAAAAATGTGATTTTCATATTTTTATCAAAATATTTTGAGATTCTTTTCTTACATCCAACACTCCGTACTAATAATTTTCAACTATTCTAATCGTGATTTTAATAGTGTATCGTACAAAAAAAAGAAAACTTTTATTTGATGATAAATATACTCGTAGCCCCAAAATCTGTTGTAATATTAATCAGCATTCAATCAGATCAATGATACGTCATTTAAAATTTTTGGTTATTTTCAATACATTTATTTTTCAATCTTAGAAGCATTAAACTTCCTCAAAAGTGAAAACGTGAAATAAATTGATTATTCGTAGAAAAATAAAAAAACATTATAATTTTTAAAGAGCATTAATGTGAATTAAAGAAATTTATTTTGGAACATTTTGGCTATTTTCACTTTTCAAAGCATTTTTTGGTCGTTTTTGAATATGCTTAAATCTAGGCACAAATATTAAAAAAAAAAAAATAATAATAACACAAAACATTTAACAATCATTTTTCGTTTACTCACAAATATATATATATATTTATATATATATAATTCTTCAGCAAAAATTTACATAAACAAAATACATAATCAAATAATATAACAATAATTTGAACTTAATTAATTATTCTATTGCTTTAATGATTACACCTACGCGTAAATGTTAAGTCAAAAGTTATATAGGAATTTTTTTATTATCTTTTGTTTTTTGTTTCTTTTTTTTTTTTTTTTTGGTTTTTTTTTAAATACAAATTTTGATCTAAAATATTCTAAAAAGTATTGACTAATTCATTATTGTTTAATCACAATTATACAATTTAATGAAGTAATAACAATAATGCTATGGCATAAATTTTAATTCAATGATAAATTATAAAATACATTATAATAAATCGTGGTAATACAACCGACCTCCGATAGGCGCGATATAATCATAATATAGTGCAATAATTTTTCCAAGACAAAAACTGCATGATTTTGTTCGATAAAAATTTCTTATTAATAATATTTTGCTAAAAAGTATGATATTCATTTAGTATTTTTGGAATGTTTATAAAAAATTTTCTTTTTATTAAAAAAGGAAACAAATTGAAAGTGATTTTTTTTTTCATAACACGCAAATTGATTTCATAAATGAGATGAAAACTGAATGATATTTAATATTATATTGTTCTACAAATAACTGTGTGGACTATTACATGAATATTTTAAGAGCACCATAATATGTTATGTACATAAAAAAACAAAAAACAAAAAACAAAGAAATAAGTAATAGTAATAAAAACAATAACAGAACAGATTAAAAATGTTACGTATACAATCGTTCTTATCAAAAATATGTCGTCGAAGGAAGCATAAAAGGAAAATGGTAAAAGTCCCAATTGTTTAATATATTATAATATATAATATATAATATTATAATAAAATAGCCGAAAAAGGACGCTGAAAAAGATAAAGGTTAATAAATAAATATATATATACATATATTATGTATAATACATCGGAGAGATAGATATTTTCTACAAAAAGAAGTAATAATATTAATAATAATAATAATAATAATAATAATCGTAATAATAATAATTCTGTTTTCGCCCGGTACGACGCACAGCCCATCGAGGTAAATGACGGCACTAGGTGTGCCGTATGCCGTTTCACAAGCGTTAACTATACAGTACATTTTTTTTTAAAGAAAACTATTCAGCACCGCTTTATTGGTTAAACAAACAATTTTACAATTCTGTATGTTGTATTTCACTGCTGGTTTTTGTCATTATTTTTTTATATAGGTACTCCTTATTTTAAAAATAAATAAAAATATAATTTAACTATGAAATTAGTAATACTTAAAAATAATTTAAAAAAGATAGTTTATCATAAACATTATTTTATGTACAAGATACTTAATACAAATAAAATACAATTTGAAAATAATATTTTTGTTTGTTCATTGAACACTACACATTATGCCGGACGTTTTTGTTTTAATTTTTTAATAAAAATTAAGGAATGTAAACCACAGAAAATGGATTTAATGGGTTAGTTTTTTTATTATTTTATTTTCAGTTTACAAAAATAAACAATAATAATAAAATTTTGAGCAATGAAAAAAAAAGAAAAATTAAATTTATTTTAATAATTCCTCTAAATAAATGTTCCTTAAGTACACATGACCCTGGTATATAATGAGCATAATAGTTTTTCGTCAATTCAGATATTAATTTAATTTTTTTTTAATTTTTACACACATTAAAGGCAACCAACAAATAAATGAGAATAATGTATTGGTAGTTGTCTCACTTTACATACAATTAAACACGTTAATTCTTTTGTATTTAATGAATTTTAGGTATAGAGGGCGAGGGGATGAGAGAAATGATAAAGAGAAAAGAGAAGAAATAGACGAAGGGAATGGCGAATATGATAAACATACATACACACACGCACGCGCACACGAGAATATATAAATAAATATTGCTGTGTGTGTCTATATATTATAAGACGGAAACAACAAAATTGCTGTACTCGTCGCGCGAAATCACGTCGCAAAGTCTATTCGGTCCCATAAGAAGTCCATGTTGGCAGGCAACTTGAAGTCGTTATCGGTGGCTTCACCGTTAAACAGGTCGGCCAGAGGTTCGGCCGATGGCGGTGGCAAATCCAACGAGTCGAGCCAGTCAGTGTCGACGTCCATTAGATCATCGTTACACACAACGTCCATGGCAAACGCGTCATCCATTTGTATATCGAAATCGGAGGCAACAACAGAGGGATCGCCGCTGTTGTCCGTCACGACAGCTGACGGCGGCTGGTCATGGGCAGCTGACGGGGGTAGTTCACCATTCCTGATCAATATCTCCAGCACGTCATCCATCATTTGGCTTTTGGACACGTTATGCCGACAAGTGTCGGAGAGATTGTCCTGAAAACCAGAGCAAATTAATAACTCATAACGAATGATTATTATTAATGATCACTAAATAAGAGACGCAGAAAAATAAATGCTGTACACGGACACTAGACTGGTGAGAAAAAATCGCTTCACCAACCTTAAAAGTATGCAAAATCACACCAAGCAGATATGACTAATTATATAGATGTTTTGGAAAAACATTAATTTCGATCACAATTGGAAACATAATTGAAAGTAACAACTCACAGAAAACAACTACCTAGTACATGTTTTCAAAACTTTCTCAAAATAATAACTTGAAGTATTCGTTGATCGTTTCATGATTAACATTTCATAAAAAATTGACAGTGTCTTTAGGTCTTAAGACCAATACTCTAAGTAGTCTAAGTTGTACGTCGACTTTAGATAAAGAAAAGGAGGGACAAATTATAGAGTTTATAGCCGCATATCCGTAAGAGGTAATTTATTGATCGAATCATATTCTATGCGCAATTTAAACACAAATTTCTTTGTGTTTCTTATCATAATATGTTATACTCACATTTTGAAATAGTTTCGAGTCATCGAACACCATGGGTAGACTGTTAATGTCGATGAAAGGCGACGTAGAGGGCGAAGGCGGTTTTTCGTCTTCTACCTTTATCCTTCGGTTGTTGTTATCGACTGAATCCTGGAGGTGATTTTCCGACGATGATTTCTCAACGCTTTCGGCTAACTGTTGTGGCAAACTCGCGCTATTAGGATGATGTAATTTCACGTCGTCTACAATCATGGGAATGTCGACGTCGTTTTCGTCCACCACCTTGTGGAACCCGGCAGTGGTCTGGACGACCGTGATCGACGGCTTATTGTTGTTGCTAATGATGTTGTTGTTATTGTTGGTGGTTACGGTCAAGTTGGGTTGAACAAACGTTCCCAAAAAGTTCGGCAATGAATTCGTTCTGTACACAGAAAAAGAATCGATTAGTAAAAGCGCTACAAAGGTTTTGATACACCGATACACGTACCTTTGACCATTGTTGTCCAACTGGCTTAAAAGCGATGCCGCCTGTTCTTTATCCAATACGATCGTATTACTTCGCCGTTTCGTGGTCTCCAAATTGTTGTTGTTGTTACTACTATTGTTGTTGTTGTTGTTGTTGTTGTTGTTGTTCTTCATCGAATTGTTATTATTCGTTGTCAAGATCAAGTGTTTCTGCTGTTTCTGCTGTTGGTTCAGTTGTTGCTGCTGCAGGAAGGCTGCCAGATTTGCTTTCGCGTTGACCGGCTGAGGCTGTAAACGAATCGGGTTGAAAAAAACGGGTAAATGATAAATAATGACAATTGTTTACACGACAATTTTTCTCTGAAACGTTTAGCTCAAACCGTGGAACAAGTCTAGTTTAGCGGCCACTCGAAATTTTCGATTTTTTTTGTCGGAAACTTATGTATATTAACGAGTCTTAAACGATGGTGTAAAAATAAATTTGCGGAAACCATTAGTTTTGAAGTTATAGACTTACGAAGTTCACGATTTTCGGTTTTTTACTCATACGCGTGATACTATTTGTTTACATTTTCACCAAATAAAACATTGCAAATTAACATTTACAAGTAAAACATTGAGCGTCGCTGCGCTCCGCAGCTCCGTTCGCTTTGCTCACTTCGCAAAACTCCCGTCGCTTGCTTCGCAAGCTCGTGTCACACCCGCTCGGCTTTGCCGAGCGCATTCTAATCGATAACAACCCTCGATTTGCTGTGCAACGTGGGGATGTTTCGGTTTGATAATCGTCAATGGTATAATTTTTAGGAACGCTATTTACCATCTCCCAACTGTTCAGTAGTCAATGCAATACATAATCAAATACCAAATTGTCTAGGATTAAAAAAAAATAAAATAACCTTCGATTTGCTGTGAAAAACACAACTTCAAGTAGGTCACAGGGTAAGTTATATTGCATAGTATGTGCAGTGATTACACGTTTTTCTCCTCGGTGCAGTCGCTCTGCTCCGCAAATCGAAAATATCCCGTCACGCGCCTGAGTAAAAAACCGAAAATCGTGAACTTCGTAAGTCTATAACTTCAAAACTAATGGTTTCCGCAAATTTATTTTTACACCATCGTTTAAGACTCGTTAAAATACATAGGTTTCCGAAATAAAAATCGAAAAATTCGAGTGGCCGCTAAACTAGACTTATGCCCAAACCGTATACCGTACCTGGAATGTTTGTACCCTGGTCTGTTGTTGTTGTTGCAGCTGCAGCTGAGAGTTGAGCAGTTGCTTTTGTAACTGTTCGATGCGCCTCTGTTGCTCCCGGATGATGCGGTCTTCCTCGGGCGTGTTTTGCGACCCGGACGACGGCTGTGGCAACGGAGGAGGCGGCGGTGGGGGCGGCGGCGGCGGCGTGGACGAGGACCGCGGCGGGCTGTTCGGATTCGACTGGCTGCTGGGCGACAACACAGCGTTGGACAAGTCCGAATTGTGTTCGGCGAACGACCGTAACCTTTCGATTAGCTGCGGCTTCGGCCCGGACACCGGTAGGTTGCGTTTCTTCAGTTCGGCCTTCAAGTCGCTCACTGTGGAAAAAAGAAAAAAATTAAACTTATAGCTTACGACGCGTGCAAGAAAACAACGAGCAAATCGGAAAATACTCTGATTTACGAAAAAGAGACGAAAACACAAAGCCCTATCGCAAAAAAAAAAAAGATTTGATTCGGTCCTAAACGGTACATGGGTGTACTACAAACCTTTCAAATCGTCCAGATTTCGCAACGAACGGGTTTCGATAATCTGTGGTTGGCTGGTGACGACGACCTGTGCGGACGGTGTGGACGACACGGACGATGGCGACGACGAAGAAGACACTGTGGACGACTGTTCCGCGACGGACGAAGTCGATTTGTGCGGCGGGGCAGGCAGTATAAGCTGTGGATACTAAACGAAAATTTACAAAAAAAAAAAAACAATTTAATAAAACAATACGATTATTGGCAAAAAACGGACGATCGAATGTCAACGAGAGTTATAGATCGCAATTGTCGATATGTCGAGGGCAGGAGAAACAATGTAAAAGAAGAGTCAAGTACAGTGAGTGGAAACTGCAGGGTAAGAGGTGAGTTCAAGAGATAACGGCAAGAGCTGTTTCGTTCAAGAGAGGAGTGTGACAAGAGCGTCGGACAAACGACGAAGAAGACGAGGAACGTGGGCGTATAGGACGAAAGCGCGGGACGACAATCGAACGCGAGCTTATAGAAAGATTCGCCGGGACCGGCCGCTTACTTGTTGCTGCCACTCGAGTTGCCACTGCAGGAACAGCTGCTGTTGTTGCAGTAGTAGCTCGTACGACGTCTCGGCCGAGTTGGCGTTCTGGTTCTGCGACTTGTTCGCGCTCGGCGGCCCCTTGTACTCGTGGAACTTGATCGTCCGGGTCTTGGCCTGCGACTTGCTCTTGCTCTTCTTCCGGTTCTTGTCCTTGCCCGGCGCCGGCTGTTGGCCGTGCACCAGCAGCGGCAGCGCGGCCGCGGACGAAGACGCCGCCGCCGCCGCCGACGTCGACGACGACGACGACGACGACAGCGAGGAGGGCATCGGCGGAGGCGCCGGCGGGGGAGGCGACGAGGCCACCGAACTCATGGGCGACAGGCTGGACGTGGACGAGCCCAGGGGCGAGGGCAACAACGTGAGCGTGACGATTCCGGCGTTCGCGGCGGCCGTCTCTATCATGTCGTACGCGGGCCGGTGGTTGAACGCCACCGACGGCGGCGGCGGCGGAGGAGGGGGTGGCGGGGGTGGCGGCGGCGAGCACGAACTTCCGGCGCCGCCCGAGCTCTGCGAGTCCTCGTCCAACGTCAGATACTGGTCGGGCAGTTCGGGCTTGACCTTTTGACCCTCGCTGGTGGCTTTGAACTCGATCTGACCCTCTGCGGAAAGAGAAAAAAAACAAAACGGAACGCGTTAGACGACACACGACAGACACCCGGGTGGGTGTCATGACATGCGAGGGGACGCGTGGGCGGCACGACGACGACGACACTAACGACGCCAAACGCACGCGACCGCTGCTTGACGACGGCACCGGTTGGGATGACTATTATGATCGTTATTATCATAATTACTGTCAATGTTATCGTTATTGGATTCGTATCAAAAACCATCACAATGTCCGTGCGGACGGTGTCGGTGCAGCGACAACGTGTTCCGCGGGTCAAGGAAAGTCGTTCGGGATTTTTTTTTTATACGAGTTTTCTCGGACACACACGTGTCGAAAACGAAATCTCGCGAATTTTACGATTTAATCGGTGCGTTTAAAAATAGAAACGGGAAAACATTAGTTCGCACGGCCGTGGGTTGACGCGACGTTCGTTTGCAATTTATAACGGCTATCGCGAAATGCAGAGCAGTGCAGATGCAGTAAATCGTGCGCGATCACGTGACACATTAAATACATGGCCGCTGTTTTTTTATAACCGTTTTCATCGAGCGATTCGGATAATTTCGCTTTTTTGAGTGGGCAAATAACTCGTACACGCAGAGTGCATACTCGTGAAGTCACGTGTACGCGAATGATGCTCCTGCACTGAGCACTCGGTTCCAAAAAATATGTACGCAGGAAACTCGCGCAATGTTCGCGATTATTTATCAGAGAAATAATTATGATAGATCCGCGACTAGATCTAGCAGCCCTCACTATCGTACTGCATACTAAATACGTTGTAATGTTGCATAGATATATTAATAGACAGTAAAGTAAGCACTACTTAGTCCAAAACTTCGAATAAAGTAAGAAACTCTACTTCTTAACGCCTAAAAAAATTAAGTCATACGTATTTTACTATTGATGCGAGCTTTCTCGTATAGAAAATAAGACAGATATATTTTTCTTTGAGGTGCAAATTAAAATCTACGTATTACATTAAAGTATTCGTATTTACTTATTACTCGCCTCCGGGCGAGTCAATTTCATGAAGATTGGAGATTGAGACTTGAACCCCTTAAAATAGTAGGTATAAAGTATGCATTTTTATAGAAAACGATTTCGAATTGCACTTTGAATAGCTACTTGAATCGATCGTATTAGAACGCTAGAATTAAATTTACGGGCGATAACTCTTTCGTAAGATGGTCTTTTAAAGACAGGTGAGCATATTTTTGAATTTTTAAATCGCACACTATAAACACTATTCTACGCCAAATCGCTCATATTTTCACTACACATCGCAGTGATATGTAAAGGTATATCATCACGTCTGCACGTGACACGTCTATACACATACCTTTGACGGCCCTTTCAATGGGCTCGTCCGTGTGCAGAATGTTCTTTTTTATCAGTTCCAGGGGACCGGGCCTGTGGGCCAGTTGGGTGTTTAGCGAATCGGCTAAACGGCACTTGACTAACATGCGCTGACGTTCGGCTAGCGATCGGTCCACGTCGCCTACGTCCTCTAATATGTGCTGTCTGACCAGCTGCTGTTTGTCGGGCCTCTGTTGAATTTTGGCTTTCAACAGATCGCCCATCTTGGCCCTCTCCAACTTTTGTCGTTGTTCATGGAAGGCTGGTGGGCTTTTCAAACCTGAAAACACGCCAAGCGATTAGCAAAGAGCGCGTGACAACAGTGTATATATATATATATATATATATATATATATATATATATATATATATATATATATATAATCCCACGACATTAAAAAAATAAAACCACGCCGACCGCGAGACGAGACATGAGCAAATGTATCATTCGTAAAAATACACAGGATCATTTTATCATCATACAACGCTCAGATGTTTCGGAAAAAAATATTATCTTTATACGATTTGTACTATTTGCGTAGTACCCTCAATTCAAAACCGAACTTTGTAATATCAATCTTTATTTTGACACATGTATTGATAAATTGTTTTTAATTGATCAACAACTTAAAATTTGGAAACTTTGAGCTACACTATATAAATTATCGTTTTCAAATACTAGTATTTGATACAAATTACTATGCACATGATGTCATCACAAGTACTACCATAAGTTGATATCAAATAATCATATAGATAATATTTTTTTTTTCCCAATAAAACGATACAATTTTATAACATTTTCTAAATGTGGCAATGGACTTAGCAAATATTAGGTTACACGAAACAGTGCGGGATAGTTTTAAGGTACATTGACATGTTAAGACCCGAGCATGAACACGAACTAAAATCATAAATTATAAAAAACCATTCTGGTTTTCAGCATTTATTAAATCTTTACGTAAAATTAAACAATGCCAAAAAAAAAATAAAAATATTAAGAGTATTTTGGGTAATAACTGAAAAAATCACCCTGTATCGTCGGATTTTATCAAAGCTATAATTTTCATTTCGCCGACTCGAGAAAAAGGCGTTTCTTACTGAACGTTTTCTATATTTCTCATTGAATAACTGTCACTAAAGGATAGGCAACGCCGCAGAAGCGCTACGTATATGAAGGAAAGGGATACAAAAAGGGTACAAATTCAAAAATATCTTTTGAATCGGAGGTTATACTTACAGGGCATAATTCCTTGGGCTACCAATTGGTTAATGGGTCTCCTCAACATCAACTTGACTTTGAGAGCTGAAACAAAAAAAAAACAATAATTATAATTACCACGATAAATAAACGAGAAATATATAAATGTGTCACACGCATACACAATTACGCGCATGCGGTTTGGATCGTAAATTAATGGGCGTAACATGGTGAGTATAATGTGTGTGTGTATGTGTATGTGTGTGTGTGTGTATGTATGTGTGCACGAGGAGCGTTAATAAAAAAAAAAAAATCATAATCTCCATCGCGCGTCCGTTATTTTTACGAGCGCACAAGCGGGTTTTTCTATTTCGGTATACGGCCGGCGGCGGCGGCGCGCTGGCTTAAGAAGACGTTAAGACTGTCGCGAGATATTAATTTAAATGTGTGAGAGTGAGTGAATAGAAAGCACAAGGCGATAGGGGGGAATTACATAACAACGCTCCGCGGAGAGCATAATATAAAACGTTGAGATTTTTACAGGCTTGCCGGGGCGCAAGCCGCAGAATGAATTATACGTGTCATTATGCGGACATGGTGGCGGCGGCGGCGGTCGGACGCCAAAAAATAAGATTTTTATTTTATTATTTTATTTTTTTTCCCCGTGCTCCTGCCGCCGAACCGATAACACAACACAATGTAAAATGGCTCGACTTTGGCCGTCGTAGCGAAAGAATATTATTTCGGTGGTGAAGAGTGAGAGACGACGACTACGGCGTGGCGGTCAAACGAGCAAGCACACGTAAATATACATACATACATACATATTATTATGTACGATAATATACATCAACGTAGCGTATAGGCACAGGTTTCGCGACTCGGTGACGGTGGCCTGTGCCAAACAATTAAGCGTCGTTTTTTTTTCCCCTTGCCGTAGGTACGTATTCCTCTCGTACGCCAGTTATAACAATAATAATAATACCTACGCGGCGCACATTTTGCACGCCGCCGCAGTGACGTGGTGGTTCGTGTGCGAGCGAAGAGCTGACCGTCGCGCGGGACGACGGCCACGGGACGACGTTTATCGCACGACGCGTCCTCCGTACACGTCCTCCGTACGCGAGCCCGACGTCGCCAAAATCCCCCCCCTCCTCATCCGGTATAAAGACGCGGTCTACAATCGGTACGACCCTACACGAAAAACTACAGAAATGCCGGCGAGGTGACGCGCCTGGTCGACTATTTAACGCCAAAACAGCCGGGATTCAGGCTCATAGATCATCTAATAAACATGGTCGCGTCCTGAACCGATAAGAATTCGAGGTCGTTTGTTTACATTTTCAATGTGATAATGTGATAAATGCATATACTCGTATATATATTGATTTGTAGTGTTGATAAAACACAAAACATTCACTAACTATTCAAATACAAATGAACATTTATTTTATTTTATTTATTTATTTATTTATTTTTTTTATTAATGTTACATAAAGTTTTCAAAAATTAAATCTCAATAATTATTGAAATCTGAGTTTTTATTATCATGTAAACAAACGGTAACAATTATTCGTTTCCACTGTTAACAGTCTTCGCTGTTAAGGAAACATGTCCTATCCATGTTTATAAGATCTATGGTCGAACCCCATGAGATTTTATCGGGATTCTGGACCGTGAGCACGCGCATAACACACGACCACTGCAGCATTACTCGTACATGATTATATGGTATACCGCGTTCACGTTTATCGTCAATTTGCGACGCAACCGAGTCGAGTCTCCGCTATGATATTATTATTATTATTATTATTAAATATTTAAACCGTTGTTACTCAATCGTATACGACGTATAATCATATTATACTAATGTGCTGTTGTGATTGATAGCCCGAGTCGACCGCACGATTAGAGAGGGCCGGTGCGGCGGCGGCGATGACGACGTGAAGGGACACACACACACTACCTTGCGTAATTATACATACAATATATAAAACAAACACCTGTACGAACGTTGTGACGCGTATGTGTACACGCATATTGAAATCACAAACACGAAAGTGTATACGGTACAGTGCAAGTCACCATAAACGTTTCCGATTATAAAACGGCACACGATGGATATCGGCGACGACGGTCTTACGAAACCAACGCGATGCCAGACAATTGTATACGGTAGATACGGCGGCGTGGAGATAGTCCATCGCGGTGAATTTTTTTCACACACGCGAAATGATCGCGGGACACGACAATATTATTTATCGTTATGCGCGTGCGTGTGTTTTTACGAAAATTATGGTTTCGATATTAAAATCGGAGAGAGAGAGAGAAACAGAGAGAAACGGACAACGCCGCGATATTATAAAAAATGTTTTCCTGTCAACAACTGTCCGCCGACGGTTACGGCGCAATCGCTAAATGTGTCATCATTAGCGTGATTAATTCAATACGCCGTCGCCGTCCGGCCGTCGAGACTTGGCCGTAATTGTATTAGTTAAAATTCTTCTTTGGTAAAGTACGACGTAATCGTATTTTTCAAATTTATTTATTTTTTTTCACAACGAGCCCTCGTCGGTGTGTGCGAGAAACTCTCGCAGCAGTATATCACATACCGCTGTTTATCTGATGGCCGAGAAAACACACATTGAAACCAATGATTTCAATTGTATCACGAGTAGGCGACGCAACACAAGAAAACACCTACAAATACTTCTTGAAAACTGTTCAATCGCTTCGCGAAAGTCGAATCTTAACCTAACGAGTATTAATCCGTGTATTTTAATGACCACGTGTTCCTCGCATACGAACATTTACAACGAATATAATATATTATATAATGTCCTTACACCTACAGAAGCCGTTTGACGCAATTCACAATGAATGAAATACAATTCAAATTGACATTGAATAATGTTTTTTCAATAGTAGTTAAAGTATAAAGTAGTATAAAGTTAAAACAAATACACACGATGTACATTGTATGAATATTGAACGGCACATGTGCGAATTACATAAATAATAACATTATTTTTTAGACGATTTTCGCAGTATTTTCAATAATATATTTATCATTACAATTTCTAAAAATAAAATAAAATTTCGGGCCAAATAAACGAAAACCTTTCAGATCTCTGGTTGTTGACCTCGGCTAAATGGATTATTATGTATTTTAGGTTTTACAAAAAAAAAAATGTAATTCAGAATTATTTTTAGATTCTTTTTTCATATACGAACATTCTGATGATTAATAACTTTATTTATTTATTAGTTTACATAAATTAACTCCAGTATATATTCATAAAATACTGCACAAAAGTTCAACGTTTTTAAAGTGTCAAGAAAATGTTAACACAATGGGATGCATTGCAATGATTTGTTAATATCTAGCATGACATCTCGGGAATATTCAGTTGTCTAAAAAAGTTTCAAATCCCTTAATTTTTAAATAAAAATTACAGCCACTGAATTACATGCGACAACTCGATGAACGACGAGAACAGTCAACGATAATCCTTGATAATTAGCATACACCTTAGTACAGTTACATTATTAATATTTTTTCTACATGAAAAAAACCCCATCATTGTTTATCATATGTTTTCCCCACAAGACATTTAACGTTTCTAAACTTTTTGATATAAACAGCGATTTAAAACAGTAACGTTCGATTATTATTTAAAATCGCTAGAAGTAACATATACGATATGCTAATACAATGTGAATGACTTGATAAGCGGCACTATTCTACGACATGACCGGGGGAAATTTTTATGACCAGTTCACCAATAATCACGACAAAAACAATAATTTTATTCAACAGTTTAAACAAAACCACGCAAGTATTGGTGATAAAACGTGCGTGACAATAATTGTATATTAGACATTAAGAGAAACTTTTCGACCGGTTTAATGCATACACTTGAACGCTACCGTCTCAAAAATTATTGATTTTTTTAATTTTACGAGAGTGCGCATAATATATTCTCACAGTGCAATAGCTGCGTAGGAGAATACTTATTTGGGAAAAACAATTTTAATAGTTTTTAAAAATCCGCATTTTTAGTACGTTCAGTAATATATAGAATATCAAGCGTCATAATTTTTTTTTCATTCAAACAATAAAGAACAATACATTTTTTCCAGCACGGATTGGATTAAATTACCAACTAGAATTTATGTATTTTTTATTCATATTAGTGCATGTATACGTATTTACAATAATATTATATATACGAGTTTATAATAATACAATATAACATTCGAATACACAACTTTTACGACGATGAAACGAATAGTTAGTAAATATACAATCTATTGTTGATTCACTGAGATATCTCATTCGAGTTTTCAGAATATTATAATTTAAACGACTATGTATAATATATATATATAATAGGAAACAAGTCGTTAAAATGAATAAATCACGTTTTAGCCCAGTAAATGTTATCTCGGTAGTATCATAAGGTAGTAATTTATTTACAGTTCTTTTTTAATTATTTATTAATGATATGAAGAGAGTAATTCAAAATTTCGAATTCCAAATATTTGCTGATAATATTATAAGCGATTCCTATGTGTAAACTCTACAGAAAACTATTCAAAGCGATTTATTACTGTCGTTCACTAGACTTGTAGACTTGGCTTTTAGAGCTTTGTATACCTAAATGCCATGCTGTGTCCTAAAGCCGTTCTTACGAAACTCCATTATTTTACTACTGTTTGAATGATGTTATTCTGCAGTTTTCAGGTGATTATGTGGTGGATTTAAGAATTACTTTTGATAGATCACTTAATTTTCAGACTCACGTTGAGAAAATCATGTGGAAGGCATTAAAACTTCTTGGTTTTGTGAAGAGAATCTCAGCTGAATTTAAATTTTCTTGTTCTTTTAAGACTTAAGATTGTTAGTCAGTCCTGTTTTGGAATACGGTATGATTGTATGGAATCCAAATCCACTTGCTGACAGTGGTCAACTTGAAAGGGTTCAGCCGAAATTCTGAAAATATCCACCCTTCAGAATACATGTTAAATGTGCATTGTGCACCACACGAATATCCGGCAATGCAGCACCATCTTAGTTTGTAGAGATAGGAGAAAACAGGGTAATCAAATCAGAGTATCTTTGAAATTTATTGATGATGAAGTAAATGCCCTTACTCTGCTACCGGCTAAAGTTGACTTTAGATTTCCAGCTTTCTATACAAGAAATTCTTCTTCTATTCGTATTCGTTTTAGCAATAACCATTACTTGACTGATCGTGCGTCAGAATAATGAAACCAGCCAATGAGAAACCGTCATTTATAAGAGTTTGGTACACTTAAATGTATCGTTTATTTATGATTTACCATTTGTATTTGTACTATTTTAACTGTGTTGGAATGTTTCCTACGATGTATTTACGCCCGTGCAGCCGTATTAATAAGTAATAATAATCAAGCACACGAAAACTCCAGAACGATTAATCTTGTCGGTCCATATCGTAGAAATAACTCTCACAAAAACAACAAACATTAAATTATTATATATAAATTATACGTATACATAGAAACAGACATTTTTCCCCTCGGCATACCTTGAATGTTTATCGTATTTTAGGGTTGTGTTGACAACATGCGACTGTCTATTTTTATTATGCGCTTAAATTAGCCGATACACGTTATAACGTAACATATTATGATATGAAACACGTCCATCCGGCAAGCGGTTAACAGTGGCGTCATGTCGTCGGTTAACTGCAAGTCACGGCGTTACACGACGACTTTATAGTCGGTTTTTCAGTCGATTATATACAGCGAGAACACATGTCTCGCGCGTCTCTTGGTCAAATCACCTATATGCCGCACGTATATACATGATTCGGCTATCCGTGTAGTACACGCGTTCACACGAGACGCGCCGTACCGCCAGCTGCACGACAATATAATATATAATATATATAAATATGATATACCGTTACGGCGCCGTTCGGAACGACCTAAATGGCCGGATCCACGGGCGTCAAGTCCGTATCGTTTGCGCTCGCCACGACCGCGATGATAATATTACGTATATTTCGCTCTGCTCTCCGGCCGCGCGCGCGCGCTTTCCCACGCGGCGCTCGCCCCGCGATCGAAACGAGATATACACGACTACGGCGAGAAATCGTGTCCGTTTCGATTCGCGTACACTGCAATAGCGTACACACTCATAATAATTATTACGCCGCACACGACCGCAAGTCCACAATATCCGTGTATCGTCGTAATCGACACCTGCCGTAGATAATAGGTATCATCGTCTCGCGGGTATCGGTTTTTGACGTATAGATGCGGATGAAACGCGTGTCGTATTGTCGGCGGTACTGTAATCGCATTGTCGAGCCGAAACAGATCTGAACGTAGTAGTAGAGCGGACGATATTGGGTCATGTCGCACTAAATCAATGGCGCCGACATAACGCAACGATCTAATGCCATACCGTATGCGAGTTATTGTTGTACGTAGTAACATATGGACGAAGCGAAAAACTGAACACTCGACGTCATTATAAATGATTATTAGACGTTTATTTCGTCGAGGTTGGCCAAAAAAAAAAAAAAAAAGGTACACTTAGAGACTCCAAATCGAGCTGTTATACTATTTAAAAGACGACCACGGACCGCACATGTGTGTATGTAGATCATAATATGTAATTGCGAACGTACTTTCTTCGCCGATGTATTCGGTATTATGGGACTAAAGTGAAAGAACGACGACGTCTACGTATGTTTTACAGAGGGTCAAAACATACGGCCGAAAGAGAACCGAAAGCGATCGTAAAAATTTTCGTTTTTATTTATTTATTTTTTCTTTTAAGCTATTGCGTAGCTTTTATCGCAGGTCTGGTGTAGTGACTGAAAAAACATTTTTCGTAACGAAAAAGCGTGACCACTACCTGTGGAATCCCGTAATCCCCCCTCTCTGTCTACCGCGCGGCGAACCGTATTGTCATACCAACAAAACAAACTCATTTTATGAGAAAAAAAAACTTGTGTTTCATATTTTAGTTATCATAGGCCTATAGTTTCTATGATACAAATTCCTAAGTAACTAGAATAATAAAAAAATTTAAAATTACATCAACTTCTTATTTATTTGATATGCAATAGCTTTATCGCGGCAGTCCCCGAATGCCACTTGTTTATTTTTTTTTACGGTTTTCTCCTTTTCGCAATCGACTCTCGATCGGATCGCGCATCCAGTACGATATTATACGTTATTGACGTATAAACGGCGAGACGTCGATACACGCACGTCGATGACGTTGCACGCGTGGCCGCCTCTTCTTCTGGTGCTGCACGACGAAGAAAACAGCTATACAGCAGTACGGGTGGGGGGGTACGGGCGCGTGTGTGAAAAAACGGCGGTCGCGGCCGACGCGGTGTACGGCTTATAGAGAAACGACTAGAAGGACTAGGAGGCGGCGGGTGGTGCGTCGTCGTCGTCGTCGTCGTCGTGCACAGATTTCGCAGCCCGCGGAACGACCATATGTCGCGGCGCGTTGTGGTCGCGCCGCGGGACACGTGACATAATAACCAACACACGGTAGAACAAGAGTGTTTTTTATTATTATTATTTCACGGCGACCCCGCTCGTCATTACGGCGTATAACGTGTAGTACGTGTACACCGCTCATGAGCGAGTGATTATATTATATTCCCGTCGAGTTCTGCAGACCGTACACACCGTAACAATAACGGCGGCGCCACGGCCGTCGCCGCCGGAGAAAGACTATACCGAAACACGAAGTCGTACGTTTAACACCACGACCGGCGCCCGACCGATAAAATCTCCTCAAAGTTCTTTTCACGTCACGCGCGCGCGTATTATAATATGAAGGTGGTGATCACGGGTTCGGTAAATCACGTCCAAAAAAAATTTTAAAAAAATTTGTCGATACACAACTGGCGGAATCGCGTCCCCGACAGTTGTGAAGCATTCCACTCCACTCTAAATCAAATAATACATTTATCGCTAGTCGTCCGAATATTTACAACTTTATTGAGATTTTCAATGATATTCAGTCCGAAACATACGTACAAATAAGAAGGAATGGACAACAAAAATCCCGTCAAATTGTCGAAAAAGAAAATTCTATTCGAGAAGAACTGATTGAATATAATAATAAATTATTGACAGGGTTCGAATACGTCAAAGTCGTTTCGTTTACATTTTTACCGATTTAGAAATACATAAAATATTTTTAATATTTAACTATTTTTCTACAAATGATTGAATAATTGACCTACAAATTGCTATACTTATTATACGAATTAATAATATTTACAATGAAAACTAAACCCGAATTTTCGAAAGGATAAACGGCCAACCTAGTCGTGGTGTCTTCTAGGGCAATGTTAATGGGCCGAATAATAGGACGCGATTCACGTAGTACTAAAATCACAACAGGGACACAATTCACATGATATTAAATTACAACAGGGACGAAATTCCTCCCTTGCGAATGATCAGCGTCGGCGTGCGCAGGGTACGTGCGCAGGGTACACACACGCACGCATTAGTCGTGAAACGAGTTATTTAGCTCCACTGTGCTGGTGTACGATTATTAATATATTATATGATACAATAAACGATACGTGGACATGACAATATTATATCGTTGCCATGTGTGCGAGTGATTACGCGACGTAACGAACGCGTGATTTATCGACAACGTGATGACGATTGGTGGTGGTGGTGGTTCCGAGGCATGGCGCTCACGCCGATCGCCGCGCCGACCACGATCGAGAAACGGTCTCGTGGCTCGCTCAAACGTTGCGGGCACGGACGGAAAACGAAAAGAAACGACCCGCCGCGGCGCCGAGCCGGTGTTACTACACATTTTCGCGAAAATTAATTTAGATAAAAAAACGTACAAAAGTCGAAATATTTTTGGACTGCATATTTCATAAAGTTTGTATATATATATATATATAAATACATACGCGTATACGTGCAGACCGCGATCGGTGCCAGAGCCGCGAGGGTGGGACGGCGGAGCGCGAGGAGACGGACGGGCGCTACGGCCAGCCAATGTCACGGACCGTTTAAGAAATCGCGTTAACACCTCTGGTTTTCGGAAAACGTACATCGTACGGCAGCACGCAGACGCGATTTATTCGAAAAAATACACACGACGGACAGACACCGCGGACGGGTATATCGCGAGATATAGGTATACATCGCCGGTGCCATAAGTGTGGTGTTTTCTACGTTTTTTTATTTATTTATTTATTTATTTTTTTTTTTATTTTTTTTTACGATCCCAACAGGCAACTATCCAGCATCGGCTAACCGCAGACTGTGTACTTATACGCTTTAGTTATAGTTAAAACGTACATTATACAATTCAGCTGCAGCTCAGCACGTCTATACACTTTAAACTACGACTATACACATACTTCGCACAGCAACTATGTGCACAGTGGACTAAATATATACATATTTACTGCGATATACATCACGATAGTCTGCGCACGCAATGCTAATCATCGATTACCAATCCCCGACTATATAACATACATGCGAATTTTATTCGTATACGTAGCAAATATTTCGCTTCACGTCATCTGGCGCTATCGTCGAGATAAATGTTTATTTATTTTTTTTTTTTTCATAGTTTAAATTTTCCGTGTATCCGTTTTTTCAATTCTTCGTCGCTTTTGTGCGATGCCACAATTATACATACTCAATTACGTTTTTAATAATTAGACGAATAAATGACCCGTGATCGTGATTGGCAGTCTCGAGGCGAGCCGGAAAAAAAAAAATAAGTACGTAGGTATATATTATAATAGTACACCGTGCAGGCGGTGTCGCTGACGGCGGCGGGCGACGACGGGGTGGTCATTAAAAGACGTATAAAGATAATTAAAGAATCTTTTATCACGCCAGAACACAGTTGGCAGTGGATGCGAGAAAGCACTTTCATCGAGTGTGTCGCGAAACGGCCGCCATCAAAGCCAACGCACGCGTGCATATATAATAAATAATATATATATGCGTTTCGGCGTTCGTTACCGTCGCCGGAGGAGGATTCGGTTTATGTACGCCAAAGTCGTTGTTATTTGTCGCTCAAAACAAGACCATAGAAGATTTAGTAATAACGACCGGAAAAAAATCTATAAATTATTGCAGTATAGTGCACGGCGCTAGGATGAAATTTGTCTCGAGTATGCGGACAAAATATTGATTTACACGGCACATATAAGCACGCGGGTGTGTGTGTGTGTGTGTGAGTGTATGTGTGCATACGGTTTTTATGCAGTTGTAGGGTTCAACAACATGTGTGACAACAGTCTGCATCTATTAGGACAACATAACTAGAAACCATATATAAAACACGTCCAACAAATTTTCATTTATTTTAGCACCTGTTTCTCAGAAAATATAATTTCGGTTTCCAATCGTCGGTTTCGTAGACTTCAAACGAAATATATCGGTCAAACGTTAACTGTCAAACGGTTTTGGCACACTAAAACATCGTCAGCTGACTGACGCGGCTGAATAAACGAAAACTCGGTCCTAAAAAAACCTTATAGTCACTTCGGCAGCGTGTAAGTAATAATCCTTTAATAGGAACGGGTATATTTGTCGGTACAAAATGAGACTTTTTTTACGCGACGAATAAAACTCGTATGAAAATATTTTTACCAAAAAAAATCACACACAGAACATAAGTGTTATAATTTTCATTATATATATATATAAATGTTGAGTAACAGAGGACATAATTTCTGTCAGAATTAAATCCAATTGTTTCCAACACACATACAGACGACACTAGTCATACAAAATGGAAACTGACCAAATTTAAGTTGGAAGAGAAAATACCCACGTTTTTTTTTATCCTTTTATTTCATACATTTAAACGCATGTCGGCTTAAGATCGTCGGTACAGCAAACGCTATAATATATAACAACGCCCCAACAAGAGTACAAGACGGTCAGACGAAATAAATATGTTTATGGTTATCGCACAAAATGCGAAAAAAAAACGCATTATAATAATTCTCTACATATATTTGCGATAAATCACGAAGACAGTGCCAAAATTAAACGCCGAGCTGGAAAATTCTAGTTAAGTTCAGTGAAAAAAAATCAACGGCGACAATAAATCTCAAGACCAAACGCATACACATGTTTGCTGAAAACACGCTCGTTTTCCGCGAAAGTCTATTTACCGAGTCCGTACATAATGCCCATTTATAAATTATAAAATATTGTAACAAATGTCAAATATAACCCGACCAACAGAATTGTAGTTTTCTCATAATTTCGAAATCACATTAATACACCCCTGTTGTACTGTAAGTTACTCTTGCAGATACATAAAATTATAAACACATGTCTCGTGACGGTATTCACAAACAAAACCACAAACAATTATTGTCATTCAACCAAATAATAATAAGACTTGATTTTATAATCATTTATTCGTAAGCGAGAATCGTTAATAAAATCCAATACATTGAAGTGTATAGCTAACATGCCGAGTTCGTGATGTATACTCATCAAGAGTGTTAAAGAGTATTTTTTTTTTTTTTTTGCAGCGTATTGTTATGCTATGAAAATTATAATTATGTTTAAAAATCAAAGAGCCGCGTTAATCGTACGATATTTTTCTTAATTAATTTATAAACGAGTAGGCGCATTCATGTAGATCAACTATCCATGGGGCTCAAAAGAGGTGTCGGCTGCGGATATGAACAGGTATAACTTTATACATAAATAAACATTATAATATTATTACAGATCCAGGCGAAGGTCTTTTTTTTAATGAAGACTTATCGCGTAGGCAATCGATTGTTACAGTATTGCATATATACCTATACAATATCTTTCAATACGTTATAATATGTATATAGGTGAATTAACGCGTGTATTAACGCGACGCAGCGTGGTGTAAATTCCAGAGTCGTCCACGCGCAAATATCACACTGGATAGTAATGCATTTAATGTAATATATTAACATAATAATGATAATAAATCGTTTACGTTTTCAGTATGGATTAATGTACTCATACACACATTCGACACACACTCATTGATGTCGAACAATAAATCGCGTACCGACCTATAGCAGTCGGCTATGCCCAGATCGGATATTATACGAATATTATATTGTTTCCGAAGACGAGCGATACGTCTTATTTTCTAATGACTGGTACTGCGTATAAATGATTTTCGTTCGTTTGTCTCGCGGCGCCGGTGACGGTAAATTTATGTGCACGTCAAAAACAAATGCGTATTTGCTTAGAATCGTTCGACTCGCTATATGTATAGTATTACAGCACGACAAATCGAACGGCACGTTTTTTGCCTTAATCGACTATGGGTTTATATCGTGTATGTATAGTGTATACAATGCACCTATATTATCAAGGATGCAAAATTTAGTGACTGGACCCCTGCGTGTAGATTGCCTTCGATAATAATCATAATTAAATTATTATAGATATCATTTAATACTACGGGGCACAGCGCTTTTATATTATAATGTTCATTCGACCCTCATCGGTAATCGATCGCGATCAACCGCCGCCGTAGAAATTCGGAATATACAGCATAATAATTATTTTACGCGTTTATTATCTTTCACCTCGAGAGTTTATGTAGACACCCACGTCTTCGACCCGTTTATTTTATGTTAATAAATACGTAGTCACGGAATTAATTTCCGGTTGTTTTTCCTTTGTCGATTCAAATTTTATTTTATAGAAATTCAAAATACGTAGAAATAAATTTAACCGAGACACGAAATTGATTATTATATAAAAAAAAAAAAAAAAAAAAATGACCCGTACTCAAAAGGAGATTTTTCTAGTTTTGAAAATGTCTTCAGGCATCTGAGAAACCCTTTGGTTTTTTTCATATAAAATTTATGCACACTCAAAAGCGTTTTAAAACACAATACACGTAAAATAGGTGTCTTCGTGGTCGTTTACCCAACTTCTACGCTCTCGACATGGCATTTTAGGTTCGAAGTGTAGGTACCTCGTATCTGAATCATCTGAATACCCCCCCTGTATTTTTCGATCTCATTCAAGTCACATACATAGGTACACACACCTACGAGACACCTGTAGTAGTAGGCATAGTACACGTTTGTGCCACGCGTGAACGACGAGCGAGCACATGTAAAGAACTTCGACGGGGCGTCACACACGGTGCTCACATCACTCACGATAATCGTCAAAAGAATTTTTATTTGTCCAGCGACTCGTGGCGCGTCACGCCATCGCAAGTCGCGCGCGGCTCTGCGACGATCGCGTGCCGGTCGCGCGTGTGTGTGTTTATTTGGGTCATCGACTCGGGCGACGGCGGCGGCACGGCGTCGTCGTCGTCGTCGTCGTCACCCTCGTGTCTCCGCAAACGTCGTCCGTTCTCTGTGGTATGCCGCTGGCACGCCGCCGTCGCCGCCGCCACCGCGTCCGGACGTTTTTCTCGGGGAAAATTAGCCGCGGTTATAATAATATATTACAATATAAACGCAATATCTATGATTTATCGCGTTATCAATTGCTGCGGTTACATTGTTGTCGCCGCGCCGCCGCGGTGTGTCGTCGTCGTCGTCCCAAAGTTATTAATCGTTCGGTAAATAGGCCGCCGCCGGTATAGTCCGTGCTGCGGCAGACCGCCGTCGCACTCCTCCACCCGGTCGTCCCGTCCACGTGTCTCAGTCGCGTGTATAGCGGCCACTGACGCCACTGCAGCATCCGCAACGTTTGGCATTCATACAGCCGGAGACGAGTTGAGCGACCGGCCAACATTTTTTTTTTCTCTCTTCGACTATTATTAAGTTATTTTTTCCGTTCGATTTTCGGGGGTGGGGTCAGAAGACAGATCGCGACAAAAACAATGTAATTTGTCACGCGTCGGCTAATAAAACTAATGTTTATAAACAACACAATTATTTTAACTTACACACAGCTTGCAACTACTAGGCCTACTAGTATTACGCACACGCGCATGTGTATATAAAATATATGTATAAAAAAATAGACGAGTATGTCTATGCGTGTATCGTGGGGTGTAGGTATGTATATGTCACAGGGTGTGTGTGTGTGTGTGTGTGTGTGTGTGTGTGTGTGTGTGTGTGTAGTAGAAGACGCCGTCTAGGATTTTTTTTATAAACGATCCAACGACAAGAATCTGTCAAAACACGGTACGCGGCACACGCGTATACAGTGTTTTCGTGTGTTTCTATTTTATTATTATTATTTATTTATAAATGGACTCCTAAAAAGTATATGCCACTCGCGATAACAGGTCATGGCGATAATATTTTTATCAATATGTTTACAACACGTATGCGAGGTAAACAACCGCTTCTCGGGATCGTGATGACGAAATCTAGTAGATTTTTCAATTTTTTTTTTCCTCTCGACATTTTTATTGCAAACATCGTCAAAACATTTATAAATTGTAAAGGGTAAGGGGACAACAACAAACAAATGTTCTTATTCAAAAAAAAATAAAATTGAATCTTACCATGTTCAATGTTGTCAACGATACAATTTAAAACAATTTGATTGGAAGTTTATCTTAGAAACGAATACGTGAGCAAGAAAAATTTAAAGAAAATAATCAAAGAAATTAGTTTTTGTCGAACGAAAAACTTTGAAAAATATTAATTTCAATAGGAACTCTCTTTGTGACTATAGCCTAAGAAAATAATCACGAATTATAAGATGTTTTTGCGTTACTCTTTGTTTTGATATAGTATTTGAAAAATTGTGAACTTCAAATTGAAGGATATTTCTATAATAAACTGAAAATTTCGAACAAATTTCGAATCAAAAAAAAATATATATATATAATTTTAATATGATGTCTATACGTCGACTAATTAATCGTCGAATGATTTAATATCAAATATATTATATATACCTAAATTATTTTTACAGTGATTGAAGTCAATATCAAATTTAAGAAAGCCTTTCGTCATACTTGTGCGCATAACTATATTTATATGTTGGAGACTTCCGGCATCATAAATATGTTCCGCTTTTAATTTGTTGCAACCGTAACGACTCGATGGTAATCTAAACTTGACTAGGTTCACTGAGGTTAGCGTATGTTTACTAAACACAGCGATAATTAATTTGAACAAATATTTAATAAAGTTTAATCTCAGCCCGCTAATACCGTTAAGCAATTTGGCATTAAATTTTACACTTTTTAAAAACTTTTTAAAAAGAAATGATTTCTATGAAAAAAATATTTTTAAATTTTTTAAGTTAATGTCAATAATAAATTATAAATTATGAACAATTCAATAAGGGGTTTCAATAATTGGCTTATTAGATAATTATTGCTGAAAGTACATACCTAATAAATCTGTATTATTAACCAGACTATTGACAAGAATGCATAATTCAAAATTCTTTGTTAGGAAAATACTCGTATTTCGTACAGACGATACGTACTAATGGTTTATTGGGTTGCAGAGTCGTAGGTAAGTACTGCACGCTTTTACAGATATTTTGTAAAATTATTCTTAAACATTCACGAGTAATAAAGGTTTAAATTTAATTTTACAAATATAATATAAATAAAGCAAGTAATAATAACGCGCGATTCATTAGAACATTTTATATATTATTATATCGATTAAAAATTGCCCGCGTCAGTGTAACATCGATTTATAACAAAGCACGATAGTTCAGTATTCGCGTGTGTAACGTTTGACGATTATTTAACGGTTCGATCTATTCGCAGAGGACAAAATTCAAGAACTCAGAGCGCATACACACGTGAACTTCCAACGATGACTCGTATGTTGCAGAACACGTAATGCGAAAATTGTTGTGTGCGCGGGGGAGGCGACATTACTCACGCATAACTAATATTATTGCGACGCACTACGTTTAATGGTTGACGTTTACCAGACGATTTTGGGTGTAATAAACGGGATTTCCATCGCCCACGCAAAATGCATACAGACCGGAACACGCGATTTGCGCACGCAATATTCTCTCCCTCGCACCTACAATGTCCACATGCAAATTGCAAATACGTCCGTACAAATCTAATGGCCTGTACCCGTCCAAAATCGTAACGCACAAATCTGTCATTCATATACATTCGGGCCAAATCGCTCGGAACAGATATCATAAACAGTGCAGTTTCGCAAATAAGTCGAACAATATTTTAATGTGCGGTAGGTCTGTAGGCAGCTTTTTGTCCTCCACACCAGAAATTTCAATCTATACGCTCGTTAAAAATACACCTCAACGTCTTCTAAGCGGCACAATTCGAACCGATTATAGTTCGTTTTACTCGCTTTTCGACTAACATAAATTTAACATGGTTCTATAGAAGAAACCGCTAAAACATTGACACCGATTATTATAATTAACGACTTAGAAGTTAGAAGCAATTTTAATCCGTGTTAACACACGTTCGGTACGTGTCATTTCATTTGATTTATTTCAACTAGTATCCCTGCGATAATACTATATCGGATATAATGTCCGACTTTTAGATGTCACTCCGCAAGTGTCGTTATACGATTGATTTCTATCGTGTTAATAAAACATCACGTCATTATCGGTCACAACTCAAATAATACTCACACTCTTTGTTCTTGTCCATAGACTTTTGCAACGGGGATTCGTCCACCTCTGCTGAAGGCGGAGACGGCTGTGAAATGCTGTTCTGCATGGTCAACGGGTTGGCGTGCTGCTGTTGCTGTTGCTGCTGCTGATGCAACTGCTGTTGCTGATGCTGCTGCTGCTGCTGTAGTTGCTGCTGCTGCATTTGCTGCTGCTGTTGCTGCTGCTGCTGTTGTTGTTGGCGGAACCACTCGGGATAAATGGACGAAATGGTGTCCACCAAGTCTTGGTCCAGCTGGATTTTCCAAAACAGCTCACCGCGGCCGCGATCTGTACACGCAAAAAAAAAATAATAAATAAACGATACAGATCGATGAGCAAATGAAAACGATCATCGAGTTATCGAGTTATCGAGGGATAATACGAGTTTATAATGTATACGGTGAAATAATATTATGACAGTGTTATAATTATAACTATGATCTGGCGAAACACGTCGGCGTGAGCGCCGCACGTACGATCATAGTAGGCTTTTTTCCGTTTCGCAATTCGGTGGAAGGTCGTCTCACCGAGACGACGTGCACAAATTACAACGAATACGAGTAATCCACACGTAACGTTTATTATACATTATAATAAACATTATGGTAATATAATTACGATCATAATTATAACGATAATAATAAAAATAATAACAATATCGTAAACATAATATATGTAACGCGTTCCATTGTCGTGCGCGCGACGCAGGTATGAGTCGGGTGGGCGACCGGCCGCGCCGCCGTCTCTACCCACGTGCATCACCGTGCATGTCTCTCTCGCCTACTCGGCCCATTATATAGCCATTTGCTATTGCACTGAAATTCAGACGTCCGATGATTGAAGACGGTCGACCCGAGCGAATTTCCGGTGCCAAACCCGTTCCGAAAGTCTTCCCACCCGCTACACGTATACCTACAATCTAAATACACACGTAGGCATACCACCAATACGTATATATATATATATATATATATATATATACGTATTTATACACAAATATTTTGACTACTGTTGCGCGGCGTACGTCAAAGGTCGTGCGCGAATCATTAAAATACATACGCGATGACACGACGTTCTATTTATTACGTATTATCATCATACTTTAATGTCTACTGAATCGCTTTTAATCTCATAGGTTATATCACGCGGGCAAAGTTAGATTCATAAACGCGTTTAAGGTCAAACCAAATTTTCAATCCACTCTATATTTCTATTCGACATTACTGACATTATATATTATTTTCATACGTTTACAAAAAATAAACCGAAAAAAAAGTCATTACTATAGTATATAAGGCTATACTTTATGAATATTTAAGCTCTGAAAAAAAAAACAGAAATTATGTTCAATATAAGTAGATATTATGTTTAAAACTATTTTTTATTTTTTATTTTTGAGAGAACAGATTTTTTGTTAAATAAAATGTTATTCATAACATTTAACACTTTTTTTTACATTGGAGTTGTCTCCACAAGAAGTGTACATTTAAATCATACAAAGAGTTCCAACATGTAACCCTGGTTGAAATAACGCTACAGTTAAATAAGTTCTTCTAAGACTGTATAAGAATAGAGTGTACATACAAAAACAGAAAAAGCTATAATATTAAACACGAATATCTTTTGAAATCATACGAGATGACTAAATCAATTTTGAACATTTAAAATTAACTCTAGCATACAAATTAACTTGTTTAACAATAATTTTCATGATATGCAGGTTTTATACAAAAAGGTTATGATAATATTTGTACACTTAGGTCAAAACAAACAAAATATAAAATTATAAATTCTTTATTTGAAAATTTGTATTTATGAATGTAACATTGAGTTTTCGGGTTTTTTCAATACGATTTAACATGTAGATTAAGCAAAATAAATAAGATTAAAGAAATACCGGGGAAACGAGAGCCCCCTCATGGACAACCATATTGCATAACACTACTAACTACACACATATCAACGCTCGAACATAACGACCAGTATGTAGGTACGCTATAGCAAACTCGTCATAGCGACAAGAGAAAATACGATTTACACGGATTAAAAAAACATTTTAAAACAAATAACCATCTGTACAACAAATAACATATATTTATAAGCGATACCCGCCCCGGTATTATATAAAAATTACGCCATTTACGTGAGAAAAAATAAAAATAAATTATAGTCTAAAATTATATCCATATACTTTTCTGGTATTGAAAAAACATTCGCAACAGCACGGTTTAATTCACAACCACCTGTTCCTCATAAATTCATCTTACAAGCACTGTTTCGATAAATCGAATTGTTATTTTTATTAATTTTAAACCGACGCTGTATTCGTCGATTTTTTTTTTAAACTATACTCGACTTGTTTGTTAAATCACTCAAATCGACTGCCGAAAACTAAAATCATGTGTATATGCGCAAGTAAATGTAGTATTGCAGTAAACCATATTCAAGTATGGACGTAAAATAAACAAACAGAATTAAATAGGATACAAGTGTCTACGTATACACGCGCATAATATTTGTAATACATGTGTGTACCATGTTCGTCATATTATTATGATTAAGTACATTACGTTACGACATCACGAGAAGCAATCGTATAGAAAACTGGACAATATGAAATGTTTAATTTAAACGATTATTTTAAATTTAATACGATTCGTTTTGTGACGGAGGACGGGATTAGAAGTGGACCGCGTATTATGTATACAAACAATAAACGTATACAAACGGCTACAAGATATACGCCGCATATGCGCCATGATTATAATATTATACATCGACGTGTATTGAACACGTGCGTTCTGTATGGATGGCGTACACACACAGACGATCGATGAAAATCTATTTATATGATAAATATCTACGATTTTCACATAATATCGTACATAATAAAATATGTGCGCATTGCACACGCATGCAGTCGAAAATCGCGTATGAAAGTCGTATATTATGTGAACCGTGCATTCGTCGTAAGGCGAAACAAGGACAACAGTAAAATACAACAACAACAATAATAATAATAATAATAATAATAATAAATAATGTTTTATGCATTGGACGTGCACTCGTCGGACAGCTACTCGTCATCGTTGTCCGGCTTTAAAAAGCGTCGTGTTCTTTTTACGCGCGAGGTAGGCCGGGCAATAAATTAACGTCATCAAATCATGTAAATACCTCTACAGGCCGGTTACCTATATACCTAAACGCAAACGAAAAAAAAACACACATTTATCCTCCATCGGAGGTACAGCAAAATAAGTACGTATTTTACATCGGTATTACAATACTCTGTTATAATGATACGTAGAACATCCAAGTTTGCAAAATATATTCAATCACTCACATGTTCTCTAACAATTAAATTACATAAAAAAAAGTACACAATCTTAAGCTGATTTTAAATGTGTATCACGTTAAAATATGTCCCATCGAATCATACACAAATTAACAAAAACACATAGTCATCAAACGTTTATGGGAGAGCTACAACTACCTAATTCATATTAACATATCATAGGTTTTAACGGTACTGCGGGTAAGCAGGTTGAACAAAAAGAAATGTTTTACAAAATGGAAATCACTAAAAGCATTTTTGGATTAAAGTTATCGATGCTAAATAGTGTGAATAAATTTAGTAAAGACATACGGTTTATTTTAATAAACACATACGATTGTGGGCATACATTTTAAAATAAGTCGCTATTATAAGAAGCTATGTTTTAGCTATTGAATCTAATAATTGTTCTTAGTATTATTTCAACGACATAATAATATATCGACGGTTCGCAGTGTTTTTATCAAGATTTACGACGCGATAAGCGAATTTCACGAACAAAGCAATCGACGACTTGACCACTACTACATAGGTAGGTAAATTCTGGTTTCGAATGCAAAAAATATATAATCGTATCCGCAGTGCGCGTGGGAGCATTCAAAGTATACGAATTAAATGATTTAAAAACAACGACGAAATGAATGATTTGAAACGAAACGGCCGTTAATAACAATAATTCGAATAGAATATTATAATACGTAAATTCAAACGTCGATTATAGCAGATGTATATCCGGCGTGTCGACAGAGAGGAGGAAAAACAAAAACCGCCCACAGCACGTGTCCGAAGACTTGTTTCTGTGCACGCGGTCCGCGCACGACGAAAATGTAGACAATGGTCGTAAAAAAAAATAAAAATAAACGATAAATAAAAAAATAAAAATAAAAACGATCAAATAATCGCCTTTCGGGTCAATGCGGCATAAATAATATCTTCGTTGTACGGGCGGTGGCGTCGGGTGTCGCCAGACTACGTGCACGCACCGTACGCCCCTCGGAAAGTGGTGACCGTTTCATGCGTTGGCGGTCGAACAGGTGTCAAACAGCTGCAGCATCGGCGACCAGTACGCCGTCCCACGCTCAAGCGCGCCCGCAGTGGCGCTCGATCGTCGGCAGCCGGATACATCGTATCATAGTACTATTTATAATAAACCGCAAACGATGTCTCGGGAAACTCACGAGTTATCCGACGGGAGACCTGAGCAAATATGCACAAAACGAAACGTCTTCTCGCGTATACACGCACGGTCAAGTCCGATAAATGTAACGAAAACAGAACCTTTAATCGTGCTGTATTAAGACAGCTAATCGGTAAAATATATGTTATTGAAACGAGTACGACCACAAATCGATGAGCGTTTTGGGATTTTCGTTTAATTTATTTAGTTTGAATGCGCGCTGATAATTTTAACAACCGACGACGGCTGACGTTCAACGACGTGTAATTAGCTGATAATTAAATGTCTAAAAAAAAAAAGATATATAACGCATGAGGTTTTTTGTGTGTTTTTTCTATACCGCACCCTCAGTTATAGTTATCATGACGCATTTTCACGGAGGATATATTTTTTTTTAAATCCTTCGTAAAAACAATATAATATATACAATGTTGAAATGTGTCATTCGAATTCATACGTGTACGGCGGTGTATCTACTAGGTACTTAGTAAACAGTAAATTTAGAACGGACGCCGCCAAACGGTTTTCACAAAACACCTCCTACAACCACACTACATACAGTATAATATACTATATACGAGAAAATAGCCTTGCCCGGATGACAGACAACCAGACGTAGCCTTGGACGGGAGGACGGTGAAAGCAGCTTCTCCGTACGCAAAAAAAAACACGCGTATGTCTCATAGATATATATATATAATATATATATATATATATATATATATATATATATATATATATATATATACGGTGCGACAGGTAGATATGTTTATATATATATATACTCGCACGGCAATGAGTACGCCACTTGAACACCTGTTCGCCCCTAACTGGAAAAAGGGACTGCAGGGATGTATTTTGAAAATGCTCGTCCACAGATAATTTAAGGACACCGAAGACAGTGTGACGTCGAGAAAAAAATTTCCTCGAGTGCATTATCTAGTTAACTATTTGAGAGTATACATTTATAGGTATACTATAGTTATTGACAATATACACAAGTGGATTTTTACAACTCTACCCTGATGATCACTGAGGGAGAGAAGAAATCACAATATCGGGAGTCGACTAAACGCGATTTTTCGAATGTTTCACGGTTAATTCGTTCGTTGTCCGTTTTGACCCTTAATTTTCAACAAAAGAGAGCGGTACAGAAAGGGATGACTATCGGATCATAAGAAGCAGTGCGTTATTACGGGACAATACTTCGATATTACGCGAGCACAAAATAAATAATCGCGTCCGAGAAAACGTGAAACGGACAGTCGTCGTTTTCATCACATACAGCTCTGCCATGTCAGGGGGATGGGGAGGATGTAGCGCAGAAACCGATTGCGATCGCACGTGAAAACCCGAACACTTTCTGACGGCTTTACCATAACCATTCATCTCGCGTTTTAACGTGACATATACCATAAACGAATATATAAATATATTTTTTTATACAGTGAAACCTCCCTTAACGGACACCTCTAAATAGCGGACGTTTCTATGGGAAATATTCACCTCGTTTATTTTTCCCTCCGAATAACGGACAATATTTCGGCGACCTGTCGGTCTATGTCCGGTATTCAGAGGTTTCGCTGTGTATACATATAGCAGGTGTACACGACACAAGTATAGGTATTAGATAAGTATATATATAAGGACGCGGGTGGTGCGTTTACTTTTTGACTGTCCGAAGCAAGCATCGTGGCGGCGGCGGCGGCGGTGGTGGCCCGGGAGACGTGGCGACCGACGACGGTTACCGGAGCGGCGGCGTTTGCCGGTCAGTTTGGCGACGAGGCACGCGCGACGCGGGAAAACCGGACGGAAAACTACCCGACAACGGCGCGCGCGCGCACGACTCCTCCGCTACGGCGGCCGCGTTTTTACCGACGAGAACCGCACGGGGGTGCGTGTCAGAAGACTCGAGGGTAGTCGGAGGGCGTGTGGCGTCACGCGGCGACTTTACGGGGAAAACGCGTCGTCCAGACAGCTGCCCGAAATACACACACACACACACACACACTCGCATACACACGCGCGCACGCACGCACGCACACACTGCACCGCACCACACGCGAACGTAAGCAGACTGCACACACGCGGCACGGAGACGACCGGTTCGCGTGCGATTCGAATCGTTTGTGCAAGCTCGCCGTGTTGCTCGGTGCGTGCGAAACTGTGGGCGAATCCCACTCTTACCGCGCGCGGCGCGTGATGGCGCCCAACAAGCGATGAGGACAACCACGACGGACCCGTTCCCGCCGCACACGTTCGCACGCCGAGCATGCACTCACGCACGCACGCACTCACGCACGGTGCCTGGAGCGCGCGCGCACCGGTTCGCCCCGCTCGAGGGGACGTTTGGCGCGGGGGTCGTCGCCGAGCGCGAAAAGGACGCGCCGCGCCGCGTGGTGTTCGAATCTGCCTCGCGTCCACCGCCGCGCCGGTACCTACGCACGGTTGTACTACCGGTGTTGTCACGTTGTACTTGATGATTTTACAAGCCCTTAGTGGTAATGATAATGATAATGATGTTGATGATGATGATGATGACGAACAACAGAGGAAATTTAGAATAGTGTGGATTTCTCGCCAACGCCGGTTTGACGATTTTCCCGAAAGTTATCGAGGTAATATTAGGATCAGGAGAGCTCGGGACGCCACCCTCTCTTCCAGAACGTGTCTGCTGGAATGAAACTAGGTAAAAAGTAAAAATACTACTCCTCGTCCAATCAACTGTGTGGTTTTCGTTCCCTGACCAACGTTTATTACTTTGAGGATACTATTGATTTGTTATGAAAAATCGCTAACTTTTATGTGCTATATACAATATAATTTAACGAAATATCGGAAGAAATTAAATAATTTTCTAATTATTTAACTACTAGTTCATAATTACGAATTTGTATGAAGACGAGAGTAAAACGTCCCACATAATTTAATATGGAAATTCGAAAAAAAATGTAACTACTTACTGTGTTTAAAAAAAAAAAAAAAAGAGTCACATAACCATTCGTATTGGTCAGAAAGCATAAATGTCACGTATAGCACGAACTGAACATTTTCAATTTCCCTCTTTATTTTTAAAAACCCCGGGTGTATATGATTGGCAGACAACTGATGTGTGTTTACTGTAGATAAACACGCCACATACGCACGAACCGTGTAAAATAAAATGTTGTGCGCGACAAAATGCGAGACTAATGCATATATAAGTTTTATTCTGGAGGACACAACATTGGTATGCATGTTTATATATATAGAGGTACAAACACATGCCTTTGAGCGTTTAATCGCATTAACCCAGTTGACACGGCACTGCAGCTCTGACGGTGGCACAAATTTATAATATTGTAAATGAGCTGCGTTTTTCCCACCACATAGTCTACGTCAAAAAAACTATTTTTTTGAAAATAATTAATTGGTCCACAGTTAAAATTATACACGTACATGTTATGCCGGCATTATGAAAAGTACCGAATAAACTATATAATCAACACTAGAGAAAATAACTCTAATCATTTAAATAAGAGATTGACTATTTTGATGATTTTCGGTTATGATACAAACATGATAAAACCTATATCGGGTTAAACGCCCAAATAAATGTACATATTTTATACATTACCTCAAACACAATTAAGTGTCATTAAAATATACAATTTATAACAATAATGAAATCTGGGGTTTAATTATAATTAAAGAACAGTGGTAATGATAAGTAAAAAAAAAAATGTCTCGTCTTTCGAATACAAAAAAAAACATCGATAAAGCGTATCATGCACGTATTTTTAATTTTGACGTCGTGGTTAGGGATACAAATATGTGCCACGCTTGGGGATCGAATGGCCTAATTTTTTGAGAGCCAAAACAAAATTCGAAGGTAGTCCCCCGCAGACTCGTTACGTAATTACTACATAAAAACGAAACAACGGCAAGAGGACGATAGCGCAGCGTGCGTACAATATACACGATAAATGTACACAATATACACAATTACGACAGATAAAAACAAAAACAGAGTACCCCTAAAAAAAAAAAAAAACGAGACTTTTGAAGAAGCGGAGATAGCATACTCGTACAGTTGGCGAACTTTAGACACAGATAAATTTGACATACGACATCAAAATGGACAAAAAATATATACATGCCTTATGTATACGCGTTAAACATTATCTGAAGGTCGTGACTTCCCGAAGATTAGATTTTTGACAACTGTTTTTTAAGCAACAAGCTTTGATGATTACATTTCTGTTATCAAAATTTACTTCGGATTTTTTACTTTTAACGTATATGTATATATACATTTTTATTTTTTTTTTTTTAAATCCCAAAATTAAGGGTCGCCCTATATTACCAACGGGTTAATGTATATTTTCGATGGCTTTCAGTGGCCGCGACTTGCACGGATCGTCATCGTGGACACCTACGACATGTACACGTATGAGCACCGAGTATAGCCGCGTTTCACGGTCAACGGTAATGAATTTCGCGCAGAGCGTCCGTACAAGCGTGTGTGTGTGTGTGTGTGTGTGTGTGTCAGTGTTTGACGCGCGCTGGTGTGTCTTTTAATATTAAAAAAACGTGAACGCCGAGGAAACTTACAAACTTCAAAAGAACGGACTGAAAACTGCTAGACCGAAAAGAATAAAAAAAACCACCCGTCCGAGCCAATATAATATTTAACCGAGTTTGCAGCTGTAAAACAAACGCGCCGTAAAGGCCAAACGTAGTTATTCTTTTTTCTCTTTCTTTTTTTTTTTTAAATATTTTATTTATTTCTGTTTATTGTTTTTTTTTCTTTCTTTGTTTTTTGGCTACAAGGGCATCACAATAATACATTGTACGTGTTATTTTAACTACGTTGTTGTCATTATTATTATTATTATTATCTATTTATCGGTATACGGCGGAGCCGGGTGTTGAAACCGGACACACATGGTCCCGTCGACGGGACGGCAACCGACTCTGGTAGCCAGTCTTTAACGTTGGCGATGGCCGGCGTACGTGCTTGTCGACTGCGGCCCACGAGTGTGGCCGAATCGGTGGACGAGTGGCCAGTAAAAGTCGCACCATATGGTCCGGCCACCCGGCAGCATGACGTCATAACTATTACGAGGACGGACTGCGTGCGTAGAATGTATATAACACACGCGCCGTACACCGCTAACGAGCGGTTTTACGTTTCGCATAATACAATAATAATAATAATAATAACACGATCGCAATGATTACCAAAATGCGCGCGCTGCCCGCCGCGCTGGTTCGAAAATTGATCGGTAGGCGAAGATAATAATAAATACATATTTGTGTGAGCAGCAAATGCATGAAAATCGAGCTTATTCTTACGAGTTTATACGTACAATACATTTCAATACACCCATCTGCGTAAAGGTCAAAATTTAATTTTTTTGAAATCGTTAGAGATTTTTCGCTACGAGCATTGTTACCCATAAGAGAATTGACAACAATTTACAATGAAATATATAAAACGATGCAGTATGGCATTTCTTTGTGACAAATTTAAAAATTAATCCAATAAAAAATAAATAAATAATATGATTTTAAATTAATAACTAATAACTAGGGGATGTATAAACTTCAATTCAAAATATTTTAAATGTCAATATAACTCTTTTCAGTGACGAAACTATAATGTTTTGGCCTCTTAATGTGTAAATACATTTTTTGCTTTTTATCGTCGATCCACCCACAATTGGTAATCGTTTTCCTCTTAACCCCTTAATAACTCTACAAGTTTTCTCGTAAATAGTTGCGCATTTGAGAATAATATGCCCACAAAGAGAAGACCTCAAGAGAATTTGTTTAGAAATATTATTAAATACTGACGCCAATAAATCGATTCAACTTTTGTAGAAGTATACTATGTAATTACGACTTACTAAGTTAAGGAAATTTTGTAAAACCATATTGCAGTTTCTCCTATAAATCGATTTCATTAAATCGAATGCTTCTATGAATAACAATTATAATTTATTGAAAATCATGAATAATAATTGAGAGTATTAAAATGAAACTTTTCGATTATGAAATACATAAATTTGCGAGTATATTCTAATCCTAAGCTTCAATATGCGTTTTACGTACAGTTACAAGCATATATATGTGTGTCTGTGTGTGTGTGTGTGTGTGTGTGTGTGTGTGTGTGTACATACACACATGTGGTCATATAATTAAGACTAAATTGTTTTTAAACTACTGTTACACCCTCTTAAAAATCCGAAAAATCCAAGACATGAAAACATGTATTTTTATTGGTACAAATTATACATTGTCATAAAAAGTGGCTTCAAACAAAACATAATATACATAGCGTCGTAACACATTTATGAAAACCAATTGGGCCACTTGCGTATTTATGGAAACCGATGGCAAATTTATTTTATTGTCATGAGAAACAGACGTAAATGTTTAGCGCGAGTATAATAAAGTATATACGTATATATAACAACAATAGTTGACTTTCACCGTTAACGGTTTTAGAAGAAAAAAACTACTATTTCATTACTAGGTCAATGAGGTTCCTTTTTCTGGTGTTGTTTAATAACTACATTTAAAATATCCTATACTAGCTTAAAGGTAAAAATATACATTAAACAGCGTGATGAAATATCGCATCTACGGAACAGTGTTTTGGAAACAAATTATATGTACACACTATACATACCTTATGACTCTAATTTAACTTTGAGGCGGGCGTACAATAACGCTTGTGTATTCTAATAAGTATCGTAGGCCTATGTTAGAAAAACATATGAGTAATCAGACAATTTTAACGATAAAGCGTGCGCGTATACAAAGTGTTTTCATCATTCGTAAAAACAAATTAATTAGATATTAAATGTAGCCTACAGAAAAAAAAAAGAATAATAAAAACGAAAACAGACGTCTCGTGCCAACGGTAACACAGATTAATTTTTTATTTCGACATCTCATCGCCTGCTCACGCGGGACGGCACCACTGGCGACTTAACGTACATCAAAATATCGTATGAATAGGTATATGATAATTGCTAATAATACAATAATGTTTTCCAAAACAAATACGAAACGTTCCAAACTCAAACGTCATCTTGATTATATATTGTGTAGATTCAGGCAAGAATGGTTAGTGCGAAAATCGACAAAAGTTAATTCACGAGCAATGTTGATTCCGGTGGCGCACCTAAGGGGAGTGTTTTGGATATAAAGCCACTCCCTTCTTTAGAAGTCAAGACCATTGCAGAAATATATTTTTCAATAAAAGAATTATTCTACATCAGCCAACAATAATGATGTACAATTATTAAGTATTTTAAAACGTACAATTTCATAACTGAATTAATAATTATACATAGACGTATACATACAAAAAGTTTAAAATATTGACAAATAATTAATATGAACCTCTTACATACATGATACGTCATATTTTATATACAAGGACACCCATATGTGAAAACTCTCGAGGGACAAACTAAGTTATTCGATAAGAGTTTAATGAGTGTATAAAAAAAAACTATTATTTACACAAATTTAGTTTAAATATTAAACTCAAAAATTGAAGTACTACCTCTTTTCGTCCATCCTCCACTCTTTTTCGAGCCCCATTTATACAAAAAACTAAAACTTATTGTGATATTTCTTGAACAAATATCCCGGATATGTCACTGCCTCTCCGAAACTTACGATAAATGCTAATCACCACGGTCATCACATAACACACAACATAGGTAGTAGGTACACATCACTGCACGTCATGTGTGTGTGTATTCTCTTCTCCCGTCATAATAATGTGAAAGTTTAAGACGTTTATCGGCCGGTTACAATATACGTTTATACACGTAATAAACGTTTTATTACGATAAATCAATGCCCCGGCGAAGACGGCAACGACGACGTTGCCGTATTTTGTTTACTCGACACATTTTTATACGACTGTTTCTGGGCCTTCTGGCACATACACGTCTGTGCTTGCACCAAATGTACAGCATTAACTCAAACTCACATTAAGGGGGGAATGTCCTCAAGGGGCCCCACAAAATATAATGTCTGAGGTTCATAGCAGTCGTCAATATTTTTTTATTTTTATTTTTTTTTTTGATATTTCACAACAATTTTACACTAATTAATTAATAATATTATTCATATTTGTTAACATAAAAATTGAAAATTGTTTATCTTATTCATGTAATATTTCAATAATTTTATTTTCTATGCAATTAACGATCAAGCTAAATTAATTTTTCACTGTTAGTAGAATATCTACGGTATATAAGTGTAGTACATAACGCTATACTCTACAGTACACCGTACAGTAATAATACAAATTTTAAGTTACTTATGACACTATTTGTAATATGATTAAACATGAAATATATAAATATGTGTTAAACTTCGAATATAAACTTCAGAAGTCAATTTTTAATTTAAAATAAATTTTCGTACAGCTGAATTAGTACTATGCACAATTCATAAGTTAGTCAGTATTGTACAATCTGCCGACAAAAAATTGTAATTTATATTTTTGTCAAAGTTCTGAAAACAAATTGCTTAAACCATAATGCCCAGAGATCTGAACTTGATTGCCTGAGTAATAAATAATGTACTTTAACGGGTTTTCTGAGTATAAAACATTTCTGATATGGTGTATTTGGTTTTGGTCGGTCTATAACCATTTTTGAAAAAAAAAAAATTAAATATAAAACTGCATGTTTAAAATAGGCAGCGTAATCGAAAAATTAAATCGTATACACATTGTAGTAAGTATACGTTTATTTCTCTGAAGCCCGCGGCTTTTTATTGTTGTTTTTTTCTTCTTCTTTATAATAGCATTTCTACAAATCGTTTCTGTCGACGGGCAATCGACTGTATTATATATTGGCGGTGGCGATAAATTAATCAACTGACGGCGGCGGCGCGAACATTTGCCAACTACCGTTTGATTAATTCTCGTTTTAAAACTGAATCAATCATATGCGCAACAATTATATTATACATCATCGTATAATCTACGACGTATTGTCGTGTTGGAAAGTCATCTACGTAGTATACATAATATTATACATCAAAAGTTCTCTCTGACGAGATTTTACAACGCACATGCGTGCGCCAGCTACGGCATACAGAATGGTAATACGTACATGTAAGAAATAAGAAATAAGAAAATACCCCAGTGCAAAACTTTGCGTTTTCATGCAGCAACTGTGCCGCACGTCAAGATTTAAACGGCTAATAAAACGTCGGGAGATGTTATTTTTATCTGCGCACACTAGCGCCACGAAAACGACGTTACGATTTGAATTTTTAAATTTTTTCCTTTTTTCAGTATAGATCGTTTCATTATATGAAGGAAAATATGTATTTTTTCCATCCTATGTACACATGATAAAGAATCATCCCTTTTTGTTAATACTACATACATACATTTTTTTAATGACTTCTTAATTACTGTTTAAGTATCTACACGGGCTATCCAAATCTTGCAATGCATATCTATACATCATTTCCTTCTCTAAATAATATTTATCTTCTGACTGTCTATCTTCAAGCCGAAGCTAAATTATTCTTATTTTATCTTCTCATTACCTGTCTCTGTCTCTGTCTCTGTCTCTGTCACTGTCTCTGTCTCTGTCTCTCTCTCTCTCTCTCTCTCTCTCTCTCTCTCTCTCTCTCTCTCTCTTTCTCAGAAAAAAATCATCCTGTATATTCAATTACACGTAATAAATACGTAAGTATTGTTTGGTTAGCCATAAAAACCAAACAATAACAAATAAATAAATTGCATTTATGTCTACAGACTTTGTATTATAAATAATATATAATAATAATCTAATTATAATTTTTAGGTTTCACAGACATATTTGATAAAGATGGACCGCAAATAACAGCGACTTACAAAAACATATCTATAATTCAATGTTTTTTCGTTACATAAATTTATTCTACGAGTCACAGTTGATTAACGACAACAATTTCTTTACTGTACAATTTCAAAAATGATTGTAATGCAATACATATGTGCAAATTCATCATTATAAATTATGCGATAGTAACACAAATAATAATAATAATAATAATAATAATAATAATAAAAGACCAACCACGCACAAATTTACCTAACCCCTGATAAACATTGGTAACATAAAAATACTATATCTAATGTGTCAGAAACTAACACAACATAGATTTTTGAAACGAAATCACCAACATACTACCTTTACAAAGTTTTAAAATATCATACGAATAATGATGATTTGATGTATAATACATTTATCAGTAAATAAGTTCGTCAAAAAGAGTGATTTATTAAAATTAAAAACTTTAGATGGTCTACAATACTAATCGCTTGAATAATAAATATATACATTGAAATATTTCGCAACAACGAGAACATAGAAAACTTGGACAAAGAATGGGAAAAATTGTATCGCGTGTAAATGCTGTAAATATACGAGTAGATAATATATCCTATATTAATATAAACGAAATCGAGGACGCGGAAGTCTTGCAGTCGAATGCAGTAAATGCTGAACGTTGTACAGTTTCATACAGGCGCCGGTAGCCGCCCATAACACGTTGTGTGTATTAAACACCAGATACCACCTACACGTCCGATCAACATAAATAATAATCAAAGACGATGTATACACATGTATCAAATAGGTGCGCAATGTGTAACACACATGCGAATCTCGACAGTTTTACGATTATTACTTTTATCGTTATTATGATCGTTATAGTTATTACAATCGTAAATAATTATCGTCAAGATAACTCGCACGCCACGCATTTGCAAACTGCGCTACTGTGGCCGCGTCTTACTCCTCGCACCTATCTGCTACCCTGCTGCTGCTGCTGCTGCTGCTGCTGCTGCTGCTTTGTGGAGCTGTTGTGGCTACTCCGGTGTAAAATTATACAGGAGGAACAGACCGAGCAGTGGCATTGGCGCAGCAGGAGCACAAAGCGTATGCATGTGATTGGCGTCGTCGTCACTTTATTGTCGTGACAAATTCGCATCGGCATTCGTTGGCAAACGACAATGTGGGACTCGGCTATAGTCGGCGAATGCCGAGCGACAGCGGCGGCAGTAAATCCGCTACCTAAACGACGGCACATAGCGCAACGTGTGGAAAACACACGCATACACACGCACATACAAGCGCGTACACATATATATGCATACGTATATTCACAAGTACACACACACACACACACAGCACACACACACACACACACACACACACACACACACACACACACACACACACACACACACACACACACACACACACACGCACACACACACACACACGCACACACACATACTCGCACGCGCGCACACACAAGCGCACGCACGCACACACGCAAACGCGAAAGCGCGCGCGCTCGTCGCCTCTCTCCGGGCCGCCGCCGCATTTATATATGTTTTAGAACCGAAAATAGCGTTCATTCCGCCCGGCCGCCCGGTGCCAACAAAACGCCATCGCACACAATCGCACCGCTCTGGCGTGTGCCAATAACCACCAATATACGCTCTAAATAGGTCCGTCTATAACCCCATTACAACCGACGCTGCGATCACCTTGTCTCCAGGACGAACGTCAAAATAATCGCCAAACGACCCCGACCGTCATCGTCACTACCTTGCCGCGTGTAAATATTATTCAAAATAAAAATACACGTACACCCGAAAATAGTTTACGCGTATCTACTGATCGCGTTGTACTGTTGAAGCCGATAGCACTTCGTAGTCGTATTTTGGGCCTGATGTACGACAAATTGAAAAAATTCGGTGGTGAGGCATACTATGTTTTTCAAATGATGCTTCCGTTACAACGTAGGAGAAAACAAAAAACCTTTTTGACTGTTTTATACTATGCATATTAAACATCTCTTATAAATGTATAACTATAAATACAATTGAAACAAATAAAAATGAAAACAACTTTTCTCGAAATCCCTTTAAGATTGTTACTTTATTATTATTACAAAAATGTAAGCATATGAAGCGCTTTCGAAAAAAAGAAAAACTGCAATCACTCCGCCATACCTTAAACGCTCAACAATCTAATACTGTATTAATGATATATGACCAACTCGCCCGTAAACAAAACATCTAAGATTTATATTTATTTAAAATTGTCGAAACGTTGTACAAACACTATTTTACTTTATACGTAAATACACTGAATATATTTTACAAGAACGTACAGCTCAAGGAATAGCCAGATATCAAAAACACCCCCATTCTCGTTTATGCGGCCTCAGTTAACAGTGGTTTGAGAAGATTTTTTTACGCCCAAATTCGTTAATTATAATCCTGCTCTAAGTTTTTTAAATCTTTCCGGTAGATTAAACACAAATCGCGTATTGCTTACCACACGGATTATAATGCAACGGCAAAACGAGATGGCGGATGCTTAATTCGCCAATCGGTCAACTATCTATAACCGACACACACGCGCTACATATGTAAGTGTGTGTATTATTAAAATATATACTCACTCCCCCTCGAAACGGAAGCCGGTCGATTAATTTTTGGAACACTGTACAATATATATGACTTAACGCCGATGGGAAATGTCCCCTGCTCATACGTACACACATATGCATGTAGTATACGTACGTCGTCTATTTATGACGCTAACTAGGTCACACGGTTCAGGTGCGCACATAAAAGACGGCCCCGTAGGGTTATCCTCCGGTATATACCTCGTAGATAGCGAGTATATTAACGGCGTCACGGTTGCAGCGGTGCAGGCGGCGGCGGCGGCGGTATTTCTAGACTCGCCCGCACCCGGTGGACCCGCTCTGTGTCAAGGACGCGTTCTACGACAACCGCGAAGGATAAAAAGGACGACAACATTTCGTTTCGCGACTTTTCAGCAGGAGAAAGTACGTACATTACACACTGCGACACAATACACGTGGAGCCCAGGTCAAACGACGGATGAACACTGATATAGTGACGTCGAAGATAAAAAAAATTTTTTTTTTTTAAATACGACCGCGGGAATTCTAGGTGAATCGCGCGGATCGTTGAATGAAACGTCCCACGCAAGCGCCTTAGGCGGCTGCTGCTACTGCCGTTGCTGCTGCCGCTGCAGGTCTGCGCGAGCAGAATTCGACGACGATTGACGTATAAAACGAATTGCCGTACGCCGCGCATATGCGAGACCGTTAGAGACTTCAATACGTCAACACGCGTTTTTTCCGCAGTGCTTCACTCGTTTCGAGCGATTTATAAAAAGAATAATCGTATTTCCGGGTTTTATCGTCGAGCGTCGAGAAGGTGGACACGATTGTGCGGCAATATTCGTAGTATAATCCTGCGCTGCACGTAGCCCGAGCCAATTTGGCGAATGAATTTAATATTTCCCCTGGCCCGGAGAAAAAATAAATAAAAGTCAAGAAACACGGTAGAGTTGCAACAGTATTTTCTTTGAGTTTTAAAATTAATTATTATGGTCAAATCATGTCGACAAGTAAGTGAAATAACATTTTTTTTACCATGAAATACAGTGTCCACCGAAATAATAAAAAAAAAAAAAATTATTAAATATATTATTATTGAAGAATGCACTTAAAATAAACATATTCGAAAGATTCAATAAAAGGATAAAACATTACATTACCCACAATACTTTTCATACTTTTCATAAGTTTTCACATCTTCAAAAATACAAATTATCAATGACATAACAAATTTAAGCTTTAAGTAACTAAAATAGTAGCTTTAACGATAGTAAATTGAAGTTCACTGATTAGTAATTATTCTATAAAACCTCTCAAAAAATATTATCAATCACAAAACTTGAAAAGAATAATACTGTTCGATTCAGTAAGTACTTTCGGCGATTTAGTAAAGGTTTTTCTTAAAACTGCTCTGTATACAGTACACAATACACATAAATACACACACACAACGCATCAAAAAAACAATACGCATATAATACGAGGAGATGCTTCATACATCACTATAGTAACTATAAAGTAACAGGAATGTTTTCTGATGTAAATCGGCCGAAAAATATTTAAGTCAGATAGATGGTATGTTATAAACATAAGTGAGAACTTATCGAGGGAATTAATAAAGCGACATTTTGACATATGATAACGAGTTTTTTTTTTTTGACCATGAAACCATTGAAATCCCTTGCGGAATGATTTGAAACACTTTTGACGGTCCACTTTCATCATGATTTAGCGGCATGATATTAAATACGCAAAATAATAAGAATTTACTACTTTCGTTGAATGTTTCGGGTACTTAAAACGACCGCCTGGTCACTGCACGTGCAACAGTTGGTTGATTCGTGGACGAAATACGATCAGGTATAGGACAATACTACTGTACATAAAACGTGATCACGACATATATATACCGAGTACCAACATTGGCGCCACGACCGATCACCATTATACGTTGTTTTCTATATGTTATACCATTATGCCAATAACATATTATACACATAACATATATCATACATTTTTCCTAAACCTAATATCATATTCTGTGCAACAGTACCTTGACAATGTTTACAACAGCATTTGGCATCTGGTACCTCTGTGCTGCTGCTGACCGGCATAATGACCCAGTGACTCTACGGGAGACGACCTCCGCGCTCGCCGTTCCTCCCATAACACGCGCCCTTCGCCGCCGCCGCTGCGCGCATTACCGTCGTCCGCCGCCGAAACCGCCGCCGTACCTCCGCCGGCGTCGATAATAGTAATGATAAGTCGTGGTCGCTACGAACGGGTCGACCCCTAGCTAGGGTCGGAGTTCATCAACGGCGGCTCTTCGAGGAGAGGTACACAACGACAACACTCGAATGACGGAATAGGTACCCGATACGCGATAATGATAAATATTTTCGGTGGCGATTTCGTGTGAAATTGACGACGAACGACACTAAACTTCTAAACGATACGACAATGACGACGACGACTGATTTCGTGAACAAAAACGCGTGTAGGAGTCGGACATTTTGAATACGTTTCTCTAGAAGCGAATCGGTTGTGTACACGCACTTTTCATGTATGTATTTGTTTGTGTGTATATGTATGAGTGTATATATTGCGCCCGTGTGTTTGAGTGTGTGTGTGTGAGTGTATGAGTGAATGTGTATGTGTTTGTATTTGTATGTGTTTGAACGTGTGCGCGCGCGTTTGGAAAAAAAATTACACCGTTCACACTGTGCGCGGGGTAGGCTTGCGTTTCGGCATCTGCGGGCTGTGTACGTGCGAGGAACGTGGTCCCGGGGACGTCGAGCGCGCTCGGCATCAGTCGGACGCGGAATTCCTTGGCACCCACCCAAGATCCCCCGTGTGACTCACGTAACGGCGGCGAAGACCACTTAGAAGAACCCTGCGCTTTACTATGACACTATTGTTGGTGATACTCACCCTCCCTGCAATGGCGGCTGCAGATACAACCATAAATTTCGAATATATTATTTAATATTTATTATGAAGATTAAACCATAATTTCTGAAGGTAAATACAGATCGATCCCTGGAGCAAAAGATAGCAAAAAAAAAAAAAAAAAAATACTTGCTAATTTATAAAATGTTATTCAAACAGAAGTATCTGTTACATAGAACATACTAAAATATTATATACTACAGAATTATTGTACCTGTACCAAATATAATACATTTTCCCTTCAACACAATAGTACAGAATAATTATGATAAAAATTTAGATTTTTAAATATATTTTCAAAATTATTAAACACTTTATTAAGATACAAAATTCTTTACCCGACCATCTTTTATAATTTAAAGAATTGTCATTATTAAACATGTCAGAAAATAATGAATAGTACACGAGCATTAAGAATTGTCTTGTATATACTTAATATAGAGTAAGCGTGTGACACAAAATTTAAGTTATTTATTTTTTCATCGGATTGAAAATGTTTACAAACCAAATAAAATTAATAACTTAATTGAAATTTGATCTAATCCAACGTTCATGATAAGAAAACATTATACTTCGTACATTTTACATGTAGCTAACTAAGATTCGATTGATAATTGTACTTTTGTATGTGATGAAATACTATTGTAAAGTATTCAAAATGATTAATAAAAGTTATTTTCATGAAGTCCATGTTTATATATACGTCCTAAATATTATTTATTTTAAAAATTTTAATATCTTTTCAGAAAACTTTTAAAAATATATTTCACCTAACATACTTTTAAGTCTGAATATGGAGAGAAAAAAATACGAGTGACTCGCTGAAACATAAATCTTCATCATCGAATGTATATCACCACGGTAGTACCACACATAAAGAGAGGTAATACTTTACGAATAATTTTCGAGAAAGAGTATTACATATAATTTTATTAATCGCGTAAAAATATGCAGCTAGATCCTAGAAGAGATATATTTAGAACTCGATGAAACCCCGGCGGATTTATGGCCCGGTGTGGGCAGCCCGTTAACGATGCACTTTTTCGCACTTTTACCGGTGTCGGGGTCAAAAAAGCGTTCACGTGGCAGCAACGGTCGCGGCAGCAGAGCAGAGGAAAACTGCCATCATCAAAATCAACGAAGCGAGGAATATACAACAATCCAAGGGCGATATTTGCGTACCGCACAAACGGGATAATATACTATAAAAATGCCACTGGTGTGAGACTTAACCCAATTATAAGTTGTTGCGGGGGGAGTCCGTATTTGTTTATCATAGCACCGGTGATCATAGTCGAATATTTAATTAAAAGTGCATTCTTGGCGTGTTCTTGTGTGCCGCAGATACCTCAAATTGCTACGGAAAATAATAACTGCGCATAATGGTGATTGACCTCGATTTTTTCGACATTATTGGTACCAATTATACAGCGCATAGTAAAATATTTTACTTGCACACACCAACATCTAAGCTAATAAAACGCAGCCACGTGTTTATTACAAAAAAAAATGTACTGTCCTTGAAATTTTACACTTTACATCGATTCAAAATGAAATAAAATAATATCTATAAAATTGCATTGGCAATAATAATAACGCACCAGATTAACTGCAAGTCACAATGACAAATGAACACGCATATGACAATATTGATTGGCTTCATAAATACCTTAAATAATTTCGAATAAAATGTAAAGACCCATAGTAGTTATAATCTCACAATTAATATAGAAAATTGTAATTTGCATAAACTTGTTTCGTCAAGAAATAATATATTTAAAAAACACATATTAACGTTAACATTTTGCTTATTCGTTCAACATAAAGATGGCAGAACAAAAATAAATTTAAAAATACTGAAATTTTCAAATAGTTTGAAAAAAAAAAATAGTTTAAATGAATTTGAACAAAAAATATTAAACATTAACTAATACAATGGATTTCCTGAAAAAAGTGACTATTTTCACTATAACAATTAACAATATGCTGAGAATTCCTGGCACAATATCGTGGAACTTGAAGTGATAGCAGACTTACTTAACTAAACAATTTATGTAAACATTATATAATATGATCACTGTAGTTGGCAAATAAATGATCATAATTATTATAATTTCAACACTTCAAATGTTCTTTACGGCTTTAAAGACTGAGGGGAAAAGTGCAATCGAAAAAATCTGATTCAATTTATTACATGCCCGCAAAATACTACCTACAATGTAAGAAAGTACTCATGAGTATTTTTAACTCAATAATCACTATATAACTTCACAGACTAATGTATTCATTATAAATTATATACAAATTAAACATTATGAAACAAATATTAAAATTAAAGTGTAAGAAATACAATATTATAACCAGGGATGGGCAAGATCCTTGACAAAATATATCAATATACAAGATACTAGATACATCAATATTTGCTTCCAAGATAATTCTAAATACAGTCAACATTTTGAAGCAATACAAGATACGAAATAGTAGATACTAAATACTAGATACTATATCTTAGATACAAGATACGTTTTGATTAAATAATAAATAATTAATTCAGTACATTAATACTTGATTTAGACAAATTGAAGATGAAATAAAATAATTATTTGTCATTATAAAAATATTCTTCACTTAAATTATACAGCTACAATTTTTTTTTTTTTTTGCGAAAAATTCATTGAAATACAGACTAAAAATAATAATAAAACATATTAAGAATACGTATTCTGGCTAATCATCAAAATTTCATAACAGTATAAGACCATCAAACAACTATAACTTATTTGAATAAATATAAAATTATTTTGTTTGATTTCGAAAAGAAAAAATGTACATACCTTCATTTGTATCTGATATCTGAACGTGAAATAAAAATAAAAGATACAACATATACTAAAAAAAAAATGTTTAAATGTATCTAAATACAAGACACTAACCTAACCTAACTAGATACAGTTATTTAATACCAAAATATACAAAAAATAAGATACATATGTATCTAAAATACGAATACACATATATACATATTCAAGTATCTAAGTCCTAAGATACTGCCCACCCCAGATTATAACATAAGAGTTCTTTGTCAATATATTAGTTATTTTATCTCCATTCTCAAAAACTCAAAAAGAAAATAAACATTAAATAAAAACTAACTACAAACAACAGAAAATAATGTTCGATATTCTATGGCATTTATAAAATCTATAAAATTAGATACTAATAAAGGACAAGCAACAAGGAATATATCCAAAAGCAATGCTTATTGGCTACACTTCAATTGGAAATCATTCGGATTGCATGTAGAGCTGCAGTTTATTGTAAAACCAATTTAATACAATTATGTCAATTTCTATTTCCCATAAAACACTGAGTTAACATAAACCCTTTTAAAATGTTGTATTAAAAGGGCGGGCTAATAAGTAATGCCTCATTAGGTGTAAATTTAAAACTACTATACATAGAATAATGATTTTAAAACATTTTTATAGTAAATCAAATGATTTTAATTTTCATAATATTACTTTTCAACATAATTTATTATTTAACTGATAATACATAAACAATCGCGAAATATGTAATTCATTATATTTTTCATTAATCATAATGAAAAATAACAGCAAATCATCAACTTCTATAATAATGAAATTAAATCAAAATTAAATGATTAAGTGTTATCAGGCGATTTTAAAGCAAAAACTATAGTACCTACACTGAATTTTTGTTTAGTGTATTTTTTGAACTTTTTTAAAACAACGGACAAATACATTTATATAAAACGTTGACATACCGATTTGGACAAAACAGTAATTATCACACATATAATTCTTATAAAACAAATATCAATGCAAACATTTTCCTGAAAATATAATTGTACTTAATCACAAGGAATAGGAAGAAGGACATGGGCGCGAATTTCCGTGGGTGCTCATTGGTAAGAATGGATCAAAGCAGCTGATCAACAGGTTTATACGGCTATTTCGCGACGTCGAATATAAGAGAGAAAATAGTATATACCATACCAAAGTGACGATATTTTTTTTTATTTTTTTTAATCAAAGTGGGCGATTACGATGGGCGTAATAATACAATAATATCCGAATTACGAAGACAAAATAAGAACGGAAAAGACGCCCACTGCACTTGAAATACACGGTGTTTGTATTTTGTAAAATCTATAAATTTCAACAGTAAAAAAAAAAATGCTGCCAACTAACCATTAAAGACTTTCTCAATTTTATAAAAAAAAATTGTTTTCGCTCAGTAATAACACAAACCATTTCTGTATTATTCTCATAATAAAAATATATTTAAATAATATCCTAATTACAATAATAATCTGTAATAATTTGAATAGGTATTGATGATTTCTAGCATTACAAAACATTTGAATAAAACGTTAATCAACAACAAATAAAAACGTTTAAGGCAACATATAACATAGAGAAGTCTAATAAAATAGATTTTAACATTCCATAAAATTAAAAACTGACCAAAAGTGCAAACAATGCATAAACAAAAAACTATTGCAAAATAATAAATATTTACATAAATTACAAATTAATGTTTTTGAATAACAAGTATTTAATTTATTCAATGCATTTCATTGGAAAAATTGTTTTGTAGATAAATACACTCAATTATATAGAAAGGAAAACTGACGATTTGCGAATTCAAATTTAATTCGAATGTGATTGTATTCAGTAATTACAAAATATTTTTAAACAACTCAAAATCTAAGCTTTGTATTAATAATTAATAATACGTAAGACTATAAAAAGCACATACATTTCTAAATAACCTAACCTATAAAATTTAAAACGAAAATTTTAACAATAATATGAATTGTTTTTAATTTTCATGTCCTTAAAAACAATCAAAAATTATATTATAATTATTTTTAATAACATTCACGTAAGTACCTAATAAATATAATCCATTAAACTAATTATTACTTATTTAAGTGTATACATTTTTATCAATTAAATTAATAGATTATCATGTATATCTTGTAATCCACTGAGACCATAAATAAGTAATGTGTAATAATATATTCTATATATCTATTAAATATTATCATTAATGATTCATATTCCTAATAACAAAATTTAAAAATAGAGTAAACATAGGTACAAACAAATTACAAATTATTTATAACAATATAGTGATTTAAATACACCTCCTCAATGATAAAAATCAAATGAAATGTTGAAATCTACAAAACACGAGAATTTTACTATAAAATATTGTTAAAATAACAATATGTATGCTGAATGATATGTAATCACATAATTTCAAAATTTCTGAAAAATTTAATTATAATAAGAAATATACTTTTATATATAAAAAACGAACGAAAGATAACGCACAAAGCCAGAGTTCAAAAAACTACAGAACTGTAAAACAATAACCAAATGACTTATCGTGGTGTACAACATCTACGGGGAGAATTCAACAGCCGAGAAACAGATTTTTGGGCATTCGGAATTAATAGTAAAACAATATACATGACTAGCGCATCCAAGACGGCCAGGAGCTTTAGTGAACAATACGATAAATATTACGAGCCATGTGCCGAGAAACTTGTAATATAAATATATATATTACAATAATAGCGGTCGTGACCCTCGTCACAGTGATGAATACATAATAGCAATAACACTAACAATATTAACGAAAACGTCTCGACGAGCTCTTCGTGCAGACTCGAGCAGGCCGCGTGGGACTTGTAGTTATGTTAACGAACGGACCATAACTTTTGCAATGGTCTACGTTAGCTGGTACCGCTGCAGCAAAAGTACGGCATAAAAACGAAAAAAAAACCGTAATGGAATTTTACATATAATCGGATTGATGATGGGATGGCAGCCGGACGTTGTTTGTGACAACACACATGCACAACAAATTACTGTGCATTTACGTTCTATTCGCCCACGTGAATTGGCACATGTTACGGACATTTTTTTTTCGCCGTCGCCGCCGAAAAAACACGACCCGGCAACAGCGGTTATTGCGATTTTTATTTTTGAAACAAGCGACACAACGCACAACAATTCCAGACGCCTCCGGACAACAACGGATCGTCCGGTGGTGGTGGCGACGGAATGGGTGACGCAACAAAACTTTCCGCGACCATACATGTTTCCCCGTATGTGCTACTCCTCCATCCACCACCCCGCGCCGTCAACTACTTTGTCCACGCGATCCGCCTCTTGACACAACGTTCCTCGTCGTCTTCCCCGTGACTCGTGTCGTCTTCGGCTTCCGTTGCACAGAAAGTTATAAAACTACTACGCAGTTACCACTTCAATACGAAGTTCAAAAATTGTAGTACACAGTAAACAATGCACTAAGAACGCCAAAATCCGTATACAAAATAACAATCGCTAGAAGTTCGACGTCTCTATAACATATCATATCTTGCAATACCAATAGTGGAACAAAACCGATTACATTTCTAAAACTGTCAAGAGTTAAATGATACGTTTTTGCTAGATTTTATTTTATGAATACATGAAAATGCAGTATAAAAAAGCCGGACATACTTAGTACCATGGGGTATTATTCGCTCCTAGGACAAGATGTGCGATTTTATAGAAACGATAAATCATTTCTCAAATTAAATTATTCCAAGCAAAGCTTCAGTGTTAAATATTCTGTTCACATATTCAACTGTTTTTGGTCTAATAATAGAGAGGTTTTTTTTCCAAAAGTACATCGAAAATATTTCTGAACAAAGGAGAACTTTTTTTAACCAAAAAATTCAAAATATTTTATTCTATCTGTATTTAAAAGTGCATAATGATTGAATGGTTCAATAATTTATTAAACTCAACTTAAGATGAAAATCAATATAAAAACAGTCTATTCCGTAAAAATTGTTTACTTTAGGTAGTTAAAACGCTTTTAAAAAAAATCCCGAGTCATGATTTTTGAAATTTGTTTATTATAGTTTTTTAAGTATATGAGTATAGTTATAATACATTTTGCTAAGTATTAAAAATGTTATTAAAAATAAACTTAAAAACGAAGTATTTTCTATAAGTTCTATTTTTAGCTCAAAAAAAATAAAAATAACTTTCATCGAATATATTATAACCATATGTCATTCATTTATAATGGAAATTTCATGTTTTGAATATCACTTTAGGAGTAACGACTAAATAACTAGAATTGGTTGAATAAAAATGACAATTGTGAAAAATATTAATGTTTTTACTAGGGTTTTCAGCAGTTTTTCCTCACGCTTGAAAATGATTGAAAACCTATTGAGAAAAAAATTATACTTCTAATTACTATCTACGTGTTATTTCCAATCTAAAGAATTTCTAGATGAAACTTATAGAAAAAATTAATTTTATCAAAAAGTGTCTCCAGAAAAATAAATATATTCACTTCACTCAGAATCTAAAACTACATTTTACACCATTATTCGGAAATACATAGCATGTAGATTTATAAAAATTTAATAAACTGCCATTAAAATAATACAGTAAGACCATTATATCCACTTTGATATACATTTACCCTTAAAGCACACCATATTCAAATATACACATAACACATAACTAGGGCCAACACTTGTATGCATTTACATATTTTTATTGGTTGGTCAAAAAAATAGCTAGTTTATACCAAAATTTGTTTTATTACCTAACGATGCTGTACATGAAATTTTATTTCGCATATTTTTGCATATTATGGTATTTTTGCATTTTAAGGGCATATTTTAGCATTAAGTATATTTTTGGAGCATATTTAAAATCTTAAAAACTCGGGAATTACAAAATATTAATTTGTTTCACTCATATACCTTATTATTGGTATTTCAGCTCATTTATAAAAAGAGGTAATCTAATCTTAATCGCTAATTATTAGGGTCAACAATTATATGTCCGTAGATCGGTGACAGGATCGCATAGAGATAAATATAATATTATATTTTATCGCACCTATTACAGTCGTCAGTCGCTCTTTATACTCGTGCGGTGTGTTATTAAATTGACCGTTTTAAAATGCCGAAAGTGAGAACTTCCAACACTAATCATATCAATAGTTACATCTCTGAATTTGGAGAAAATATATTTTCTTTGGATGGGAATATATTGTTTTGTAAAATATGTGAGGCAAAGGTTACATGTGAAAAACGATTTACAGTTTTACAACATCTTAAAACGTCCAAGCACTCACGTGGTATTCTACGACTCGGCGACAAACAACAAAAGACTCAACAACTTTTACCTACTACATCAAAAATTAATTCTTTCAATAAAGATTTGTGCAAAACGTTGTTAGCAGCCAATATACCATTAAATAAATTACAAAATACCAATTTTCGTTCGTTTCTGGAAAAGTATACGCATAAAGATATTTCATCAGTATCTTTATTAAGAAGTACCTATGTCAATGAGTGCTATGATGAGACAATGGACGCCATAAGAAAAGAAGTGCTTGATAAGAAAATCTGGATTTCGATCGACGAAACTACTGACGTACAATCTCGATAAAATGCAAACGTAATTATTGGTATTTTAAACGTCGATGAACCAGGTATTTTTATACAATAACATTTTTTTTTTTTTTTTTTGAGCATATTTTAAGGGCATATTTTGGTAATTTTTAGAGCATAACTGCATACATATTTTATAGATTTTTAGGGCATATAATTGTTGGCCCTACACATAACATATAATATTATTATATATTAAAGAATAACCGTCACGATATCACTGCTATGATTTGCTAAAATATAATAATTTATAGTTACAAGCATAACACACATTGTCAATGAATAATAATATGTACTGTTATTTATATTTGAAGTAACAGTTGAGCTATATTAACTCAATTATGGAAACGTTAAAAAATAAATAATAAATATAAATAATTATTATCAATATTCATTCATTTGAGAACCATTGTTTTTTTTTTTTTTTTTTAATTTCGTGAAACAAGTTTCATAATAAACGATCAATCATTTTATTTTTGAGATAAAAAATATATACGAGATTATTTCTTTTAACTGTTGTATATTCACACATTCACTTAAATACACTTATTAAAAATAATTTTTTCGTAAAACACAACTGATCTACAATACTCCTTTGGTTGAATGATCCAGTTGGAAAGAAATTATCATTCAACTCAGCCCGTGGGTGTAAAGAGCTATGGACGGACAGAACTTTTATTGGTTTCCTCGGTTATTTATGGTTAAACTCAGTGGTTATTTGGCAAAACCTCGTTTAACATAAATTTTGGTTGACGGGTAGACGAAAATTTTGGCATACAAATTTTTAGATTTCAGTGTTCCGGTGTATTAATCAAATTAAATACAGCCAACTCTAGGAAGAATCAATTTAAAAAAAAAAATTACAAGTAAACATAATTTGAAAGAAAAAAACACAACTCTGTTAAATTAGTGAAAAAAATGAATTAATTTAACCTTAAAAATACACATTTAAATAATTTCGTTAATTTTATTCACGTGGGGTTAAATAATTTAAACTTAAAACAATTGATTTCTAAAATATGAATATCTATTGTTTTTTTTTTAATTCATTCCAAATGTAATAATTAAAATTAAAACTTAAAAATGTAATTATTTTAGGGACGAAAACCACATAATATTAATGATATTCGGTACCTAATGAATTTTAAATATCACCTAATTAAAACATACCTATCTTATTTATGAGAATGAAATAATATAATCAAATTTACATTCTAAAGACGTTCAATTTTTAGTACCTACTTTTTTGGATGGATTCCATACCAATTTATTATTTCTATTAGTTTTAACGTTTTGATTTTCCGAATAATTTAAATTAATGACATGAATCATATTCTACATACTATATAATATTATACTTTTTAATTAGTGAAATAATCAATATTTATACCAGACTAAGTTTTCATGAAACATTGTATTATCTATTAAAATTTGTATACCAAGTGAATTATACTGAATAAATAAAAAATAATAATAAAAGACGACAAATAAAAAGTTTAAACTAAGCTATAAAAATTATTATTGATATTTTTTCAATGACACGTAAACATTCATACTTATTTTATATTCGTAACACTATAAACATCAATAAAACTTTTTATACCCTTAAGACCATATACTTTTCAAATGATCTAATGCGACAAAAAATAATATCGGTATTCACATTTAATATTGTATTAAAAACAAATGTCTAATAAAACATCTGATATAAAAATCTAAATGTCAATATTTTATCAATAAATCATTCAATATCAGTGTATCAAGTATATAAATTACCTAATCCAAACCAAAAATTGTATTCATTCATACTATATGAACTCAACAAACAATGATAACTTATAGGTACATAACAATACTACTCCAGATGAAAATGTATAAGATTTGCAACTAGATGATGAGTACAAGACGAATTTGAATTCTTTCTTGTTGTAGCTTAGGTAATAACAAGTTATAAATCACAGGAAATAACAAGCACACATGTAGTAATAATTTTAGGGTGAAAATTTATACGATTTTGACAATGTGTGCTTATTTATATAAAAGAAAAATACATACGTAAGAACTGCTCTACGGGCGTTTAACGTGACAATTTCCACAGGCTCACAAATCATATTTGCTGGCATCGACATCAGGACACGTACGCCTGCAACACACCGTACACACATTACCCAGCTGCCGGACGTCTCTTGTACACGAGTGTAATTTATTTTGACGCCCGCGATTCCCGGAGCCCTTAAATTCGTTTTTTTTTTTTTTTTACTTGTATTGTATATACATACACTAAAGCTTTAATATAGATTTATTATTTTTAAGTGTTTTGACACAACGTTGAATATAGTGTTCAAAAGCAAACAACCATTAAAAAAAGTCAAATTCAATAATCTGAAAGAAGTTTTGCGATTTTACTATGCCTCATTCTTACACATGACCGCAATAAAAAATGCAGGAACCACAAAAAATTGTATTTTTAATGAAATATATTTAACAGAAAAATGAACATAATGAAATTTGTAAAACGTCAGTGAGTTGAATTCTATTTTCAACACGATATGAAATATCACTGATGCGGACATATTGGCGAGCATTTTCTGTTTTTTATTATTGTTATTACTGGAAGGAGTAAAAAATTAATAGCGTGAAGACCATCGAGATTATGTATTACACGCGCACACATACATATGTGAACTTTATTACACGTAAACGCTAAATAAATCCTGTAGAAAGGGAAATATATCTGCAACCTTAAACAAAACGATAATAGTAACGAGCTAAAAATATAAACATTTTAGTGTAGTAGAGTCGCAATAGAAATTCTTTAAACCCAAGTTAAATGGTAATTATTGAGAAAAATAAGTTTGAACAAAATATAAGAAAATCAAAAAAATTAAGCTAAAATCAATTATTTTTTGAATGAAAATAAATAAATATAAAGATTCCTGATGTCGTAAAAATTGTTTTTAAAAACATAACATATCAAACATTTTAACTTCTATCTCCAATGATAAGACTACTTCAAAATTCAAATAATGTCATCATTATTATTAACATTAGACATTTCTTAATTATTACAAGCCTCTCAATTTAAATTACACGGTTACATTATACTGTTAATGAGTTGTTTCACAAACATAAAATGTCTGGAGAATGAATATTCTTTTACATGTTCACTCCAAAACACAACAACTCTGGATATATTTAAGACGGTAGTTAATTTGAAAACACACAGTAATTTATTAAATAATGATATCATTACCTTTAAAACATTTTATTATACCATTCATTATCTTAGCAAAACATTCAAATCAATGACACAGCATTATATCTATAAAATTACAATTTTTTTACACTATCTACGAATGATTTGAAAATTGAACTCATTCAAAACAAGTAATTCATCTGATATAATAACGATTTTTAAATGTAAATTATACTGATAAAATTTCACTGAATGTAACAATTTAATTATGACTTTTTTTTTTTTAATATTTAACTATAATGAAGTAAAATACCAAGCAATTATAATTTTGGCAAACATAAAATTGAAGTAATAGAATACAATTATAGACATAAAAAAAATCAAAGTTCTTTATTTATAATAACATAAAAATTATTACAACAAATATAAAATTTTAATAAACCATTATAAAAGAACAAGACATAAACAACCTACATTGAAAAACAATATTTTACTGTTAATACCAGTTTGTTCTCAAATATAATACTGCCTACACTAGCTAGTAAGTTTTATTTTTGACATTTCATAGTTTAATTTCAGAAACTTTTACAAAAGAATTCAAAATCAATATTTATTATATCTTATACTAATTTCATAATTATTAAAGATACTTCCACGGTTTTTTCAATTTTGAAAAATGAAACTCAAAGTATATTTTAATTACCGATTCATATTTATATCTATATTCTATTATAATTATATATAAGATATCATTAATATAATTTTTTTAAATGTTATGTAATGACGTTTATTAAAAATCACTAAGTAAAATTTACAATAAAAATTCCTAATATTAACATTTAATAAGAATTTACTTTATTTATTGATATTATTATGTCACTGGATGACATAACCAAAAGAAAAATATACCAAATAATACCAAAGAACTTTTATGTGAAACATAAATACAACATAAAGTTGTAAAAATTGTATTTAAAAAGTTTAAAATAAATGCAATACTATTATTTAATAATATCTATATATCTCAAATAACTTAATATCCTAAGATATTAACTTAGTATAAAGCATTGAAAATTATTAAAATCAGACAAGCATCATGGAATAATTTATGACAATTATTATTAGACTCGATAAAACATTTTAAATTTCTCTAACTTATTGTCAAGTACGAAAATGCAAATACTACAGACATAGCTTTAATGTGAGTAAAAAAGAAGACACATGCAAAAAATGCACTGAATTTCTATTTTAAAACTGTGTATTTAATCACATTTTAGCAAACTGTTCCTTATAAAGAACCGAAGTGAGACGTTGAATTTAGTAATTTTTTTTTACCAAATTAAAATTATTTTCAAACAGAATTTTTTTTAAAGTCAACAGCCAAAAAAAGATATAATAATGAAACAATTTCATAAACACATCTTTTTAAACAATAGAGTAGTGAAGTTTAATGTTTCATCTCCAAAAAAATCATGAAATATAAAAAAACTTTTTTTCGATCTATTTTACAGCTATTACATCTGAAACCTTCAGTTAAGAGGATTAAATAATTCAGGTTAAATCATAATAATGAAATAGTTTTATTCATTAAAATTATATACATTAAATATTTTATAATTAATTATTTAAGGAAAAAACAAATCATATTAATATGCTAACTAAACCAAATTCCGGCCATCTAAACTGAACGCGTGCAACCACGAAAAAAAAAAGAAACAAATCAATATGAAACACAAGTCATCGATAGGCATTTTCGGCATTATCTCAAAAACTATTAATCCGGCCGAATAATGTTCATATGTTTACAATCAAATTGTTTATGACTCGTTATTACTATGAAATACATTTACATTTAGGAAATAATCAAAAGTTTATGTGAAACAATTATAAAAAAAAATAACTTTTATGTTCCTATATATATTCAGGTATTAGTTATTTTTTCTATATATTGTCCGTTAAATTTTATTTAAAAATTAATATTTATATTTTAAAGGTTTACAAAATCATGACTATTAACATTAATAAGTCATTCATACAAAATTGTATATGATAGATATTAGAAATATAGTTTTGTTTCATACAATCAATAAACCATAGTGTGCATTCATAAGCTCGAATCCAAACAATTAGCTAAAACATTGAGTTAAAATTTGTAATGCTTTCAATTGAGCAATACAGCATTAAATTAATTCTTTCGTAAAAATAATTTATGCATGTTTCACGATGCTATAAATAGATTTATGTTTATATTTAAATCGTGAAAAATAAATATACTTAAATAAAACAAATTTAGAAAATTAACTCTTATGCATACCTTTCTTATAATATACTTAAAATGTATGTTATTGTGCAATGCAACTAAGTACCTCTATTGCATCATTTATTTGTTCTAAATTTATCGCTAAATTATTGATATTATTAGACTAAGAGTAATCTATTTCATGAAGAAAATTGGACCAAAAAATGGTTTCAAATCAAATCAATAACGCAAAAAATATTTCAATGTAGAACAATACAATTATTTCATAAGCAAATAAACACTATTTTTATTCGAAAACGTTTTGCCATAAACAATTCATGTACACGTGGCCCATCCCCAACATGTACACATTCGTAACGTTAATTGCCGTTCGGAAATGCAATAAGTACACTGTCAATCATCATTATATCAATAACGACAAAGTATCGAGGCAGGATGAAATCACTTCTACTTACAGCTGACCTACATACATTATTTCTGTGTTGGCTCGGCCAATTAGGCAGTACGGAAAATACAAGCCTTTTTTTTTTAAGTTACAAGTTTATGTACTCCGAAGATTCACGTCAAATGACTCAAGTTCCAAATTCAAATTACTCTAACCCCGCCCACGATCATTAAAAAGGAGGGGGGGGAAATTTTGAAAGAAAATGTTGGCTGAACAGGAATCGACTAAATTCTAAATTTAGGCCATTGAAACAGTAAGGAAAAACAAATTGAGCCCTAGTGCCAACTGCCAACTATAATCCTCACCAAGAGCCGTTCCAGATCCACTGACAGCGATGCGACTGTACAGGATGGATGGAGAAACGCTAATGATGAAAAAGTTGAATAATTTTATAATTTCAATAACATGAAAGTGCGAATACTAGTGGGGAGATACTTTTAAAAAAAAAATCATAGACAGCGTTTGCCGCCAATGTTTACTTCTTAACGCCCCAGATGCAATGGCTCTACAGGTCACACGCCGTAAAATGCCGATGGTCTATGGTGAGTGAGAGTGCGGTGGACATAAGGACGCAGACAAAATAAAAAAATAAAATAAAAGACAGCCCATTAAAATATATGCCGAATGAAAAATACAGTATTAAAAACATTCTTGTTCCAGTTTTTGCTCAAGTTGTAATCATACACCCACACGCACACACACACACACACACACACACACACACACACACACACACACACACACACAAGAATAACACATATAGAAAAAAAACGTATTCGCCTGTTAGATCTGTTTTAATGGGATACACTTTTAAAAAGAGGACAGGAGAAGAAAGTCGTTTCTTAAACTAATTTGAAAATAAAATATAATATGTATATATATAAACGCCATAGTAGTACTATAATTGTAATATTATAACGCATCAGTTCCGACGATATGAACGAATGTCTATGTACATTATCACGAAATTCATTAAATAGATTTAGATTCATATTCTCAAAAAACAGAATTTCAAATTTACAATAAATATTTGTTACTATCCCTGAATAACTTAACAGTAAAATTCAATATTTTAAAGAAAAAAATATAGACTATCCGTATATAATTATTCATATTTTTCGAAATAGTGTTCATCACTCACATCATCCTTCCATATTCTTAATATTAAATGTATTACTTATTGTAAGACTTATAAAGAAAGTAAACATTCGTTTTTAATAAAAAAAAAAAAAGTATAATATCAGATTATAAATATTATTATTATAAATATTATATTTTTATAATTTTAAAATTTACAATAAAATCAATATTACAAACAATTTTAAAAATTATACCATTTGTATATATTTGTATACCATAAGAAGTTAAATTACCTTCTATTAACTATGTTTTACACAAACAAATACATATTATAAGAATGAAATTAAAAATTTCAAAATCTAATATGACGAAAAATAACTGTATAGGTATATCATACTGCGAGTTACAAAGCTGAATATTATAGCCAAAAATAATATATATATATATATTACTGAGTTGGTTTCAGATAGACTTTTTACCTATCCACAGTATCAAAATATATCTTTGCATACTTTATAGACGTGATTTAAATTAATAATTTAATTTATTCGTTTTTAGGTTAGGTTTTTTGGCATAACGTACAATGCACTCAAATGAATATGGCAATGTTCATGGGCCATTTTCAATTCATATTTAATAAAATGGCCTACTCAAATAAATTAAAATGGACACAAATAACTTTGCTATAAAAACATAAAAAGGTCTTAAAAATTAAACTATGCATAAAGTAGATAAAAAAAAACACTTTTCCTTCATAAATTCAAAACAAGTATACACGTACAAAAATATTTAAGATTGTGAATCAATGATTAGCAATATATAACTCAATTTATTAACTAAAAAACAACTAAACAGAAGCTAATGAACTAACAATGAGCTAAAAAATATTTTGATTTTAAATAATACATTATTTTTTTAAATACAAAACGGGTAATACAATTAAACATACATATTGTAAATTAACTAAATTTCTCTAAGGACGAATTGAAAATTATTATTGATCATAAAAATAATTGTATAATAATAAAACAATTTTTAAATTTTATTTTGATTGCATTTATGATCTACATTAATTTAATATCTAACGTATATAAATAATAGCATCATGGAATGTTAATTCAAAAAAACATTCTCCAAATACTACTGTTATAGATGAATTAAAAAATTTTAGTTTATCAAATATTTTACCTTTAATAGTAGTTTTTCTAATAAAAATGTTATAAAACAATATATTTTTAACAAGTTTTTAAACCAGTTTATTTCAACTATCACAAGCCCACTAAGTTACTTATATTAGATCAAAACTTATGATAAAAAATGATACATTTTTTGCATTTTAGGAATTAATTTAACATTTAGATGTGATTGTTGTACACTGAAAGTTAGTCATAAACAAAAACTGAAACACTGTAGTATTACACATATGTTTTTCGAATTTTTTCTCTTGTAGGCTTATCTATATGTTAATATTTGCAAACGTCACGTGTGCGAATATTTCACTTGTATTATTTGTGTTATACTCGTACCAAGAACGAAAAAGAATATTGTAAACCATATAATACCACACGGTAATAAATTATTGTTACAGTGGAAATAATAGCTGTTAATCAACAGAAACATGCCGCTGTTTACTTTTCTCCCGCAATAAATACATATAATAATGGTAACCAAGCTCTTAATACTTAAAGCAACGATATTGACCAAAACTCAATAATAACAGGATACTAATATATAGCGTGTTTATAATCAATATAATACTAACAATACGTCAATCGTGGTGGTTCGATTTATCCAATAATGAATTAAATATTTGTTATAATTATAATTACTAATTACCAACTGATAGTAGAGAAAAAAGATTTTTATTAAAAACATCCTCCATAATCTAAATGTCTGAGTATTATTGGACGTTAAAAAAAATAATAAATTAAGTAACCTATCATCTATTTAGTAACAAGTAAATTTGAATTCCTTTGAGTCAGTATTTTACTTATACACTTTTTAGTTAGAATTTAAAAGTAACGATTGTATTAATGTTTATACATATTATGTAACATAGTAAATCAATTTCTTATTTTCACATAACATAGTATACTAAGTAAATAATTATTTCAAGCAAGGGGAGTTACCACGCCTGTACGAAAAGAAAAATCATTCCTAATAAAATATTGCTAACCTATAACTTACATCTCCTTACAGAGTGTATATGTTACAAATTTATGAATAAATATCATAAATAATATACTACCTATAGGTAAGCCATATGCCCATATACAAAATAATTTTGAAATTTTAAACTGTGCAGAATGCTTTATATCTATTTCAACTGCAATAACTTTTGTTCTATACATTATTTTAAATAAACATAATATTGCTCCATGATTTTATGAAAAAAAATATATTTTTTAAATTTTGTTTATGTACCTATGTGATTTTTTTAAGTTTTAACTTTTTCTAATGTTTATAACCATTTGTAACATTATATTATGAAATAAAATATTTTAATGAAAATCGCTAGATTTAATCAATACATTTATGCGGAATACCCCAGGTTTCTCTTCTCTGATATTCTAAACTTTAAATGCTTATACATTTTTGACTCCAGGTCCAATAATACATATTTAAACTTCGGAATTACCAAAAAAATTACTTTTTTCATAATATTAAAGTATAAATGGTGGTTACCATTTTATAAGACTAAAAACTTAAAAAACCACGAGGATAAAAAAATAATAAAAATAATACTTCTCATAAAAATGTAGAACAGTAATATAGTATTTATTTAGATCAAAATGTTTAAAATATATTTGAAATACCCTGTATATAGCAACACGTTACGAATTACGACAACAATTATTACATTGTAATATCGTCATATAACAGATATGCAATTCGGTGGCCCAAAGAATGTGGTCATCTGATCTAAAAATATTCATGAGCCGTTTATTTTCCGTCCGATTCTCAACCAAAAGCCATTTTGTCACCCACGTAATGGTCAAACCATGACATTCGTACGCGTCATACACCCGCAACACTAACGCGGTGAACACCACCTTTTTACTTTTTCTATTAAGTTGGGAAGTCGTAATTGTAAGAACAAATAAATCTAATATCCTTGATTATAATTAAACATGAATAACTAACATGACTTAACTAAAGATAGGAAAATCGTTTTTTTTTTTTTTATCTTTCCCTATTCAAGAAAAACACGCTTATTAAAATATTAAAACAGAAAACTGTGATGACTTTAATGAGTCTATAATACAAATCATTCTGATTCATCAGATACAAAATCGTAATTTCCACCAGTATTGCAAATTATATTCCAAGTTCGCCAACATCTTTAAAATACTTTACGTGCCACAGATCGAAAGAACCGTCACGGGTAATAAATTCTGGGCTGGACACGCCCACGGGATTGAGGGGCAAATTAAAAATCACGGCTCCTATTATTGTACAATTTTCTGATAACCATAATTAATATAATACATATTATAGGTACATTAATAATTGTTCATATTCTATTAGTATAGATAAAAATGTATAGTATACTTTAACGTTTAGGTAACAAACCAACAATTTAACAATTATCATTTTCCTACACGAAAAAGATTTAATCGAGATTTTAAAGCATTTTTCTACAAAAATAAATTCTGATATAATAGCTATAGAAAATATAAATTATGGTATAAAATATGTTTTTATTTGAAAGATTAAATGAACATTTCATACAATTCAAAACATTACAAAGCACAAATTAATACATTTAAAATTGATTATGGATTTATTATTGAATATTACTGTAAATGCATAACTAATTTTAATACTTATATACATTATTCATACATAGAGTTAGAAAATAATTAGTTTCTTTTCATTCCGAATTTTCAAACACATTTAATCTAAATTAATACGTATTGGATAAATGAGAATTTACCTGGAAATTTTATTTAGGTACTACCAAAATAATGAAAATACATTTTTTTTATATTCCAAAAGAACTGGTAGAAAAAATTTAAAGGAAATACACTCTTCAGTAAGAAAAATGTTTGTGGACATGACTTGTATAACTTGTACTCTAAATATTTGTAAAATTTACACACAAAAACATTAATAAATATGATAAAACTAAACATATATATATATATATATATATATACAAATATAGACATACAGACATCTCATTTATACTAAAAACAATTAAAATGGTCTCTGTTACTCTTCCCTCCAGCAAATTATACAAACAAAAATCACTAAATAAATAATCAAAATTCATGACAGTAGGTTACCGTATTATTGCATAAATCTATAGAGAAATTCTTATCTCATCACTAGCGTATTATGCAAATCATTAACAAAAAAATTTAATTACAAAAATTATAATTTAAATGACAATTCAATATCTATTTCATAGTACTCAAACAAACTCGAATATAGTTCACTCAAACACATCAAACAACAACTTAAATAATTAATATTACGATTTAATTGATTACAATTTATAACCATGCGTGAGACAAACATGCATCACACCCAGAGGCGGTTTGAGTATACTGTTTTTGGTGCACTGCACCACCAATATTAGGGTGGTGGGTTAGTGGGTGGTCAACACAATGTATATATTTTATTATTTTATTAACAAAAAAGTAAGTAAAAATTCATTGCACAATCATTGTTATTATAAAAAATGTAAACAACTTATTTGAAGAAAATTAGGTATATGAAAAAACTTATAAAAAATATTTATTTATAATCTCTAGGATGAAGGGGTAGGTGGGTGTCTATATATTGTCTTGCACCACTAAGTATAATACATTCAAACCGCCTCTGATCACACCAATGATTCGCACAAAAAAAAATCAAATATGCCAATAACAACATGAGTCCTGAGTTAAAGGGGAAGGCAAAACGTTAGCTACCTTTCCCTCAAATGATCAAAACAAGGTTGTTTTACTGAGTCATAATGACATTTTCAGTCTTGAATAACGTTCATAATTTTATAATACTGACACACCGATAAACTAATAACAATATAGACAATGTGTGTACACCGGACGATATTATATTTCGTACGAGACTTAAGCATTTAAATCGTCACTTCCAGCTATAAGAACTCGCCTTGTGTTCTGTGATGAGCGGAGCACCATCGTCAATAGACCGCAAGACACGTCTCGCATAAGGGTGGCGGCTTGTGGCAGACGTGTCGTCGGTGTGGACGCCACGGCGATAGTAAAAGCACACGTGCTCGTTCCTAACACACATAACGCGACCGCGACGACGCACAGTAGAATATTTTCATAAAACCTCGCCACAATATAAGAATTATACAAAAATTTTTTTTTTAAGTTATATTACATTATTTTATGTTATTAATTAAGAATCATATTTTGTACAAAAATCATAGCAATTTCATTTCTGTCGAATTTAATTACAACGTGGCAACTTTGTCTTCACAACTACTATAAAGTTATCTGTAATTGATTGAATCATTGAGAAAATTGTTTAACATTGACTTATTGAATTTAATTAATTATATGACTACTACCAGATTCCAAAATATTATAATATTATCACATTAATATACAATATGATTTAAATGAGTAAAATTCTGAAGTATTAAATAAAAAGTAATGTACACGAAAAAGCATAAGTACACACTTAAAATTTGTTTAATCTAGCAACTCTAACTATCTCAGATTCTGATAAAAATAATGGTGAAATTTCTATTTCATGTTTTATTTTAATCTGTACTACTACCTAAATAAATAGTTATAGTTGAAATTGTAAATGAAAATCATAAATATATATCCCTGGTCTCGACCCCCTCCCCAGTAGAAATCAAAATTAAATTTATGTCTGAAATGAAATGTACAATAAAATAACATAATAATTATATTTACAAGATTCCAGACTCAAATACAAAATATATTATAAAATTCATTTAGAAGTCATAAATGACTTATTACGTAAGAATAGAGGAAGAGAATATTCATTTACTATCAATATTATTATATATTTATATATATTATATACACATATTGATATTATACTATGTTATAATTTGTAATTCAGCGATAATGGTGAAGAGGATTACTCAGAATATAAAAATATTTTTTGGCCCCCCCCCCCCAGAAAAAATTTGAAAATACGCCACTGTATATCTATATATATTAGGGTGGTCCTTATTTTTTTTTTTTTTAATTTTGATCGGGTTACCCATGGAATTTGTTTAAAACCGTAAAAAAGTGAATTGTGTAAAGTTTCGTGGTAATTGTTCAACCCTAAGGCGTGCCTCCAAAAGGTTGAAGTTCAATGAAGGGTGGTTTTCCGATTTTTCAATTCTCGTCTCAAATATTTAAGATAGACCAAAAAGTATAAGAATCAAATTTTTTTTAAATTAAATATACTATAATAAATGTTATTTGTACTTTTTTCATGTAACAACTCATTCACCCTCAAAATAATAAAGACTCATTTTTAAATATTTTATATGTTCGGTTTGTATATAATAATATACTTTTTACGAAGAAAATTAACAAAATAACTACATTTTTCTAGCAGCTAGTAAATAGTCCTCTCTTAACATGATATAACATTTTATATATATGTAATTCAAATTAAACACAAATAATACTATACATAAATTGCATGATTAAATATCATTTGTTAGTGTATGTTTTTTAGCGTTGGGATATTTCTTCCTGTAATCATAAATGGTCTGTACTAAAAATTGCTTCTGGTCTTCGTTCTTAGTGATTAAACTATTGTAATCACTAATTAATTTTACTCCACGTTCTGCTGCGTCATTAACAACTTTTAAATTTGTAAATTTATCAAGTCCTTGTAAGTATTGCTGAATGTTTTTCCATAATACAGGATCTTCATTTAAAAAATCTGTTTTAATATTAAACCTATGTAATAGTTTAATCGATGTGCTGTTGATAAAATCACTTATACATTTACATTTGAATAGGTTCAAGTTTTTAATATCAATGGTGAAACGATTAACAGTATATTCACCGGTGTCAATTGTATTTAGTGCTTCTACCGCGCACTTTCACGTAAACTTAACTTGACTTCTCGAATGTTAAAAAATAAAACCGATAAAACTTGTTTATTTGATGGTAACTTGCATCCAACAAGTTGATGAGAAGTAGTACCTATTAAATAAATACTTCTACGTATGTTGGTTTTACTTCGCATTTTTAAAATTAAAATCAAAACGCGTGTTTTTCATAAGTGTGTTGACAATTACAAACTGAGCCCTGACGAAAATGGTCGGATCTTATAAGTTAATAATAAGTTAAAAATAAACTAGAAAATTGCTTATGTAGTTTTGTTGTTAATTTTCTTAGTATAAACTATAAAGTATATTATTATATACAAACTGAACATATAAAATATGCTAAAAATGAGTTTTTATTATTTTGAGGGTGAATGATTAGTTATATGAAAAAAGTACAAGTATCATTTATTATAGTATATTTAATTTAAAAAAAAATTTATTCTTATACTTTTTGGCCTATCTTAAATATTTAAGGCTAAAATCACAAAAATCGGAAAATCCACCCTTCTTTGAACTTTAACCCTCTTGAGACACACCTTAGGGTTGAGCAATTACGACGAAACTTTACAAAATACATTTTTTTGGGGTTTTGAACAATTTTCAATGGTAGCCCAATCAAAAATTGAAAAAAAATTTTCTTCATCTATAAGATAGGGACACCCTAATATATATATATAATATATACATATTAGTATCCATGTGAAATAAATAGTAATTGCTTTAATGTAACCTATATCAGATAAACTATCAACAATCGCTCGTATACATTTTGAAATTTATAATTTTGGCCGAGTTTTCATGAAAATATCCTACTGTGGGGGACTACAATAATGCTGTTTCGTGTAGGCCAATTAAGTGTATAAGGAGTGTGCGACGAGCACACGGCACGAAAACACGCCTAGGCAAACATTGATTTCGCTGAAAAACGCCATCATTTTCAACTTAATGCTCGAGTAAGAATGCATGCTTTATTTTCTTTTTCAAATATTCTCTCAACAAGCCACCCCTTCAAAACAATGTCTCGAGACCCCGTCAATAAATAACTGCACGTATAACCCACAAACGCCCACAAAGTAACATATTGGTTGAGGTATCTAAGAGACTTATCTCCTGGCCTTTAATTCTAAGACCATTTAGATGAAGGGTATAATTTAGTATAATTCAAATTTTAAAAAAAGTATAAAGGCACTTAAAGATCATTTATTTGAATTTGTGTTCTATAGCTGATAACAACTCTGTATAATTTAGCAGAAAATATAAATTTTTCATCACTTATTTACAATTATGAAACCTCTTTTCTTTGTAGCTCCCTACAGTCTTTTGTAGACTGTATATAATATATATATATGAATCTTGCGCTACGTGAAGCGCGTGCGCGTGATGTTCCAGTTAAGCCAAATAATAAAATAAGGCCATAAACCACGGTGCCAGCGCCAAATACGAAATGAGTCATTTGTTTTCGTATGACACAAAAAAGCTCCGCAAGCCCTTCCCTTCTCGCTCGTACGCCCTCGACAACGGTCCGGTGATGCTGATGAAGCCACAGGCGGGGGCGAGACCGGGTCCGGTGCGATGCTATTTATAGTCGACGAGTTTCGCTGCTTGCGCTGACCGACCAGAGAAAAATGGTCAACAACTGTACACACATGCACACACACACACACACAAGCGCGAACGCGTATTAGTGCCATAAGTTGTCTCGTATGGATGTTTTGCTGTCAAATTCGAACGAGACAACGATATTACAATAACACTTGTACATGGGTAGCGCATATACAAGAGGGCACAATAGGCAACAGAATCACAAATGGACAAATTAATGCAAAGTGTGTTGCAGTTCTCATCATAGTTATTATTTTTGAAATCGTACATACACATACAAATATGTCCCATGAACATACCCAATCGGTTTTAACGGGAAAAAAAAATTGTATCCTTCCCCATACGAGCACAATGTTGTAATGGTAATGTATCCTGAACGCGAATGAATCAGTCTTCCTGCTCCGTTGCTTTGGTCCGAGTCTTTTTGACCCAACCAAATCGGGTGATACATTTATATTTTTGACGAAAATTACTTGAAAACCAAACAGAAATATAAAACATAAACTGCCCAGTAAAAATGCAATATGTTTGGATAAACTTAATAGGTATCAACATTTTGACATTAATACCACGAGATGTCCATGCTAAACTTCAACGAGTACAATCAATTCCTTATTCTACCAAACCTATGAATCTCCTACCAATATAAGTACTTGAAAATAAAAACTACATAAAAATTGCTGGCTTCACTCCTCCACATAAAACTTTTCTATAAATCTAAATTTTCCTAAATCAGGAAGAAGAACTATATTATACCTAATCTTTAAATTTAATTATTTATAATACTTATCTAATTCCAAGCCAATATATACTTTAGTTTTGTATTATGGCACCCCGTATGGCACTATATCACTTTAAATTTAAAGGGATTAAGAAGAATGAGGAGGAAATTATGTTAAAATCATTCCAAAAATCAAATAAAAAAATGTAAACCAGAATTTAAACACTAATCAATATTGACAAAATAATATTTCACACAAAACATAAGGGAGTATTGTTCCTTGAAAAATTATAAGATTTTTTCCAGGGTTTTTTAAAAATTTGTAATGTAAAACATAAAAAATGCACCAATAAAAGTTTAATAATATTTTATCCTATAAATAATGATATATCCTAAAATTACAAATCAATTAAAAAGTGTTACAAGGATTATTTTATCAAGTTATTTTAATTTTAAATACCAGAACAAATGAAAACATGACCATTTTCAACAATATTTTGATACAATGGTACACCCTTAATATTTTTGTTACTGAATTCATCCTAACAACAGCAGAACTTATAAATATATAAATTATGTAATACAAATGAATATAACTAATATAATTTGTATTTCTTTAACAACTGTAGTAAAAATGTTTGAATTATACATGGAAACTCACTGAAGAATGCAATTGAAATAGTATTTTAACAAATTACTTAATTCTTTATACATTTTTTTTTTTTTTTTGTAGTACATGATCCATAATATTAACAGAAAATATCATTCACTACTAACTTTGAACTGACTAATATATTTATTTTTATTTAGATTTCGCACTAATAAATATAGTGTAAAACTATACCATTTTAAATTAGCATAGTTCATTTGTTACAGTAAGATGTTAAAAGTACAATACATTTAAACATATTTGCACCTATTAAGATGAAATAAAATTAATTTTAAATAATTTAATAATTAATCAACAAACATAACATGATTTTAACATTAAACCTAAAGAAAAATGCAGGTAACTATACATTTGAGACTATCAATATTTTGTCAGGTAAAAACATGTAAACAAATTCACTTTTATGCATAGTTCATAACAAATGAAAATGAAATGATCATTATTAATGTAGGTGAAGGTTAACTTTGCAATGTACAACATGATATATGGATAAATTCGCATTTATTATTCTTATTTAAGTACCTAGATATTAAATGAAACGCTTAATATAAATCAATGGGTCCTTAGTATTTTAATGTTATGATTTTACAATTTATTCATAACTAGGTCAATAATTTAATCATTAAGAGCAATTTACCCATTATTAATCAAAAATGTTTATATTTTGACACTGGTTATTAGGGTAGTAAATAAAATTAATACGTTAAGAGTTTTAGTAGTAAATTATTGGAAATGTTGAGTAGGTTATCATTAATGTGAATAGAAACTTATAAAATTGCATGATACATAATTTATCAGACTATGTGAATAACTTAATCAGACTATTAATACTTATTACCCGTATTTTGAACTTTCAAATCATAAAATAATTAAATGTTACGATTATTAAATGCTAAAGAGTGGACTGAAAGGTAAATCACTGGGTATACACACGTTCACAAAATATTGCCCGGGTGGTACGAACACAATGAAAGTGGTAGTTTTTACACGCGAACCGATACAACGTTTGAACGAGAGAAAAAATAACCATAACTTCACACGTAAAATCCGGTCTACAACTCAAATGTTGAACCAACGAGTGTGGAAAACAGACAGTTGATTTTCGAAGATGCCGACGTTTTACGAGTTCTCGGGTGGATATCAGTTTTGATTTTTCCGTAGTATAGGTAATTATAGTTTTAAAAAAAAATACACTCACATAACGTCGTTCGCAGACGAATTCCGATGGGTGTATGTATTATACCGTGCACTAATAATCATTTCTTTCTTTCGACCGTCTGCGTTTGCAACGAATTGAACTTGATAGCAAATACATTGACACTAATAGTTATTTACATTACGAACAAACACAACAAAACGTATACTATTTACTTAATAATGATGATAACATTGACACTAATTTATTCGAAAATTAAAATTATTTTTTTTTAGCTGGTACCTATATTGACAGAAAATTGTATTAAAAGTCTCTCGTTTCAATGATAAGCACGGAGTCAACCTAATGATATGCCAAAGATTAATTGCATCACGTTGGTGCTCCTGGTTCCGTATCATTTTCAAACGTTCGAAAACACGATTTTCATCTTTTCTTGTGATAACGAATAATAACATTTTGTGTATACTGTAATACAACTTCCCCGTTAGAGAAAAATTTGTAATTTGTTTTCAAATTCAAACCATTCTGCGGTGTTCCGTCGTCACGTTTCACAATGGAAGAATTACCGAAATTGGAGCACTTGTCGTTAGTTTCGAAAATATGTACAGAGTTAGAAAACCACTTGGGACTCAACGACAAAGATTTAGGTAAACAAATATTTTAATTAATGTATCGATTATCCTCATACAGCTGCTGCCAGTAGTAGACATTATGTGATTGATTTAAAAAATTATCTTGAATTTCTTAACTTTTGACATAATTATTTTCTTTTTTTTTTATCTGTCACCAGCTGAATTTATTATCGATTTAGCTTTCAAAAATGATACATTAGAAGCATTTAAAAAAGCACTTTTGAAAAATGGAGCTGAATTCTCGGTTAGTTATCTAATTTTATTATTATTATTTTACAAATTTAATTATTTTTATTTGTTGTAACTTATAAGGATTCATTTATCGCCAATCTACTGCGTATTATTCAACACATGCAACCTAAGACATCCAAATTTGGAAAAAAATTAAATGAAACTACTAAAAAGAGTGATTCACTAGCATCTAAATTTCCTGGTTTAGCCATACCAAATGAAATGGTTAGTGAAGTAAATGACCCTATTAGTGATGTCATGGCTGAGTTAGAAGCATTTGCACCTGTTCTCAAATCCAAGTATGAATACATTTTTTTTTTCAATTGTTTTCCATTAAGTGTATACCTACTAATATAATTATTTATAGTGGCATCGAGAACAATACTCATGAACCAAAAACTTCAAATGATAAACGTTTATCCAGAAGTCGATCTAAAAGCCGAGACCGACATCACAAACGGCACAATTCTAGAAATAGGAGTAAAAGCCGAGAGAGACACCGTAGAGACAAAAGCCGTGATAGACATAGGGATAGAAGTCGTGATAGGCATCATAAAGATAAACCATATAGAGATAGAAGTCGAGACCGCCATAGAGAAAGAAGTCAAGAACGGCGTAGGGCTCGAAGTAATGACCGTCACAGAAATCGAGATAAGCCTGACAACCGTAATTCTAGAAGAAGTAGAAGCAGAGATAGACCAAGGAAAGAAAGACATGAAAAAGAGTATGTTATAACTGTTGTTCCAGCATATTTGAAATGTGTTTAGTTCAATTATAATTTTTAATGTATTACTGTACAAAACTATATTTTTGATTGTTTCAAATACTAGTATATATAGATTCGTACAATAAAATAACTCAATATTCCGTTTTTTTTTTTTTTATTTATTTATAAATGTATTTTGTTTAATTTTAGAATCGAATCCAAAAGCAAATTTCCTGAATTGGGAAAAGTATATGCTGGTAAAGTCTTAAATATTGTAGACTTTGGGTGTTTTGTTCAACTAGATGCATTTCGACAATCACAAGGTCTTGTACATATATCACAATTACGTCAAAAAGGAAGAGTGACTTCTGTGAGTGATGTTGTTTCAAGAGGTGATAAAGTTATGGTAAGTGATAATTATTTAACACCTCTACAAGTTTTATGAAGCTGTTGAATTACCATAATAATAGATTTTTAATATTAATAGGTAAAAGTTTTATCGATAAGTGGTAACCAAAAAATTTCATTATCCATGAAAGACGTTGATCAAGATACAGGAGAAGACTTAAACCCAATGATACAACCTGGTGATTTAGAGTAAGATAGAAATTTATTGACAAAAATACATTTTTCAACACCGTTTTTAACATTTTAGTGAAGATGATGATATGATGGGTGGCCGTAACCCTGACAGACCTACTTCCCTGTTGGAATTACAAACAATAGCTGATGCTGATGAAATGACAAATTTAAAACGTATGAATAAAATATCATCTCCTGAGCGTTGGGAAATCAAACAAGTGAGAAAATTTTAAAAAATTAATATTTTCCTATTTGATTGTATTCTTTTCTCTTTAAGATGTTGTCAGCTAATTGTATTGACAAAAGTGAACTACCTGATTTTGATGAAGAAACTGGTATTTTACCAAAAGAAAATACTGAAGAAGAACAAGATATTGAAATTGAAATTGTTGAAGATGAACCACCATTTTTACATGGCCATGGTAGAAATCTCCACGATCTTAGTCCCGTATGTAATTACAATAATAATGCTGATTAACCTTTATTAATTTCTACTATTGAATTTAAAACTAGTTATATTTAACGGCAAAGATTGAATGTTAGTTAAGGACTTGCATAATTTATTTGAAGTTTATTTATAATCATGAAGCTTGTTTAAAATTATTTTCAATACTATTTAAAACTTGTAATCCTCAAAAATATTTCAAAATTTGTTTAGGTTCGTATAGTTAAAAATCCAGACGGTTCTCTTGCACAAGCAGCTATGATGCAAAGCGCGTTATCTAAAGAACGCCGTGAACATAAAATGTTACAGCGTGAACAAGAAATGGACTCTGTGCCAAAAAATGTTACCAAAAATTGGATAGATCCTTTACCTGATAGTAATTCATCTTGACTATATTTATGTAATTTAAATATTTAATCCCAATTATAATTTATACAAATATTTAGATGATAGTAGACAATTGGCTTCAAATATGAGAGGAATTGGTTTAACTGCTCAGGATGTACCAGAATGGAAAAAACATGTTATTGGTGGTAAAAAAAGTTCATTTGGAATGAAAACCAATTTAACTCTTTTGGAACAAAGACAAAGTTTACCAATTTACAAACTCAAAGATGAACTAATCAAAGTAATACATAAAATTAATTTTGTTAAATGGATTTCAATAGAGATATTCATTTTTTTTTACAATAGGCTGTGACTGATAATCAAATCTTAATTGTAATTGGAGAAACTGGTTCAGGAAAAACTACTCAGATCACTCAATATTTAGCAGAAGCTGGGTTCATATCAAGAGGTAAAATTGGTTGTACTCAACCTAGGAGAGTGGCAGCCATGTCAGTAGCAAAGAGAGTGGCTGAAGAATTTGGGTGTAGATTAGGTCAAGAAGTTGGTTACACTATTCGTTTTGAAGATTGTACTAGTCCAGAAACCGTAATCAAGTATGATTAATAATAATAACATAATACCTCAAAAGAGTTCAAACAAATATTTTATGTTGATTTTAGATACATGACAGACGGTATGTTGTTGCGAGAATGTTTAGTGGATTTCGATCTAAAGAATTATTCTGTAATTATGTTGGACGAAGCTCACGAGAGAACAATAAACACTGATGTTTTATTTGGATTATTAAAACAAGCAGTTACCAAAAGAAAAGAACTGAAACTAATTGTAACATCGGCTACTCTTGATGCTGTGAAGTTCTCTCAATATTTCTTCGAAGCACCCATATTTACCATTCCGGGACGTACGTTCCCTGTAGAAGTACTGTACACAAAAGAACCAGAGACTGATTATCTAGATGCGTCACTTATTACAATTATGCAAATACATTTACGAGAACCACCCGGTGACATATTGCTTTTCTTGACTGGTCAAGAAGAAATTGATACTGCTTGTGAGATTTTGTATGAGAGAATGAAGTCTTTAGGACCAGATATACCAGAGCTTATTATTTTACCTGTTTATTCGGCTCTACCCAGTGAAATGCAAACACGTATTTTTGAAGCTGCTCCTCCTGGATCAAGAAAAGTATGTGTCCAATAATATTTTATTTAATTCAATAAAATTTTGTTTAAGAATAATCAGGTCCATGTAAAAAATAAAATAATCTGTTTACTTAGGTTGTTATTGCTACTAATATTGCTGAAACTTCATTAACAATTGATGGTATTTACTATGTTGTTGATCCTGGGTTTGTAAAACAAAAAGTTTACAATTCTAAAACTGGAATGGATTCTTTAGTTGTCACTCCGATCTCACAAGTTAGCCAATTTTATTTTATGTACATTCTTTACTCTATCTATATTGCTGTACTTTCAGGCTCAAGCTAAGCAAAGAGCTGGACGTGCTGGTCGTACTGGACCAGGAAAATGTTACAGACTTTATACAGAAAGAGCATATAGAGATGAAATGTTACCCACTCCCGTGCCTGAGATACAACGTACAAACTTGGCGACTACAGTATGTTGTTTTTCATAATATTTTAGTAGTTTATTGTTAGTCATAAAATTCTAATGTGAAAATAATTCTACCTTTAGGTACTGCAACTGAAAACTATGGGTATTAATGATTTACTTCACTTTGACTTCATGGATGCCCCGCCTGTTGAAAGTTTAATCATGGCCTTGGAATCGTTGCATTCTTTGAGCGCATTAGATGATGAAGGTTTACTTACTAGATTAGGACGACGAGTATGTGCTTACTATTTAATAATATCAATATTTAACATAAGGAAAAACAAATATATATATATATATATATATATATATATATATATATATATATATATATATATATATATATATATATATATATATATATATATAAATAATTATATTATTATAGATGGCAGAATTTCCATTAGAACCCAACCTTTCAAAAATGTTAATTATGTCAGTTCATCTGCAATGTTCAGAAGAAATATTGACTATTGTTTCCATGCTCTCTGTCCAAAATGTCTTCTACAGACCAAAAGATAAACAGGCATTAGCTGATCAAAAAAAAGCAAAGTTCAATCAAGTCGAAGGTGATCATTTAACACTTTTGGCAGTGTTTAATTCGTGGAAAAACAATAAGTTTAGTAATGCTTGGTGTTATGAAAATTTTGTTCAAATACGTACACTAAAACGGGCTCAAGATGTCCGCAAGCAGTTGCTTGGCATTATGGACAGGTAATTGTTAAATAACGATTATTAAATTTGTAATGTTATACTTCAACTTATAAGTAAAATGTACTTAAAAATGATTTTAGACATAAATTAGATGTTGTGTCAGCTGGTAAAAACACAGCCCGTATTCAAAAAGCTATTTGTTCTGGATTTTTCCGTAATGCGTCTAAAAAAGATCCTCAAGAAGGCTACCGTACTCTTGTTGATGGACAGACAGTTTATATTCATCCTAGCAGTGCTTTGTTCAACAGACAACCAGAATGGTATGTATTGATAAAAAATGCTCACTATTTTTTCCCAGAATAATTTATATGTATTAAAATATTTATTATTCAATTATAATACATTTTTAGGGTAATGTATCACGAATTGGTTCAAACCACCAAGGAGTATATGAGGGAGGTAACGACAATTGATCCAAGATGGCTTGTTGAATTTGCACCAGCTTTCTTCAAATTCTCAGATCCAACAAAATTGAGCAAATTTAAAAAGAATCAACGTTTAGAACCACTTTATAACAAATATGAAGAGCCAAATTCATGGAGAATTTCCCGGGTGCGGAGAAGAAGGAACTAGAGTTTTAGTGTTTCTTGATAATACCTACTAAATGTATAATGTACAAATATTTTTTAATAAAATGTATAAGTTAAATAAACTATTACTGTATATAAAAAAAACTATTACATCTATACTCATTTAGCCGTAGCCGATCTGGCAAATTGTACAATCATTGGTTTATCTTTTAAAATAAAACCATTGGTTTCTTTCAATGCCTGTTGGGCATTTTCCACACTTGGTAAGGTAACAAATGCTTGACCTTTCATGCGTCCTTCTTGCATCAACCGTACATCAAACCTACAACAAAATAAATTGAATAGTTATATTTTCATATTAAAGCAAATATTAATATATTTTACGAACATAGTTCCTGGTTCAAGATCTCCACATTTAATAAATCTTCTATATATGAATTTTAAATCATTATCTGATACTGATTTTGCAATGTTTTTAATGTATAATCTACATGATGGAGCTCCTGGGTGATAATTTTTAAATATAGGCATATTTTTCATATCTTTTTCTGACAACCTGTTTGAAGTCAATTCTTCTCTACTAATACAGTCCCCAATAACATCATCAGGCTCAATTTCTTCTTTATCTTCATCTTTGGTCACATTTTTTGTCGAATAAATTATTCCAAATCCTCCTTCAGTATCAGCAACTGGTCCCTCGGCAGGATTTAGTTCTGCAGATACTTTAACTTCAATTTTTTTAGGTACCTCACATTCAACGGTATCAAAAACTTTGGCCAATTCAACTTTAGGCTTTTTTGAAACTGAGCCTTTAACAATTTTTAAACGTTTAGGTTTAATACCTTTATTCATTTTTCTTTTCACAGACGTGAGTTTAGGTTCAACATGGTCTGTATGATCACTTTCATCCTCACTTTCCATCTCGGATTCAGAAAGTTCTGGATCTGTTTCATACATAGATGTGAATTTGTCAGCAGTTTCTGTTTTCATTAATTTATGCAGTAAACAACCATCAACAGGTTTAAAAGGTGCTGGTAAATTCATACGATTCATCAAGTGTAAAACTTGATAGTAGAATTTCTGGTTACAGGCCAACGCATTTGCAATATTTGATAAAATGTGAGGATTTGGATCAGGGTAACTATAACGCAAATGATGAGGTGGTGGTAGATTCAAATCAAGCGGCGTGGACCAACTATTTAACTTTTTCAAATAAGCCTCTTGTAATTTTTTTACCTCATTTGCATCGCATTCAGTTACTGGTAATGGTTTTGGGCATTTCATTAAATTTACATCTAGATCATTTGAAGACAATTCGACAGTTAACCTCTGACCCAAAAGTTCTCTTTGATGCAACCGTTGAATAACAGCCTCGGCAAATTCATGCGATTCAAACCTGAGAAAAATACCGTCGCCACAGTAAGTGATCAAAGAATCATAGGAAGAATAAAATAACTACCTGGCATACGCAATACATCTACGGTTCGCTTTTGATGTTAATATTTTAACATACTTGGCACCAAAGTACTTAAGAAATTCTTCCTTTTCTTCAATTGATAATTGTGGTGGAAGGTGGCGCACTATGACTGTAGCAGAAGTCGTCATTTTTATGAAATACACCTAAAGGTTTATGAACGAAAATTGTTGATCAACAAATGTAGTGTATTAATAATTCACAGATTATATAGATAAAACCACTAATAAAAGTAATAACAACAGCATTTTGCCTTTAATTTCTGAATAATAATAATAATAATAACTTACTTTAAAAAAAATCAATAATGTAACTTGAAGTATTCGTACTGGTAAGCATCAAAATAATTACATCATCTAAAGAAGAGAGCAAAATTTCATCGAAAATCAACAGCAAACATTGCGAAATTCAACGTCGACTTGAAAGTTTTACTAAACATGTAAGCAAAATTAAGTATACACTTAAGGTGGACACAAAATTTGAAATTAATTTTACTTTTAGGAAATCGTTGAAATGTGTGAGTTACCGGGAGATAACAGTTATCTTCAAGTTTTTACTGATTGGTGATAAGGTTTAAGGATATCGAAATCACGTCACATGATTGATCTTTGGTCTGTCTAGTGTCTGTTGTATACATACTTCCATCAGTTCCATCGATCATAATATAAAATAATATAGGTAGATATTCCAATCACTTATCTTTTTACTTTATGGTCAAAAAATATAATTAATATTATTTATACAGTCGAAGACGACGAAAAGTACTTCGGTACTTGCATTTTATGAAATAAAAATAAAAATGAATCTGACATAACAACTCATAGAATTTAAAAAAGAGTTATTTCGGCTGTAATTTCAAATTTAAACGAGGGTTAAAATTAATTTATTAAGTTAATCTTTATGAAACATAATCCTTAGACAGAAATATATGTAGCGAATCAATAGGCGAAATATGTAGATATGAATGTGGATGTAAACTTATAAGTACTGAGTTATTGTATCCTTGGACTTTCAGAGGTTTAAACTATTTTTAATTTTTTGTCGATTCAATACTATTGAGAAAAATTAAAGAATGGTCCCCAAAATACAAAAGAGGGTACAAATTTTGGATGTGCGACCCGCCCTTTCAAAATATAATTTTTCTGTGTACCAACGAGCAAAGACAATGAACCTACTTATCAATTAATAATACTTATTAATTTTATATATTAATCAATTAATTATCAATTTCCATTTGTATTGGAACGATTTTTAGCGATTAATAATCTGAGGTCATTTTACAATTGCTTACCCTACGCAACGCTATTAATAGATTTTGAATTAAAAATGTCTAACATTGAAAAAAAAATGTTTTGTGGCCCATTTATATTTTCATATGCCGTCTATCAACGGATGAACTCACGTAAATGCAGTTAGTCATCTACATATTTTGTTACGGTAATAATAATAAATTATAATCTATCATGTGGTGAGTTTATGATTAAATTTGATAATATTGCCGTTGTTTATTAAAAATTTGATTACATTTATTTAAGTACTACAAATTAAATGATATAGATAATTATTTCAACCAACGTATATATACAGACTTAAGGTAAGTTAAAAATATATACGCATACGGTTTTATGAAATCTAAATATTTTCTTTCTTAGTAACAAAAACTTAGGTACATCGATAACTTCTGTTAAGCGTAGAACACTTACCTAAACTCTTACGGCTGTACGTACATTCAACCACAATTCTGATGTCTAAATTACATTTATCAAGTAGATTTGATGTTGTAGACAATTTATTACATTTGTTAAATCATCATCTGACACTTTTTATAAACCCTATTCAAAATTAGTATACTCGTAGTACAAAAAGACAAGATGCTTGTTTCATGATTAGTAGATACCTACAAAGCAGACCGTATACAACTACGCTACTATTCCCAATGGTATCCATGAACAGTAAACAACGTACAACAAGAATATCGAAAATGTTGATATTACTTATATACTTATGTTGCCATTTACTTATATATATATTTGAAATGTTTACTAAAAAAAAATTAAGTCAACATAAAAAATTAGGTACCTATCGTCCTTCGTCGCTTCGCTCCTCGGACAAGATAATGGTGAGGAGTGTATAGCACTTTCTATCATGGGATCACCTGGTTTACGATAGTTTAGTTGTATGGTACTTTACATTTGAATGCAATGATAAATCATTGTAAGTTAAGTACAGGATACAGTAGTTGGGTGGGATACACGAGATGCATTGCTAGATTAGGCATTATTGGATAGATTTTGGAATTATTTTATATTATAAAAAAAAAAAACGATTCTGAACGAAGATGAAGATGTCAGCCTTAAATTGTAATATATATTTTATTTTAATATCCTAGATTGGGTTAAATTTACATTTGTCTATTCATGTGACTTCTGCTCGTGAGCATTGGACAAACCAGGATGTGCATAGATAGGGCGTAGGTAAATACCATATTATTTGCCTAAATGCACTATCGTGACGGCACCACCCGACCCCGCCGTCCATATATGCTGAATGCTCCGTGGCTACGTCTATTTAAATATTAATAATTAATAATAATATATAAAATCCGCATGTTTATGGAACTGATACACACATTAAAATAACTGGAAATTGGAAGTTAGTAACGTTCTATTCAACCATGTAAAGGTACGTTATACACCTTGTGTTTACAATCTACCAATATTTTGTATAGAACAGCTGTCAGCTACTGATTATATTATAATAAACTTAATCTATTTAATTATCTTTATCAGCTGTGATATTACATAATATTTTCATTTCTTATCTTTGAATACAAAAATTTTTATACATTTTCAACTACAAAATAATTTGCAAATATTCGTGATTTTGACAAATTTTGTCGATTTTTGAACTTCAACTGCTTATAAAAAAAAATTGTGCCTATGTATTTGAATAATTTTTGAATCACTCTTAGATCAACTTATTCAAAACCTTCTATTAAATTTTCAAGCGATTTGGTAGGGCCAAAAAATTGTTATCGACTTTTATAAAAAAAAATCTAAGAAAAATCGAATTATTCAAATGCCTATAAATAGCTAAAAAATAAACGAAATATTTTGAAAATACAACTATGTAAAGAAAATGCCTATTTAAACATTTTGTAAAAGTTTTAAGTTTCTACGACCTATACTTTTTGAATAAGAACAAATATCAAAAATCAATGATGCCTAAATTGTTATTTTACGCGATTATGTGAAAAAATTGTAATTTCAAACACTCATAAAAATTTTTGATTTTATTCCAGTGCAAATTTTTTTACAGATAATTGAAGGAAAACGTATGTCAAACTTTGTACCGAATTTACAATTCTTAGTTTTGAATACTTAAAATTTTATGAATTTTCAACTGCAAAATACATAGCAAATATACATGATTTTGACGAATTTTGTCAATATTAGCACTTATAAACGCTTATAAAAAAATTTTGTGCCTATGTATTTTTATAATTTTTGAATGGGAGTTAGAACAACTTATGTGGACCCTTCTATTAAATTTTCAAGTATTTCGTCCGAGCTACATTTTTTTTATCAACATTTATAAAAAAAAAAATAAAAAAAATCGAATATTTCAAATGCCTATAAATTGATTAAAAATGAGTGAAATCTTTTGAAAATAAAATTATATAAAGAAAATGCCAATATAAACAACTGATAAAATTTTCAAGTTTCTACAACTTATACTTTTTGAAAAAAAAAACAATTAGCAAAAATCGTTTGAGGCTAAACCGTTGTTTAACGTGTTTTTGTAAAAATTTAAATTTCAAACACTCATAAAATTTTTTTGTCTGAATCCGGTAGAGTTTTTTTTGCAGATAATTGAAGAAAAACTAATGAAAAACCTTGTACCAAATTTTCAAAACTTAGTTATAAAAGAAAAAAATTTTACGATTTTTCAACAACAAAATTATTTGCAAATTTTCGCAATTTTTACATATTTCGTATAAATTGGAACTTTGAGCACTTATAAAAAAAAATTGTGACTTACGATTTTGGATTTTTTTTTATCAGTTATGGAACAACTTATAAGAAACCTTGTATTAAATTTTCAAGATTTTCTGGCAAAAAAAAAAAATTTTATCGTTATTTTAAAAAAAAATACTTAAAAAAATTGAAAATTTCAATTGTCTATAATTAGCTCAATAAAAGTCAAAAGTGTTCCAAAATTTTACCACGTATAGATGATTTCAATATAAACATTTGGTGAAAATTTCAAGTATCTACAATTTTTGGTTTTTGAGTAACGGCTAAATAAAAAAATCGATTTCGTCGAAAACGGGTTTTGCACAAAAAGTACCGGTTTTTCCTCATTTTTTGTTTGTTTTTCCCGTGGCATTTGAAAACTTTTGGGAATTTTCACTTGTGACCTCTCTAAGGTACCTCCGATATTCGTTTTGCTACCGAAAACATACCCTGAAGTTCAAAATTGAAGCATTATTTCGAGTAGTTATGGTGTACACAGACACAAAAACAAAAAAAAAAACAAAAAAAAAAAAAAAAAAAAAAAAAAAAAAACCAAAAAAAAAAAAAAAAACACACATCATAGTAAAATTAAGTCAACATAAAAAATTAGGTACCTAAGTAGATCACACATCATAAATTCAAAATATTCATAGATACGAAACTAAAAAAAAATATATCAATAATAGTAGATTTTTTAATGAATATTATATTTGATGGAAAAAAGATTTATTACAATGTAAGTATCTAATAATACATTTATTGATAACAATAATTAATTTCGATGTACTCAAATAGTCAATTTTACACAACTCAAATATAAAACAATTTTGCTATAATGTACCTAATAAAAGCAAAAAAAAAACACGTACTTCACACCACGGGGTATACTTTGCTCCTCAAACAAGATAATGGGGCGTGGATTTATTTAATTTTAAAGAAATTATAGATCATTTCTTTCACTATACGGTTCTGAGCAAAGCTTCAATATAAAAAAAATATACCATTTATATAATTAACAGTTTTTAGTTTAATTGTCGGTATATTTTTTTATCAAACCTGTTTAAAGTTTTCTTATATCACAAATGAAAAATTAATTTTTATCAAAAGATTCAAAACATGTTGTTCTATCTGCATCTAAAGTATAATTCTGAGTCGAGATTTTTGAAACTTTTTCATTATCATTATTTAAGTATATGCGTATGGTCATATAACATTTTCAGAACTTTTTATTCAATATCAAAAATTGTATTAGAAATAAACTTATAAAAAAGTCAGTCAATTCCGTTAAAATCTAATAGTAAATTAGTTAAACGCGTATAAGAAATAAATTCCTAACCACGATTTTTAAATTTTCTCAGTATTGTTTGAGTATGATCTTAATCATTTTTTCAGAACTTTAAGTTGTATTTTAACTTTAAGTTCTTATTTTAGCCCAAAATTTGACTCATTTTTTTTTAAACTTTCATAAAGTATGTTAAAATTTGTCATTAAAATATGATGAAAATTTCAAGTTTTTAACAACACGACTTTCCGAGTTATTATTATATTGTTAAAATCGATTTAGTGAAAATATAGCTTACGGAAAATTTTACCATTTAGACTAGGTTTTTCGACAGTTTTTCCTCGCGCCAGGTAAAATTATGGCGAAGAGGAGAGAAAAATGAAACCTCAAAGTACCTATGATTTCTAATTTATAGAGTTGCTGGGTGAACTTTTGGACAAAATGAAGAGTACCCATAAGTGTAAAAAAAAAAATAATGATAATAATGAAAATTATTGTAAAACTAATATATCCTTCGCTTCACTCATAATTGAAATGTATAAAGTGTATAAAAAGTGCAATTATAATATATTTTTATATAAAACAAATTAGTAGTTATTGGAAAAATTTAACAAGGCTATGAAAAAACATTAAAAAAGGTACCTGACGAAACAAATGAGCAATGATGTTAGGTAAGTTGATTTTAGTATATATTTTTGTATAATTAATACCGAAAACCCCTTCACCGTGAGACGACTCATATGGGCAGGATACGCATAGCGTAAAGAAAGATTGCAGCTGAGAACAGTACAAGAAAACGTTCCACGAGGAAAAAGACCACTCGGACGCCCAAGATTACGATGGGGGGACAGGGTAATGGGATGTGGAAAGAGTGAGACCAGGAGAGCACTGGAAAATAATATCATTAGATAGAGAAAACTGAAGGCAATTATGCTGGACGATAAGGTATTGAAGACCGAATATCACGAAGAAAAATTACATCAAAAAAATTATTTATGCAAAATATTATAATTAAGATTATATATGAATTAATATGAAAAATATAAATGTCCGTATTCTAACTGTACCTAAACTTATTATAAAATTAAATTTTCATATGCATATTATTATAAATAAGAATATGTTATACCTACCGTATATTATCTACCTTTTGTATCGAAAATGGAATTCATATCAATTATAATACGTTAATGAAAATATATGATGATTTTCAAATAATCCCGTTAATTAAATTTAATCATTATTTTAAAATGTATTATTGAATCGTGACAATATGTGCGTACATTACTGCCGTATACGTGTATGTAACTGTAAAAATTATTGAAATGTGTGTTTATGCTGTTCGTATAAATTATGTGTATTTAAATTAGATAATACAGAATTATATGGTTATAGTTATGACTGACACTGATGTACCATTGCTCGGATAACTTTACCATATACGGTTTTTCAGTTTCTACCAACGTCAAAACACTACAAATTATCCATATTTCGTACAGAAGTGCTGACTGTTAAAATAAATGTGGTGAGAAATAAAATATTGAAAATTATTAATTTTAAGTACAATATTAATATTATTTTTATCGATTTTGAATCTTTTATCATATTTTTAACAAAAAAAATTCAATTTTGAAATTATTTTCTCCCTTGACTAATAAGTCATGAAAAAAATTGTTTAATAGTAGTCGATTATTTTTTTAACAATAACGTCTCTATAATAATTTTCTCTAAAAATCAATGTAATTGTAAAATAAAATTTCATTTTATCCCCTATAATTTAAAAAACTCCAAGTCATGCTGTCAAAATAATATTTCTTCAATAAACGTCACATTGCAGAATAAATTATTAACTGAATTATCTGCTAATCAAGTGAGATACCGACTTATAAAAAGTTTTTTTTTTTTTAATAAAATAATAACAATATTAAATTATTATTACATAATTATAATTTGTAAATGAACACTTTTAGGTGATAGATATGTCAAACGTTCAAACTTAAATTGCCAAATTACTTTCAATATACCGAATATCTCTGACAAGTTTACTGAACTGTGAAGGATCCAACGAGCAAATATGATCTGATCCCTTCATATTTCTGTCTAAAGTGATATGTCTCTCAACAATCTAAAATAAAACAAAAATAACAATACAATTTAAATACATATTCATCGTAAAACACGAATTAAAACAAGTAAAAACCCTATTTTTCTATCGTACCTAAATCGGTGATACAAAAATACAAAATACGAAGCAACAAATAACCTAGAAAACATACAGATGTTTTCTAATGTGGATACAGCCACATGATGTATACGTGAAAAACATACCCCTACATTACAACTTAACGGTTTCAATTAATACGTATCGGTTTTATTAATATTTTAATTCTATATCTTTTTGTGATTATCTAATTACTATTGCCACAAAATACAATTTAAAAGTCGTATACCTAAGCCTGTCACCATACTGAAATCGTTGAAAAGTATAAAAATCTATGTTAACAGATGAAAATAAAAAATAGTTACCATGCGTGTACGAAAGACATTTTTAAGAAAAAATAACTATGTCAATAACAAAATTTAAACATGGACAGATCTTAAGAACAAATGTATTGTTAATACTGCAGTGTATAGCTATTTGTTATATTATTCCCTTTCTACCACTAAGGCATAAACTTACACAGGGGGAGGGGTACAGAGTATATCATTGCATATCCCAAATGTAAAAAAATGTCCTAACAAAAAGTTTTGAAAACCAAATATTTTGGTTAAACATATCAGTTATTTTCAATAATATTTTAATAGTATCGCTATAAATTATATAAAATAATTTTTTATAAATTAAGAAGAAAAGTTATTTAAAACATCAAAACTCTTTCAGAATTAAGATCATAAGAGTATTTTCACAAAAGTACCCGCACAGCGCACTTAGAACAAAAAGTATGATAATATGGTACGCCTAAACATGATATAGCCTCAGGCCCGGATTATACATATTTGGGGCCCTGGGGCGAGATATTTTAGAGGGCCCCAAGAATAATTTTTTTCATAATAACAGTTTTTTTTTCATAATAACAGTATTTTTTTTTCTAAAACAATGTTTTTTTTAATACAACACAAATAAAATTTTATAAACATAAAACTAGAACATTATATTTATTTAAAAACATTTTTTTCTCGCTTTTAAGCATGCAAAGTTTTTGATGCTTTGACCAAAGTCAAGTGACTGAAGAATGTAATTTTCTGATGATAGTAGCATAAGTGCATTTAAGTTATCTTGAGTAGAGGTAGTTCTGTGATTATTTTTTATGCGTGCCAGTTTTGAAAATGCCCTTTCTGCTGAACACTAAGTGCTACTTGGTAGAGTTAAATAGATTTTTAATGCTATATTTAAATTAGGAAACACACCACCCAATGATTTATTACTAAACCACTTCCACAAATTAAGTATTCCATTATTTATATCAATGTTGTGCTCTTCCATTGGCGATCTACTTAAGATCAAATACTCATGAAATGAATTAATACATTTTCAAAGGAACTATCGACATTATTTTTGTAAAAATCCATGAAGTTTTTAATACTTTGCTGAATATTTTCGTCTCTGTCTGTACTGAGTGTATCTAATATTATAAAACGAGCAAGGAATTGTATGTACCTATTTCCAGTCATGCCATCTCGAAAACGGCTCTAACGATTTTTCTTATATTTCATACATAAAGAGTCTTCGACCTCAGGAATCCAATGGACTTAGTCAAAATTTCAAGAAAATTTCATTTCTATGAGTTTTCATAAAAAATCTTTATACAGTAAAAGTATCTGTGGGTGAGGTTCGCGGTACGGCAACGGACGGCGCGGCGGCTAGACGTGGCCGCCCAAACGTTCCCTACCATATCACCGTCACGCGACGTGACAGTTCATATCTTTATTCGTTGCTAATGGAAAACCTTTCTTTGGACCGCGATGATGACAACGCGACGTTCTGGGTTCTGGTAACCTACAATTCGATTCTCCCTGCATGTAGCGTTCTCCCTGCATCGGACCCCCAGATTCTCCCTGCATCGGACCCCCAGCGTGTCCGACGGCCAGTCGTAGAGTGATAAAAAAAAATAATGCACATTTAACTATTTAAATGATACAAATAATACTTTTAAAAATTCAAAAAATTAATTTTTTAAATAATATTCACAAATTTAATGGTAAATATCTTTTAATTTTACATTTTATGAAACATTTTATTAAACAGTACTTCTGCAAAAAGAACAAATTCAAACTTCCGTGTATATACTTATCAAGTAAATATTAATATTTTTTATTAAATGCAGTTTTCAAATTATTTTATGGAAAAAAATGTATTTTAAAATCATAAATTATAAAATTTTCTTCGTTTAATTATACGAAATTTCCCACGTATACCTCATATTCGGAAAGTACCGATAAATTCTTTAAGCTTTGAACTTTCAGTTTATCACTATCTGCATTGAGGAATTCGCGATTTCATGGTAAAAATAATTAACTTCATGAATTCTCCCCATAAGACTAATGCAATTTTTATTTATCTTTGCACCCTTATATCTAAAAATTTTGCACGACAATCGACTATAAGACCCATACCATTTGATTCCTGAGGCTTTTCTCTAACAACCTGTATATGTCTTAGTTGGGGAATTCATTGGCCAGAGCGTCCTTAAAATCTTTAAGATATTTTTTTTCATAATACCCTAAAAAAATATAAATTTATAAATATACAAAGATAAAAAATTCGCTTGACATTTTAAGATTTTATTTTTCAAATATTATTTCCGAAAACAAATTAGTAAAAAATAGTAAGATTTCAAAACACAACATATCAAGTTTATACATTAAGGGTGACTTTTGCAAGCTATAATTTTCTGAACATTTTTTATTTATTAACGAAAATCTACTTCCAAAAAAATAAGCATACTTTTTTTGCATAAAAACAATACAGTGTAAAATAACCGCACCTTATTTACTAATAAATAGATCGGAGATCTACGATATCTTACGATCGGAGATCGGCCTTCCTGGTACTTATCAATTATTGGATCAATTAGTTTTGAAATAAAGTAAAAATTATCGGAAACAAATTTATTTTTTCATAGTAAAATAACAAAATTTATTTATAGAATAAAGTAACTTTTTCTATTCTATAAAATATAAAATATTATCATAACATGAAATACGAGACATCAAAATCATGAATGACAAAAGTCAAAGTTTGGTACTTTGGTAGTTAGATTATACAGGTGACAAAAAAAAATTTTTAAAAAAAATATGTAAAACTAAATTTTTTAAAGTTATTTTACGAATTAAGTGTAATACAAGACTACTTTTTTTTATGTGGGCCCCAAATTCTCGTGGGCCCGGGAGCCATGGCCCTCTTTGCCCCCCCCTTCATCCGGGCCTGCATAGCTTACACACTGCACTTATGTCTATATGGTCAAAACCTAAGGTCTTCAACATTTTTAGTCTAATGGCTGCATTAAACACTTATTGCTGTCTCAAGAATCATACACCCTAATTTAAAAAAAAAAAAATTTAATTTAAACTTATATTATAAAATCGTCCATTTTCTTGAAATTTTTAAAATATACGTCATCGTTAATTACGTACTTTAAAAACTAGAAAATGTATTATAAAAGAAAAAAAAAATTTTCTCATGATTTAAGCCTTTACAAATATCTTTGGGCTTGAAATCCAAGATATTACGCAGCAACGGTGCTTCGATGTATAGGTGAGTTTAATGTTATTTGTATGTGTGTGTGTGTGTGTGTGTTTGGAAGGATATTTTTTTTGAATATTTTGAAATTTTCTTACTTTGGCGCCGAGTGCTACAGACGCGGCGGTTATGCACGAACCGACCTCGTGGCCGGAATAACCGATGATCGTGTTCGGGAACGTCTTGCGCAGCGTCTTGATCATGTTTAGGTTGGCTTCGTCCGGCGGCGTGGGGTACGCGGACACGCAGTGCAACAGCGCGAAGTTATTGTGATACCGGCTGACCGTCTCGTACGTGATCCGTATGTCGGCCAACGTCTGCATTCCGGTGGATATGACCAGCGGCACGTGGGCCTTGGCCGCCTTCTCCAGCAGCATGACGTTGCCGGACTCGCCCGAACCGATTTTCACGAACGGGACTTTGAGGCCGAGTAGAAAATCAAAAGAGACCTGAAAAATAATCGCGTCCGTTAAACGTCATCCGCTGCTCACGCGGCTGCATGATTATCATCGTCGTGTGCCCGCGAATACCACGACCGTAGCCGCAGCGACGCAACTAATGTGCATATACCATTACGTGCGATACCGTCGTGTAATACTATGAAATCCACAGTATGTACAGACACACGAATATTTGAAAATTATACAATATTAATGACAGATTTTAAAGGGCGATCGCGTTCCCTTTGGACGTTTTTTCTCGGTTACCAGATGTGAAATTTAAGTGGTCGACACTCTGTGAGTTAAACAAATGATATCGATTCGCTTCCCCTCGAATGATTTTTAGATTCGTATCTGACATACGTACAGCCATTGGTTTTATAATATATATTATAAAATCAATGGTACAGCGTACAAGGAGTCCCACCTTAAGTAGTCCCCATAATAATTTTTATTCTTATCCTGTGTGAAGCGAAAGATAAAGATCTATTGGTTTTACAACGATGTCTATTCCTTCTATATTTTGTGTGAGGCAATTTTTTTTCGAATAGTAAGTGTACTTTATCCCAAAGTTATAACTTATAATAATTTCTTCTATAGATGAGAATGTTTTCTCTTGACCTATGTACTTTAATGTGATCATTTTTCTTCATTATTAAAAGTTTATCCAATGTTTAGAAAAAAATGATTAAAAATTAAGTAAAAACAATACAAATTTTAATAGAAAATTAAAAAACTTAAAAATATCAACCGAATTAAAAATGAGTAGGTACATTTTTATTTCATAAAAAATAAAGTTTTGATATTGTTTTAAGTTGTATCTAAAAAGTGTAAATAATTATTGTATTTCACAGAATTGCTATTTACCGGATCCATTGCTGAAGCAGTGAAGTGAATACCGACTTTTTTCACTGCATATTTTCGCAATTCCTTGTATTGATCTTCGGTAAACTCCAAGAATTGTTTATGTTCACCGTAAGTCGAACCAAAAGAATTTTTACTGTCATACGGTCTATTTCTAGCCAACAATGTAAATTTTTCTTCTACGCAACTCTTTTGAAATTTTACGCAGTCTGCGCCGCATTTCTAAGACAATAAAAAATGTATAAAACACATCAATGGATTTCTCTATAAATAAAGTTAATAATTAAGCGATCACAAAATATTACATTTGCAAATATTAATATGAACTTATATATTGTATTGTTCTTAATTAAAAAAAAGTTTATATATATATATATTTTTTTTTTTTTTTTGATTCGTGGTAAAGCATCAACAAGACAACAACTATGGTTATAAGCTTACATAAGTAATTACAAAATAGAATTTATATAAATATTAAATGAAACCATATAATATATTTGAGGAACATAATGATTTTTTGGGTGGTCTCTTCATTCGAGCCGAGAGCTTCGAAGAGTTATATCTTTTATTCTCACGTTTATACGGCATACCTATACATAATTAAGTCTAACAGATGCTGTACAGGCAATGGTGTATTGGAGAGTAAACGATTCATACGAAAGTATATGGAAAATAGTGTGTACCCAATAGGCTTTTTTTATTTATAACGTATAACTCATGAAAAATAAAAAATATGTGGGTATTTAAATGTAATGAACAAATGAATAACAAATAATTATGAAAAATGAAATTATATACTGAAAACGAGTAGTTTCTAGTGTTTCTACATTTTACGTAATCTATTGAGTATCCCGTATTTCGAATTTCGATTATACCATTACAATTTAAACGAAAGAGTTTGTAATCAAATACACTAATATGTCTGTTTTGTAACCGTAAAATAAAGCGTTATTTAAATTGTGATAAGATAATTTTAATTTTAATAAAGGAAGCGTTATATATATATATATATATATATATATATATATATATATATATATATATATATATATATATATATATATATATATATGTATATATTAATTAATTAATTTATTTATTTATTTATTTATTTATTTATTTATACATACATATATAAATAACACGCATTATTATTTAATGACAACCTTTTTTTTTGGTTCGATCGCAACAACCTAGTGACTTTTGTGAATCTCAAACGTCGATCACAAGTCGATTAAACTTGGCTACCCCTGTACTATACCGTACGGTCTTTTTAGCAATACATTACTGAATACAGATTACTGTCCAAATATATAGATACACATATTTCACTCACCTTTGCCAACTTGATTAATTTTTTCGCCATCATTATATCACCTTGATGATTTTGTCCTATTTCCGCGATAATATAACACGGACTTTTATAGTTTATGGGTCGGCCCAGATCAATTTCAGGTACATAACCTGTATACTCTGGTACGGGATCATCGTACGGCATATAATGTGTATAGTGTTTCAGTCTACAATCAAAATAATAAGTATTTTAAAATTGTTAAGTAATTCATACATAATAATAATAATAATAATAATAATAACGTGCTTAAGTACAAAAATGTACTTTGACTAATAGTTCTTGGAATTTTAAAACACCACGCTATATTATAGCCTAGATTTATTTCGTTCATTAAGATGATTCAATAGTGGAAAATTGGGCATATTAATATTGTGACGATTGATTTTTTTAAACTGATAAGTGATTTGATATTTGGGAATTTTAAAAAAAATATTAAAACTTGATTAGTAAGAATAGTTTCTAATACGGTGATTGGGATTTATCGGGAGAGTGATAGGTGCGCCTAACCTAAACTCCCTTTCGAGTTGTCTTTACTTTATATTAGTTGTAGTTTATATTACTTTTAGGCTATAATTATAATTATTTTAACAAATATTCTCTATAATGTGCTTATTACCATTATTTATTTTTTTAAATGCTTATGAAATTTACTTAAATACAACGATTTAATACCATAACAATAGTTATTGCACAACAATAGTGACACAACTCAAAAAAGTAGATTTTTCAGTACAGCAGTTTAAAGATTTCCCGTTTCTTGTATAGCACAACACGATTTAGGATCGTTCAAATTAAAATTTTTTTTTTTTTGAATCAATAAAACTGTTTACCTTGCATCCTAAAAAAAAAAGTTTTTTTTGATAACATTAAGAATATTCGTGATTACAAACTAGCGATTATGCGCTTAGTTATAATAATAAATAGTCATTATAAGCTCGAAAATGCCAATTTTTGAGTTGTGTCACTCTTGTTGTGCACCGAATTATAGTTTAAACTAAAATTATAATTATTTTTTTGTGAGTATCCACTTTAATGTACTCGTAATTGCATTTAATAAGTTTTTTTTAATGCCTACTAAACTTTTTTCATGGACAAATTTCGGCTGTTTATTTTTTAATGAATAATCGAAGTGAATTTCTCATGTATGTCGTATTGTTAAGAGTGATTAATTTTACAACAAGAATAAAAGAAGGGGAGTAAAAACCATAAACCCCCATTGATTCAATATTCGCCCCCTCAAGACTTGGATATGACCGCCACTGATCTAATAAGTTATAATATTCTACATTACTCCCAGTGCAAATATAATGATTAAAAACTACTAAAATTAACTTATGAATTCAATACTAATTAATTTTATATATTAAGCTCCTTGAAGTGAATAATGATGTTTTGGAAAAAATAACGTATCAAGCCTACTAAGTGTAAAAAAAAACATTAGAACATTATTTTGATAACTTCACCACAAGCTAAGTGCCGATGCTTACAAATTTGCGTTATAATATTTATTATAATATACAGTATTTACCGATGTCAAGTACTAACAATTGTAATCTATTGCAATAAAAAATGTTTTGAAAGCAATTGTTTTTCAATAAAATACACTACGGTCTACGTTAATATTTTTATGAATAATTAACTACAGTGATGTAAACTGTAAGTCTGTACAGTAAGTCTTCTGTAAGCATATGAGAATACTTTGTTATGAGTATTTGTTTTCTGGCATCTCACCCGTCAAAATCAGATACGAATATTGGATCATCTTCATCAACTTCAGATAATAATTGCCGACCAATTACTACTGAGAAGTAAAACCCGCACATGCTCTGAGTATCACTAACTTTTATTTTCATGTCTTCCGGTTTCAATATAGATCCACGTTCTAGGTTTTTCGCTGCTACAACACTTTTGAATAACTTTTTGAAACATGGCATTTCAGATGGGGAGAGTTTGTCTTTTTTGCCCGTTCCCAACGCGACTTCAACTGTCCTGATATTGGCCACCATTGTGCGGAAGTCTCTGGTCCGAATAGACATTGCGTGGTCATATCCGACACTTTTATCATCCAATGTAAATTTGCATGATATCGCCTGTTAATAATCAATAGCTATATTACTCAACTGACAAATTTATTTTTTGATACATTTCTATATTTGGGTTGAACTATCACAGATAAACAGTATAAAATATCAGCAATATGTTTGCAATATCGGTTTATAAACAAAGAAATATTTTATTTTAAAAACATACTAACAAGTAACAAGAAGACATTCTAAATGATTTCTGGATGCAAAAAAAATCGATTGATTATTAAATTTTAGTATAACATGTAAGCAAATCAGTAACTTTTAATATCGTTTTTTTTTTTTTTTTTATTGTTTAATCGTAATTAAAATATCAAGTTATAAATCGGATTTATTGTAAAATTATATTGGGAAATTCCAAAATATAAATCATCGATTTTTACTCTAGGTTTATTTTATTGATTGAAAAATTATGAATAGATTATCACTTTTATTCCAATCGCAACAACAACTTCAGGAAGACATGTACTTATTTCTTGAAATTCCCAAAACTGGAGTTCATGCTTGGGAAATTTCTGTTGGATTTTCTCCACCAGATCCACAGTTTCATATGACTTATGATCTTCTACGGTACTTTTTTCTGAACACGAAGGGATTGCTATTTGTACATCACTGCTTAATTCCTCTTCGTCATCAGTTATGTCTTTGAACTGTTGAATCGGAGAAATTTGACGAATCGAATTCTAAAAATTAATGATTCAACTGACATACAAAAACACTGAATACCGTAAATACCGTATTTTTTTATTTTACTTACAACGAATGATTTGGTCGTGAAAACTGCTCCATTATCTTGAGCTAACCTATGAAAGTTTTCAATGTCTTCAGATGAAAAAGGACTGGTATTTTCATCAAGTTCCATCAGCACATAATCCGCGCCACATTTCTAACAAAATCGAAAACACAATTACAAATTCAGAAAAAGAAACCGTTTATAAGATTGAGATTTTTAATAAATATTGCATAATTTTAAGTTTTTAAATCGGTATCCAATATTTAATCACAATATTATTGAAATTTAAGATTTCATCATATTTTATACCGCAAATACATCGTTTTCTCGGAAACTATGGATAAGTAAATCATTCGGATAAAATATACAGTAGTAACAATTCACTTTGAAAATTACCTCACTTATAAAACCAAACAATTCGTATTTACTTTAATAGCTTGAAAATTAGACGCAATTTGCATTTTTATTTTGATGACATCATTATTTCAAGACTGGCTTATGCAGATACACAGTATACTATATAAGCGTGAACTGCGGGTATGGTAAAAGATAAATATCCTCATTCATATTCATCGTAGATTAAAAGGATAGTTTTGTTCACTCGTGCCTTTACGTGGTAGCTTTTAAAGAAATTAAATGTCATACTTTCATTTAAATTTTACTTAAACAATCAAAATAATACGGAATTAATTTTTAATGAATTAATTTTCATTCCACATCCACATTAAAATATCATTGACAGTATATTACATAAGTATTATCCGGGCTCAAAAAGTATATTGTACACACTTAGAAGTTTCATTAGTGACAACTAATAGTTAACCAACCTCGAATTTTTTGAATGATATTTTAAGCATTAGAATCTATAGTTCTATGATAAGACAATAAAATGAAAATATTTAAAATAGAAAAATTATTTTTCATTGACATCTTTCTCATATTTATCTGCATTCTACGATGCCTACTATATTAAATAATTATTGTTTCAAGCTAAATATGTAAATTATAAACGTATATGTATCACATATTACGACATCGATTATCGACTGAACCTATTTTTCTCGTGTTTCACTATACAGTCTTTATCATATTACGAAATAGTTATTTATTAATAATAATTAATTAATGTATTTGATAATTAACGGAGAACTACGATGGAATCGTGAATCTCAGATCCCTGTTAGGAACCGAATATGGCAAAAATATATACATCAATACATGATTACATAAATAGAAATCATATCATTCATTCATACGTATTACATTTACATATCGTATGAACATAAATATTAGTGTGTCGCGACCTTCAGAAGTATATGATATTAAAGATAAGTGTAAAAAGGAGATGCAGTATTTTCGCTACCATAGACTAAGATAATAGGATTTTGAATAAATTTACACGAGATATTTCTTTAACTTCAAAAACATAATATACATTTCCATTTATTATTATGTATACTGCAGTACACAGTGGCGTAATTATGGGGGTGCGCGACGGTGCACATGTACCCCTTTGCAAAATATAGCAGGCGCAAAGATGTGATTTTACACCACCAGCTGAAACTGAACTTTAACCTAATAAAAATACACTATATAGCACTGTTTTATTGTTTTGATATTATTACAAAAAAGGTTTCATTTTTTTCTTATAAAAATATCAATTATATTACTTAATAATATTGTTATTTAAATATATATATATATATACATATTCGATACTTAAGTAAAGAGTTTAAAATATACAGATTGTGTTGTGAATAATTTTTATATTTGTATGTGATCAAATTTTTTATTTTTGAACCCATGACAGTCTGCACATTTTGAAATGTTGTGGAATCACACAAATGGCCGTACACTCATATAAACTCATACACTGTAATGAATTAATGACCAAAATACCGTGTGACTATTTTCATCCATACATTAAGTTTCTGTATAATGTATTATTTAGAGTGAAAAAAATGTTTTAATTTATTTAGTCATTAAAAATGGTCTTAAAACTGATAAAAAAAAATTACAATATTTTGATGATTATATCGAATCAAAAGAATAAAATAAAAATCGAATTGAATAACACGGATTTGGAGTGGACAGCGGAAACTTAATAAAAAAATCAAAAGTACTCGTTTTATTTGTTTACCATATACATTACATCGATCGTGAACGGTACATAACCACACGTCCGAATCGATTGATCCGAAGTCAAAAAAAAAATACAAAATACAAAATATAAAACGACTAAATATACACATCATACGTGTTCTCGTTGATTAATCGTTTCTCGGAATCCCGTTTCAAAGCAATTCTTGTTTAATGAACAGTTGTTGAGTAGTCTCTGTCCACTTGATTTTATCCAAAGTGTCCTCTATGGTGGCCAACGCTTCGAAATGAGTCTGGTCCATTCCTGCAACGAGTGTACATCATACAATACCGAAAATCGAATCGTCAATCGAAAATAATCGGTGAAACGCGTAATTTTCCGGATCTCACCTTCTGTCGTTTCGACGAAACCGCGTAGCACGTCCAACGCTTTCGTGGCGTCGAGCACCGTGATCGTTCTCGAAGTCTTGCACTGACCGTCGATCGAACCGTCGTCGCTGGCCGAATCGTCCTCCTCCTCCTCGGACGACGACGACCCGGCCGGACCCCCTTCCGCGGGATCACCCAACACGGGCAGGCCGTCGTCGACACCGACGTAACCGTCGAACGTGCAGCGGTCCGGTTCGAGGCGTAACCGTTCGGCGACGCGGGCCCATTCGACCGGGCCCGGCCGCGACCACCGCCGCCGGTCATCGTCGCGATCTGGGCCCGGCGGGCCCGGCGCGAACCCCGCCGCGCGAAAGCAGTCGGCGACCGCGTGCGGCGTGACCAGTCTCCACGCCTTGGCGATCATCCTGACGGCGCGCAGCAAACCGACCGAAAACGTCGGCGCCGACGACGCCAACAGTTCGCGCACCGCTTGTCCGCGGTACAGCGCCTTGAAGTCACGGATGACGGCCGGCCCGAGCGGCTTGGGCGACGACGACGACGACGACGTGTTATCGACGGCCGCCGGCAAGAACCTGACCGTGACGGCCGTCAGGCGCGGCGGCGGTGGTGGCGCGACGCGATCGTCGACGAACAGCACCACCCGGCGGCCCTGGGCCGCGATCCGCTCGTCGAACGCCGCGAGCCACCGGTCCCACACGGCGGCCGTCAGGCGCGCGCCCCGGCCCGACGACGCGTAGTCCACCGGCGCGGACCGCACGGCCCGCAGGCACCGCGGCCGCCGGCGCTCGCCGACCACCAGGGGCCGCGCCCTCTCCGCGCCGCTCATGTTCGCGCACAGCAGCACCGTGACGCGCCGGCCGCAGCAGCCTTTGGCTCGCGAGCTCCGGTCCCCGGCGCAGCCCGGCAGGCACTCGTACAGCACGGCCGTCGCGTCCGCGGCGAACACGTCGTCCGGCGAGTACTGGCCCGCCGCGGTCGAGACGCAGTGCCGCCGGTACGCCGCGGTCCGGCCCGCGGCCGCGACGTCGTCGTCCGGCGGCGCGTCCTCCCCGCTCGCTGCCCCGGCGGTCCGCCGCCGCGGCCGCCGCAGCACCACGTTGTTGCGCTTCTTCCACTTGTCCAGCCAACCGGTGCTGTTCTTGAAGTTCGAGTGTCCCAGCGACTTGGCCAGCGCGTCCGCCTTGCGTTTGAGCGCGGGCCCGCCGACCGGCCCGCCGCCGCCGCCGTCCCGGCATTGCTGCAGCCGTTGCTGCTGCACGAACCATTCGAACAGGCCGGCGTCCAGGTCCGGGTACTCGGCCCGCTTCATCTTCTTCCGGCCCGGTTGCAGCAGCCCGAAGTTGGCCATGATTTTCGTCTTGTTCTTCATGATCGTCGACAGCGTCGAGCTCGGTATGCCGAACTCGTTGGCCACCTCGTAGTTCTTCTTGCCGCTCCGCTCCACCGCGTTGATCACGTCCACCTTTTCCGCGATCGTCAAGATCTTCAACTTGCGTTTCGACGACGTCATCGCGACGTCGCCCGCCCGGGCGATCCACGTACGACTCTATCGAAAACGTCGGAAGTTCTGTTGCGCGCACGACGTTAAAGTCTCGTGTTGGCGTGGTTAAAAAAAAAATAATAATAATAAAAGCACTCGAACGAAAATCTACGCGACGCGATCACATCGTTGTACGATTTCGTGTTCCGAAATACGCACTCGTACACTCGCCAACACTCCGGAGGGTGGAAAAAAGAAAAAAACACACTGACCGCGCCGAGGCGGATCCCCAGGGACCGGGATTCGGGATTTACCGGAGAGAAATAACCCGATCGTTACGATATACCGTGGGACCCTGCCCGGCGTGTGCGGACGCGGACTCCGGCCCCAGGTGACGGCCCGTGTAAATCGTGTCGCGTCGTTCGGTGCGGTACGCGAACGTGACGATTTGTCGGTACGACGACCTACGTGACCCACGACCCACGGGGGACCGCTTGTCGGGTCGTGGTGTCGAAATACCACGACCGCGGTCACGCGAGTCTCACCGAACACGCGAAGGAAACGCTCGCGCACGGCCGGCCGTTCCGGCACGATAGTATTTTTGGTCGTCGTCGTCACGCCGCGATCGGATTTCACTCGATTTCGCGCGCCGTCACGGGACGCGTGATTTCGCGAGACTCGCGACGACGGGGCTGTCCGCAAACGACTTCCGGGTCGAATGACACCAAGTGTTGGGCGCGCGGGTCACGCGAACTGTCTACGCGATGTGTGTCACGACAAAACGTTTGTGCAGGAATGTTTATACGCGCGTACACACACACACATACACACAGACACACACACACACACACACACACGTGTATGTATATATTTATAAATATATATATTATTTGTAGATATTATTATAAATGGCTCACGCATGCTTGCTCGATCATCTCGTTGGCCAGCGACACGTTCCCCTCGTGGTTCGTCGATAGATTCGCGATCACGTACGCCCGATTGGGTTTGGAAGTGTTCTTCATCGCGTCACGGATGCTGCGACGGCGGTACGTCTCGTGTCTGCGGCGGAGGACGGCGGCGAATACCGCGGCTACGATGCAGTCGTCGTCGTCGTCGTCGTCGGCATTTTCCGCGGTATTGATTTTTTTGCCCGCCACAAGTGGGCAAGAGACGTTCTCGACGGCCGTCCAAAGACGTTCGAAACTCACGAACGTGTACGCTGATAACAATCAGATGTCTCCGAAACGACAGATAACGTCGTAAACAATAATATTTATTATTTGTGTTCGCAGCAAACTTCCGTGGCCCGAGTGGCTGGAACGATATTGATGTATAGTAGTAGGTCGTAAGTACACATTGTATTTCTTTTTTACATAAACACAAACGTTTTCACGACAACTGAGCTAGTGCGCTCCCCGCACCGGTAACCGTTTGCCGTCGAGCGAGAAAGCCATGTCGTTCCAAGATCCGACGTTCGTCGGAGACACCCAAGAATTCCAGACGAAACGGACCAACCTGTTCGCTGTGCTGGACCAGGCGGAAAAAGATCTAGGGTCGAAAATCAAGAAGACGGCTGTGGCCGACGCACATGACATACTCAACGGCCGCGTAGAACGCAGGTCTGGTCGCTCGCTGGCCAAGCAGTTCCGTGGCAAGGACAGCCTGTTTGTCAAGCCCGAGATACCACCGTGGCGCATAATCGAGAAACACAGGGCGCCCGACTTCAAGTTACACCCTCACAAGTGGACCAAGTACTCACTGGCCGATGTCAACGACATGAATGACAAAAGCAACGCGGCCGCCGCGTTCGCATTCATCAGAGAAATGCAGACTCGGAAGACAGGCGCGGACCAGCTTGATAGCGACGAAGCTGAAGAGAAGAAAATAGTTTTCAAAAGTGTATCTGTGCCCGCATCCAACGAGTTCGAAGCGAAGGCCAGTTTTCGTAGTAGTAAACTGGTCATGCCTGAGTACGAGTTTGGTAAGAAAGTATCAAAGAAAAAAAATCGACCAGAACGCCAGAACGATGCCCCGGCCGTCGGCTCCCATAAAGAAATCAAACTTGGTCATTTAATGGAAGACGAGGTCGATGAATGATTCACTTGAACTGGGTGTTCTGCATGAATTTGTTGTACATATTGTAAATACGAATTGTCTATTTAATTTGTATTATTAATATATAATTAATATTTGTTTCTATCAACAATATTTTAATTGAAAAATTCAATGTTGATTAATTTAAAAAATGTTTTTTTTACATGAGTAACATATTAATAAGTACACCTACATATATTATATATATATATTTATATATGTTACATTAAATAATTATTAGTCAGCTATCAAATATCTCCCTAAGACCATGATACAGACTCTTTTAAAGTAATCAACCTTATTCGGAAAACCAATGAAGGTTGGGCTTGAAATATTCTATTGAAAAATCAAAACAAAAACCTTCATGTGGAATTATGAAGGCAGATCTCGTAAGAATAGTTTGACAAAGTGAAAGTTTGTAGAAATGCAAGCTACATTCGATTAAAATGGACAATTTGAATAAATCTAACTTTTTCATTTTAATTATTATATCTTTTAAGCTGTAATTATCTTAGAAAATTCTGCTTATTATTTATCATATCAGGTCAGTCATGAAAGGATATATCTCTCAATTGTGAATAATGATGGAAAAATGTACCTTTAAAAACCAAAAAATAAATACCCTATTACCTTTGAAGAAGTCAGTTTTTAGAAAATTATTGAAAACAGTTATTTAATAGCTTGTTCTTTGGTCAATAATGATTATACAATACCATTAGTCATAGTTTTATTTTTTTTCAAAATCATGGACTTTATCAATAATGCAAAACCTATACTTTTGAAATAGATACTTATATAATTTACTAAAAAAAATTGTTTCATTCAGTTTTTTTTCTTTTTAAATTATATATATATACACAACATAAAGGCCAAAGAAAAATTACGCTATTTGCAAACATTATCAAAACACAGTTTTTGTACTCAATGTTGAAATAAACTAATGGATTAATATTGCAATTTTTGAGGTTTACATAAAAAAAGAGAAATGCCAATGCAAGTGGATACAATGCAAATTAATTCAACAACAATTAAAATATATTTTTTTTTTTTCGTATGGCATGATTATCCGGGAATGTAGACTCTAGGGTCTACAGTTCGGATGCCGGTTGGGCAGAATTTCTATTGGGGCACCCGTAGGTTTCTGCCATGCCCCGGAGTGGGGGATGGCAGTCTCTCTCCGAAGACAGTTGTTTCCTGTCCAAGTAGAAAGACTGCCCGAGGCCGGGTTCGAACCAGCGACGGTACACGTCGTAACCGCCGCCTTAGTCCACTCGGCCACTCCGTCCCCCATAAAAAATATATAAAATTAATATATAAAAATATATTTATAAGCATATATTTGAGAACTTTGGACCACATGACAGTTGAATTACATAAATATGTTAAGTACAAAATTAAATTGTATTTAAAACAAATAACCTGTTAAGAATTTTATAATTCATATTTTAAGAAATCCAAATATTAACAGTTCATTATGAAAATAAAATAGTTAGTATAATTTGATAAAAAACAAAAAAATAATATAATACATAGCAAAAAATATAATAAGTATAATATAGTTCGTCGTAGTTTATACTTCAAACATGTATAAATATGTATAAAAATAACATAATTAATGAACTCATTAAAAAATTACAATATCTTATAACAAACAACTTGAAAAAAAAAGATAGTAATGTAAATAGGATAATTCAAGTATTACAATAGAAATATTGAATAATGCTGACATTATAGGTTTTAAATGCTTAAATTAAATATCATACAAAGTATAAACAATAATTTAAAAAAAATTCTATAACTAAGGGGAATCAATAAATAATAATGACAAATTAATGTGATGAAAATTAAAAATATGAAAAATTATAATTGCACAAAAAAATAATAAAGAAATATTTTTATGAACTAGTTAGAAATCACAGTTTATCAAATATAAGGCACATAATTCCCAATGGCAACATTAGTTTATCAACAAGTTAAAAATAATAATAATTACTTCCAAATCACACTGATAGTCGATTGTTTAAATATGTAGATAGAAAATATCACATAAACATTTCGTTTTATGATATATTTTCATTATTATCAAAAAATTTTTAAAATATCCAAGTATATTCAAAGGTTATTAATACTGAAACAATTAATTTAATCACAAATCACAATCATTTTAGATTACATTTTTTTTTTAATATTGACTTTGTACTCCATTGTTAAAAAAATTACATCAATATATTAAAACCTTTAATAGAATTCACGCCTTGATGAATGGATGAATTGCAACATTTGGTGGTATAATGTATACAATACCATTATTGGTATCTTTTCGAAAGCTTGCAGATGTTGTTTGTGGATTGACTTCAACACGAAGCAATCGAGATTTTCTGCCCAACATGCAATTAAATTTGGTGGACACATTAACTGGTAATTCTGAGTTTCTCAATCTAGAATTATAAGTTCATATACAATATTCAATAATTTTTTTTTAAATATAAGATCAACATTTAAAAATAAAAAGCTCATAAACAATTAAAATTAAACAAAAAGTAAAACATCAAACGAATGAAAAAATTTGATACATTTAGACTTGAGTAATTTAATACACAAAAATTTCTCAATCAGGAAATTCTCTAAATAGGTAATGTGTTGTATTTACAATTTAATACTAAAGATAAAGATATAAATTATATATACCAGATATGTATATCTACATATAAAAATAATAATTAACTAAGAATTTACTCTAAATGGTTTAAACTTTTTATATTTTATTTACAAAAATAATTATCTTACTGGAAATATCTGGTGCTAATAACTCCAATAAGCTCTCCAATTCTGTTTTCATTTTGATCGACTGTTAGTTTTAAGGTAACAACAAGATCATTACCACGATTAGAATGAATTACAACTAACTGATCTTGTCCTGGACTTACACTAATTCCAGTAACCTGACAATAAATAAAATATTTTCAATTTACCTACAGACAATTTAATTTTAATAACACAATTTTTACTTCTTGTATAGGCATCCCTTTTTTCATTGGTTTAAACTTAGGAATTTCCAACTTGTAAATGGCCCAATCAGTAATTAATATTGCGCGATCTGAACATTTATTGAAACGATTTGTTTTATGAATAAAACTTGAAAACAACACCTGTATACATTTTATTCATAAAAAATTCATTGCTTAAATCATCAAATTAATACTTAATGTGTTTCATCATTACCTGGTTAAATCGATCAGAATTCCGAAGATTATTTAATGCATCTGTATAATTGAGATTATCTACATTTTCTGTCGGTGATGAAAGATAATCACCTCTCCACATACGCTCTGCACCCCAGTTGGGCCGTTTTCCTCGTAATAAAGATGCTGCATATACTTTACACTGCAGTTGTGGCCATTCACTTCTAGGGAATGGACTTAAAAGCTTAAATGCTTTCCATCTTTTGTATATAGTCTTTAATAGAGGTTCCAATTGACGAGAAGCAAAATTTGATGGTGGCCAAATGAATGGTTCTTTAAGTCGTGCATTCATTTCACAAGTTCTAAAACACATACATTGGATAAGCTTTGAAAATTTTTTATTATATCTACAAAGGAGTTTTCAAAGTAAATGTATAAATCTAACCTATGAGCTTCTATGACAGATTTGATGTAATTACTAGCTTTGTAACGTCGATAAAACTTTATAATAAAGTAAGCAGCTTTCATTTTTCGGAATTTGGCCCGACAAATAGCACCACGCCACTGTTTTTGTAATAATATAACAATAGCTGGGATCAGCTCTGCTCTCATCTAAAAAAATTAATTACATGAGCCAAGTTAAAATTATTTTTTTTTTTTTTTACTGTTAAATAATGATGTTCGCTTACTTTTTCTAAGGAAAATAATGTTTGGGGAGATCTTATGAATAATTTTGTTTTTCCATATTTGACATCATTAGAAAAATTATTTTCATCAATTAAAGCTCTAGTGGCTTCTTTTTCGCTACAATTATAGTTGGGCCAAGTAAAACCACTAATCATTTTATACCTGAAAATAACATTTTTAAATATAATGTTTTCATGTTAGGTATGAAAAATTTAAGTGAAATCACTCTAACCTTTTAAGGAATCTACTGTAAGGTTGTCTATGAGCAAAACCAGCTCTTCTTACTCTGACATTTTCTAATAATCCTAAATAGGATACTTGATGAGCAACTCTGTCATAGTTTATTCCAACAGGAGCCTTATCTTCATTTGGTTTTATACATCTTACGTAATATGGCATTTTACTATTTAATGTTTTAACCAATGCAATCATTGATGTTTTGAACGCATTTCCAGCTGTCACTGGTCTTTTAGTAGTCTATGTAAAACAAATTTTTATTAAAATCAAGTAACATCATTGATGATTTTGACATGTACGTGTCTTTTTTTTTAACAAGAACAACAATTCAGGTTATTATTTTTTGCAGTACTACTTAGTCACCATAATTGGTAATTCATCTCATTATTATAAATAATCATAAATACATTTGCGAGTCACTTTAAAAAATAATAATGTTATTTATGACAATAGGAGAAGCTATAAAAGACATGTACTGAACAAGTTCTTTCACTTGAAAAGTTACTTACAGATTTAATGTCTAATGATCCTTCAGGCCACATATCTCTAATAATAGAGTTCTTAGATGAGTATAGCAGTCTTTTAAAATCTTGAAACAACGTATCTTTATTTTTTTCCAAAAAACCATTAATGTTATACACTACATCGCCAGCATAATGTCTTTAAATGAAATATTACAAAGAAAATATAAAATAAATATTTTTTGATTTTTTGTACATTAAAAATATAAATATATATTACCGAATTTTAAATTGAGTTTTGTGCTTCAAGTCTTTATCTAATGTATTCACTTGTCTACTAGAATAGTGTTTGTGGTGTGAAAGTTTTGAGTCCATAGCTTCTAATAGCATCTAAATTAATTAATATGAATACATTTAATGAAATATTCAACAAGTAATCATTATACATTTTACATACTTCATCATTTATTTTTCCTACATTCAAACATGCTTCATCTATAATTGCAATGATACCTTGATGGGGTTTTTCAACAAGATCACAGATTACTTGATTATTAAAATATTTTACTTCTTGCCAGGCTATGCCTTCTTTTTGGTACTCTTCTTGTTCTTGACGTAATACCAAATCTATATTATAAACATTAACAAAATTAACCATGAAAAGTACCAATACATTTATCTCTGTATAAATTTAACAAATTTATCATTTTTTTAATAATAAATGCAATAGTGAAAAAGTAAAACAAAAAATTAAAATTTCACCATTTTAAAGTAATTATTACCTATGAACACTTGTTGGAGCTTTTCATTGCAATAATTGATGCAAAATTGTTCAAAACTATTATGTTCAAATACTTCAAATCCATAAATATCTAGAACTCCAATTACAGTCCCTCCTCTGTATTTCTGATTTTCTACATAAGGTATTAAGGCTTCGTTGACTTTACTCACTATCCACGTGAACAATCGGTCATAAATTGCCTAAGCAAAATAGAATAAACAATGCTTTTACAGAATAAAATTAAATTTAAAAATATAGTTATGATAATAATACTTTTGCTAATGCATCTCTTCCAACTTCAGCCTGAGATAGAGTGTGAGCTTTTAGTAATATTTCTCCATTAGCTGCAATTATACGTTTACTAAGAGCTGCAAGGAGATCTTTAGTATCAACTTCTAAAAGTTTAGATACTTGCTCAAGTGGATTGTTATGAGAATTAGCGACAGTTATAGTATCGTCATCATTGGTAGAAAATGTTACGTTTCCCTAAAAATAGTTGAGAAAACTTTACTTTATAATTATTTTTATGAAGTAATTTTTTTTTTTTTTTAATATTTAATATTCACCAATTGTAAGATAGCTGCAACAATTTTCCAAGTTGTTTTGATATCAGTATTTGAAAATCCAAGTGTCTTACAAGCGCTTAATGTAGCTTGAAAATCAGATTTGTCAGATGATGTTATCGTTGATTTCCCTTGTTGTGTATACAAATAATGTTGGGGATCAGGATTCAACCCTAGATTGCTTGTTTCTTTATGTGTTGTATTTGCTAATGCCTAGAGAAAATGAAAATATCCAAATAAATTCATATCCTTGGTAAATAAAATGTAATTTTTAATTACTTGATAAAAACTATGAAAATTTCGTTCTCCAGGATGTTGTTGTATTACACGAGATTTTTCAAGCAAATAATTGATCACCCGTCCACCAATAGGATCTCCTTTAAAATCAAAATTGATATCCATATATTTACCAAATCTAGAAGAATTGTCATTTCTATTTGTTTTGGCGTTTCCAAATGTTTCCAAAATTATGTTTGACTGGATCAAAATATTTTTTACCCTATATAATTTTAATAAATTAAAAATCAATGATTTCTTTAAACAAGTATTTTAATTTACCGTTCTACTTCTTGCTGACCAGATAAGTTAGTGACAGCAGCAATATATTTCATGATAATCTTAGATGCTTCTGTTTTACCACTGCCAGATTCACCACTAATGACAATACAAGAATCTTGTCGGTGCATTTTCATGCTACGGTGTGCAGAATCAGCAATTGCAAATATGTGTGCAGGGTTTTCAAAAATCTCTCGGCCTTCATGCATAACAAAGTGATTAAGATAAATTAGAAATGAGCAAACACAAAGCAAATAATTTATTTCTATGAACAATATTTGAGCTAAAAAGACTACATACCTTTGTACTGATTCACATAATCTTGACCATAGATGTTTAATGTACGATATGGGTTTACAGAAATACATACTTCACCGATGTAAGTATAAATAAAACCAGATTTAAATCTAAAAAAAAATCATAAATAATTAGAGCAAGAACCTTCACTGCTAGGTACATTAGGCAGTAAATACTTAAATATCAACAATTATATCAGAAATAACAAACAACAATAAAACAGAATTCTACAGAAAAATTTCTTGGGTATATCAAAAAATCTGCATTCAACATTTTTTATTTAAAGTATTAGACACAAATAATCGATTGCATTTCTATTACAGTATTATATTTATTATTTAATAAGTAATTAATCAAAAACGTTGTTTATAAATTATGAATTTTAAGGTCTTGATTAGCTAATTTTTTTTATACGTCATTTTAAATAATTAATTTCAATTATATATTATAAACCTTATAATAATATACAATTGTTGATTAATAATTTATTTATTTGAATTCACCCATATTCACAAGGACTAGAGTGAGCTCTATCCATTTTCCTTCATAAAATAAATTAATTTGACCTAAAGCATAATGTATAGGTACTGTTATTTATGACATTCAACCTTTATAATAAATGTACCCATTTCAAAGTTTTTTTAAATGTCCTAACTACCTACTAAGATACCCACAAACACCTAAATATATGGTATGCCATAAGTACTTTTACAACAATATTATATTATGAATATACTAACCTTTAACAAATATCATTTTATATTTTTGGCATTCTTTCAAATAATGAAAAAAATAAATAAAAAAATATTACATAGACTAATCAAATTAATTCTATAGAATATCCATAATATAAAAATACCTTGTTAATTTTATATTTCTATAAAAAGAATTTGGAAAATGCACAATACAGTAGAAATTAGTATTTATGTATTTATGACTAATTTTATAGAAAAACATAATTATGTATTTTAAAAAGGAAGTTTGCAAGTTTTATTTATTAAATAATTAGATCCAATTTAAAAATGTTTCATTAAAAAAAATTTCATGTGTGTACTTAATACAAGGAAATGATAAAATAAATACAATTTTGAATTTGTAATAAATTGATTTAAATTTGCATCGAAAACAACCTAAATGATTTACTTTTGGACTATTTTTTATATAATTTCAAAATTTATAAATTCTAATGATAACACAATTAATAGTTAAGTTAAATCCTTACAATTCAAGTTGAATGGAAAGTATATAAATATTATAAATACTTAACTCAGATATAAAGGAAAAATACTATGATCCTAGTAGGCAGTATTACCACAAAAATATAAATTTAATTACTTTTAAATATTAAAACTGAATAGAAATTCAATTGAAAGTAGCAATTAACAACATTAGTAGACAAATGCACATCACTATCGTTGTTTCAGACAGTATGAATGACACAAATTAAGTATAAAATATATTAATTAGCTTTCATTGTAGATAATTGTTCTAATATGGGCATAGCCAGAAAGAAAAGTTAAATAAAACCAGTTGTTGACATTGGCCTCCAAGGGAAACTAATCAATTTCAACATAAAGATGGAAATATTTCAATTGGATAGTACTCATAACATGTTATTTGAAAATTAATTGTTTCATTAAAATGATTAAAAATTTTTTCAGAATTAAATGAGGAAAACATTGCTATCCATTGAGTTATCATTTTTTTTTTAATTTGTAAAGTAGTAATATTTTGACAACAAAAGGTACTTATAAAAACTTCATTTTGTACAAAAACACTATCAGATCCTTTTTATTTTAACAAAATAATTTATAGGTATTTATGATAACTATAACTCTTAATTTTGAATAGCTATTGAAATATTGACTTATGTACTTAGCTCTTTTCTAGATATTTCTAAATAGCAAAACAAATAATTCTTTAACATTAATGACTTCAATAAAATAAAATCCATGATAAATCTGATAAAAGGTTAATGACAACAACAATACAGACAAATTTAATAGTTCCACAAGGTTATCTCACTAGACACTTTCATAAGACACAGAGCAGTTAAATTATTATTAAATGTAGTTTGTATTTTAAATAATTGGACCGTTGTTAATACAATTGCTACTAACCCATTTTGTTTATTGATTAGTGGCCATAAGTAGGCTAACACACATCGTGGATTAACGTTAATTATTAAATTTAATATCAAATAAAAAATTATTAATATTAAATTTAATAAAATATTTTTTATTTAACACAAATGATTTACCAGGAAATACAGTATATTTTAAATAATACAGTTTTAATAACGCAGGATTATTTTTACATGGGAGAAAAGAAGATACTAAAGAAATGTGATTACAATATCATTTTAATCCATATACCATAATTATAATATGATTTATAATAGGTGTCAAATTAATTAGATAAATGGGTATTTAGTGTTTTTACTGCTTAGACATACTAATAGTGAGTCTACCTATACATAATTATAATAAAGATGGTGAGTTATCGTTTTATTACGTTTTATAAATCACTAATAAGAATATTATACCTAATACCTATTAAATGTCTGTGATATAGTAGTTGCTATATTATTTCATGACGAAAATATTTTAAATACTTCAAAACTTAAGAAGGTATCCAATAACATATCAACAAAATAAAAAATTGTAATAATTACAATAAATTATTTTTAAGTTACTGATACTTAAATATTGTCCATGCGTAATAAATTTAATTCATTAAATTTTAGGCACGTTAGATCATATAAAAATTTAAGGTAAAACTTTTATCACGGAATCGATGTCATAAAAACGTCTAACACGCATAAATCATAAACAGTATTATGCACAATAAGTGTAACTGCAATAAATAATCGACAAACCATATTATTGCAATCAGACTAAACTGTGTTTTTTTTTTTTTTTATAACATTGTTAATTTTTTACACCATATTTTGTTCGATTACAATCAGCCAACCATAACACTGGTCACCCATCTAAAAATAAGTTCTAACTTGAAAACACCTGTCCTGTTCTGAACACTTACGGATTATGGATACCTATAATTGAATAGGTAGGTATTGAACACAAGTAAGTATACAATGCATAATATTATTATGAATTATGTAAAAATAACAATAAACCCACCCACTCTATCCAGTCCAAATGAGTCTGTCGTTAGGACTATTTTATGATATACGAAGTTGTAAAAAATTTTAAACAAGATTAAAAAGTACCCGCGTAACGAGATTAAGGGCGAACATTTAAAATAAAAACTTTTAATGGTTACGCGAGCGTAATAATTGGATTAATTTTATTACATCGGTTGTTTATGTTATTAGTGTTGTCCATAAGCCATACGATAAATAAATAACATAAATAATTAGATAGGTAGGTAGGTAGGGAAAGTATGGGCAGTTTTAGTTTAAAAAAAAACGAGTGGACAGTTTTCGTTTTGTCAGCGACGAATAATGCCAATCGTGTTTCTAAAACCACCGATGACCGATGTTCCTCCTGAGACGACGACGTCGTGTACGAGTGGGCGGTCGGGTATATCGGAATACTTTTTCACTTACCCCCGTTAGAATATTATCGTTTTTTCTCGAAACTATTAATTGGACGAAACCGACGATTTAACAAGTCTAGACAGTAAGTGGTTAGGGGTCTTGGACGGGAAAAATCTAACACGACGTACGTCGCGTCGTATACGGACCATATATAGACGTAAATTACATTATTATACAACACGTGACCCCTCTCCCTCCACGACGAATGGCGCATACGATACGATGACGTGATAATATTATTTATAATATCGCTTATTATTCGACGACGGTCGGAATACGAATGGCAACGACAATGTCGCTAAACGAAATAATATATATTATTAACTACCTATAAACATTACACGCGCGAATCGCTACGTCACGGTAGGGGCGGCCGAGTTCGCCGATGATTCATTGTTTATAAATGGAATGAAAACTATCATTATCGACGGTATCGTCAAATGTGTACGTCGTATTATTATTTGAATGTCGGGCATTCGATTCGCAGCGAGGTGTCCACGAGCCGATGATGACTCGTCGTGCCGCCGCAACGACTGGTTTCAAGGATTTTGCCGCGATAACGTAGGATAACGTAGGCAGATTTTAACACGGACAGCTGCTGGTATCGTCATCGCCGTGGGAATTCGCGAAAACAATTTCGTGTCATGACATTTTAAACCATTATCGTCGTCTTCCGCCCGGGCACGCGGCTAGGCTACGTGCGCGCGCCCGAGGACGTCTTAATAGTACGTGATTCAGGTCGCGCGGCGGCCGCACCGGTGACATCATCGCGGTAATATTATAATGTGAATATTATTCATACGAGCGCACAGGTAGCTGTGCACGCCGGGGGGATTAGTCACGATCACGAATTCGCCGAATAGCTGCAACAACACATACACACACGTACAATCATCTCTTATCTACCTGCCCGGATTCCGAGAGCTCGTTTATCACACGAACGCGCGCTCGCTGGCTGGCGGCGGCGGCGGCGAAACGAATAACGACCAAACTAGAGCGATTCGAAAAAACCAGTCCCTACGCGATCGCATTCGAACGGTCCATCATTTCGTATCGCGAGTAGTCGTGTGCCCTCGATCGCAGCTGGGATCTGGGCGCGACGAACGACGATCAAGTCGAAGCGACCGCGGACGAGTTATCAATCGCACACGGTCAAGGGTACGTCGGCGCCGACGATTGGCCCGCCCATAAGGGTGGTTTTCGAAAGGGTGGCGGTCGGTAGCACCGTTCAAATCTCCGCGAACGGTCCGTTTTCGACGATCGCGACCGCCGTCGTTGGCGAGCAGACGCGGACAAAAGAACACAAACTATAAACCGATCGTAACCAATCGAGGGAACAGGTGCTTTATTCATTGGCATTTATTCACGGTCGATTGAATTAAGACGCGTGCCCGGACGGACACCCGCGGCGGCTCGTACGCCGTCACGTAGCTCGTGCTCACCTGACGGTCAGATTTTCCATGAACTTCTCGTCGGTGATCTCGTCCAACAGGACGAAATCTCCGATTCCCGGTTCCTCCCGGTTGGACATCATCGTCGCGGCCGGACGCTGTCTCGCGAACGCGCGGCTCTTCTCTCGTCGGTCGGACCGCCCGATTACGTTTCACCGGCGTCCGCGGGTCGTGGCATCGACTATCGCGGCTCTAGTCGTCGACGACGGTGTTGTTGTTGTTATGACGACGACGACGACGACGCGAACGTGACGGCGACTGACATTTTCTGCGGCGAAGCGGACGCGCGAAAACTGTCGGCGATTGTCGACTGTCGGCTGGCGAGAGAAACACACTGGTGCGCGGGACGCAAGTCGGAACTCGCCGGGAGACTTCAGCAGCGGAACAGCGCGCGCGCACGACCAGAGTACACTGTCTGACTGTCACTGTCGCCCGTCGTCGGTGCCTCGGTGGGCACACGTCGTGAAACGCGGCAACGGGAAAGAGCGGCGGCGGCGGCAGCTGCAGTCGCTGGCGGCGGCAATCGTATGTGGGTGGCCGGTGGTGGTGGTAACGGCGGCGGTGAGGTGACAGTGCGGCCGACACGAGCGGCGCGAAATTATCACGGCCTCGACGTCTGGTCGGCGGGAGATAGCCGATAACTTTATAATATCATATTATTTTTATTTTAATTCTAACGTTTGGGACACAAAAATAGCTCGTCACGTATTTATAATTTAGTCTTGTTGTTGACATAATATTTACCCATTATACTCGTAGATCCACAAATATAATGCGAGGACCCGAAATAATGAAATTACCCACATTGTGTTCAGTATTATGTTATTTCAAAATATATACATTATGGGTAGTGATTAAAATATTATTTTATATAATACTTTAATGGTTAAAGACAGTATATTTAATTTCGTACTTTATTGAAAATATCACGGGACGCGCCGCACATTCCGCTGACGCGAGACTTACTTCTACCTCGTTTATCTACTTATATATATATATATATGATAGGTACGTCGTAAGTGTTATAAAATTAGTAATGAATAATAATCAGTGGCGCAACCGGAAGGGAGACCCCGAGTTTCAATTTTATTTTATTGGTTCGGTCCGGTCCGGTCCTGGTCTTGGTTAAAATTTATCGGTATGGCCCAGACGCACGCCGCGGCGGAACAAGACGGACCGGCGACGACCGTGTGGCCAAACGATGGTCATTAGTCATTACAGATAAAAGCAACACGCGCACCATTAATTATAAGAGGGAATACCAGCTACGGAGCTACGAGACACCGCTTTAGCAGAAAACAAAAAAAAGGCAACTCCGACGTCTCTTCGCACCGTAGCACGGGGACAGGGCCGCAGAGAGAAAAGTTCAGGCCAGGGAGGAAAATGCTTTAGGGCCCCTATTAGTGGTGGTTCCAGGAGCTACAATCACCCTACCAAGACCAAATAAATTTCAAATATTTATACATAATATTTATTTATTTATATTAAGCACAAATTTGTAACCAATATGACCTATATTATTATTTATTTATACCTTTTTTATTTTAAATAACAAAGTAAAAGCACAAATTTGTAAACAATATTACCAGGGTTTTTAATTACATTGCTTTTTAAATAATTTTACATCTTTTACATGTATTTATACATTACACATTAGTTATAAAATACATAAATTATAATTAATTACTACAAATTAGCTTTTCTTGCTTTAGCCGAAGCAAAGCAGTCGATGATTTCTTTAAAATCCAGTTGCCTTGTTTGCTGGGTAAAACCGTAAATACAGCATATATAGAGTATTGACGCGAATGTCACGATAACAAATAATTTTACACCAATTACTTTTTAGTGAAAACTAAATATATATACACATATTTTATATTATTTTATCATTTGGTTAAAATGCCATCAGCTAAAGTTTGTAGATAAGCAAAAATATGTTTTTTGAATTAAATAATTATTTACGGTCCCTCTTTTTCGGGCCCCCTTAAAACGTTCGGGCCCGGGAGGAATCCTACCTTTCCTCCCCCCATATCGACATGCCTGCACGGGGGAGTGGGAGACTTTAGGACTGTTATTAATTCGATGTTAAAGTATTCAATTGTTGTCTTGATGTTTCTAATCGAATTAAACGAAGAGTAGATTCATCCGTATGGCTTATTTAGTTATGTAGGGCGTAGGCACACTATTCGCAGTGGCGAATTTTGGGCTTTATTTCGGGGATTGCCTTAATAATACGTTTTCCTCTTATAATATTATCATAGTCTAATCATAAACACATAAGCTTCGATCCCCACAATAATTACATGAAATATTTGTAAGGTAATACATTTATTGAAAATTGTTATACTTTATTATCAACTGTTACACAGGAGCAGTGAAAATATCAAAATAATGTTTCACTAGTGATCGGTAACGGGTATTTATCTATAGTTTTATCATATTCTATTTAAGTTTTAACAATTTTGTTTGCATTTTCCAACATTGTATCGTGTTACTTCAGTCAAGGAAAGTACCTAAAACAAAAATATATATTTGGGGAGTTAAACCCCAGGACACCCCCCGTAAAAACGCCACTGATTATTCGGATTAAAATACTACGGAATTTATATTGACTTATTGATTGTTACTGCTGTTAACTTCGTACACTCATTGCGGAATAATGTATAAACAAACATATTGTGATCACTCAGGGGCTGGGAGCCTGGGAATCATGATTTATTATGGTGTGACTCAATATTTATGTTCACTGTAGTACCCGTGTGACCGTGTTGTTGTGTAAGGAAATGTATGACTTACAGAGTAGCTCGTTAATAGCATAACTTAATATTGTTTAAAGAATAACTTAAATTAAATGTAAACTTGGTTTAATGGACATTTTCAGACATATAAGATCTCTTTGGTTAACTAGGTCATGCTAAGCTTATAGGTGCAGATTCTTTCTCAAATTTGGAAATATGTAATTGTATAATCTGAAAGAATCCGCACCATTTCATATCTAACTTCAAAAGTAATGTCACTAGAAACTTAAAATGTTCACCATACATTAATGACATATTGTTACATACTGATACTGTACGAAAGTGTAAAAAAAAATTAACAAATATTGAACTCAAAATCAAACTTAAAAGATACCATGTTATATTAAAGATTATCTTTACACTTTTAATATTAGACAAAAAAGTTTTAAAAATTTAATACGACGATATTTCTTATAAGTTATAAATAACTGAACTAACAATATTTCAAACATTTCAAAAGTCATTAGTTAAGATTTTTTTCATAAACGTGTAAGAAAACTACTATACGATTTTTACGGAATTGATTGTTATTATGTCCATTTTCAATTTTAAAAGTTTATTAAAAAAATTGGTCAATCCAATCATTATGAAACGTCGGATACAGATACAAAAACATGTTTAGAATCTTTTGGTTAAAAAAATGTCTCCTTTGTCAAACAAAAAACCTTTAAAAAGATTTGAAAAAAACCTGCCAACCATTAGACAAAAATGGTAAAATATATAATTGGTATATTTTTTTACTGAAGCTTTGCTCAGAATAGTTTAAGTAAAGAAACTATAGTTTCTTTAAAATTCAATACTCCCATTCTCATCATCGTCTTGCCTGAGTAGCGAAGAATACCCATGGTATGAAATATGTCCGACTCTGATTATTTCTTAATAAAATTAATATTAAAAAGGAAATATTCGCACCATGAGGAATTATTCTCTCCTTGAACAAGATAATGGTGATAGCTAATATATTGAATTTAAAGAAACGAAGAATCATTTCTTTAGTTAAACGGTTCTTAGCAAAACTTAAGTTTTTTTCAAAAGATTTAAAATAATATGTTGTTCTATACTTCTATACTTCCATCTGTATTCAAAAGTTCATTATAATTGGTTCAATCATTTTTCATACACATTTAAAATTGAAAATTGATATAAAAACAGTCGATTCCATAATAATTGTAGAATAATGTAATTAAACGCTTATAACAAAAAATCTTGAGTCACGGCTTTTGAATTTTTTTCAGTGTCGTTAGTTAAGTATATGAGTATGGTCAAATTATATTTCAGAACTTTTTGTCAAATAGGTATTTAAAACGTTATGAAAGATAAACTTTAAAAAAAACAATCTATTTTAAAAATTCGTTTTTTAGCCCTAAAAATTGTCAATTAAAAAAAAATGTTGTGTTATAATAACATTACTTTTGCAGGAGTTACGACTAATTAACTAAAATCGATTTAGTGAATGTATCGTTCACGACAAATTTTATCATTTTTACTCGGTTTTTCAACAGTTTTTCCTCATGCCTGGTAAAATATTAAAAAAAGAGAAAATGAACTTCAAAGTACCATCTACTTGCAGTTTTTATCCATAGAGTTGTTGTATGCAATTTTCGGACATAATTAAGTGCACCAAAAAATGTTGACAGAAAAAAAAAAGAAAATAAGAAATGAACATCGTAAAACCAATAGATTCTTCGCCTCCCTTAAAATCTAAGATTTCACAATTGTAAAATATCCTTTTTTCAGAAATCCTGCCCTGTTTTAATTTCTTAAAACATATCAGGACAATGCTTTCTAACAGTCAATAATTTTCCGCATAAAAATTGTCATCAGAGGCAACTGCCCCCTCTTGGTACCGTAGGCTCGTCGACATGATGCGGATCAGATCATTACTCCGAACCCGTGACGGTGACTGTAAACTTAAGAGGCGCGTTCGCGAAAACTGTGCGCAGTCGTTATGACGCGGAATACTCAACTGTAACATTATACTAAGTAATATATTGCCAGCGGCAGTTGGATTGTCCGTGAAAACGATCCAAGACTGCACAGAATATCAGTAAAGTGAACACTTTAACACTAACCTAACCCGCGGCACGATAATTTAATTATTATTTATACATACGAGTGCTATAACTATCTAAAGGTACACCCAATAATAACGGTATTTGTTCAGAGTGTGATTGAAGTTTATAGAGGCTCATCGCGTCTGCATTGTACAGTTATTTCGGCTGTAGGATTATTATTCCGATTGTCGTCGCCGCCGCCGCCGGAGCCTCGATCTATTTTTATTATATGAAAAATGTTTATGTTTAGGCGCGTGTTTCGACCGGTTTTCGTCCGCCGCCCGATGCGTTCTTAGGCTAGACAGAGTATTATATTTTATACGTATGATTAAATATCGATATGCGAATCATATTCTCATAAAATAGATTGGGTATGTATGTATTTATAGCAAAACTATTAACTGCGTATTACTGTACGGTCTTTACGTACACAAAATGTACGTTTCCTATTATTCAGATATTGGACAAAATGTTATTTGAACTTCAACACAATTGTAAAAAACATACCTTTTGAAAAAAATTACTATTAATTGTTTTTATAATGTACCAATTGTTTATATATTTAAGTAAAATAAATACATTATTATAAATTATTATAGATTATTAGTTATTACTTGATATATTATATGTATTTTTACATGTTTTATATATTTCAAATGGTTATTTTAAACTACCGCAAATTTTTTATTTGGGGTGGGGGGGGCTTTGATTAGGTATTATTGATTTTTTTCTCCTTCAGTTACACTCCGATCGTATATTTCTGAATAATATCGAATGCACCAATAAAATAATTTATAATCGATCGTAATACGTATAGTGTTATAAGTTATTATAAATGATTCCTTGTCCACGCGCAACGTCTGCACGTTCATTTGTTTACAATACGTTGGTTTTTAACCGATTCACATTCATATCGTACACCATTGTGTCGTGGCTTCTTATTAGACTGTAGGGATTTGCGTATTCGTTGAATGAAACATAAATGATTCAATTTCCGACCTTGAATCTAAACTGTATACCTCGCTTTACAGTAAAACGAATGCGAGTAATAGGACCGTGTTCCGCTCAGGTTAGAGTACACTTGTCACGTTACATAAATATAATATTTTGATTCCAACTACTGTACAGCTCGCCTTCTCTTACCATTCGCTGCAATGATGAATTCGTGTTTTAACAACAAAATTGAATAATTCCAAACTAGAATTAATAATTAATAAACAAATAAATTCGATGACGTTATAATTTCAAAAGAAAGTTTTAATATTGTACTTACATATACAGTATTTACGCTGCAGCAACGCATAATAATAATAATAATAATAACATTAATAATACGATTAATGATGTTATTAGGAAAATAAATTCTATAATAATTGAGAACTTCAACAATGTACTGGCATAATGTTCACTTTTTTACTTCGAATGACAAACAAACAAATAAAAAATACGTTATATCTACGGAATACAGAAGATTTTGAAAGGTGTGTTTCAATATTGTTCATCATAATTTATTTATTTTAAATTTGTATATTCTTTAACCTTCACACTTTCCCATAGCCACTTCAGGAACAACTGTACAGCAGAATTTCTCTTCTATATGTCAGTCGATACATTCTACCTATTTAGGCATGCAAGATGGACGTTGGTATCCTGAAAGTCGTGTAGATGGCTGATAAGAACGTCTATATATGTCAGTGTTAAATTCGTGGTAAATACCTATGTAAATAGGTTTATATACTGTATTCAGTTTCGTTTGAAATATAGAAACTAAAGCATCTTTGAAAAATGTTTGTAACATATGAAATGAACACTACGTAGTTTTGAGTGGAACCAAAAGTGGTTACATGATGATCTGGACGTGGGCGCGCATTATAATAAATTAATAACCGTTACTTATATAGACAAGTTATGCGTAATTTATTATACTTGTAGGTAACACAATATATTATGTGTATAATATAATATTTATACTATTATATATATACTATGAAAATAAGATTTTAAAAATCCTCCAATAGGCACATTGATCGAAAGGAAATTTTCCAAAAGGTTGTGTATAGTGTATTTATCAGGAACAAATTTAAATTGTTTCGAGACCCGGGCCCCGGGGCCATTTTACTCCTTAAAAAACGTATCTTCCTTGAACATATTATTAGTCTTCACGACTTCTTTTGTAAAAAAAAAATAAATACTAATCAATAATATTATAACTAATGAACTGCAATATATTAGTAAAAATAACTTACAAAGTTATCATTAGATATAATTTAAATTAATGGCATAACTGAAAATATGCAAAATAGACTAACGTTTTAACATATGACATATTAAAATGTATTGTTACGTAAACAATAATATAAAAATGTATATTTTGATTTTTTTCAATACATATTTATAAGTACCGAAAATAAAAATACACCTATGCTATTACATACTTGAGGAATTTATACCTATTCTTCATCGACCTCTATTTCTCGTGCACCCGAGGAGCTTATCCTCTCTGGCTCTTCTTAATCCTTACCTGGTATTTACAACTAGTAGTTTTGGTGTTATCTAAACATTCTAAACCGCGTTATGAATGGTTCTAAATGCATGTTGATATTTTTAACTACTGTCAATGTACTATCACTCGAAGTTTTCAAAATAATACATCTAAGCGCAGGCCCGGCTCAAGGGGTAGGCGATATAGGCCCACGCCTAGGGCGGCATTTTTCAGGGGCGGCATTTAACATTTTTGTATATTAGATAATATTTTTAAAGATTCCTTACTTACATCAAGAATAAGTCGTATCTGATTTCGCTAATGCAAAAGCCAGAAAATTCAAGTTCTAGTACGATGTTAACATTTATATTATGTTTTTATTAATTTTTATATTGTAATACAACTATTTTTAAATTGTTTGTTTTTATAAAATTAGTAGTGATTATGGATATATCAATCTAATAAATTATTTACTTTATACAAATAAATATAATGAACTCAGAATTAACTATATTTTAGTAATGTTTATGTGAAAAAAAAATTTGATCTAGTATTTACATGTATAAGGGGTGACAAAATTTAAATTTGCCTAGGTGTGTAAAATCGCTTGAGCCTGTCTAAGCGTAGCGAACAAACATAAGGTAATCTTAACTTAATCTGCTGTAGCTGCAGCCCATATGTTTGGAGGAAACGACGAGTCATAACTTATATAATTATTATTTAATACATAATTTAAAAATGTCTAACCGCAAACAGTACGGTCGCGTCGTACAGTCACTGGACGTTTAGTTTAAAAATATTTATTTTCCGGGTGGAATTTATAAATCCATTTTTGGTACCTGTATATTTTCTAGGCGGAATATACATCCTACCTCTTTTTACTTGGATATTTTCCCGGGCGGAATTTACTATAATATACCTTATTTTTACCTGTTCATTTCGGGCGGAATTTACAATACCCCAACTGCCGCCGGACCTTGCTACGTGTGTACGGACTACACATAATTACACACAACTTAATATCATGTCACTTCAATAAAGGAAAGTGCTATTGTATTAGTACGTACAAATTAAATGTATCAAAACGCTAAAAAAATTAACTATAGACCGGAAAAACATTTAATACATATAACCAAACATAAAACAAAAATTAACAAAGAAAACAAAATTAACAGCGCACAGTAGGCCGTCAACGCTACGGGCGACGACGATCTCGACGGAGGCGATCGGGCCGGGCCGGTAGGTCGGGCCGGACCGTGATATCAGGCCGGGCCGCGAGTTTTGGCCGATTCACGAAGGCCGGCGCATGGTACATCAACCTATAACTTATAAACTGAACACAAGTTTAGGACATTTTATGGTTTTTGAGTTAAGTATTTTTAATACTCTATTATAATATTTACCGCCTCTTATTGAGTGAAGAATTAGTGAAAAAGTGAAGAAAAAAAAAAGAAACAGAAGCGTTCATCTCGGTAGTTGGTACCGCGATTTTTTATAGTCCTTATGAATGTATTTCACACCTTGGGTGTTTTCTCTTCTAACAGTATAATGGTTTCTTATTGGTGTATTAAATTTTAAAGAAACAGATCATTTGGTCAGTTTTACGACTCTGAGGCAAGCTTAAGTGTAAAAAATACTGTTATACATAGTTTATCGTTTCTAGTAAGGTTGTGGGTTGGGTTTTTTTTTTATCAAAATCGTTTAAACTATTTTTTTGTTAACAAGGTGGACATTTCTTTAACAAAAGATTATACACATTCAATAATGACTTCTTGTTACTCACATGTTTGAAAACTGATCAAATAGATTAAGAAAACAAAAAAGATTGGTCCTCCACAATGTGGCAAGTCAATTGATGGTCATATAAAGAATCCGCAGTGATGGAACAAAGCAAATGTCATAGAACAATATACAACTAGCACCTAGGTGCTTGATAGTTATTGAAAATTAAAATATGTTACATATTCAGCAAAAAACACATAAGGTTATGAACAGAAGCACAATTAAAATAATTTTCTGATAACTTGAAATTATAGACAGAATGCATGATTGAAAAAATTTACTTTTTTTTTTGCCCATTCTGTAATAATAATTAAATGTATTCATTTTTTTTTTTTTGTTTTTTTTGAATCATGAATGAATCATTCTAGAAACATGTCCAATATGTGAAAAACATCTAAATTTTTATAGTTATGTTTAGATGGCCATTTAAAATTTTCCTTTCATTTATGATCTAAGATTGTATAATACATTTCCAACTTTCAATAATATAAATACAGGTATAATTATAAAATAAAATAATATGTCATTTGATAAAAATTTATTGATATTAAGAAATGTATACAAATAAAAAACAATGAACAAAACTTAAATACATTAATACACAACTTTCAATTTTAATAGAAACAAACAACAATGAAGCAACTATATAAAACAGTACACTAATAGGAATAACGGAAATTCAATAAAATTAAATTACCATATAATAAATGTCATTTATCACACGAATAGTTGTACTGTTATTATATCTTAATGTAAATTATAATTGAATTAGTTTACAAGTATTATGTAAAATTGTACAAACCTTAAAAATTGTTATTATTCAGAAAAGTGAAAATAATGAGTATATTGTATTATTAATTCTTTGATGCATATTGAAATGTTAAACATAAAAAAGTAATTATCTTAAAATAATTTTTCAAAAATAAATGTGCGTATACTTATTGAAACTATCATAACTTAAAAAGAATACATACCTATATAACTTTAATATTTGAAATATAAAATTAATTAATTAATTAATTAATTAAAAACACATTTGGTTTTAAATTGTTTTGATCATTTGTATAATATGATATTTCACTCAATTACACAACAAAAATATTTTAAAAATAAAATTTTTATTTTAACCAAGAACGCAAAATAGAAAATGTCAGAAAATCTTAATTATTTATACTTATAAATATATAACAGATTTTTGACTAATACTGCAGTTTTGACTGAAATAAAATAATAAAAGGTTTCTGAATTGTATTAACTAGATACTCGTATGTATTATTTTTTGTAGATTAAACGATACAAGTTAGACATTTTTGTAGGCAAATTATACATACATTTATTATTTAAAAAATTGTAACAAAATATTAATCCTGTTGTCAGTTTAATTGATAGAAATAAGTTTATTCAATACTTTATAGTATCCATAACAAATATATATCTTAATTTTTAAGTAGGTATCTAAATTAATATGTTTGATTCTAAAAACATAGTTGATTGCGTATTATTTCATAACATATTCTTTTTCTTAGTTTAGGCATATCGTTTTGAGTGAAATCTAATTTTGCATCACGAGCCAAATATTCTGCATTGATACAAGTGAACACTCCACAATCATAACCATTTTTTTGTATTGGACAATTAGTAGCCTCTATTAATCTCCAGCCACTGATATCTAATTCTTCATTTTTTTTGTTGAGATGCTCTTTTTTCAGATAATCAAAAATTATATTTAAACACTTAGGATTTTCTCCTCCTAAACTGTCATAGTATGTCACAGATTTTTCAATAAAGTCGACACATACAAGACACCAATGATTACCCAAGTGAATGGGACTAAACATTTTTTTGCATGAAAATATATCTTTCCTGCGCGACCAACGGCGAACAGATTCATAACCTTGAGAGCTGTAAAAACAATCAATAAACCAGTAAAAAAATAAAATAATAGCAAATTATAACATATGAATTCACTTACGATAATTTTGTGTAAAAAAATGTATCAAATGTGTGTAAGGATAATGGATCGCGATCAACTATCATATGTAAATAATGATTAATAACTTCATCATTTAACCAAGACTGTGGTGAATACACAGTTCGTAAATCACTATTTTTAATATTTTTTCCAGCAAGAATATACTCATTTGATGGCCCAGCCATCTTACAATCAATAAAATCAACTATTTCTTGACAGTAATCAGGAAAAACATCTATTTTCTTAGATGGCTCAAGTATTTCCAATTCTCTTTTTATATTTTCAAATTTTTCTTTGAAAATTTCATCAGGGGTTTTTTGTGTTATTGAAGTAGAATCTGAAATAGTAGTTGCTTGTTTCTCTCTGAATTTTCTTAAAATACGTTCATAAAACGTTTCATTGTGTATCACTCTATTCTTGTTAAGACTTAGTCCTGGGATATCTAAGTTTTCTTTATCAGAACTTCGTGATGAGTTTGATTGATTTAAGTTTGAACGATTCAAAACAGATTCATTGAAATTTTTAAGAGATCCAAAACTGGTTGTTCTTTGATGTTTTAAGGCATCTAATCTTTGTTTATCAGACGTTTTTGATAAGTTAGACTGGTTCAACAAACTTTCTTTAGCTCCACTACCATTTATAGATTGATAAGCAGTCACACTATCTTCTCGTCCAATGTTTTCTAATTTTAATGAAACATAATTAAAAAAAAATGAATTGTCCATGTTGTTATTAACAGAACTATTGCTTAGTAATTTATGATGAATAGTACCTGGACGTTTTGAAACAACATCTAATTTTGGTACAACATAATTTTTCAAAATCATGGCAAATGAATGATCCTTGATGTTATTGATTGAACTATCATTACTAACATGTAATGCAAAAATTCTATCTTCCATACTTGTACTTGACTTCATAGCACCTATGGATTGAAATAAAATGAATTATTACAAAAATACTAAACACTGCGTAAACAATCTAGGTTGCCAAACAAACAGTGTTCATACGAATAGTGACAATTTCAATATTTTTATAGTTTGTTCTGATTACAAAAGTAACAAATTTGTTGCCAGGATTTTCAGAATGTTTATATTTTTTTTTTAAATTAAATATGTACCTAATAGTATACATTATAATATATATATATATATTATTAAAATTTAAAATATATTATTTTAGAAGTTTCTTGATTTTTTTTTAATAGAACACTTGGCAACCCTAGATAAAATTAATGAATGTAAAAGACATTTTTTACCTTTAGATGAAAATTTAGGAGAATATTTATCTTTAAGTTTTACGGGGTCAAATAAACATGATTTACTGCTTGCACTTCTGACTATACCAGAAGTTCTATTAGATATAATTTTAGAATCTGATATACTACACGATTTCATAAATTTCATTTCATTTTCATCATCACTGGTAGTAAGATCCACTGTCATGACTGGTGATAAAGTTCTTCTTTGATGACGTTCACCATCAATAAGCATAACAGGTGGACTAGCTGTGAGTGGCATGGTAGATGGCCCAGGTTCAGTGATTTCCACCTCTTCGGCTTCCAATAAGGATTCATCGCTTATTTCAACTACTTCTACAAGGCTATCGTCCATACGTGCTCTTTTATTATTTAGGTATATAGTTTCACATTTGTCAAGTTTACGTTTTATAGATTCTTTCGATTTAGGAAATCCAGTTCTATCAGTGAACCACCTTTGAATATAACTGAAGAAACCCATAACCTGAGAGTAACATACAAAAGGTTATGAAATAAACTTGATGATATTCTCCACCTGGATTGAGAATACTAGAACACAAAAAAAAAAATGTGTTATAAATGTTACAGGTGAAATCAGTTGCCTATTTTCATATAAGTACACTTTGTATATAATAGGAAACTTAAATAAATTTAAATGATCTAGTAAAACAGGATTAAGTTTAAAAATGACAATCATTATTCTTCTACAAAAATAAAATACTTTTAACGGTAAATAACTAGATGTACTTTAAAAGATGGCAGTTTCATATGTTTTGTTACATATTGGTTATAGAAAGGTGCAGAGATGATTCTTCTGTCAATTGGTCTTTTTGTATTTTAGGACATTTACCGACTATTCCCACGTCGTTTCGACATGAATTCCACTCTCTCGTTCAAGTGCATACCGTTTATCAGTGGTACAAAACACAACGCGATTCGGGGTATTTACTGTTTGACCCGACGATTCAAATCGGACGATTCACCACCAGATGACAACAAAAACAACCCGAAAAAAAATCAATTGGCCATTGACAAACTAAACGACTTGCTAAAGTCAATGAAAAAAGGTAATGAAGAACCAATTACTAAAATGTCGAAAAAAATTGGCGCAACCGAGACAACTTGCAAGGAAAGCAGAACAACATCAACAGAAAGTCAGTGAGTCTAAAGAGAATAAACAGTTGGGAGAAAAATTGGCTGATGCAGCTTCTTCTGTTGCTCAATCCATTGGAGGAGATACCAAGAAGACTGAATCGGAGTTATTGAATTTATTAAGGATTTATAATAGTGAAGCTGATGATACGTCTGAAAAAAAGTCAAAATCTTCTGTCAATCTGAATGATCTAATTTCTGGAATGAAAGTTGACCGTAATTTACCTAAGGAAGATTCTGTAAATCACACAGATATTGATAGAGCTCAACGCGTAAAACAATTGATAGGCATAAGTCTTGAAGCCAATCAAAAATTTAAAAGATATAAAAACCCAGTAGATAATTATGTACCGATAAGTTTATTTAGCAGTGAACCTCTGGATATATTTAAAAATGTTGACACACAAGATGTTGTTAAATTACCTACTTGGGACAGATTATATCAAAAAAGTTTGCAAATGGCAGTTACCCATCCACCCAAAAATATCTATGAACAAATGATCATTTGGACGGAACAAGGAAAATTATGGAAATTTCCTATTGACAATGAGCAGGGTATGGACGATGAAAAAAACGTGTTTTTTGCTGAACATGTGTTTTTGGAAGGATTGATCGATGAATGGTGTCCAAGTAAAGGACCCATCAGACATTTTATGGAATTGGTCTGTGTCGGTTTATCAAAAAATCCATTCTTAACCGTTGAAGAAAAGAAGGATCATATTAATTGGTTCAGGCAGTACTTCTATGAGAAAAATCAATTATTGAAAGAAGTTGGTGCTTTTGAAATAACATCATTGCCAGAAAATGTTAAGGAATATTACAAACCAACTATTCCTGAAAATTAAACTAAGAAAAAATAATTGTAGTGGATATCATATAAATAAATTATTTCAAAATGTATTTTTGTTTGTTTTGGAAGGTAGTTTTCCATTTCATGAATTAATATATCCATGTTTCCAAAAAATATTCTGTGGGTTTAATTTACATCCCTATGTTACAGTTTTTAATGTTACTGAATTTGCTTTAATACACTTTAAGTATCTATTATGTACCTATTGTACATGATCGCAGGCCTGACGGCGGACGCGTGGTGCGCGACCGCGGGCGCGTCGTACGTGATCACGGGCCCCGTGATCACCAGCTCGACGGCGGTAGAGGTCTCACCGACGCGCTGCCGGTAATGACAGCGGAGCGCCCCGGGTTCGGCGCACCGGACGCCCTCGACGTTGACCAGCTGATCGTGATTGTCCGGGCGCTGTCTGTCGATCGTGCTGGCCACGGCGGTGCCGTCGGCCAGCCGGACGGTGAGGTGCACGAACGACCCGGTGCCCGGGCCCGGCAACAACGGCACGTCGACCGCGTACAACACCGTGGCGGGCCGCGAGCCCCACGTCAGCGCGGACACCGCGCACGGTCCGGTGGCCTGCGCGCGAACACGCGTCTCGTCCGCACTCGGCGGCTGCGCGGACCCGTCCGGCTCTCGCAGCGCCACCAACATCACCGAGCGACACGGCTGCGGCGACGGTCCGCTCCGGAGCCGCGACGTCCACGCCACCGTGGCGTACCCGCTCTCCTGGTGCTCGGCCTTCACCGCAGGGCCAGAGGCGTGCCCAGCGGGTAGGCCTGGTAGGCCCGGGCCTACCCTGATTTTTAACCTATTAGGCTGATTTTAACCTTAGGCCTATTAAATCAGTTTTGTCCTTTCAATATTATATTTGTTCTAACATTTCTTGATAACATTGTATCAACTGTTAACACACTTTCAATACACTTGCAATCGTCAACCCTCGATATAATTAAATGTTTAAAATTAGTTGAAGCTACAAAAGTAGAGCTTGAACGTTTACGTTCAGATGAACATTTTAGTAACTTTTATACAACATCTGAAATTACAGCTTCGAATTTAAATATTTCTTTATCAAATGATAAAAAACGACGTACGAATATTAATAGTACATTAACTGATTATGTTATAACTTCAACGACTGGTTTTAAAAATACTGATATTACGGTTCAAAATATGCAAGTTATGTATTTTACAGTGGTAGATAATATATTAAGTGAAATGAACAAAAGATTTAACGAAAATTCCGATTTTTTATCTGCAATATCAGTATTTAATCCGACATCAAACAATTTTTTAAATGATAATTTTGTTTTAAAATTTACGAATTATTATGACGATGATAAATATTTTTCGGATAAAGTATTGAGTCAATGCAGATTAGCAAAAAATATGTATTTTGGCTGTAAAAATATTATGAATTTTTACAAAGAAATATGCGATATGGGAAAGTCATTTGAGGAGATTAAATCGGTTATTGAACGCGTGTTGGTTATTCCAGTAAGTTCGGATATTTTTCTTAAATTTAAAAAATGTATTGACTATACAAATTATTTTTATAACCAGGCCTGTCCTAAATTTTGGTCCTAGACACGCCTCTGCGCAGGGCCGTGTCCGAACCGGACGGTCGCGAGCGCGTCGCGGGTGACCCTGCGCCACGGACACAGCACCACCGCCGTAGTCAACCATCGCGACGGGCGCGCAGCAGCGGCAGCGACGGCACGGTCGGACGCGGCGACAGTGGCGCCGACTTGACCGCGTCACCTCCTTCCGGCTGTCGGGAAAATACGTCAAATCAGAACGACGTCGTGTATCGTCCGTGTTGTTCACACACTTATACACATGGTCAGGGGGAGGGGGTCCTACTAACTATAGCTTCGGTTCGCGGCCCAACTTTTTTGAACGTTTCCGCTCGTTGATATCACCCCCTATTCGCTTGCAAGTCACCGAAGTGAGGTTCGTAAGAAAATAATACAAAATATGAATTGAATTCAAACAGATTTGAAATGACTATGGTACTATAAACGATTTTATTTGATACAATCGTTAATAATTGTAATTTTATTTTTTAAGATACGATTTTTTTTTCAAATTACAATTCTCCGCAACGTCTCCTCTGCAGTTGTACCAGTATAGTTACCGGCAAAGCAAAGTAGCTAATATTGTTAAAACTTTAAAAGTCATTTAATATTTGGATAAAAACCGCTTGAACTCATTCAGTTTATTAAAACATACTATAGAAACTTTTGTGAAATGGGTTGGAGAGTAAACCCCTAAAAACCTCCTGCCTGACGTTGTCTCAAAACTTGTCACCATGGACGCGTGTTTAGGAACTTGAAGACATAATGATTTCAGTCACCCTAACTTACCGTCATAGGCCATACTGTTCCTGAAATATTACGTCCGCCCACGCCATCGAAGACAGCGTCAGTAAGTTCAGACTGCAATAAGTATTTTCCGCGTTAATATTACAAATATTAATAATAATAATAATATTATTAATATTAATAATCATCCGGTTTTTTATCACACCCAGTAATACATATTCATACTGCGGTTATTAATTTTTTTTTGTTTTTTAATATTCACTACTTTTTGCTTTACTCGAGAATAAAATCCTATGATTAAATAATTAACGGGAAATACTGGTTTGTTATTTTATTAAAAAATCGGACTTTTGGTCCTCAGCCTCAACCCCCTTTTTTATCCTATTCTGGATCCCCATACTCAGGTGACAGTTAAAACTCATTCAAAGATGAGATATAGAAGAAAAATATTTTGGTGGTGTATAGACTCAAGAGATCTTAATTATAAAACATCAAAAAATACATACGAGGATAATATCAGGTAAATGTTTTTTTTTTTATTATTATTATTTCCAAAGATATCTAAATACGTCGGATATATTTTTCATAATTGATTCGGGATCACAATAATATACGTCCTACCTTTTAATGCTTTAATTTACATGGTTAAACTTAAAATCGTTTTCTAACCCAGAGTTTTACATAAATTAATATTTTAAAACTACTAAAATCACCTGAAACAAAATACTTACTTCACCCTATTTGGTATTCTTCGCTCCTCGGACAAGTTAATGGGGATGGTTATATTGAATTTTAAAGAAATTATAGATCATTTCTTTAGTTAAGCAATTTTGAGCAAAACTTCAAAATTAAAATAACCGTTTAGATGGACCGATTTCTTCAAATAAATATTATTCTTCTTCTTCTTCGTGGTTTTCGGCCTTCAAGACCATACCGTCCAGCAAATTTGCCTCCAGTTTTCTCTTTCCAACGATAATTCCTTCCAATACTCTCCTGGTTTTATTTTTTCCAAGTCTTCTTTTACTCTGTCTTCCCATCTTAATCTTGGGCGTCCCAGTGGTCTTTTTCCTCGTGGAACCCTTTCTATTACTGTTCTCAGCATCGATCCTTCCTTACGCCAGGCGTGTCCTGCCCAGATTAGTCTTCTCTTGGTAATGTCTTCCACTATATTCGGGTTTTGATACATTTCTTTTAGTTCCCTATTTTTTCGGATTCTCCAGTATTGGCATCTTTACATGGACCATATATTTTCCTAAGTACTTTCCTTTCAAAGACAACTAACAAGTTTTCATCTGTCTTTCGTAACGTCCATGTTTCCGACCCATAAGTTACTGGTTTTATTAATGTCCGATATATCTGAATCTTTAAATTTGTTGGAAGTGTTCTGGATCGCAGTAACTTTGTCAGCCCAAAGTAACACTTGTTACCGGCTTGAATGCTTACCTTCACTTCACTATTTATTTCATTATGTTGTGTTAATATGAAGCCTAGATATTTGAACTATTGTGTTCTTTTAAACGTATGATCTTCAACTTCCAACCCACTATTTTGATCATTTAAAGGAACTTTTCTTTGGACCACCATATACTCCGTTTTTTCTGTGTTTATCTCTAGCCCTATACGTTTTGCATTTTCTATCAGTTTTTTCGATTGTCTTTTGAGTTGATCTTTATTTTCCGCCAGCAGGTCTATATCGTCCACGTATGCTCAAAGTCCAATGTTTGCCTCTCCTATTTTGACACCTTCCTGATCCATTCCTATTTCTCTTATTACTTTCTCCAGAGCTATATTGAATAAAATAGGAGACAAGGCATCACCTTGTCTCAACCCTGTTATTTGTATTGCATTTGAAGTGGATCGTCCTACTTTTACCTTAATGTCTGTGTAATCGATGTTCATTTTTATGAGGTTCATTAATTTTTGGGACATTTCAAATTCTTTTAGGACATTAATCGGGGATTCTCTGTGTATTGAGTCATACGCTTTTTTGAAATCAACAAATAACATATGGACACCTCTGTCGTATTCTCAAATTTTCTGTAGTAGTTGTCGTATAATGAATATTTGATCAGTGGTAGAACGATTTTGTCTGAATCCAGCCCGGTAGTCCCCTAAGATCCCCTCCGCCCATGGTTTAATTCTATCCAATAAGACAATAGGACAAAATTTTTTAGGTAACATTAAGCAGGGCTATTCCCCGTTAATTATTACATAACTGCCTGTCTCCTTTCTTGTGGATGGGGCACATCAGCGCCGTCCTCCATTCCTTCGGTATTACTTCCTTTCGCCATATTAGACCATTGACCAATCAACCGGTGTATATATTTAGCCAGATCACCACTCATTATTTTCACTAATTCTCCTGTTATTTTGTCTTCGCCGGGTGCCTTGTTATTTTTTAAGATTTTGATTTGTTTCATAATTTCCTCTATTGTTGGTTCAGGGTAATCTACTAAGTTGGGAGGATCTCTATGTTCGAAGTAGTACGGGTTGTGCGGTTCCCCACAGTTTAACAACTGGTCGAAGTAATCTGCCCATCTTCTAGCTACGTCTTCATTATTCGTTATTAGGGTTCCATCTTCATTTTTCACGAATTTCTCATTTGGTTTAAAATCCTTACTCAGGGCATGTATCTTTCTATGTATATTTTCTTGTATATTTTCTATATAAATCTCTTGATTTATGGTTTATGGTCTTGTTCACCATCTCTTATTATACCCTGTATCTTTATGTGTTTCCTTTTCTCACATCTCAAGATATTACTTGTTTCTTTTTGTCTCATTTTGTATCAAATAAATATTTTAAGCGGAAAAATGAAGTAAAAATAGTTTATTACGAAAAAATCATAAAATAATTTACTTAAATGCTTATAAAAAAAACCCTGTGTCACGATTTTTGAAATTTTTCCAGAATCGTTAGAGAAGTGTACTAGTAAAGTGATATAAAAATTTCAAAAGTTTTTGTCAAATATTTAAAACTTTATTAGGAATAAACTTTTAAAAAACAAGGTATGTATTTTCAAATATATATTTTTAATCCAAAAGTAGTGAAATTTTTTTGAAACTTTTTTTAAAGTATGCGGTAATAGGAATGCGAATTCCTCAGTTTTTTCTCCATTTTAGGCTGTTTTTTCTCTCGCCTAGAAAAACTATTGAGATGAAAGCTTAATAAATCCTCCAAGTTGTCCAAGTACTATCTACATAAAAATAAAATGTCTGATGAATAGTGTTTCTGGATGAAACTTTTGGACACAATAAAGTTGAGAAAAAAATGTCTCCAGATTTTAAAAAAACATCATTATAAAACCATAATATCCTTCGATTCACTTAGAATCTAAAATTTAATTTTACATACCAGTCCACATACAAAATAAGTTATAGGTAGGTAGTTAAAAATTATAAATTTATAATTCTTCACCCCCGTGTTTTATTTAGGTCATCATAGAATATACGACACTTCGTATTATTCGTTAATCATTATATTATACAACATCAACGCGTGTAAAAAATGTATTTTTGTAACTTTTACTATCGTTTTACACCTGTTGATCGCGCACCCCCGCATGACAAAAACGATATATTATAATAATTGCCGGCTCGCAGTGCACTGCATCGTAGTTATATACATTATAACAGGCTCGTAATACGTATTATTATCATTTTGAAAAGAGAATAAGCAAAAACTGCAGCTGTCTGCATCTGCATCTGTCGGCTTGGTCGAAAAAAATACGTCGTGGACGGTTACACACAAAAGAGACAGTCTTCTCATTAAATAGGTTTTTCGTCGACCTTTTTTTTTTTTAATCGATTTATCCGTTACGAACAAACAAACGTAGCGGAATAACGAGCGATTTAGTTTATTTTTTCACTGCCAGCAATTATGTGGATTTCAATCTACCTTCCGCTTACGTAAATATATTATATCGAAACTGTTCTATTTTGTAGGACATAGCTAGGTGAGTACAATAAAGCACTACTTATCTCGACCATTCAGCCATGGTTACTATTATTATAAAAATAATAATTTAATATGTTCAAAACTCGATATTTTCATTAGTCAATTTTGGTATATTCAATATTGGTAAAAATCAATGACAACATTGAGGGAGTAACTAGCAGTACCAACAGTATGCTGGGGCTCGAAGAGTACCAAAGCCGTACACAGTTTTGGCATTTTTTTATTTTTTTGCCATGAGCAGTGTGAGCAAATTTATTTATGAGTAACCTCTGCAAAAAAACAATAAATTATTTTATTACGTTAAAAGAAGTTTTATGATTGATTCCTTGTCATAGATACAAACGTTTACCAATTAGATAACGAATATAATATATTAAAAATAATATAATATAATATAGTAAAATAATATATTTATTTATAATATAATATAGTAAAATTATCACTATATATTATATAGTGACCATTTTACTACCGACAGTCAACGATTCAAATCAAAAAATAAACGAATAGACCTGTACGAAAAAATATATAGATTTTATTGAATACTGCATGTAATGTTAAAGTTTTGTTTACTTCATCTCTCCCATAATTTAAATCTTTAATTAGTGCCTGAGATCCCGGAAGAATATTTACAATCAGGTCAAAATTTTAAAGTTTACATATACGCCATTAGATATACCTTATACAGACGATTCGGTATAAAAAAAATTATAGTAATAAATAATAATATAAAGTCTATGTTTTATATTATATAAATATTATATGATAATAATATAAATTATTATAATTGTTATTATAATAATATCAAGTTTTTTTTTACCTTTAGAAGGTTTTAAACATCAAAATTGAATGAATACAAGCTCATTAATGAGTATACAGATAAAAAATGCCTGAATTGAAAAATTATTTTTGAAAATTATTCGACTGAGTCAATTTAGACAATGATTTATGTTATCGACGAGTAATCGGTCACCAATCAGAAGTGTTGTCATTGTTCCAAATAGTAGTTATTTATTACTAATAATTGATACAGTTCTGAATTTATAGTAGCATTAAAATGCAAAATACATCCATTTAAGTTGTTTAATATTTATTGAACTGAAACGTATTTAATTGCGTATGTACAACTGTACAAGTATATCATACATTTATAATGAAATAAAATGGTAACTACATAATATTATTGTATAGAAATTAATTTGTAATTGAATTCAGGTTGTTTAATTAATCAACTAGTGGTTAAATTTCAATAAAATATTTTAGAAATTCAAGCAATTACATAATATGACAGAGAACGAAGATGTTCTGTGGCAATATTACATTAAATTCTTTAATGAGGACAGTAGGTACTTTTTGGTTTGTATAATCAGTATAATCTAAGCAGATATCAACACAGATGTTTAATAGTATAAGTTCTATGTCTAACAGTAACTGTTGTTTTTTTTTTTCATAAAACAAAACATATAAATATTATACGAATATAAAAATATAGTCGTCGTCTAGTAAATTTGTCTAGTTTTGTAAATATTCTCTTAATTATTGTATAATATTAACACGTATTGATTATATCTCATTAAAAAAAGTGTACTTGAAGTTATTTTATTTTTTGTACGTTTTTTAAATTTAAATGATTAGGTATTGAAAGATATGTGCTAACGTGAACGGCACTGTTAATGAATAAAGAGGTTATAAACCATTAAGTAATAGATGATGAGTAGGTTTTATAGCATAGCATTGTAAAAACTAGAGGAAAAAAATAAGTGCCACCCAAAAACAAAAATAAATCTGGCTACAGTACTAGTTGTATTCATAGGTAATTTTAATGTAATAATATACATTTTCATATTTATATAAGTAAATAACAATTAAATTTACACCTAATCATCAACATTAACGGATGAATATGAACATCCCTCTAAATAGAAAAAAAATATCGATATCAACACCGTCCACAAAGTCCCAGCGACGAATTAAACTCATGTAGGATATGTCCAACCCCTGCCGTACACTGGGACCCCGCCCTAAAAGTCATTGTTTGGCGTAGATGTTGAAGTATCAAGTATAGACATTAGATTCAATAAATACATGTAATACAAATATTGTGTACCTTATAGATATTTCAAAAAATATTTGTTGCAACAATATTATTTATTATCATACTATTTAAATAATTAAACGATATTTGATATTAATAAGTTGTGAGCTAAAAATACCAACCCAGGGGTGGCTGGCCGCGACTGTCAGTAGGTGATCGCACACTGGCTTCTGGCACTTACCAATGAAGTAATTTTTTCCCAGAAAAATGTATTTCGTCTTGTGTAATTTTCTGGCAAGCCACAGCCAAGACCATGCATTTGAAGATGAAATTAGTGGCGGAGGTATAAAAAAAGATCTATGTAGTGACTCGCTAGGAATTCATACGTCCAACTACACAGATGTACTTAAAGTTATACACTACATATAAGCTGATAGTTACTTAAAATTTACCCATGTAACTTGTTAGACATTTTTTTAATTATTAAATTATACTATAGATTATGAATATGTATTTTGACTAAAAAAAAAAAAAAAAAATGTAAAAATATACAACAAAAGCTGTTTAATACGAAAACACTTAAATTAAATGGTTTTAAGATTTTCCGAGGTCTTATGAACTTTTTGTCTCAGTACCTAACTCATTTACCTACGTATTAATTCATACTTATTAAATTGTATTTTTTTAAAAAATTTCGGAGAAGGGAGTGAACCTGAAAACCCCCTAGCAACAGTCTTAGTTGAGGTGGTCAATGAAAAGCATGATTTTCTTACAAATATTCACTCTACATTTTTCAGGCTTATTTTCAAAGTAGTTGGTGACGTTGGTGTACTTTTGAAATTTGATAATCATTGAAATTTTTTAGAAAAATATGCCAATACATTACTAATTGGTAGGTATACCTACCTTGTTTTATTGTTTAAATGTAATTATAAATATTAAATAATAATAATTTAATGTGAAACTAATGAATTCACTATTTTGTGGTAATAATATATTTGATGAATTTGTAAGCTACAATTAAATTGTATTTGATATCAAAAAGACTATAGTAAATATAGAGGATCTTTTAAAATGTATGCAATGGCTGTAAAATTGGCATACATAGCGAACAATACATTTTTTGAACATGTAAAAAATTTTTTTTGGGCCGCTCAAATCTTCTCCACCCGGGCCAGAATACTCCCAGTCCGCCACTGAATACATTCATGCATTAATTATTGATACTTAATACCTGACAGTAATTAAATACAGGAGAGACGCACGATTTGCAAGGTAGCAATTATTACGTATCGCTACGTACCAATAAAATTTTGGGAGTTCAAGAAGTTCCGATACGTCAAAGGCGGTGTAGGTGAGATAAGTATCTACTCCTACCGGGATTAGATCTTTCGGTACGCGCCGTACGTACCGTTACAAAAAACCGATACGTAACGATTGGCTTCACGAAAATCTTCACGGTGTACCAGCTATCACGTACCTACTCCATAGACTAATAAAAATTACTCTATGACCTATCTACTCATTGTATAGTCGTTTTTATTGGCTAGGTACCGTGTTAAATTAGCTGATAAGACCCAGAACACGTTATGTACATTGTACAATTTATTTGGTATTTTGGTTACCATACATCTGTTATTCTCGACAGAAACTTATTCGTTGTTAAAATTTTTAAAACCCAGTGGTAACTGGTAACGATAAGTTTACTCTCGTCCTCCGACTTGCGTGTTGATACACTAGTTGAATTGAAGTTACGTTTTTTAAATTTTTTATTTCATGAATTTTCCCGAAAAAATTTAATCTTTTAAAGTAGGTAGGTACTTTAAATGAAATATAATACTTATGTATACACTTTATAGGTGCATGAAAAACCAAAATACCGTAGTTGTGTCCAAGGTTATTTTTGACGTACCATGGATCACTAAAAAAATATATATATTTTTTTTTGTATTTTTATTAATGCACCATGCACTTGGTAAATCTAGATTCAAACGTGATAAATTGGTTTCAGTTGATTTGACGCTACAATAAAAGCAATATAAGTATTTAATTTATATTATTTTTTTATAAGGATATTTTTACATAATTTTATACATTGTTTCAAGGAAAAATACAATTTGATGTTAAGTAATTTTTCTAATAGCATCCGTGGTACATGACTTTCAAAACCATGATACAATAACTCCTTGTATCGTGGTTCTTGAGCAGAATAACTGATATTTTTTAAAAACTTATTCCTAGATGATATTTTTATATTATGAATATTTATATATTTTACTATATTAAAATCGTGTTTTTCGCTTAAGGCGCATACTTTAAAATAAACCTTAATCTAATTCTTTTCAAACGGAAAACTTGTCAGAAGCAAAAATTTGGGTTCATGGTACACAATTGTCTCTCCTATGCATTAAACGTGTACTGCCTACATTTTAATATAATCCAGTTAATAAATCTTAGTTTTTAATAAGTAGAATTTTACTTCTATGTATCCAATATTAATAGTTATTTATAAAATAATTGAAACAATTTTTAGAATATACTTGCCTAAGAAAATTAAGGCTACGGTGATTTGTCCTCTCAGCTAATCCTGTTTAAGCGGTTCAGACTAGGGCGTAATTTTAAATGATAGACCAGGCCATTTTCCATTACTGTAAAGTCCATAGTAAAAGTTCTCCTATAAAAATATTTGATACATATTGACTTTTTGGAGTATGATGTATATCACATCTGCTTAAGTACCTAGATCTTAAGAATTAAAATTTAGTTATTTATCATGGTATATAATCTTCTACTCGGTGAATTGAGTTTCACTGTTATCATGCATATATTATTTGTAATAAGGTATTTAAATATCTATTACCTACAAGGAGTTGAGCCTCGGACATGTTGATCCATGCCAAATTTATTTAGGCACAAAAACATTGGCATGAAGTACAAACGGCACTTAGAGGAAACAATTATTTTTAAAACCAGGAAACAATTAGTTATCCCAACACTTAAGTAGCATTTATCAAATACCTTACCCAGATTTCTAAGTACAAAAATAGGTTACCATATAAATATTCTTCATGCATAAGAAAAATACTTATTTTGTTTTTTAAGTTATCTTTTTTAGAAATTGGGATTACCTCATTCGACAATTGTAATAGACAGTACAGAAAATTATTTAAAAAAAAAGATTAAACCAATTTTAAGAGACATCTCAAAACTAGAGCAAATTATTGATAATAGTAGTTAAAACAACTTGATAGATTCTATATTATATAAATTATACTTACCAATGTAGTGTCTGAACATATTAATTATCAAGAAAATAGTCAATGATATGAAAATTCAGTTAGGTTAAAAAAATTAGGATAGATTTTAAATTTTTTGATAATAATGCGGTATGAGTATAATTGAGATTTGTTTAATTTGCACTTTATGGTACTAATAATAAATTTCATTGTAAGTCATTATGGCAAGATAAATTAAATCGAAATGGTTTTTATACCTGTTCCTTAGGCTGATCCAGGGTTTAATATAATAATATAAGATCTATAAATCAACCATAATGAATATCTACTAATTTTTAAACTTATATACTTTAACACAGTAGAACATCAATTATCCACACTAATTGGGACCAAAAGGGTGCAGATAATCAAATGATTTAAAATTTAATTAAAATACTAATGTACTAATGGTAAAGTACAACAAACCTATAAGTAAATATAGTATAAAATAACATTTTGTAGTTCTGATATTTGATGTTCTTGCACTTGCATTTTCCTTGTGGTCATACCAAAATAACATTTTGATATCAATTCAGAAAAATCAGCTTTTTCAATAAATAAAAAGTCCAAGCAACAACTTCATTGGAAATGGTCATTTTTACTCTTAAAAGTTTTTACTATAGTACATTTAAGTTTTAAAACATTTTTTATGTTCATGAAAATTTGTCTCAATTTCACTTACAGCTTTTGCCTACTTAAATGTAATATTTAATTCACATCTTATGATAATATATATGTGATAATGATGCATATATCCCATTAATTCTTCTGTCAAAACTGCTTTCTCACATTGACTTGTCCCGTGAATTGTTGATATTATGAAATATCTCTTTGTATGGGCCATTATAAATAATACATTAAGAACATATCATAAAATTCTTACTTGCTGTTTGTACAATTTAGAATATGAAGTTCTATTAAGTCATAAACTAGTGTACATACATTTTGTAACTTGTAGTTTGTATAATATAATTTTAGGTCGCAGATAATTCAGACAGATGATAAGAGTATAATAGTTTGAAAACTAGTGGAATTCGACTATAACATTCATTCACTTTTTGTTCAAAAACCTTCATCAAATAGTAGTAGGAACAAACTATAAAATATAATAATGTATTTTATGTGTAATTCAAAAAAATGATTTGATTGCATAAATAACAAAAAATTAATAAAATAATGTTTACCTATTAGTTACGACACATTTTATACATTATAATTTATATACTATAAGTCTATGTATAGATAAATAAGAATGTATATTGCATTAAAATATGTTTGGTAAATTTCATTCAGATATATATCAAAAATATAAGGTTAATAAATAATAAAAAAATCATTAAATATTAAATTTAATACAACCTGTGATTTGATAATAATTGAATTAAATGATAAATACAGTATGTGTTAATTTTTACAGGATTCAATGAATAAGTAGTAAATGGAGTTAAAAGCAGTATAAGAAACCCAACAACAATTATAATCCTAAATAATAAACTTATCTTTATAGTATTTTTACTTGATAAAACTGATATTAATGTTTGTTGTACTAATTTCAAAACAAATCATGAAATCTTAATTTTATCAAATCAAATTAAAATTCATGAAAACTACCCAAAAATACGTTGAAATTAACAATCAATAAACAAGATTATTTCTTTTCATATTAATGAATAAAATCATAGATTTTTGATACATCAACCAAAGCAAATATCAATTAGAATAATACACAGGATATAAAAATTAACATTAGTAATATTTTTTAGTAATTCTAATAATGTTCAAGCCAATTATGAAATGTCACAAATTAAACATAAACATAATACAAATAAGATAAACATTTATGGTATTATGTAGTTTTTAATAGTAAAAATTGAATAAATTCTGTATACATAACACTACTGGCAATATATGTTATTAAAATCATTAATATGAAAATTTAAATTATAGGAATTAGTTATAATTGTTGAAACATACATTTTAACAAATTATACGAACATATATGAATTTCATAATCTCAAATTTAAACTGAACAAATTAATTTATTAAAATAATACAAAATAGAAAAAGCCAGTTTTTATTTAATAATGATTAATAAAACAATTAAATAATCAACAAAAGCCAATCAATAGTTCATTAAGATATAATATTGCTCTTTTATTCAATTCAACTTCAAAAATAACCAAAAAAATTAGTTTCTTGTGATTGAAATTAGAAAAAAAAATGAAACAAATGTTTGAAAAAAAATATGAAAATAAGTATTTATCAAGGTATAAAATTAAGGTTAACTAATTAAGAGAAATTTAAATCAGTCATAATGGACATAAAAATTCAAGAAGATATTACACAAATATAAGTATAACACCCTCTCCGTTAGTCCAACTTACCATTAAGTAATTTTAAAATATTATCAAAAGGGCTCCTGGAAATATTCAAGTGGAATTGTTATTTCAATCTTTATATAGTTTATATCATTTGTAAGAAAAGAAAAAATTAAAAAAATTTGACCAAAGTTTCCTTCATTTATAATAAATATTTTATATTTGATATGTGAACATAAAGTGAAGAGTTAAAGAGGTAAAATAACTTTCATTAATTTAATTATAAATCGATGAAAAAGGTATTCATAAATTTATGAATAATACTTTGAATATTCAGTAACCAACATCAACAATATAAATACCAATGTCCAATAGTTATAATCAATAACATTATAGTAAATTTATCAAATGCACCTTACATTAAAAATAAAAAATAATGTAAAAATATTTCATCTATAATTATATTTGGAATTTTTTAATCAAATGATTATACACTTTAATAATATTACAATATGTACATACAACATAGTAAATTGCACAACATGTAAATTATTAAAGTATTATGTGTTTAAATGCGCATAATTTGTCGCGTGATCTGAAACAAGCAACAGAAGTATGTCAGAAACAATTTTTTCAAGTCATCAAATATAAATAATTAAAACAGTATTTAACAAGGACATATTAACAAATTTCGGAAGTAAATATTTGTTATCAATGGTAGATACATGTATGTTTATTTATATACACACATTTATATATAATATAATATGTATTAAATAATGTTAGTTTTAAATCATTAACTTAATCATTTTTTTTCTTTAGGAAAAATCACTAGAAAATTACCTTTCCCAATGTCAGGCTCCAGCTCAAGACACCAGACATTTCCCACTGAAATTTACAAAGCAAACATATTTCCACAAAACAACGACACAAATATATTTATGAACAATAAAATTTTAAAAATAATTTTCATTTTGTTGGACATTGGTATAATTTAAACCCTTAACTCAGTACAAACCTGGTAATTGTTGGAGCAACACGCTGTGAACAAGGTAAAAATAAATTATACAAACATTTCACACATGACAAATTTTAGTTATATTATTTATAAATGTATTTTTCTAAGATAAATAATTATTTAGTTAAACAAATGTAATTTTTCATTATAATATAAGATAATAAAAATTATAAAGTGGTTTTCGAATGTATTTACCAAGTTTTGTGCAAGAAAAACAAATATTGAAAATCTAACCTAACAAATAAATGAAAGTGTAATTAAAAACATGCATAGTTCTATAATATATATATGTATATATATATATATATTTATTTATTTATACAAATTAAGTAACTTTCATTTTTTTTTTTTTTATTTATTTATTTTTTTTTTTTTTTAACGAAAGAAAATACAAATTAACAAAAATCACCTATTTAATTAATTAATATACAATTCAAGACAAAACTTGGTAAATCATAAATTAAATCATAAAACATTTTACTTAACTATATTATAAAAAGGGTCCTAAATGCCAATTTGATAAATTATTGAAAGGAAAAATTGTTATATCAATGTCGTGAACTTATTTAGATATTATGCTATACAAATTCAAACTTGAAATTTTTCATAATTTCAAACTCTTACTTGAAATAACTCACAATGTAATAAAATTTATAATAGCATACTGTGTTTAAATGGAGATGATAAAAACGTAATCAACACATTTTATAGAATAGTATTGGATACTATATAACCAAAAATAACATGATTATATAGCTATGACCATAGCTCCAAATAAATTATGGCAATTATACCTAAATATTTAAACCAATCGCCAATTTCATTAAAACAAACAATAGGTTTTTTTTTCTTATTTTGCGCTACAAAATGTCTTTACATTTAAGTATAGTACATAGTTAAACATAATTAAATATACTAATGAAAAAAAAAAAATGCGTAGAGAAGACAAAACTATTTGTTTATTGAATTAATATGAATGGACCTGACCATAGCGAGGATATCCCTGGTATCTGGACGTTCTGCAATAATACATTTAATAGTATATTTTGACGTATGTCCTGAAATAGCATGGTAAGCAAAATATTTATGGAAATTAAAAAAAAAAAAGAAAAAACAATATTTTTTTTGTTACAAAATGCAATTAATGTTATATTATAAAGCATACATAAATAAATGTTTTCTTTTTATCATCCCCTTACCTCATTGTTGTTGTGGGGGGTCTTGTTGTGGCACTTGCTGATAGCCTGCATAAGCATTTCCTGCAGCTGGATATGCTCCATATCCAGTAGGTGCTGCACCAGGATTTTGTGCACCGTAATAACCACCAGCTCCATAAGCCATACCATATTGTGCACCATACATAGATACATCATTTAATGATTGTGGTTGTCCAGACTGGGGGCTTGAGGCATTCGGCTGTTGTTGCTGTTGAGGTGACTGATCAGAACCACCACTAGGTTGACCATTTGTTTGACTTGGTATACCCATTTGCTACAAAAATGAACAATTGGATTTATTTTAATTTTAAATTACTTAATTTAAATATTTGTTAATTAAGATTAAATAAAAATTAGTGATGTAAAGAACAATTTGATTTTTCGAACTGAACCAATTCAAAAATCAAACTTTAAATAATCGAACCCCAGAAATCTCATTATTTGTTAGAGTGATAAAAATTATTAAATTATGAAATGTACAATAATTCAATGAAATTTAATTACTCGGCAGATGGACAATAATTGTGTTTGCCCAGTATTGAATTTTATAACCAGTATAGAATACAGGTAAGTCACAGACACTGACAGACATGCATACCTCCTCCCACCTCAACCTATTCATTGCAGTCATATGTGAGGCGGCCAAGGGGGTTAGAGCATATTAAGCACTACGGTCAGAGACGGTTTTCCCATAAAGTACTGTAGGCAGCTGCCTAGGGAGGTAAAATTTGGAAGGAGCGGCAAATTCTGTAGTTTTATTAAAAAACGTCAAATGTATTAAAAAAATTTGAAAATCAATAACTTTATATTTACGAAAAATATTTGTTGTTAATTGAAGACTTATGTTACAAAAAAAAAAAAAAAAAAAGGGTCCACGAGAGGCAAATAACTGATTACAGTTTATCGAGATCGATGTATGTGCACATTTAGTACCAATAGCTATGATATATATCATAGAAAAAACCCAATGTTATGTGTTTGGTTTTGCCCAGCGTTGTTGTCTCACCAAATTTGAATATTTTTCTTGATTTTTATTCGAGAAGTGGTCACTTTTAAAAATTTTAATTTTAATTAAAAACAATAAGTGAAAAAATTAATGAAAAAATATATGAACCACAACATATTGATAACACTGAGTTTTATCAAATTAAATAATAAAACGATTTTTGAAAATATTGTAACATACGCTCATCTCATTGATAGGTCTTCAATTATAAATACATTTTTACATTTTATATTATCATACATTTTAAACAGTATACCTATCTATTTTGGTTCATTATAATTTATAGTCATTATAAATATAGTAAAGAACAGTATAGAAAACCATTTTTGATAATACTTTACTTCACATGTCGGTATAGTCCACCACTAACCTGCGTTGCCACGTTAAAAATATGTATGGACAACGATTTTAATTTTATTATAAGACAAAAGTTATTTATTACAAAAATATTATAAATTGAAATGTATTACTTGATGTTCCTAACAATAGTTATAGTTGTGTTTTATTATTGATGGTACATAATCAATACAAATTATTATTGTAGGATTTATTAAAATGTAGTGGACATCCATTGACATTATTTCAAAGTAGGCTAAATAACTAAAGGCGAAAAAAATAGTCTAAAAATCCAAATGGATGTAGGTACTATTGTTTATATCAGTGCTTCTTAACCTTTTTAGAGCCATGGAACACTTATAATTTTATAAGATTTTTGCGGAGCACTAGGCCGTAAAATAAAATTACATACATAATGATACTCGTATTTAGTCAATGTAATATTATAATAAAATTGGTAAATGAGATAAAATAGATAAAAATTTAAAAGAAATTTTTAGATTATTTAATATTTAAATAGGGCCTGATAACTGTTGCATATATTTTCAATATTTGGTTTTATATGTCAAAGCGCTACTCTCGTTTCCTCTTCTATATTAGTTAGCCTATATTATTTGTATATTATTTTACAATAGGTAATTTACAGTTATACCCAAAAATACTAATATAATTCATGGTGTTGTAATAAGTACGATTATTGAAAACGATGAAATTAAAAATTAAATTATCCCAGTTATTTTTTCATTTTTTTTCAACAATTTTGAAATTTTGGCGGAACACTTTAGCCAAGTTCACGGAGCACCAGTGTTCCGCAGAACACCGGTTAAGAACCACTGGTCTATATACAGTAGAACCCGTTTAAGACGCTCTCGCTTAAGACGATTTCCCGGCTAATACGCTCATTTTTACGAGTCCCTTTGATTTTGACATTTAACATGTAATTCACACTGGATAATACACTCTATGTTCCCGGATAAGACACTCGTCTTGTCAATGATGTTAATATAAAAATACATTGTATACAATTTAAAGAAATACATGTGTACTTGTACAACATTGACAAACCTTTCATCATCTTAATAAAATTGAAAACTTCCCGTATTCAAAAACATAAAAAATGTGAAACAAAGAAAGATAGATGATTTTTTGAAATAGGTAATATAAAATAATATATGTAATATAAGTGTAATATAATTTAATTTAAATATTTTTATATGTAATGATTCACTCTGCAAAGTAAAAAATATAATTTGTATGTATATAACACGGATGTATTGTAAAATATAATAAAAAAATTTTGTACCCACATAATACGATTTTCCTCTTAAAACACTATTTTTAACTGGTCCCTTGGAGAGCGTCTTAAATGGGTTCCACTGTATTTAATATTTACTAAAAATATACTAAAAAAAATGATATCGATATCATAAGGATTTTTTGACTATTTTCGATATCGATATTAATGACAAATATCATGATATTTTCGATATCGATATCTAAATGAATATCGTGATATAAATAGAAAAAAAATCCATTTATGAATAATGACTAATGAGTAATGAGTATAATATTGAATAATCAATATTAAATATAGAATAATCTATATCTGATATCTATTTTAAGTTCACTTAGTGCCTATTTTAAGAAATTAAAATAAATTTACGCAATGTGTATGTAATAATATTCATTATCCCATGGTTGTACTGTTATGAGTTGCATAATAAACATTAAACATATTATACACTATACATTAAACCAGTGTTTCCCAACTGGTGTTCTGCAGAACCTAAGGGTTCCATGAGCCAGCGTCAAGGGTTCCATGAAAACCTATTGCGGGAAGTATCTGACAACCCACTCATTCAAGTATAGAAAACATATGTCAGCATTACTACTATAGAAAAATATGTGGGTTCCAAAAAAAGTTCAAGCTCCTGCAAAGGTTCCGCGAGTTAAAGAAGTTGGGAAACACTGCATTAAACTATACAAAAATATTTATATTTATTTTTCATCTATTTAAAAATATTTAAGTTATAGTACTTCAAAAATTGTTTTTAATGTCTGTGCACTCAGTTCATAGTTTGCATCAAAATTTGCAATTAAAAAAAACTAAAAACTACATTTTTTTTTGTATATAATATTTTAATATATTTCTGTGTTATGGTAAATTAGTGTGATATCGATGTATCCATAAATCGATATATCGATATTAATTTAGGTTTTTCGATATCGTGGGAAATATCACTTTATAAAATATCGATATTTAAAAATATATCATTTGAGACCCCTAAAATTTAGAGTAGGTATTTTGGAGAGGTATTGTAACTTAACCTATTATAGGAATGGCAAATTTTTGGCACCTATGGCTGTAAAAAAGATAAATCCGCCTCAGAGTATGATATTGAGAAAATATTCTAAAATAGATTGTTTTGAATCTTTTGATTTTTTAAACTTAGGTTAGAGTTTGACTAGTAGATAGACTGATATTTAATAAGTATGGTTTGGTATGGGTTCGAATAAAAATGTGTGGGTTCAGTTCTGTTCGGGTTCAATAATTTTAGGAAAAGTTTAGTTCGACCTTAAAAATCTGGGTTCGTAACATCACTAATAAAAATCCAAATGGCTTATCATATTTTAATTTATTTGAATGCATTGAGAATTATTTTCAATGTGTTCAGAAAAAAAAATATGCATATACATTGTAATAATTATTTAAAGTAAATTCACATACCCTAGCTTTAACTTGTTGTTCAACCATATCAGCTTCCTTATTTTTACCAATTGATCGATAATACTCTATCCACTGTGCACTATAATCAGGAGTTGCAGCACTAGCACTACCTCCTGCACTACCTCCACTGCCATTAGCAGATATTGCAGAAACTGGCATAACTCCCGCAGTGCCATTGGGAGGAATTGCATGAGGTTGAAGTTGGACATTAGATGGATTTGTAACTGGATTAGTTCCAATAGCTCCATTCATCTGATTAAACTGAAAAAATTGGTCTTGACTTAACAAATATTGGCATTACCAGTTGTTATACCCGGCATTGCTTGGAATTAAACTAAATTTATAATAAAGGTTGCCAATTATAGATAAAGTTTAGCATCAAATTTGAGCAACAAACTATATGATCCAAGTGAAAAGGCAAATTAAAAGGAAACCTCTCCGAAAAAAAATATGTAGTTCAATGAGGGAAATACATAATGCTCTTAAAATAACAAATATAAAACTTTGGTCAGTGAGTCACATGGTTAGGTTGTGCAATCATATGTCAAATTGAAGAGGTAATAATAAAACGTAAATCTTTTTGAGAAAGAGAGATTCAATGCAATGAAAATTTAATAATAATACTACACTTTCATTAGACATGTGAAATAAAAAATAATTTACTAGATTAAATTACAATAATATTGTATGTTAAAAAAAAAATAAATAAATAGAACTATGAAAAACCAGATAACAAAAATACATAGATAATATATGGGAATAATTTTTAAGAGAAATTAAAAGCAAAGAAGAAAAACAAAGTTAAATATTTTATTATCAAATAAATCCATTTGATCATACCTTAATTGTCTTGGCTTGTTGTTCAATGAATTCAGCTTCTCTGTGCATACCCATAGACCTGTAGTATTGTATCCATTGAGCACTGAAGTCGGAACCACCTTGGGCACCATTTGCATTAGCCATAGGATTTGCACTACCTAAAAAATCATAAATTATATGTTTACTCACAAATAATATAATTTCAAGTTTTAATGAAAATAATATTTTAATCAGAGAATAATGGTAGGTAACCTAAGTAACAACATAAATCAAAATAAATAAGTCGTTTTAATAATTTAAAAATTAAATCAATTTATTACTCTGATCAGTTGGTTGTTGAGGTTGTTGCTGCTGTTGCATACCAGGGTTCCAACCTTGACCATAAGCATTCATTTGCCCCTCTTGACCACCCCAACCCATTTGAGAAGCATAAGGTGGTTGCTGTTGGTTCATGTTGCTATAATTCTGAGAACCACCATTAGGATCCTGGTAACAAAAAAAAAAAAAAAAATTCATAAAAATGGCACAATTATGAGTTTTAATGAATATTGAGGTTTTACGTACAAATCCTAATTTTTCATTTATCATACGTTTAGCATTTTCTATTTGCTCAGTTGTTCCACGTATAACAAAAGTTTTCTCAGAACCTGTATTATTGTGACGCCTGTCAATTTCACAATGTGCGCCAGTTTGCATATTAATTTGCTTAATTGTTTCACCACCTACAAAATACAAGCAAGTTTAAGGATAAACACTAGAATACAAATATACATTATATACCTTTTCCAATAATAACTCCGCATTTAGCAGATGGTACTGTAAATGTAGTTTCATTTAATGGTTGTGTTTGACCACTATTGCCCCAACTTTGATTTCTGTTAAAATTACCACCACTTTGTCGATTTCCACTCCGATTCTATACATTTATTTCATAAGTTATACTCATTAAGAATAGATTAGAAACAAAATAATATAACTTACCAATGCACTATCAACTAATGATTCAATTCTTTGTTTAGCTTCAGCTACCTGGTCTGGATTACCAGTTATTAAACATCTCCTATCATCAGGTGTATCTTCATTAAGATTTATAAACTGAACTTTGGCCCCAGTATCAGCTTGGATCTTTTTTATCATGTCTCCACCTTTTCCTATTACTAACCCTACTACTTGCTTTGGAACACCAACCTAAAAAATTACCAAAAATGATTGTTAAAAAATATTATATAGATAAAATAAAGTACTAGGCACAAAATAGGAAAGGTTTGGGCTATTTGAAGTGTACATGTTATAAAATAGGCAGAAGCAATGCAAACATATTTCAAGCCAGGGCCTCGGTACAAAAAAAAAAAAAAAGGTTTAATTAATAAATCTGCAGTTTTTGAAGATTTTATTCCAAATATTATACCCACAAAAAATAAATATTTTTACTTTAATAATTATTGAAAATTTATTAAGAGTAATAAGAAATTTCACAATATCATCACTATAAAATAAGTAATTTTAATTAAATAAGGCACAATTAAGAAATAAATTAGAACTTACATAAAAAATACCAATTCATAAATCATAGAATCATTAGATATATGTATCATAGAACATCAGAGACTAACAAATCTTCAATAGTAGAATGTAATTTAGAAACTAATTACATTATTTAACAGTAATACAATGATTCAAATTCAATCATTATAAATGAGAAATTTAATACAAGTGGGAGCAATATAAAAGCCAAAACATTTATTGTAAAAATAATGTGAAATCTTAAATATAGATATAAATATTTTTAAAGAAATGGGATGAATAAAAAATTATAATTTATAAACTTTTATTATTATTATTATTATTATTATTATTATTATTATTGTATAGAAATGCTACATATTTAGTTTCTGAAAAATAGAGAAAACAATACAAATTTCAATTTAATATTTTAAGATTTATAATATTATATTAAATTAACCAATCATTGGTCACAATATGAACACAGTGCTTTAAAAACTTTAAACACAATTGGCTTATTCCTTGCTTAAATTCTCGATACTAAAGAGTAAAGAGTATAAATACCTTTAATTGACATATGTACTAAAAGAAACAATATAAAATTAAATAATTAGTTCAATTTTAAAATTGTTATCAGAGATTACAATGAGATAGTTTAATTTATTGATTTGTAACATAATTTCATAAACTTAAATATATCGATGTTAATTTATATATCGAAGTTACATAAATCTTATAGTCAACGTTCTAATAAAATCTAGATTAAAATTTAAAAATAAAAATAGTTTAAAAATCATAATTTAACCTATGCAATGTACTATATGTTTAAGAATATTTTGTTAACATCTCTTTAAACAGTGAAAACTCTACATATACAGAGGCATATGAGTATAAACCAGTGGATCATTGTATAACAAACAAGTATACACTACAAAAGAATTTATAGGAATACATGTTGTCATATTTCCCCTATACGCAGAGCTTAGTAAATTGTTGTCGCACATTATCAACAAATCTACAGGAAACAATGTGACCGCTGACAGGTTAAGATACTTTTAACTAACAACACAAAAAACAACAAAAAAACATTTGAAGTAAATTTGTCAGATTCAATATTCTTAATAATTTACCCACAAATTTTCATCCAATACTACAAATAAATACTATTCAATAGTACACAAGTACAGTCAAGATTAGCATAGAACTACCTCGAGATTCAATATAGAAGTTTACTAAATACATGAAAAGTTAAAAAAAATATGCTTTAATTTCAAAGATATGCTCCAGAAACTGTAAAATTCAAAAACATTTCATAAAAAACTTCTATACTTATTTCCGTAAAAAAAAAAACAATTCGTGCTTACTCGCCATATTGATGTGATTAACTAGGAAAAACATGCATATGCAAACAAATCTAAGTCCTAATCATGATCACCTGCCAAGGTTATACATACATCAATGTTTTTTACATTTGCCAAATAATAAACAATAATAATCTATACACGACCATCCAATTTTAAATTAATACTAATAGCAGGTAGGTTACATTGTTTTCAGAAATTAAAGTAGAACATTAAGTAGAACCACCCAAACTTACAGAAGATATATTTAATACTTTATCTGTTTTCTTGTGAGGAATATCACAGACAAGCATATGTTGCCTATGATTTTTTTTTCAACTTGATGACATCGAAACAAAAAAAAAAACATAATTTATAAAAATAAGAAACAAAAAAAAACTCACTGATTATTTCATTCGAATTAAAATTAAAAAATAAATAAAATAAAATTGAAGTTTAAAAAAAAATTACCTAATATGTTAATTACATTTGGTTTTTAGAAGTAAATGTAATTTAGAAGTAGAAACGCAAACAAAATTAATTTTGAAAAAAGATTAAAAAATATTATTATATTAAATGCTTTCTCTAATTTCAAATTTTATTGTAAATAAGAATTTTTCTTAATATGGAAGTTTCACTATTGTAAGGTACTAGAGTTAAATCATTTATCTGGAAAACCTAGCATCTTACACTATAATAGATATAAAAGAACTAGAAATAATTATTTTATACAGTACTTAGTGCAATATTAACCAAAAATCAATTATTAAAACAAATTTGGCAATTTAGTTATATTACTTTTACATTAAACACGCAAAAAACTTAATGGATATTACACATGTTTGCTTAGATGTATAGATGAAGATAGACAAACACACATGCCATGTAGAAAAAGGTTACTCAGCCCTTGATCTATTTTAGACAAATAGCATTTAATAAAGTAGGGCGGAAAAAAATAAAAAACATTTAAAAATTAAAGATTTCAAAAATATTCAATGAGGCATCCAGCTCAATTATAAATTATAAGTATTATCAGGATACTAATGATAATAAATTTGTTGTTACTCTACATCATTTGTAGTTTAATGTAAGTTACTCAATGAAAACTAAAATTCAAGACTTCAAGAATTGAAGAATTTAAAATTGACATAACTACATTGAACTATTATTCAAAATAAATTTGAAATTAAAACTACATTTTTTAAACAAGCATAACTAGGTGATGACCAAGTATAACAAAAATTACCAATCAACCATCACAATTAATATTATAGTAATCACAATAATTAATTTTTACCTCGACTTTGCCGCCATAACCAGAATGCATACTATAATCGCCGCTATTTGAACCATTCCAATTTGACCCATTTTGATCAAAATTGGACTAGAATTAATAAAATACATTTCTTGTATACAAATTGAAATATTAATTAATTTTAAATAGGGTTGTTTACATTTTCTTAATGAATCAAAAATATTTCAATTTTAAGTTAAAGATATTATACATAATGTACAAACAGATGGTTTATATATAAAATTAATATTTTTTTTACAAATATAGATTTTGATGAAAAATGGAACATTAAATTTAAATTAAGTATGAATGACGAATATGGTAAATTAGTTTAAATAAGGGATATTAAAAAAAAGAATTATTTTTATTTGATATAAAATTTTAAAAATCAACCAAGAAAATATGGCACGTTAATTGTCACCAAATTTAATTAGTATTTATTACTTAAAATATTAATATTTCTATCAATATTATATGTGTTATATTTAAAAGATGTAATATAATTAGTATTTTTAATAATTCTAATCATGAGGATTTAAATAAATTTTTGTATTTTAAATAATTGCATTTGTAATTTTTTCACATACCAAATTAAATATTCTCATGAAAATCATTATTCATAACATAATTTTAAATACAAATAATTGAGATTATTAACAAATAGATTTTGAGATTAAGTAAACAACCTTATTGCTAATTCCTACAATATTATATACAGTAAAAAACTTACCGATCCATCTTTCTCTCCAACTCCTAACATATCATACACCAGTTTCTTAGCATGCTATAACAGATTGATAATATATACCATCACTTCTAAAATAAAACATGTATGAATTTACCTCAACTTTAGCCGTTTCACCAGATATCCTTAATGGCTTTTCATTTTCTTGACTATTAGGGCCATCTTGAATAACTATCATTTTAGCTCCCGAACTTTCTTGTAACATTTTTATAGTTTCACCTCCTTTTCCGATAATAAGTCCAACTTTTGCTCCAGGTATCATTATTTGGGCCTTAATTCAAATAATATTTTATAGATAACAATATATTTGAAAGTAATGATTAATTTTACTTGAGTAAAAGCAGGTTGGGAAGGCGGAGAAGATATATTCAGTCCTTCAATTTTTGCACCACCAGTTCCTTCTACAGATACTTTATTTTGGACAATGTTTTGTATAAGCTCTTTAGCTAACCTAAATTTGAATTACAAATATTTTTAAGCTTATAAGTTACCAAGGTTACTATTAAACACATACGTTATGCTTTGAGCATTTCCAGTAAGAGTACAAGACCGCTCTAATAAACCAGGACTATCTGGAGCCATTTGAATTTTACATCCAGTTTCAGCCTGTAGACGACTAATTTGCCCTCCTCCGCGGCCTATAACTTTGCAAAGGGTTAACGCACATAGTACATCAAATTTGCTAATTGAAATTTAAAAATATGAATATTTTATACTTACTAAGTCCAACCATTTTGTCAGGTACTTTAATTTCTTCGTTAATAACGTTGCCAAATTGTGATCCAGGCCCACCGATGCCTTGGATACCGGCTGCTGCTGCTGCTGCCACTCTGGCGGCCACGGCTGCTGCTTGCGCGGCGGCTAAAGCCACCGGAGATGTTGCTAATCTTTTTCTATCTGGCTCTGTTAGATTTCATAATATACAGTTTAAAAGTAAATATTAAATTTAATTTTTTTATTTAAATAAAATACCTGAAGAGTTACCGTAATCTTCTGAAGGTCTTTTGTGCGTTTCTGGTGATATAGATCCTGTAGTTGAACTGGCTTTTGAAGATGGTTGGATTTTAGCTGCTATCTGTATAAATATACAAAAAGTTATTAAAATACATATTATTTATTAAGTCACATCAACTTAAAACCAATATATACTAATTAAAAGGTAAATTTAAAGTAAATCTCAAACTTGGGAAAACATTTATGCTAAAGGTAAGTAAATAAATAGGTAAATTTAAAATGAAATTACGTAATAATGATTTGCAAGAAACAAGTTTCTAATTCTGTAATAAATATAGGTAAAATATTTTTTTGCCTCAAACAGTAAAAATATAAACTTATAAGTTTAATATAGTTGAATAATTACTATATATGTAAATAAAATGAATAACCTACTAAACGGACAAAATTAAAAATCAATTTTAAATATGTTAACTTGAAAGGTAAAATAAGTAATTGAAAATAAATGTTATCATCGATCAATATCAACCATTATATCCTTATTTGTTAGTTAAAAATAATGGTTAATTTTGGTAGCGTAACATATTATTGAAATAATAACAAAAATTTTACAATACACGTTCCAGAGTAAATAACATTACATTTATGCAAGTTGAACTAGATAAATTTGTATAGTTAACTTATGACCTTTTTTTACACAAATAATGAGATAAAAAGAAATTGTATTTAATTATTAATAATAATTCAGAGTAGACAAATGCAGCTGGTAGCAAAATAATAAAGGGTTATTAAATAATTACATAAGAATGAATGTACAATTTCTATAAACTTTGTCATTGATTAACATATAGATTAAGTTTCTATTGACAAATATTCAAAGATAAAAATCACAATTCAAACACTGTTACTTAGACTCAAATATTTTTCAAATGTAATGGAATGTTAATTCTAAAATTCTTCAAATTAAGGATAACAATAAATTTTACATCTTCAACATTTTCTGTATTTGGTTGCTCTGACGGTGACGACATCATGCTTTGCCAAACAACTATGAGGATGGAAATGGCCGTGAATTTCAATTTACTAGAAGTTAAACTTTAACAATAAAGCAAGGAACGGATACTCAGGAAATTGACGGCCTAATATAAAACATTGCAGAGGACGACATACGGTAAAAACACGGTCATAATAGACATAAAAATTGTACGGTTTGAATGCAAAACCCAAGACTAACCGACGAAGACAAGAAAACTTAGCGTTCAGCGTCCTTCGACCAGGCGTGGGCAGACGGATGGCCGAGGGTACGCCGTGCAATACCGACCGAAATGGGATAAACAAATGAGAACAATGGAGGGAAAACATAAGTGATAGACGTTGGTGCGTGCCGGCGGCGAACGAGTGGTATTCAACCACGTACAATGTGAACACAGGTGTGACGAGAGCATTTGGCGGCGGCGCCGAAGGTAGCCATCATCGATGTGCGGCACCGGGTAAACAATCGGAGCCGCTAGAGACGAAGTAGTCACTGGCTGCGGCGACAACGTCTCATTTCGTCGCAACAGAAACGATACGGTTTTCGGCAGTGTCGGGGATGCGTACAACCTGCGTTACAGTGCGAGCGAGCACGCGGCACCGGTACCGCGCGTACACGTTGTCGCCGCCGCCTAAGCGGTTCTCCTCCGTACCCGTGTTGCCTGATATTATCACCGTCGTCACGGTTATCGCTCGTCATGAACACGTACCTCTTTAGCGCGTTGTAAGGCCGCCGCGAACGCTTGACTCTGATTCTTTTCCGTTGGCGGATTCACCGCTGAATAATCACTCATTGTGAAACATGAAGAATATTATCGTTGACGAAATGGATGCTTCCCGCTGAAGTGATTGCGCCGATGAAGGCGCGTGGGGCACGGCGGTGGCGCGTAAACGGCGAATAAAAGGTAGAAATATTTCTCTGTGTAAGTACTAGGTGTGCGGCGCGGCGGATCACGACGGCGACGTTCGTACGGTGTGCGTTCAGGGCGATGGACGGGGGTAGGGGGAGGGTTAAAACGCGCGGTGGCGGTGGTGGCTCGAGATCGACACCTTCGGACGGTACCGTGGTCTTGCACGTTGAGAGCGTACACACGTCACGACTATGGTGATGAAGATGGTCAGATGTCGCGGCGCGTAATAGCCGGGGAATCGTATCGTTGTTCACGTAACAAAGACGAGAGGGATACACGGGGAAAAAAATTGTGATCGGTACGACACGAAAAAACGCTCGAACCGCGTAAACAACAAGCTGCCGACGCAAGTGAGTGTGTGTGTGCGTGCGTGCGAGAGTGCTGGTGTTGGTATCGGTATACGGCGGCTGTGGTACCGGAGCCGCGCGGTAGGAGGACGTGTACGACCGGTCGAGTGTCGTGGTCTCGTACGCGGCGGGGCGGGGCGGTGTGGGCGGCGGCGGACGCTCGACGGGTGTGCGACGCGGACGGCGATATAGCGTCGTCCCGGTCGCACCTATGTCGGCGCCACGGTGTTTACGGACGGCGGCGGGGACGCGACGAGGTCCGGGAGTAGAAAACGAAAACGAGTGAAACGTGATTACCAACGGGCAAGGACGTTCGATATACGCATCTCGCGTTCGGCCGTGGAGGAATAAACGACCGGCATATCGCGCCGCCTGAGGCGTGAGTCCATGAATCATATTGATATTACCTATAGACCGCGTTTGCCCGTTCGCGTGGTGTGCACTTCCTAGAATATCGATGTTTCGATACATCGAAACATCGATAATGTCGATATATCGGATTTTCGAGGAAAACATCGAGGTTTTTTCCATGTTTTCTAAAAAATTTTTTTATTACCAATCATTCAGTGCCGGCGAACCAATTTATATCTCAGGTTCAGAGTACCCACATTACAGCTTAGAGGACATGAAAAAAACCTTATTTCCTTATATCTTATATTACAATGATACAAGATAAATTATTTTAATAATTATTACTCATTATAATGTTTAACGTTCTATTTTGTCGTTCCAAGAAAAAAAATAGGAAAATACTAAATAGAAAAACACTTTAAGTCAAAGGTACAACGTTGTACAATTTGTATTTATATAATTCTTAAAAATATTTTATTTTTATTGACATGTATTCATAATGATATAAAAATACCATAGGGTATCTTCTAATTATTCTAAGAACAATAATTTGTTTAAATGTTTTAGTTGTTAACCGATTTCTTTGTTTATTCAAAGTCAATCCCGCTTTAGAGAATAATCTCTCGCTAGGGATAGATGTTGCAATAGGCACAATATATTTAATAGCTATTTTCGATAAAATAGGATATACATTCAACATATCATATCCTTCCATATTTGTAAAGGATCATCTGATGATCGGGCATGACTGCTCTTTAAATATAACATTTAACATGAGTAGTAGATACAACTTTTGGCTTTTGGCGCGAGATAAAATTGTAGTACAATTAGCTATTGAAAAAATAAAATACAAACATTTTAAAACATCGATAAAACACCGAGATAAAACCTCGATGTTTTTTCGATGTATCGACCAAAAACATAGATGTTTTGAAAACATCGATGTTTTTTGCCCACTTCTAGAGTGCACAGTGCTGTATATTCTTGTGTAAAACTGTAAACTGTGTAGTGTGTGGTGGAAAACAAAATTTGTTTTAATAGAATATTATTAATACTATTTAATAGTGTTGTAATTCACTATGGTGTTTACAGCATCAGGGTGCAAGTTATCGGCTTATCGTCCATCGTCTTTGTACCTTAGAGTAATACGTATTACTTTATACTTTTCGCACGCGTTTTTCGATAAATGTAGTTTCCCGCTCTTTCTCGGCGGCCGCTGAGTGTCCAAGATTCCGATAGTATGCCATTATTTTTAGAAATATCCGTGTTGCCTTCAGGCGCGTAGATAATATTAACAGACGTGTGCAGGCCCAGGTTTATTGCAAAATGTCAACTTTACTATTGAATAAAAGCAATCACATCTTCACTTCTTACGTAATCGCTATCTTCGCGTTGAGAGTAGCCCTCTTCCTCATCCTTTGGACCTAACCTCGATTTTTTGTATGTCCCAATTTAACTATGGCGGACAACCATTATTTTTATAGTTATTATAAGTATTATTTATTAGTAAAGCATCTCGTCCTTGAAGAATTAAATTAAATTGAAAATAAATATAGACTTAGGAGCTATGTTTGGATTGTTTTACCTCTCGCAGTGTATTATTTTCCGCATGAGCTTTAATAATATTTCGTATGTTAAAATAATCCATTAATAAAAATATTTAAAACTATTGTACGGATTTTAAAAATCTTAAAATTTATATTACTAAAATTTACATTTACAAAACGATGTTAGTGAATAAATAATCGGGTTTAAACGGGAAAAACTAATAATTTATTACAACTTAATTATGGATATTCATATTTCTGAGAGCCAGAACACTGAACAGCATAGAATTAATAGTTGACAGTTGTCAAAGAATACATAAATGTTATTAAATTTTGTTTGGCGGGACAGAAGAAACAAGAAATTGCCAAAATTATTGCTTATTATTTTTAAGTAAAAAAACCTGTTTTGTTATTTTTAATCTAATTCTTGGTAAGTTTTTTAGATTTTGAGTGAAACGAAGAATATATTAGTTTTACAATGATATTTATTTTATATATTTTTCTAGAGATATTAGTACACTTAAATGTGTCCAAAAGTTTCATTCAGGAATTCAATTGATAGAAAATCGCTGGTACTTTGAGAGTTAATTTTTCTCTCCTCTCGATAGTTTTTCCAGGCATTGGGAAAATCTGCCGAAAAAACCGAGTAGAACAGTGAAATTTGCCGTAAACCACGCTTTTACTAAATCTATTTTTGTTATATAACTCGGAAAGTAATGTTATTAGAAACTTGAAATTTCCATCATATATCAATGACAAATTGTTGACATATTTATGATGGTTTAAAAAAATTGTCAATTTTTGAACTGAAAATATTTAGTTTTGTTAAAGACTTAAAGTTTATATATAATAACATTTGAAATATTTGACAAAAAAAAAAAATGTTGAAAATTTCATGTGATCAAAGTATCAAACTCATACACTTAACTAACGATACTAAAATAATTTCAAAAATCGTGGCACAGAATTTTTTTTATAAGCGTTTGGGTAAATTATTATACGATTTTTTGGTAATATCTATACTGTTTTAATATCAATTTTCAACTTTAAAGTGCTTATTAAAAAAATGATTGAATCATCAAATCATTATATTATAAACCTTTGGATACAAAATAGAACATGTTATAAAACTTTTGGTAAAAAAAATGTCTCCTTGTCAAACAAGAAAACTTTTAACAGGTTTGATAAAAATAACCTACCGATAATTAGACTAAAAATTGTGTAATATATAAAAGGTATATTTTTATACTGAAGCTTTACTTAGAATAATTTCCACCATTTCAAGTACTTAGAATACAACAGTTTGTAAAAATCCTTCAAATTTTAGTTTTATAATAATTTACAATTCATTTTTGAAGTTTTGAAGTTTCATCCCGGTCGCAATATTTGTTTGCTACGGTACTGTTAGTGATAATAAGTTTCTAGACGAAAATCAAAACTTTTAGTGTTATGACAAATGAACTAATAACAATTTAATTAATATCTCGTTTACGGTTCATTTTACGGTTTTTGCTCAACTTTTTATCATGTTTATTTACGTTTGTAATGTGATTCCTGACACTAACATCAACATGTAATTTTTAGATCTATTATATAATCACTGGACAAAACGTTTGTATTTTTGAATAATGTTAACAACAAATAAAAAAAATATATCTATCCAGAAAATTAGAATAACTAGGGGTGGGGTGCTTTGAGTTCTTAACACCCTCTAAATCATAATATATATCTTTTAAAAAATCATTTTAAATTTAAATTTAAAAAATGAAAACTAGATAATTTATTATAAAACAATAGAACTATAATAATTTAATTAAAAATCCATTACGATTATGTTATTCAATTTAATGTGCTAAATTAACTTATTCAATAAATATTATAAATAAGAAAAAAAAATCTAAATTTACGTGAGAATATTTTGAAAACCCTGTCGAAAGCCGAAGTGTCATGCCTTAATCGTATCACCACCTTTCTGCCTAAGTTATTCTTAATTTTGTGTACTTCAGTTACAAAAAGTACAGTCCAAAAAGGAGTGAAGTATCATTGCAAGATTATTTTGTTGAACTAAGAAATGAGGATTATGATTTATGACCATCACTTTGGTCGACTTCGACTTTCGAGTGATAGTTGTTATTTTCAAATATTCTAAACACTAAATATCGTCATTACCTTTGGGAATATGACTGACGCAGGGGCGCAGGACCTCCACAATAGAAAATGGTGCTGTTGCCATGGCAAAGAGAGGAGGGCCTGTTAAGGGTACTGACTACTGAATAACCACTATAACCATGCTTCCCGTGTTACGGCCTACAGGATTGTTCCGTACTTCAACTTTGTGTCCCGTTTTCCAATGAAAGTTATATGGGACGTACCTTATCAAATTTTTTAAGTCTGACCCGTATTAATCCCATTTACCCCTACTGTATTACGTATATATACAACTTTTGACATTTGTATATTATGATATTCAATAAAATCTCTGCTTTACAATATTATTTTTGAACTACTATCTTGAGATCGTTTTAAGGAGTGTATAATATTGTTTGAAACCATGATTCAAGAAATTTTGAATCATGGTTGAAAATATCAAAGCTATTATCATTGTGAAAACATAATTTAAAAATTATTCTTGTAATGAGTTTTACATATTATAATTAAAAATACTAAATTACTCATTTCATTTAGTTCAGCTCTTAGGTACACAAAAATCACAGAAGAAGAAATTGATTTACCATCATCATCAGAATAATATTTATTTTTGTGCACCAATATTTGATTTGTATTTAAAAAGCATTATAATTTAACACCCTTTCAGTGGCGCCGAAGTCAGTTTTTAGAGTATTGCTAAGCATTATAAGCATACCTTCAAAGCAAGTACCCATTCACCTAACCACGATAGGTTGAGCAACTGTCCCTCATTTTTTTTCTCCTATTAAAAATCTAACCTAGTGTCTTTCGCAGCCTTACCACACCCATCTGCCCACCCTTAACAGGTATTGAATCTACAATACCTAGATATAGGGATCGTCGCCACTGCACACATTTATTTCGTTTATCGTATTATATCAAATTTAGGTTACTTATACATAATATACACAATTTTCATTATTCAACTATAAGTATCAAAAAGAAAATTGTTTTCATGAAGGTAAATAGGCTTAAAAATTTATATGATACATTACATTTATTTGTTTTTTTCTAAGCGTCTCGTGTTTTTTTAAATTTTTATGGGGCCGCCCTAGGCAGTTATGATTTACAAATTACGCGAGCCCGCGAAATGAATTGATACACATGTTTTTAAAGACGAACACTAATACGTTGAATGATAGTTATAAATCATATTTTAATTAGTTGAATTAATTTTTATTTTTAAAAAAATTGGAAGTTTTCATATAAAATTTTAATTTTTGAATTCCAAAAGTTTTAATAAATTGTATTTTTATGAACTAATTAAATAAACTAGTTTATTTATTTACATATTATACGGGTCAAGATGTTTGACACATCTGTACAATTTAAAATGTATGGTTATTGTTTATCATCAGTGTCGTCACGAACATTTTACATATAGGGGCAAATATCAAAGCTACCCACCCACCCACACATACATACAATTTTAAAACATGCCTTAACATATTGTTTTTCACTAGAACATAAATATTCATACAATTTTATAATGTAAATTGTGTCAAAATAATCCAACAGAGTAATAGGTGCATGTTTAATTACAAAGCTATATTTTAACAAATTTACCGTTAAATATTATAATTCACTTAAGATTATCAAATAAAGTTTAAAAAAAAATGTATCTGTACCTACAATAGAGATTATCATAGTAAAATGTTGAAAAACAGTTTATGACTTATGAGTACACTAAAGTTTTTTCATGAAAATTGATGATGTAGCTAATTCATTAATGGCTTAGTTTAAATCAATATTTATATCAGTTTCACAGTTAATTAAATGGAGACTTTCTAGCCTTGATTGGGTTATTGTAGATCTTAGCCGTGACTTGATGGTTTAAACTTTTGAAAATGAGTGTTCAGCAGCAGCAGATGTTACAGGAATGGTATATAATGCTTTATAAGCCAAGTATAAATTTGGAAAGACTGCTATAAGATAAAAATTTAAATATAACTTATTCTATGATGATGGTTTTCATAAAATAATTTAACAGCCAGACAAAATATTACCACCCACCGAAAATATTTCGGGGCAACTGCCCCAAAAAATATGTTCGTAACGCTACTGTCATTTCAGATTATTATTATCAGATTATTTGACTAAATTGAAACTAAAATCGAAGACAGGATTCGCATTGAATGGTGCTCGACATAAACAGCTTAGAGGCCATTCCTCACATAAATTTTTTTTGATTTTCGGACGAGTGCCCCTGTCCCCCAACCCACCTAGATTCTAGAATGGATTAAATCGGTCAGTGGCTCCGGTAGTGAACGGTGTTTTAAATGTTTGTGGTGATTCGGTGGGGTAGTGCCGGTAGAACTACAAGTTACAACTTACATCTCACCATGGTTTGAAATATATTCACAGAATAGGCTGACGGCAATTTTATTTTATGGAGGGGCGTAAGAGAAGCGAGTACTATAAAACGTGTGGATCGCACTTTAAACGCGATAATAGTCCATACTGATAGGCGTACTGATAAAGAATACGTAATCTCTTTAAATCTTTCCTTCTGATTTCATAGTTTTATACTTGTAATGACGTGTAAAAACTAAGATGACACTGATCTCATCTCTATTATAGATACTTAAATATTTGCCTTAATTATAATTTTAGTTCCCGTTAACGTTTTAAATATTATACATTATAAAAATGGCCGCTAAAGGAAAAGCGATCAAAAAACCTAGTGCTATAGTTAATGCATATTTGTTCGCGTATAATTTCATTCAAGTTATAGGGTAATTATAAAAAATATTTACTATGCTGTAGTATAGAAAAATAAATGTAACTATTTTTATTATTGTTTTATTTTTCAATTTCATCAGCTGGAGTTATTTATTATTTCAAATCATCAACTTTTATATAAATCCGCCTAAAAATCAATCCTTATGGGATGTTGTTAAATATACTGTTGGAATTTTCCAAAACGCTGCATTCATTGAGGTCAGTATGAATTAATTTGTCTCTGAAGTTAGTTTTCATTTTTTTTTTTTTTTTGTATTTTGTATTTTACTTATTGAAATAAGTTTTTATTAGTATTTGGTGGATATGTGTACATATCTGTAATTTTTGAAGTCTGAGATAGTCAATATTGAAAATTTTTTATTAAAATTATTTAATTAATATTTTGTTGAAAGATATTTTGTTTGTTTATTCTTCATTTTTATTCTACACAATTCACGAAAAAAAATATTTTAAATAAAAAATGTTCAACTTATTTTTTAATTTTTATTGTTTACGAACTTACTTATTTTTTTAAATGATTGTTGAAGTTTGAAGTCACTTGACCTTCATAGCTTTTTTATAGTACATTATTCTTTTTTGGATACAAAATTTATCAGAGTATAGCATAAATTTTATTACTGTTTTAGAATACTATCTGTAAAATAATTAATATAATTATAAAAGCCGTTGTTAATTTGGTACAATTATATGTGTTGGTGTTTATTTTTATTTCATATAGACATATAGTAAAATATTAGTACTAGGTACTTATTTGCTCATAAATGTTCGGATTAAATTTTTAAGAAAAAAATGATGTATATAAATCATTTTTTTGGAGAAAAATTGTATTGACCTTCAAATTTATTGAGACAAAGTGCATTTGTATTTAAAAAACTTAACAATTTAATTATTAATGTTAATAAAATTATAAGTTCTTAATAACTTTCATGTATACAAATATTAGAAGTATTGTTAGGTCATGGATGCTATAGATTATTTAACATCCAGGATATGTTTGATTATCCTAAATGAGTAATAAGTTTTATTACTTGTAAATTTACTTATATTTTTCCTTTTGAAATAAAGTAATTCAGTTTAATTTATTATTTGTATAATTATTTCTTGAATAATAAATGAAGTGTCAAGTTTAAAAAAACCTGTTTAAAATTACGTAGTTATTACTAGGTGAATAAAGTTATTCATAATGTTCACTATTTTAGGTCACATGCAAGGTTAACCACATTATAGTTCCCTGTTTGTCTACAACAAGTTTTGTTAAATACATTTCATTTTTACACATACTATATTGATGTTTTATAATACAAGGATTATTAAACAACAAGTTTTTTGAAATTGTTTTGAGTAAATAATAACTTGTTTCAGTTTGATTAACAAAATGTCACAACCACAGTGTACAACATTATTTATGTTTTATAATAAATAACTTTTACAAAGTTTCAATATATAGGTAATGAAAAGTCTGAAGTATTTACACATTTATAAGATACCAACCTATATCAATTTATAATTTTATTATAACCAAAGGTAAATTTAGTTTCTCTATTTACTTACCTAAATCTGTTTAATTTAAATATTATTAAATGTTATTTCATTGTTAGTAGGTTCTTGAGGCATGAGCTTTTCTTTTTTATGTGGACTTAGAATATGATTAGGTGCTCTCCTAACTAAAAAAATTATTACTAAGTTAATATTACAGTTGATAATACTAGATTTGAACTCAATGTCTCTATATACTAAATATATATTTTCACTGTCATGTAAAAACTCTTAAAATGAAATTTTTACTGTGATAGTAAATTACAATTGAATATTCAGAATTTTCTGTGAAAATTAAATGTCTAATACAACAACCCATCACTTGGTTTTATTCTTTCAATTTTCATTTACCATATTTATTTAGTTGTAGGTCTATACGGACAATTTGGCCATTTTATTGTTCTTTTTCACTGTTTGTTTGATGGCTTGATATAGAAACATTTGCATTTTATATGATAATATGTAGATGTACGTATATATAAATAAATAAATAAATACATATATATATATATATATATATATATATATATACTACTTTTTTATATTCTAATCATGTATAAGTAATTATGTTTTTATGAACTTACAAAGCTTTTTTTACTTTTATTAGCGGAAAAATTAATCATACCTAATTTATCTTATTATAGGTATTTAATGTTGCTACTGGTTTAGTGAAATCTAATTTAGTAGTTACTACTCAACAAGTACTTTCTCGAGTAGCTATTGTTGGTGCTATAGCATTTATACCAGAAACATCCAGTTCACCAGGTTTGCCATTGGCTTTAACTGCTTGGTGCTTTGCAGAAATTACAAGATACTCTTATTATGGATTTAATATAGTTAATTTTATCCCTTATCCAATTATTTGGGCAAGGTAATGCATATAATTTAATATTTTCAACTAATTATTGAATTTTTATAAATTATTATATAACAACAGCAATATTATATTATTGTTTATTTGTTTATAGGTATACTTTCTTCTATGTTTTGTATCCAGTTGGTGTAAGTGGAGAATTATTAGTGTACTGGACGTCTTTAGGATATGTTGGACGAACAAAAATGTGGAGTATCGAGTTGCCAAATAAATTAAATTTTGCATTTAGTTTGTGGGCAGCAATTGTTATAATTATGTTAATTTATATACCACGTAAGTTTATTTGTAGATAATAAGTATATCAATTAATTTAAATTGCATATATTCTATTTCTAATATCATACAAACTTACTAATGTATTGATATTAGCATAAAAGTATTTCAATTATTAATTATTTAATAATCAAGGTACTAAAAGTAGGATGGATACTACAAGGAAAAAATAAACATCCCTAAACTAATCTTTCATAATTATATTAGGAATTTTTAAACTTAACAGTAATCATGAAAGTGCTGATTTTTTTTTCTTTAATATTAAAATGATATTATTTATTAATTTTAAGAAAATTATGCACATTTATAATAACTTAGTCTCAATAATTCTGACAAAGCTAAAAAATTTGATAAATTGGAAAAAAACCTAAATCCTTTTAAAAAATGTCATAAAGTTTTGGAATTTGAATTATAATTTTTTTCCCTAATATATCACTCAGAGTAGTTGTAAAATTAACATAACTTTTTTTAATAAATAATTTATTAATACTCAGTTTATTTTTTAATATTATTTCTTCTTTAAATACCTATAATTATTAATTATTATCAAACTGTTTTATAATGGTGTTAAATTTCGACATAATGAATTCATTTTAATTAAATTCTGTTTAAAATGTAATTCAATTAATACTATTTTTCTCTCGAAATTCTATCTGAAATTATGAAGAAAAATTTAAATGAAATTGTAACCACGAAAATTTCCACTACATAACCTTATATAATTTGTATAATGATACTTTATTTTTGAATTTAAAAAGTAAGAAATTATAAAATACTCTACACGATCTGGTTTAAAAATCACTAGGATGGTTCATTTTCATAATTATATGTATCAGAAAAATAAATTCCTAATTATGTAATTATTTTCATACAGCCCATTTATTTGTAGACACTAAGCAAACTGTATGTTATATAAATATAAAGATTACATAGAAAAGAGAAATTTCAATTCTGTAAATGGTCAATTTACGTTGTTTAAGTCATACAAACACAGTGTTTTTATTGTATTACCAATCAGTATAGTATGACAATGTCCATATTATAGAAATATTTATTAGATGTCAAAAAATTGTCATAACTTATAGAGAATCTAAAATAAATTTGCTGTTTACTAATATTTATCTTATTTATGATGTCATTAAAAAATATTTAATGTTATTTTATAAAAAACACATTAAAAATAAATAATATATCATAATTTTTCATTTAAAAATAAAATAATTTCAAATCAGTATTAAGTTGCTAAAATGTAATTTCATATACATAACAATGTTAAGTAATGTGACACATTTTTAAACTACATAATGGCCTTAAGAAGTATAAGTTCCTTGTCATTCAGACCATCTCTATTAAATATTGTCTTTCTTATTTATTCATATTTTTCTGATTTGAATTTTTCTTTTATAATTATGAAAAAAGTATTTGATTCAGTTTTTATTTTTCAGTTTTCCCTCAAATGTACATGCACATGGTATACCAACGAAAGAAAACACTTGGAACTTCAGAAACAAAAAAAGTACAAAAAAAAGTACAGTGATTAATTTGTATGGTATACAGCTGGGTACTGGGTGTACTATGTTAAATGTTATAAATTTATGCCGAATCTTTGCCAAAATTTTTATAGACTGTTTTATACAAAAAATAAAGTATCAATCATAGTTTATAATGTGATAAAAAGTTTATATTTTAATTTGTTCCTATTTTATTATATTATTTTCTTCATTTTCAGACGCTTTTCATAAACCAAATCTAAATCATCAATATCCATCACTCATTCATGAACCATTCATCATTTCATCAATTTCTTAAGTTAAACTTTGTATCTCTGTATATAATTACTCGTTATTACGAACAATGAACAAAACTTCTGATGTGTCATATACACATATCATGTGTATAATTGCAGTATTATTATATATTTATCGGTATGATAGTTCCAAAGTAAAAAAATACCTACCAATCTTAAAAACCAATTTTTAGATTTACTTATACTCTTCATTGAAAAAAATATGCATATCATTTTAAGGAAGTATCAATAAATAATAATATTCATAAATAATAAATATATATTAAATTTACATGTTTGAGTCAATATGATTGGGAGTATTTTTTTTATTTTGATAATAAATAATTTTAACCACGTTCAGCAGCAGTTTCCTAACTTTAACACTACATATGTCTGGTATGGTGTAAGTATATTAATCTATTATATAAAAAAAAAAAGATCATCATAGTATAAATTCAAGATATATGAACTTGTTTAATATTGATATATCAGTTTATAATATAAGCATAAATTAATTAATAAAAATTGAAAAATATATTTTTAGGACAATATTTTATGCTCTATTTGTGATAAATTTTACCAATTGTATTATCAGTGATATTAATTTTATATATATTTTTCATAATGTTTTTTGTACAAAATATTTTAAATAAGTATGTCAATAAAAATGTATCTATTACCTTTTTAAAATGTTAAAACAGTTAACACATTTAAAACAATATATTGAATACATTTTATCAAAATACTATTTTACTGATAAAATATATTACCATTGATATCTGATTTAATGGTAGTTATATATAACTACATACTATTCTAATAGTATACTCTTTGATCAATGATACTAAAAAGAACTACAACACTACCAATTTGATAATCAAGATATTTATTTTCATATAGATCATTAAATAATTTCAACATCTAACAATAATGGTAGTGTCTAAAATAAGTTTAAAATTAAATGGCATAAAAAAAAAAAATTAACAACATTAAATTAATTGTTTTGGTACCTGTATTAGAGTATAGAAAATAGAATTAATTATATCGATTGATTTAGTGACTCTTGAGTCTCATTACGTAATTTTGTAGCTAAAATTTTTAACTCTTTATTACGTTTTATTAAATCATCAATTGACTTTTTGTATTTGTTTTGGTGTGTTTGATCAATTGACCACCTTAAGTACATATCTCTCCACAGTTCCTAAAATATTAATTTTGATTAGGAAAATCATATAGTATAATATAGATCAGGGATGACAAATAAGCGGCACGCGAGCCAAGGTTAACACGCATGCGATTTTTGATGGCGCTCAAAAAACTTTTGTTTGACCATATATATTTATAGATTTTTAAGTAAAATACAATAAATTGCACATATTAATAATATATATTTCACAACGACGTATTGTTATCTTATCTCTATTATAAAATATAAGGAAATAATATTCCATATAATTTTGATTCCACCAAAATATTGGCAATTTCATTGCTAACAATTTTCTCCTCGACCTATGCTTGCAAAAGTCTCTTTTCGGTATTAAATCATACACTTTCAAAGGCTAGAAACAGATTAACGGAGGAAGATTTGGCAGCGTGTATTGCCTTGCAATCAACATCATAAGAACCAGACATAAAAAAGCTTTCGACCAATATGAAGCAAAAGGTTTCTAACAAACAATAATAATAATTTAATAATTTTTTTACATTAATTGTTCCATTTTTACATAATTTTCTACATTATAATAATAAATTTTTCATTTGTATTTTTCTGTGTTAGTAAAAATAATAATGGCACGGCTGAAATTTTTTTTTTAAATTATGTCATAAATTGGCACGTTGAAAAAATCCTATTTGCCATCCCTGATATAAATGTATATTTCATATACACTTGACTTAAATAGTACAAAAAGAAACGTTATTGAATTTCCATGCACAAATATTTCATAACATAAGCAATCATAATAAGTTGCATTATTTTTTTTTTTTTTTTAGATTTTGTGATACAATTAATCTCGACAGTTAGGAAGTCATAAAACTTAAACAAGCAAAAATAAAAATGATAATATACAATCCAACTCATTAATATTAATTAACACATTACAGTAGAATACAAAATAAAAATTTAAAAATTAATAAAATAATATAAACCATCAGAGTAGCATCAGAAAATTATTATAAGGTGTAACAAAATACTTACTATACTAAATGGAGCGACAGAAGGCCAAATCACATTATTGGTAGGCAAATATAAAGGATTAGTGATTTCATCAATTTTTTTATTAAAATGGGACCATAAACTTGGCTTTCCATATCGATTGTTTTTTCGATCAGCCTCACAATTACCATAAAATGTACTAAAGTCTGAACAGTAAGAATGATCAACAAGTGATGACAAAAATATTGTTGAAAACTGAAAACAACATGGAAATTGATTGTGTATTTGCCATGTACAATCTAAAAATAATAGGAAAGTTGCGCCCGATCCATGATGAAAAATTTTTGAAGATGATGATGAAGACACTTTTGAACGAGCTGCATTATAACAACCACTTTTGTGACGAGTTTCAAATGGATGTCCAGCCTGAAGCCATTCTCTCTCAATTAATGATTCAAAACTGTAAACATATTTACCACACTACTAATAATTTGTTTAAATATCATAAAAAAGAAATAAACAATTCTAACCCTATAATTGTTCGACATTCTGGATTCAATATCAATTGAGTTAATGATATCAATACCAAAGTAGCATCTACACTTTCTGATCCATGTACTAAAACAGATGCTCGCTCTTGATTCAAACATTGAGCTACTAAACAAGCGGCATTCAGTGTATCTTTTACATGGGATAACCATTCACTATTATTTAATTTGTTCAGCCATCGGTCAATAGTACATGTTGTATCATTACAAGCTTCAATTACTTTTGATAAGCTATCCAATAAAACATTATGTCGCTCTAGAGCTGAATTTACTCGCCTCCACTGTGGATAGTGAGCTTCTATTTCGTACCCACCTCCACGTGACTTAGCAGCAACTGTTGCATTAGCAACACTGCGGGTATCAATAATATATCCTCTTTTTCCTGGACCAAGGACAGAATTTATAACACGTTCATCTTGTTTACAACGTTTAGAACTAGAACCAACTAAAGGCTGACTGCTTCGCATCAAAACACTCTGCATTTAAAAAACGTTTGAAGTTAAATCTCAATGATGTAATAATATATTTGAAAATATATAGTTATAAGAACTTACTCCTTTCTCATGACGATAACTCAAAACTGGAAAACGGCCATTCTGCCGAAATTTAGCAGAAGCAATTAACATATTGTCATCAACATTAGAAGGAACAACAGTCAATTCAGGATAAGAACTACAAACCTATCATTATGATATTTTTTAGTATTTATGCTAAGATATTATGTTATATAAATCTCATTTTCAAAATTTACCCGGTACGATTTATTAACATGAGATATTCTCCACATTGAATCGCCAGCAACTAGATTTTCACATTGAGATTGTACATCGAATGGTGAACGACATTGGTTAGTTTTATTTGGAAACATATGGTGTAAATAATCAGCTTCATCTTAAAAATAACCAAATAAATTAATAACATACTATTAATAAATAACATTATCTGACAAAGTGTTTACCTGTCATTATGAGAGATTCAATGGAAGATGCAACTTCAGAAGCTTGTTCAATATATGACATATCGAACACTATAATTCTAAAATCCTTACATTTTAAAGTAACTGTATTTAATTTTCTTTCCACAATATCGATATTACGGTTTAAAATCTAGAGATAATAATGTCAACTTTTAACTAGGTGTATAAATTGGTCCTTAAATATATAATTTGGTAGGTACACAAATTCAGTTGTTTGATAAAATCAAAAAATATCATAAATTGTAACAAGTATAATATCATTAAAATAATTACATTCACTTCAAGGATTTTGTACTTTTTTGATGTTTAAAAAATACCAAATAACAACACTTCTGTGTACAATAATTAATAAATAATAAAAACTTAATAATTTAAAAAGATCAAAATTATTAAATACAAATTTTGTTAAAGGTAAAAAATGCCACAATTTACAGAAGAAAAAAAATGACTAATATAAATTATTTACCCATAATTCAACATCTTCAGATATCGATGAAAATATTAAATGATGTCCAGTTATGACTAGAGTTCCGGTGCTGGGGTTAGATATATGTGGACCCCTCATGGTCACACCAATGAACTTGGGCGTTTTAATTTTGTCAGCAAACTCCATTGCAAGTTCATTTCCTAACGTTCAAACATCAAATTCAAAAACCGTGTGTTAAACAACTGCAGCTATATAAATTGATGTATTTTTTTTTTTTTTTTTTTTTACCTGCGTTCCGAATGCTATCTATGGATAACTCCCATTGTAAATTATCACATAAAGCTATTACACTATTCGTTTAGGCTGTTAACGTTTATATATATTTTGTTCTAAATTTTTAATACATGTTGTTCGATATTCCAATGGCTCTACAAGTGTTTTTAATGATTTAATTTCGTCTTTTTTTTCGAAACGTTTTCATTATCAATTTTGAACCCCCATCGCTTTATCAACACATCCACGCTATTAACAAATTGCTATCATTAATTTTCATGGAGGAACCCATGCACTTGGAAATGTTTAGCCGTGTGATTTAAATTTGGTTCACAGATAGCATACACCGTTGAAACAGAATTTAATAGTATAGTATTTTACCAAATAGTGAATGTCCAATAATATTATTTATATTGTATTTGTATATAATTTTTTTAAATGCGTATCAAAAAACTATCACTTTAAAATTTCATCACACGATTTTCGATGACAGTCAAAATTCGTGGAGAATTACGGATCATTATTGTCATGACTCGTTAAATACTTTGTACATAACATAATTGATACCTAACTACTCTGCCATTCCAAAATATCGTTATTTCGCATATTATTCGTATAATAAATACATCTATTATAAAACCACATCAGTCGTAAACGTGCCAAACGTCTTATATCATACATATCAGTCATACACACATAACGTTTACATGTATTACATGCGATTTAAATATCACGGAAAAAAGGCGAAAATTTTTTACGTTCATACGATTAATGAGTTATACGCGTATTGAGTGTGCGTACACACATTGGTACTCATATCACGACTGATTACCTCATATAATTGACTCGACCGGTTTTTTTTTCATTCGACCGAAAGCTCCGCGATTCAGCGACTTCTGTGCAAACGAAACCTCCACGCGATAACATGATAATATTTAATTAGTGATTATTAGAGTCCGGATTCGTATGCACTCAAAAAACCTAAAATAGTATGCATTTATGCATCTAAAAACGTTTAAATATGCTCTTGATATGCTCTTATTTTTTAAAATTATATGCAAAAATATACTCTTGCCCAAAATATATGCATTTATTTGCATACATTTTTATGCACTTAATTATCTTTTTGTTATTTTTTTAATTTCTTTCATAAATAATAATTCAACTAAATTAGATAGGTAACTTAATTTTTTCATTGCAGACATCAACTTACAATATTGGTTGAGGAATAGTAAAAGATAATAAATAAAATCATATTAAATCCTCTTATACCATTTCTTTGGTTAATATTTTTGAATAAAAATACAAAATAAAGAAATTAAAAAAAAAACACGGTTTTATAAACTTTAATACTTTAATAGGTACCAAATATGCTTGAATATGCAAACATTTTAAAATATGCCGTCATCCCTGAAATATGCATTTATATGCAAAATAAACTTTTTCTCACGCATTATCTGTTACACAAATCGTCCACATTTCTTACTGTCATCGAACTACATACACTCATTACAAATATGAAAATCCATACAAATCCGGACTCTAGTGATTATATTCCGATTTCCATATTTATTTGGCCGAAATAAATTAACACATGTAACATAGTAGATGCATTTGAAGTAAATTTATAAATCCATCAACCAAGTTGAATACATTTTCTGGCGCATTCCAATGAAAACGATGAAGACAAAAACTAATAATTTATTATTACTTGGCGTGTAATATACGCCTACAGCCTATCGCCTGCATGATGCAGCACATATAGGCACACAAACACACACGTGTAGGAATGAAACACATTTGACCGTTAAATTGGAATACGAGCAGAAACATTGACCTATTTGTTTTTGGTAACAACACATTTACAATTAATGTGAACATAAACTAAAAATGCGCAACTTTTATGGAAAAGATAGTTATGACAATATTCACAAAAATTGTAATATTTTTAATTGACTTAGTAACTGCCGTAATAAACTTCCGTATGATACATATTATGTAAGTGAGTACGACGCATTGTAATATGTATTTACTATTACTTAATATTTTTTTACATACAGATACATCATAAAGATTTCGTCAAATTACATAGTTAATTAATGTAATACATGTAAGCAATTATAAAAAACACCTAATCGACTATGTAGGGCGTTTGCTAAAAATAAATATTTAATAATTGCATTTTATTTCTTGTAACAGATGATTTTTGTTAATTTGAATAAATTATCTTTTTCTTTTCGAGAACCATAATAATTATTAATAGAATGTGATTATAATGTACAATGTTCATCTTATTTTATGTTACAATTCAACACAAAATCCATTTAATTGTATTCAACGTATTTTATGTTGATTATTAAAAAAAATATAATGTGTTGTTTCTTTCTGCCATAGACACTATAGACAGGATGTACAAACTTTATACATTCTTTAATAGTTTACTATATTATTTATTTGTGTACCTGATTAAGTGAAATAAAAAGAATCAAATAGGTATTAGTGTAGAGGTTGGCAAGTTATTTATATTGGAGTCCGGAAAACTAAAATAATACATAAACGGGGTCCAAAGAAAAATATATTTTATCACATTATTTAATAGTTGTTACTAAAATGTTAATGATTTGAAGAGTAAAAATACCTGGCAATTTTATATGAGAAATTTCATTTATTGGCTTTGGCTAGTTGCTTGAAATTGGGAACTCTTGTAGAACATCTAGTACATAATGTGTCCTCAAGGCTCAAGGTGAGAATCCATTAATTTTGTTCTATACTTGTTTATAAAAATGTATTTTACAAAAAAGCGCCTTTTTTAATAACCATGATGGAAATTAAAATAATGTATTTATTAAACTATTAAAGAAAGATATGTTTACGGTCTATACTCTAGATTACTACCTCGGTCCGGATTTGAACCACGGTTAGAAAATTGCTACCGTTGTATTAGTATATTACATTTACATAGTTACCAAATTTCATTATTTAAATATAACTTCTGAAAATTTTTACCAATTAGTAGAAAATTAAAATATATGTGCAACTAAACGATGACTAAAACTGAAGTCTCGTATGAAAAAAATGTTGTTCTACAATTGTCAATTTTTTCAATTCTTATATTGTTAATTTACACTTAAAATGTTTAAAACAAACGATTTAATTGGACCTGTATCTCTCATTACTCGTAAGTCATAACTAACATACGATTATATCATTATTTAGTACCTATGTATGAGGTATTAGTCATTAAATACATTTATTTTAAAGCAATTAAAATTTAAGTCATAAATCCTTAAGATAATAAATAATTTCATACTACTTTTTAAAAATGACTAATTATAGCAAATACCATATTTTTAATAATAGGAATTCATAATAAACTAATAATACATTTAGAGATAGGTAATTCGTTTAAGTAACATTTGAATAGTGCTGTAAATGCTAAATGATTACTGAATCTGATAATTTTTTTCTCTAGAAACATTATGATTTAATCCATTATTAAGAGGTTCGTATAAATAATATTCCGTGTAATGTGAATATGTGATGATGTACCTTTATATACATCAACAATTAAAATCTTTACCTGCATGTAAAAGCATAAAAGCACTTTGACAGTCAGCATCTACCTTTTTCAATAAAATATCGTAATTTTTATCTGTTAATTTTTAATTTCTTTCATAGTTGTATTGTACACATAATATTTTCATGTTCAATCACAGTGGTCAATAGGTAGTTACTATAAAGCTGCGTCCAGACTATACGACCAAGGGTACCGAACGCCAACATCACCACATTCGGCGTTGGCGTGCGCTCGTATCTGATAGCATTGGCGCACTGTCCAGACTTATTCCGAATTCGCTGTTAGTCTGCGTTTGGAACCCTTCGCTTATTTATACCACATGCGTTTTTAAATAATAAAATGTACACTGTTCGGACCGAATGTCAACGAAGGAATAAAATATGTACAAATCGTGTCCAAACTGATAACGAATTCCTTTGATGTACCGCTCCCCGAGCGAACTCGCCTGAAGGCACATTCGCCGTTGGCGTTCGTTCGGTCGCGCTGTCCACACCTAGACCAACATCACCGAACATCACCGAATAAGTTCATCACATGTGCCTTCGGTACCCTTGGTCGTATAGTCTGGACGAGGCTTAAGATGTTAGACTAGGGTGACCATACGTCCTGTTATTACAGGATTGTCCTTTATTTTAGAGTTGTGTCCTGTTGTCCTGACGAACGTCTCTCAGGACGCTTTTTGTCCTGTTTTTTATTTAATTTTAAGCTATAAATATGTTCATATTTTATAGGTACTATATACATAAAACCCCTCAAATTATTAGATTCGTGAAGTTTTTCGGAAAATATGACAAATTAATATGTGTAGATATGTGATCCAAAAAATTATCATAAATATGATAATACGTTTACAGAAAATTGAGTATAGGAATAAAGTATTTGAGAACATCACAAAAAGTTTTAATTTATTAAGTCACTTCCTACTATTTTTGTTTAATTTTTATGTATTTATTAAAAATGATGCATTAGTTATGAAACTGCCTTAAAAGAATAGAAATACTATTAAATACATATTAGATAATATTTTAGGTATATTAAATTATATTTTTTATTATGGTTAAAAATTGTGATAAAAAATTTGATTAAAATATTTTAAAAAACTAAGAAAATTATTTAAGTCCTGTTTTTTATTTTTTTAAATATGGTCACCCTTAGACGTTAGACGTTAGACCCAAATATAACCCATCATATTACACTAAAAAACTAAAATAAAATTGGACTAATAGATCATTCAAAAAGTAAAATTATGTAGGTATGTACATGTATTTCTAAAAACCAACAATATATTTTCGGTACTGTAAAAAAAAAAATAGTTAGTAATTATACATTACAATTTGTATTCTACAATACCAATTTATTGTAATCTGTATTAATGTTGAATTCTCATCAAATCACACTGCAATACATACAAGTTCAACATTAAATTGAATATAGTCAATAATTTGTTTCAATCAAACCAAAAGCACTATAATTCTGTTCAAAGTTATGCAATAGTTTTATAAGTAATTTTGTTTATAATATCTTATTTTAGTTAAAAAATATGTATAGTTAAATATCTAATTTTTTATAAGTAGGTAATAATTTAATACAAGATATAAACAATGTAGTATACAAATTGTAGATTTGTAATGATATTATTATGAATAATGATAGGCAGCTGCCACTAGTGGCAGGAGGGGTAAACTAGTAAGGAGACACATGTTTTAGCTTGCCTTATATGCTTTTATGTTCTAAACTAGACTCAAATTTGGATCCATCTATAGTTTTTAAATTATAATATCTATCTTGTTAAATCATACATAGTAATTTCGAGTATAATAAATTAACTTAAACTATTTTTGAATTGAATTAGATAGAAAGTTATGAATTAATAATTGTGTTAGATGTTTAAGCACTACATGGTCGACTTACCTGCGTGAGCTTAACACTGCTGATAATGCGGTAATGACCCAGTTAAAATAATTTGGTCAAGTCATATAGATACGATAAATGAATTTTGTAATTTACTTTAGAATGTAAGTAAAAATCCTTGAATTTACCAAAATTTATCTTTCCATGGCCCGATTATATTTTCGTATGGAGAGGTACTTAGGTTAGACAGTACTTATGTGATAGATATTTTTACAACAATATTAAGTGATTTGCTTTTTTTTAATAAGTTTTGTAAAATATAAATTTCATAAATTTTTAAATTTTAAATAAACTATTTTATCAATGAAAATTAACAACTGTCAATGGCGTATTTACAAATTCCTTCTGGGGGGTAATAATCACAAAAAAAAAAAATGGCAAAATAGTTGACATCTGCCTCCCTAGCTTCTTTTATTGGTGTATTAAATTTATTTGGTATGATCATAAATCATGAGCAGTGTTTTTATTTTAAACATCACATATTTTTCAACATTATAAGCTGGTATTTTCAATCTATATAAACAACATCATCTACTAATTACTGTATATAATAAACTTGTTTTTGCACTTGTAATTTTTTCATATTCTGTACCTAAAAATTTATCATAAATTAACTTTATTACCAAATAGTATCTAGTTTTTGGAGTTTTCGACCCATTTCATCCAATATTGCTTCAATACCCACATGAATATTGCGATGGATACTTATAAATTATAGCATTGTTAAACCAGTTGTAGCGACAAAAAAATGGATTTTTTTCATTTTTAAAGCATTTAGGCTAATGTAGCCTATTCGAAATTGAAAAATGGAACTTCAAAAATACATAGGTACATAATTCAATATGATACTTATTTCAGACATAACTTAAGTTCCAAATAAAATTTAATCCTTTCCAAACCAAAAAATTTCCTATCTAAGTTAAGATATGAAAACTGGAAGTGTCTACAGTATTTAAAAATTATATAAAATAAATTTATTTAAAAAAACTGAAAAAACACGTCGGGGGTGATATATCATCCATATCATCCCCTGTCCGTAAGTACACCATTGACTGATTGATTGATAACTATATAATACATATAGTTATATATATCTTATAGGCATAATTTTTTGTGAAACATGTAATATATATTTTGTATAGATACAATAAATATTTATAAGAAAACAAATATACTGACTAAATAAAAAAAAAGTTTTGTTTATATAATAGTACTCGTACTCTGGTTTTGCAGTTTATTAAATTATCTCTTATCTTCAAAGCTGATATAGCCCATAGGCGTGTGTATAGAAACAACAGATGGCGTATGTGAATGTATTTATGATGTGTATATTACATGAACATTTATAACATGTTTACTATTGAACACAGGTGTGAACGGGTAAAATTTAGAAGTTCAACCCCCCTCCCTTGCAATTTTTGTAAGAAAATTCTAAAAAGTAATTTTTCTGATTAAAGTATAAAATCGTTCTCAAAAATTAATAAGTACTTTCGATTCCTAAACTATAAAAATTCGAAGATTAATTGAAGATGCGGGACCTTATAAGGGATTTGCTATATAATCAGCATCAATTTTGATTCATTACGAATTTCGTAATTTTTGTGGATTGTACATTTAAAATAAATATAGTTAACAGCATGTATACTTATAAATATACATTCTACAATTCTAAGGAAAAGAACATATTATTTACTACATGAAAATATTTTGTATACACTTCTATCTCCCACACGCTCGTTGTTGATTTATATCGTCTGAAGTATTTTTATATATCGATTATCTGACATTATATACAGTGACATAGGTACCTATTTATAAGAAATCGAGTGAACTCGGGGATGGAAACATTAGCTCTCTGACTATGATGATGGAGATGATGCATTGAGCTGGTTAGTGAATTTTTAAATATCAATATATTTGGGATACGGGCAATCATCCACGCTATGGAATAGTCTGCAACTCCACATACTCCATCAGCGAGGCGTGGCACCATTGGATGAGTGGCCATCGTCGTGTGTCTCAGACAGATATTGTATAAAACTGCATGGTCGGTGACAAAGCTTATCATTATGAAATATATTTTTTTAAATTTTATACTGTCTTTAAAAATGCATAGTCAGTGCCAATTTCCATGTACCTGCAGCTATTTCTTAAATATTATTCAAGAAAATTCTCATCGATTTTCTTGTATATAATTTTATCAGATGAGTAAATAAATTTTTTCGTAAATACCGTATTTTTGAAATTTATTTATTTTATATACACATATTTTTTTTCTAAACCCGACATTCGCAGACGTATCCTCCTCATTTTTGGGACACTCGCGTCTTGGCTGTTGATGGTGACCCTATTATAAGTACGTTCATCAAAAAACAACCATGCAAGGTTGCCATGAAATAATTTGTTTCAAAATCCAACGACTGCTAAAACCTATATAATATCTAGGTCTAGATCTTAAAAACAAGTTAAAGATATGAAATACTAAGTAACTTTTGATTGATTAATTTAATAATATTACTAGTATTCTATTGCATATTTGGATACCATTAAATTATGTTTAAGTATCGAGTTCGCAGAAGGCGAAGCCTGGACACTAAATCTTAACCTTTCACAAAACTTTTTTTCTCATATGTGATACATAAATACATTATTAAGTAACTATAGTTACAATTATCAAATCGGTTAAAATGTTAAATGTTTAAATTATTTTATACTTAGAATTTGAAGCATTAAAATTTTTAATCTCAAATGAAAAGTTAAAATGGTTATTCTTTGTAACATAATTTTAGCAACTAATTACGCACTCAACTCCTTATTTGAAAATATATTAAAAGTCATACTTATGGGTTATTTTATATTATAAACGTACCTATGTGGCTATGTACAACTATTATGGCATTTATGGGTAGGTACGCATAAAACGTTTAATATTCTATAAGCTACAAGACGTTTTCCATCATACTGCATCAGAGTGAAACCACGATGCATTAAAAATTGAACTGTGATAATAATATACTATAAAATAGCACTTATTTGTATTATTCATAAATACAGATATAATACTACCTTAAAGTATATTTGAAATATGAACAATTTTTATTTTTTTATTTTTGGAAAACATACAGTTACCTAACTAAAATTCGTATTATTTGAATGATAATAAGAGTATTTCACTAATACAATAAAATTATAATATCGGTTGGTTAATGATTTTTAAAACTGTAAATAGTTATCATTATGAATAAGTACAACTTACATGTTACAAGTATTATATATTATGTTCTCTTACAGTCCTACAGTTTTACGCGGCTCGAGCAGCAATGGACCATGACATAATATTTTATTTTGATTGTTTAAAGTCTCATTTTTTAGAAAAAAACATATCTGAGTATTTCATTGATTATAATTGTATTGCATCCGTCGTAATATTTATTAAAAGAATGGTTTTCTTTGATTCTCCATTTTTTTTTCATGAAAATATTATTTTAGGTACGTATTTTAATCATACAGATATCATATAATTCTTAAATACATATTCAGTGATACTAAAGTTAAAGTATCCTGCAAGAATACCTTCATACTACGTAGGGTTGTGCAACATAATACATTTTCGTATAAGTCAACATTTAGCCTTATTAATAAAATATGAATGTGCTTTGTTAATTCAAATTTTTTATCAGGGTTCCAAATCATTATTTTATCATATATTTGTTAAATTAACTTTGCTATATTTAAGTTTCAAGCTGGCCTAGAAAAAGTAATATAAAATGCATTTTATTAAACATTAAACATATTTTATTAAAATATATTATGTCATAATTAAAAATACTAAATAATTTTTTTATAATAAATGATATGAAATAAAGCATAAACGCGATCAGAAAATTTCAATGGTTGAACTATCTTTGCATGTATTTAGTATGTTGAGTCTTGTTAATATAAGACTCCCTCAAAATATTTCGATAGTTAATATTGATACCGAACATGAAAGTAATAATACATAATAAAATATTAATTATACACCTATATGGAAATAGGTATCCGGTACATAAAATATGTTATAGATAATATGCATGTTAAATTCAATATATTATAAACAATTTATAAATATTTATTTTGTATTTTTTACAGTATATAAATGATAAATTTTAGTTTATGAGGGTTTTTTGTTCGTTAATTAAAGACTTATTCGGCGTATAGTGTTTTTTCAGGCAAATTTCATGGAAACGTTAAGTCTGCTATTTCAAAATAAAATAAATGCAAAATACATCAAGGTCTTAATAACAATAATGTAATGTATAATTTTATACATGTCATAAAAATTTTAATCTAAAATAGTAAGCTTCTACTAGATCTGCAGTCCGCACTACAAATTCATATTTTGATTTAATTTTCTAGGCATTATATATTACATTACATTTATACATCTCAATTCTTAATTAATAACTACAAAATATCAAACAGGTCATATTTAGTTAGGCCAGTTAGAGCTGGATTTAATCATAAAGGAAATGGAATAAAATTTATCAAATTACTGATGTTGGCTTGTGGTTGACCATAATAAATAGTAGGTATATTATTAAAATATTTAATTTTATTTATGCATTCTCCTCCACCCAACAAATAAATACTGGTTGCGCAACTGGTTTATTTAACATAAAAATAAATAAATAAATAATTTTGTTATTGAAAGTTAAAACAATGTAAAAAGCTGATAGTGTTGAGTAACGTTTGAAATATAGAAATATAATCAGCACTTATAATTATGAACAAACATTAAATCGTTTCTCTAATAACAGTATATATTCAACAAAAAAACAATACATTTTAATACTTACATCTAAAAATCACAACCCTGATAGGATCGAATATTGATCTTGTAGCAATCTAATTATTCTAAAGTAGTTAAGTAATTATAATAAATAATAATGTAGGTAGTGAAAAAAACACGTGTCAACTATACATAATCTGCAAGAGAAAACGCTAGGAAATAATTGCTTTGGTGTTCTAATTTGTATTGTTTTTGTAAAAATATTTAGGAACCTCAAATAAATTTACATAATATAAAATTTTACAAATTATTTTTAATAAGTTAATACGCTACCAACCTGTTTTATTTAATTTAACTCATAACAAGATCTTTAAAAGTCTTTTATATAACCAATATTAATAAGTGTACTTATAATATAAAGTATTTAAATATAATTTCACTTGTGATTTTTACAATGACATAATGAAACTATTGTTAATACCTACTTCTTTTTCAACATTATCCTCGAAAAACTGTGAAACATATTAAAGTATATTTTCCAATTTCATCCTTTATCCGAGAAGTGTTAACTGTCAGTTATTTTCTTATGATATGGAAACTGCAAATAAATCAATCAAACTAATCAACTATAAAATATAATGTTATAAATAAATATTTTTTTATATGTACAACAAATAGTACTACAGTTATGATATTTGTCGAATAGTGACCCTCTATAAAAAAAATAGCTGCATTACAGCCAAATACTATTCGTGTTTTAAAAATGTTTAAATAGGTACCTAAATCATGAGCGTAATGCCTATGATAAACTATCTCAAATCATGTTTAAAATCTATGAGGCTTTATAAGGTGCTCAACTACAAATTAAATTTGTTTTATTCAATTTTAGTTGGTAGGTATATAATGTAGAAATTACAAATGATGTATTATTTTAATCTCTATAAACATATGGTTAATGTTATTGAAAAAGATTCGTCATTTGTTTCCTTTCAAATTTACCTCCAAGTACCATTTACATACGATTTCCTATCTATAGAGTTGTTGGATAAAACTTTTGGACAAAGTTAAGTGTATCAAAAAGTGTCTCTAGATAAAAAAAAAGAAAAAAACATCATTGTAAAACCAATAGATTCTTCGCTTCATTCATAACATAAAACTGGTCACCAACTATCAAATTGTGATTGAAAGAAAACGAAATGTATATAGGTTATTGCAGTTACTCGTTTTCATCATTGTTTAATTTAATGTTCATTGTGCAATACTTCGTTCCATTCGATTTATCAATTTTTGCAAAATTGGAATATTAAATACGATAACGAAAACCATGGCATATTCAATAGTGTTCACAAAATTAAATTCCAATCTGCGTTAGTTTAGAGCACTTTTTACTACCAAATAATTTTCATATATTTTTGTGAATTGAAGCGATTCAATTAGTTTTTATAATTTTTAACTCATTCCCACGGTATAACCTTTGCTAAATATTACATTTTTGATTTAAACCATAAGTGTCTTAATGTATACGTCGAAAGTTATAAATTATAAATCGGGTTAGGAAGTATTACGAGGTAAAAGCGTCGGAGCGCCTCTCAGGTATGTAGTGTGCATGAAATAAGCATGCCTAGGTATATGATAAGTGAATGCACCCTCATAAATAATTCGTGATCAATTTGAGTTCAACGATAATTCGAGATGAACTTCGAGCCTAATATAGGTTAATATGTAGAAAACGACAGCCGCGAATCGAAAGCATATTAAATATTAAACGGGTATCTATATACGATTCAGGTTTTGATCCGTGTAGGTACGAAGACTGGACCGATGTGGAGTTGGTACATATAATACCATATTGTACGGACGTAAAAGTACGATTTTCAAAGATGATGATGAACCGTGACCATTTGGACATAAATACGATCATCACGATCAGCCGTATAGGTTTACGCCGTGAGTGCAATGATTTTCGCCACTCGACTCGTTGGAGGCGATGAAAACGTACGGGCGATTTCAACTAAATAATTGATTCGATAAACACTAAAGCAGATGTTCGAATGCAATATTTTAAATTATTATTATTATTATTATTATTGTTGTTGTTGTTGCGACAAACAGCGATGTGACGAGTACGCGACGACGGTATTTTAATAATACGCGAACGATTGCGATGCGGTGTCGTCCGAAACGAGAAAAAAGCCGTAAACAAAACAAGGACCGCGGGAACGACGCGTGCGTTGAAAAACGGGCCCGTGTTCTGGCAAAAAGCACCCAAAGCGTACGTGGCGAAAACGTCGGGCGGGGGGGACGGCAGCGAAAGGGCCGCGGCGGCGGTGTAGGGACGCTGAAAAATATTACGCAGTAAGCGAAATGTAGAAAAAATAAACTTTCGCCAGTGTACGCCTCGGCGGCCGAGCGCCGTTGCCGCGTTACGTCACGACCGTGGCGGAGGCGGTGGTGGTGGCGGCATCAGCACTCAGCAGCAGCAGCAGCAGCAGAGCGGCAGCGCGCCAGGCGTATACGATAATTATCGTGTCGCTGCCGCTGCCGCCGCCAACCGCTGACGACGACGGCGCACGCGTCACGCTTTGTTTTCGCCGTGCGAATCCACCGCGTCGCCGCCGCCTCGACGCCGAGCGAAGCGGCCGGCGACGCGCGTACGGGCCGCCACCAGCCGGCCGGCCGGCCGGCGTCCTCTCCTCTCGCGACGCGACGGCGGCGAAGCTCGTGTGCGCGTGCGCGCGCGTGAGCGTGCACGCGTGTGCGCGCGCCGAGTCGATTCCGCCGAAGTGGGTCAACCAATGTAAACACGGTACCGAGGTCACCGCAGGCTCCCCCGGTCAGCCGGCCTGCCTACCCGCCCGCCTGCCCACCAGCGCGTTTGTTGTCGGCCGCCGCCCTGCCGCGTCGTGCTGAAAGTTGTGTTTACGCGTGTCAGCTGAGCGCAGCTCTCGCGAGCCGGCCGGCCGGCCGGCCGGCGAAGCGCACTACGCGAATATTATAATAATACGCTCGTTTTAATGACATGCCGCCGCCTCGTCGGTGCCGCGGCGAGGGGGCCGGGCGCAACAACATTTTTGTCGTGTCGTTGTTTACAACGGCGCGTCGCAAAAAATATTATAATATTTTATACATTTCGTAATAATAATAATAATGTTATATTATATCGTTCGTTATTATTATTATTATTATTGTTTTTGATGTCGTTTTCCCCGTCGTCCTGCGCGTGAGCGAGCGAACGACCGCTAACAACGTTCCGTGTGTCATCATCGTCGTACGACGCACATAATAATATTATTACGTACGCACGCCGCGTAAACCAATACGTTTGGCCGCTAAAAAACACGTACGTGCGTGTCCGTTTCTGCGCGTCACCGTATTATTCATTCGCTCGTCTCGCCTCCCGGGCCCTTTAATGTCTTTTGAGCGAAATCCCCGCCGATTGACCACACGATTACCGTACCGTACGCAGTTGCGACCCGTTGGCAACGCGTGACCCGGTCACGTCGGAAATTTTGCTCTCGGTTCGACTGCGAAAAGTGGGTCAGCCGCGTTCGTGGGTAGCGGTAGTGGTGATGGTGGTGATGAATGGTTGCCGCGGCGGTGGTGGTAGTCTCTAGCAGCGGTAGTCCGCCGAGTTACGTCGGCGACGAATTGTTTATTATTATTATTATTATTATTACTGTTATTATTGTTATCCGTCCGCTCGTGATATGAAATTCGCGGATGAAATCGCCATCCAGTTGCGGAGTCGGTCACGACGTACCGTCGGCGACGTTGTCCGCCACTGCCTCATCCACCACGGCCATTCGTTATAACACGACAGTGATGACAATCGAAATGTTTTTCGTTTTTTCATCGACTGCGACCGAAAGTTTTTATCGTCGTCGTGCCGTTGTTACGCGACAGCCACGGCGGCGGCGGCGGCAAGCTCAGCGTAACGCGCCCGCAGACAGTAACCGGGGTGGGAGGGGTCCGCCGTTAATCGGACGAAAACATTTACGTTCGACGACGGGTCTCGAGCGAGCGCTCGGTGAACGACGACGATGACGACGACGATCAATTAATGAATAATAGGTCGTGTCGCAAAAAAAAAAAAAAAATACAATAAAATAAAATAAAATAATAAATGAATTGGGCAGAGTAAAATTATATTATTGCGTACGATGAATTTCGTGTACGTTTCTGTACCGTATTCGACGCTCCAATGTAAACGTGTTGGTCACAATGACGATCGCACGGCGTATGGCGTGAGCTTAAACTACAGTTCTGACACGTACCGTGTATTATCGTGTATATAATTTTTGTTACGCAAAACGATATAGATATTTATTTGTAATAAGTCTGGAATCAATCATTACGATTTGTGTGTTTTTTTTTTTGCTTTACATTTTTGTTGCAAAACGGACGGAATCTAGCGGACCAGTAAGACAAGATAGGTGTATAAAGTATATATACGCGCTGGGTATAGGTATACTACACGTTATTATACGGTACAGTGATTTTTATAATGCAAAAACGCCGTTTTTGTTGCATACGGGGTAAACTAGATTCCAAATTGGAATTTACTAAAAAAATATAACATAGCTTAGATAACCTTATAGTTTGTTACGTGAACCGTATAATACGATGTGTACTTTTCGAAGCAGCGAAACAATAAGCATTGTCGATGCAATGTAACGATTTATGTGGTTTGCGTGTTGTTTATGAGTTTATGGAAAGCTTTGAGATAGGAACAAAAAAAAGTAATAATAATAATAATAAATATTTCAAAACCCCATTATATTGTTGGGTTTCACCTTCATTTTTGGTGGGGACTTAATTACACTGTATAAGAGTTCAAAACACAGACGTTAAAAGCGTATTTCAATTGTTTTCAAGGTGTAAACTTCTAAATAAATTAGGATATTAAAAACAAATGGTACCGCTTTAAATTATTTTTCATTTTATCTAATACCATTATGATAAATAACATAAAAGACGAAACGCACGATGAATTGTTTCATTAAAACAAGGATAATTTGATAATTAAGTTTTTGATGATAATAACAAAACATCGAAAATTACCAATCATTTTATCAATACCTAATTGTTAGTTTCATTATTTTTATAAATGGTAAATTTAATGTAAATATTTTTTTTATTATTATTTATTATTCACCTTAACCTATATTTGTTTGTATGTTTAGTGGCTTTTGTATAGACTAATTTTCAAAATAACCATGTTTCATTTATGAACTAACATTTTGGTAGAGGAGATATTTTAAATTACCTACTATTATTACAAAATAGATGCGAAAGAGGAGTGCTATTATGTTACTGCAAGTGAACTTTTTAATTTTGTATTCATTGAATTAACATTTAATTTTATTTACATATCAATACATAAATGTATGAATAGGTACTAAGAATTGTTTTTATTAAATTCATATCAAGCTATTATAAATTACTACTTATATGAAGCGAATCGTTGAAGTAACCACGGTTGATCAAAATTGTTTTTTTTCAATAGTTTATATTTCTATACATAAACAATAAATAAAATAATAATAAATAATAAAGGTTGATTTTATTCAGATTAACATTTTGAATACCTTAAACATAATGTTTTTTTATTGCAATTTTTTCTAATAATAATACTTTGACTAAAAGACGTAATAATTAAATCTGAAAAATATTGTAGATACTTAGATATTTTCACACTGTTCCCTGTGTAACATGCCTATGTATTAATATTTTAATTCTAAACACAAGATGTAATATGATTGAGATAAAATAGTTTGATATTTTGTTTGGCAAAAATTTAAAATGTTAGATCTTATCCTTGTAAATAATACTTACACAAATAAATCTTGTTTTGAAGACAAGTTGATATTTGCAATAATATTTTTTATAATTAGAATAATTACTGAAATATGAATCAATAATTTTAAATGTTTACAAAAAGATAACATATTATTTAAATTAATTACTACTAATACTTTTAGTATTTTAGAAGAGCATATCATATTAAATGTTGAGTAAAAAATCTATCAATCTTGTAAATTAGTGAAATTCGCAAGAAGTAATGGAATAATATGATTCTTTTCGGCATAGTTATTGTGTTAATAACTGCAAGTACGAATTTTAATTCACTTGGACCTTTATTAATTATTATACAAGTGTTGATTGAATAGCAATAGAAAATAATTAACAATAGTGTTAATAGTAAAAGTTAAAACGACTTTTAGATAGGTACGCTAACCATTATTTTAAATGTTTTATAAATTACGAAACTTTAGTTGTCTGGAATTAATCATAATAATAATAATAATAATAAATTTCAATTTGATATGAAAAATAATCGATTTTACTATATTATTACTGTATAAATATATACAAAAAAGAACACTGCATAATGTATTGTAGGCATTTAAATACATAAAACAATACACACAGTTAAAATACCAAACAATAAAATTGAAATTGTAAAAACCGGCGATGGAAATAAAAAATAACCTTCTCCAAAGTCCAAGAACGATGACGTCACATTAATGAAGCTGAGATTATCACGCCGGCGTTTGTGACATGTCGGGGATCCCCCAATTTGGTCGCGTACGACAACAATACAGCACGGGGCGCATTGTTCTGCGTTGTAAAAACAAAATAAATATAGAAAAAAACAACGGCGGTGCCCGAAATGAAAAATCTCTGTTGATTTCCTTTGTGAACGAAAAGCGGATTCAGGATGCGCGTCGTAATAATAGTAGAACGCAAAACCGGGTCGATAGAGTACGGTAAATTGGTATCACTGCGCGGATACCGGCAACCGGCATTGTCAGCTGTAGCTTCGAACATTTGTGCCAAACCACGTCCATAGTTCCGTTTTACGCCTTGCCGAAGCCGGGAGTGCAGCGCTTCGCAGTCTCGAAGCCTGCTTTGTTTTTGTATGCGGTGTCGCGGTGTACGTAAAATTGAATTTTTCACACGTTCGGTGTCCGGTTCGTGGAAGACATTCCGATTTGAATCGTGATCGAATTAAACGTACGCCGTTCCGTATACGTCCGAAGACGTCGGTGAAAACGAAAGATCACATCGAGTTTCGGTTTGACTTTTGAATTTGATTTGAATTTTTTTTTTTTTTTTCGAACTTTTTCTCTTTTAAAATTTTTAATTACGAACAAGATGTGTTGTGAATTCGCGAATCGGTACGTCGGCTCCGCAGCCGTGGGTGTCGCTTGAGCCAACCGACCGACAACCGTATTCCGCCGTCAATCGACCGGGTTCTCGCGTCGCGCGTACGCGCGGTTAATCGCAATAATTACGTTCGCGTCGTGTCACTGTACAGCCGCCAAGCTGGACGTCTCGTTGGCAAACCGCATGCGGCAGAGGAACGGGCTGACCGCTGGCGCCGGTAAACGGCTGGCCAAGCGGTCGATCATCGGGACGCGCGTCTGCGCGCCAGCCGGCGACGACGGTAAGCTGTGCGCCGGCATCATAGCCGCGGTCAAGACGGCCGCGGACGGCTCCGAGACCGGCTACTCGATACGGTTCGACGACGGGACCGGCAGCCGGCGCGAGTACCGGGCCTCCGAGCTGGTGGGCCCAGGTTTCCGGACGCTGTCCGACCTCCGGCTGATGGCCGGCCAGCGGGTTTACATCACGTTCAACGGTCGCGAGATATCCGGTGACGTGGTCGTCCACCGTCCTGACACGGAAGAAGTGCGCGTTTCCATCACACCGCCGGGACACGAGGTGAGTGTGTGTGTTTGTACACGCCGACACGGTGCTGACTATGAGTATGTTATTAGTTTTGCTGATTTTTGTCGCGCGGGAAAAGAATACTAGGATTAAAATAATTTAAAATTGTTGAAGAAATATCGAAAAACGATACGTATTATGAATAGTCTCGCGTCTCACCGGAAGAGACTCGTAGCGCCGTAGGCCTACTCGTTTGCCGCCAAAACGTTACGTTTTTTTCTCTTTATCCCCGTCCGGTCCGAGCATGAGCGCCCGTCGGAGGAGGTACTTGTTGCCGGCCGCCGTTACGCGCTCACCCATTCACGCTCGTCGACGTTTAATATTCTATTACATTCGTTGCTTATGTGCTCTTTGTAGTAATGCGCATATTTAAACAGTACATGCGGATAATTCACTCGGTAATCTGACCGGCACATTATTGTCCGTAGGCACGCTCATTTTTGCCGGGTTGGCGGTTACAATATGCGCGGGCGACACTGTTGCCAACTTGACACTTAAACCGACCGGCCCGACTAGGCGCGACGCGCAGTTATTTCCTAATTTATGGATCACCGGCTGCTCCGTTGTCGCTTACGATGGCGTCACGTAACCGCGGTTAGAGGGATCATTTTTTCCCCTGTCAATTATGATTCCAACTTCCAGCGGCAGCTGTTTGACTGTGTACGGCGAGGTCGTAAACCTCAGTCTAAAGAGGGTGGGTCGCATGTGTCCTCTTTAGAAGAGATTCGTTTTTTTCGGTTTGCTTTCAATCCGCCGCGTCATACCTGTTGTCTGCGGTGTTAGAATTCCTCATTTAAAAGAAAAAATAACTAGTCTTATCGAGGAAACAGGAGTGGTAGTAGTTGTGGACAACCCCCGGAATATGGAGGTCCACCACCAGGCAGTATTCGAAAACTGTTTTTCAGTGTGTAACGGTATATCTACGTGATCTGAAATATTTTCTGGATAAAACATAATAGCAATTAAATGGTCCTTAAACGAATATTTAAATCCGTGTGGATCGACGGATTCCTTTTATAATACGCAGTTGAAACCAGTTAGGGAGCGGGACGTATGCACGTGGGGACTCCTACTTTCTATCGTATTTTATATATTTTTACATCATACACCGCTTTAGTGTGTGTGTGTGTGTGTGTGTATACTACAATAATAACATATAAAATATTCCTATGTATACCTTTCTCCCGATCACCGGTGCATACGTGTGCGCGCTCGCTCGCGACATTCCGCTGTTTTGACTTGGCGAAAGGACGAATCACACGTTGTATTTGCGTTAAACGTGTACCCCTTCTTCTCCTGCCCTCAGACGTGGGCTTCTGTGCCAGTTGGCGGCTGGAAATTCGTAACAATATATTTGCACATATACGACATCATCGGAAGGGAAGGAGAAAGTTCAAAGATTACGCGTGTTATCGGGAACTTGAGTAGTGTATACCGTGTGCATTATTATTTTATTACTGAAAATAATAATGTACAATTTTATTGTGCGCTTGACCTTGACTTTGCCGGTGTGTGCGCGTGGCCGATATCACCAGCTCAATTTCCAATCCGGGTCATCGAGTTAGGCCATGGAAATTCGCATAGTAATGTATGTAGTATGTACCTCATACTTGTGGGTTTTCTTGCAATGTAGAATAATGACGGTAACCGGTTATATATACGAAAAAAGTTTTGAACCTTGAGTTCTATACTAAAACAGAACTTGTGCTATCTTATTTCCTTGTCTTTTTATGTGTGAACATTAAAAAAAATAAAAAGTCATTTTAAAATATGAACTTTGGGCGTGTATGGGTGTGTGAATTTCACCGATTTCACGAGGAAGCGAACCGGTCTCTTCGCGGGCTGAGAGAAAGCAATTTGTGTGTATTTTGTGGATGATTATTAAATTTTTAAATCATTATGACTGGCTGGCGGCGATTTATGTAATATGTTTTATACCCACCCACTATATTTACTAAATCTAAGTATACTTAACTCATAATTTTTAATATTTCCTCTACAGGGCTCCATTGAGGTAATAAAGAAACTTGACGATGTTCGCGTATTAGAATCCAGGAAATCTGCTCGGCTAATGGATCAAGATACGGATTTTGCACGATTAGCAGACATGTCTGACCGAAAACGAAGTTCATCCTCTCAAAATGCTGTTGAAATAAACGGGTAAGTTTTCGATAATGATATAAACAAAGAATAAATTAAACTGCCCATTATCTCCAATAGCTCTTTTGATGTACGATGGATCTTATTTCAGACATGGTGTTCTATCACATACATTTTTTATTTCGGTTGACCTTTGATTTGTTTATAATAAGGCTGAGAATAACGATTTGAACAAGCAAATGTAAACTAAATACATGTAGTATGCGATGTATTTGATTGTGCGTTATTATGAGGACAACATAGTAAATTCGGAGATAACGTTGAGATAAAACGTACACATTATATTTTGAAGAAGACAATAGAGCAGTTCAATAGCCCGGAAATGTCGTTAAACTTCAATTACAACTTGTTTTTACATCTGAGTTTTATTAGCTATCTATATAATGGTAGGTGCCAGATCCCTGACACTCGTTTTGGGTATTGAGAAATTTACACCTATTTGCTTTTTTGGCACAGTGTCTGGCTTTTTAATCGAGCATCAGTTTCCACTATAAATAGCATATTGTTGATGTAGCAATTATATAACATGGGTACGTAAATAAATACATATTTTTATTAAAAAATAACAAATACAAGTTCGGTGTTGTAATATCATTAATTTAATATATTATTCGGTTGTGACGTAGTGTATTATGGACATGTGGCTTTTCGATAAAATTTGATGTTCCCATTCGTGTTTATTGGCGAATTGTTTAAATAACACTAATGGAAATGGATTATTCTAACAGTTGGGCTAACGACCACAAAAAGGAAAACGATCTGTACTGCAGTTACGGTATTTGGCACGGTGTTTTCTCTTATTATCACGGCTATTCATTTTTTACTTTGTTGTTTGATTCCGATCTTGATGTGCGTAGACACACAACGACTAACTCTATACATCTAAAAATTAGTTCTCGTCGTACGCCGTTGATTTCCTACATGACAATACATCGATATCGATGTCGCGCCGTTGTCTGTTCGCATATACATTCGCTTTTTTGCATTGGGCGGTGTCCTTAAGAAAACGCATCGACGAAGTTCCGGTTCCGCGACTTGAGTCTTTAGTTTTTTTTTCGATCACTATACATATGTACACCTAAAATATGTATACCTAATGTACATATTTTGTGGTGCTTTCAAATATTATTCCAGTTGCACAAATTTCCGCGTTACTAAAATTTAATTCGTACGCCCAAATGTTTGTACGTCGTAATATATTGTGTTATTGTTGCACATTTCTATAATCGGTCCCCCTTCGTGTGATGCGAATTATGTTTGGAGACCTTGTTCCATCGTAAAACCGTATTTTAGATTATTAAAACACGCGCGGATTTTTGGTGGGGGGCAGAAGAGGCACTGTAATGAAAAAAGAAAAAGAAATAGCGGCCCTCGAATCAGCTGGTTTTTTATTCAAGGTCGGTTGACATACGTACGGCCTTGCCATGTTGCCGATGTGCTACATAGCCGGTAAATCATTTAAAACCGGTGCACTGTACTTGTGTCCCAAATATGTATTTATAGAGCGTAGTGTAAGTAAACTTGCGTTCTCTCACCGGCCATACTGTAGACTCATACATATTTTGTTTGGCTATACCGTAAATGGTCCGCAACCTTGTTGTAGGCCCATTATGCTGGTCAAGTCAATTGGTCATCATGTAATTTTGTCTATGTTCTCTTGACAAAAATATTCAACATTCGACTAAAAGGAAAACGAGAGTTTGGTATACGGGTTTGTTTGTTGACTGATAATAAGCGACACATACCAAAATATGTAGACTTGATTGACTGACCTGGTTTTCGTTATACCGTAACCTGGATTCGCGATTTAAAAAAAAAATTCTGTTATGCAAATACATTTTTTGTTTTTGTCTATTACGTGATGACATGGAATTCAAATTCTTTGCGTTTCGCCTATTTTTTTAATTGTTTTATTTTGGTGACAGCCACTGCCGTGTTTGGTGAAATTTTAAAACGTACCCTAGGTCGTGGCCTCTATGTGACCAATGTTATGAAATCTCGTTTACTGCATATGTACGTGTGCACGAATTAAAAACAATCAAGTTCAATATGATTTCGCAAGGTTGTTGGCGACGCAGGTGCATGGAGTGCGAACACGACAGGATTTTTAAATGAGGTGTATATAGACGTATATAATAGTGTGGGTATACAAGCGACCATGAATGAGAGTCGAACTGCCGCCGGTTGTTATTGTAGTTTTGGCCTACTTATTGCCGTTTTCAACCACGTCGGGCGTGGTGATATCCGAGAAAATTGTCTTTGCTTATAACATTGTTGTATTGTTATTGGTATTTTTTTTTTTTTTTAATTCCGGAACACTTTGGGACCGGCTCACAGCGGGAATATAATTAGTTATTGTATAGGTATATACACTGTATTTACATTTGTGGATAGTAATTGCGCAAATAAAATCATTCGGCCATTACGTTAAATTACGTAATAATGGTGGTTTATTTACATATAGTGTATATTATAAATATGATATCCGTGTGTTTATAATATATGTATATATATATATATATATATATATATATATATATATACAATATATACAATATATTTATAATATATATATATATATATATATATTGTATATATTGGTGTATTTTTTATTTTATGCATTTACTATTGATCTATGGCTATACATTTTCGTATACGAAATCGCATATATATATGCGATTCTCAAGTTATTATTTGTACAATTTCTAATTATTTCAGTTGGTAAAATAATGTTTAAATGGTATACTAAAACTTGAAATTGATAACGATAGTCAACATAAGCAATCCATAGATTTTTTTTTTATTAATTATTATTAGTGTTGATCAAAGATAATAACCCTTGCTTGTTACCTAGTTCCATCATCCTTGATGTTTAAAAATAGAATTCTCACCAGGTGTACATAAATCCAGTCGTTTGCCCTGACCTTCCATGATATTCTAGTTGAGGCCAAAGTCTTAAAAGTAGACGAAATGTTGTTGTTATTGAAGAAGTTTTGTAGATTATGTTGTTTTAATGTTTTAAAATCATTTACGAATGTGTACTTATGTATTATGCAATTCCCTATATGTATGTATTTACTAAAAACACAGTTTTGGTGTTTGATTAGTAAGTTTATTATCTGTACGGTTTGTTGATTTTAGATCTCGCAAACGTCGACCCAGCAGTAGCCAAGATCAAGATGAATCCCGCGAAGAGGAAATGAAAGACGACGAGGGCGATAATGAACCAAAAGAGGAAGAAATGACAGAATGCACCGCGGCCTTGGTGTTGATGAGTCTATCATGCAGTCCCCACTCGCCTTCCATACAAGGTCGGTATTCAAATTTTGTGTATTTTTTTTTACTATCGATCATGTATATAATAATTTAAAGTATTGGGTCCTTCGTTGTTGTTTTTCGTAACCGTATGCACTAATAAAATTCGATTGTTTTTGATATAATATACTTATATGTGTGTATGAAATACTTTCACTCGAAACCATTTGCCGTATTTTTGCGCATTCTCTGACGTGAGAAAATCCACTGAAAATCTCCGGTGAAACAGCTGCAGTTTGTAACTCGACCGTTGGCAGTACGGTGGGGACGGGGAAGGGTAGTTGATTTTACGGTAATAAAATAGTCATACAGTTGCGATATAATTAGGGAGGAGATAGAGCGTGTACACTCTACTCAGCAAACGTACTTATAAATACACGGTATGGAGGGGAAGTTGATCGCGGGATTTCACTTTCAGTCATGCTCCACAACGTCCTTTCTCCACGGTTTCACAATTTTTCGTATTGTCGTGTCCAAAAAAAAAAAAAAAAATTAAAAATTAAATAACTAAATATTCATTAAACGATTTAAAAAAAAAAAAATGACTACGGCCGAAGTCGCACGGGGAGGGAGTTAATGGCAATGTCGCGGCTTATTACACGGTGCGCGAAGCGAGTGAATTGCTCCGCGCTTCAGGTGTTACTGCAGGGTGGCGGCACACCATAGGTACATACATTGTGCGCACATACACACACAGGAAGCAGAAACGCGTAATCAACGCGTTGTAGCTTTGTTCGCCGCCCACCGCAGCGCAGGGACGCCGTTTTTGTTTAGTGCGTGGTATTATTATTATTTCGTATTATTATTAGAGTTTTTTTTTTCCATGTATATTCACTCGTCGGTTTACGGTGCATTGACACCGCATTACGGCATATAATATATATAATAATATGTACGTTAACCGGCACGGCGTCGGTGCGTTGACCTCTGATTTGACCACTGGGTAGTAGTGTGTACGGCACACGGCAACAGCAGCAGCAGCGACGCCGGCTATAATATTAACTGCAGCGCACACACGCATGTCCGTACGTGTCCGCGCGGAGAAAACCCGTGTCGACGTGCCGTCGAGCGCGAAAACTCGTACACCTATAATAATAATAACGGTTCAGCAGTATACCTACGACGCGGCCCCGGTCTAATTGTTATTGTCGGACCGTCCGCGGTGGTCGCGTGCGTCGTACCCGCGCTCGATCACACTCGCGGCGTACCAACTCGTGTACGCGACGTACGAACTCGACATTCCGTCCGTCCGCGAGCGCGCCCATGAATCTCGGCGGCCGCCGTCGGTTTCACCGCAACAGGACGAGGACGCGTGTACGCGATTGCGATCGCACGCGCCCGCGGGAGGGCCGCGAAAACCGGCCCGGCGGCCCCGGCAGGCGTCTCGGACTTTTGCCGCTCCCCCTGCCCCCCGCAGACGGCTCTTTTAATGACAGTTACGGTTTTTTTTAACGGATACGTTTTGCCTCCCCGATTGTACTTTCCGATCTATACGTACGCCACCCGTGTTTTTGCCCCGCGCGTCCGATCTCGTGTCGTTTCGTTCGGTCGTGATCGTAATCCGACGGGTGTGACACGCGAACATACATCGTAGCACGATATACTCGCGTGCCGTGTGGTCTCTCGGGTGTTAGACTCGATTCAACCCAAACGCGGTCGGTGCAGCTCGCGTGAATTCGCGGCCGAGGTGCAGCGCGCGCCGCTGCCACCATCTGGTGCTGACGCCGCCGGTCGCTCGCTGCTCTCTTATCGTCGTTACTTAATTCTCGCGTCCGTCGCCGGGGCGTGTATAACGACATTACACGTAGAGAGTTGCCCAACAGTGGCCTAGATAATGGTAAAAGTGAAAAGCCAGCTTTCTACGAAACGATCGCGCGCCACGCCACATCAGCGCGCGGTGCCTACGTACGCACGCGGCTCTCTGTACAATATAATAATAATAATAATAATACGACCTGCGCGCTCGCTCGCGCTGCACGCCGGCGTTCGCCGTTCGTGTTTCGTAACCGGGACAGTGTTAAGGACGGTGTGCGCAATGTAACTGGTCTCCTCTGCACGGCTCCCGCCCGGTGTCGACGGGGGCGACCCGTGCGAAACGCCCGCCGCCGACGTGTTGATGCGCGTTGACAAGGACGTCGTATAATAATAACGATAGTAATAATAATAATAATAATAATAATAATAATAATAATAATAATAATAATCATAATCATTATAATAATAATAATAATAATAATAATACAACAGCCGTCGTCGCGCTCTCGGAAACTGTGTCGCGCCGGCCGGCACCCGGCGCGTGGCGGCACGTGTGACACACATCGTCGTCGTAGGATCCACCCGTCGTCGTCGTATCACGATTGGCCGCGGCGCGTTCGTGTTTCGTGCGGATCGCACCTATGGCTGCGTCGCGTGACCTCCGCGCGGAGCCCCGTTTGGACGACGTCGGGTTTTTACGTACGCGGCCCCGCGCGAGTGACGTCATCGTTCCGATATGATTCGCAGGTTCGTTTTGTATTGCACGCGCGCCGCGAGATCCCTTCGCCCCGCGACGTCGTCGTCGTCCGACAGACGCGGTGGCGACTGACTGACACGAGAGCGGATTACGACGTGGATAGACCCGCCGCTCTCGTCAACACTCGTGTTGATATTGTTAATGTTGCTATTATAATGAATCCAAAGAGTAATCGAAATTTGTTATGTAATAATAATAAAAAATGACAATATTGTTCGTTTAAAACGAGGTGTTTGGATGGCTGTGTACACTTTAAGACCTCGCGTGATATCTGGTTTATGTAATAATGAAAAGTTTTCAAAGTGACTTGGCCTCCCCGGTACCGCTTTTCTATTATTTTTTACGTCCTACACCTGAAAAAAAAATACTAAATTTATACCACCGTCGACAAATATAAAACGGAGTAACATATGTAGCACTTCTCATGACTTCGTGGTGTTATGATACTACGACGGCGTGCGTATTGCACGATATACGTCATCGTTAGACCCGTACATGAGACGCGTGTAACCATATACCGCGCGGCGATGTATATAAATACGTGTTGTCGTCACTGAGCCACGATGTAGTATACGTAGGTTTTGCTTTTGCGCGTCGGAGGAACCCGAATCGTTTTTGTCCAGAAACGGTGTTGTAACAACACACCTTTGTCCTTACCCATGCACACATGTGTATACACATACACACACACACACACACACACACACACACACACACACACACACACACACACACACACACACACACACACACACACACACACACACACACACATACACACACACATATATATGGATACCTACTATGTATTGCGTAATTCACTTCTCTTTTTCAGCGTTCTCTCGCAATAGCGTATGGCGTTTTCACGACCTAACATGGTGTACCGTATAATATACACTTATGTACTTATAGACGAGTCTTTGTATGAATATGTGGTCGATTGATAATCCTCCGTCGAGTCATTCTAAAAGGCCGTTCGTGACTGTACATAGGTTGAAATTACAATTACATTTTGAAAGCAAATTTCATCACGACTTCATATATCCTCCAAATCTTTCAAGTATTTTATGTACCGCCGTTTTTTCAATCGGTTATCTTTTCGTTGGTCCTTAAAAAAAATTTTAATTGATTTATTATTCGGGTAGATTCAGCTCTTTATTTAGATATTAATCTCAATTCATTTTGCGCTTTATTCATAATATATGTATATATATATATATATATATATATATATACACACACACACACACACATTAATGTGCTCAACATCTTTTAATGGAAAGTCATCAATATCTGAACATGCCACTTGAATTGAATATATTGCGTGTGCAACCTAGTGTTTACACATTTTTACACCATTATTGAACGCCAATGCCGTTGGTACTCTGCGATCACACAGTATTTAATAGCTATATAGATGGATATTGATTACATTGAAAACCGTCTCGTATAAAACGATTTTATGTGTATACAACTCGATCGCTGTTATTGCACGTAATCTCGGCGTCGAACAATATATCGGTATTATAATAATTGTTTTTTTTCTGTGGTTATTTGCTCTTGTGCGTAGGAATCGTGTAAACGTTCGCAGTTTACTTAAATCGTGTTGATTTTTATTCGACGCCGTGTGCACGGTTTCGTTGTTGTTATACTGTACTATTTTTTTTCAAACTACACACATAAAATCGCATTGTCGACGTCCATCACGCACAGAATGTGTTTGATCGTATACGCTGTGATAATATTACCGTTGAACAAATATCAAACAATTTATTTTTCAAAACGATTTTCGTTCAGAGGGTATATATGTATACATGGCGTGGTAGAGAAAAAAGTGCCCAAATATACGCAAACTCCTACGCACAAGGCCGTCGTCGGCGGAGTGCCGGCAGTTGGTGTTGTTGTTATTGTTATAAGCGCGCAACGATTTACGGACACGTTTACACGTATTATAATAATACCGTGGACGTGTTTTTTGAAATTTATTTTTATTTTTTTAAATTCATTTCGTTCCGACTATGCGTATATCTCCGCCGCCGACACAGTCGCCGCCGCCGCCGTCGCTGCTGACGACGACGCTCACCTGACGTCGTCAGAAAGCCCCCGCGACGACGAATGGGTATTTGCGTCATCCGGTACGTGACGTCACCGCCGCCCACGGGCTTGTTTTCACGGCGGCGGTCGGCGTTTGCGTGGGCCTCCGAGCGTCCGCACGTCTCCGCGCGCTCTCGGTATCTGCGAATTTTCTTGTGCCGCCCGGTGTAAAATGACACAGCTACGCCGGCCGCCGCGGCCAAAGTTATTTTTAATTTTCCCATTTTATTCGTTTTGTATTCATTGTGTATATTTGAATTTTTTTTTGGGCTTATCGCCGCCGTAGGACGTATCATGCGCTGCCAACAGCCCGAATCGCTGTCCACGAGCCCATCTACGTCCAGCGAAGGAGCGTTCTCGTGTCGTAGTTCGCCGTCGCCGCCGCTCAGCGAATCCAGCTCTTCGGCCGCCTGGAGCGGTCGCGGCCTGCCGTCGGTCGTCGACGAGGGTATCGGACTGACCGACGACGATTTCGAAGACGTGCCCAAACGGAAGAAGGTCAGTATACGCTCATTTACGATGTGCAATTATATTTATTATACGCACGCGAGAATCGTATCGTATGTATACGTGTACGAATATTAAAACTGTAATAGTGGACACTGACCCATCTCAGTCTGTACGAAGATGAGGTCGACGAGAAGGGCGGGGGAAGGTATTATAACGAGTTAGTGTCCAAAACATTGTCCTAATACGGAGTTCTCCACGAACTATGACGTGTCCCGGATCACGGGTGTTCCCGAGGAAATTGCGTTTTGAAATTGGTTTACGGTTTTTTTTTTCTGTTCGTCGAAAATTAAATTTCTCGTCCGCATAATATACGATTGCACGAGTATAAAATATAACTAGCCGATAACCATCATGTCCCAAATGAGTACGTAGTATGTACTGCAGTGTACGCACTCTTTATATTTCCTCCTTTCTAAAATTGGCCTATATATGTATGTGTATACGCATACATACACTTGTATAACATTACATTAATTTGAACGCAAAGAGATAATAATATGTGAAATATAAAACTAATAAAATGGATACGCCCTTCTAGCGTGTTATAATACCACGCATTGTTTTTTAGCAAGCCGATTTTAGTGTTAACGTATGTAGGTATTATTGTATTCAATTATTTTTTTTCAATAGCCTGGAGTTTCCTATGTGTACATAATAATTAAAATAATGTTGTAGCTTTTTTTTCTAAAAGTGCGCTGATCCGTCGGCAACAGATAGGTTAGTTACACTACAATTTTCGCCGAGCGTCACCAGCCGTGACGACAATAATTTTAATTCGTAAATTTTGTTTGCTCGTGCACTACCTCACCCACATACATACAAAATATAACCATTAATCATGACAGGAATAAAAATATATTTTTTCAACAATAATCAACAATATATTAGAGGTTAACATTTCACTATAGATAAATTTGACTTTCAAATTAATAAGTTTTTTTTTAAATAAAAATAAATCTTCTGTCATTATTAAAAATAAATGAATACCGAATCATTGACAAAACATTATGTTTCTTAATTCAAAACCAAATATATATTTTATTAGATATTTATATAAATTTTATACTCTATATAAAACACCATGGCCGTATCATTATGTAAAAATAACAATATAAACTGTTAAACATTAACTATAGAAGATTTTCGAGATCTTATTTAATTTGAAAATAATGAGTTCTAGATGAGCTCCAAAATCCCTTACACTGATTTTAATGTAACATTAACTACCGAAATGTTTAATTTAATCTTTTTTAAATTCATTAATTTTTCTATGTATTTTAAAATTTTAATGGTTAATTGATGTATATATAATATAAATACTTACTTCTCAATTAAGTGTTTATACAAATACAATATTATATTCATGGAATCAATATTACTTAGTAGTTCTGTCTGTTATATAACCAGTATGTACTTAAATGCAAGTGTGACAAAATGAAATAGGGACAATAAAATTATACACAGGGCAAAAATCCAAATGACTAACTTTCATTCAGCCGCCAAAGAAATCGATATTTGTTCGTAATGTGTGTACTGATTGATAAAATTTACTATTTGGATCGTCAGAGAAAGTGAGAGGTTTTACTTTTACAATCACTCGTTAAAAGAATGTGAATGCATATTATAGTATTAGAGGTACTTGGAAATTTTAAATATATATCTCGATCGCCATCGTTCCATACGACGACTCTGAATTTATACTGCAGGCGCCTGTCCGTCATTATCCTTGACATGGTAACGAAAACCAAATCCGGACCCACCCGGAAACATTCGTTATAGTATCCGGCAAGGACACGTATTCGACCAATAGGCGACCACTATTACTCAAGCACCTGTGTGAGACTTCTCATCAGTTTGCGTGCGCGTATTTTTTTCATCGGTTCGCCGTTCCAACGGTAGCCGGGTAATTATTGATAATCGCGGTATAATAGTATATGGTTAGCGGATAGCTTGTATCACCAACGTCACGTTGTACGTGTGTAAATTTATATATATAAGTGTTTACCTTATTTTTACTACGTCTTTTACGAACTGATTTTTCATAGTATCCGTGCCCTCACCCTCGTAACACCACTATTAAGTCTCTTTCATAATACAATATAAATTATATCCTCTGGCTGCCAGAGGGATCGCTTTGTGTCTGGGAATTTCACCCTGTCAAGACCGGTTTTTTTCATTTTACGTTTGTAAGCATATAGACGTGACATGGGCCGGCAGTATAAATCCGTCAGTCGTGTACCCCCCGAAAAACAGCTGTAGTATGAAGTATTTAATGTTCCCTACTATGATTTTTTACATTGTTATTCTCTCTAAAATTTACGCACCGTCGCCATCATCTCTTTTTGGAAAATCTATACGCACACAGTGTGTGCGCACACAAATAGAAATTCATTGTATCAAGTGGTGTGTGTGTGTGTGTGTGTGTGTGTACATGCACTGGCTTGCAACGTCGATGGCGATGGAGACTGGAGTGTATCGGATTGTATGCAACGTGTCGGAAAGTCCTTGGACGTGTCGGTTCTATGTAATTTTTTTGTTGCAACTTTAGCCTTGCAATTTTCGCAATTGCATCCAGCTGCTTGCTTGCGGTGCTAGTGTGTGTGTGTGTGTGCATATTACACCTTTTTTGCACGTGTAATACTACGTGTATTTATAATCCGTGTCGTCGTCCGTTTAATTTTAACGAAACGGAATAATAGCGCTCGGCAGTAATAATAATAGTTTAAAAAAATTCAACCTTCGAAATACCCGCGGTTTCGTAACGGGAACGGGCGGTCGCCCAAATACCCCGGTTATCGTTTTATGCTTGTTCAATTTTTTTTCTAAACCACAGTTGTCGTGCTAGTTCGTTACACACATACTTTTGTTGACCAGACCACGATTAGGATAACAGTTTATGATGGGTCACATAGTATTCATTTTATGCGGTTACGTATCAAGCCTAAAGTTTAATTCCGTTCTCTGCTTCCCAGTTTCCCATAGTGTGAGAGTGTGTGGTGTAATTTTAAGTACGATACGAACATTCGAAGGAACTGGTGGGAAATTTCAATATTGTGATACCTTTCCGGCGTTCTACATATAACATGATATCGTATTGTTGTTATATAAACACTCGTTTTCTGTACGTCATAAAATATAATATGCACTTTTGCTTACGCATGATGTATGTCATGTACGACTCTTCAATTACCCGGATAACGTATGTGTGTTTACCGATAAACTATTGACGCTGCTGTTTTTTGGCGATGGATTTTTACAACTTCAAAACAACAACGACATAATATCGTTGTCGATGAAACCGGTCGGTACACGAGAACAAAAGACGCTAAAACGGCCTTGGCGTCGAAGTGCAATAAAACGCTTGACACGTGCCGTCATATCGTCATCATCTGTGCGGAACTTCTTGCGGTGCATTTCCCTTCAGCGTACGTGGCCCACGGTCGTTTTCACCCGTCGTCACTCCCTCCACGTTCGGCGCAGGATTATTATTATTATTATGACTATTATTATTATTATTATTATTATTATTATTATTATTGTTGTTGTTATGGCATCTCGCCGTATGGTTTGTGAACCAGAGGTGATTTCTCTCAAGCACACGAGTGGCCTGACGAGTGGTGGCAGATCGAGCGGAGGTGAGGGAAAATAAGGGGCCCCTTTTGCGCACGCCCGGGAATGTTCTTTGTTCCGCCGGCACTGCACGTGGAGCGAAGACCAGCACGTGTGAGAGAGGGTAAGACGGTGCTGGGCGTGCGCGCTGGTCTGCGTCGCAATACCATAACAACGCGTCCATAAAGTACTGCGTGCGGGCCGGTGCGTGCGCGCGCGCGCGCACTCGCTCACACTTTGCCGGGACAAAGGAAAAAAATGGCGTTTTTATTTTCGCGCTCCCCTCGGAATAAAGCACGGGACGTCCGGAAACGTTAGGTACTGGCGCCGCTGGCGCGTCGACCGCGACTAGGCGACGACGACGACGACGTGCGTCCGTAACCGCGGTTGGAAGTTTAAAAAAAAAAAAAAATTATTTATCGTAATCGTTAACCTTCGAGTTTTAATCGAAAATCAATCAATAACATTCAGAGGAAAAAACCGGTGCGCCAAACGCACGCCGCGTTCAAAGTACGTGTGCGAATACACGATAAACATAACGGGACTTCGCGATGCGTGCGCGCGTGTGTATCGATCATTGCCGGCCGGCACTTACGAACACGTGTCCCCCGCGCGCACTCCGCCGCCCGGGCGCCACGCCCCGCTCCTCCTAGGCCGGTAGTCGCCATAGCTCCGAGGCGGCACCGAAACTACGACGCAAAAATGCATCATCTCTCTCCGTCTTCGTCGCCCGGGACGGCATCACGAGAGCCCACTGCGGTGTTTTGTCAACCCGCCGCCGGCGGAACCACTGCGACTACACCGGCCTACCACTGCCGCCGTCATCATGGCCAACTGTTGTCGATGTGTTATTGTTGTTGTTGTTGTTGTTGTTGTTATCATTGGTATTCGGCACTGTCGGTAGCTTTGGCCGGCAGAGGTGCCGTCCGTCGTCGAAATTTGCTCGACGCGGATGCCGGTGGTCGTCGTGCGGTGTTGATGTTCCGGCCTGTTTGTGATACCGAAACCGTATATAATTCGAAACAGAGGTTAATAACACCGAAGACGCCGGACGAAGACGACGACTCAAATAGAATAAGTGAAAAAAAAAAAAAAAACACCGTATTTCGATATGGACGTCGGCGGCGGCGGCAGTAACGGAATTTCCTTTCGGATCGTGTTACGGGTCTATTATGTCGGAGGAACATCGACGGAACCGTCGAGCGCGGCGCGACGTGGAGACGCGTGAAACGTCGCCGCGCCGACCGTGCACGGGGGTTGTTGTGTCGTACCGTGTTTCGACGAATTATTTCCCCCGAGCCCGATGGCCGTGTATCGCGCGTGCTTTCAGACGTTTCACGTGTGATTTTACGTGGTTCCGCGCGCGACGTGCTGAGTTGTTAACCACTCGCTCGGGTGAACGTCCTGGACTCGTCGCCGTGCACCTATACGCGAGTCGTGTGCGCGTGTTTACTACGATTCATCGCGTCGTGTTATTTTTATACGCGTAGAAAGCAAGCTATGTAACGACAAAATAATCGATTTAATATCGTTTTTAAATGGTCCGTTGACTCGTTCCGATGGCTTATTTGACGCAGGTATAATACCCTCGGGAATCGTAATATTTACCGCGACTACTGCTACAATATTTTCGGCCAGTGTGTCTATATATATATATACATACGTATAGGAAATATCACGCGAGTTATATGTGTTTCTGTGTACGCCTATACGTATAGATAGATATTATTACGCGTATAATAATAATAATAATAATACTCTTCGTGGTCGTCCTCGTGGTCGTTGTCGCCGCCGCGGCGGTCGCCGTTTAGCCGGCGGCAGAGAGTTTCTTGAACTTGTGCGTTTACGAGTGTGTGTGTGTGTGTGTGTGTGTGTGTGTGTGTGTGTGTGTGAGCACGCGCGTGTTTGTTTGTGTGGTGTGTGCGTAGATGCGTTGTTGTAGGGATTGAACGAAATATCTCGGCCTATGCAACACTGGGACTCGTCGGGTTCAACGACCCCGTACCGATGACTACTATAATGTACACGCTGCCGTCCCCCTCCTCGGTAAACGCCGCCCCCGTGTTGTGTTTATTTATTTTCTCCATCTCCGTTCCACGCTGTTATAATATACGTTGTTATTATTACTATTATCCTGCGTGTCACACGCACTGTCGCGCACGAAAAAACCACGGGGGACGTCCTGTGAAAATCTCCCGACGGCGGTTTCACCGTATTACGCAAATTTCGCGTCGCACACGTCGTCGTACAACGTTACGGTAGTATAACAATAGTGTGTAGGCATTGTAATATTCATGTCGCAGGTACGTTTGCGCGTGCGTCATGTACACGGAGAGACAATGAGAACAATTATTAAACCAATTATAATGTTGTGACGACTGCGACAACGACGACGACGACGACGGTCGGTACTCCATTAACCGGTCATTATGCGGTCAGCGCCACGTTCGTGCGTGTGCGTACGCGGGTTTTGTTTTGTGTGTTTGTATGTGTGTATGTTTGTATGCGCGCGCGAGCGTGTGTGTGTGTATGCGTGTGTTTGTGTGAGTGCGTATGTGTGTGAGTGTACCACCGTGGGGGTAAAAACCGTCTGCCGACAACGACGAGAGTCGGTGACCTCTTCTTCCCACCGGTTGCTCAAGGCCGTATACGTTTTTCCCGGGCCTAACGCACCCCTGTCACTACAGCCGCTGCCATACTACGCGTTACGTATATAAAGTATAATACGTATTATGTAGATAGTTTTTTTTTCCTTTTTTTCATATCACAAACGAGTAGTGCTGTGTATAATACTATAGTGTGTGCCGTGTGTTGTTCCGTCGTCGTCCTGTATGAACCCGTCGGGTGAGTCCAACACGCCCGGCTGACTTACACGCGAGGCACATGCAGAGGCATCACCTCGTATACGGACGGGTCGTTCGTTGGTTGGATTCTCTGTTTCAACTCGGAATATTTTCTCCGCGCACACGCCTTCGTCGCCACTCGGGTCGTCTTGCCGCCACCGGTCACCGGTGTGATCCCACCGCGGCTTGGATTCGTTTTAATTTCTTTTCGTGCGTGCGTACGTGCAGTATGTGTGTGTATACGATTTCTGGTTTCCATTTCGGTCACAGGGTCGTAATATATGAATTATAATATAGGTACGAAGCGTAGTGTTTATTCAAATTACATATCCTCCCGTACACATCCACCCGGCTGTCATGTCATATAATACGTCATACTTATAACACCTTACAGGTACATACACTTTTGGTTTTCGTCGATTTCGATTTCACCGCAATAGGAAGAAGGTCTGTGTTTAGATCTGCGTGTAATATTATAGCGTGTTTTATTATTGAAATTCACAGAGGGCGATCGTGGTGCTGAATGCAGTATCTTAGTTATTATTACGACGCAATATATTTACACGTAAAACAGGGGTTTTCAGTCGATAAGAATATACATCTTCCGAAAACAGTGACGTTGTATTTTTTGTAAACCCAACCACGCCTCTGTCTCGTTTTTTATTTTCTACCACTGGTGTTAAACCTTTTGTCTAAAGGCGGTCTGGCCAGAGTGTGGCGTCTTTTCTTTCTCTGTCGTTCAGAACACGTCGAGTCAATTTTCTTCGATGAAACCATAGTGTTCCATTGTGTAGTTTAAATTCATATAATTTCTAGGACTCGATCAACCCTTCCTCGTATCCTACTTCATTCGACAGTGTGGCATGGTGGTATTCAATCGAAATATTTCAATAAATAACGGGGATACCTGTAATATCGAATCAAATATTATCTCTAGTCGGAGCTTGTTATTAAAGTTGAAAACACGTCTAAACGTACCAGGAAATTAGCATTTGTTTTGGCCGTGATTAATTATACATTCATTTCTATCATTGGTCAAATGATTTCGAGTTGCAACAATTATACGAAGACTTGTTTATAAATAAACTCGTCCGTGTATATTTTGTTTAGGATTATTATTTATCAATTCCGGCAACATTTCTAACTTAATAAACAATTTTAATCGGAATCCCAAACACAAAATGTAATTTTTTGATTTCTTAAACATACCCTTTGTTTATTCGGTATTAAATTTGTTTACCTATATTTCCTATTTTTTATACTGATTTATGTACACAATTTTTAAAAATATATCGTACCTATATATGTATGTATGTAAATATATAATTGAGTTATGCGCTAAACTATTTAAATAAGATAAATTAAAATTTATCGATTTATTGATGATAAATGGTTTTTTTAGTATGAGTGTTTGGGTGATAATTATTACTATACTCAAAGAAAATATAATTTTTAATTTATAGTACACTATGGAAATAATATTTCACTAATCAATATTCTATCTTTGGATTCACTAAATAATAGTATTGAACTTGTAATATTATTGTTACACAATCAGTTGTTGAAATATTTTTAGATTACGTAGTGTATTATTATAGAATATTATCGTTTAAATTACCACAAGGACGATATGTATGTTTTTGAGTTTTAGATCGGTGGTTTTGGACGCGTCACGACTTTCACGTACATAATATTGTATCCACAGATTTTTTCAGTCGGTCAGTCTCTGGCATACCAGCTGATTGCAACATTTTTAATAATCCGGCCAAGATTTATTTTTTATTCCGAGTAGCGCTCACTCCTACGTATGCATTAATAGTTTTTCCCTGTCACATCGTTATATTATGTGCTCACGTAATCTCTGATAGTATATGCAGTTAAATCATTACACGTATATTTTGACAGCTTTATGACATTGAAAAGTTTACGGTTGATGATGGGTTTAAATGCTTTGAATAACAATCCTTCAATGAAAAGTAAAATTAAATGTTGATGGTTCATCAGTAATCGAATTATAATATGTTATCGGTGACCGCAATAATTATTGAACTTCGTTTTAGATTATAGATTTAGGACCATTTCGCACTATTGTTATAATTTATAGTTTGTAGTATTTGCACTATTGTTACATACTTATTATACATGGGTCGTTCTAAATAATTTGAAACAAGAGTAAACAAACAACATGTGTATAACGTACTTACATACTTCTCATCTATTATATCTAATAACTTGAGTATGTTGTATGTACCGAAAAATCTTGCGTGGTGACGACTCTTTTCCTAATAAACATTGACGTTACTTCGAGTTATTATTTACACTCGTTATTACATACATATATTTACTTTTGTTCAATTTTTAAAACCGCTTACTTTTATTTAATGTGAGTAGGGCATACCACTAACCTACCTTCAGCGAGTGCTAGTTGACTAATGGAAATCTATGTTTTTAAGTATGTTTGGTCGTGAAAAGAATAATAAAATAAAATACTCCAACTAGTCCAACTTGTAAAAAAGAAAAGAAATCCGTTATTGCATAGTTACATAATATTATATGCATTTCTTTTGTGTACAATATTATGCTATGTACTTATATTATTATTGTAACGATCAATAATGTACATCACGGATAGCAGGAGGTTGACCATATACATAGAAAATATTTCCGTACTTGTTAGTTATTATAGACTCTTGAGATGATGATAAGCATTAAATAAATATCATTTTAATACACAGTTTAATATTACGCCAATTAAAATGTTTAAAACGGCATATCTACCAAAACGTGTATAGAGTTTTTATGATACATTCATCACATTCCACTCGTGTGTAATTACTGGGCATAAATAAATATACTAATTTATCCTTATCTGAGAACATGCGTTTTAATTTTATTAAAGTACAATAAATTGTGTATTATTGGTTATTAGTAATAACTTATTACTTGTTTCATTAAAATCAATATTGGATTATTTCACCTCCTCAATTTAAACCAATATAGCGTCGCCCTACTATTTGTTTTCTTCTTCATTCGATGATCACCTGATCGTGTTTACATCTCGAGTTTATTATACTACTTTGCTGTATTGCGTATCATTATTATTATGCTATAATAATAATATACTATACCGCGTTTGTGGGTTAATGACCTCGAACCAATGTCATCCAACTACATGCTAACAATGATGATAGTTTTGGAGGAGGAGCAGTAAAAAAAAACACCGTTTTACACCTCTGCTTCTTTTTCACCTTATTCAAACGACGACTTCTGGATTAGCATAATATATGTGCGTGTGTACACACAAATGGCGTCCACTACTCAGTTAATTGTTACATAAAATATTATTCTGGACAATTAAGTTTTTTTTTTAATTGAAATATTTAATACTTTTAATATACTCAAGTTAATGATGCAAAATTACGTTGTGTTATTATTAGCATATTATTTGTAAGGAAATCGGTCAAAAAGTAAATATTTTGGTCGATAACATCCTAAAGGCTATGTAATAATAATAATGTTCATACAAATTAAGTGCTTATGCAGTAGATATTTATATGTTGTAACAAAAAATTGCATATAAAAACGTAATAGCATTCAAAGGAATAACGGTTGTGGTTACCCACTAGCTACTATCCATGTATGATTTTTGTTCGAAACACGATTGTTTGGATTGGTGGACGGGTGTAGAAAGAGAAGGACTTTTCCAAAGTCCATTGTGGTGTTTAGATTTTTCCGATCGATGAACCTTGACCCTGTATTAAACGTCGAAGCTATGATGACTGGAACATAATGGTTTTGGTTGTTGACTTACAAAAGTTCATAACCTTGTTAAAACATTTTTACGTGTGTGTGCGTGTGTGTGTGGGTAGTGTATACTCATATATGCATAAATCGTATATGACTTATTATCTTAAGATGACGTTCTAAGTATATAGTATGGAGAATAAAATAAAACTTCGATTTATTCTTAGAATATATGTAAAGAATATACCTTAATAACTTTAGTGAAGTACCCAGTAATGTTATCGATACGAAAAAAATGTATATGAATAGAGACGAATTCGCTTCTTAGTTAAAGTTAATCAAGTGGTGTATCAACGGTATATAATATCGCTAATTGTCTTATCAATCGCGGTAGATTTTAGTTGTGACATTGAGTTGTATGTGAGAAGTTAGGTGACTGTTTAATTTTTTATCGAAATGTGTAGTATAGAAGTACAAAATATACTGACACTCTCATATACACACACACACACACACACACACACACACACACACACACACACACACACACACACACACACACACACACACACACACACACACGCACACTCACTCACTCACTCACTCACTCACTCACTAACACACTTAATATACATACTTAACATACTCGCCCATACCTTGGCCGTCGTAATTCGCGGTTGTCGATGACTGATCGATTATTTTTCGTCGGTTTTCGTCGTATTATTTAACAATATTATTGTCAATGTTTGAGCAAAAAACTAGTCCGATCCATGTAAAACTCGTATAAAGGTTGACTGGTCCGAAAAAAATAATCGACGATTATGCGGTTATATTATGCTCATCCGGCAGGTTTCCAACGTCGTCGGTGTTTTTAGCCCGTTTTTATCCGGCTCACGCGTTGTTTACTACGAATGCGCGCTGCAGCTGTTTGTCGTAACCTTTCGAATCGAAAGTGAAAGTTACATTATTCTTTGCATACCCGTAGTGTACATATTTCGGCGTGTGGCATTCTCTTCTTAATGCATCGCGGAGCCTAAAGATAATGAACACATTATACCAATAAAAATCGACGTGAAATCTTTTTGATGTATGGATACGATTTATGATGTAAATACTAGACAATGCAATTCCTGGAAAAACATTTCTTCCGTCGTGTGTCCATAAATTATCCGCGTTCATTGCAATAAATCGATTTAATCGTACTGTTTGATGCATTATTTAGCTAATATGTTTATAAAATGTTCAAAACAACTATTTTCTTAATCTTCGTCATTGTGAGTATTGTGTGATTAAGATGTCTCTATAATACGCGTTGTGCATTGGCTGTGTGTTATTATGTTTGATTTAATTTATCCTACATCGGCTACATCGGCATTGAACTATTCAAAAACAAACAAACCTAGGATGATATAGAGGCGAAATAACAGAATACAACGGAAAAAGTAAATAATGATAATTATAGTAGAAATAAATTGCTGGTTTACATTGTCTACAGCAAAATTCGTCTATTGTTTACAAATTTACCGACCGAATTTTTACTATTGTGACGTGAACACTATTACACATTGCATTCGACGTCATGCCAAGTATGTGGTGATGGGTCAACAGTATAACAGTGTCACATAATCCTCTTATAAAAAGTCGAATCGTATTGGTGAAAAATAATTGTTTCTGACGGCTTAGAGAATAGGTATAGATTAGTATATTTAACTCTGAAACCAACATTGAACGATGGACAAAACCTTAAAAATGTTTTGCCGACTGTGTGTAAAAAAATTATTTTTTACACGATGCGTGTCTTATTTTACCGATGAAAGGGGTGACGGGATTTTGGCCGTGTTCTATGAGTTCATTACGCAAACGTAGTTTATACGTGGTGAGGAAAAAATATTCGTTCGCTAGTGACGATTTGAAAATTATTTTTCTCTGCTATACTATTTCGAGCTTGCTTATTTCCGTGCCGCCTTGACCCCCACCTTGGTCGTCGTCCGAGAGTATATCCCGGTGTTTTTTTGTTCTCCTCGAATCCGACGTATAATAATGTAATATTATGAGTGATTTCGATCTAGGCGTGTGTGAAATCGAACTTATTAATTCAAACCGACCGAGACGACGGTTTCGCGTCAGCCGCGTACATAATTATACGATCATAGTCGTCGTTATTATTATTATTTTACTCATGGTTCGCTCTGACCATTAACAGGAACAAACCGAGTGGTAATCTATTCGTGCAATTATTATTAACGCGTTCTATTGTCCGATCGCGCGTCGGAACCGCATCGTCCGAAGTATAATTATGCGCTTCGTGCACTCGGCCGCGTCTCTCTCGCTCTTTTTTCGGATGCGAGCGCGCGCGTGCACATCACACATAACTTACACACACACACACACACACACATGGTGTATCAGGACGGATATGCGTTTACGGTAATTGATAGTGATGGCACGTCGGAAGAGTAGGAGGAGGTAGAGAAGGAAACGGAACGATGTGCGGTAATGTGCGCGCCTCACAGTCACAGTCAAATATCGCGGTATGTGGTGTGTGCGCGAAGGACGGGCGGGCCTGGCCGATGATAAGTGATATTGAGTGGGGCGGGGTGGGGAGACGCGAAACTAGGTCTCTTCGACTTGTGTGTGTGTGTGTGTGTGTTTGTGTATATATTTGTGTTTGCGTGAAGCTCTGTCGGTCGCGCTGGAATCGGCTCGACCTGACCTAGTTTCGACGCGTGGCCCAAGCCGTCGGAGTGTACGCGCATATTATATTTTATTATTATTGTTGTTTTTATTATTTTATTATTATTTTTTTTTTATTACGCGGTCGTCGTCATTGCCCATCGCCCGCATAACTCGCGCTCGTGTAAAATATTCCGGTCATCGCGCGGCTCGTTGTCTGCGCGCGTTATCTCACGCCGATTAGTCGTGTTTCGAGTATTCCATTGAATTCGGTCCGTTCGGCATAACGTATTCGTAATACTCGCAGGGGGTAGAGGGGCCGCGGCACTCGCGACGAAAACGAAAATTCGCCCGTTGCCGCCGCCGCCGCCGCCGCGGTTTGTTTTTCCAGGCACCCGGCGGCGGCGTTTAACCGGGTTAAGCGGTTGACCCGATTAGCCAGCCGACCGGGGACGGCGGGGGCGCAGAGGTATTTTTCACCGGCGTGCGCGCGGACGGGATTGGGGGGTGCCATTGTTTACGCGGCGATGCCGTGCGTTCCCGCCGCGCCGCCGTCGTCGTCGCTTCGCATCCGCCACGCGCGTCCGTCCGCCGGCCGGGGATCGATACGGCAACAAAGGACGATGCAGCGGCGGCGGCGGCGGCGCGGTTTGTTGTTGGGGCGCCCAATTCGCCGACAGTTGGCGCGCGCGAAAGTTCGCTTCTCCGCTCGCACGCACACATGCTCATACACGCACACACACACAAACACTTGCACACGCGCTCAAAATATTCCTGTAGATGAAAGCGCGTGCGTGTATTTTCATGTGTGTGTGTGTGTGTTGCGTGCGCGCGCGTATGTGTGACGGCCAAGGCAGCGAAGGGTGGCGTGCACGCGCTCGCTATAATATAACCGACACGTGGGTACCGCGATCCCCTCCGTTCTACCTCCGCGCGGACCAACGGACCGGCGCCCTCCCCTCCGGCGGCCACCGCTGCTGCGCGCACTCATCGATCCGACTTCGTCGTCGTCGTCGTCGCCGCCGCCGTTATCGTCGTTCCCAGCGCGCCAGAAAATCGTCGGCCGCCGCCGCCGCCGCCGTGCCTACTGACCTCGTTTTTCCCCGGACCATTCCCAGTAGCAGATACACAAACACACCACACGTACGTTCGGTGGCCCCGCGCGTGGCCTGACCCATTTCGGCGTCGATGATATTATACCACACGGCCTCTACGCTGCACCGGCGGCCTCATTTTGACAAAACAACCACCGCCTTCCTCTCCCCTCTCCCTGTTAACTTTCGTAGATTTTTTCGCAGTCGTCTTCATCAGAAGCATCATCATCATCGTAGCCGTGTATCTCATTATCCGTTGCCCCGACGCGCGCCCAGGAGTGTGTTGCGATCGCGGTGTTTTACTAATTTTTTTTTCCTGCGCACATATAATATAATATAACATAACATAATATATTACACACCACAACAGTGTTTCCCAACTACGTAACTGTGACCGACGTCAGTATTTTTCCCTGCACTATACTCGACCGCGGTCGCGTCTCGCGTGTCCGTAAAACGTTTTGCTTGCGTTTCTCTCTGGCTTATAATCATGTGCACGGTGCACACGTGCGTAGGATATTGCAAATAATATTATGTACACAACGTGTACGTATATATAAACGCAATAGCATAGCGTTTTAGTTTCCACGGTGACCTTTAGGTTAATTTCTATGAACTTGTACTATACACGCGCATAATACACGCTTTATTCGTAATTATCACACTCGCGATCATGTATACGACGCCTTTATTATTTCCCTTTGGTTGTTCCGCACTCATCCACGGGTTTACTCTCACTTCAAATGCCCCTTACAGGCGGGTTCTTCGAAAACTTTTCCATTAAACTATATCATCATACCTAAAGCGTCGTCATACGTGTATACAAATTTAACCCAGTTTTATATACAATATGCGTATTTATGTATTAGAGTAGTGTTGGAACTAACTTTTTGCCAAACACCATTCTTCTCGGTAACGACCTTATATACATTGTAGCGCAGATTCGCAGCGTATTAAATATTATCATAATATTATAGTACTCGATGAGTATACGAACGATTTGGCACTGATTTAACTGTCCGGGGGGTGTGAGCCGAAAAATCGATGTACAAGATTATTTTTATTGATTCTTGTCCAATTGTTTTAGATTATATTTATCATACAATCGGCCTTTCCTTAAAGGCCGTCGAATAATTATATTTATACGTCTTCGTCGTCGACGAGCCTAAAAATTCGAAAATAACAAAACACCTTACAATATTGTCACCGTTTGGATAATATTTATGTATAATATGTATATTATATTGTTACGTGCTCCGGTTGTTTTTAATTATTAAACAAAAAGAAACTCGTAATTCTATACGTCGCTGCCGAATGGAACCATCTGATCGTGACCATCAATTCCGGACACGTTCAGCCGAGTTATATTATTATTCGTTATAAATACAAAACAATCTTTGTGGTTGTTTTATATTTATGTTTTGAGTAGGTATATTCTAATGACGACTAATGTTTGTGCGTAGTTGTTAAACATAGTTTGTTTTCGAAAAATAAATTCAACGTTTTAATCGGAACAATGCTTTACGTTGACATTTATAGCTAAGCCGAAAATTTTACCTTTACACGTACTTATATACGTATGTATATATATGTTTAACTCGCATTTGTTGTCGCAATTACGAAATGGGAAAAAAAATACTTTTAGGCTATTTAGCATTATATTATTCCCGACATTAACTATATGGAAATATTACTCGTATTTATGCTCTGGTGTGGTGTGCACTGAACGCCGACCGTGCGATAACAAAACGCGACACTTTCGCTGGTTCGTTTGATTTCGCTTGTTGTTGGCTTAGTTGTTATATGTACATAATACAGTTTAAGTTACATTATTTGCGAACTACAAAATACGTCGCGTGTACACGTGATAATATGTCGATCGGTAATTGTTCGATAAATCGCTCTCGAATTATACATACCTCTCGTTGATTTTCTTTGTGTATTATTTAATATTGTACTATATTTTATTTACATTGATGCTAGATCATTAAACACACCGTCTGCGGGTCGTTGTTAAGCCAAAGTTTTTAAACGCAAACTTATGATAATTTGTTAGTCTCCAAATACCGACGGATATGCTTTCATTACTTAAATACAGTGGAGAACAATTTAATCTTTTAAACAACCTAGAAATATTTTCTTTGTACGCACATTTAATACAATGTAACATTTATTGTCCATTTGGGTTTTAAGTTGTAAGCGTAATAATAATTCTCTTCGTCGTTCTTGTGGAATTCTATTATTTACTTTTTTTTTAGTGTCTATAGTTTATCGTGCGTCTAAATATCGTACAATGCTCAACAAACAAACAAATAATAATGTAATAATCAAATTTTTCCCGGTTTTTGTTGCAGTCGGATTGCCGTACTGTTTTTCAATGCACTTGGCCTGGATGTGTTATGATCACAACGACTGTGGCTTCCATCGAATTACACGTTCGCCAGAATCACCTTGGGTAAGCGTGCAAGTGCAATAACTATTATTTCGTATGCAATTGCAATAGTGAATAAAATATAATATATAGTGAGTGTGTGTGTGTGTGTGAGAGAGAGGCGCGAGTCGAGTGTTATAATAAGATATTATTATTATTACTTTTTATTACACTATGACCGCGGGCGTCCTTGTTGTTAAATAACGAGGGCACTATGGAGAGAAAATAAATAAAATCGACCCGATTTCGACGACTGTGGAGGAGGAAGAGTCAATTTTTTTTGTTTTCGTATTATTGTCTATTATATATATTCTTTTATGTGTACGCTCTTTAGACCGAGGCGTGAAAAATCCCCGCAGGACGATTCCACAAATGATTCAATCGATGATCACGAAGAAGAATTCTATTACACGGAAGTGGAACTTGGCGCGGCGTCATCGCCGCCAACTCTGTCGCATCGAGATATGGCCCGTCCACCGCACGAAGGTAAAGGATGCCCGTCCAATAAGATGATCATTATTCGTACGATTTATTCTCATATTTAACGCGCGTGCGCGTCTGCACAAAAAATCTTTAACGCCGTTTTTCTTTCTGCCCTCTATGCAATATGTAGATCCTGAATATCAAAAGACGTTGATTATACCCCGTCCGGGCGCCTGTCCAATGAACATACCCAGCACATCCTGTAACAACACCGCGGCCAGTTGGCCGTTCACATCTCTAAATGGACAGGTATGTTATAACTAATCGCCGAAATAATTTCTATCTCACTCTTTCTTTTGACAATTTGAAAATAATTTGTAATTTAAATATTTCTTTTATAACGCATAGAAACAGATCAAAATGATGTATCAGAATCTCGGTGGATCGAGGTTTCCAAGCAGCCCAATGAGAAAAGTTCGCGGTGAGACGAAAAAATGTCGTAAGGTGTATGGCATGGAACATCGTGAAAAATGGTGTACTCAGTGCAAATGGAAGAAAGCGTGCACCAGATTTGTCGGCTCCCTTGAAAATGCGCAATTGGCGTAAGAAAAATACTTTTTGATTGCCAATGCCGACAATCTGCACCAATACGCTAACTGCCAAAATTACAATTTTTTTCCTTTTATTTTAATTATTATTATTATTATTATTATTATTATTTCCTTTTTTTTTTTTTTATGATACGTTTAAAACACTTTTTGACGTAAAACTTTTTTTCTATATCAACTTTTATTGAGGTTTGTATCCCATTTTCATATTTAATGTTTAAACAAATTTTGATTTACGTTAAGTAAAATAATTAATATAATATATAGGTATATATAAAATAATTATACTATTGAGTTGTAAATCATACAAACATATATATATATATATATATAAATTTATAAATATTAAAAAATATATATTAAGATATATTATACTTAAGACATAATATTTTGCAAAAAATATTATTTGTACCTTTTAATGATTTAGTACTTGGAAAGAGTTCCTAGAAAGTACTTTGTTTATAAATATAGTCGATATTACATTAATGTATTCGACTGTTGTGAAAATGATAATTTGTATTGATCTATCAGACAAAAAGCCATAATTTAAATTTAAAAAGACAAAGTATTAGTTAAAAAAAAAAAAAAAAACAAAAAACAAAAACAAAATATTGTCCTAAGAAAAAGCAATAATTTTTTTAATAAAAATAATAATGATAAATTATATTTATAGTAATATTTAGACTTAATATTTTATACATTTTAAACACGCACAGAATAATATTGTATTAATTTTCAAACTACATGTTTTTAAAATATCAAGAACAAGCATTTTATTTTACTTACTTGGATTTTTGCTTCTCAAATAATTGCACGTTGTTTCCCAAATGTAACATTACATTATTTTACTTGGTTGTATTACTTTGATTTATTTATTGTTTAAATGATGTGTTATATTATTTTAATTAGTTACCAATTACTCTTTGAGTTCATATTTACTATTATTATTTTATTGTATTATTATATTTTCTTTAGCAATTATATCAAACGCATGTGACATTTTCTTATTTTGGTTTTTAGAAAGAAAATAAATTGAATAATTGTTACATTTTTAATTTTTATTTCGGGAACAAGAAAATTAATATTTTATTTGTAACTTGATAATAGGTACAATTTAAAAAAAAAAATCTGAAACAAGACTAAGTGATTAAATTCATTGTCACATGTCGTTATACATAATTATATATATTCATTGTTATTTGTAAATGCTCTCTAAGACAATCTCCTGTCCTGACATAACATATCTTCCAAAAGAAATATTTTATTATCATTTTTTTTTTTTTATTAAGTTAGCTTCTTAATTAAAAAGCTCAAATTGTTCTGGAAAAAAGTGTGTAAAATTAAAAAAAAAAAAAAATTGATTAAAATGTCTTTATAAGAATTTAATAATTCAGATGTGTTCAAACAAAAATTGATAGACTTAATTTTTTTTTATTATATAATTTTGTTTTGTTTTGTTTTTTTTTTTGTTTTTGTTTTTTTTTTTTGATCTCGATAACATTTTTTTTAAGGGGAGCATAATTTGGATTCAAATCTTTTACAAAAGCCAAAGTTTAAGAGAAATTTCATTTGTGATCGATCTCATTATAAAATATATATTTAACATTAATTTTAGGTGGGGTGCTTAAATGATAAGTATCGCGTTGAACATTTATTTAGTCTAGAGTGAAATGCTAATTTGAATATTAATCTCTAAAACAAATATTAATAAACTTGATAAGCAATTTAACTATGAGTGTCCTTGAATCGATCTGGATAAACTCATAATAACCATATATATATATATGTATATGTATATGTATATATATGTATATGTATATGTATATGTATATATATGTATATGTATATGTATATGTATATATATGTATATGTATATGTATATGTATATATATGTATATGTATATATATGTTGTATGTATTTATATTTTTTTGAATTAATGAATTATTTTTACTATATATTCTATTATAGAGATTTTATTGATACAAAACATATTATATATTATGTGTAATTGTAGTTTTTTCGAAGTTTTTCATCATTAATATTGTTAGGTAATCTTAAGTATTTTATTCTTTATTTATATTATAACTGCAAACGTTTGTAAACAAATGCATTACCTATTCTCAACTCAAAATAAAATTTTGAAAATACATAAGCTGGCTGTGTATTACGTCTTGTTACTGGTAAAATTAACAAAAATATTTTTTATTTTGCTTCATATTGCAATTTTTATCAGTATAATTGATTAAAAAAAAAAAAAAAGTATTTAGTTAAAATACATAGCCTTGTCATTACAAAAAAAAAAGAAAAAAGAAATCATGATTATTTTTCTATGCAATCTTTTAGATACTGCAAGGTATTCTTTGAAAATTGATTATTTCGTAAAATAAGATATAAGGATATAATATATAACTCTTGCCTAGTTTTCTTCTATAAAGTTATTTAATATTTTAATCAACCATGATTTTTAGAGTGTTTTTATAATAGTTTTAACTTATTTTTAATAATTTATTATATAGTTTTTGGAGTGATTGAATTTGCAAACAAACAATATATTATATATTATGTAATTAATCATTATATTAGCGTGTTGTTAACTATAATGATAATTATAATTTTAGGTTTGACAAAATTAAAACTAAGGAGAAATGTGAAATGTTATAAAATTATAATGTTTATTATTTACGTTATATAATGAATATTATTATAAAAGAAACATATTGTATTTTCTCTTTTTTTGAAACTATAATATTTGCTAAATGACTTTATTTTTAAAAAAATGTAAATAAATAATATACAAACAAGTAAAATATTATATGATAATATAAATATGTGTTTTTTTATTTATTTTGAACCCAAAAACAATTTCTAATGTTAGTTATATTGGTATGAAAAATTATTACCATAATATCTAACATACACACACACACACACACACACGCGCGCGCGCGCGCCCGTGCTAGAGAGAAGAAAGAATTATTGAAACATAAAGCTATGTTTTAATAATCTTGATTAAGAATGCTTGAAAATGTTAAATGTCTATGCCTCTATGATTGCATTTATGTAGATAGGTTGGTGTGTTACAAGGTACATCAAATCATCATAATATCCTGGAACAACACAAATTCAGTACTTTATTTTCTAGGCACTTTTTTTTATCCGTAGGTCATTTCATCTCTTACATTTTTGATGACTTAAAGTTAGGGTGGTTAGGGTGGTCAGACGTCCTGGATTCGCCGGAGCACTACTGAATTTTCAACCGTATTTCAAATTTAGAGGTTGGAATACCGATTTTCAATTTGATGAAAAAATTACTGTCATAAATTATTACAGAAATTAATTAATTTTATTAATTTTTAAACACTTTCAATTAATTAATTAAGCCTTTTTGTTTATGCATTTTGTTAAATATCATACAATTTAAAAGGCAATTATTGGAATCGAACATGATGATATCTCCAGAAAAAAAACCGGATATACTTCACACCTGAGGTATTATTCGCTCCTTGGAAAAGATGATGGTGATGGGTCTATTGAATTTTAAAGAAACGGTAAATCATATCTTAAGCAAAACGATTCTGAGTAATATTATACCGTTTATATATTTAATCGTTTTTAGTTTGAATGTAGGTAATTTTTTTCATCAAATCTATTTGAAGTTTTCTTGTCTAACCAGCAGTTTTTCCTCGCGCCTCAAAAAAATTATTTAGAAGAGAGGAACTTGAACCTTCAAAGTACCATCTACAAGTGATTTCTCATCTAAAGGGGTGCTCATGAAACTTTTAGACAAAGTTAAGTGTAACCAAAGAGTGTCTCGTAATGAAAGTATGTTTTGAGTTCTTAAAAGAGTAAAAACGTTTCTATGGAACACAATGGCTGAAGTAAATTTCCCAAATAATAGTTATTTATGATTTAAATTAATAAAATTAATTATTTTAAGCATTTAAAAATTGATTAAATTGATTAATCACGATGTCAACCGATATCGAAATTAAACCTGAATACCTGATGATATCTCTAAAAGTCTTGGGAAATTTGATTTAATTTATAATAATAATTGTTAATAATATGATGACAACTGCATATGCTTTTCCCTGGCACAACCAATTTACAATTTTCTGAAAAAAAAAATCAATTGTACCATAATTTGTACTAACTGGTACAGTTGGTTTTAATATATTTATACCTTAAAATTTACCAAGGAAATGTGTTATTCTAATCGTGGCATAATTTATTATTTATAATAATGGTATTATTATTTCATAATTTATTTTTACCATTAATTGTTGACTTCTTTATTAGATAAATATTAAATAAAAGTTTAGGTTTTCATTCATTTTAATTTTTTTTGAATTTGAAAAATTTAAATGAAGGGAATATGTTATGGGGTAGTGTAAGAAAAACGTCTTCCTCATACCAATGTAAGAAAATTGAATTTCACCGAGGAACTTTCAAGGAACAAATTCGAAAACTAGTAATACAAACACAGACTGCAAATTGGTATAAATTATGGTACCTACAGTTATAGAAAAACAATGTTTTGCAAAGTTCGAATTAAGTGGTGCCAGGAAACGAAATGTATTATGCCTTATATATAATATTTTTGTTATATATATTGACTCATTTTTATTTATAGTAAAATACAATATAGCAAACAAACTGTTTTCTATAAAATATATTCTTCAACCCATGAATAGATCACAGAGCATAATATTTCTAATAATTACGGCAAAGGTTTTTTTCTATATACATAGAGTATAGTTTTTCTATATAACTAGATTAATTCTAAGTGCGAAGAGGGGTGTGGAGGCGTAGTCTCTTAAGGGGCCATAATAAAAAATGTCCATGCCCTTTCCCAGAACAAATACCTAATTACAACATCGTGGCAAAGTGTAGTAATATTGGTAAAAACTCTCCGAGAGTATTCAAGCCAGTTCAATAAGACATTAATTAAGTTGGCTAATATTTTATACATATTTTATATTTTTGTACTTAATATTTATTGATAAAAACGAGCTGCTGGTTTAGACTATAGTACTACTTGCTACTTGCAAGTTGCTAGTATATAATAATATCACCGAATATCTAAGTATTTACTTTGCTTGCGTATCGCTTTAAGACTAGAGAAAAAAATATTATGAAAATTGAGTTTAAATTATCGAAAATAAAAAACGAGATAAGGACTTTTTCATGTTGTCGGGGAGCAGTTCTATGTCGGCTACAAATACTTTTGAGTTATGACATACTTACATAATATACAATACGCATAATCATTTTCATGCTCACCGTACATTTTCTGGTTTTTCAAAATTAAATTATTATAAGTATCTACTATCTCATGTGTATAGCTATACCCGGATTTAGTTCATGGTCTCGTGGATAATTTTATTTTACCGTCCGACGGGCGTCCGTGTCGTGTAATCATATTATCTCAAACAATGTTGTTAAACCCATATTAGTTGTAAATGGTACGCGTGCATGATGTAGACTGTACGCTGTAAAGTAAAACGCTCTTATTATGCACCTTTTGGATGGTCCCGTCATCTGCAGATATATTTTCGTCGAATCTATACTTTTGACGGATAAATCGACGTTATTCTATTGTTGCTCTGCAACCCAAAAATGACTCGACGCTAACTAAATCGCTGTGTATCTATTTCCCTTCATTCGTAGAAATTATGACTTAAGTTTGAGCTTATTTTGGAAAAAAATTCGGGTAGTGATATCTGAATTTTAAACATTACCTATTTTATTGATCATTACGTTGTTGCGATGATTAAATAACACAAGTGACAATGAACTTTGTCCGTCGATTGTCAAGGACTCAAGGCATATTTATTCATAAAAAATCTCAAGTCGATAAAAGTAATAATAAACATTTAACTGTTTCAAATTTTGAACTGTTGAAAACAAAATGATTTATAACACATGCATATTCGCCCAGAACATTATGACCACCGTTTTTTATACATTTTGAACAATGCCTCAGGGGTATGCCGACACTTGGGCGCGGAAAATTAGGTGCGGGACACTTAGGCGCGGACAATTGGGTGCCAGACTTTTAGGCGCAAAGACAATTGGGTGTAAGACAATTAGGGGCGATTATAAATGTTAAGCTATCATTATAATTGCTAATGATATATTACCTTTAATTAATTATACACATTTTTAGAGTTTATAGTAAAACGTATACTAACTAATAATAGTAATAATATATCAAATTGTATTGTAGTATCTATACGTAAACAATACACATCGATGTAAAAGTTACTATGTTATACTTTTCAATATTTATTTCTATTGCGTATATCGGTTGAAGGATGGCATAACTCATTTAATTCAACATTAAATGCACTCCATCCTTCGATATGGAAGTTTATCGACGCGCTAAAAAATGAAGAAAAACTTAATCGTTTGAAAATGCACCAATTTTTGGCTGGAACGGAACCGAGACGAAAAATAAAAAAATATAAAGACACAGCTTCAAAAATCAAAGCAATCTGTAATGATTTTGAAAACCGCAGTATAAATGATTTTTTAAAAGGCATTGCACACAATATATCATAATAATTCAATAAAATAAATATTTTAATATAACATTATAATTAATTTAAATTAATGTATGTAAATTATTTCTTTAAATAATTAATAATTTAATTTAATTTTTTTTTATAACGTATTTTTTATAACATTTTATAACATATTTGTATAACAAATGTAATAAGCCAGATAATTGGGAATATTGGCAATAACAATAAATATTGATAAATATAACATAGTACATTTTACATAGTAACTTATTTCTTTTTTTTTGCGCCCATATTATATACTGCGCCCAATTGTCTTTGCACCCAAATGTCTCGCGCCTAATTGTCCACGCCTAAGTGTCCGCGCCCAATTGTCCCGCACCCAAGTGTCGTACAACCTGCCTCAGGCCGTAGATGATGTTTGAAGTATGCAAAAGCATATTCTATACACATCGTTACTTTACCGATGATATAACTACAAAGAGAACTTTAATTTCGTTTATTTTAACTGCAGAATATGAATTCAAAGTTTTCGTTACTGTTTTTTTTTTTTTTTTACGGGGTTCCATTAATCGTAATTACGCGTCACATCTTCTTTCGTCAATTCGTCTATCATTGGCAATAACTTGAGTTCAATAAATGTATGATGTCAAGAAAGATACGTTATAAGAATGGTATATTTAGTAATCATATTAGTATTAACAAATGATAATAAACCCAACAGCCCCATAAATAGTCGACACCTTACTTACTACAAACACGAGCATGTATTTCGACTTGAATGATTATAGTCTTATAGGTTTAAAACACCAATATTAACGCATTTAGTTATACTCGTGTTTAAATTTTAATTATAAATTTGCCATGGAAAAGTCTTCTCGTGTTTGTTTTAATTATATTTGTTTCAAGTTGAAGTGATTATTAATTAGGTGAGAGGAAAAAGGCAATGTTATATCAAGGTTAAATGTAATTTTAGTTTCCAAATGTTGGCTGAGAATTTCTACAAGAAATGTCACGCATTACCTTTATTTAATTTTGTAATATTATATTAATTGCTTACATATAGGTCCAACTACATAATATCCAACTAGTAACTAGTCTCGATGTGGCTTAAGGAGTAAAAACTCGGTTCTAAATTAAAAAGTAAAAATAAACTTTTAAAAGATCAAACTATAATTTTTGAACTCTGAGCCCAATATGACTTTAGAGAGACTACGCCCCCTAGCCTCTTTTAAATCAATATCTGTTTTAATGATCGGTATTATTTGAAATTTGTTGTAGGTATTTAAAAAAAAAAATGGGATCCTTAACTAAGATTGGTCTCACGTAAGGTGGGATGTCGAAAAGAAAAGACACATCGTCTTTGGTACCCATCAGGCCGTTTTTTGCATAACGTGATTGGTATTGTAGCGTAATCGGTTTTGATCGCCATGTATTTCTACGGCTAATGATTTAATAGATATTCGCTATAATCAGCATCAATATTTTTAATATGAGTTCATATAGAAAAATTAACTTTAATTTTAATAAGAATGCATTGTAATGCTTCAATAAACGAACGAGTGAGGTAAGATTTTCTTTCTGTGGGCCTTTAACCTTTTTCTCGATATAACTATTAAAATTCTTCATTAGACGATTAAATAACTATCGATACGTTCATAAATATTGATGAAATTATTATTAAGACACAATACAACTCGGAATATATACTCTAATAATGACAAATACTGTATAGGCAAGGTTGGGTTAAAATGTTAAATTAATTTTAATTAAGTTACTTTTTTTTCAAATTTATTTTAACTTAACGTGTTAACTTCAAGTGAACTATGTACATTAATATCTAAATCAAGTTAAATTTCATCTGATGACAAAATATTTGAATGAATATTAATTAAATTAAAAAAAATAAAAAAATAAAATAAAACTTGTTTGAATGACTAGTCAGTTTTAAATTAATGTTATTATTGAAAATATAGGTCTATGTATCTTGGCAAATAAAAAGTATTTTTTTTTTTATTCTAGTAGGAGAATTTTAACTTTTATATGAGTTAATTTATAAATTTTTTCTTGGGTTGATTTAAAAAAAAAATATTAGAAACTTGTATTTTAACTTGACTTGTATGATTTTATATCAACTTAACTTATTACTTAATGAGTAAAAAAAATAATTAACTCGCGCATCACCTTGTATATACCTACAGTCTGTTTCATACTTTCATCTAATTATAATCAATGTTCACTAATACCTATATCAATTATCAACATTATATTTACAATATGCTATATTATATCCACTGTATATTAACCACATAAATAAGTATTATTAAGATGAATGACTTCAGAGCAGAAAATAAAAACCGGAATAATATTATTAATTAACAAATTTTTATCATTAGTAAATTTATCGGCTATAATTTTCTAATAGAAATACATTTTTTTCTTTTAGAAATAAATTATGTACCCTACATCACGCACTATGACAGTATTCAATAAATAGAAAAAAATTTGGAAAGTGATTGGGGTGATTTTGACATTTTCCAGAAGACTATGCCGCCAAAAGCCCCTCCCAATCTGCATACATGGACAGCAGATACAATACGAAGGGTATCTAGGTATGGCGACTTTGTCAGTTAACTGCAATAGTTGTACATACGTGCAGACACGTTGGTCGTTATTCGTTACCGTTGTGTACGAGTTGCGTGTATAACGTAATGTTCCAATGACAAAAAATTATACAATTATATGCATGCGACATAATTTCGTAATTATTGCCGCGATTATTATATACGGCGTGTATGACGTTTCGTATCATATAGTGTTAATTTTTTTTCCCTCAAAGAACAATTATTAGACATTTACGTTTTTTTTATTTTTTATTTTTTTTTATTGTCAATCCACAGACATAAATTTGTCAATTAGCAGTGAACCGTAGGTTTTTTTTATAAGTCTTGATTATACGTGTATTTATAATTTATATACACATATATACATACGTGGAGGCGTGTGTGGCGATAATTAACAAGACGTATACTGATCATATTTCACACGTTATATTTACTCACTTGCATACGCTATAATTACTGCATAATTATAATATTATTATTTATTATCTTCGACTGTCGTTTATGGAACTACACGACACTAAATAATTGTGTGAGTTTGTGTGTGTGTGTGTGTGTGTGTGTGTGTGTGTGTGTGTGTGTGTGTGTGTGTGTGTGTAACTCCGGTGCAATGCAGAGCGCAGAACTCCAGACACACACCTGCTGCTCTTCGTTCGGTCACTGTTGGCGGCGTCACATGAGATAAAACGGACGTAAACAAGTCGCGTGATTATAATACGCGAATGATTCATGCGTAAAATACGTCAGAGGAGATGACGGGGACGATAAGATAGACAGAAACAGAAAGACGGAGAAACAGAGAGAGGAACGAGAGAGGAAAGAGAGACAAAATCGAAACCGACCGATTGCTACGTGAAATAAAAAGTAAACCTCGACGACAGACGTTGCGCTATGTTTTACATCGTAATTGTGATTACGGTGAACGTCGACCGTCGTAGTCAATCGTTCCGATTTGTGAAAACAAAAAAAAAAACAAATCAAATCTAGTCCAAGTACGTTTAAATTTAGATGCTTTCTTAACCGTGTTAAACGCGCGTTATAATAGAATAAACTGCAATGTGTACAGTTTATATATACCTATTGGTCGAAACCCGAAATGATAATATAATATTATGATGTGACCGATGTGATTTTCCGCTTCGCACGATATTTCCGCATACTTTTGTGTGTGTGTGTGTGTTGCATTCACGTCGAAATTAAACTATTTTTTTTATTTCTCACGATATCGCATGTAGTGTTGGCGGTGGCGGTGGATCGCCAGACTCTCGGCTTGATTCCGCGAGGGGCAAAACTGCAAATGAAAATTTCATGGATTTACGTCGAGAATTTCTCGTGCAGAAACCGGACTCCGTTTTGGTTCACCGTGCACCTCATCATATTGAAATCAATCAGTATATTATGTCTTTAATTTTATTGTATATACTCACATCAAAAATATAATTAAAGAACGTCAAAATGTCAAGCAGCTGATTGACAATAACGTTATACTTATAAAGTTACAACTATAAAAACAATCATGTATCACAGGATACTTGGGGAGGGGGTAGTGATTAAAAGGAATATGCATCCTGTTTGATTCATAACTGTGCAACAGTGTAATCCATATAGTGTATACCTACATAACTATATATGAACGTAAAACCATTGTCGATCACTGCGAAATACGATTCGCGATACGGAGTCCGAGTTTCAAATTTCACTCGGATCAACAATTGTTTGCGGACTGTCATTTATCGTACACGAATTTCATCGAATACATATTACCGAGTATCACAAACGAAATATAGGTATAAATGTTTGAAAAAATACAACCAAATTATATATTTTGTGATTTATGAAATGTATATTGTCGTTATAGCCATGATATGCCGTCAAAGGTCAATATAAAACGATTGAAAGAGTTAATAGAATTTTATAAATCACGCGTTAGATATTTTACAGTGAGTCGTGGGTTTAAACATCATATCTTTCGAAATATAATAAGCATAGTTTACATACTATATACTATATAGTTATTTATATTTAGTATAGATTTTCTCCGAGGGTGCAAAATAAAATATCTGTAACAATATACGCTTAAAACATGGTTAGGTTAGTTAGGTTAGGTTAGGTACGTAACATTGTTATAGTAGGTATACACGGCACTAGTATGAGGTCCGTACACAAAAAAAAATTTTTTGGGAGGGGGCTTAAGTTTGTATAATTTCATATTTATATATAAATAATTGTACATAATTTCAATGGAAAAATTATTTATTTCTCATTATTTTCTTTTTTTTATAAAAAAATTTTCGATAACAATGCGGCCTGTGCGTATTCACCGTATCAATTTTAAAATTAGAAATGTCAATAATAAGAATATAGTAATAAACTAATAAATAGTAATAAAACCAACATATTTTTATCTAATATCTCCCTCATTGATAGAAACCACTTATATTTCGTTAAATATTGAATACTTTTCCTGAAATTTGGGGGGGTAGAACCACTACCCCCTCTTGTGTACGCGCCAGCTAGTACGTGTAGAAAAGGATTATAAGGAGATGGGGGCGTGAAATTTAACCATCACACTAAAATACCGCTTTGTAATCGAAATGCACCCTTACACACTTTTACCTACGTCAATGCCTAGAACTAGAAACGTTTTATACTTTTCATCGTGCTACAAGTGCACTGTGCATCTATTCAAGTTATCATCACTCCGAATAACCAGCTACGGCGTTAATCATACGAAACGTGTGAAATAGTGCAGTGAGTGGACATATTTTGCGTAATAATTTTCTAGTAACTTTCTAAAATCCACGTAAAACTTTTTCAATCCCGTTTCAACATATATTATGCCTAAGTTATAGGAATGCGTGTGTAGGTTAAATGATTTTTAATAATATTAATTTTTATATAATACAAGTACTGCACTTAACATACAAATGCGTCGGAACCTCTAACACAAATCGAGAGTTGTGATTCAAATTATTTTTATGATTCTATGTGTAGGCACTAAAAACGATATCGTGGTCGTGGGTTTTCGATATCTACTCGTTTTAATTTATGATAATAATTGTGTTTTTGGTTTCATCACCTATTGCAATTATTATAATGCAATTAACCAATAGATCAATTACGAATAAAATTAAATACTAAAACAGATACTAATTACTTTGAACTTAAATTTCTAATCGAAATTATCAATAAGAATAATTTAACATTTCCACTACAAAATATGGTCTGTTGTAACTGTATGGGGGCCGTACATCATTGGCACATCCGCATCGTTTTTGTTCATTTTGACCTTTTTTGTAAGACAGTTATTCTGTTTTTGGGTTATGCATCGTTTGCCCATCGCCTGGTTACCATACCTCCTTAATCGTACATCATTTTTAGCTTCCACACCAGGACATCGAACATCAAATAATAGAACTGGAGAAGCTATGAAAGAATTTGGAGTGCCTATTAGTTAAAAGTATACAATTATGCAAGTACCTATATATTATATGTGGGATATAGCATGCAGGGACGGATTGGAATTTCGGACCAGCCCGGGAAAACAACTTTTTATCGGCCCTCTATTTGTTGGGGGATTGGGAGCAACTGGCAAGTGTACCATACTGAAGATAGCAATTTTATTAGTCCTTTAAAGGGGTGGTAAATATGTATTAGCATTTTATGGTGTATTCATTGTTCCTACAAAAATGATTACCTATATTATATACTAGTGAGGTTTTCATAGGCAGATATAAGATACCTAGTTATTATTAGATGTAATTTATAAATATAAATCACTTTTCCTACATTAAATACATAGGTGCTTTTTGAAAAATACTAGAATATTACTATTTACTTACATACTAAAACACATATCTTACCAGTTGTAGCAGTAAATAGTATTAACATAAATGAAACTGATAACTACTGTAATCAGTGTTATTATAAAATCATTATTTATTATAATGATTATTTATTATTCACAAATCACAATTAAAATACTCTACGATTCACTTGTATCCCACCGGCAGGCGGCAGCTAGTATATAAATATTATAAATTTAAAATAAAAATATTCTTATTATCAACCCGCATCGACTTGTATCGTCAAAATTCGTCGTCATTAACCGCAACCCGTCGGCCCATCTGATCGTCGACAACCCGAATTATTCTAACGAATTATTTTTAGAATTTACTGTTCACCGAGGTTGATTTTTTGATTACAGTATTGTTATTATTATTACACTTATTGTTAATTAATATTGTTATTCAGTTTCTGTTGTAGACGTTATATTATGAAAATTTACTGTTTTTACGTAATATCATTGATTATAAAAGAATAATCTATAATTAATGGTAACATATATTATTAGGTCATATTATTTACTATTTAGTATGCGGTCCATCGGGAATTTCCCGATTTCCCTATGGCCCAATCCGTCCCTGATAGCATGGGTGGAGCCAGGGGGTGTGCAGAGTATGCAGTAGCACCCCCCAAAAAAGTTCTTTACACATGACGCTATTTTTAAATTTATTTATTTTAATATTTAACGTTCAAATTTTCATCATTGTAGGTATATTCAACTTAAAAATCGATACGTTCAATATATTATCATTTATTAATAATAAACCGTCGTTATAAATTACATTTCTGTAATATATTTATAATAAGAACATAATTATTTTATTTTGTGAACATTAGGTACTATTAAATGCAATACAATGTATAGTACAGTCAGTGACAGATCCGGGGGGAAGAGGACATTTGCCTTCCCCAACTACCCGTAGTAATACCTACACTAACACCCAAAATACCTAATTTTAGTAATTTTAGTAAGAAAAAATTAAAACGAGTTCTTATTATACAATTTTTTTTTTTAATTTGTAGATAACTCGTAGTGGTTGTATGGACGAAGATTGTATTGTATTCAAATATTGGATAGTTATACCATATACTTGGTTTTTACGAGTAGGTATACCTAATATATTGTTGGAAAGTGGACATGAAGGCGCATACCTACCATTCCATATTTACAAAGGTACGGAAAAACGCCAATCCTCACCTTAACATGTTTTTCTACAGTTTTTACGTTCTTGTAATATTGTGTACAACGTTTTAGGTTTTTCTTGCTACTGCTCATCGTTATGATATTATTATTAGTTTTCATGTTATTGGTGTTAACATGTTATTATTCCTTTCGTTGTAACATAATCTTGGTGAATTTTTAAAATAAAATATTTGGCCCACTGACAAGTGACTCAGTGTATTTCGAACGTTTGTAACTCATTTCGATGGCAAAAATACTGGAAATAATCGGGTTTTAAATCATTTTGTTCGTTATATGTCAATAACAGAAAATTGCAAATATCATGATATCGAATAATTTTAATGTTGATTTAGAAGTTAAATACACACGGGAACGTAATCAATGCGTTTAATAAAAACCGTCTATGTTTAGAAACCTTAAAATCATAAAATAATGTTGATAAAAATTTGATTTTTTTTCTAAATTGAAATACAATATGTTTAATAATAATATTATACTATAATAATAGTTTATTAATTTGCACGTTATATTTACACTATAGGCGTTGAATCAGCTTCATTTCTCGATTTTTGTACACACCGAATTAATTTTAGAAAAAGTTTAACGCGTCAATCTAAGGATGTAATTGAGTCATCAATCATGATACGATTAAATTTTCTTTCGAATAATAGCAATACAGTAGTGAATCTATAGATCATTTTAAGGGACGATTTGATATCAGTGATATAATACAAAGAAGTTTTTAAGATCACTCGAAACCTTAAAATATATTTCATTAAATAGAAAATAGTCAAGGGTAGGACGGCCATACGTCCCGGTTTGGCCGGGACAGTACCGGTTTTAAGTATGGCGTCTCGGTGTCCCCATAATGTTTTTCGGGACTGAATATTGTCCCGGAATGAGACTTCAATAATTTATGTATGTCTTTTATTAGACATTTGATGGAAGAAGATAACGAGTGAGATCTGAGGTAATTATGAACTAATACACAAGATATAGTTGTTTATTAATAGTTGTTGGATTTTCTTTCTCATAACCTGGCTCAAATGCAACAGTGGAACGAGTGTTTTCATTAATGAATGATGGACATGGACAAAATCACGAAATAAATTAGGTATAAATACAGTTGAAGCTTCATTTATAATTAATAAAGGTTTTTAATAACATGTCTTGTTGTCAATTTTATGAGTCAATACTTGCCAGTTGCCAACAAAACATTGCTTTAAAAAGTAGTAAGTACACAGTTCAGCCCATAGAGTAATATTACTCTATGGTACTATCCTCTATACCGTGGTTCAGCCAAGTATCAAACAACTCAGACTTTTCTGCCCACGGAGAACACATCGGACACAGATAAAAAGTTTTATATTTTATTATATATTCTTTAATTTTTAAAGCTTCAAATATTATTAATTATCATCTATATAATGTGTGTTAGAAATTATATTGAATAATCACTAATCAGAAAGTCAATAAAAAAAAAATAATAATAAAAGAAAAGAAGTTTGTCCCGGGGTTTCCCAAATAAAATATTGATAACCAGTGCATCAACAATAAGGGACGCTGCGTATGTATGCGTTGCATTCCCTGGCCAGAGATTTTTAGATAGGGGCCCCTCTTTAAAAGTAATATTATAATAATATTATTTATAAATTTTATTCATAAAATAAAAAAGATAATTTATTTTAATAATTTAACTTGGTTACTAAAGTAATAAACATTGACACATGCTTATAGATATTTTGTGTAGGAATGTGTTTTTAATAAATAATCAGTATGTTGGTATAGTGTTATTTAAAGTGAAGTAAGATTTTTTATTTATTTTTTTGGTACATTTAACCCTTTTTAAACACTTGTACCTATAAAATTATTTATTGAATGTATAATATACCACAGGAGAAAAGGGTTGCAAATATGATGTACTGATATATTGCTTTTAAAAAATTTGGAGAAAAGGGAGGCCCATAATTCTGTCTAGCATTAGGGCCCACTAATAGCAAGTTGTTTATTTCTCAATTCAATTCACAGATGATACTACCATATGCTGTGAAGCTCCTGTTACTCAAACAATCATGGACGCTCTTCAAAAACATCTTCAAAAAATTTCTCTATGGTGCCAAAAATGGAGAATACTCATAAACTCATCAAAAAGCCAAGCTGTTCTCACCCCGATCAGTTAATAACGAGTCAGTACCATGGTAATCGTTGGTAAAATACTTAGGCATTATTCTTGATAAAAAACTCAACTGGTGGCCACACCTATTGGCAAAACTCCAACAAGCATACCAACGTTTAGAATCTCTCTTCCCAATATTAAATAGGAAATCACCTATAAGCAAAAAATGCTCGCTCTTAATATATTAACAAGTGTTACGACCCTTGCTCTTATAGTCTTATATGCATGCCCCATTCGAGGTAGCTGTGCTAAAAGCCATTTAAACAAATTACAAACATACCAAAACAAAATTCTTTGTACAATAACAGAATATGCTCCCTGGTTTATTTGTAACAAAGAACTGCACAAAGACTTGAAAATTACAACAATTGACGAACACATAAATTTAATAACAAAAAAAATTATTTCTTTCACTTACAAACTCTAACGGAGCCATTCATTACAAATTTAATGTAAGCCCTCCAATGATTCGACGACGCAAGAGAGGCAGACCCTATAACCAAAAAGTGCGATAACCACCACCAGCTATTGCCTAAGATGTGAAAAAACATATATATATATATATATATATACTTAGATATGATTATTTAATGTATTCCTATTCTTATCAATATTTTTACGATTATTATTATTTCGCAATTATATAAAAGAAAAAAAACTGTATATATACATCATTAGACTTAGATAGCAACTAGTTAGGAATATCTTTAAAAAAAAAAAAAATAAAAAAAATGCTAGTTGTAGCATTGTTGCTAACTCTAGCATAGAGGTAACAATACAACATCACACCCAAAGTTAATTTTTGTTTTAACTTTTTAATGAGGAAAAGCAAAGTCCGGTGTCCTGTAATCAGCATTCTGCAATTCCTATGGATTATGGAACAAAATAATACCTTATAATTTAATTATTGTCTAACAAAACATATAATACAAGTGTAAATAACATACATATTATACAGTAAAAATGTCTTCTAATCAATTTTTTTTTTTTTGAAGTTTTCAGCCTTTTCTGAATTTTCAATATTACATACTAACCAAAAATCCAAAAGTTTTGAGTAAAATGTTAAACTACCAGATAGCTAGATTTTCATCGATTTTAACTATTTAGACATAACTTCAAGAATATTGGCACCAGAAATTTGAGATGTTTACCAACAATACCAACCAACAATAGAAGTCTGGATGTTTGTGCAAAAAATTAACTACTTTGGACTAAGCATAAAACTTAAAATATTTCACTTTTTATCTAATAATATTATTAATATTTCATACATTTTTTACTAAGTATTGTTAGATTTTGATATAATTAACATGATTACATCAAAAAAGAATTTTTCCCTACTTAAACATTAAATTTTAAATATTATAACATTTATAAAACATTTTTTACCAGTTGAACATTTGAATTATAAGCTCAAATGACAAAAAATTACTTTATTATAGTAATTATTCTATGACTTTTGCAATATCTTATTTAAGATAGTTCAACCATGACTTCTTAATGTTTTGAGCGCAAGTTTCAGTAATAGGAAAAACATAATATCTCTGCTGATTTACCGTCTTTTGTAAAAAATCACGGCTTGTGAGATACTTATATACAAGTGAATCAAAAAAAAATATTTTTTATTTTTATTGAAATATCAAAGAATGAATTTTTGATCCAACCAAGCATTTGCGTTTAATTAAGTAACTTTGACAGGAGTGTTGCTCGATGACCCCTCAACCAATGTGGAATAAGTGTTGAACGAAGGAAACCCATAAGGTACGTTTTCCAAGGCGCGACATGTCGTCAATATCTGTGTATACGAAAATAGTATCAACTGTTTTGCAAGACGCGACAGGTCGCGGCGACAGAACTTTGGGTCGCCGCGACCGACGACACTACTGCTCCTGAAGCAGTACTGCGCGACACGTCGCAGTACTGCGCGACACGTCATGACGACCCTATGGTCATATTAATTGTCGTTTTTATTTTTTATTTGTCGTATTTGTACAAATTTATCATATGGCGTCAAAATTAGTATTTTCTCCATCGGAGGATGAAATTCATATTCAAGAAGTACAGGCCAATTTTATTTTGTATGATTTGGCCGATTACAAAAACAAATTATTTCAACCATAGAAAATAAAAAATCAAACTGTTCAATATTGACACGAAAAAATTCACGAAATTTTATGTTATTATTTTTTAAATTTCTATTAATTAACACTTCGTAAAAACCTTCTGTATCGCGATACTTGAACATATCATCTATTCCCTTTTTTTTTGGTTTTAGATAAGAAAATATAAAATCTTCATCTTCTTCTTCCAATAATAAAGTCAAAATGTCATTATTATTAATATACATATCCATAATAATTAAAACAAAACTGTATTATTTATTAATTATAATTAAAATCACACACGCGTCTGTATGTGGACAGGTTTGCTAGTGAACTGAACATTATGTACTTTGTAGCTACTAGTTAATTTTTACCAAAATCGCCGCGACATGTCGCGCTTAGTAAAACACAACAGAAAAACTGCGTCGCGACGACAAGTCGCGATGGTCGGTCGCGGCGACATGTCGCGCCTTGGAAAACGTACCTATAGAGTGCACACCAAATCAGCATAGATTATTCTTTTATTATACCAAAGCTATCATTGTTTTAGATTTGAAAGTTTCTCCATTATTTATCTTTGGATTTAACATTTTCTTAATACTTAGTATTCTATATTTATAGAAATCTATAATTGCATACTTTTTTGTGCCAACCATAATAGTCATTTTGAATATGTACACCCACAAACAGGATCTGGTTTTCAAATAAAGCGACTAAGGTCAGTCTTATCGAAACATTATATGACCAGCATTTTTATACTTTTAACTAGAAGCATATGTATATATTTGGTGATTGGGTTTTGAAACATTAGTATATTAGTTAATTATAAAATAAAAAAAACTATAGTTTATTAAAAATCAATGTATAATAGTTTCGTTCTATTATGAAAATATGTATAAAAAAAAAAACTATTGATTAATATAATATGAATATAATATAAAGGTTTGTTTATGACAAATCATAATTATAATAGACTTAAACACTAATTTGTTCGACATGTTTTACAAATTATAGAGAATAAAATGTATTTTGTTCGTGGATTCACATAAATAAAAATAAATCACAAATTATACATAAATTAAAAACGATGATTGAATATTACATAACAGAAAATTAAAATATATTGTTAGTTAATTTTTTAATAAAATGTAACAAAAACATACCTGATAAACATTTATCAGTTTCATTATTTTTGTTCAAAAAAATCACATTAAAATTAAAAAGTAAGTGTACCTAATAAACGAAAAAAAAAAAATTAATAATAAACGTACATTTGTAGTGAATATTATATTTTTTTAAATTGGTTTTCATTAATTTTGATGATAAATTACAGGGGAAAAAATTTAAAAGTTACTAAAAATTATTTCTTTTTTGATTCAAGTTGTTTGATTCTAGCAGCCTTGACTGATCTAGGTGATTCCAGATATCGTCTTTTTGTGCTGTAAAGACACATTAAAAATAAAAATCAATTTACGACATTTTGCAATTTATTTAGTGAGATCCATAGTAACTGTATATTTTATTTACCTAGAACCAAAGATTCGATTGTTCTTAGTAACTGGAGTGCGAGTGGATTGTAATGGACGGGAAGGAGTACGTTTCACTGGTGTATTTTGTGCACGTAAAGGTACTAAATTGTTTAAAAAGTTTGACCAATAGTCAGGCGATAGCTTTAACATCTCTTCAACAACCTAAACAAACCAAATATATGTATTTTTATTAGAAATCAAACAAATGAGAAAAATAACTATTTAGTATTTTCTTACTTTATTACTCAATTCACAATCAAAGTAGAGATTTTCAGAAGCTTCACTTGAATAACCAACAATGGTCGGACCAAAAACTCTGGCTAAATTGCTAACAGGCATTTTACAATCAGGCGAAGCAGCAACTCTAAATAAATTCATACAGTTAATAAAACTAACTATTAAATTCAAATAATATACATTCATACTTTTGCAAATGCAACATGATGTAAGCGAGTGTGTTACGGTTAGGTTGGGGCAATAATGATATGGCTTGATACAATCTGTGTTCAGTTTCATCTTTTGAATTTCTCACAGCATCCGTGAATGTTTTCCAGTCATAATGGGGAATTAATGGATCATCCAAAGTTCTCAAAAAATCTTTTAAACAACCACACACAACATGTATATCGATATCAGACAAATTTGGAACTCCTTTACGGAATTTTTCCTTTAGTGATTTGACATCTTTCTCTGAACCAGGTATTCTGTATAATCCGATAGTGTCAAATCCTCTTTGTTCTATTTCATTCACACAGTGAATGACCAAAGCAGGTATCATTGGGCGGCCATTGACAATTGGAGAGTAATCGGCAATCCGACCCTATTATTAGTATCATAAAAATGTTTAATGTTAATTTTATTGATGACTAGTTAAAAACATTTAACTATTTACATTGCTATACATTCTTTAAATTTTTTTATTACTTGATTAAATAAATGCAACATATTATTAAGAGGATGTCACACTCACATATTATATCGATCTTACTAATATACAGCATGGGAAAATTGTGCCTGGCAGAAACAATGTGTAGTGCAAACTTTAATATTACAGTAAATTAACCTACTATCAAATTTAAAGGTAAGAGCAAGTTTTTATAAGATGGATATTTTATTATATTTTAATTTTCAACCTAGATATGAACATGTGAAATACTATTTAAAAATGATCATAATTTCCTTTAAAATTAAAATATTATAAAAAATTGACACACAAACACAGATAATGTTATGAGCTTCAAGTTTGATGATAGGTCAATTTACTATTTTATCAACCCTTTCAATACAAAGTGGGTTATACCATTATAAGAGGAAACCATATCTTTTAAATTTAAAAATAATACATTACTTATTAACTACAATAATGATATTTAATGTTAATAGATTTAAAGAATTACTTAAGGGAATGAAAAAAAATTTGTTAAATAAATAAATTTGAAATAAAAATATATGTATTACTTTAAATTGTCCAAAATCTAATAATACACGGCAAGAACAAAGATATTATCTAGAAAAGTTAGTAGTCTCGATTGACTAAATCCAAAACAATGACAAACCTACAATAATTCTGTAAGTTACAGACATAATCAAAGTTATAAAATAAAAATGTTTTGTTGGCTTTGTAAAAGCAAGGAGTGCCGATAAAATTCATGGTTAGATCAAAATATGTCACGAAAAGGAGGTAATCATCATAATGGAAAAGTACACATTTTGTAACTTTCTTGACCATTACTAATTATTTTTATTTTTGATTTACCTAACTTTTTAAAGCGTGGTTTCTCTTGAAGGTGAAGAGTTATGAACAATAATTTAATTAGATTTAAAATATCCAGTATTTTAAACAATACAGGCTTAAAATTTTAAATCAATATAAAATTATTTTAATTATATTTAAGAAAAAACTTACTCCATTTTTACTTGGTGTATTTTTTACAGGAATACATGGCAATGGAACTTTATCTTTGTGTTCCAAATGAGCTGTTGCTTTGCAGTCTAAGCATTTCACTACAATTCGATTAAATTTGACCCTATTAAAAAAAAAAAAAAAAAAAAAAAATAAAAAAAATAAAATACAAGATGACGTACAGCATTTACAAATATATTAACTTTAGATATTGTATGCGGTCTACCATACATCCAAATTCTAAAATACAACACTATGTACAGGCAGTATAACATATTTTTATAAACATATCATAATTTAGTTACCATAATTTGATTTATTTTATTTTAATTATAATAAGCATATTATGTTTTACATTTTTCATTAATAATTCTGTAAACTACTAACAGACAGAATTTTTATAAGTAAATTAATACTTAATTAATTTAGGTATAATAAAAATACAGTAAAACTTATTTAAAACACTTTTCAAGGGACCAGCTCAATAGTGTCTAAAACGATTAAACATTACATCATATTATGCAGGAATTAAAAAAAAACCTACGTGATTAAAATATCAATTTTATTTATTAATTACATATTATTATTAAATATAATGAAATCTTTAATAAATTTTTAATAAAATAATGAAACAAGCATAAAAAGAAGATAAGAATGAGAATAGGAGACAAATTTCTATTTTTATTATCACACAAAATTAGTGTAATTTATTATTAAAATAAAATAAAATAAAACAATTATAATTTGTTAGTTGAATAAAATATGGTCTTCTTAAATTGTACGGAAAAAGTCAAGTATTTTAATATTTACTAGTAAAGGAAATGTCTAGTGACCAGAAGAAAATGTCTTAGAAAGTATTTTAGTATTTTGAGTAGTAGCATTCTAAGTGAGTACTGTAAGTACTTTACACCTAAATTAAACAATAATAGTTATTTTTTCCAGTTGTGTTTTATCTAATTTATAACATTATAACAAGAAATAAAATATGAATACGAGAACTTCATCCTGAATCATGATTTAAGATTACTAATAAAAGATAAATATTTTTTTTACAACTAGTTAACTTTGAAACTAGATAATTACAATATAAAATGCACATGAATATGTTAAGTTTAGTATATACACTGCATATGATACGTAAAAATGTATAGTAGAAGCCACATTCAACATGAATATCATTATTTAAAATAACAAAATAAATACTTTTTGCCACATGGACCGCATATTTCTGGAATAATGACACTTTTTTGAGTGAAATTGTGAGCTCTATTGTTCAATTTATTTAATGCTGAACTTGAATGAATTGTATTGGGAATGTTTTGGTTATTTTCATTACCATATGGATCAGAATCAAATGAATCCAAAGAGTCTATAAAACAAATACATTTAAAACTATACCATAAATACTAAATCATATCATCCATGTGCTGTAAGTATAACATTAAATGTTAGATGATGTCTTACCAGATATAGGGGGAGCACTAGGTGTTGGAAAAAGACACGATGGTTTAGTTTCAATAACAGATGTAGCAGTGAGGTTTCTATTAAATGGTTCCATTGTAACAGTTGTAGTAGCAACTATTTGATTAGAAGTTGTTGTAGTGATCTGCGAAAAACGACTAAAATTATATAAATTCAGTAAATATATAATAAAATAAAATATTACCTCAATTTCTTTTCTGATTCCATTAGAATTTGAAATACCCGATGTTCGTTTTCTTTTTACTGTGCCAACTTCTTCAGGCTCCCAACGGTCTAAAGCATCTTCGTAATTCTTATCTGAGTCTAAACTATCTTCTACTCTTGAATAACTTATATCTGATAATACTGATTCTGTAATATCAAATTTCAATAATGAAGCAAATATTTTTAATTTAAGTACCCGAGAAATAATTATGTATTTTACCGGTTGTATCTTGACGTGGAATTTGATCAATTCTCTCAGCTTCAAATTCTATAGAACCAGATCGATTAACGTTTGAGTTGGCATTATTGAATGCTCTATAGAAATTGTCTAGTTTTTGAGCCTATATTAAAAGATTCAATGTTTATATATTGTTATTAAATTGCAAAATTATTTAATTTAATTTTAAATGACTTACCAGGTTATCTCGTTCAGCTTCAATATGTCTTTTTTCTTTATTTGTTTCATCTAATAATCGATTAGAACTTTTAAGGTTATGCATAAGTCGTTCACACTCTAAGCGCATTTCTTGTAGTTTTTTTTTCATTATTTCTTTATCATTTCCATGATCTTTTAATTGTATACAAAGTGTATCCAAGGCAATAATTTTGGCTTTATAATCTATAATAATTTGTTTAGATTTATCAATTTTTGTCAATATTAAGAAAGTTTTTGTTTAAAATAATTTAACAATTACAAAACGTTGTAACATATACCAAAATAAAAGAACAGAAATAGTTTCATTATAGGTTCAAATTAAGAAGTCATTAGGAATATTTATATATACATTTTTTTTAACAACAATTTAAAATACAAATATCTAAATTTAGTACCTCTTTCCACAGTAGTATCCAATAAAGCCAACACATGTCTAAAATGTTCGTCATACTTCACAACAAGTGATAATTGTTCCATATTTTTTTGATTTCAGGGTCTAAAAAATAAATAGTTATGTATATTATAAAAAATGATTATAAACATAGACCACAAAAATAATTATTAAAAGTTTAAAATATCAAGCGTAGATATTGGTAAGTTTTTAAACCATGTGTGGCAGTTGGACAGTTGATATTTTGATAATAATGTATAACAATAACCAGTATGTATTTATCAGCTGGGAATTATTATTTTGTCTGGTTATCATGAAATATATATACAGACAAGAATGTATAGGTACTGTGAATTGTGATTCACATAATAATTAATAATAGATCTATTCCCACACTGTATTGAACATTAAATTATTTTTAAAATGGAGTATATTGTACCCATATATTTAAATAATAAGAATGGTAGCAAATAGGTGCATAATATGAAGAATCAAATCAATTACAGTACATTTTACAAAAACAAATACATTTTTAATTTATTATTATTATTATATTATATACTAGCTTCCCGGTAGGATACAGGTGAATCGTAAATTATTTTAACTGTAAAGTATTTAAATGCAAGATTCGTTCTAAAAAAGACCCAATTTTTTAATATATTAGATAATATAATATAATGATAATACTACAGTACATAAAATAATTAAATTACAATTAATCATTTGTTTAATAGAACTTACAAATCTTTTTTTTAATTATTGAAATTATCATTCTCAATATGACAATTGTTTTATATGATATTATTTTTCAATAAATAAAAATAAGTTAAAATGAGTATAATGTTATTGTTTTTAGAAGGTTTACAATTGTAAGATAATGTTTCTTCTTCAGCTATTTATTTTGTATATAATTACTTTATGAATCATATTAATTATAGAACTGTAAAATTTAAGATTTACTAAGTATTCAGATAATTTCTTAATGTTATTCAAACAAAATTTTTGAATTTTAGAATGTAGTTCAGGGGTCTTCAACCCACGGCTCACGGGCCGCATGCAAGGGCGTCCCTGACCCTATTTTCAGGGGGGGGGGCGAATTTTAGACTTGTAATGTTGAGGAATAAAAAATAAACAAAAATAATTTAACTATGATATTTAGGATTATCAGATGTGTATCTAAAAGTGTCTATCGTTATAAAATCGATACGATACGAGCTGGGTAAATTCCGAGCGCTTCTATCAATATATTACACACCTATATCATAATCTATGACTTTAAATAATTTCGTAATTTTTTTCTAATGATTATTATAGTATAATACAGATAATGTAAAAAAAGTAAAAAAAAAATTGAAAAGGCCCAGGGGGGGGGGCGATCGCCCCATCGCCCCCCCCCAGAAATACGCCCTTGGCCGCATGTGGCCCGTTTTGTCATCGTTTGCGGCCCGCGATCACATTTTCGAAATATAGCATGCATCTTTTTTATTTCGATTATATTAAAACGGCCATGAGCCAACGATATTGAAAAAATTGGGAAAAGTGCGATAAAACAAATTGAATGTTTTAATTCTTACATGTTATAAATGTCGGCTGTTTGAATGATATCAATAATTGTTTGTAATTTAAAATTTAATCATGAAAATTGTAATAGTAAAACTGAATTTTAGTACAAAACACATGTTTTTACCACGGATGCGGCCCGCGAGATTTGTAGAAAATAATGTGTGGACGTGTGTGAAGTTGGCCCCCCCATATTGTCATATAATTATCAAACATGCGCCAAAAATTTGCAACTTATTTGCAACTATTTGCAACGATAGTTTCATAATTTGCAACTCAATACTTTTCACACAATTTTAATTTATTTACTGGGGGGGGCCAACTTCACGTAGCCCCCCCAAATGGTCGTACCGGATCTAAATTGGTACCAAAATGTTCCATCTAATTTGCAACAATTTGCAACAATGGTCTTATAATTTGCAACTCAATATATTTCCCACAATTGCCATTTTCCTATGGGGGGCTAGCCCCCCCAAATGGTCGTACCGGATCTAAATTGGTACCAAAATGTTCCGTCTAATTTGCAACAATTTGCAACAATGGTCTTATAATTTGCAACTCAATATATTTCCCACAATTGCCATTTTCCTATGGGGGGCTAGCCCCCCCAAATGGTCGTACCGGATCTAAATTGGTACCAAAATGTTCCGTCTAATTTGCAACAATTTGCAACAATGGTCTTATAATTTGCAACTCAATATATTTCCCACAATTGCCATTTTCCTATGGGGGGCTAGCCCCCCCAAATGGTCGTACCGGATCTAAATTGGTACCAAAATGTTCCGTCTAATTTGCAACAATTTGCAACAATGGTCTTATAATTTGCAACTCAATATATTTCCCACAATTGCCATTTTCCTATGGAGGGGCTAGCCCCCCCAAATGGTCGTACCGGATTTAAATTGGTACCAAAATGTTCCGTCTAATTCGCAACAATTTGCAACAATGGTCTTATAATTTGCAACTCAATATATTTCCCACAACTGCCATTTTCCTATTGCCCCTCCAAATACAATAATACAATTATTACAAATTCACCAAAATTACATTTTTGATTTGCTATAACCAATGTTGAAAAATAATTTTGCACTATTTTTCAATTAATTTTATAATATTGATGTTTTTTTTTTTTTGAACGAATTCAAATAACCTGTTTCTTAGCTTTCTTGTACCTATTTCAAAATTTTTATACAGCTTGTGAGTCCTATTAATATGAGATTTTTATATACTATAATAGGACGCAGACGCTATAGGTACAGCTATTTGTCGTCTCCGTCTTCGAGTGCGTAAAATATCAAATTTGTTGTCAGAAGATCAAGTTTAGTTCCATTAGTTTAAAAATTAAAGCGACTCCATCTATTATGAAACTTGATGGTAGGGTATGAACATTATCTGTGTTTGAACGTGGGTTATTTACGGTACTTCAATTTTTTATCAAGTTGCATAACTATAATATAATTAAATATAATAGTTTATAACATTATAGTGATAATTAAAAATGCTTAGAACTCACTTAAAAATTAAACTATCGTAAAAATCTATATACAAAAACAGATAATGTTCTTACCATGAAGATTCATAATAGGTCGATTTATTCTAATTTTAAACTAACAAAGCTAAACGTAATCTCCTGAGCGTTATTTTGCCATGTTACGCAACAAATGGTTGTGTAGCGTTTTCTTAAATTATAAACATACTAAAAATGAATAATAAGACATAAAGATAAATTTTTCTTATTTTTTTTGAAAATGTTAAGTTTTTTCTTATTTTAATCAAACCAAAAATATAAAAATATACTAGAAGTATGGAATTTTAATGTTGATAGTATTTACGTAGATCTAATAATCAATTCTCTTTAAATTGATAATGTTTATTCTTGGTTTAAAAAAAAAACTACTTCAGAATTCCATCCTTTATTTTATCTTTAATTAAAAACTTTAAAAATAGCCTTTGACAATATATTAGCTTTTGACCTTATATTGACAACGTATTCATAATGTATTTTGCAGCACTTAGAAAATAAAAATTAATTTTTAAATTATCACAAACTAATAATTACTTTTTTTTTAAATTTTAACATACATTAACAAATGTGGTTGAATTAATTTTTTTGATGATACCCATACTATTTTTGCTTGTAAATCATTGTGGACTTCCCATTTGGAGTTTCTTTTAATATATGAAATATAATGATCATTGAGTTGCAAATTATAAGACCATTGTTGCACATTGTTGCAAATTAGACGGAACATTTTGGTACCAATTTAAATCCGTTACGACCATTTGGGGGGGGGGGCTATCCCCTCCATAGGAAAATGGCAATTGTGGGAAATATATTGAGTTGCAAATTATAAGACCATTGTTGCAAATTGTTGCAAATTAGACGGAACATTTTGGTACCAATTTAGATCCGGTACGACCATTTGGGGGGGCTAGCCCCTCCATAGGAAAATGGCAATTATGGGAAATATATTGAGTTGCAAATTATAAGACCATTGTTGCAAATTGTTGCGAATTAGACTGAACATTTTGGTACCAATTTAAATCCGGTACGACCATTTGGGGGGGCTAGCCCCCCCATAGGAAAATGGCAATTGTGGGAAATATATTGAGTTGCAAATTATAAGACCATTGTTGCAAATTGTTGCAAATTAGATGGAACATTTTGGTACCAATTTAGATCCGGTACGACCATTTGGGGGGGGGGCTACGTGAAGTTGGCCCCCCCAGTAAATAAATTAAAATTGTGTGAAAAGTATTGAGTTGCAAATTATGAAACTATCGTTGCAAATAGTTGCAAATAAGTTGCAAATTTTTGGCGCATGTTTGATAATTATATGGCAATATGGGGGGGCCAACTTCACACACGTAATGTGTGGCCCTCTTCATAAAAAGGTTGGAGACCCCTGATGTAGTTGATGTAATTATAATGATATACGTACCTACTCATACATACATCGATACCTAAAAAAATTTTACTTCAACTACAAAAATTTAAATGTATTTTCATGTTATGTGAAATATTTTATACATACTATATAATATATTATATATATGTTAACATTTGTATACTGCCGACATTAGCTGGATAATGCAACATTAGCCGTCATGATTATTATTTGATGTTGGCTGATGTTAACATTAACCAGATAATACGATATTAGCCAAGAACTTTTGGATAATGTCTTAACAACTATAAGTATGTATGAGATACCATAATATTGAATTATTTAGAACATAAAATATATTTAAGAAAAATTACACATTAGTCAAAATACATGGCTAATGTTGACATTGGCCGGCTAATGCCGACATTATCCAAATGTTAACATTACCCGTAAACATATATACTATGTACATTGAACATTTATACAATTGAAACAATAAGTACCTTTCTTATGCGACTAATAATAATAACTTTGAAATATTATTTTATTATTGTTGTATTTCATTAAATTGTAAAATAATGTATCGAAGACTACACGGTATATCGAAGAGTTATCCAGTAGGTTTATTTATATTTCTACACTTAAATAAATGATAAATAAATACTGACAGTAAGAACTAATAAATAATAATTATTATTAAACGAAACAAAATATTTACGACTATAAATGGTTGCATCATCCAACTGTCTAAAATATTTTGGAAGAAAAATTAATGATTTGAGAGTAAACAATGAAAATTATGTTTATATGTATTATATATGACATGGAAAAGTATAGTAGTTATTATTAATACTCTCAGTACTATATTACGCTTCGAGGGTGTTATCTTATAAAATAAAATATGAAAAAATCACGTATAATAGTTAAATACTTATTTATTTATTATATTTGTCCTATCATGTTTAAATGTGTCACCGAGGTACGTCGGTGGATTATTCTGTCCGTTTGGCATGTATAATATGTACCTATATTTGCAATTACATTTATTGTATGACTAAATTCTAAAAGATCGTACATCTCCAATAAATATATTTATTGTCTCTTAATAATTTTATATTTTTTATAAAAGTACATAAATATGCAATGTTAAAAAAAATTCATTATCATCAGCTACAGAGGAGATAAAGAGGTGGAATAAACATAAAACATTCTTGTAAAGATTAAAGTCATTTAATGCCACTCTATTTACATCGCTTATACATTTAGTTTTAATGATTAAAATAAGATAATTTAGTACGAAATATTCGCACAAAATTAATTTTTAGTACGTACCCATATCAAAACATAATTATTTGAAAATCAAAAATTAAGCTAGTTTGAGTTTCACTTTTAAAATATTTAACTTAAAAATAAATTCAAAATTCAAATTAATATTATCTTGAAAGTAAATACGTGTGATATTGTCAGGGGTCTTGTTATATCCTACCTTACAAATAATTTTAAAAACGTTTATCTTACAAATCAAATTTATTATCAATGGTAAAAATGGATGTGTTCTAAACATATAGGACAATTTTTTTCATGTATATATGTATATATACACATACATATTTTTTGTGTCACATAGGAATTGAACTGTTTAATGTTTATAAGAATTAAAATCCATTAATTCTTTAAACAGAATTAAAGGAGTACCGCGCAAAAGAATAATTCAAGTGACATGCTATATTTTGCCAAGTTGCCTTACAATGGGACATCAGATTTATGTTCAGTACAAGGCACAGAGTAGTACCGGAAGAATGATCGATAATAGTATTTTTCTAATGCTTCTACAGAAAACTACCCACGGAATAAGACAACTTGTAAAGGCACACTGATAATTTACCCTTGTTTGACTGTTTTCAGCTATTTATTTTTAATATAACATATATTTCATACTTATTTATTTAAGAACAACTTTTATTAATCAAACAAACATCTCTGTTAATTATTCAATCAAGAGTTTGCAAAATGATTACATTATGGAAAGTTAAATTATTATACAAAATACAAACTTAAAAAAACTTCTGAACAATATGTTTGACAATTACTTTAGCAAAAATTCAAGTGAGTACTACTGACATTTTATTTTCACATACTATAAACATGCACAAAAAACAAAACTCATATTTATAAAAAATGGATTATCTATTATTATTTTTATAATATTATATCGGCGAACGCCATTAATATTTTTTTTATATATTTTGAATAGTTTTTTGCGAGCGTGTAAATGGCAAATTGCGCATGCGTGATTTTGTTTTCGGTCTGGAGGCTCTAGATTTGAATCGATTCTTTTTTATTGTTCGGCAACATTAGGTAGATAGATCCTTAGATCGTTATTCAGTAACAGGAGCTCAATACAACTAAACTCACGTTCCGGAGAAAAATATTTATTAAACTATCATCTATAAAAAAAATGTGAGTAATGTAATTTTTAATTATTAAAAAATATAATTTGTTCTCATTTTTACTTATTAAAGTGCATACTTAAATAATTTATGTGGTTCAATAAAAACTGAAAATTCATGAAAAATATAAACATTAAAACGCCATGTTATAACTTATCGTAGTTACCTAAGTGAATAATTGTTTGTCATATGATTTATAAACTCATATATTTTAAACTATTTGTGATATTAAATGTATCAAAGGAAATTCTTATGCTGATAACTATAAAGACAACACATTTTTGTAGTGTTTAAAAATATGGCAAATTACTGAAATATTAAAATTAATGAAATAAATTGAGCCTAGATTTTCTACAGTTAAATAATTCTATAAAATGTACGCATTATAAAAAATATAGTTCAAACTTGACATTGGATTTTCTATACTGTGTCCATTACTTGAATATTCAAGGATACATATTTTTTTTATATCACTCAATAATTTAAATTTAAAAAATAATTTGAGTATCATAATTTTTTGTATTGACTACTGTTAACTAAGAATTTACTAAGGGTATTATTGTTTTTTAACCGTGAATAGTGAGGAAGTGCTTACCTATTGTCAAACATTTTAAAAACCTACTCAGGTACTACAATATATTACTTTTATTTCTATTACGCATAAAATCAATGATTTATAAATTGTACAATCCAATAAAAATAAATAAATAAATAATGTATAATACAGTTTATACTAAGGCGTACTTCACATTTTCTACTGTGTGTTAGGGAAAGAAGGTGTTAGCCAGTTTCTTATACACTAAAGTTAAAGGTAATAGAGTTTTTTAAAGTGAAATTACTAAATAAAATTTTATTTGCTGAACAATCAGTAAAAAATGAATTATCCATAAAATAAATGTATCATTCATGTTATTAAACTAATATATTGTGATTCTAAAAATGGTCAAACTTGACGATATTCTACATTATGTACTCGTTACCGTCAAAAGAATATGAAAATAATAGGCAGATAACTTATTCTATAACTCAAATTATTGTAACATACAACTGTTAAGTTAGAATAAGTAATCATTTTGATAGGCATACAGAAGTATATGTTAAATTTATTTTCATTGAATAAACGTCTAATATGGAGTAGTTTATTAATATTTACATTATTTTATTAATCTATAATCATTACAATTATTTTCCTTATAGTATTATGAAATACGAAATGATTTTAATGTTTATGTTTGAATTCTATTACATTTTAATCATTTCAAAAGTAATTTGGCACTAAGGTGCAAAGGTAAACAAGTTAACTTTATTTCTATCACAAATAGCCAATTTCATTTAAACAAGTAATTGTAATATAAAATAATAATAGACAATCAATTCCAATGTGAACATCAAGCAATGAGAAAAAATAAATATTAAACAATAGTACAATTAGTATTAGTTAAATAGTAACAATTATACTACAAGCAAGAAAATAGGAAAAACTGTTAAAATCGGAACATGAAGTATTAAATTGAAATACCTAATTGTTGGAATACTTTTATATTGGGCACATAGTATTTCACTGAAAATCGCTCCAAAACAATGAACAACATCTAAAAAAAATAGCAGAAATATCACGTCAGGTGTAAAACCGTACACCGTAACTAATGGGTTAATGGTAACAGTAGAATGACCCTTATGCATCTCTACATCGCCTGTCTATATAATACGAAATCACTGTTCTTTTCAGGGCCTTGAACTTGATATTTTCAGTAGCATAAAGCTGGTCAAAATTGTCTGTTAACAATGTTATTGACAGTTTATTTAAAAAATATTTATCTATTTATTTGTGTTAACCATAAGATATATTTTTATAATAGTTCGTTTTAAAATAATTTACACCAGTGCTATTTTAAGAGTTCACCAAGGTGATAGTTACTATTTATACATAACACATTGATTATTAACAATTTTATTCTATTTATAACTTTGTAATGTAAGGTAAGTATATACTTTCAATATTAAAATAACCTACTTTACTTAATTATATTTATTTATTTAATATTTGTCATAAATATAGTAAATAAATAGTTTACACACACACACACACACATATTTGGTATATATTACAGACTATAATAAAGGTTACTTATAATTTATAATTTGTAAAAATTTCAAAAAATGGAGTATATTATATCTAAATATTTAGATTATAAATAAAATAAAGATTCACATTTTTTTATATTCCTAATATGTATTAATATTATACTGATAAAAATAAAAATTATGAGAACAAATAAATTTCCTTTTCAAAATTCAGGTAATGCATAAATACTACTTCATATATTGTACAGATAAACTATTGTAGATTAAATGGTGCAGCGCTCATATGCTACCGAAATGTTTCTATTTCGTTAGGTTTAGTATGCAGTCTAAATAATGTGTTGACCATATAATATATTATAAATTACAATGCCCCATATTTGTTACACAATAAATCTCAATAAAAAAATAATAAAAAGCATAAACAACTTTTACTCATAAACTGTCTTAATATCCCTAAAAAATGCAAGAAATAAATAAGGTTTTTTTTTTGAGTCACCAACAATTTCATCTTTTAGTAACAATAATTAATATAGTTGTAAAATGTACCCATCTAAAGGTTATTATTTCAAATACTTCTAGACAATACGGAAATTTCTGAATTTGAACCAAAATAAGCCCTGAGAGTTGAGATTTACTTTTCTAAAAATTAAATTTGGTTAAGGGTTCTCAACTATGAGATTTCCGTCTTATGTAGTAAAATTCCTATCTAGTCATAATTTCTTCAATTGAATTAGCTATATAATAATTAATAGTAAATTAATTGTATAAAAAACAATTTTAAATACTTTTTAGATCATTTCAAATTGTATTAATTGGTCACACTGTAATTTAAAATCAAAGGTATCTTCATAAACTATTTATCACATTTTATGGTCTTATCAATAGTTTTACAATTTTGAAGTTATAAATTTATAATACGAAAGTCATAAGCAATTCACTACTTTAAATTTAGTCCTTGCTATAATTTAGGCATATTTATGCAAACGGAAACGGTTTTAGTATTCGTGTTTTAACAGTTTAAAACGGAACACAACCGTTAGCTTCAATTTTACTATTGAATTCTAAGAATTCATTTTGCATTGGTATAACATAATATTGCACAAATAGTTAATTTTAAAATCAAGATGTTCAAAACTTTGAAATTTAATTCATTTAAAAATACTATCGGTATCAATAACCGTAGTTTATGGCAATGGATCGATGACACATTCAACCGGCAAGTTTTTTTTAGAATAACTACAACTTAGAAATAATGTTGCACAACAAAAAAATTTCAATTAGGTACATTAGTTTTATAGTAATTGATGTTATTTTACTAAAACTAAAGTTTGGATGATGATCGTATCAAGGAAGTTGGTCCTAATATGGCATGTGCAGAATGGCTCATGAAAAATGGTGCACAAGTTAGATGGAAAGGTTGTAAAGAATTCGTGAGTCATTATGACAGCTTACCTAGTTTATCAAGTGGATCTCTCAAACAGTTTCAAATTCAAGAAGTTTATGCAGGAAAAGAAGCATCCATTTCGCATATAGGATTTCGTTATTTTAGTATGTATAAACAATATTGTACTTAATATTTTCATAATTACTTAACTACCTTTTAATAATACAATTTTCTTATATCTAAAATATTATTTGCATTTTACAGAAGACTGTGAGAATATTTCTGATATGTCATTTATTGGCTGTCATACAATTACTAATGAAGCATTAAGGAACCTTAAGATCTTAAAAAATTATTTGATTACTTTGAAAATAAATGGTTGTCTAAATGTTTCTGATGAAGGAATACTAGCATTAGAACATCTACAGTAAGAATAAAATTAATTAATTGAATAAAATCAATATTTATTGATGCATTTTACATTACAGGGCATTAGAACATTTAGAGTTGAAAAATCTACAATTTGTTAATAATCCCGAGACCATTAACCATCTTAGAATCAAGTTGCCAAGATGTTATATAATACACGATGATAAAAAAATTGAACCTGCAAAATGAAATTTACTTATTATTTTGACTGATTTTATTACATTAGATTTATGATTACTACTTTTTTGTGAAACTTGTAATATGATGATGGATTTATTAAAAAGTAACTAGTGCATGTTTTGTTTTCAATGAATTAAAATTACTTTTTATCATGTTTTTTCATTTATTATAATTTAAAATGTTTCAGCATATGTATAATAGTGATACTACAACTTTTTAGTTTTTTTTTTTACAATAAATTAATTATAAATTCATAGTAGTGGTTGTAATAGTGTGATAACATGTATGGATAGAGAAATAGTTCATAAAATAAATATATACGTAATATTGGTAGGATTATAAAAGGTCTAATATATTAATAATGACATTCATTTTTTGATGTATCTTCAATATCTGTTAAGTGGATGTCCTGGGGAAGTCGAAGCCACAGATGTCTATTGTGTGTTTTTTCCCTAAGTTGTAATGGGGAGCACTATCCAAGTTTTAAGTCTGTTGTGAAAATTTTTAAATTGGGATTTGATTCAATTGTTTATCAGGGGTATTCCCATGTCATTATGGATCTGATGGTTTCTCCAACTGATATTTAAAAATGCTCTTATAATAGATGCATAGATAAATAATAATGTACATGTTGTGTAATATTTTGGCCATACCCATATTTTAATAAAGTTAATATCATATTGGTAATACTTTTTGTTAATTGCTAATTGTTAATGACTTAGTTTTTTGACTGTAAAACAATCTGTTTATGTGTATCAAATAAACACAAGATATGTATATTTTTAATAAAATACAAGTAAATATTGAATACCATAGTGAAAGTAACTTTTTGTTGTTAAAATAATAAATTTACTTTTATAAATTAGTTAAATATAAGCAGTATCAGATTAAAATAGAATTGTAATTAAATTAATTTATAATCAATTTTTTGGGGTTATCTTGAAATTTAACATTTAAGTCAAGAAATGTGTAAGTCAAAATCACTCAAAAAATATCTATATGAATATAAGTTAAAAAAAAAAAGCAATTTAGATTATTTATAATTTATTTTCTTGAGTAAAAATCATGAATTTTTAATAAATCAAAATCTATTTATTGGTTATTGAAATTATCTGAATTGTCTGAATATAATAGCCATTCATTACATGCCAGTAGAAGACTATGGCAATTAGGTTTTAGTTCTAAAATTGGAATGCAAATTATGCCAAAAATCATATATATTATACACCTAATTAATTTTTTTTTTTCATAGAAACATCATGAGATATAGTCTAATAAGTTCAAGATGGAAACTAATGGTGATTATTTCAAGTGTTTTCTTAACAGTAAATACTGTGGTGTTTGGAGGTAAGGGAAAATTGCTAAATTTACATTATATTTACCTGTTATAATACATGTGTAGGGCGTAGGTATCAACAAAGTACTAAGGAATTTTGATTATAAGAGATTTTTAATTAATTATAAAATTTAATTTTAAAGTAAATAATTTAAAAAAAATCAAGCATGTTACCTCATATTTGCTTATGGAATAATATTTATATATTTTGTCGTAAACATAAATAAATGGCTTATTTAATTATTTTTTATGAATGCTCATTCTACAGTTATACTTAATCTTAAAATTCAAACAGGATGTCAATTGTCATCACTGTATTTTACTCTAAAAATTAACCAGAAAAATATTAAAATTATCACCATCACACCAACTAGATTGTAGTGTTAGTATTTAATTTAGAGCACATATAAAAAATACAAGAGGATATTTTTAAAAGTATTTCATAATTATTTGAAAAATAATTTTATTTGTAGATAAATAATAGTGTTTTATATACCTAAATTATATTAGAACTATATTTTATGATAATAATAATAATTAATTACATGAAAATATATACTAAAATAAAAATTATGCGTCTTCAATTTTCAGCTAATAATAATTATCATTTCAGTACCATTAAGTATGTCATATTCCAATCAAGAAAATGAACATAATACACAAGAAAAAGATCGCGATGATAAAAAATTTACTAATTCTAGCTGTTTAGTAAATGGTTCAAATTATGAAGAAGGTAAACATGTTCCTGGAGCTGGCCCCTGCGAAGAATGTATTTGTCATCCTCCAAATGTTGTATGTTCAATGATAAAATGTCCAATTAATAGTGGTTGTATAACGATTCAGTTACCAAATAAATGTTGTCCAAAATATAAATGTGGTAAATTTTTTTTTTTTTTTTTGAATTATTCGATTTTTAAATTTAAGTCCATAACGTTTGAGTTACTAACTAACTAATATTACTCTTAATTATTTACTGTTAAATAGATTGTGAACATAAAGGTAAACAGTATAACAATGGAGAAAAGATTAATAAATCTGATGAATCTGCTTGTAGAGTATGTTTTTGTAATGGCGGAGAAATAGTATGTACTTCTATAGTATGTTATACAAGAAATGACTGCAAGGGGTATTATTTGCCAGGAGATTGTTGTCCTAAATATGATAATTGTTCTTCAACTTCAATAGGTTTGTAAATATATATTTATAAAAATTTTTTTAGTATATTAATTTAATAAATTTACCATAGAACAAAAGCCAAAAGAATCAATCAACTCAGAAAAATCAATTATTCATTACTGGTCACAAAGTACAGCACACAATTATAATGAAGGAGGCATTTGGAAAAGAAGTACAACTGAAAGTCAAATACAAGAATTGCATACAGTTCCAAATAAAATAACAATGCCAACATTTTTAGATGAAAAAGAATCAAGACAAATAAATATGTCTTTACCATATAATATATCTGAAGAATTGTATCAATCAACATCAAATTCATTACTAGATAAAAATATAAGTTTCAATGAATCAAATAGTACAATTAATATTCCATATGAATTAGTAACAGTCGATGATATAAATAAAACAATAAATTCAAAAACTTCATTTTTAGATTTTGAAACTGATAATTTCACAACAAATGAGGAATTTACATATTCTAGTTTCACGACAATAGAACCTTTAGAAATAACACCTCAGTTTGAAGATTTATTTGATACCACAACAAATATTGATAACTTGTTAGTAATCACACATGATAACAGTACAATAACTCTTTTAGGTAAAACAGGAGCGCCTAATGTAGACGATATTTTTAATTCATCAACTGAAACAACTATTACACAGGTGGAAATTTTAAATCCAAGTGACATAATGTTAAATACAGAACAACCAATGATAGAATTGTCAACTATTACACCAGAATTAGAAGTAACAACAGAAATAGATAATGAAGAATCGAGAGAAGTTACAACACCAAGATCACCTGATAAATCAACAATTAGTACACCTCATAAATTATTGATGAATAATAAAGAAAAAATTACTGAGGATGAAATAAACACAGACATTGCATTTACAGATTTAGAAGATACAACAGATATGTTTGGACCAAACTTTGAATATCGATCGTATAAGACACAAACCCAGCAAGTTTCAATTAATTCAGATACAGAAAACCCAAGATTAAAAGTCATAAATTATGAGACAACATTTTCTCCAAATACATTATTAAATTTGAAAAATTCTAGTAACATAACCATTGAATCTCTTTACAATAAAACATTTACCAACTCAGACATCATAAGTATAGAAAATACTACTTCAGTTAACGTGGGTTTAGATGCAGAAAATATTTCTGTGACATCAAATAAGCCAATTGAAATGTACAATAACAGTAATTTTCTAGAAACAGAGACTAATTTTACGGAATGTATAAACAATAGTTGTACGAATCATTCAAAACAAAATGATAAACTAACAGATTTTCCAACAGAACCAACTTCGACTACTCCTTTTATTATAGAAACAAAAATATTACCTAATCAAGATTCTTCTCGTATAATTAACAAAAAAATGCCATATCCCAAAGAATACCCTGAAGAATATGAGACAATTCAAAATGGACCATCATTGACTATAACAAAAAAAACATATACCAGTATTCCAGATATAATATATACAACTACAACAATGATTACATTGCCAACTTTAGATTTAATTTACAAAGCTGATAAAGATATTGAGAATTATTTATCTGGAATGCAATCAACAACTAATAAACCCTTTTTAAAACCAAATAACAGTTTAAGTCCACTTCGAAACATATCATCGATTAACTATACTTAAAAGTTAAAACTAGTTAGAATATTTTAAGTAAATACCACGGTAAAATAATTTTTTTTTGTGTTTTCAATTATAAATTAAATTTTGTTCATAATGGGTATATTATGGTTCAAAATATTTTGTTTTTATAATGTTTCAAATGAAAAAAAATATTATTTTAATAATAGAAAATTGTATACCTACTTTGATAAAATAATTGTAAATTTCAAATCAAAGGTAATATTTATTATTAAATGAAATGGAATAAAAATCTGTTAAATATGAACTAGAATTCCTAACATCATTAAATAGATTTGAATCAAAATTTATTTTTTCTATATACTACAAAAATATTTTGATGTTATGATACCTGAAATTGTAAGTAAAAAAGTGATTCAAATATAATGGAACTTATCATCAATTGTAGTATTGTACATCCAGATTCTTCTATATTAAGGCAGTAAAGCACTTATGTTTCAATAAAATATATATCTAATACATATGAAAGAATGAAATAAAATTTACATCTATAACTTTTATAACACCAATTAAAGTTATATAAATACAAGGGGAAATTAAAATAATCAAATTACATTGTGTTATACATACAGAAGGACATTTTCTCAAGTTAATGAGCTGAAAGTTTTGTGTATGGTCTCTATAGAAAAATAGAGTAAATAAAATAAATATGTTTCAATAATACTTGGATTATTTACTTATTACATTGGCATTTCATACAATTAATTTGAAAATGAATGTTTTTTTCATAAAAAACTATAAGAGCTCATTTTCAAAAATAGCTAAGATTAATTTGAAGCTACATTAGGTAACTAAATTTTGTTTAATCAGGTAGTAAACTGAAATAAAAACATTTTTAGTATTTTAAGACACTAAAAAATGTTTATATTAAAATAAATAACTTAGTTCAAAACAATAAGTTAAAATTTTGAAGTACATAATATATTTTGATGCATAACTAAAGCAGATGAAATCAACATATTAAGCCTCGTACACATTTTACATATATACATAACGAAATACTGTATTGCAAATTTGTAGAGTAACAGTTAATTCTGTGTGGACAAAATCGTATAGCAACGACTAGTACAAAAAAGCGTGTCAAGATGACACAAGGCAGAGTAACGCCCTATTTCATCGGAAGTTAGTTAAAAATTGACCGAATCAAAGGACATTACAAAGTAACATTGTGAACAGTGTGGATGTGACAATGATCGTTTGTAACGATACCAATTGTGCAACCCATAGGTGGAACGCGGTGTAACAGCTATGCAACATAGCTACATTATAACATTACTAACTAGTATATGAATGTACAATCATAACATCTTCGCATATCATAACTCAATATGTGTTGATGCTGTGTGATACATACATATGTTTACGAGTTCCAAGGTACATGTTATACAGCAGCGGTTCCCAACCTTTTAGATACTATTACCTATAAATCAGGTTAAATTATTTACAATTACCCCTCCCTAAAAAAAATCTTTTCTTTGAGTAATAAGGCAATAAAATTATAAACTTCGTTATGATTAGGGTATGCGGTAATTTTTGAAACTATGAACAGCAACTATATTATTGTAATAATATCAAACATAACAATTATATTGCAATAGTTGTACATGTGATTGATGCAAATTTAACGATAATGGGCATCAAGTACACAAAAAAAAAAAAGTCTAATGTTTACCTCACAGTAAATCTTGTTTTACTCCTCAAAGGGTAATTACCCTCAGGTTGGGAACCGCTGTTATAAAGTTTCATTTATTTGTTACCATGGAATTAAGTATCAACTAACTACTAAGATATAACAGTATATAAATTGAAATATTGTTTGACTTATGTTTATAATGTGATTTATAAATTCTAAAATAATTTTGTATTTTAATAAACATAGTATATTCTACGAATAAATAATACTGTTTTGAAATCAAAGAAATACAAGAATTTATCATTGTATCAAACACAATGGCGTATTTAGGATTTTGCTGCCCAGGGTACACTTTTTTTTTCTGCCCTCTTCCTCTCACCAGTTTAATATAGCAGCAATTTTTCTTACTCATAAGAAAACTTACAATACACGTGATATGGCAATAGTATCTTGCAGTATAAAAATCTATCGAGTGCCCTAGAATGTTGTATATCAGAGGTACTTTCAGTAGAACCAATGATAACAAAATAATCAAAGCAAATTTTAAAATTTATTACCTAATTTATTTTCTTATCCGTTTATGAAATAGTGAGCAAAATGCCAACAAAAGAAAAAAAAATATTGAAAAAATTAATAGAATATAAATATTTAACAGAAGAAAAATGAATATCTTGAAATTAATATTTTTTGTCACGCTTTTGATCTTGCAAAATCTTCAATAATTTTTTGTCACCAATAATATTTTGACTAATTGTATGATAAAAAAAGGAATGATGCATGATTTGATTGTGATACTTTTGGTATCAATAACGCAAATTTATAAGAGTGGTACATAGAGAGTACATAGTTGTACTTTTAAATAGCTGATGACAAACAGCAAATCAATACATGTGCACAGTGCGCTAATTATGAATAGTGGAGATTAATTTCACAAAATAGCCATGTTGTCGTGATGATATTAATAGAATATTTTGTTGACATTTGCCTACAAAAAAAGAAAATTTATTTATATTTTTACTACTGCTTAAATCAATATAAATCTGTTTAAAAAAAAAATCTCCTAGTTAAATTTGCTGCACCCAAAAAGTGTTGCCCGGGGAAATCGCTCTCCTTGTCTATACTAATTACTTCTCTACCCGGGTCTCTACCTAAATTAACTAAAGGAAACAAAATTCATCATTTAATTCAATAATGTGGTGAATTATTTTTTCCAAATGTTTAGATAACTATAAAATCATTTTATAATTATTTGTATAATTTTTTTTTTCTTTTTATGTGCCTTGCAACATTAATTTTTTTATAGGAAATTAGTTTTAATTGTTTAAACACTGCTAGACTAGCTAAAACTGTGAAGCATTTTTCACAAAATACATGTGCACAGTGCGCTAATTATGAAATTAATTCATAAAATTATTTGAATATTACTAAGAAGTCAGGTTATAACAAACCAAGCATAATATGTTTCTATTAAATCAAGACAGAAGTAATGGGATAAAGTATTGTGTTCTTTTTTTTCATTTCTATTTTATAATTTAAACAAGTTTAATGAACAGAGTTTTTCTTTCTAATTTTAAAATACCTATATACCTAGACTATTTATAAATTAAGATATAAAATAAAATGTTCAACTAAGGTTAATTATACTTTATATTGTTATCAATAAATATTTAGTTAAAACTGCAATAGTCTAAAATAATCATAAAAATACATTACAATTTTTAAATTATGTGTCATTTTAAATAGCATCTAAAGCTAAGAATAATGAAAATCCACAACCATTGCTTTAATACCTATTGATAGGTAATATGTAAATGTCTAACAGTTATATTAATAATTATTTTAATAAGATATATTTTAGAGTACATAATAAGTAATAATGTAAAAAAATTTTCTTAATACTTAAGTGTATGTAAAATAAATATACTCATTGTATGGCAAATCTTATATCTATAATCATTTGCTCAAATTTATTTATTATGCTATACTAAAAATATGAACATATTTAAGTACAATACAAATTATATAGTTCTAGATATAACAATAAAAGTAATATTTTTATAAGACTAATACCTAGTGATTTCTTAATTAGGACTTTTGATAATTAATAAAGGCCTTTTTATATTGGTTTAATCATCAGATATACATTTAGGAATTGTCTTATAGATAGACAACATAAGTATTTATTATTATCTGTGACTCAATTATAATTTTTTTATGTGAACAAAGATAGAGTTAACTATATATAACATCAAATTGGGTGTCTATGATATTATTATTATAGCTAGAGCACAAATGCTAAAACTATTTGGAAAAATTCACATTTTTCATTCTATATCATTTTTATATTAAATAGAAAGATAAAATTCAAGGTTAAAAAGGAAATTACAGGAAATTATATTGGTCCAACTTAGCATAAATAAATTTGGGATTACATGCTAAACACACTACAGAAATAGGTACTGAGGGTATAAAATCAGGAATTCTATTTAAAATAATGTGTTAAATTGCGAATTTTTTTACTGAATTCAGAATTAATTACATTATTTATAGGTATACAAATATTGAAATTAATTATCAATGGCCATTAATTTAAACTATGTTTTGATGTCAATAACCACAACAATGGATTGCAAATTTCGACAAATGAATATTACTAGTCATAAAATGATGATGGCATATTGTAATATTGATCAATATGAATCAACATAATGATGGCAAATTTAAATACAAAGCCACAAAACATGATATACCTATGTTTTTTAAATTTTAAAACGATACTAGTAACAAGACTAGGAATACATTTACCATGGATAAATAACAATAGGAGAATTGATAGGATGATTTTTACGAAGACAAAATAGGTATAGGAAAGATACCGGAATTATTCTGTGTGGTGAAAAATTAAGCAATTAATCAATATATCAGTCATTATTCATAAATTTACATTATACATAAATTCAAGAAAGGTAAACCATTTCAATCCTTTGAACTCTGTGCGTAATGTAGTTTCTCGATGAACAATAATTATATGTAATTACCCAATTAAAATAAAATACGTTCATGACAAAATACGTAGGTACATACGTCTTATCAAATACGAGTTCATGTAATGACTTGAAATTATAATTAAATATTGTATGAAATAGGCTTACTTACTCGTTGCTTATGTCAAGGGTATATCTATGATGATTTCAATGTTGATTAACGTCGATTAATCATTCATTGTTGTGGGTATCTAATACTTTTACTCTTTCAATTGGAGCGAGTTTAAAGTGTACGGTAACAAAAAATAAACGGAATAAAACGAACGAAGAGAATTAATGACTAAACTATAAAATATGAATACTGACGCTAACGCTAATGCTAATGCTAAATGCTAATAAATAATAACTAATAACTAACGAGTAGCTAATACACACTACAGTACGGTATACACTACACAAAAACTGTTGAACTGTTGAAGGCTTACAATTTACAAGCAACGACAATCCAAATATATGAGATAACTCACTGATTCGCGAGTTTCGAAAAATAACCGTTGTATTAATCAGTGTGACCAACGTGATATCCAAACGTCGTATATCAATATCAGTTCTCAGGAAAACTAGTAGACGTAACTTCAGCAATCAGCATCACTTGACAGTTGACCATGAATTTATATGATACTATTCTACATTACTAGCTGAATCACTCGCCGTTGCCATGCCATAGTATAAAAACATTTATATATAATATTAGTAATAATAATAATAATTATATTAATAATGGGGTTGCCATACGTCCTGGTTTTTCGAGAATCCAAAATTCGAAGATCAATGTTCTGTGAAATTTTCGAATATTTAGAAATATTAGTTGAATAACAAATAATCTTATCGTCTGTTGATTTATTTTTTTTTCGAAATAATTAACTTTGCTGCAGTATTTTGATACTTTAACTTAATTACTATATAACTAAATCGAATTTTTTATTAAAATATAAATGTTAGAAGACTTATTTTTTAATAAACTTGTATGTATCTATATCTAATATTTTTAGCTTTTAAAATGAAAATTGCAAATATCATGAAAAACGTATTTACCGTTTTGTGTAAAAAGGATCCATTTGAGCAATATTCTACCATTTAAAAAATAATTCATTCAGTCTATTTCTATGAAATTCTGAACTAAAAATATTAACATTTTTAATATTTTTGCGAATTGGAAAAATCAAAAATTTCATCCACCAGATAGGCTTTTTAGTATTGCTTTTATGAACTCAAAAAGTTCACTTAATTTCAAAAGTATATTTTTATACACGTGTGACATATTTTTGAAAAATTTCGACTACTTTGAATTGAAAGTAGAAACTTTTAAGATATTAAAAATACTATTTCGTTTTTTGAAGATGTTTATTGAATACAATTTTAGACATTTTTCAATTTTATCTAAGAAATCGTAGATACCGAAGTCACTTTATCGGTGTTATTACATACGTTTTACAGAAAATTTTATACTAAAATCCGGATGTTTGTTATTAGTTATAATTTTGTAGTAACTCTATAGTAACTGCATGTCTACACCGTGTTTAATATAGAGAATGTTTGGATTACACAGTAGGTAGGTAATATAAGTAGGTATATACCTACTATATATTTATCTTCATTTGTAAGTTATTTTATGTTTATCATTCTCTGTAATTAGTTTATTATATGAAATATATTATGTATATATATATATATATATGTATATATATATATATATATATATATATATATATATATATATATATATATATATATATATATATAATATATATATTATAAATATATTTTCATTATTATAATAGTAATATTATATTTATAGATTTTTTTTTTGTTAATTTATGAAGCACAATAGAAAATAATACAAATGTAGAAAAAAGAAAAGTTGTACATGGTAAGTGGTAGGTATTAAGAATATAGTAACTACCTATTGGCAGGTAATGTAAGATATATCATTGCTAATTCATACGAGTAAGTATAAAAAAGTTACTGGTTAACGTAATACTTCTCTCTCGACATTCATCCCCTCTGTAACTCCCACTCACTTAATTTTGTAGCATTTATTTTATTACCAAAGCTGGCTTTCTAATTTGATTTACTTTTTATATTATTTTCCTGTATAATATTTTTTAATATTGTTGATTTTCGTGCTATATGTAAGTTTTATATTAAAATAAAAATGCCTAAAAAATGTAACTTTTATTTTTAAGTTATAATTCTTCTACATATTTTTCAAACTTTAATTAATCCTAAATATTAAATAGTTATTATTGAAATAGATTATAATTTTACTAGTGCTTATTTTTTTTATATTATTAATTAATAAATTATATTATTATAAACTATAAATTCAATTTCGGTATTGATCATAACACTGAACACAGTCAAAATTACACATTGAGCCTTTGATTTGCAACAATGGTTGTTTTGTTTACATTTTCAATTAAAAAATGGTAAAAATTATTTTCAATTAAAATTCAGTAATTTTTCCCATCTGAATTTTATAGTTATTTTTTACCATCATTACTATAGTGTCATCATAACAATAGTGGAACGTTTGAAATACAATATAGCAAAGTAAGGTCATAAAATATTAAGTTGAAATCTACCGACATATATAATCACATGCATATCAAAGTATAAGTATAAGGTGTAACATAATTTGTTAAAATTTAGAATTAATGGAATCATTTCGAAATTGTAATTGCTTATACGTTTCTGTAATGTTATTATTTTACAAATTATTATAATTAAAAATACCACATGCATGTAATACGAACAAGTCACATTTATTTAAACTTGTCAAGTATTGTGATGTAACAATACCTACGTGACTATGTGCTCATTGAAATGCATAGCAATTTCATGCTTTTTATGTTTTTCGTGTTGATAATCTGAAGCGTTTGTTCGTTATACTATTTTAGTTGTTGCATATTACACAGGACAAAAGTGAAAAATATATTTACATTGATAAAATAAATCATCGTACAGTTAACTACAACATTATCGGTTTTACTCACCTGATATTAATATTTTTAATTATGAAGGGACCTCAGAAATTTGTATACAATTTTGTTGCTAGGTAGTATCATTTTTTTTCAAATTTAAGCTACACAAAATACTACAATTATCTATTACTATATTTACTCATTCTTGAGGTATTTTATATATTTAACATTTTAAAATAACATTAAAATAATACGCAAGACCCATATATCAAAAGCCAAATTATTGAAGAGTATGACTATCATATAAAAAATATACCAAATTAATTTAACTTTTGAATTGTTCAGCTAAAAATATATTTTATATCATCAGTATTTATATCACCATTAAAAATTTCAAAAAGTCGATCGATGTAAAAGATTCATGTAAGCAAGAGAATTTTCAAAAGTAAAAACATTAAAATTGAAATTCAGGTATTATTCTTATTTGTCATAAAAATATTCAGCTCAAACCAGTTAATAAATTAAATTTATATGTTTAAGAATAATTGCTATTTTTGTAAGTTAATAAAATAGCACCTAGTAATAAATTACAATAATACAAATATTGTTTGTCTATTGGTTCCATTTATATAGAGAGTGTAGTTTGGATAGATAACTGCGAAGAAAGAAATATACGTACTTATGAATTTTTAGGTGTATTAAAAGAGTTCATTGAAGAAATATTTAATCTATTATAAAAGATATGTCATGAATCATGATAAATAAAGGTCTATGGGTGGAAAATATTCTCTGTCTCCTACAATTATGTTTCATTTCAACTTTAACTTTTAAGAGTAGGTACTTCTTGATAAAAAACTGAAGCTGAGTCAATGCATTGTTGATTATTTTGAAACAATCTGGAAAATATTATAGGTAGGTTTAACACCTATTGGGTGTAAACAATATAAACGAGTTTTGAGTTTCTGTTCAATTATTATAATTTAAGAAAAATAATTATTAATTAATGATTGAAATCAAACTTTCATATTATCCATATTATTCACATTATTGTTGATGTATTTTTGTATTAAACCCTAGTTGTCAAGAAATATATTTTTAATACTTAGGTACGTTATTTGAACGTCAAAATTGTATTTTAAGTAATTTTAGTTGTTATAGATTAATGTACGTATTTTCTTTTTTACAATATTTTATCGTTTTTATTAAATACTTAAGAATTAGGAACGAATCGTGCGCATAATGATCAATTTTAAACTGTTACATTTTCTTGTTATGTGACACTAAGAAATTTTTTTTTTTTAGCTAGTAAAATGTGTGTTTTTACATCGTTAATACAATTTTACATACATTTAAACACTTTGATTGTTTGGAAACAAACACTAGACAAAATTAGATTAATTTCCATTGACACTGACACGTGCGTACTCATATTATGTTTAATGAAAGGCTTATGATATATAATAAATTATCCTGGAGAAAGTAATTCGATTTGGTACTCCCACTTGACTTCTTGCTTACATGATTCTTTTCTGTGTTCTTATAAAACGTACTGCGTTCCTTCGATACAACGTGACTCGTGGGTCAACATAACGACAATAACCAACTTTTCGCTCATACAGGTAAGATAATATATACATATATATATTTTTTTTTTCATTTTCATCCATTTCATTTATTAGACAACATATTTTTTTATAAAATGATAGTACAATTCTGACAACTTAAAATAATGTAATAAGATTCAAGAAAAAAAATCTTATAAATTGTTTATTTTTGAAAATTTGTATTTAAATTTATTTTTATACTTAAATTTATCATAATTTTTAGTTATTTTTATTACATGTTTTTACCAACACCCAAAATATAATTTTACTTATTTCACCAAGCATTTATAAAATTTTCGAAGTATGAACTAATTATGATATTTTGATATTGATTTTAATTTATAAATTACCAAAGATTTTTATATTTTGAAACTATAAAAAAAAAAAAATTTAACCTGATATCGTAATAACTAGGTAATCAATACATGGTAACATTTTTACATTTAAAGTTATATTATAATAATTAATTATATTTACTTACATACTAGTTTTCGTATTCGATTAATAAATAATTGTTTTCTTTATGTTGTATACATTAAATTTACACTATTTTAAATCTGAATTTGAGTTCATTTTTTGTTCATTTTGCACAATGTTTAGTATATTTAGTGAATCGTGAGTGATTATTGAATTTTGTTGTATCACGTGTTGAAACTTTATTCCATTTATATTAATTACTATCATATAATTTTTAATTAATTGTTTATGCTCAGAATTATTAAAATGTGCCATAGTTTATAATTATGCATATTAAATTCTATAATTTGTATGCTATACACTTTTATCCATTGTATTCTTGAAGTTTTAGAACTTCAGTTAAGTCATAAAAAATATTACTTAAAAGTATTAATAAATTTGCTTTTAGATTTTTTAAAATCATGTAAACACATAATTTTTACTCATAAAAGTTCGTTTTTAATAAAATCCCTATACTATAAAATATTATTATTATTAGTAATAATTTTTAGGTTTATAGTAAAGCAAAGGATCTATTTAATTATATTATTTTCAATGTATTCACAGCATAAAAAATGTTTTCAGATGAATTTCAAGAATTAATATTACAATTGAATATAATGTGTAAGTGAATACCCAGAGCTAAGATGAAAAAAATTATTCCAATTTTTAAAATGCGTTTTCATCTAATCATTATGATTGTTTTTTTAAATAGCTGTATTTGCATTACTTCAATTTTCAATCCTTAATGTGTATTACAAGCATTTGAACTATTCAACTGAGCGTAATATTTGAGTTAGCATTAACTAAAATTTATAAACCACTACTGTTATATTTTTGTGACGAAAATAGATCTATTAATAAAATAAAAAAATAATTTACTTTATTATTTCTACCAGTTGAATTTCTTTAATAGTTAATAATATAATAATCTTATATTTAAACTTAACTATCAAATCTTTGAGTTCTGAAGACTTTTCTGGGAATTATAAACTAATAGATGTTTACCTTAAAATTTGAAATGATTATAATTTTAGAGTTTTCTATAAGGATTTGGTCAATTCTTACACGATATTTAGTATATTCACAGACAGATTCGTATTATGTTTTACCTAAAAAATACGCTAATGTCCAAGTTTTGTCAGAGATAAAATTGAGATGCCTAAGTTACAATAGTTATATATGTATATGAAATAAAAACTCTTAAAACATATTTAACTATTTCTTGGATCCATCGTAATGCCTATTCATACATGAATATATTAGGTAGGTACAATTAATTTTTAATTAAATATTTGAATTCAGTGCTTATAAAAATTTGATAGTAAGTGCAAATGTAAAATCAGAATGCAATATGGTATTTTACATACATTATAGACTAGGTTGTAGAAACTAATTAGACATTTTTGTAACTTCATTTGTTTATAATTTCATTGTTAGTTTTCAACCACAATACAATTTACAATTAAACCACACAAACTATACACGTTGGAGTGGTAGTCCCACTTTGAATCAATTCGACGACAATTTTTTTTTAGTTTTGAAATTCAGACCACATAAGAAATAATATATTTATACTTTCTTATCATGTAGGAACTTACATCTGACAGGCATGGGTTTTTTTTACCAGCTAAATATCATGTGGGAGCGTACGTTCAACCGTTTTTTATATGAACGTAAGATATAATTAATTTGACTCAGGATAGTGTAGCTCCTTACAAAATAACAGTGTATATGAATTCGCTGGTTCACATAATAACGAGTTTTTATTTTTTTCCTACTAGAAATATGAAATCGTTCTTAAGCGTTGTGGTTTTGGGCACGTGCATGATGGCCGTGTGTCTAGCAATGCCGCAAGGAGCTAAGGAAGGAGCTATATTCACAAACGAAGCCATTAGGCAAGCTCAAAATACACACCTCATACCGCAAAACGCTCAGATTCAAAAGGTTCAAGAAGGCGTGGAGCTGGTCGCATTCGAGTCGTTGCCTGGTTCACAACCTATCAATTTGTTTGAGATTCTTGGAGACCATGTACCCCCAGAAGTGGTCAGCAACCTCCAAACTCAAGTAGACCAAGTTGGAAAACAGTGAATAATTTGACTATACGCGTATAATTTAGTTTGAATTACATAAATAAGTCTGAATATCCTGATTCAATGAACTCCGAACACAATATTTTATAATAGTTTTGATTGCAGTCGGGTTCTAATGCATTATAATCTGTATTTTGGTCTCTACGCGGGTATATATGTAATACGTGTCTAATACAGAATACCTCTTATGTAACATAGTTATTGATTATTTTTATAATAGAGAAAGTATTTTTTGTTTTTTAACGAAAGTGCTTTCACCCAATGTTTTATGATTTTTTTGACAAATACTTTTTTATATATACCTATATACACTTTCTATGCACGAACAGTAATATTATTATTTAATCGCTGTATGTCTAGTAATAAACGTAATATGACTTATTACATGAATTCGTATAATTCATGTAACCACTTGAGCATACTGCAACGACATTATTACAATACTTTTTGAATAAAATATTTTTTAAATGACTAAATAAATGCTTATCATTCAATTTGTTTTGATGATTCCAGTGTTCCCAATTACGTAATAAATCAAGATACTAAATGGCAATGCATCATTAAATGTGCGAGTACCAATATAAAATACTACCTATGTTCCTAGTTGGATTGTAGGTTTTTTTTTTTTTGTGTTATTGTTCCATTGGAACTTGGAAGTATAAATTCCATTATGCTGAACGTCCAAACTAGAATATTAATTAGTGAGTAAGAAATTTGTCAAGCTTTGACCATCAACATGTAAATGTTCATGCCGTAGTTGATAGTAAATTACAAGTCATGTACTGAATGTGTCAACGAGTGACTGCAGGTAAGTTGATGTTAGTCTTTCAAAACAAAAACAATTGTGTGCACTTAATGAGGAACATACATCTTACGGACAGTGAGTATTCCAGAAATAAGAACATCGTGGCAAAAGCCATACTATAAAAATAGGCTTTCACTTCGAAGACATCGCTATAACTATTGAGTACCTATCTGTATGCAATTTATACTGAAACTGCATTTACATTCTGACTTCCGTTATGTGTACATTGAAACTTTCATCGAGTTCACTTGTAAATTTCCTAAAGAGCGTTTTCCGCAATAACTAACACAACGTGGCTAGACTTTCTCTTATTTTTCATTTTTTAATCACTTTTCATGGTAATGACAGTATTATGTAATCACTAAACATCTTAAAGTTAGATTATATACAATATTTTAACATTCACAAATATTCTTAAACGATTACAGAAAAAGTATTCGTTAGGTAAACACCTAGGATCGTACATGAATTTATTATTCTTGATTTCGAATTTATTTTTGTTTGACTATAAACTATTGTAGGAACTATTGTAAGAACTATTAATATTAAAAATAAACCTATTTAATATACTATAACTAATGAATAATGAGTAACACCTAAATTATGGTATATCATATTAACATTTTTATAATGTAATAAAGGAATGAATTGGTTTTGAAGTTTAAAAACTATATTAATAAGTTGATAAAAAGTGTGAGTTTTAAATTTGCATGGCTTAAAATATTTGAAAAATATTAAAAAATGTTAATTAACTTAAAAAAAAAAATAAAAAATCGCTCCTTGTCGATTGTCGAAAACTTTTGATTTATTGATTAGAAAAATAAAATTTATAAATCACATTGAGATTCTATAATTCTACTTTAAAGTTATATAATAAAACCAGAAGTCATTTGTGAGAAGCCGGTAAGATAACATGGTGGTGGGAGTTCATCCTTTCATCCCTTCTGATAAGATAATGGTGATCGGTGAATTCAATTTTAAAGAAGTAATAAATAATTTCTATAAGAGTCTACATTAGCGTGGAATAAGGTACGAGGCGATTTTTTTTCTATAGGCCTCAGAGTCTAAGATTTTGCCTTATGTCTGAATAATTTAATATGATGAATAATTTTATTAATATTAGGCCTAAAATTAAAAAAAAAAGGCTGGCATGGCTTTAATTTCTTTAATTAAACGATTTTAAGCAAAGCTTTAATGAAATATAAACTATTTAAATATTTTAAGATTTTCAGTTAAATTTTACTAGCAGGCTTTTTTTTTTTATCTAAACTTTATAATTTATAGAATTCTGAAACCGGTGGATGTTTTATTTCACTACGAGATTAATGTATATTTTAGATACTGAGTGAAGTGATCCTTTTTGGTATACTTAACTTTGTCCAAAAGTATCATCCAGCAACTCAATAGATTTGAAATCACATGGACTTGATACTGCGATGATTCATTTTTCTTTTTTTATTAATTATTTTTCCTGGTGATATAAAAAACTGAGTAAAATCAGTAAAATTTGCCGTAAACGACACTTTCACTAAATTGATTTTAATTATTTTGGCATAACTCGAAAAGTAATGTAGCTGAAAACTTGTAGTTTCACCATATATTAATAGCATATTGATACATGCGTTACTAAAGTTTGAAAAAAAAAATACTTTAATTTTTTAAAGTTGTTCTCGAATAAAATTTGTAATGTTTGATAAAAAATTTTGAAACTTTAATATGATCAAAATCATATACATTTCTAGCGATACTGAAAAAATTTCAAACATTGTTAATCAGGATTTTTTTTTTTTGAAGCGTATAAGTAAAATACGATACGATATTTTACGGAATTGACTGTTATTATTAGAATTTTCAATATTAAAATTTTATCAAAAAATATTGATCCGTTCAATCATTATGAAACTTAAGATACAGATAGAACAGCATGTGTTGAATCTTTTGATAAATAATCATTTATGAAACAAGAAACCTTAAACAGATTTGATAAAAAAACATTTCGACAATTTAACTAAAAACGGTTAAACATATAAACGGTAAATTTTTGTTTATTAATTATTGTAAAGTTTTGCTCAAAGTCATTTAACTGAAGAAATAATCTATCATTTCTTAAAAATTCAATACACCCATCCCCATTATCTTGTCTGAAGAATGAAGAAAGTACTTTTTATTTTCATATCCCAAGTTTCAAAACTTTTGGATCAACCGACTATTTTTCACATATACTTAAAGTTTGGATTTGGTATAAAAATAGTCAATTCCGTAAATCTCCATTTATTTAAAAATGTTACTTGTTTCAAAAACTTTTATCAATACCGGTAACTGGCAAGCATAGGTATTATACAATATATTCCCCCTCCCCAAATAAATATTTATAAAATTCAAGATATGACAACAGAAGAGCATTATGTGACTCATTAATTCATACTGTTCCGTTCATAAAAATGTTTCTGTTATTTGTTTATTTCATTTAAAGTAAAATTGTCAACTGTAAATGTTTAAGCTAAACGTAAGTGATGAAGTCTTGGTTAACATTGTCAGATTGGTTAAAATTTGGAACACATTCTGTTATAACATAATTTTATGTGGAATCATTATGTTTTGAATATATTGATTAAAAAAAATATATATTTTTTGTTAAACAAGACAATTTTCAAAAAAAAAAAATAATAAATAAATAAATAAGTACTGACTGTTAAAAAATTGTGAAAAACAAACAGTACCTATATTTCTATACTGGATCTTTGCTCGGAATCGTTTAGCTAAAGAAATGGTTTATCGTTTCTTTAAAATCCAATAAATCCATGGTACGAAATAAATACCCAATATGCAAAGTATGTCTGACTTTTCAAATTTTTAATTTAAGTACCTGTACGTAGAAATTTCTGAAAACATATTTCACATTTATTTTTGATATACTTTTTAAAATGAATTTCATCTTTAGAAAGGTAAGTATCAACGTAGCCCATTTGTTGACTATTAAGGGTGAAAATATAAAAGTACAAAAATTTTTGTACTATTGCATACTTTATCAAAAAATATTAAATGTTTTTATAATTCTAAAAATCCAATAAACTACCACTTTGTTTGAATATTCCAATAATTAATAATAATATTCCAATAATGCCAAAATCATATATTATATTTTTTGCTGGCATTAACCTCGAAAATGTATTCTTATATGATACTAGTTGAAAAGATTCTTTTAGTCCAAACATTTTGCCGGATTTAGACTACAAAATTTTATTCGATGAAAAATCTTAAAAATCGAGATATTACCAATAATTTTAGACATTTATATTTATTACAAGAGGTAATCAAGTAGTGATCAAGAGCACAATGTTTCCCCATAAAAAGATCAATAAGGGAACATGGAAGTCACCAGATGGGAATCACACAAATCAAATTGACCATGTACTAGTCAATGACAGGTTCAAAAACAGTATTACGGATGTCAAAACGATGCGAGGAGCGGACTGCGACTCTGACCACTATTTGGTTAAGGTAAAAATTAAAGCAAGGCTGAAGAGAAGAGTGGCAACAAGGCCAACGGTAATAGACAGATATGATATAACTAAGTTCACAGATGAAATTTTCTGTAAACGTTTTAAAAGTGAGATACACAAACGCAGCAGTGAATTAAATATAGATAGTATAGACTCAATAAATAATATGTGGAGGAGGGTACAGGAGACAATAAAAGAAACATCAGCTGAAGTCCTGGGAAAACCAAAAAACACAAAAAAACCGTGGTTCAATGAGAGATGTGAGAAAGCCCTAAATCAAAGGAAAAAACTTAGAAACTTGTACCTTAATGACCCTACCCATGAAGGAAAAAAGCAAGGTATAACGAAAGCAGAAAAGAAGCAAGTCGAACCTTTAAGTATGAAAAAAGAGTCTATACGAAAAACATTTTGGAAGAAGCAGAAAAATATCACAATGAACATAATATACGCCAATTATACAAAAAAATTAATACACTAAAGGGAGGTTACAAAAAATATGAAAAGTTCCTAGTAAAGGAAGACGGAACACTAATTACTGCACGATCAGATATTGTAGAGAGATGGAAAACGTATTTCGAACATCTGCTTAACTGCAACGATCCCAGTGAAATCTTTACTTGGACAAGGACAGAACCCAACCTAAACGAATGTACAATACCGTCAAAACAAGAAATTGAATTACAAATAAGGCGATTGAAGATCTATAAATCACCTGGTGAGGACGGTATACAAGGTGAAATTATGAAAATGCTAGACGAAGATTCATTAACACATATACATAGGTTACTAACCCACATTTGGGAGCAGGAAGTACTACCAGAAGGTTGGAATGTCGCTGTCGTATGTCCAATCCATAAAAAAGGTGACCCACAAATATGTAATAACTACAGAGGAATTGCCTTATTGAATGTGGTCTATAAGATATTGTCCTATTGCATTTTAGATAGGATTAAACCCATTGCGGAAGAGATACTGGGAGATTATCAAGGTGGTTTTAGACCCAACAGATCAACAACAGATCAAATCTTCAGCTTAAGACAGATCATAGAAAAATCATGGGAATTCAATAAAAGCATATGTATACTATTTGTAGATTTCAAAAAAGCATACGATTCTGTCCACCGACATAGTTTAATAAACATATTAAAAGAGTTTAAGTTCCCGAACAAACTAATAAAATTAATTGAGGCCACTCTGCAAAATACAGAAATCAAAATAAAGGTAGCATCGGAATTGTCGGAACCAGCAACGGTTAGGACAGGTCTAAGACAAGGAGATGCGCTATCACCAATATTGTTCAACCTAATATTAGAAAAGGTAATCAGAGCAACAAATTGCAACAATGGAATAGTATTGGGAAACTCGAACATAAATATCTTGGCTTATGCGGATGATATAGCGATATTAGGAGATACTGAAGAAGCGGTTAAACAAGTATGCAGGAAACTCATCACGATGGCTAGTAAGGTCGGACTGGAGATAAACGACGAAAAAACAGAGTACATGATTGTAAGTCGACAGGACAGAGAATATCAACAAGGACAATCTATGAATGTAGAAGGGCATGTATTCAAAAGAGTCACACATTTCAAATACTTGGGGCACTTGATAACACAAGATAACGATCAGAAGATGGAAGTCAGTGCTAGGATACAAAAAGGCAACAAAAGTTTTTTTGGTCTTGGAAAAGTACTGAGTTCAAGAACATTATCGACAAACCTGAAGATACAAATGTACATGACCCTGATACGACCCATAGTACTGTATGCCGCGGAAACATGGCCACTTAGGAAAGCAGAAGAAACCAGACTAAAAGTATTTGAAAGGAGAATCTTACGGAAAATCTACGGCCCATGCTTTGACACAAACACAAGTGAATGGCGTAAACGTCATAATAAAGAACTCGAAGAGCTGTTCCAGAGACCGAACATCGCGAATGAAATAAAGAAAAGAAGATTAACCTGGGCAGGACATGCATGGCGGAGAGTAGGATCCATAGTCAGAACAACAATCAAAGAGAACCCGGTCGGTAAGAGACCCTTAGGAAGACCACGCTTACGCTGGGAAGACTGTGTAAAAAGGGACGTGGAAAACGTTGAACCAGAAATACCATGGAGAGTAGTGGCAGAAAATAGAGATAGATGGAGAGAAATTTGTTTGGCGGTATGGTCTCAATGACCGAAAACCAATAAAAAAAAAAAAAAAAAAAAAAACAAGAGGTCAATTTCGTTTTATTATAAATTATTTAAGTTTATTAAGTTTATTAAATGAAAAAAATTAAAAATGTGTAGGATTAATTTTTTTGAGATAGTTAACAAAGTAATGTAGGTTATCTTTACTATTTATTGTTAACTGTTATGATTGTTAAAAACAAATAAAATATTTTTTAATCGATTAGGTAACATTAGTAGCGACATCCATAATTAAATATGATAATGTTAAAATTAAATTGAATTTGTTTTTTATCGATATGTAAATATCGTAATTTAATAATCAACTAATTGTTAATACTGATTACTGATAGACATGATTACACATTGACATGAATATAATTTAAGGGAGGCGAATTAAGAGAGTACTTGTGATTTTACGTTTTCGTCATTGATGATCTTACACGCGTATAACCAAATTAAATTGCCTATACGCCATAAATAAGGCTGTATTAATTCGTTTTTATTTTTTTAACTCAGCAAGACCAGAAATTTAAAATAGGTAATCTGTTTATTCTATGAGTATGTAAGTACAAAATAACTGAATTTTAACATGATTGTACGGAAATTTGAAAATATAGGTCATTTTCACGAACAATGAAATCAATTTTGATTACCCATTCTGTTAATATTTTAAAACTTAATTTGCTTACGACTTGAACATGTAACCAACCATTTTTATTTTGGCTTTTTATATATACTAAAAAATTAGAAATAAAATCAATAATAATCCACCGAGCTCTATTTATAACTTTTCAAATACAAACAATTTAACATTAAATGCTATTTAGACGAGTTTTCACCACTATTATCCTATCAGTGTTATTAACTATTATATCATAATAAATTGTTTATACATATAGAGATATCGGTATTTTATACTCTTCAAAAGAGAATACAAGTACTTAATATTTTTTTAATGAATAATGAAAAATTTGAATAATTGTCATTGTTTGTGGTAACATATTAGTTCAGGCCATTAAATAAGATACAGTTAAAGATAAAGTTAGATTTTATATTTTTTAGTAGATAACATATTATAGTGTTTGTATTGTTTACTGTGGTAAATGGTAATTTAAATCATATGGGTTTTTAGAAAATATTTTTAAATATATTATACGTTCATTTATCAATATATAAAGTATATATAGTAAGGATTATAATTCATAAAAAATTCGAAATCTGTTTGAAATTTAAAGATCATTCGGTACCAATTATTTTTTTATTTTCTTCTTTGTGCAAGAATGGTAGAAAATTATGATTAATTAATTTAAATAATCGTGACGAATAAAGCGATAGAGGAAAATATAAAAATGGAGTTTAGTAAGTACGTCATTGTTATTGAAATTGTATTATTTAGTTTCGAGTAATAAAGAATGATTCAAGTTGAAACAGTTATGTAGATATAGAAGTTTAATTTTTTTTTTAATTTTTTAATTTTTTTTGATTGTGATACAAAGCATTTTATGAAAGTAGTTATAAATACTCACAGTTTCACACCATAATTTTAAATTATTATTCGTACATAAAAGAGTATTATGGTTGAGCTATTATAAAAAATAGCTACATAGGGTGTTCTACTTGAATTTATCTATTACGATTTAACCCAGTGTAATGCATAATAGTTAAAAAAGGATACTTTTTTCTCGAAATTTCGATGTTTAAAATATTTAATTTGGACCAATGATTTAGGAGATATAGGAGATATGTCATATATGATATAACCATAAAAGCATTTAAGGTTTAGACCAGTAGAGTAGTGGTATCATATTATTTCGGGTTATCTGTTTAAATGTTATTATAAATAGATGTTTTGATTTTAGAAAACAATTAAAAAAATCATGAAGATAATAAATATTAAAAATTATTTTTATAAATATGTATGTAATTTCATTCGTATTTTAAATTTTGTATGAAAATAAATTTAGAAATTGGGTCGTATATAGGGTTAGATCATAATGTGTAAATCCCCATGAAACATTCTGTACCTATTTATTTTGGATTCTGATTGAAGCGAAGGACCTATTGGTTTTAGAATTATTTTATTTTATTTTTCTTCTCTCTTTTTTTTTTTTTTTTTTTTTTTTTTTTGTAGACATGTTTTGGTACACTTAAAAGTTAAAACGTTCATAAGTTTCATCCAGCAACTCTACAGATCATAAATCGTATGTAGACGATACTTGGAGGGTTCATTTTTATCTTTTCTCCGAAGTGTTTTCATACGTGTAATCAAGTAAAAATGGTAAAATCTGCCGTAAAAGAGACTTTCTTTAAATCAACGGTCGGCAACTGGCGGACCGCGGGAGTCAGTGATCTGGACCGTCGACACATCCTTCTTTGATACGAGTTTAATAAGTACGTTATTTCAAATTCCATCGTGATTATTAAAAAAGGCGTCGTTTTGTAAAACAATTTTTTTTCTAAACAAGTACAGAACAAAGTTAACGGATTCTCATCTTGAGCCTTGAGGACATATAATTTCGTATTAGATGTTCTACAAGAGTTCCCGATTTCAGTTACTAGCCAAAGACAATAAATGCGATTTCTCTTATTACATCACAAGGCGTGTTTACTCTTCAAATAATTATAACAATTTAGTAATAACTATCGAATAATGCAATAAAATTAATTTTTTTCCTATGGACCCCGATCACGTACTATTTTAGTTTTCCGGACTCCAGTAGAAATCACTTGCCGACCACTGCTTTAAATCGATTTTAGTTATTTAGTTATAACTCCAAAGTAATGTTGCTAAAAACTTGACATTTTCACCATATTATATTATTGATACACATAATTTACAACAGTTTAAAAAAAAATTGAAAATCTTTGGCTTGAAAATAGAGCTTTGAAAATACCTTGTTTTTTGAAAGTTTATTTTTAAGAAGTTTTTTCATTTTTGATATTTAAACTTTAAAATTGTATGCGACTTTACTCAAATACACACCTAATGATACTGAAAACATTTAAATAATCGTTACTCACGATTTTTAGTATACCTAAGCGTTTAATTACATTTTTATACTTACAATTTTTACGGGAATTAATTGTTATTACATAATTTTAAACTTTAAAAGTTTCTAAAAAATAAATATTCCATCCATTCATTATAAAACTTTGGATAAAAGACAGAGCAACATGTTTGGAATCTTTAGGTAATAAAATGCTCTTTTGTTCTAATAAAAATATTTAAAATGGTTCTGATTAAATAAAAAACTTTGACAATTAGACTAAAAACGGTATAGTTTTACATTGAAACTTTGCTAAGAATCGTTTTATAAATAATATTAAATATATATTATTTATAAAACAAATAAATGATTTATCGTTTCTTAAAAACTATAACAACCCATTCGCAATAGGTATCTTGTCAGAAGAGAGAATAATACTCATAGCGTGATGTATGTCTGGCTTTTTTCATTAACATTCTAGTACTATTTTGAAACAAATGTACGGAAAATGTCAACGTAAAAAACAAAAAAAATTGAACTCAATAAATACTTCAAAATGTAAAAGGACTCTATCCTTTCTTTTTTTATATTCTTTTGACACACCTCACGTATATTATGTCCACAGCTATTGAATTGACGTATTACGTGTCGACAGTCTAGATTAGGTTAGGTCATGTTTGAGATAATTTCATCAATCATCATAATATATAGTTACAGTTATGTACGACTGATTCATTACACTGAGCGAAATATGCGAACGTTCAACGCACTGCGTCCCAACCTGGCTTTTTGCTTTTGGTATGTTAAACATGAAAACAAGTTTTAGAGGACCTAATTAAAACAAATTGAAATATACGTTTACCTATGTATAATACGTGGTATAACTCGTTTCATTATTGTTGAAAATTAAAATATTTAACGCTGAGATGAAATAGAATGTTTTAATCTGCACACGTCTAACTTTGACGCGTAAAACGTTATCTCGTCAAGGTCGTAGCCAGGGGGAGGGGGTTCAGGATTCAACCCTCCAAAATTTATTTTAGAATAAAATGTAGTTAATTTTAATTGATATGTAGACGAGCTGCTGTGACAAAAAGTACCTAATTAAAACCTCATACAATATTATAACCGTTTAATTTAAGTGTTTTCGTGACAGTTTTTGTTGGATTTTTTTACGTATTAATTTTTTCTAGTTGAAATATATATTTATAACTACAACACATCTCTCCTCAAAAATGTCATGTTTCCTAAGGTCTTTTATTATATCATGTCATATAATATCACGTCATTGTTCTTCGAGTGAATTTTCAGAGCATAATTGTTCGCCAACATAGTTACGCGTTATACACATGTATGAAACACACACGGCACCGCGGACGATACCGCGATAATCGCGATTATCGTGTGATTATTATAAACGTCGTCATAGCGCACGAAAAGGTATTCGCGACGGGTTTATTAACGGCACTCTGGCGCGCGCACTCGCGATGACGATTACCGTATGTGCGGGCTTGTTACCGGCGAAAAAGTCTCGTAGAGCGCGAGCAGCGCGACGTGCGGGGCTCAGTGGCGCAACAATCGAGGCAGATGCTGTACAGTGTACACTTGACATCGGATCCCCGAGTTTCAAAGGGGCTCGATGGTCCACTAATAGAGAAGTTCAGTAAAACAATAATACAATTTTATTGTCCCATACATATTCTATTTACGCCGAACCGTGAAAAACTTACACGAAAACCGATCTGAAGAAATTAGGGAATAGCGATAGTAAATGTGGATACCAAGATTACGACGAGGCCTCTGAAAGACGAGTAGCCTTTATTTAGAAGTTCAGAGACGAAATACAGAACAATCTCCCCCCACTCGGTACAATATTATATTTGCTCGTCGTTTTAATTTCGTGTAATTTCAGAAGTTACGAAAAACTCAAAAAATCAAATACTGTTTTGTCAGACCGGTGAGTAAACGCAACATTTAAAATATTCAGAGCCCTAGACGTACGCAATCATCGAGGCCTAAAAATGCTTCACGCATTATCGGATGCGGTGGCACCCAGCGGATGTCAGTGTGTGTGGGTAACTTCTGCTCGCCAGCATCTATAGGTAGAGAACTTACTGTATGAAATGTGTAGGTAAATACAATTATATTTATGCATGTAGTCAGAGTCGAATAAACGGAAAAGAAGGACCTGGAATAAAACGCGATTTAAGAACCTCAATTTTCTATAAATTTGTATTGTTTTATTTAATTTTACTTTAATTGTTAAGCTATACGTAATTGTTTTTACAAGAAGCTAATAAGAAAAAAAAACATCACCTGTAATAGAAATGTTGAATTTAACTTTTTACAATTAAGGATCCCATATCGTGTCAGTATTTAGTTAGAAAAAAAATAAAAATTAAAAAAAGATTCGGCGTGTCATATAAAGGGCCTATTTATTTTAAAAGACCAAGGGATAAAGTATGAATCCTCATTTATCCCGGCTATGGGTAAAGTGTTTTGATCTGTATGAACTAATAAGATATGCTGGTTTGAGAAAACAATAATCGTTTTCATGACGGTGCGCATAACATCAGTGGCATTAGTGGCGTAGTCATATCGGACTTAATTTGGGGGGTTGAGATTATTCAATCGGAACATATTCGACTCACGTAATTTTGTTTTATTTTAGTTACAGATTAAAATAATGCGCTACTAGCAATACGTTTCGGGGATAGAAGGGGCCGAACCCCCCAAATGTGCCACTTCTGACAATCGTGTTTCCCGGTAAGAGTGTATTCGGATGTCGGATGTTTAATAATATTTAAACAGAAATTCAAAAACATCGATCATATAATCATCATTGCTTCAAATGTTTTTAAGACCCGCCATGTTATATGTATTAACAAGTCTTAGTCAAGCCACTGAACAGTTTGAAGATGACTACGTCCGCGACGGTGACAGTGGTAGCGGTAACTGCTTTGCGGCGTGGTGCAGCGGCGTGGCCGGTGCGTACGCGCGCCGCGGGAGGAGAGGGCGGCCGCTTGGTAAACACGACGCACACACACACACACCCATACTCGTACTACAAACACATACACACACACACACACGCACACACACACACACACACACACACACACACACACACACACACACACACACACACACACACACACACTTATACACGCGATATCGTATGCACGCGAAGAGGCGCGTGGCCGCGAGACCGTGTGTGCGTGTATGCGTGTGCACGAGCGGTGCGCGTCAGAACAGTCTGTGCTTGACCACGCGGTCGTATGGTTATCGCTTTGCGTACAATGGTTCGTCCGTGGATGGTCGCGCTCCTGCAGGTGCTGCTGCTGTTGCTGCCGCTAACGGACCGATCGTTCAGGATTAGCCGGCCGGCCGGTGTCACCGCCGCCGCCGCCGCCGCCGTCGTCGCCGTCGCCCACGAAGAAGCTGCGCCCGCAACCACCGGCGACGAAGCTGACGCCACCGCCGTCGACGCCAACACCACCGGTAACTACTGTGATATCGTACTCATACGTTTATTATTATTAACCATTGTTCACGTCGCACGGCCCTCCGCAGCCGAGCATATTATAATCGGACGATGGCTTTTTTTTTTTTTTTTCGTTTTCTCATCGCGCCCATGTCCATGTCGCATGCGCGCGTCGTCCTCTGGGCGTAACTCGGAAATATTCTCCGAACAACGTTCACAGCCCGAGAATGATTTTAACAAATATGCTCGTCGTGATCTAAAAATTAGACTTAAATCAAACGAAGTTCATGGAAAAAAAATTCAAACATAATTATTCATTTTTTCAAGTTTTCATTTCAGCATTTTATTTTATAAAACTGACGCACGGAAAAGATACTAAATTTAAATTTTCTTTCCTGGCTATTTTGTACGTTTTCTGAATACATTATAATCGTTAAATCAATTGTAATGTTGGTATAAGTATTGATGAATTTGAAAATCTGTCGTTTCTTATTGTAAAACCTAATTCAACTTTTAAAACAAATTAAAATAAAATTGCTAAGACGGATGGATGTTTAAAATAAAATCGATTGTCTTATTTTTTTTTCGAATTTAAAACTAAATGTTATTTATTTACAAGATATATCACAGTTTCATATCAAACTTCACACATAGTCGTCGTGCATATGAGCACATAAAATATTACGCGTTCTTCGAATATTTTAAACGCTATTGTTTTTACATCCTTTATTCTTCACTGCGTGTATGGTAACACCACACGAACTTTGATGTCTGTGTCGCGCCAGAAGATCAACAAAATGTAGTCCTATCACAAACGGAGATTTTTCTCCGGCAAGTGCGTGAAATACTACTTTTAATTAATTTCATTATGAATTAATTTTTATTTTTGTTATTTGTTGAACACATAATATTGTTTTCGTCGAATCAGCTGAATTAAAAAATAATAATAATAATAATTAAAGATAAAGCAATAGATAGTTCAGGAATGAAATTATTTTCGGAAATTCGTATTGTGATTACCAAAATTAGCCAAATTGTAAGAGAAAATACATAAAATACTCTTTGAATCATTAAGGAATTACGATTTTCAACAAACTTTGGAATGAACATTCAAATAAAATTATTTTAAGTACTAGTACCTACTTAAAATAAACAAATATAGCATACTAGCATAAGATTATTGCGAAATTGTTCACCATGTTTCAGTTAATTTTCCAAAATCATATTGGTATAATAACGACAATACAACAATGAATTTAAAAAATAGATATATAATAGGTGAACTTCTTTTGGCTACATTATTATTAATCTCTGTAGTTTGCAGACAATAAATTGTGTCTTAGTCATATATTATTAAATTAATTTTATTGTAATCATCTGTCTTTTATCAAGCCAATCTATAGTGATAGGTACGAAAAATACATATACAAAGTACGTGTTATTGTTATAGGTGTAATATATAATTGAAATTAATTAATATGTTTTAGTAAATATTAAATTATTCATGTGTAAAAGATACATGTTTTAATATTTGTTTAAAAATTATTTTACCGGTAAAATTATATGGATATAATTCATCTGCATTGAAAGAGGGTTTTTAATTAGCTTACTTTATAACGATCTAAAAGTAAAAATTAAAAGCTTCAAATGAAATTTGTTAGTTTTTATAAAATGAATAAATGATATAATTTAACCAAATTAAAAAAGTGAAGTTGCTTTTAATTTTTAAAAGTTCCATTACATAACACGAACATAGGTTTATGTAATTTATATTTCACTTCACAATTTTGTTATATTTTCCATTTTTAACAATATTAAATTTGTACGCATAATTTGATTGTTATTAAATTTATTTAAAATATACACTACAGAAATATCTTAATAAATTTAAAATTCTGAAATAATTTAGTTATTTCTTTGAAAATAACTAGCAAACAATGTTTAAAAGTTTCAAGCTTATAGTTTTTATGACTTCTTCATCAAAAATTGTATACTTTGGTAGAGTTATTCCAGAAAATTGTAAAAATGAATACTTTTGGACAATAAGTTTCATTATTCAATTACCTTATTTATCACGAAATTTGTTGTTCAAAGTTAACAACTCATAAAGCTCATAATAACTCATAAGAGTGAAAAATAATAATTGATCATCTTTCATATAATTCAAATAAACACGGACTCATTATTATTTGGAAAATAGTTTTTTTACACTTAAAAGATTTTTAGGGTTTTGACAATACACCGTGAATGGCTATCCAACTAGTTATTTTTTAATTAGTTGATTTATTCTTATGTTTTAGTAAAAAAGGGGTTTTTCCGTTTGTGAAAATTATAAAAACAAAAATATCTAATTAACTAATTACCAATTTATAAATTATTTATATATAATTTTATTTTGTTTTTGTCATTGAAATACTTAAAATATTTTTTTTACTATATCGATATATTTTTACAGAGTAATTTAAAAAAATTTTAAATGTCATGTGTCATGTTTGGGTTCATTATATTTATTAAAACATAGTCACTTTAAATCTTTATGTAGCTTGGATATACATTATTTTTAAATCATACGCTATGCATACATGCTGTTGTATCCCTGTGCGTGCGTTCGTATGGTTGTGTGTGTGTGTGTGTGTGTGTGTGTGTGTGTGTGTGTGTGTGTACAGGTAGTTCACCGAGTAACGCAGTGACGCAAGTTAGGGTACGTCATTGACACTAGAAGCAATTTACTCTTCTGTATGTTAAATCTGCGAGTTTCAATACGAGTAGGAATTGCATCAGAAACCGTTGGTCCAGCTGCGTGGAAAGCAACGGAAATCTACCGGAAATAAGAAGAAATGGTATAAGAGAGAAAAAAGATTAAAAAAAAGTATCAAGTGTTTATATGAGAATAGGTGGATTGAAAAAAAGACCAGTGACATTTTTCTCAAGAAAAGATTGCCTGATCGGTTCTGACTGGGCAATTAGTTAATGACCAACACGGTACATGGTCCACTTTAAATAATTAACACACAGGGAATGTTCTTTTCCTTCTCTGACTTCCAGACTTCTTTTGTAATTGCACCGCCGCAATTATAAATACTGATGTCTCCAGACGACCACACATCGATCTATGGATATAATACGCGGATTAATAGGTATATACACTACATACGCACAGTGCACACGCAGTCACGCAACGTACACACACACACACACACACATAAATGCGTCGTTCTTTTACAAATATGTATCGATAGATTAAATCAAATATATCTTACATTATAAAGAAGTAAGTCAAATTATTTGGAATAACGAACTCATCAAACTCGGAGTAATTTCAATTTTTTTTTTCCAATTTGTACCCATTCGTGATATTTTATTGATTTGTTTTATTATCTGTCCATTAATTAATTATATATTGCTAGTATGAAATAATGAATAAAGTTTTAAATAAGTTTATTTTTACAGAAAATTGATAGATATGTGAATAAGATATATATATATATATATAACACTTATTATAATTGTTTATAGTTCACTTGTATCTATATCTTGTTGGTAATTTGTGAGTTCTAGCAATAAATAAATTAAACCCACCGTTAGCCCATGTTCTTTGATAATACATTAAAATGTATTAGGTAATACTGTTTAGTTACTAAGTATTGAAAAAATATATGAAATTATGTTTGGCACAACTTAATTGTGGACTGAATATCCAATATTTATTGTTAATTATTAAAATGTTTTACTTTTTTGTAGGTACATAACTTTTACTAAATGTAATTATACAACAATTCAACTATTTATCCAAGTTTATTTTGAACTGCAAATACGGGTTCGAATTTCTATCAATTTCTACTATTACGAAAAAATTGTATGTGGGTAGAAGACAATGCGAAAAAATACATTAGCATACATAAATAGACTGTTTGAATTAGAATTCCCGGTTATTCTCTCCAATTCTTATAGGTACATAAGTCTTTCAATATTATCCTCGTAGCTCCTATGTTTATACATTCATACCAGACAGAATATGATTTTTTTTATAGATCTGTAATTATTTTCTGGAAGAGTTAACTGTTGAAAAACTATATACAAATAATTAGGTTTTTAGCATGAAGTTTGGAAACAATAAAAGTCTACATCCTATCTTAAGTTGGCGTATTATATGCATTAACTTTCTCACGGTTAATACATGCCGCTTAAGGATGTAATTACGAATTGCAGGAAACCCACTCACGGGCGGCAGACTTCCATGAACGAATCCCCTCGGAGGCACACGTGAGTACAGCACGATATTCTCACACATACACATAGACACAGACACACACTCACGTAGCTTCTCCATAGCGATGTGTATATACTATATTTTTTTATGTATATTATCGTTTTTGATTCTAAACACACCGTTAATTTGGGTGCTCTGAAATAAAGATAACATCATTATATTCTGTAACTGTACTTTAACCCCTTGTATATCGTGTGTATGTTTGTGTGTCCATCCCATCCGTTTGGTTCCCGCATAGTGTAGTATATGCTTTTTACCGTATCATACCTGGTTTAGTTATCGGGTTTACAGCTTAAACTAGAATTATGTGGAAATTTTGAGAACACTACTTAAAACTGTCGGAATACTAAAATATAAAAATAATGTGCACTAATTAGAAAGAATTATCTGATTTATTTTTTTTTAAATCAGACATCTTATAACTAAAGAAAAATGATGATACACGATTGATACACTTCGGATTATCTAATAAGATGGATAATTGCATTCCTCCGTAAATGTATTTACCTCAATGTACAATAAATTATATAACAGTATTGACAGAATACATACGTATAATTATTAATGATAAAGGTTTTCAAAGTACTTCTCCAAAGTTAATTTTTTCTCCATTTTATTCTGTTTACTAGATTACACGCTATTACGACAATATGGGGCTATATTGTTTGTTAATTAGTTTCACCATGTATTTATAAGTGTTTTTTTAACGTTCTTGTATAGTACATAATATAAACTATCTAATACACACACTTATGATCATTTTGAACTATAAAAGGTTTGGAGGAATCTCATTGTTTTAATTCCATTGTGTAATCTGATCAAAAAATGGTTTTAAGTCTTCCAGAAATGTAACGTTTCAAATAAATAACAGTACTTTTAACATATAGTATTAATAATACATTGTTAAAATATTACATGTTTATTCTAAGAGATTATCAGCTATGTTATACATAATCATGTATAATAAATAAATAAATAAATAAATAAATAATCATATAAACATATTTTCATAATCAATGTAAACTTACACATTTAATTATAAGACATTTGTACAATAAAATATTTTATAAATTAATTCATGATTGAAAAAAACCTAATTGTAGAGGTTTAAATTGTTTAATCTCATTCGGTGTATAAAATGATTTGTGCATTATTGTGTAGCGATAACGATTTAATATTTTCATTTTTATATAATAGTATTTCTTAATTATTTCATGGTGATACTTATAAAAAATAAATGAATGAGAAGTAAATAAATCTTTCATTAATATAATAAACTAAATTTTTATATTCATTTAAATATGACTACATAAATATATTAAACTTACTCACATCAATATTTTTAAACGTATATAATACAGTTAACAAAAAAACCGTTAAAGTATTGTTTTTTACGTTTTTATAGTGGTATTTAAAATTACGTTATTCGTATGTGAATAGTTTTGAACTAGAATGAAGTTCCCACGAGACAGTTAGACTTTTGAATAATTGTCCGCCCTCTTCTGCGGGTCTGCCTCTAAGCATTAATTATTCGGTAACATTAAGTTATTTTAATGAAAAAAAAAAAAATGCTTTTAGTATTAACTACTTACTACTAATATATATATACTAAGATTTAAGACAAAGTTCCTATAGAATATTTTGTAGTTTTTGTATAGCACAATGCATAAGTTTAACTGAAAAAAGTTATTAAATGTACCTATATGAGCTTACAAATATATGTATATATTATTTTAATTTATTAAATGTAAAATATGTTTATTATTTAAGAATAAGATAATCTAATAAAAGACTATGTATTAGTAGTGTAGTATAGAAGAGTACGTTTTCGCTATTAATTAAATTTTAACTAATACTAATCACCAAGTATCCAATAATAATTTATAAATATATTGTTTCATTTAGATATTTTAGATTCTGAATGAAGCAAAGGGTCTATTAGTTTCATAATTTTGTTAACTTTTTAGTTAAAATTTTTAATGAATGACAGAAAAAGCTCTTAAAGAGTTAGAAGAAAGAAACCAATGAAATTGTATTAAATAATATAATTAAATTTGCATTTTCAATGATTCATGATTTGACAACTATGTATATGTTATGTTATGTTTTTCAATGGTTATTGTGATTTATTCAAATAATCTTGTTGATCATCCGAGAAATAAAAAAAATTATTTAAATAAACTACTATATACGTACATGCATTTGTTAGTATGCTACCTATTATTTTTCTTTACATTACATTATATATTTAGTTGTATAAATTAAGAATATGCAGTGATATTACAATCTAAGAGGACACTGTGGGTAACAGCTGATAGAAATATATTATTATTATTAAATATTATTTATTTTCCTGATGCACTTATTCTATAATATATAGTTATGCGTAACGCAAGGAATGAATATAATCTTAACAACTCATTTCCTTACTCAAATCAATGTTCTAGAATTATTAAAAACAATACAATTAATATGAATGCTACTACGTGTAGTTTACTGGACAAATAACTAAGTATGTATTTAATAAATTATAAATGTATCTAATAAAAATATGATTAAAATTTTTTACTTTGAAGGCTACAGGGTTTATTGTGCAATGAAATGTTTAAAGGATAGGATAATTAAATCGTAATATATGTAATAAAAAATCGTATGTTCAATCAGAAAAAAGAAAGAAAATAATAAAAATGAAAATTTCAGTTATACCACTTTATATATTTTACATAAAAAATAATGAAAAAATAAATACATTTATGTGAATGTGCGTAGTATTTATTTATGTGTGTATATTAAAAATAATGAATTAAACACTAGTGACTAGTAAGGCTAAGGTAATGTGGCGCGTATATTATGCGGGTACCGTTATGTCGGACTCTTCTCTGTTTTTCTTTATTGCCTGCACCTAAACATCGCAATGATATAACCTTTTCATTAGACGTGACGGTAATGATGAAGTATTATATTGTATATTTATAACATAACACACGAAAATAAATCGCTTACAAATTAAATTATACTTTATTTATTAGGATATTTTAAACTATTAAAAAAAAAATAAAAATAAAAGCTGCGTAATAGTTGATAGTTTCATTTAAACAATACGTCGTACAAACAAAACAATATTCAGGTTTGAACAAATTTTTAAAAATCTTACTAATTTTAAATTTTTTGTTTTTCTTCACTCCTGCATATAATAGGTATTGATTGTAGTAATGATAACTATATGAAAAATATGCAAGCTTAAGATTTAATTATTACCATTACAGATAAGACATCTGTATCTTTTTACTGTCTTATATCATCTTATCTTTTTGTAATATTTTAAACCAAATTTCGTTCACGAATACAAATTTTAATCCGCAAATAGAAAAAATATTTTTTTCTCTTAATTTTTCGACTTATAAGTACAATCATACTGAATTTTATAAATCATTCGAATGATTTTACATTTTTGTTTGTTGGGTTCAACTTATTTTCTAAACTTTTCTAATATTTATGTTAAGCTGAGACGATTTTTTAAATAAGCCAATTGATAAAAAATTTACAAATTGTGTAAAATCATATTAAATGTTCTTTTGGCAATTTGAATTTCTCAGTAATCGATTTTTTTATTTAGAATTTGTATCAGTCGGATGTAATTACAAAGGACGAAGTTACGAACAAGGATCATTGGTTAATACGGACCAGCCGTGCTTAAAATGCACATGTGTCATTGGAAATTTAGTATGTCATTTGCAAGTATGCCCAGAATTACCGGATCCGCCACCTCAGGGATGTGTAATTGTCCACAAGAAGAACAAATGTTGTGCCCATCTTCAATGTTATTACGGTAAAACAAATTCAAGGATGTATCATTGTATAGTTATTCATGCAGTTCAATAAATTTTAAATAATAAAGTGTTAATATATTTATTATATATGACAGACGGATAATTAGTTGTAAATATATTATAGCCATAGGTAGCATTTATAAAGTTTAATTAAAATTTTAAATATTTAATACATCTGCATAATTATGTTTCACCAGTTGTATTATTCCACTGAAATTATTTTTAAATTATGCATTCTACAAATGTTTTTACAAAAAAAAAAAAAAAACAATAGACATAAAAAACTGTGCATTTGTTGAACTTTATGTTTTTCTTGAACATCATCGAAAATAAAAATTTCCTGAAAATTTGCTTTGTATTATCTACTACTAGAGCATCATGTTATACAATACTTCGGAGTTCTAAAGTTCAAAAGTATCATTTTTAAGGCATACGTAACGTGCATATAAAAAGATACTAAAAATTTTTGGTTTACGTGATATTTCTCCAGTATATTTGTTCTTATTTTAATTTTTTTTTTTTTATGTAATATCTTGTATATAATATACAATTTTTGTAATTCTAAAAATTATTTTCGATGTAGATTGTTTTTTCTAAAAATTTCGATCAAAGTATCTTTAAATTTATATTTTATAAACAAAATAATGTATTTGTTATTTCATCGATAGCATATGAAATTATATTTGTCATATTTTAAAGTTTGAATGCTACATACATTTTCACGATTTTTTTTCTTATTTTAATATTTTCTAATTTTTTATTTTTTTTATTTTGAATTCTTGATCTTGGTTAAAATGTATTGTGATCAATGTTTTTTGATATTATCGTATTTTTATTTATTTTTTATGAATATGAACTAATTTTTATCACTTTTAATTGTGATAAAATATTTTTGAGCTTGTTAATGCAGACAACTTTCATTTTATTGAAATAGGCATATATTATGTACTTGCGCTTGTGATGATAAGTACTAATTAGTAATGGTTGTAACATTATATAAGTACCCACATCATGTTTATTAAAATTGTTTAAAAAAAAATCTTTTTTTCATTTAATTGTATCAGTATAAACAGTTTTGTATATTTTAGAAAATGTATTGTGTATTATTGCATATCTTGATCTTTTTTAGTCCAAAAGTACATTCATATTTAATAATTTTTAATAGATATTAGATACATTGAATTTGCAGACCCAATTATTAAAATGTTTATCCACAGAAATTACTTTACGTTAATCATTTGGTATTATTTTAAATGTTAGATAAAATTATATTTTGTTCGGTTATTGAGAACTTATGTTCAAATTTACCACTACTTAAGGTTTTTTTAAATTTTTGAAAAAACTTAGTATTTATACATTTTATAAATTATACCGATATATAAACATTTCTAACATTGAAATAAAGTAAAAATAACGAAGAAATTTTGAACGTACGTATGCAAAATAAATTTACTACGTAAAATGACAATACAAGAGTTTCGGATTGATTTATGAATGGGATGTGTCTACTCGTGGTCATTTTTTATCGTCTCTTATTTTTTATGTACGCTGAGGTCGATTGCCGTGAGTCGCCGTTGCTACAGGTCATTCATTCAAGACCAGTTTATTGGTAAAAAGAGTGATGTACACTTGCCAATATTATTTCACCACTTTTTAAAACATGTATTTATTATAATCACTCTACAATGTACACGAATACAAATTCAAATTTTAATTTGAAATAAAATCGTCATTTATGAAAGAAGAATTTTTCAAAGAGTTCTCAATTAGACCATGTATAATAAATGGGAAAATTGAGACGTACGTAATTCGCTACTGGCAATGTTCGTGACTTAATCGATCACACAGTATTCATTATTATGTAAAAATGGTAGAATAAATTTACCTAACTTGTACCTCTAAGTATGTATTTTTTGTAAGAAAACAAAAATTATAATGTAATAGAAATATTATTTGGATTTGAGTTATTCACTTTAAAAAATATATGTATATAGGATATTGTAAATTAGTATTTTTTATTGGATAGTGCGATCATAAAAATAAGAAAAATAATATTATCATATTCTTTAAAAATGTATTGTTAGGTATTCAACGGTTACACGTATTCGTAACTATACTAATGAGTTATGTGCTATTGTCACCAACAAATACGCGTTTCTAAACTAATGTTTAACACTTTGTCATATTATTTATGTTTGTGAAATGAAATTTTTTAAATGAAAAAAAAAACTCCGTATGTGTATAATGTATACTATATACATTGTATAAATGTATATTACATTTTTTCACAATTGATTAATCGTATACGATAAATTAATTATTCTCATTATCAATCGAACCAAATAAGTTATTCTAGTTTACAATTATTTCACAAAATTATAAATGGTCAAAAATTTTCCTATTGCCCAAGTAGCAACCACACATATAAAACTACGGACGTGAGAAAAATCGTGAAAAAGGGTCGGGCCCGTGTACGAGTATATAGAACAAACCGGTCGTGAATTCTGGCGGGTGGCTGACACCGTAAGAAGTTAAGAACAGATTAATATTTTAGTTATGTTAAGTGTACCCAAGACGTTAATAAAAGATAAATATCTTATTTACGAAATTCAACAAGATTTAACATTTTTTTTCTTTGAATAGTCTTATGAGTTTATATTTTATAAGTAATCTTAATGCTTTAACTAAACAATTTCTAATTGAAGAAGTATGTTGGAAGTTGAATATATTTTAAAATTATAATCTTTTCTGCTAAGACATGTAAGTTGGATTTATGCGGTTTCCGTAGTTTTAACAGTATGATAAAAAAAAAATAAAATGGTTTATTGGTATTAAAAATAACACTTATTCCAGAAATATATGTATTAATAAATAATAATGAAAACTAAGTAAGTTGCATGTATTTCTGTGAATCTCAACAAGCATTATTGTTTAATGGCGAATAAATATTCACGCGCAACTGTATTCGACGAATACTGTGTATGATATACTGTTTAAATAGACACACCCGGACTGTAGATCCCGTTAGTTATACCATTAATTTTAAAAATCAATCGGATATACGTGTATACGTTTTTGAATCTTCTATTCAAACGTTTTCGAATACATAAAACAAAATGTGATATTTAAGTAATGTATAAATTACCATACACGTTTTAGGAAAAATTAAAATGTATAAAATAAATATAGATCAGAGAAATTTGAACATTTAAAAATTAAATAGATAGTAATTAAACACTGAAAGTAATAAAGTATTATCTATCCACAATAAAAAGAGAAAATGTTATGATTTTGCTGCGTCAGTAGTTTATTTAAAAAAAAATAACCATTGTTTATTTCTATAGGTAACAAAATTAATATCATAAATAAAACGATTGTATGTTTATGTGTCAAATATTCAAGTAACACATTTTGTGGTTCCTACTTACTCAAATATCGATGGTTGTAGAGGAGTTAAAAATAATAGATTGTACTTAGTTTTTATGTATTTTAATTGATAAAGATAATAAAGATAATTGGTTATGGTTAATACTTAGTAAATTATAGCTGTTATTACTTATTAGTTACCAATAATCTAGATGAGGATGATATTCACATGGACATTCTAGACCATTGAATATTTTTAACTTGAACATAAATTTATATCATAATAACGTTTATATCATGAAGATATCATATTACTAACTATACATTTAATATAATATATATACTTGACGTTTTTTAATTTTATACATGAGTTATAAAAAGGTTTTTAAATTTTAAAATGTAAATACTAATTTTTTAAAGTTGCTAGTTTTAAATTCAATAATAATTTGCAAGATTTAATAAATACATTCATTGTATCGATATTTTTTATTAATTTAACACAGTGAGATCAGAAAAGTTAAATTAAAAACGCAATTTTCACATTGATTGTAGAACAAATTGGTGCTGTTCATTCAAAACTATTTTCATTGCAAAATGTATCTCGGTCTGGACCCGCAAGAATGGAAAATTCTGCAATTATGACATTTAATGGTTTATCCAAAGGTATTTACAAATAAATTTAATTTGAAAAAAAAAATGTCTACCAAAAAACTGATTTTTTTTATTCGGAAGGATGCGTAATAAACGGTACGATATACGCGGAAGGTTCAGCGATGGGCAGTTCCAGCTTGTGTGAATATTGTTACTGTATCAAAGGACATCAACAATGCGTACGGCCTCAATGTTCTTTAACTATCCCAGGTTGTACCGCTATATACAAAAAACATACGTGTTGTCCAATAAGATATAAATGTAAGTGTAAATGACAAAGATGGGTGTTTTAGTAACGAAAATAAGTAAAAATAGGTACAAAAAAAAAAAACACTATAGAATGGAACATTTAGAAAAACGGATAAATTAAAACAGTACTTTGGAGTAATCTAAAAAAATATTTTTTCACTATAGGAATATCCAATAATATTTTATAAATTGATGAGAAATATGTTTTAGTAGGAGATTAAATAAATATTTTTTATTTCGTAAAAAATATGCATAGTACGGCTTCAGGTACACGTGTACGGAAGGAACATATTATTTTAAATTTAATTTGTTTGTTATATTTAAAAATTAAATTCTTATGGTTATGTAAATGTTGAGAAATTTTTGCTCTTAGTACTTAAAAAAAAAAAAAAAATTATTTATGTAATTAATTCGTTTTACAGGTTCGCCATTACACAATGCACTAATTAAAAACACAACAGATGCGCCGCCAAGCACTGAAATGCCTTCGTCTTTATCAGCTCGGCTTAAAGGTAATAATAACAAAACCGCGGTTCATTCGACATCCGCGTTGGAATTCAATTAGTCCACAGCGTTTTACGTATTGTAACGTGATTTTAATCGTACGAAGTGCTCATAGTAATAGTTACATAACTGTAAACGCGACGAGTACGAGTGGCTAACGTCAGACACACGCGTGTTTATTTCGTATGACGGGCCCGAAAACGTCATAGAGCGTTTCTTATAAGGCTTTACATTGGGAACGGGCGTTGGTTGAATTTTTCGTTATTTGTGTTCGCCCGCAGATTGTCGCATCAACGGACGGCTGATATCGCTGGGAGAGCCCGTGATCGGAGTGGCGCGGTCGTCGTGCGAAACTTGTTTCTGCATCAACGGCCAGGTGCGATGTGACAAGGTGATATGTCCGCCGATCCGCGCCCAAATATCGCCCAATTGTGGACCGGTCTACTCGGAAGGGCACTGCTGTCCGACAAGCTACAACTGCACCGGCAACAACGGTATGTCTCAATGTCGTATGTTTCCCCACACAGGGTCACTGACTCCTCGCAAACGCACCTATGTTATTATAATAATATCGTTTACGTCTTGTGTGCGGCGCTCGCTTTTACTGTCTTTCTGTACTCTGAAATCGTCCGCACGTAAAATAATAAATCGTCGTCGCACGTCCATTTTTCATTTTTAGAATCTCACGTCAACTCGACTACGGTGACAACGACGACTACGACGTCTACGACCACGGTAACGTCTCCATCCACCGTGACGGCTGATGTCCGGCCCAGTAGTTCGCCCCTGCCACCCACGTCATCGTCGTCATCCCCACAAACGACGTCTACGGTAAGAAATCATTTCACATTTACACTATCATCGCAATAATGGTTCATACATAACTGATGGACAATTCATATTAAAGTTCTTTAAATTAAAAAGAAAATAATAATAATAAGAAATATAGTTAATACGTTTGTCTGAGAAAATTATTAATTGGTCTTAGAAAAAATTTTTCATCTTTATGATAATATGCGCATGTAGAATATATTTTGAGTTCTCACTTAATGATGTAAAAAAATTAGCGTTCATAGTAAATGTGAGCATTTAAGATTTTCGAAATGTCTCCATTATAATATTATGACATTATAGTTATTATTTATAACTTTTTTTCAAACCTATATTTTTTTAATTTTTCGTATGTGTATGATTTTTGTCCTTAAGTTTATTTATTTTTATATTTATTATTATTCGTAACCACCTTATTTGCGTATAAATCAGTTTATTTATATTTATGTTAATAGGACAGAATTAAAGAGCAGGGGTCTGGATCCTGGGTCGACTTGTTTAGTATACAATGTTTAATTTTTTTCTTTGTTTACTACTCATTCATCTAAGTAGTTAAACTGGATCTTATTAGTCATTATTATTATTTTTTTTGTCTTGACGTAATACCAGATTACCAAATAGAGATTAGGAAATTCAAGCCTATGAACTGTTGAACCTGTCATGTGTCAATAATATATCGTTACGATTTATAGATCAACTCTTTACTACGATTGTTTAAATATAATTTATATGAGTATTAACTTTCAAATATTTGAATCAAAAAATAAAGTTCGTATAAACTATGACATAAAAATTATTAATAAAAATAGAATACGATATTTATTTCAATTATCAATGTACAATAACTACAGTAAATGTAATTTTATAACAATTACAAGAACAAAGAATATTATTATCTGATCTTGTTAAAATGATGTATTGAATCGAATATATATTTTTTTTAAACTACCGGCTAAAACTGAAAAAATATTAAACTAAAAATAAGTAATTTTATTTTAGAAAAAAATGTGGCCGATAACTTTAGAAGGATATTTCTTACATTTTATCGTGTTCTGGAGAAATAAAAATAATTATATTGATTTTCAAAAATTCTTGTTATTGTTCCCTTTATCTAATCAATTGCTATGTAAATTATAAAGGAGTTTAGAATTAAACACACAATTATCAAGCATCGTTTAAATTAAAAGAATTTACTTATATTATTTATAATAATATGTATAATTTTTTTATGTATTAATTTATATAATATTTATGAATTATTTATATAGTATAATTTTCAAAATACCAGTATTATAATATTTAGTTTTCAAATCAATTAATCAGAACCATACAAAAATCGACATTTTAACCGGATTAGATCTCATGAGTTAAGGCGTACATAAACGCAACATAAATAACATTACAGTGTGTTTAACAGTTGCCGGCAGAGACCGAGAGTACTTCAAATGTTAATGCCGAAGATTCAAAGAATGTGACTGATTCAATGATAGAGGATCCAATGGAATCAAGGCATGCTAATCCAGTTAGTTTAATGCAAGATGAATTCGGTGGTTTGAACGTGACTGAAACGTCCAATAATTTTGATATGGATTATGATTTACCAACATTGCCACCATCTTTACCAAATCTCAAGTAAATTCATTATTAAAAAAAAAAAAAAAATATTGTTTCTCCACTTTCTAATATCTATTTATACTTATGATGGTAAAATTTATTTTAATTATCTTGTAATATTATCATTTATTATTAATTTTGCAGGTATATTCCAATGTTATTTACATTTACCTATACCATAATTAATTTAAGATATATTATTCTTGATTATTTTAACTTTAATCCAAGATAAAAATGAATACATTTGTTACACTTAATGAGATATTACGAGTAGACAGAATATTTTAAATGTTTATAATTGAAACTGAAATAATTTTTCGATACTAAATATTCTGCTCGTTTCATTTAATTTAACGTTTAAAATTTTAACTGACTATGAAAATATATCGATCGAAAAATTGTAATAATTTTATTAATTTATTCATATTTTATAATTTCAAAATGCTTTCAGCACTTTTTTTAACTAAAAGTTTTAGTGAATTTAAATTAAAATCTGATTTACATAGTAACAATTATATTTGATAACTAATAGCAGAAGTTAAAAAAAAATATTTGATATATGTTTAAAATAGGTTGAATGTTTAAAACTTGTTAACTTGTTAACCATTCGTGTTTATTACATTTTTTTTTAATATTGTCAAACTTTAGTGTGAAATCAATATTTATTTTTCAAATTATTATTGTGTTGAAAAAATATTCAATTGACAATTTACGTTGCTAAATATGAATTTGACATTTACTTAAAAACTTTTGAAGTAATTTTAGTACCATTTATTTTATTTAACGATGAATTTTTCATACACAGGATCATACCATTCGTTGCGGCGGATGCAGTAGTTGATGAACCAGCTGCAATATATGATAATAATTATCAGCCGGTAGTAGAGCGCGTATATAATGTATCAGAGGTTGAAGAAACTCCCTTGCCGGCTCTTAACAGTTTTTCTCCACCTATTGAGACGGAGGGTAAATAGATTTAATTGTTTGATATCATATCAAGTGAACACATACGTTCGCGATGTTTACTCATTACGACCGATATCAATTTTACATTTGAATAAAGATAACTCTTAATGATTTTAGTTTCCACAATAAAAGCACAATTACCAAATGAATGTTTTATAATGTCTATAACGTTTAGGTGGATTCGTACCGAAAGATCCTCCGGATGGTGCGCTTTACGTACCTGATAAATTTCGAACGACCACGGAACATATTCCTTTACTCGTACAATCTACTACTGTTCATTATGAGAATCCCACCGTTGGACATCGACCAATGGGATCAGGTATTTTATGAAGTTCTTAAGTGTTTGTTCATGTATAATATGTTATTGATAGACTTAAGAAATTCAACTATAAAGTAACATACAAGATATTTTATTTTACATAGTAGACGATAGAGTACAGTATTTAAAATTTAGATTTCAAGACTTAAACTATAACAATAAAATATAATATTTCGTATAGGTACTTTTATTTTACTTATTTTAGGTATATTATGTATATACATGACATATGTGTTGAATGAACCATTGGTCATAAATTATCGTAAATATGTTCATTTTGTAAATTCAAGAAAACGAATATTGATGAAATGATGATTATACCTAATATATTTTGTAATTTACGTAAATTAAAAATCTAAAAAAAAATCTAAGGATTTCTTATTTTTTAAAATAACTTTTATAAAAATTATACGAAATATATTTTATATGTATATATACTACAATACTAAATAATGCATATTAGATATTACGACTGTAACGTTCAAATAACATTTGAGAGGAATGCTTTTAAATTTAAAAAAATGGATATAAATCATTAACGATTTATGCTGACTATCATATTAGTAGTATTTGGTAGGTACCATAAACGTTTGTTTATGTTTAAGCATTGTCAGAGTACCTATACTACCTGTAATTAAAGTAGCTAAGCAGTGTTCAAATTCAATAAAAGAACAAAAAGAACTTGAGTAATTTTGATGATGAGGGAGTGTTGAACATACCAAATTCCTACCTTGTACCTGTGTACATTCAATAATAATATATGATAATGTTTTTTTCTTAAATAAATGTATACATTTATCATTTTAATATATTCTAATTGCGTCCTTTAACTTGAAAATCGTGATTAATTAAAAATATAATTTGAAACATGGTTTTTTTGTCAAACTCAATTATTTTAATATTTTAAAATAGCGTGGCAACAATTTTTAAACTTATATTTTTAATATATTGAACATTTGTTTTAATATTAATTTTTTAATTATGAGGGATGACCTCAAAATAACATTGTTTAATTTGTTTTTAATGCTGTTAAGTTTGGTGTGTGTCCAATGGTAAGAAGTACAAACACGGCGAATTGCTGACCGATCCAAGTGCTTGCAACATATGTATTTGTTTCAACGCCAATATTGTTTGCCAAGAAAATTGTCCAGCCGTTAAAGTAGGCTGCCAGCGCATTAGTGATCCGAGTAATAGCACCTGCTGTGGTAGAATCATTTGCAGTAAGTTATGGTTGATAAAGCATAGTATATATTTTAACTTAATATGCTCTTAAAGTAAGAATTCATTACAATTTATAATGATATTCAAAAAATAAATACATTAAATACAACTGCACAAGTACAATGTTATGTATTAACAAATTTCAAAGTTCATTGCAATACTAAATATTGATTTCATTTTTTTTTTTTTTTTTAATTATGGATTTAGTCCTTTTAGAAATTGTTGAATTCTTTAAATTCATATTTTTATACAGAAAATAGGCACACAAAGTTTACAATATTTTATTTTCAGAATGACGAAATTTTTATACTGCATTCATCATGAGTTATTAAAATACTAGTATTGTTTAAAATAAATAATAAATATGCTTAAGTTTAATTTACGTTACATAAAATGAAAATCGATGGAAAAATGTTTGTCGGTGGAAATATTTATTATTTCAGTGTTCTACCAAGAAAATTTATCATATTTCATATTGTAAATAAACCATAATTATTTGTTATAGATGAATCAGAAGGTGATGTAGTAACTGAACACGTAAAACTAACAGAATCGACACCAGAAACATCAACAGTCACAACAAAACATAAAGATGCAGTTATAGAGCATATTATTTACTCAGCGCCACCGACTGATAAACCAGTTACAACTCCATTACCAACAACTGTAAGACATGCAATTCCTTCAGAACCGACGACATTAAAACCAATAACATCTACTATAAAGCTACTTACGACTTTAGCAACAACCACTGAAAAGTTGGAAATTTTTTCCTCTGCAGCTTCTACTAAGCGCATAGAAATCACTACACCAGTATCTAAACCAATTGAGGACGAAGATTATAGTTTTGAGAGTATGTTTTCATTTTTATTCAGCGGTGATACACAGGAACAATCTTCTACTCCTTCTCAAATTTCATCTACAAATAACATAGATTCAGAAACTCGCATAGAGCATCGGACAGATGACGAAATTGATGAAAAAGTCCATTTAGTTGACACAAAACCACAAAATAACTCAGTGACACTCGTCGAATTATTTAGTCAAAATTCGAATACTGAACAATATTCAAATATCTTCACAGATAAGGCACACACTAGTATAAAACAGAATCCAAAAGATAAAAATAGCGAATTTGAACCACAGACTGTAAATAAATCTGTTGAAGTTAAACCTAATTCCGAAACTAATAAGCACGGTAATGTTAAGCCACATTTTGAAACCAATCAAAACGCTGATGCTAATTCAGACAACGAAATGCGGAATAAATTCAGTTCTGAACCTCAATCAGAAATTAAACAACACAATGACCAGAAACCAAATTTAGAAACTAAACCACACGACGAAATCAACTTACATCCTAGTATTAACCAACAAGCAGAAGTTAAAACACATTTCGAAGTAAAAGAAAACGATCAAAATTCACCAAAATTCAATTTTAAATACCAAGATGAAGTGAAACCATACCAAGACTTTGCTAAACATCAAACAGAAGTCAAATCACATTTCGAAGTACAAGAGCATTCTGAGGTCAAACCTAATTCTAATTTAAAACACGAATCCGATGTAAAAATGTACCCAGATTATAAATATCCGACTGAAATAAAATCACAATTTGACGTCAAAGATAAAGTCGAAGTCAAACCTTATTATGATTTTAAACAACTTACTGAGGTAACAACATATTCAGTTTTCAAACAACACGAAGATGAAAGTTCACAACTTAAAATTAAACAACACAACGAAGTTAAACCAAATGTTAATACGAAACCACATAAGACTAAAGTTGATGCCGAGTTTAATTTAGTTGCATCTATGTTGAAGATATCAGGTTGTAATATTTACGGACGTATGTACAGAGTAGGAAAAATTATTTCCGAGCTCTCTAATCCGTGTTTAGAGTGTATGTGTACAGAAATTGGAGTACATTGTAATCAATTAAAATGCTGAAAGGCTGAGAGGTCATTAAAGCACTGTCAATCGAATGAAATATCAAACATAAATAATAGTATTTATGGTTTTCTAATATTGCCTAACCAATTTTCGCCATAAATCATGCCAGTTTCACCGGGAAATAGTTAATATTTATAGGAAATTGGTAATGATAACTTAAATATACATAGATAATTGTTAAGTTTTGTTTTAGACACAAAATAAAATAAGTTAGTGTACTCTAATATGTTTGAAGTTTGACGGTTTCGGTATAATAAAATAGATCGATAGCCTGTAAACACTGTGATCTCTCGTCAATTAATCAAATCTATATAAATAGAAGCATTTAAGCATTATATTGTAGATCTTATTTGTAAGATAAATGTTAAAGATAATTTTGTTTTATTGTGTATTACTATTATAACTTTTTTTTTTTTAATTTTATATAAAGTATTTATCAAAAATAACATTCAAGATGAGTTTTAAAAATCTAACAAAATCTTACGTTTATTCATACTTTGATTACTAACCAAAAAATAAAATAAACTTAATACACGAAAACACTAAAAGATAAAACAAAGTTATTGTGGAAAATGTTCATGAAAAATCCGGTAGGCATATATTTTATTTAAAGTAGTTGAAAAATAATGTAGCTTTTATTAAATATTATGCCAAAACATAATATGAAATATGTATCTATGAAGATTTTACCATTCCTAGTGTTGAATTTTAATGATGTGCATTCAAATAATAATATATTTATTCAAAATAATATGAATATTTGTTTATTATTTGATGTAGACAAACAAACAATAATTTTTAATTGTATATTCGAACATCTTGTGTTATTGAATGTATTTACTATTTCAAATTGTATAAGGAATTTTCATTTTTCATTAAAAGCTACTTTATTTTACATTGAATTATTATGTACCTAATAAGATAGTGTAACATAAAATTATTATTATTATATATGCAAAAATAATATTTTTTTATATAATCGTGTATAATCTGAAATATAATTTTCCTATTTTTATAAGCATTTGTAATAAGAAGTAACTATATAAGTATTTAAACATTTCGCTTCCTATATAACCATCGACCGTTTTATGGTTTAAATTATTATTTATTAATTATTACGAAGAAATTGTTCTTTACAATAATATAAAACTCATACATTTTAGAAATATAATACACACCCAAAATAAAAATTTTAAATTCAATTGTAATGCTTGTTTTTATTTTTACCTAAATATCAAAAATCTTATGACAATAATATTAGTTTATTAAAGTCTTACATTGTAAATTTGTCATTTATTTATTTATAATACAAAAACAAAATGTTGTAATTCAAGTAAGAAACATAAGTGCAAAATACAAGCATTTTTTCAACGTTGTAGACGGATTTTTTATCATCAGAAATCAATTATATTTGAATAATGAAATATGTGCTATATATATTATTTTGCACCAATAAAACGGTTTATCAGAATAATTTTCTAATAATTGAAATGCAAAATCATAATGATTTTTGTAAAATACCTCAATACTCGATTTTTAAATTTTGAATAACAGATTGGCCTGGGCTGAGTGGCTGGACATGTATGGAGGTCCGAAAGCTCTATAGGGTTAGGCACAAGTTGGAAACCGGACACAAGAAGGCTGAGAGGACGACCCAGACAGCGGTGGAAAGACAGGATTAGAAAAGATGCATCAAGCTTGGGAGTAAACGATGTACAAGATTTAGCGCATGATAACGATGGATGGAGGCGAGTGGTTGTTGCGGCAATGGACCTAAATGGCCCCTAAAAGCCAATAAAAGAATAAAGAAAGAAAGATTTGCCTAATAGGTTTACGGTTGTATATTACATTGTATTTAAATTTGATATTTATAGAAAAATACACGTTGTTTGTCGACGATTCCACAACATTTACGATGTGTACTTCACAAAATTATGTTATGATCCACCGGGATTTTAAAAACTTGAATTGTTATAACTTATAACTGTATTTTTAATTGAACGAAAAATGCACCTCAATTCAAATACATGACATAAAGAAAACATTTTAAGCGTTTACAATATGTTATTAAAAGCGTAAATGATACTTAACATATTTTATCCAATTTCAATGTTTTATCACCATTATACGTCTTTAAGGTAGTTTCTTAGCCGACTGTCTATATTTTAGATGTTTTTTTTTTTTTTTTAGAAATAATCTAATTCGTTCTAGATTGGAAACAGTTGAATTTAATGAAGGCGTGGTACTGAAGGTGTTTGCCTACTAAATTATTTATAACTGATTAGTATTATTTTGAGCTCATTTTAAATGATCAAATATTGAAATGTATTATTAAACTTCGATTTATCCGTTTAGTTAAACTATAAGTTGTAAATACTAAATAGTGTAGTTTCCATTAATGATTGTGTGAGAAATACATTGTTTATTGGCATAGGTGCCGTTATAGGACAATTACTAGGGGATGCATTGCATTTTAATATTGTATATTAACTCTCGTAGTCAAATATTTGGAATGACTTTTGTCACGGCTTCCTGACTGCTGAGTACATATAAAAGGTGTCTAAGATCTCATAAATGACTCGTAATATACTGTTTTTTTCTACAAAATGAAGGTATAGAATAACTTCAATATTGCCATGTCATCATTGACACAAGTATTAAATTATTTTGACGATCTGATTATTAGATACGATTCCCAATCACGCATTACTTATGATGTGGCCTCTTCTATCCACCAAACCACTATGATGATTAATCACTATTTTTTTCCACTGTCTACATCATTACATTAAAGTCTTTAACTTTTTTAGAGAAGCGCCACTTTTCATTGTCAAAAAAATTCGATAGGATCGTATACAATAATAATATGAAAATGAGGCTATAACAATTATTGTTTTTATTATTCTTACTATCATTGACGCAACACTGTTTTTATCATTTTACATTAATGTTTAAAATATAAGATGAATTATAAAACATTAAATTACAAAATGTTTGTTACAATAATAATTAGGTACAATGCAAAATTTTAAATTTTAGAATTCTTTTCTTAAAACGTATTCGCGATTCACGGGTTGAATACCCTTGATCTACAGTGTAGATTCTACACCGTGCGTCGAACTATTTAATAAATTGCTAGCTCATATTCGTATCGAACATAATATACATAGTTATCTGACCGATAGTTGTGTAAATTAATTACTGCAGTGAAATGTAGTGAGAATTGAAGAGTATAAAAAATTTACTGACAATGTTCCTAATCAAAAAATTTGCGAAAAAACCTCGAAGACTTCAATTATTTCTCAAAAAATAATTTTTTTATGTAACATTTAGCAATCTGTTTTTAATTAATTTAAATGAGGTTTAAATTAAAACAATTTTTTTCACATCCTTCCTTTACTCTATTTTGTTCAAAAATCTATCGGGATGCAAATGCACCCCCTAGCACCCTTTAATGGCACCTATGTGTAATGTGTATAGTTATATTATATAGGCTATACGTTAAGAAAATTCACAAGACGCATGTATTGCGTGTTACTTTTGAAGAAGAATTTTTCAAGGAAACATACTAATCACACTGTCATTACACGATTAATAATATCGCAATGTGTTATAATTTGAATGTTTAATGTTTATATCGTGATCGTTGCGTGCCATCATATCGATAATATAAATAAACTGTTGATTATTTTTTTATTAAATGATATTGTATACAATGGATAAATCACTGCGTATTTTTATCGTGTTTGCAATTTTTGTTTACGTCGTTTTCGGAACGAAAACGCAGAGTGAACGGTCAATGGAAAGGTAAATAATATCCACTCGGTAGTAAAGTCATGAAAATCTAGATTTTGTTATTTCATTTTCAAGACAAGGAAAATTACAAAACCATCATTTCGAGTGGACCGCGGACTCCCGCGGAATGAAAAATGGCGATGAATACTACGCGGCTAACAACAGGTCGAAACGTTTAAGAAAATCCAAAACGAAACGTGTAAACGATGAATGAAAACCATACACTGTACGAATACAGCACTGCACAGTAGTCGTGTGTACGTACAATTCCGTGACTGTATATACAGTGTTTTTTTTTTTTTTAATATATATATATACATATTTTGATAAGTCACGATACTCTACGGTTCTCAGACGTCTCGTCGGATGATTGCGTATGGTTATTTTTTTTGTGCTCGTTTATACATCGTGATATAATAACGTAACGATAATAATGATAATAATAATAATAAAAATGGTATGATTATATTATACGCGCATAGTATATATTATAATATGTGTTCGGGTACACATATCGAGAGCGGTTCGTGTACTCACACACGCTGTCTAAAGCACAAAAGATGTATACGGTCGAACACCGTGTACGTTCAACCCGTTTAATTCTCAAGTAGCCGGTATAGGTAGGCGCAACATCACAATACACATATTCGTATAGTCGTACGGGGGAGGGTATTATTGCCGTGTAACTAAGCGCACAACCGAGGCGGGCGGACTTGTTTATTATGCGCCGCAATAATGATCGTCTGCCGGTGACGCGACGGCGGCGGCCGCGTGGATCCGATATTATAATATTAGGTAGGCACGTCGTATTATTATTATTATTATTATCTCGTATGCGAAACGGCGTGCGTGTACGCCCGGGCACACCGTGGAAAAATAGCAATTTGTTGTTTGTACAAAACGAACAAAGCGGCCCATTGTATAATGTATATGCAATGAAATCGCGAGCGACGTGCAGTCGATATAAAAGACGTGTATTGTGTGGTTGACGTACACGACGCCCGGGCGCGACGATGCCCCCGTATAGAGCCTAATAGGTATACGCGCGCGACGACGACGTACCTACGCCGCGAACGAACGCGATTTCGTCCCAGGGTTTTCGACGCCAAAATATTCCGAGGTGCCCCCCGCAGACACACACACACACACACACACACACACACACACACACATGGTGGCGCCTGCACCGTCCAGGCGCCGAGAAAATGGATGTGCTCGTCGGATCTCATTGAGTGCCGTGACGTGAAACTCTGTACACATTTCGTCGTGGAAACTGCATCATGACAATGAGAAAATATGATATTTTTCCATGATTACCCAGTAATTTTTATTTTTTATTTATCATGGGTAAACGTTCGTGAGGGCCCAAGTACAGTGACAATTAAAACAACATGATAAGAATATATATAAAATAAATTTGCAAAATAAACAGATATAATTTTAGTGATGTACATAAAGTTGAAGAAAACAAGAATTAGAATAATACAAATCATTTATATTAAACAAATTAAAATTTTCTAATTATTGCACTGTCTGGTAATCTTATTATTTTATCACAAAATGAACTCTCTTCGGCCATTCTTTGAGATCGATTCGTACAATGTACAGTCGATTAAAATGTAAGAATACTTGCGGTCCCTAAATCACGATCAAAAATTATTAAAATTTTTTTTTTAAATGGCGTTGGTCTAAACCAAGTGATTTATGGTATGCGTATATGATATACCATACTCTAGATGGGTGGTAAATCACAAATGAAATTAATTGCAGGTGTTCACATTTCAGGCGAAAGACACAGAATACAAAGACGTGACAAAGTCGTTAGACAAAGGAGAATTTTTGTTAATGCTAGACAAATAACTAGAAAAATTTAAAGGCAGAGTTTTAAACAATAGTGAGTTTAATAAACTAATAAATCTAAATCCTCAATAGATGATACTTTTTTGTTTTAAATACAATTAATCATCTTACCCTATCATCTACGTCGAAAAGTAATACAATAGTTACCTTGGTATTCCAATAAAATTAAATATTATATTTTCATACAATGCGTAATACGTCGTGATAAATAAACATATTTATGCTTAGATAATCACTTATTTTATATATATTTACAATTTAATATATTGTACAAATATGCTAAATTTTTAACAGTTGCAAAGTATTTTCTGAAAGTTGCTGTAGTCAATACATTTTCGTTGAGTATTTGAAATTAATAGTAAATCATTTAAAATTAAATATGTCTCCTTCAGTTATGTATTTATATATAAAGTCATGTGCGAAATTCATATTAACTTTAAAAATATCATTGATTATAAAATAGATGTATTCTATAATCAATGTGTAAATTCATAATTATTTCTGTAATAAAGTTTAGCATTTCATATGTGTAGACATTTTATCGTGTAAGGTATCAAACTCGGTACATAGATGAAGGTTATAATTAAATTCATTGAACTTTGTGTAAATTATAGAATTAGCATTTAGCGTTAATTTTAAATGTAAAATTTATTTATTTTTTTTACTTGTAGGTGTTATCAACAGTGGGAAATCATGTAAGTATTGTATAATATTTATTGTGTAAAATGTGATTCTCATTGTTTCTATACCAAATATATGAAACTTTGAAATTTAAATTATAAAATGAATATTTTCATGTTGATATCATCTTGAATCAATCTATTATGTCTTTGATTAGAGTACATTGATCTGTTGTAGAAAAGTCGAGGGTGTTAAATTGTATTCCATAGTATTATTGTGTTTCGATTATATTAAAAGGGTTCACACTTCCCTCGCCCTTATTGTCTAGTTATGAAACCCTAGGCACAAAGACATAATATTATATACATTATTATCATTATAATTTATATCAAAGTCATGGTCTGGTTCAAAGAGAGGCGATGCTCATCATCGGACAACTAGTAAAATCCACGGCATAGATACAACAACAAAATACATTATTCATTATTCTACTACAATATAAATATAATTAACTTCGAATCAACAAGTGCCATAGGTGTATACATCTTTTGTCCAATACATTGTGAGCAAACATTATTATTATTCATAATAATGTTAAAAAGACCGACTGCTGCTTTGGTTTTTTTTTTGTCTACCTCGTCTTGTTTATCTTATTTAATGGACAAAATTGATTAGGTAATAAAAAAAAACTAAGATAGCTTTAACAACAATATTTTACTAGTTGTCGTCCAATAATATTCACATGACGCTCAAATTGTTTCATTTTTATAATTTAGTTTTTATTTTCAATTGAAAACATAATATTCTGGTTATAATTTACGAATAGTTGTAATTTACTATGACAAAGTGACGATAAATTTCGTTCCAGTTTACTCGATAATTAAATAATTGATGAGTTGATAGAAAGATATAAAAAATGTACATTATTAAGTCACTTATTTATGAGAAATTACTCGATAAAATAAAACAGAAAACTTTATTTTCTGAGCCATAATACGAAACATCTTATCTATAAACCATACATAGTGAGCGAAATTTGAAAGACATGTTTTAATCTTTCATAATAATTAGTATAGTACGGAGTTTTGAATTTATTGTCCATATGATTGTCGACTATTACCAGTTACCTCTCATAAATGAGGTAATGGTTCGTTTTTTTCTCAATTGTATTTCCCACAGTTTACAAAGTCACGTCGAGTGATTTATTTCATTACAATTTTATTCAATATTCTTATGCATCTAATCTAGTCACATGAATAAAAAGAATCTACCACACCTCTGCACTCTGGCGTGTGTAAATCTATAAAGAACAACACATTTGTTCGATTCGTCCTTGTCGGCTATTTGACATCATTTCTTTATAGATGTGAACGTATTCGAAAATACGGGCATTGGTCATATTTTCAATCGTTACTACCAGGTGTTTGGCTGCATTGCGTTTGAAAATGAAAAATGTATATACGTGCCATAAGAGGTATTTTACACAATTATATTATAAGATTTCTTATAAAAATGTATATTATAATAGGGTGTTTGAGTATAAAAGCCGACCAGCCACCATATTAGTATGGAGTACAGGGTAGATAAAAAAAAAATGCAACGATTCACAAAAGGTGGTAAGGTTTTCTTAAATATTTTAGTATTTTTTTTTTTACATTTTTATGTGTTACGAAACTTATCAGAAAATGTATAAATTATTTTCTTCTATATTCAACGAATTTAAAATATTTTAATAAATCATTTGATACATTAAATTTAATATAAAACGAAGTAAGTAATAACCAAAATATCTAATTTTTATCATACTGACGGTGTCGTAAAACGTGAAAATAATTTTGGAAGATTTTAAATACTATTTGTACTATTTGTACATCAGTAATATTTTTACAGGACATAAAGTATCAAACATTTTGTAATGCACATTTGTTATTTGAAACACACAGACTCGTAAGGGACTTTAAACCACACTCGAAAAATGCTATTCATATCAATAATTTAAACAATAATTAATAAAATGTAATAGAAATACGAACTTCTAAGCACTTTGATAAAGCAATGCATTGTTTATTTTATTTGTATGCAATTTGAAAATAATCTTTAATAATTGTATTAACAATAGTTGTAGTTGCTTTCAAGTAAAATCAAGCGTTTAATTTAATAATAAATTTATGGGGAGTCAGTAAATTGCGCCCCTATAAGTACGGTCATAGTCATATACTATGTGAATTGCGGCCCGCGTACTTTTAAAACATACGTAAATTGCGGCCCGTGTACTTTTAAAACATACGTAAATTGCGGCCCGAGTATTTTTAAAACTTACGTAAATTGCGTCCCGGGGACTTACGAAAAAAAATGAACTTTGCTTCCTTTCAGTCTCCTATTGACACAACCAGACACAGAACAAGAAACCACCATGATGTTGAATTACTTGAATTGCACTTTATAGTTTATAGTTTATAAATTATAATCAAAAATTGTGTTTCAACCCGAATCCATATAAATAGATAACTGATATATAAAACAACATTTTTATATTATATCTTTGGTTTCAATCACAGAAAAATTATATTTCATGGAATAATATAAAATGTCATGGATTAATCAATCATATTTTGCCCTGTTCGCATATGGATTCTAGACTTCAATTTTATTCGTTGAGTCGGCTATCTAGTTGTTTTATATATCTGTGGTTGCTCTACAGTTTACAGTATTTTTTTTTCAATCTAATAAAAATGGACGTTATGAAAAGTGAAAGGAATAAAACGTTGAAAATAGTTGATGGTTTCAAATTTCGTTTTCATAAATTTCTAAACAATGATATTCAACGTTGGTGTTGCACATTTAAAACGTGTAAGTAATTTTTGAACTTTGATGATAATAATATGTGTATAGCTAGTTTTAAGTCTGTTATAGTTATAGTCCTAAGTCTGAAAAATGGGAAGGAAAATATTGGTTTTGTGGAAAAAAGGCTTAGACGTAATTTACATATTTATAAGAAATAGTTAGGTAGGCATATGTACAAAAATATACTCGGGCCGCAATTTACGTATATATAAAATATACCCGGGCCGCAATTTACGTATGTATAAAATATACCTGGGCCGCAATTTACATAAAAAATTCGAAATGGGACGCAATTTACAGAAACCCAAATTATGATATAACGTGTTTTTTTTCATGGCGCACTTTAAAAATGTGAATTGCACACTTTGTACTCTAAAACAAACTATTTTGGGCTTCGGATCATAATCAAAGGCATGAAACATTAATTAACGTATGTATGTATATATATATATATATATCAATTATTTACTTGAATATTTTATTTTATTGAAAGTTTTAAATCCATTATTTATTCAATGTGTCATTTATTTCTCCAAATGTATGTATGTTAATATGATAAAATGATCAAACAGTTTCAATTCCTACTGAAAAATGTAGTTAAATATGGCTCAGTGACCATTTGTTGAAGTAGTCAATTTTAGTTGTACCTCACTTTTGTGACCATTGGCAATCAACCGTAAGCATATCAGTACAGAACTTTTAAACTTTTTAAGACGGATTTGCTTTAAACATTACGTTTAGACCAGAGAATTTCAGACCAAGAATTTCGAACCAACAATCTTGACGAGCGATCACTTTGTATCGGGCATTTGTCTGAGAAAACAATAATTAACCACACAAATCATATTTTTGCAAGGCTCTTAACCGTAGCGTACGTACTGAGTAGGTGTGTTACGAACGGGCGGGCTATGAATCCACGGTCAAAAAAACGATGGTCTGTCGAGGTGAAATAGTATTTTATTCGGCCTTTTATCGGGTTCGTGGATACCTCGTGAATGTACACGCGTATTATGACGAGGATGGCGGTAGCGATCGCGAAAAATATTATACCAAAAGTTAGTGTGCCACGGCGTCCCGTGTATACCGTGCAAGTCGCACGACGCGGCGGCAGTGCGTGTACGTGTAGTGGAATCGGCGTCGTCATCGACGGCGTACTCACGAGACCGTACGCACTATGGCCGCGCTTGGGTGAAAACGCCGGTGACAAGCGACGAGCTCACGGCATTCACAGCCACACAGGCACCGACTTCGTCGTTGTACTATGCACCGTCGTTCGAGTCGCGTGGGACGGACGGGCCGCGGGCGGATCGTTGCACCGTGCCGTCCTAGAACGCGGCGTACGCATGGGCGGAATTCGGAGGAGGGCTTGAGGGGACCGAGTGCCCCCAAAAGTTTCGTGTAGAGGTCTAAGCTAAAGACCTTTTTACATTGAGTATTGAAAAATATTCGACTGTAACGATTAAATATCAAGACATAGTTGATGGTATTTCAAATGAAAACCGATACACAATATTGAGCAATTGAGTTCTGAGTACTTATGTATCTGTTTTTGATTTTTAAATTAATTTTATGTATTTTTTCAAATAATATTTTTCCTAGAAAAATTGGCACCAAACTACTGAGTATCAAATGTTTGATTTACAGTCGCGAGCGGCTTTGGTGGGTATAGGTCCAATGAGCGTAAAAAACTTAGACCTCCCCCCCCCAAATTTTTACACCAAATTCCCGCTCCTGGGCGTTCGGATATTGTGCGGATTTTCCGCCGACGGCGTGATAATAACACGTCGCACCATGCACGTGCGGGATAAAAGGGATCCATTCCTACTCGTCGTGTGATGTGTATAATATTATTATATACGATGGCTGCGGACAGATGATGGGATGAGAATTCCAGCCGCTCAATCGCTGTTTATAATGAAAATAATAATGATAATAAAGGACGGCGTCGTCCCCGTCGTGTTGTCACGCGTACACACGTTTTTTGGAGTTTGTTTTTTCTTTTTTCGCGTACACATGACGAAGTGCGTTCAATATACAACGTGCGGAGATGAATAGGAGGACTAGTCGTGGCTATTCGCGTGTACGAGTAGGAGACGTGTATTGACAGTGCTGCGAAAATAACATAATACTACAATAATAATATTATACTATAATAATATAATATGTTATACGTATACGCCCGTTAACCAATCAAGCTGTCTTTTTATCATACACCAAAGTCTTCGCGTCCACTGGGTATTTTTCAAGTGATGGTACCACACACAATTACGTGTGTGTGTGTGTGTGTGTGTGTGTGTGTGTGTGTGTGTACTACAGTAATATGAGTATGTATGGACACGTGTGTATTGGGGCCTACACGTACTGGCCGGCGGCGGCAGAGTACGCGACAAGACGACACAATTCTCGGACAATCCTTCCCAGGGGCTTTTGTGTGTTATAATAAGTCTCATTTATTTTTCGTCATTGTAAAACATACGGTTTCGACGTCTATATTATATTATATAGATGTATACATTGCAATGATTGATGACGGTGACGACGACGATGACGACGACGACGACGACGATGACGATGACGATGACGATGACGATGATGATGAGTTGATAACCGTGTTGATGACATCGTGACTGTCAATCGATTCGTCACACAGTATTTTGTTGAACTAGTGTCGAACGGTAAACGTCCTGTGTTAATTTGCTTCCTTTTTTTTTTTACAGTAGTACCGTTACCGTGGTTGGATTTGAATTATTCTACTATTAGTACCCGCGTATACTCCATTATTAATTAAATACGATTATGTTTAAAACGAATTCACAAAAATCGTTAAACTAAAGCTTCTGTTGCTACCACACAGCGATTCAATAACTATGCATTTGCGCGGACAATCGTTGTAATTTAACGTATAAAACATAACGCGGGAATGTAAAACAATAATATCTTTCGACTTAATAAGTTCAATGTTTTAATTTCAATTTCAAACATTTCGACTGAACATCACTTTCTCGAATATTTTATGCATCTTGATTAATTGGGTAAAATCAATTTTTTCACGACCAATCACATTTACTCACCATCTTGATTTTTATTTTTGGGAATTTTTGAACTGATAATTTTATTCCAGTACAGTGACTGCAGCATGTAGTCCGAACCTCCGAGGGTCGTTCCGGCAAAAATGTGCGTTTTCATAATATCACTGTGCTACACACACACACACATGCCTTATATGCAACGAATTCGTGCGCACAATAGGTCTATCGAAAATCGAGGAAAAAAATATATTGCAAGCGGTTTGTTGAGATCTGACCACGTCTTTTGTAGTGAATTTTCTATACATGTGAATATTGTAATTTATGATTGCACAACGCGTGTGACTTCCTTTTCGAAAATATTCCGCCAATATAATGTATATTATATCAATCAATAGACATTGTACAAAAAGATTTCTCACCCGTAAACTTCGCGCTGGGGATTTACGCCATTACCGAAATTTCCCTACCACCCATGGTGACCGTACAATATATCGCTTTGAAATCGTAACTACCCGACTGATAATCCACCCGAATGTATCTTGTTTGCCACCGACACTAGATGCCTTTTGGTCGTTATCGTCATCGCCGCCGCGCCGCCACCACGTCGCGACGCGTCACATATATAATGACCGTTTGGATTTTATCTGTAGTTATGTAATTACGTTGTACAAGATATCCCTTTTAATTCTATTTCATCCGAACATAATGAACATCGTCAGTACATCACATGAGCCGATCGCATCATCCGTATAAGGTTTAATCATGGATGTCCCGCCAGATGAAAGAAAACAAATTACTGCTATTATAAAATTCTAAAAATTAAGTATATGATTAAACTAAAATGTATCCATAAAATAGATAGTCACACAAAAATGTATTTTAAGATTATTTCATGGTATTACAATCATAATACTTTACTAAAAAATCATATAAGAGATAAAAATATCTTTATAACTTATATATTTTTTTAAGTACTTATAGTGTTTAATTCTCTTCAAATGTGGTAGTAATGATTTTTTTATTACTTTTAAAGATTATTATTGTTATAACAGCATTACTAGTATTAAAAGGTTAATAAATAATTATAAGTTTATTGAATTTTGTATCATTTATCTCAATTCCCTATTAGATCATTTGGTTTTGCATACATTTATGAAAGTAACAATTTAACATGATTTTAATCAGTAAGTCATATTTATTTAAATATTATTTAAAAAATACTTTTTATAAGCTATACCTACTGATAATAAGTCAAGGAAAAACTATTTAACTGTGAATAATGATCCTTGTCTAAATGTTCTTTCACCTTCCAGAACTAGTAGTAACTTTTGCTATTAATCAACTATTAATAATATTTATTTCTACAGTACCTACCTATTATAACAAACAAAAGTATATCAATTAGACGAATAAACTATAATTGTAATGTTTGTGAAGCAAACCCTACTTGTAAATTCATATATAAGGAACAAATTTAATGTGCTTATTTTTAAATCGCATATTTTAAATGTTATTAGAAACTTAAATACGACGATCGATACTTTCGATAATATATTTTAATATGGTGCTTTGTATATTTTTAACTTTAATACTTTTCTACGAAATATAATATATTCAATATCACACTTGAAAATATAAAAAAACCTTGGAAGCTAAAAAAATAAATTGGCTGTGATTTCTAAAATCCTCAAGGGTAATTGCCAATTCAATAAATATGTAATTACTTTAACTTTCTTTGGTATGTGTTTATTATGTATGCAGTGTGATGATAAATCATAGAAGTGACGAAATTCTCAAAATTACAGACTATATCTTTTTTTTTGTACTTATAATATGTTGTATGGTATGTATAATATAAACTTCATAAAGGTCATTTTTATTAATTTTAAATAATATTTTCTTGCGCAGTAATGAAAAACTATCAATTGAATAAAAACTGTACATTCCACTGTGCATTCGTTTTTGATGAAATCATTTTTTGTTATTTTGTTGTAATTTCAAAATTAATAATGTTAGTTAATTGTGTTTTTTTTTCAATTATTAACAATTACGTTTAGATATAGTAAAATGGATCATTTTCTTGTTCAATAAAATCTATTTAAATTATTTAAATTTTTTTAACCTTAAATACCCAAAATAATAAATACCTAGTTGAAAATATCACTAATGAGTTATTAATCTTGAAGTTTTACCGTTTCATACCAATTCTCATACAATTTTACTTGTCATAATAACTATGTAAAATTTTATTTTAATTCAGACCTAAATTTTTTTTACAGTATACTCTATCACTCATCTTGAGCCTTATTAGTGTTCAAGTGCGAACATTTTCAAATATTGTTATTTTTTAGAGTTAAGGGGTTTTTTATGAGCCTTATTTTTTTTAGACTAGCGTTAATTTTGTATTTAAATATTGTTTTTATGAATTAAAAATTGTTTGAATTTATTCATAAAATTTTCCATTTAAATCTATAATTTACATTGTTAGTCAAAAAAATATATAATTATTTCTTTTTATTACCCTATTGTCACACTAACGCTGTGATTATTCTGTTTACATATAATTCAAGTTTTAATTCGTCCATAATTTGTATAAGCTCATCATTTAAGAAAAAAAATTACATAAAAAAAAACTCCATAATTTATTTGGATAGGTATTACGCTCACAACTATTTTTCCGAATGCTGCGATAATTCATGGTTTTTTTCATACTTGAAATAATAAACCATTATTTATCACTATCCTGTGCTAACTGCTAAGTTACAAACCTATAATTTTCCAAAGTCTTAACCTATATAAATGTAATAATAAATATAACTATATAGCATATTCTTCATAATGATTTATCCAACACATCTTTATCCACTTTCAATATCTTGGGAGTTTCCATCACTATAACGTCCTGAATTCCCACAACCAGTGTCCAACTGGTTTATACAGAAGTAGAAATACCCCAGGGGATCGATTCTTTACAAGTGAATTATGTTATTGTTTGATTTTAACCATAGATGTCTTGTAATGTATCACGAATTGGTACAAACGTAGGTACCCAAAGATTGTATTTTTCTAAATGATAATCAAAAAATGTTTAAAAAGATACTTTTATCATTATCACTGGTTATAAACAAGATAATTGATTTTTTAGAATTATTCAAAATTTAATTTGGCTTTAATTATTCCTATACAGATGAATAAATCGCTTCCTAAACACCTGTAAAGCCGAAATAATTATTGATTTTCGCGACATAATGATTAGTAATTAATTATTAATACTATATTCAGTACACATAGTTTTGAAATACTCGTATATCTAAATATGCTTTATAAACATAATAGGCGTACACACACACGTGTGAGTAGGTGTATATTATTTGAAATACATATTTTATCGATATAGTCACGTAGATATATATATTACACGAAATGTGTAATGCACGTGTATAGTGTTTACGTTCCGATCACTAAAACGCAGAACGGATGCCATTCAAATGAGCACGCGCATTTCCGATTGATTAACATGACAGTAGGAGGTGATTGGTGTCATACAATTGTGGCTTAAGCATTTCGATCGTTTGATGTCTATTATTCGAAAAATCCAAATTATTGGTGCGGATTCCGCACTCGTATACACTCTTATTCACACAATACTCACCGGCCATGTATGGGACAGACTCACGGACCGCACATTTCCCCTGCGTTTACAACGAGTCACTTTTGTTCAAAATTATTCGCGTGTACGAGGCATACCCAACGTAGGCTGCTGCGCTTCTCGTGCGTTTTCGTATTTTTCTATAGGCGAATCTCGTTTGAAATTCTCCTCGTGCCTATTCACGCTAATACGTTTACCGTTATACCCAGATCGTTTTACGATCGTTTTTCTGAAAAACGTCATCCGATTCCATTACGCTGCTTGACAGCTAACTAGTTAAGACGAAATACACAATATTTTCCTTTATTTATTTTTTTTATTTTCTGTGAAGGATCTGTCGGCTGAATAGTTTTTGATATACAATCCTATTCATTGTCAAGTAGGTACTCATTCTTTTGTTTACGAATTAGTTTCGAAATTAACACCGTGAAAACATTCATTTGTATTTCCTAATACGCTATAGGCGAATGATAATTGTTGGATACATTTTTTTTTTATAATTGGCCGACAAGGAATTTGCAATTCAAGGATTTATTATGTTTTGTGATTTAGGTTATACAATAATTATGCTTTTCTTCGATACACACTTAAGTTATAATAATTCAGACATTACACTATTACAGTGTATTTTGCTTATGAATTAAAAAGGAAAAACATTTAATTAAAAACAAAAAATTTTAAATGGAACACGCTATATTTCCCTACGATTCCACTTCAATAATTTATTAATATACATTTACAAAGGGAAAAGCAAAATGAAATTTAGTTTTAAAAAAAATCATCTACTTAGTATTTACAAAAAAAAGGCATTGTGTGCATAATTTCAGTCTGCAAAACAAATTATTACATAGGTTTAGTTGTCAAAAATCTACTCATACTTTCAGCATTTCAGAACTCGAAATATTTGAGGTCATCAAATACCTACATAAAATATTCTTCATTTGAAAAGGACAGTAAATATTATTGAATAAAATAACAAACATATACATTTATATAACTATTTGAGAGTCATATCATTTATACGAAGAGTCATGTAATTAAGAAAGAAAACATTTATGTAAAAATATTTCAAACACGTAAAACAACTAATGGAAAACAATGAAAAAAAATTAATACTTATAAAATAATGAAATTCTGGTAGGTGCCTACAACAGTTAAATTCATTCAAAATCAGAAATATATGAAATGTTATAATGTACGACAGTTTTAAACATATTTTAATGTTATGATTAATGAGGTGTTGCATATAGAGTGTGCTTACTACTCATAATATTGTTTTGAAAACTTTTTCAAAATAATTTTGCTGCATCATTGCGAATACGTACAGCGTACAGTGTATCACATATAAAACAATAATTTAATAAATTATCGCATATAGTTGTTAATGATTCCTATTATCGTCGATCACATACTTCTTATACGCCTTGGTGAATATTATATATGTTACATCGTCTGGTCACAATTTAAAGAATAGGTAATATTATTCTTAATACCGTGCCACTATGGTTTGTATTATGGCTACGTTTCCGATTGTATTATGTATAGTGTATGCGTATGACACACTATGTGAATTGCATATAGTGATAAACGCATACCTATATAGGTACCTGTGCAGTGTACATCTAATCTATATCAGTATAATAGGTCCATATTTTATTACATAATCACAAACTCACACATTTTTTTCACCCAATCAGTTATTTGTTTTTGCCTAAGCTTTTCAAAAATGGCAGGACATATATTATCGGACTATACATACCTAATATACATATTATAAGAAATAAGATACAACACACATACACGCACGCGCGCGCGCACACACACACATACACACATACACACACACACGCACACACGCACATACACACATACACACACGCACACAGGTACATATTTTATTACACTTGAAGTCCTACTTCTGATCATACGGATAGCCTATACTGCTGGCTACTGAGACACTCAACGGAAGAGGATATTTTATATGCTGTATTTCCACGAACATATGTGCCATCAACCGATACTGATATAATGAAAGATATAATGCTTCAACGACGAATTTATTTATTTTTACAGTATTCACGATAACTTTTGTATACCAGTAGCGCGGTATGGGGAGCTTAAAATCAGTGGTAGATTTAGAGGTAATACATGCATGGAAGTTTATTTGATTATAACTAATTTTACATAGTTTTATGTCATCGTGTTAATAAGCGAGCATATATTGGTTCAACGATAAGTCAATATTTGTCAGTCAAATGACTCCAGAGGACTCTGCAGTTAAAACACCCGCCTACAACACTTCCAGGTGAAACGTTAATGGCACTCTACTCTAAAATGAGCGTTGGTCGAGGCTGCTTATATGTATACAATACATAATATGTATAAAATCATATTATACAATAAAGGTAACGCGTGATGATATTGGCAAACGCGCGACCGTTCGACGATGGATGTACATTACACATTTATGCATATACCTATATACACACAATAGCCAGCGTATTGTGTGTATTATTAAATCGGCCGTCGTGGATCATCGCTGGTTAAGTCTCCCTATATATGTATGTATACACGTATATATTATATGTGTATAATATGTCGGCGTTGGCCATCTGTCACCGGTGGTCCGCCGCGAAAATATGTGCCGCGCACGGTACGAACAATGAGGGCAAATGCGCAGGATGCATTTTCGCCGGCGGACCGCATTATAAAAGCTGATACATAGAGCCTAGAGGTATGGTATGTGTATACATACCATATATATATATATATATATATATATATTTAGATGCGCATATATATGTATGTAACGTGCGAGAAAAGAAGGGAAAAAAATAAAAAAGAAACGGTTCGTCCTCATGTGCACAAACGGTTTTGCCAGGTGCAATAATGATCGACTGCGAGCGGGGGCCGCTGATGTATAATAATAATAATAAAATACCAGCCAGATGGGCCATTTCTGTTGTTGTTATTATTATTATTATTACGATTATTACGGGATCGAAATGTTTGCACCAGACACGAGACAAAAAAAAAAAAAAAAATCGGAAATTACTACGACTTCACCAAAGATGCATAATATGTATGTATGTGTATCTCGCGCGCACAAGACAAACACCTGGACCTCGTCTGATGTCTGCGAGGTTTATATCTTATACTTATATATATATAGTAAATACGTGTACACGTGCACATACTCTATGCAGACTGCGTAATATTATATAATGTATACATACACACACACATTACCTACTCATTGAATTTTGGCGTTCTGGTTCACCTTCTGCCACGTCATTACTCGTCGCCCCTGAAATCCACGTACACACACTTACACAATATATTGTGTATAGACGTATTTACCTTGGTTTACCGTTGTTTTTTTGTAGCGGCACCCGAAAATAAAAGGAAAAGTTCGCATGGGGTGAAAATAAAAAACGAAACACGTGTCATCACCGCCCGCCAAACACATTTCAAAAACAGGATGTATCTAACCTTATGCCTATAGTTGCGGCAAGTGTCTGCGACGTGAACGTTTTTTATTTTATTTAATTATTTATTTTCTTGTGTCTGCTATATTATTAGGTATGTGTTAATGTACTGTAGTTGTCGGTCGGCAAATAATTATGAACACGATTTAAACCGCATAGGAAGTCGTAAAATTGTTCTAATAACATACTGCCACACTGTGTTCTCGTATCAATTTTTTGGCATAAGTTCCTACTTGTAAAAAAAACTTAAACATTCGTATTCTTTCTGAAACCACAAAATTTTATTTTTGCAAATGCAAAAATATCTACTGCATTAATTGGCACTATTTAGGATGTTGTGCATATTTCCTGTCAGTAGAAGTAACGCAAATGCTTCAACATTCGAACCATTTTTATTAAAAGTGGAACGTTAACACTGTACTTATTGTATTATATATCTGTATGAATTACAACTTTAATATAAAAACTATAATCAATTTAGTTTAGGTGATTATATGAAAATAAATCTATTTACTGGCCTTCAAATACACTCAAATTCTCAGTGTCACTTTATTTAATCTAACTTTAAACTATGTCTAAGTTAAATTTATAATTTTAATTGTAGTAAGATACAATGATTATTATTATTGGTATAAGATGGTTAGATGGCGCCACAGTCAATAATCGTTCAAACTATTATCGACTGTGCGCGGCACCAACCGTCTTCGGTCTTACACACAGTCAGTTAAAAAACTCTCAAGCCGTCGCGTTAATTGTGTCGTGTATGGTCTTGTATATTTGTATGCGATTGATTATTATATTGTTTTATTATTATTATTATTTTATTATTATTATTCTTAAAGAGTCCTTTTTTTTAAATAAAGTGTGGATTGTTTTTTTGTAACTTGTTTAATTGTTTAATTGTTCCTGACATTGGCGTGGTGGTCTGGTGAGACCTCACCACAATTTCAGAAGTGGGATTCGAGTGAGATATCCGATTGTTCCGGGATTCTCACAAGTGAACGGTGAATGCTAGTTGACGATATTTCTAAATCGATTCTGTCTAATTATTGCCAGTTGAGATTGCTCAAAATATGGATCCACGAGGTAAGGATACCCATAACCTACAAAATTCTCAAAGCTGTGTTGACCATAATTACGTGAGAAGTAGTGACGCTAAGGACGTTGGTACTAGTGGTACAACCAGTATTACAAAATTTTTTTCATCATCATCAAATGTTGCTACGCCTGATATTCAGACCGATACTCGTAATCCGTTATCAGATGCCACAAACGATATCAATGTTGACAACAGCTTGCCTCAACAATCGAAGAATATATCGGATACGAATTCTGTTGTGATGGCGTTAATTGAACAAAATCGGCTTCTTATGGAACAGTTATTGCATCGTTCCACAACGCCTAGTCCGTCTGTTCACAGTAATATATCGAACGGTTATTATGTAATGCCGGATTTCCACAAAACATTGTCAAACTTCAGTGGAACCGAGTCAAGCACTGAAGCGTCGAATTGGATCAAGAGCATTAATTCGACGGCTGACCTTCATAATTGGCCAGATTCATTCAAATTGGAAATCATACGAACTAAACTTAAGGGTGCTGCTCACAATTGGTACCTTGGACGAACATTCTCCGACTGGGAGCGTTTCGAGAAACAGTTCAGAGAAACTTTCATTGGCGCACAAACTTCAACAGTTGAGCGTACAAAATTGTTAATTGCTCGCCACCAACGGAAGAATGAAACAGTTGTAGAATATTTTCATGACAAGGCACGCATGTGTCGTGAACTTGAACTTAGCTTTAATGAATCTAAGCAACAAATTGTCGAAGGGTTATATTCACGTGAATTATGTTTATATTTATTGAGCCGTAGCCATGCTCATGAAAATGAACTTTTGAATGACATTGTCATATTCATGAAAATTAATGATTCTCGTAATACACGGTTCAAGAATTCAAGTCGTCCTTCTCATCCAGAAGCAACGACCAAAAATAATAATTGTCAATCCGAAATAGTAACTAAACCATCCACCTCCGATGCAAATATTAAGCAGACATTTCAAAAAAAGAAAACGCGATGTTTCAACTGCGGTTCGTTTGACCACATCTCAACAGGATGCACTCAACCAAAACGTCGAATGGGTTCTTGTTTCACATGCGGGTCTGTCGAGCATCAGATCAATGCCTGTCCACAAGGTAAATCAAAATTTCAAGCAGACAAGACTCAAGGAAGTCCCAGTAGCTCTGCAATGATGCTACACCCAAAGGATATGGTAACGCCTGCGTATTTTATTAACATTGATTTAAAAATTGCTGATAAATATGTCTCAAATGTTATAGCTATGATAGATACTGGTAGCCCAGTGAGCTTACTGAATGAGAAATTGTATCCCTTAGAATGTATTCCCCATGAGCCTCTACCTAATTCCGGTATTGTAGGAATTAATGGATCTGAACTTATTGTACTTAATCAATCCTTTGTAGATATATATCCTCCTGATACTAGTGAACCGATTAACATAAAGTTGAATATTGTACCAGACAACACTATCAATTATGACTGTTTGCTAGGTAGAAACTTTTTGTCACATCCGAGGGTTTTATTTACAATTAATAATGGGAATTTTGAAATTGAATTTAAACGTAATGATATTATACCATTTAATGAGATATATAATTTAGAGATTAATTATGAACAATCAAATATTAAAGAGCCTGAACTAGATATTGAAACAACATTACCGTACAATATTCAAAATCAAATTAGAGATATTATTATTACAAAATACATAAACTCAGACCCCACAAATAATGAATTGAATACTGTCAACGTACCTTTCTCTGAAATCAAAATAGAACTTAAGGATCCTAGTGTTTTTTACTTTAATCCTAGACGTTTATCTTATTTTGAAAAAAATAAACTTCAGGATATAATTGATAATTTATTGGAAAAGAAAATTATTAGGCCTAGTTGTTCTGAATTCAGTAGCCCAATAGTGTTAGTTAAGAAAAAGAATGGTGAACTACGCTTGTGTATTGACTATCGGGAACTGAACAAGAGGACAGTAAGGGATAGGTATCCTCTCCCACTTATTGACGATCACTTAGACACATTGCGTGATAAACATTATTTTACTTGTATTGATCTTAAGGATGGGTTCCATCATATAGATGTAGAAGAAAATTCTAGGAAGTTTACTTCATTCACCACGCCTCTAGGGCAATATGAATATTGTAAAATGCCTTTTGGGTTGTGTAATGGTCCCAGTAAATTCCAACGTTATGTGAATAATATATTTTCTGAACAAATTAAAGCTAAACAAATTGTTGTGTACTTTGATGATATAGTTATTGCAACCGAAACGGTAGAAGTCCATTTAGAAATATTATCTGAGGTTCTATCTTTAATGAAGTCACATAAATTACAAATAAGATTTGATAAAAGTCAGTTTTTGAAAAAAGAAATAGTTTACCTTGGTTATCTTGTTAATTCATCTGGTATACGTCCCAATCCTAAAAATATATCTGTCATATTAAACTATCCTATTCCATGCAACCAAAAAGCACTCCATAGCTTTATCGGGTTAGCATCGTATTTCCGTAGGTTTATCCCTAATTTTTCTACCATTGCAAAACCATTATATGATCTTTTAAAGAAAGATGCAGCATTCGTCTTTGGTGAAGACAAGCTAGCAGTTTTTGAAACTATTAAGCAAAGACTTAGTGAACAACCAATTTTATGTTTATACAATCCAAATGCAGAAACTGAGCTTCATTGCGATGCCTCGAGCTTAGGATTTGGATCGATACTCCTTCAAAAACAATCTGATAATAAATTTCACCCTGTTTTCTATTACAGTCAACGCACCACTAGTGTACAGTCCCGTTATCATAGTTATGAGTTAGAGATGTTGGCTATAATAAATTCAATAAAAAAATTTCATGTGTATCTACAAGGTATCAAGTTCAAAATCATTACTGATTGTAATAGTGTGACATTGACATTAAAGAAAAAAGAAATAAACCCAAGAATTGCACGTTGGGCACTATTTCTACAAAACTATGATTATGAAATACAACATAGGTCATCTAACCGTATGCAACATGTTGATGCGTTAAGTAGGAATCACCATATACTTGTTCTCGAAGGGTGCACATTTAATCAGATGTTGGCAATAAATCAATGCACTGACCCAGTTATTAAAGAAATCTGTAAGTCATTAGAAAGTTCTGAAAATCAATTTTATGAACTTCGAAATGGCTTAGTCTATCGAAAATCTGATGGAAAATTGTTATTCTATGTACCAGTTAATATGCGTGACCAAGTCATTAGAAGTTGTCATGATGACATGGGCCATGTAGGTATGAATAGGACAATAGAACTAATCAAACGGGTATATTGGTTCCCCAAAATGACTGAATGTGTAAAAAATCACATTGAAAACTGTTTGAAATGTATAGTGTTTTCTCCTAAAGTAGGTAAGGCAGAAGGTTTCCTTAAACTAATTGAAAAAGGCACCAAACCATTTCACACTATTCACATTGATCACTATGGACCTTTAAATAAAACTGTTGGATGTTTTAGATATATATTTCTAGTTGTAGATGCATTTAGTAAATTTTTGACCCTATACGCAGTCCGTACAGTTAATACCAAAGAAGCCTGTTCAAAACTAATTGAATATTTTTCATATTATAGTAAACCTATCCGTATAGTATCTGATCGTGGATCTTGTTTTACCTCTCATGCTTTTAAAGATTTCTGTGTTGTTCATGACATTCAACATGTCCTCATAGCAGCTGGTTCCCCTCAGGCCAATGGCCAGGTTGAACGTTATAACCACACACTAAAAGTCATGTTATCAAAACTTCTCCATGAACAAGACCAAAATTGGAATCAACACTTAAACAAGGTTCAGTTTGCCATTAATAATACTTTCAACCGTACAATTAAAAATACACCTAGTAATCTTTTGTTTGGTATGAACCAACATGGTGACACACATGATTATTTAAGACTCATATTAGAATCAGATAATACCCAGAGTAGTGAAAGAGATTTAGAGAAAATTAGGCAGGTTGCCCAAGACAACAACCTAGACTCACAACTCAAAAACAAAGCATATTATGATTTAAGACATCGTCATGCTCATCAATATTCCATTGGTGACCTAGTGATGATCAAAAATATTGATACAACACCAGGATTTAGTAAAAAACACATTCCTAAGTTTAAAGGACCTTACAAAATTAAGAAAGTCTTAGGTAATGATAGGTATGTCCTCACTGATGTCGAAGGGTTTCAAATCACTCAGATTCCCTTTGATTCAGTTTATGAAGGTAAAAATATGAAACCCTGGATTAAGATTTAAGACTCATAATTCCTACACCTCATATTTTCAAACCTACTATTGTATTATATTAAAGTATCTTACATTATTTTTTTTATTGTTTATTGTTCTTATTAAATTAAAATAAGTTGTTAATTGTTAATTGTTCCTGATAAATGTTAATTAATATTGTTATTGTTCACTGATATTAGTTGTTATTAATCATATATTTGTACTATATTGATGAATTTTTATAAAAATATTTGTATCTATTGTAATGTATTGTATTCTAATTGAAACTATATATTTTATAATTTTAATTATTCTATCCAATTTGTAATGAGTGGAGTCCACTCACAGTCAGGTATGGCCGAGTTGTAGTAAGATACAATGATTATTATTATTGGTATAAGATGGTTAGATGGCGCCACAGTCAATAATCGTTCAAACTATTATCGACTGTGCGCGGCACCAACCGTCTTCGGTCTTACACACAGTCAGTTAAAAAACTCTCAAGCCGTCGCGTTAATTGTGTCGTGTATGGTCTTGTATATTTGTATGCGATTGATTATTATATTGTTTTATTATTATTATTATTTTATTATTATTATTCTTAAAGAGTCCTTTTTTTTAAATAAAGTGTGGATTGTTTTTTTGTAACTTGTTTAATTGTTTAATTGTTCCTGACATTGGCGTGGTGGTCTGGTGAGACCTCACCACATAATGTTGAATAACTGTAGCAGCAGTTTCATGATAAAATATTAATGAATTACTCGTTTTATTAGTAATTGAGTCGTTGAATATCATATGATTTTATGGTTCATCCAAGTTCCAACAACTGGTTCAAATTCCATAATAATTTTACATTATTAATGTTGTTTTATCTTTGATATGCATGTTTGTTGTTTTTGATATCTTAATTTAGTGGTAGAAATAACAAAATATCTAGAATTCTTAGATTCAGTTGAAGTTACAAAATCTATAAAATTTAAATTTTAAGTTTGATGAGCAATATTATAACAATGATAGCATAATCAGTATAGTGAATAATTTCTTTGATATCATAGATATTTTTATAAAAATTTGATTCAATATATAACATATCTTTCATCTCCTATGTGTATATAAAAATATAAATCAATAAATATACTTACACCCGCACTCGTATGATTTCAATAATTTTATAACCGTTGAGAACGTAATGATAGGTGATAGTTATTCCCTCTTTTTTTTTTACTAGTCTTTTTCGTACTGATTAATAATCGTAAATAAAATTTATAATTTGTAGTAATAATTAAGTTTATTGTACAGTAATATATATTTATATATATGATTTCGTTGTTATAACATAATTACTTAATTTATTTTATATTTAAACTTAAATATAGGTATACAATATAAACATACAAATATTCAAAAAATATATAAAATATTTAAAATAAACCTATATTTGTTTTTCGTATAGTGTATAATTCTAATAAATATCGAATAAGTCATCATAAATATAAATTCTAAGAATCTCTTTGGTAGTAATCATCTGTTGGACCTGTTCAAATCAGAGCATTATGAAGTTATTAACTTAAATCATCATTTATAGTTATTACTGGATGCTGATAGTAATAAATAATATCTAAATTTAAGCTTCTAAATTATGATGTACGGAGTCAGTGAATATCGTTATATTTTTTACGGAATTTCATCGGGTTTATACTAATGATAGATTGTCTTGACCATTCTTCCGATTGCTTATCGCTATTTATTATGAAGCACAATGTACTCTGTTATTGTGAATCTGCGACAAGTCATCATAACGTCCTGCGATTTACTCCATATAGAACACAATGCTTGAAGACTAAGCAAATCGTAGGTACTCATTTTTTTGAGGCCTCTCTCTTTAATAATGCCTCTGCTTTGATGTGACGAAAGAGTTTAGTTATGTTTAGAACGTGTGTCATTTCATTTATCTGTCATAAAATGTATTACTTCAATAGTGTACCAATAAATTGTCCTATGTTAATGTATTAAATCATTTTAGTCGTCAATTTAATACAATATTACTTGTTAAATATGTATTCAAAAATATGTCGTTTTGTTTAAAGTGTTCTAAGAACTATAATATTCTGATTATTATGTTTAACAAAATACGAAAAAAAAACATCTGACAATTTATTAGAAAAAATGTGTTCCTAAATGCATCACAAAGAAGTTTATCTGCAGTGCATATGATTAAAAAAATTCTCGAGTTTCTAGTTAGTTATTATATTACTGCATATCAATTATTTAAGCTATCATTTGATTTTTAACAGATAAATAAAAATTAATTCATATTTGATATTAACAATATTTATAATTATCAAGCTCATAATTTTAATTTTTTTATGTAAACATGCTATATACATTAAACATCTACGTTGTTAGCTTTTAAATAAATTAAAAGAGTACAAAATGCGTTTATAGTATTATTTCCATGTAATATTTAATAAATTTCAAAGAAAACAAATTATACAATAGAAAATTATATTTTTCTCAAACAAAGTTATCTCCAGAAAATTCTAAATATGTGGTTTATAATTTAATAATTTGAATTGTTACGCTTACTCGTCACAAACCATAAATAACTTGTCCACTTAATACAGGTACGTAAAAACGTTTCATTTATGAAGGCATTCAGTCACCGTTCAATTTTGTGGGTGATAGTAATTTATGTGTTTTATGATTAAAATGGTTTATGTGTTGGTACTAAAATCGTAAATGACAGCTGGTAATCGAATGTGGATATATTGCGTCTTTTTAATTTATTAATGAAGTACCTTTTTTCCGTAATCTAATATTATTAAAGGTATTAATTAATTGTATATTTCAAATATAAAAGTGAAATATTTTACATAAAATTATAATTCTGCTGGATACCTACTTATAATGCCTTGATAAGTAATTTTTCCCAAAAAAATTAATGTAAAATAAATAAATAATGTGCAATTTAGCCTTTTAATTATTAAATTATAATAATATGTTTTTAAAATAATAAAAAACACAGTTATTTTTACTTATTACAATATTTAAAATGTTTAACTGGTGTACAGAAATACAAATTTATCTGCTATTATTTAAATTTCGAAAGGTAAAATATTTTTAATTTATATGCTTAGGTACTGTGTAACAATGAATTGATACATGAACATAAACGGACATAGGTGTGATGCAGGATTGGATTTTGAGATTCAAACCAAACTATTTTTTAATTAAATATTCTAAGTAATTTGCAAATGTAATATTTCATTAGAATCCATTTAAAATTTTCAAATTCAAAATAATTTTTCATGCTTTCAAATATTTATACATTATTAAATTAAAGAATTATTTGGGTTAAAAATATAGTATCAATACATTATTCATAGTAAGAATTTTCAATAATATTAAATTACTACCAGTTATGAATAATAATTATATGTCTTAATATATTGTTTGATAATCAATGAAAAGTGGATGAGAATTTAAGATGAACATTAATATATATATATATATATCAAAACATTATCATTAGTAAACTTTTTAATCGGAAAAATTAATAAGTTTAATAAAAATGTATTTTTTAAATCATTACCTTCCCTAATTATATTTTTTGGTATCATAAACACCATTGATGTAATGATATTGGATCAGACAAATAATTATTGATGAGAAAATTTGACGTGAATTGACAATTGAAATCAGTATAATCATACTAGAATAACAGTTATAAATAATAATAAGTCTTATATACAGAAAACAATGAATTATTTGCTTTATTTGCATACCTAGATAAATATCAATATTAATTTTAACTATTTTTATACTGAATTATTATTATTAAACATTATTAAACGATGCATTTTTAATGAAGGTATGGTACACATCTATCCACAGCAATTGCGTAAAAAAATATTCACAATTAACCATGTAAAGAAATACAACACTTTCCTTGTATATTTCACCTTCGATAAGCACTATTTTTTAGTTGAAATTATACGTGTAGTCGTATTTCAAGTGTTTACATTATGCATGTGATAAATATCAAAATACGATTACATATATAATATATATTAATGCATTTTACATTTATACATTTAATTAAGAGAAAAGATGAATACTTCTTTCAGGCTTAAATAATACAATGATAAAAATGTAATTGATTATTTTTTTTAGAAATAGAATATTCATAACAATGTTATTCGTACACATTGGAAAATCGTTTTTTAAACAGCATCGTTAATCTATAATAGTAACACTGTTGCAATTTTGAATGTTTTCGAACATTTTCACAAATCTAATATACATTTACAATGTTATTGAATTGTTATATATTCACACTTTACAATGTATGTAGGTTATATATATATATATATATATATATATAGCTATATAGATACCTAGTTTGATCGGAATTTATAATTCTGTGAGATTTTCGCCACGATCGCAAGGCTGAAAACCGCACGGGCAACGAACACGTTTCTTCCGAATATTATTATTATTGTTCAGTATTTGGTTACAAACACAGATATTGTCACGAAATATTTTGCAACCAACCGCCGTATAAAATCTAAATATCCGTGTAAACACAATGACATTACGTATGCTTTCTAATCAATTTATGTCGTTTTTCACGAGTTATATACTCCTCGCCGCAATCGCGAATGCCGATTTGTCACAATAATAACATGCACTCGCGTACGCGTCGTCGCATTGTGTGTGTGTGTGTGTATGTCGAAGGGTTTTTCGGTCTTTCGGGACGCGCGGGCACAGGTAAACGATGTTACAGACTCTTAAATTTCTGAAAAGAACTAACGGTGGCGGACGGAGGAGATTTTCACCGCGATATAGATTGGTTGTCCAACTGCAGTTATCACACTACAGCGCGCGTGCATACGTGTAACCACTTTGTCGGGGGCCATTCCGTTTTGGGTTGTGCGTGGCCCGGTTACAGTGGCGCACACGTTATGGGTCAAAGGGGTCAGTGGACCCCCTAAAAAATTTGGGTGGTGGGTGGTGGGTGGTGGGTGGTGGTTGACCGTTATTATAGCCTAGCCTTTTATATAGAGAGATGATGAATATTATAGTTAGAATTTTGTAGAAGTCTTACTTCTGTAACCTACATCCTATACAGGCTACACTCTACAGCATAAAACCTGTTAATTATAGTTCAACAATTTAGACAATTTAGTAGTAAATTAGTACGTCGAAAACATCAGTCTGTCGATGCAGGCGGTTATCAATTGTCATCGGTCGGTTTCAACTTACAATGTTGAATGTATAAATGTATTAGGAAAATATATTAAATAATATTAGATACACAGATAAGCTGGTTGGTTTCTAAATATATGCTCAACGACCGCGATTGCTTATGCCCGCATGATAAATGATTATACTATTTCGGGATTAAATAATAATACCTAATATTATAGAGTCCTTTGTTTCCCACTGCCAACAATATTTTATTCAAATTACAAAATGTTACAAAAATAAAAGAAAAATTAAATAATCAAAATAATCGATTTTGGTTTTGAGTGAACAGTGAACATTATTACAGCGAGTTGTTTTTATTATTAGTGGTTTATTAATAGCAAACTGCGTGCTATATTGTTATCGTATTGGTATTGCCCGTATTGGTAAATCCTGATAAAGTAAGTAATAATAATGTACTGCTACATTGCTACAACTGCTGTCCACATCCGTTTAGCCAGTACGACTACGGATTTTTCTTATAATATTATAAATTTATAACTTATTAGTTTGAAGTTTTAAGTTTGACTTGTGACTTTGTGTCTTGTACTCTTGTGAGTACTCTGGATTTATAGTTGTATTTATTTTGATTTATTAATTATTAATCAATCATGTCTGTCATCGAAGCATGTTTATGTGGTAAAAAAAAAAATAATTTGAATTCAACAAATTGGGGAAGACATTTAAGTACGTGCAAATCGATAAAAAACAAAAATTCAACTTCAAAATATCTAACTACTTATTTTAAAAGAATTTCGGCGTCTTCTAGTTCTACCGAGTCTGATACAAAAAAAATCAAAAAAACTGGTAAGTATTAAGTATTATGCTAATATGATATTATTATGATCTATCATTTATTTTTAGAATTAAAATTTTATAATTCCTTTCTATTTCATCCAGGTATATTAGATGTTAGATATTATTTACAATTCAGTTTATAAATGGTATACCTTAGCCACCTATGTTCTATACTTCTATGTTATTGTTATTCAATCTGCAAAACATGCCAATTTCTAATCATTTTATAATCTGTTCATATAAAATACTGTAGGCTACAGTATTTTATATGAATAGTATTTTTAATACGGTGACACTGACCAGATGTACTTATTTTATAAGGATAGTACTTTTTTTTTGAAGACATGTCCTATTGTCCTAGACTAATTGCAGAAGTACCTACACCAAAAAGTAATTATTTTAAATGATGTAAAAATAGCAAATGTAAATTAGAAATAGAAAAACATGGTTCTTAAAAATATTTAAAATATTGATATTTGTTCCATTTAAAAGTTAGTTATTTTTAAATAGGTACCTATATTCAGTTATATTTCTTATTTAGTAGGTAAGTTAAAAATTTATGTTAAAATGATAATATGTCAAAAATACTTAAGTTTCTGAATTTTTTTAATGACGTAATCTGTTATGAAGTATTTAAAAAGTTGAAAACAGATCAAATAAACTTAAATAAATGCATAGATCTCAAAAATATTTAAAATATTAATATTTGTTCCTTTTATAAGTTAGTTAGATATTAAATATTATATTAAATTGTATTTCTTAATAATTAGGTAAGTTAAAGGTTTGGGTAAATAGATTATATGTAAAAAAGTTTTTGAATGTTTTCTTTATTAAAAGTTTATTAATATTTAAATTTTTGTGATACAAAAGTCATACAATTCAAGTGAAATAATAAACAGGTGCATTTTTTTTAATTAATAGTAAGATTACAAATTTATGATAAGTTATGTCAGTTATAATTCAAAATGAATAAAGGTTGTTTAATTTGTATTGTATTTTATATTTATATATATAACATAATAATATGTTATATTGTAAAACCTACAGGATTTGTACTTTTTTTTTTAAATATCTGGTCACCATATATAAAGTACTACATCAATACAGCATACACTATTGCAATAATCGATTAAATTTAAATGATTTATGGGTGACAATTTATTTTAAGTCAGATGTAATTTTTCTTTCTTTTTTGGTATTAAGAAATTATTTATGATTACAGAAGGGCAAAATTTAACAACATTGGAAGATATTAATGCGATGGAAATGGAAAATGAAAACAAGGAACCTGATAAAATTATTCCAGTTACAGATTCAAATAGTTCAACGACCATTAAATGTATAAATAGTGATCATAATATATCTGGTAAATTATATTATTTATTTAAAAGTAATTAATTATAAAACTATACTTTAGTTGTAATCAATATTCTTCAATTTTTTTTTTTTTACATAATATAGTTCATTGATTCTTGTGCTACACGTGTAATTTAATATTTTTTATTTTTATTTTTTATAGTAAATAAATAAATTAATTAATTACCTATAATATTTTATATTTATTATTCTTTTTAATGTTCTTTACGTCTGGGTCAACACAACTTAGCAAAGGTAATGAGTTTTCAAAAATTTCAAAAAAATAAACTTTGACTTAAATAAATGTTTTTACAATCAAAAGTTTTCTAAAATCCAAATTTACAAATTGGCTATTTTGAATTTTTCAAAATAAATTTAACACAGACATATAACATTTTTATTTTCAGTATTAATAAATGATTTATGATTACAGAAGGGCAAAATTTAACAACATTGGAAGATATGAATGCGATAGAAATGGAAAATGAAAACAAGAAACCTGATAAAATTATTCCAGTTACAGATTCAAATAGTACAACGACCATTAAATGTATAAATAGTGATCATAATATATCTGGTAAATTATATTATTTATTTAAAAGTAATTAACTAATATATAATATAATAAATTAACAAAAATGAGTTCAACACGCCACTGATTTATATTATTAATAAATTATTAAATGTATATTATATACTATTTTTATTTTTGTTAGGTATTGAAACCCTTTTAAATATTGAACCAAATGATGATAGTGTGTATACAGATCTATTCCAAATTCCCACAGCAGAAATTACAACTACTACAGAAAATATAAATTTGACATATAATTCCTCCAGTTCTGGTAAGTTAGTATGTGCCCCTTTACATACATTTCAAAGATCAAAAGATCTTAATAAATAAAAGAATATCAAACTTTGATTGTCTTTTGACCATTGTAATCTGTAGTTATAAAGTGTTCATATTTATGCAAATACTAGAAATTTGAGAGTCTATTGATATGAAATCTATAAATTTGTTTTATTTTATTTTCATGAATGTAATTTTTATAGTTAAATATCAAATATTAGTTAATTTTAATTTTTAATTTTTAGTTGATGCAAATATTGATGTCTTCTCAAATGATCCAGCTGAATTGACGTTGCTAGCTCCATTTTCTTACGAAAAAAGAAAATTAATTCTAAATAATGGCCCTTGTCAACCTCAAAAAATTGATATGCCAAATAAAAGATTTCCAGTACACAATAGTAGAAGTTTTCAATGTTCGTGGTATATGAAAATCATGCCAGATGGTTCAGCTACTAGAAGAGAATGGATTTCTTACTCTTGTAGTAAAGATAAAATATTTTGCATTTATTGCATATTAATCGGAAATGAAAAAAGTACTGTATGGACTAGGACAGGCTTCAGCAATTGGAATAAAGCATCTGAGAGAATAGTGATGCACGAAACATCATCAAAACATATTGAAGCTTGTCTTAAAATTAAATTAGAAGATACATGTTTGCCTCTTTTGCCTAGTATGTTAAAAGCAAGAAATGAGTTTGTTGCGACAAATCGTACGATTGTTGAAGCTATTATTGAAATAATTTTATATTTAGCTAGACATTCTCTTGCTTTTCGAGGACATCGAGAACGTTGGTCAGACAATTTAAGAGGAAATTTCAAAGATCTAGTTTGCTTACTGGGCAAATATCATCCTATTTTAGCAACTTACATTGTTGGGCATCAAGAAAAAAATAAAAATAAGTATGATTTTATTTCATGGAGACGACAAAATCAAATTATAGAATCTTTAGCTAGTTATACTCGTGTTGTGGTTTTAAAACAAATAAAAACTGCCAAATTTTTTAGTCTTACAATGGATAGTACCTTTGATAACTCTAGAAAAGAACAGTTAGCATTTGTGATAAGATATTTAAATGAAGATAGTGGAGAAATCAATGAAAGGTTAATTAACTTAAAAGAATGCAATAATACTTCTTCGGAACAATTGTTTAATATTTTTGAAAAAATTTGTAAAGACAATTCTTTAAATTGGAATGATTATTTAGTGGGACAGTCCTATGATGGGGCTAGTAATATGCGTGGTTCATATAATGGTCTCCAAGCTATAATTAGGCGTTCTAATACAGCTGCTATTTTTGTGTGGTGTTATGCACATCGACTAAATTTGGTCCTTACCGATGCAGTTAGCTCCTCTGTGAATGCTGTTGATATGTTTGGAATTATAGAAACTGTACATGATTTTATTAATTCAAGCAAGAAAAGGGTTGCATTATTTGAATTACATCAAGAAAAATGTTATGGTAATAAACAACGTAAACGTCGATTTAAAAGAGTTCAGACAACAAGGTGGTGGTCCCATGATTTGGCATTAAACACAGTTTTGGATACATTTGATGCATTATGTGACACATTGGAAGAACTTAAAAAAAGTGAATGTTTAAGTGATCGAAAAGGAGCCCACCAAGCAAAATGTTTAAAAGAAAATTTAATTTGTGACAAATTTTTGTTAACTGCATTTATTTACAAACAATTATTTGAAATTGTGACACCTTTGAGTAAAATGTTGCAAACTGTAGACATAGACCTAATTGGAGTTATAGCTGTAGTTGATGATAAAATACGTGAACTAAAAAATGCCAGAAGCGATGAAAACTTTTTAAAATTACAGGAAAAAGTTGATAGGTTTAAAATGTGTACATCTGTGGATAACGAAGATTTTAAACTATTGCCATTAAATCGTTCAAAGAGAGTTCCAAATAAGTCTGCTGAAGAAACCCAAGATGAAGTTATCACTGATCCACTTCAAAATTTTAAAATTCAAACTTTTTTTGTTGCATATGATACTGCAATTATACAGATTAAAGAAAGGTTCAGTGAAATCGCCAAGGGTATTTACAAAGATTTATCCTTATTTTCTCGTAGACGTTTAGAAGAAATTTCAAAAAATAATGATTTATTACCTAAAGATGCATTTGATGTGTTTTCTGATGTTTACAGTAAATTTATACAGAAAGATGATTTAAAAAGGGAATATTTGCAGTTCTCTAAAAGTTATTTCAATTTTGAACAAGTGAAATTATTGCCCTTACAATTACATAACTCTAAAATAGAAATTGATGATGACTTCAGTGGTTCATTGACTGATGAAGAATCACATTCAGAAATAGAAGATAGCTTTGAGAATAATCACAATAGGCAAGTCAAAAAAATACCAAAACTTCATAAAAATGGATGCAGTTTGTCAATTGTTTTAAAGGTTTTGCTAATCAGTGGCCTATCATCTACATTCCCAATGCTTACTACTGCCTTAAAAATTGCTGTTACTCTCCCAGTGGCCAGTACTACTCCAGAGAGATCATTCTCAAAGTTAAATATTGTGAAAAACAAATTACGCAGCACTATGGCAGAAGGAAGACTTGAGAACTTAATGATACTTTCGTGTGAATCAGATATCAAAATTGAAACTGATCAAATAATCAACGATTTTGCTAGAAAAAGTGTATTGTTAGAAAAAGCATTATTGTATTAATATAGTTATTTCAAATATGTAATTATATTTCCCCTCTTTAAAAATTATATACAACTTAATTATAGTAAATTGTATTTAATTATATAATAATATATAATTATTATACAAAACTATAGCATATTGTAATTATATAATATGCTATAGTTTTGTCTTGTGTACGCTAGTTTAGGATGTTGATCTAAGTGTATAGGAATATAATTTGATTTGACGAGTTTAGTGTCCAGAGGGTCTATATTGGAGTTGCTTTGCCAATGGTTGGTGGGTGGGTGGTCATCGCTGTTAATGTTCGACCCATGTTAGTAAGATTGAGTGTGCGCCACTGGCCCGGTATTTAAACGCGCGGGCACCCCGAACACACGCATTATACATACGTATACGCACACAACAGCCGCACACATAATAACACGGTTCTCCGAATTCCACCGACAGATTATGTTATATTATTACACACGCCGCGTACAGTGTAGTGTAGGTATACGTGTACATATACATTTTTTATTCAAATGTTAATGGCGTAATCCCGGCGATGCTGTGGGTCGCCCGGAGGGTAAATACCTGCGAAGGGGGGTTTTCAAGGACGGCACCCGTCGAAATTATACACACTCGTACACGACGAAAAGCCGTCTTATATTATGCGTGCTGCGTTCGAGCACGTAGGTGTTGTAGGTATACATACCACCCTTATGTTTATGATTAATATTTTAACGTGCACTGTACAAAACGAGACAAAACCACAACACGTTTTTTTTCCTATGGAAATAAACACTTATTTTACGAATACTGATCCTTAGTAGTTAAGTATCCGTGTATTAACAGCCGAAAAAATCTGTCGTTATTTAATCGGTCGATAAATTCGTCACTATAATTATTTTGTGACATGTTATAGGCAGGCGCGTTTAAATGTAATAATAAAATAGGTTTTACTACGGCGTATTGTCAACTAGTTTTGATTATAATACAGTAAATATGTATTCTATAAATCTGGGTCACGATCACACACTCAGTGCAGGTATGTTTTTATAAAAATAATTGAAATGATTTCCGACATGATCAAAATAATTTTCCTAGTCAAAAGTATAAAAAGCAGGCAAAATAATGGTAATGGAAGTTCATCGATCGCCCCTTCGGTTCTCGAATAATGTTATGGTTATTGGTATGTTGAATTTAAAAATAACGATATATCGTTCATTTCCTTCATAAAACGGTTTTGAAGAAAACTTCGATGTAATATTTACCAGTTACATATTTTAACATTTTTTAGTCTCATCATCAGTAAGTACTAAGTAACACAATCTAATACAATTTTATATAATACATGCAAAAATATAATAATTATATAATATTTTAAATTTTACAATTTTATAATTTTGTTACACAATTTTTAATTTTGAACATAGTTTGAACATTTTGACATTTTCTTTCCTAAAAGATTCAAAATATGTTTTACCCTCTATATTCAATGTTTCATAATAATTGGCCATTTGAACCAATATTATTTTTAATGCATATTTTAAATTGAAAATTGACGTAAAAACAAGTGATTCCGTCAAACTAAATGATTATAAAAATAAAAAATAAATGTTGTTAAACGATTTTTCAGATTTTTTACAGTATCGATTAGATAGATTAGTAAAAATTTTTTGAATTGTTAAATCTTAATATCGAAAATTCGAAAGTTTTTTCATTAATATTTCATAATGTATGATTATTGAAACGAAATTTATAAAGTGTTAAAATTGTTTGGTTTAAGGTTTATCATAGAAACTTAGACACATGGTTACCTACATTTTATTTTAAAAAATTAAGTAGATTTTAGTGTAATAGAATGTCTTAAATTCCATAATTATTTTATATGATACGCAACATGAAATGTATAAATTAATAATAAATAATAAAAATAATATAGCATGTTATAATTTCTATCCGCCAATAATTAATATGTATTAATTATAATAATTAAACTCTTAATAAGACAACTTATCATGAAATAAGAAGTTTTTATTTTACATAATTTATGTAAATTTATTTAAAGTATAATATTATAAATGATATTTGAAAAATGTGATGACTAATTAACTACTTAAATTATAGTTTATTATTTAAATATTTTAATTTATTAAATCCTTTTGTGTAAGATATGTTTTCAGTATTGTATAATATTTTGGAAAAAAAATTACTTATTGTGTCAATTGTCGTAAACATTTTGTTTGCGTTTCCGTTTTTGTTTTCGGACATTATAATTTACTTTTATGCACCTTATGTGCGTTCGAATTATTTCAACAGACATTTTCTTATCATTTTGACATTTACGTCTACATTGTAAATTGTAATAGAAGTATTGTTGTTTACGCAGTTGGAATCTCGAAACAATAATGCAGAATAGTAAAGTTATGAAGGGCTAAAAGAGCTTGTTAGATATACAATTTATATTATACATTATAATTTACGTCGAACCGTCTCATATTATGAAACGGTTCGACGTAAATGTTACCACTAGTACCTAGTTTACGAAGTCACCGTAGCTTTTTTGTGTTCCGCTTTCGAAATCTCTGCTAATAAATTAATAATTATAATATAGTAATAGTAGTAGTAATAAAAATAATTAACGTGTTGAAACTGTTAAAATGAGTGTTTTGTGAAAAATAATATATTGTGTTCGCCTTGCCCTGTTTACTAACGAAATTACAGTTCGTACTCGTTTAAAATCATTTGCCCCAATAATATTTATACACACACATAAATACGCATACGTATTTGTGTGTGTGTGTGTGTGTGTGTGTGTGCACAAAATAATGTCTATACGATAAGTATACGAATACCAAGTACGTTCGCTTATTTTCTTCACGGTAAAAATGTCTATGTATGTTATTATACACATTTATTTAATTTGTGTTCTCCTTGAACGAATCATCATCATTGGATGTTTAATGAAACTAGTGACCCCTCTTCGATTATGAAGGTACTTAAACAATAATTTTAACTTTCATGTATAATAATTTTACACTCTAACATGATACATTTACGAAAATACATTCTGTAGATATTAATCCAAATAACATTTTAATAATTCAACTTGAATTCCTTGAAAACAGATTTATGGTATCACTTTTTTTTTTTTTTTTTTTTCGTAATTTTATAAATAATCATAAAGTATGAAATCAAGTGATTTTCTATTTTAAATTTATTTTAATCGAGTTTTATATTAAAAATATTAACTTAATGTAATGTACGATGAATAAAATATTTAGTATATTATAAGGTTTATTTTTATTAGTACATTTATATTAAGTATATTGATGTGTATTGGTGTGACTTAATAGGCTTATGACTGCTACACTTTTTATTAATTCATCAGTACTTACTTAAAAACGTGTGTTTAATTAAAACAATTTCATTTCTTAAAAATGTGAGAAACTAGGTCATTACGGTAACTTGTTCTTACTGTATTTATTTTTATCAGCGATGTTGAATTCAGTTGTAATTCATTGCGATTTGTCAAAACTTAACCCACACGGTTATATGAAACAAGTAAAATAAAATGAATGTATTAGGCACATCTCGACAGGAATTGGTGTATAGGACGCCAGACAAATACCAATATCAATGTGTATGATTCAACCCTACGGTTTTACTGATCATTAAAGTAACAACTAAAAACTATTAAAACAATAATTATTTTCCTTATGTTCGCTGCATATTGAGTGGTGCATTTCTGCAAAACCATATCGTATTATTTGTACGTATCGTAAATATAATTTTTTCCACACACATATTCGTTATCGTTTTAGTACAATTCATTTTCTGAGACTTTTTTTCAATTTGCAAACTTGAACGTTGTGCATTGTGATACATAAAAACAGTGAAAATGGTAAATCATTTTGCTCACACACTATTTACGACTACAGTAGCGTCCTACTGACCGTTATACTTGAAAGCTACCCCTCTACTGCCTGCAGGCTGCAGTTCGGTACGACTCTAACGTGACCTATTGTCAACCATATAGGATACATTAGATTCTTTCGATAAAAGAACAAGATAATCAAGCACGAACGGACTATATAATGTTAAACTACACTACTTTGCTCCAGTAAAGGTATGCTGTGTGACTTACATAATTAGGAACACAACTTCATGTACAAAAATTGTCTGTATACTACCACTTATTAATGCTCAGAATCTAATCCATGCAAATAAACCATATTTGGATAGAATGCTCATTTTATGAATTTACCAAACTTAATAGTATATTACAATTGTTCAGTGGCGGACTGGGAGAAAAAAACAGCCCGGGAAAATCATAATTTTAGAGGCCCTCAGCGTACTAACGGCCCCTTAAATATATATATATATATATATATATATATATATATACATTTTTTTTTTGTAAATACAATTTAGCTTTTAAATATTTTAATTAATTATTACAAAACAAAATAAAATAACTATTGTATATTTGCATAAAGGTACTCAAGAAATAATTAATAGTAAATACTAATAATAATAAAATTTATATTTTATACGAGCACCGGCCCACCGGGAAATTTCCCGGTATCTCGGTCGTCCAGTCGGCCACTGCAATTGTTGATAATTTATTTGTTTCGAAAACTTTTTCATTGGAAGTTTATAACTAATTTAAATATTTCAGATTATAGTGCCACAACGAATATAAAAAACACAATATATTATATCAATCTATATTATGTCATATATGGTATAAATGTTCTAATATGGTAATAATAAGTAAATAAAATTAATTTTTTTCAAAACTATCCTCGAAATATAGATTCATGGCCAGAATCTAATTTCAAAGTTATCCATACATTTTTAGTATTTTATACACTAATGTTTAAGGCAGGTTATAAAGGTACAGCACAATTTATATTAATTATAATAATAATTTTTAAAGGTTACCAGATGTTATAAGTACTTAATTGATACTTATATTCATTTAACTACATACAAAAAAATAGTAAGCAATTATTTTAATTTATAATATCACAAAACAAATTTGGATTTTTATTTAAATTTATGATGTAGTTTTTTAACAAACATAATTCTTGTGATGTTTTAAGAATTGATGTAGATACGTGTTTTATATTAATTGTAACAAGTTTCTTCTTTTTTTGTTTACATGTCAAATATTTATAATTCGTATCATATTAATTATTGTACTCTGAAACCTTGGGACATGTTCCAGAGTTTTAAATATTTGTTTATAGCAAATACGCCAATACAATAGCACTTCATTTTGTTTCAAAAAAATTACAATCACTCACTATTACTTCATGTTAGAAGATAATTTGCTTGTATATACATAATACATTTCTCAGTATGCTTGTCTCCGACATTAACTTTTATTTATTTATTTTTTTGAAAATTATAATTGTAATAGCCATGTTTATTTGATTTTTTTTTTTGGTGTTTTTATATTGAAAACTAAAAACAAATTTTTGCTTTAAAATTTTTTTTTTTAAATCTTAGATCAGTGGTTCTTTACCAGTTTTCCACGGAACACTGGTGCTCCGTGAACTTGGCTAAGTGTTCCACCAAAATTTCAAAATTGGCGAAAAAAAAAATTAAAAAATTATTGTTAATTAAAATTACTGGGATAATTAAATGTTTGGTTTCATCGTTTTCAATAATTTTACTTATTACAACACAATAATTATATTAGTACTTTAAGGTAAAACCGTAAATTATTGTAAAATAATATACAAATAATGTATGCTAACTAATATAGAAGAGGAAATGAGAGTAGCGCTTTCACATATAAGACCAAATATTTAAAATATATGCAGCAATCTTTAGGCCCAAATATCACATTAAAATATTAAATAATCTAAAATTATCTTTGAAAAATATATTTATTTTATATCATTTACCAATTGTATTATAATATTATTACCTTGACTAAATACAAGTATAATTATGTATGTAATTTTATTTTTAAAAAAAAGTGTAAAGTATTGTTTTATTTTACGACCTATTGCTAAATCTTATAAAATTATGTGTTCCGTGGTTCTAAAAAGATTAAGAACCATTGTCTTAGATACTTTGTTATATTTAAGTCTACCTTATATGCGTATATTAAAAGTTAGAGTATTAATTTCTGTTAAGTATTTTTAAAGCCACACAAATTTGAACTATGCTTAGTGGATGGTAAAATCTAAACAATTAATATTGTACCAATCATTTTTGATTTATTTAATCCCTTTATGGAACGATAGGAGCTTTTTTAATTTTTAATGGCTCGATGCACTTAAAACACGAAAAGTGACCTTTTTCTGTTAAAACGGATAATAAAAACTTTTTTTATCCGTCTATCCCATAGCTGAAATTACTTACTTCCTGCTATGCTACACGATATACTTCTTTTACAAATCATATGCAGTGTTGGGAATAGATAACTAATCATTTATCTAGATAAAGATATAGATGATTATAAACATTTTTATCTAGATACAGATAAAGATAATTATAATACATTTTATCTAGATAATGATAAAAATTAGTACATTTTTATCTAGATAAATTTGAGATAATTTCATGTTTAATTTTAAAAAATATTCAGGATCTACATCCTACAGGTATGAGGTAAAAAATAAAAATACGTAATATAAAACATTTAAAAATACATATACTTTTTTAAATAAACTTCATAAAAGATGACAAATCATTATCTGACTTAAAATTAAAATAATAATACATTTTTGAATTTTTTAACAAATTGTTGCGTATGGCTACTTCACTTTCATGATAGTACATATTATAATCTCCTTTCCTGGGCCTCCACACGAGTTTTTCTCAGTTATCTTTTCGATTGATTTAAAAAGAAAAAAAAAATAATAAAATAATATATTTTAAATTTCCTTTTTTTTTCAGGCCATTTAAATAAATTACCTATCTAGATAGGTACTCATAGATAACTAAAATTTTATCTAGATAAAGATAATGATAACTGAAAATACATTTATCTAGATAAGATAAAAGATAAATAATCGATATCTAGATAACTTATCTAGATAAATTTATCTAGATATTTCGCAACACTGATCATATGGAATTATAATATAATATGTGAATTTCTTTTAAATTAAAAATTTTTTTTTTATAAGATCTAGACACTATATGTTGCATATTTGATTTGCTTTTCGTTCATTTCAATACGAATGAATATAGTTGTAGTTACTAATTACTTACATATTTTCGTATTTTATACACATTCGTATATAAATTTAATTTTGATAGTTTAGATAAGTTTTTTTGCGTAAAATTCATTAATGTAATTCATTATACGAGTATTCAATTTGATTATTTTATCATAAGATGTTATACAAATTTTTATAATATATAATGATAAATATAATACTTACACATTAACTTGATTAGGGACAATAGTTAATATTATCAAAAGAAATTGCCGATTCATCGCTAAAATATTACTCTGTATAAATTTGAATGTTCAGATAAATTATTGTCTATTATTTTTTTATTATTTTTATTATTATTTTTCTTCTTCTTTTTTTTTTTTTTCGTCACATCATTATTAATTGTATAATCTGTTTAAAATATATTTTACTATGAACGTATTTGAGGTAAATAAAATACATTGCTTAAAATGAATTAAATCTTTTATTGAAAATAAATAAAAACTGTTAGCGCGTGAGTGATCAATGATTGATACGATAGGTCTATATACGTCACATTATAATTTACTAATAGTTGGTATTTTAACCATAAAGCATTAATTATGATTTTACTCGTGAGTTAATTACATCTCATAATACATAGATAAATATCAAATTGTTGATGTTTTATTTATTTTATTTACATTTAATGTAGTGAGATGTGATGAATCAAACGAATAATATGAGATAATTTGGAATAGGTAGTGTAGGACGTAAGTATGTGAGTTGTGCCTTTGCATGCATGGAAATTCAACTGTAACACAACATCCACATGGTATAAAATTCTAATTTCTTGAGAATTCTGTCCTGTCGGACTAACATCATATTTCATGCAAAGACAACCGGCACACCGAGAGTAGTAAATCGTTCACATTAAACACCTGCATCGCGGGTCTCTGTAAATTGCGTCCCATTGTGTCAAATTTTTTATGTAAATTGCGGCCCGGATATATTTTATACATACGTAAATTATGGCCCAGGTATATTTTATACATACGTAAATTGCGGCCCGGGTATATTTTATATATACGTAAATTGCGGCCCGGGTATATTTTTGTACATATGTCTATCTAACTATTTCTTATTAATATGTAAATTACGTCTAAGCCTTTTTTCCACAAAACCAATATTTTCCTTCCCATTTTTCAGACTTAGGACTATAACTATAACAGACTTAAAACTATCTATACAAATATTATTATCATCAAAGTTCAAAAAATACTTACACGTTTTAACTGTGCAACACCAACGTTGAATATCATTGTTTATAAATTTATGAAAACGAAATTTGAAACCATCGACTATTTTCAACGTTTTATTCCTTTCACTTTTCATAACGTCCATTTTTATTAGATTGAAAAAAATACTGTAAACTGTAGAGCAACCACAGATATATAAAACAACTAGATAGCCGACTCAACGAATAAAATTGAAGTCTAGAATCCATATGCGAACAGGGCAAAATATGATTGATTAATCCATGACATTTTATATTATTCCATGAAATATAATTTTTCTGTGATTGAAACCAAAGATATAATATAAAAATGTTGTTTTATATATCAGTTATCTTTTTATATAGATTCGGATTGAAACACAATTTTTCGATTATAATTTATAAACTATAAACTATAAAGTGCAATTCAAGTAATTCAACATCATGGTGGTTTCTTGTTCTGTGTCTGGCTGTGTCAATAGGAAGACTGAAAGGAAGCAAAGTTCATTTTTTTCGTAAGTACACGGGCCGCAATTTACGTATGTTTTAAAAGTACGCGGGCCTCAATTCACATAGTATATGACCATGACCGTACTTATAGGGACGCAATTTACCGACTCCGTGTATCGCTATATATATATATATATATATATATCAATTAGCGACGAATCAGGCCAGTTACTAATTCACACGTTACTTAAAAAAGTGTGGAGGGCAATTATTATTATGTATTATGATTTAATTCAATATCAACGACTTCTGATGGACACAATATGTGCACCTGCATTATAATGTGAGAATATACGTTATTCGACTATAACCGCCTGCAGCGGGAATACAACACGTGTAAATACAGGCCGCGGATAATACGCGTAATGCAAATTTCAAGTCGAGGGTAGGTCAATGTCTGTTTTCATTGCGCAATATTCCTATACGTGCAGTATAGTATGCAAATTGATAATTGGATATTAGAATAGTTATTTTTGTATTATTTCATAATAATGTATTGTAATACATAATGAACATATTATATATATATATATATATATATATGCATATATACATACAAACATACACGTCTTAGGTATAGGTACCGAAGATTTATACATATGAAAAATAATACTATAATGGTGTTGACGAGGACATATGCCGGTATATGCAGCATGTGTTTTTGTTGCATGTTGCGTATACAACGCGTACGGAGTGCAACAAATTTGTGGCTCAATGATGTCTTCTATTTGGTACTAAAATGTGATTTTTCGAAAAACCCTATGTTTTTTTCAAGCATACCTAAAGTAAAAGTACTAATAAATTTGTGCAATAAATTAAATTAAATAATAAATAATAAATAAACAAATGCAAAAATAAATAAATATGGACGTTTATAAGTAATAAACCATATGGATTGGTAAATATTTTTTGATGGTTCTGGTAAATTGTTATTGATTTATTTCTTATGATTTTAAAAATTCAAACCCTAATTCTATACAAAATAGTAAAAAATTGTAAGTGCGTTAAATTAATAGGTACCTATAATTTAACTTTATTTTTATAAGTTTTATTTAGTTTTTTATAGATTTTATCTTAAGACACTAATATGAATTTCACTTGGGATTGATAATTATTTTCAGTTTGATCACTTTTACCTGACTTTACAGTGTAGAAAATTCTAAGCATATTCAAATTTAAACCACTTTTTAATTTCACCTAGAGATACATCGTATTTTGTTAACAGTGTATTAAATCTATTCATAACGAATGAAATGAAAAATAAATATAATGATATATTTAAGTGGTTATTTTTAAAAAGCTGCCCACCGGACAAACTCCCGAATTCCTGGTGGCCCGATACGGCTCTGATTATGACGTGTAATTAACACCACGCGGATGTGAACATTTCTAATGTTTTACATAGAAGGAACACTCAAACAGTTGGTGGATGCGGTGGACCTCAAACAAAAAAATAAATAAATAAAATACCATAAAAGCGACGTACTTGTCTCTTGTTTGAATAGGATTTGTATTTTTTTTTCTTTTCTTTCTCTTGTGTACCAACAAGAACATTCCTGCACCGGGTCCGGGTATAATAATTCTTCTTTTTTCCGCGGCCGACGACCAACAAAATATCTCGATCCCACAGATTTCGGAACGATTATAAAATAGGTACCTACGTATACATAATACATAATATAACCATGCGAGAAGAATGCAGAGCCATTCCGGCGTCGGACCCGTGGGTATTATGTTTCACCGTGGCGCTAATCTTTATGCCCGCCGAAACCGCCGACGCGATTGGTACCTATATATGTTTATATTATAAAACTACCTACTCTTTTTTCATCTCTCTTGTATTATCATTGTTATTGTATCGACGATTTCTACCCTTTTTTTTACTATTCAATAAAATCGGTGTCAGACGTTTTTTATGACTATACCCGTGTATATAATTTTATCAATTATGTATTCTTTAACGAACCAACGATATCCGCTTACAAACGTACGTACCGGTACGTGCACCTTAATGCGGCGCATAATTACACTGTATATAATATAAGTTTATAACACGATTATGGCCCATCCAAGACAGTTTAGATTATCATCTTATAGACGGCATATGATCGCAGTGGCGTAAAAATCGGGTGGGCAATGTGGGCACATGACACGGGCCCATCAGCCGTAGGAAGGCCTCAAAAATTATTTTGTTTAATACATATACATAAAATTGTTGTGGAAAATGTAAAGAGGCATATTTTTTATCACATTATGAATAAGATTTATAGCATACGTCGTATGGGTATTAACTTTTGGATATAATCAATGTTATAATGATTATACCGATTATAAAATAAGGTACAAAAAAGATTACCTATGTTCCAGAAGTTTAGTACGATATCGTGTATACTAATTATAAATAAGTATTAGTAGTATTATAATTTTTTAAATGAATTAACTCATTAATTTATGTATATATAGGTACCTAAGTAAATATATATTTTTTTAATAAGAATCCCATATTTAAATCCGCTACCCACGGGTCTCAATATATTTATTTACACCACTAGTATAATGTGATTATCACTGTGATAATATAAAGTAGTAGGTTGGTACTCATAAAATACGCAAGTATTTCCCGACTTTATTTAATCATACTCGGCAGTTACTTTAATGATTGTTACGTTCATTTGAAAAATTACAAGCGTGGTTGATACCTAAGTAAAGACATATTAAATCGCAACCTCAACGTTCCGTCAAAACATTCATTTGAAATTTGTTTCATAGGTTTTTTTAAATAATGTTTTTGTGTAATTTAAACAATATTAAACAAACGTCGAGTGATCACGTTTTGTGCTACAAAAATAAATAATGGAAAGTACATTAAACATTTTAATGGATTTTTAAACTAGTTTGTTGTAGCATAAAATTCGGATACATCATCCGCGCACACAAACGATTATGATAAATAACATTTCTTAGTCTTTACGTTTTGAGAGAAGGCCACATTATCTCAAATACATAACAAACAGTGTTGTGCTGTCTCCGAATTACACTTTACTTAGTAATATAAAAAATACAGATTTTCCGTTTTATTTTACACAACATATATTGTCTATATTTGATATTTAATAAATTTTTACACGATTAAAATTAGGGTACCCAAACTTAATTATAAAACTTCTTTAGGAAGCTTAGAAAGACCTTGATGAAATACACCAAGACGTGCACAGATTTCCAGGTCAGGTACAGCGAAAATTTCGATTTGTCCCAGATGATTTTTTATTTTATCGTTTTATTTAAAATAATATTGAAATACTTTGTACAAACAACCTACTTAGTTTTATTATTATTACTGTTTTAATTTCACAAGTATGACTTCAAAAGTCGTGATAAGAATATTTCAGACAAAGCATTATGGTTTTCAAATACGCTTACAAAAAAATATATATATATATATTTTAATTACACGTATAATCTCTGTAAATGTATTTGAATAAAACTTAATTATTTTGAAAATGAGCACTGAGTATCAACTAATAATTTATAATATTGAAGTCGAAATATATTTTCAAAAAGAATCTCAAGCAGTCACGAATAGTACAAAGCGTTTACCTGGGATTCGTTTTACATAGACATTATACATAAAGTGTTTTTAAATTGTTTTCACATGTAAAAATCAAGATAACGTTTAACAGTTAATGAATATAACGCCGCTAAATAATTGCGTTTTCAAGTATGTTGAATGTCGGTCTTAGAGGATCAGTGCGTTTGTTTTTGTTGTACCTATCAATTTTAATGGGCACTCATATATCTCTTTTGCAGTTTTTCTTTTAAAAGAATTGCGAATCACTTGTCTAACCACCATCCCTTCTCTATACTTTCTCGTGTTTATGGCGTAACCTATTTTCAATTGTTTTTTCTATACCTGTTGTTGGCTTTCGTATCAATCTAACGTGTTTTATTTCATGATACCAACATTTTGTATCATCAATTATTAGTTCTTCATGTGAAACTTAAATTTAAACCCATCGACAATAATTAAAAACATATTCACACAATGTTTCAAGTGCATAGTTATCAATTTATCATATTATTTGATAATGGAGCTGACATGAATACAATACTGTTCAGTATTGTTCATTAAAAATGAAAAAAAGTGATTAATATCATTATATTTGTCTCACAACGAATATTATTAAAATCAATTATTTTCACATATCACAAACGACCACCGACTATCATTTCGAAATTAATGATTCAGAATTTTCATTTACCTATATTCAAAATTATAAGTTATTATGTCTTAATTAGTATCATATAGATTTAATTGTAGACGAATGTGTCGTACATCAAAATAAATTCCCATAAAATTCTCTACAAAACTGATAATGTCAACAATGTGCAATGCTGGTGTATATATAACTACATAGTTCAGACGATACATGTGTAGGTATGAGATATCTACTTACTTTCAGAGCCAGTAGAAAGCGATACATGTTCTTCAAATAGTACCTCAGATTCGAAATGATTAACAGAAAAAAAGATTAACAACGTTGAAAGTAGTACATTCAAAAAGGAAGCAAATTTAGATTTTGTCGAGGATGAAAATATTCACTGGCGTTCTCGACACTGCTTACTGTATTGATTGACTATTACAACATTACTTAAGTTTCGTCTCAATATGATTGTATTAAGCTGTTTTTTTACCTATTTTTAACACACTGACCATCATTTAATTTATCATTGTCATTAAAAAGTTGTGTAGATCCGAAGTAAATAAAATAATTCATAGCACCTAACTATTATTCTATTACGAGTACCGAATGAGTAAGTATATTGTATTGGTATTTATAAATATTTTGTAAAATAGGTAGCTATTTTATACTTATTTACAAATATTTTTTTTACACTCCTATTGTTTTAACTCTTCAAATGTTTCATGTTTTTTAAAGATTTTATGTATTTTTATTACCTTCAATATAGTTCATAATAGGTATGTGTTCTATTTATATCACCCGAAAAAGAGAAAAATTGCAAAGCATTAAGAAGGTAGTAGGTAGGTATCAGTGTTTATTGGCTGCTATAATTTAAATGTGATAAAACGACAATGCAAAATGCATAAATTTATAAGAATTCCTCATATGGAAATTTATAATAGTGTGATTTTTAGATTCTGAGTGAAGCGGAGGATCTTATGGTTTTACAATGATGTTTATTATTTTTTTTTTTATTTTTTTTTTCTGTAAACACTTTTTCGTATAGAAATCCTTGTCCAAAAGTTTCGTCCAGCAACTTTTTAGATTCGAAATTGAACTGAGATGATACTTTAAAGAGGTCATTTTTCCAAAATCTTCATAGTTTTTCCAGTAATCAAAAATAACGATCGAAAAACTGAGTAAAAACGGTAAAATCGGTAAAAATCCGCCGTAAACGAGATTTTCACTGTTCAGATTTTAGGTATTTAGTCATAAATCGAAAATTATTGAAGCTAGAAACTTGAAAATTTTATCCAATATCTTATACATACTTTTTTATATTGGACAACATTTTCAGAACAATTATAGCACTTTTGACTTAAATATAGAACTTTTAATTTACCAAATTGTTTGAAAGTTTTTATGTAATATAATTTTAAATATTTGACTAAAAGTTCTGAAAATTTAATATGACCTTACTCATACACCTACCTAATTATCCTAACAAAAGTTCAAAAATCGTTAGTCAGGATTTTTTTTTATACACACTTTAATAAATTATACGATTTTTTTCGATATTGTCTGATTTCTTTTAAGTTTATTTCTAATGAGTTATAATTGTTATAACAATTGAAGTTTAAATGAGTTATATCTAATTGAATATTTTATTACAAAAATTACAAAAAAACTCACCAAAAATTATACAAATAACCGTAAAATACGTAAACAGTATTTAAATAATAATATATTGTATTACACTGAAGCTTTGCTTAGAATCGTTTTATACTAAAGAAATGAGTCATCATTTCTTTTAAACTTAATACATTCATCACCAATATCTTGTCCGAGGACCGAAGGGACGAAGGACGAACTTGTACCACCATCATCTCACTTACCAGCTTTTTATTAACGAATATGAAATAACATTTATGCAATATTATTCTAGAGTAGTAATTGTATTCCACAAAGAACTATTATAATGAATATTACATAAATATAAGTACAAATAACAAATGTATATTTGTATGTACAATGTACCTACGTACCTATACGTATTTCCTGTGTCTACAATCTACATATTATACTGAGATATTGATGAGAAATTTGATATTGAGATGATCCTTATTCCTTAGTGAACTTTAAGGTTAAATTTCTTTGAACTAATATTGTGTACTTGTATACAAAATATTTGTATAATATAAATATTGCTATTACGATGGCCAGACGGCCATATCAGGAAATAAATGATTGCAGTAGTTGGCTAATTATTTTTTTTTATAATGCGCGACGTATAGTTAACAATATAATTCATGTTAAGGTGATATAAATTATATTTAAATCATTATGATGAAACATATTTTATATTACGATAAATTATAATCTAGATTTTAAATCTAGGAACACGTTTAAAAATACTTATAGATTTTATAATTTTTTACAATTATTATTTAATTAATATAAACGATATGTTCTTCAAATAGTCTACAGCTAGTGGATTGCAATTAAATGTTATCAACGTAGCTAAGTAGAAATATTCAGCTACAATCATAGTAATTAAATTGATTGTCCGTAAAACATCTAACATCATATTATTAAAGGTTCTTATATTACAACTATGCGCAAAATGTTTAAGCAAACGGTCTTCAGCCTTGCCTGCTTATCTTTGTATGATGAGTTCATGACATTTTTGTTTTGAAATTTATACAACTATACGGCAAAATTGTGGACAATATTTAGAAATATATGTAGAGGTATGCAGTTTTATTGTATAATTGACATTATTTTTTTAAGACACGGCCACACGAAGCCAATTTTAAAATAAATCTATTTTTCTCATAATGACCAATTATAATTGTTGAATATTTCACTTATTTACCATTCGCACTTTACGTCCATTATTTTACTAATGTTTATTTGAATATTAATAACTAAGGCAATATGTTTAAGTTTTTTTTAACTAAATATTTGTTATGCATTAAACCGTATAATAATGAAGACATCTATTAATAAAACGAATAACGCAAATGTTATATAGTATAAAGTGAATATAAAGTAACTGCTATCATTCAAAATAAATACGTAGATAGAGGAATAACTGCTAAAATATAAATTTTCATTTGTTTTATGAACTCGAGTTGAAATCAAATGTATACATATACTTGATATACTACCCTAGATTCATAAATTCTTAACGTTTATGAACTTTGATCTGAACTTTCATTTAGAAATAACCTTAAATATTATCGAAAATTTACCAATAAAAATACAAAATATTTTATAATTTTTTCCTATAAAAATCAAAGAACAATATGATAATTTAAATTGTATATGCACAAGGTAATTATTTTGCAATAATGGGTTAGAATCTAGGTACATCACGTGTTCTTATGCCATGCATTAAGTTGGTGAAAAAAAATAATGAAAACATTATATATTTATAGGATTGTATAGAAGTGGCATAAATTTCTACAATTTTATCAATGCTTGAATATGTTTGTCCATCATTTGCATGTGCTTGTATTTTTCTAGTGTAATTTATACATTACACTATAGAATAACATAATATATTAAGTATTAATACCCTATCTGCAGCACAATATAGCATCATTTACATGCCGTTATATAGGTAGGTAGGTCATATAAGCATAACCGCAACTCATATACATATCGGCTATCATGTACATAGAAAGTGCAGTGATGAAACCGACGATCCGACTTAAAGTATACGATTTCGTATTACAAAGTTCTATTAACAGTGAGAATGCAGAAGAATGACAGTGTAAACATCGCGTGTGAATTGTTGTGTCCAATATTCGTTTTAGTGAGTTTTAGAAGATGAGTGTATTAGTAGTATGACATATTTAAGGACAAGACTGTGTACACTGGCCAAATAATGATCGTACAAAATTCTTCTCTGGGTTCCGTAGTACAAACGTCACGTATGAATGAGATAATCCGTGATTATAAGCACGTGGCTCTTAAACTCCTTGTAGGACAAGGCAATGCCTGCGTGCATGTAATGCGTTCCGCCAGAGAAACGTAAATGAGTTTACACTTTACACAGTCGAGTTCGTGGGATTTGAAGAATCTCTCCTCTCTCATCTTTGTATAATGTATTGATAATAAATTCTTGTACACCATTATTCGTCATTTTCCACGTCCGACATCGTGTAATTTATCTATGAATACATTTAACATCACTAATAAACGTTTTACGGATGCCATTGTCTACAAAACCAAATGGGTCTCTCGACTCTCGAGGTATAAAAACATACACGCACACAATGACGAGATGAAAAATATTTTCGTGTTAAAGTTTCGAGTCGGTCCACTCGCGGGTTATATTTTACGATGAACATAATTCGTTGTATATTGTGTTCAACGTGTACAAATATATGTGTATACATGCGCTGCATTTGTTATATACTTGCAACAGTGAGTACAGTTTGTATACATTCGTACAATACTTGCAGCACAGGTTACCTATTTACCTAGCCGTACGGGCGTATAGGCACTCTATACGTGCTCGAATAACGTTTCGATCGAAAATGTATGTGGAGCACTAGAACATCGCGGCGTCTATCAAAAGAAACATTATTTTTTAACCGGCATTTGAAAATTCGTAACATTATTATTATACGCAGAGGCAGTCTATTATTTTGCCGGCGTTACGGAAGTATGTATATTGTATACGCTACGTGTGTGACCTGGTAAACCCATATATTATTATACAGTAGGTATACATACACACACACACACACACACACACACGCATATATATTTATATATAATATTATTTACAGTGTACACTGACCTATAGGCGGCACATCAGCATAAAAAAGAAATGTCAACTGCATATTGTGTGACTATATTGGACTGTAGTCTGCTGCTGCAGCAATACGCGTACGTGAACATGTCAATCGGTGTGTAATTATTGTGTCGCGATTTTATTTTCCAGCTGTCCAAGTGTATAAGTCGTTTACATTGAATAATGTAATACGTTTTATATGTGTATCTATATACCTACATTCGATTCGAACGTAATAAATGATTGCCGTGAAATGCTGTCACGTACAGTTTACAACATTCTTCTGAAACGAAAATGTTTTTTTTTCGATGACATTCTCACTAGCTCCCATCGTAAACCACTTTGAAGTATTTTATCTGGTCTATGTAGCTTTATCACCTATAAAATGTATATTGTACGAGAACGTTTTATAGGTAATAACAAAAATGTTATAAACAATATTATTGCCATAGTTTGAAATATAAACGCTACACGGATGGGACGACGGTTTGCATAATTACTTACATTTTAAAGTGAAAATCATTGCATATATATATATATGTAAAATTTAAACTTTCTCCAGAGTAAATTTAGAAAATATCCCTTTGTTCAAAATTAAAATAATATTCGTTACTCATTTGATGAATAAAAATTGATTTTATATTTTGTTTTATGTGCTTACATGCGAACTTTTTTCTAGAAAATTGTGTCAATATATTAAATATTTTAACATTGTATATTTTTGATTACGTTCATATATTGAACGCAAAGCAGTTTTTTTAGAGTTTCACTGATTAAAACTCTAGAAATAACATATTGAGTTAGAGTTTAATATTGATACGATTATCTGTTTCGGATTAATTATAAAAATTCACAAACAGTGTAGTTTATCATAACCGCCGAGACGCTTAACGTTAAAAGACGTGTAATTTTCAAATATTTAAATATTGTTTTAATTTTAACAGATGTAGGAAAACTATATGCTATATAGATAAGACATAACAATAATAATAATATCTCATCATCTAATATTTAAATTAATGAGATGATTTTTAAATGACTTTTCCGAGGAAAGATGTTGAACATCGGATATTTCACTCTATCACATACTTATTTTATTTTAATTATACAAAAATAATAACCACTATACAGTTTTATCAAGAATTAGAAATTTCTTGGAAAATATTTCTAATTTCAACATGTTTTTTTTATTTTTAATACTGAAGCCGAAAAAAAGGCTTATGGGGCTGTGATCAAACAACATTCAAATATTTTATAATGAATAATTTTTTATTTTTCAGAAATATTAATATAATGCAAAGTCAGAGACGACTAGATTTTCGGAGAATTTCGAACTATTAATACATAACTAATAAGAAAACTGAAGTAATAACGGGACTTGTTTTGAATAACGTGATATTTTAATATTCTGAAGAGTTGAGCTAGCTGTCGAGCCAATTAGACAAATCTTCAAGAAAATGGGCATTTTGTATAATTTACGGGCCACGACACTGCTGTCAGAATTTCTGACACCCTATAAATAATAGTTAAAGACGAGTTCAATTAGCTTTGAAATTTTTGAAACAGAATGTAAAATAATTATGGTCGTAAGTTACTCGTAACTAGTAATAATATATCACACTATATATTAGTATATAAAATTTACCATAAACACGTTGTATTATCATCTATATATATATAAGGAGAGAGAGAAAAAATTCAAAATCATCTGAAAAAATTTATAATTATTTTTGTTTTGTATTTTGTTTTGTTTTGAATTATAAGAATATGGCTAAACACTAAACAGGTACACACATTTACCAATAAGAATATAAATAAATAAATTATTTGAACTATTAAAATTAAAAAATGTAATATAGTAATAATTAAAAAGATATTAAATTTGTGCTAATTAAACATTAGTTAAATCGATGAGTAATCAAATCTTTAATAAGTAATTAATTTATAAAATTATAAGAATGACCTATACCGTGATTAACACCTAACAGCTGGTAAGGCAACCCAATAATTTAATTTCTGAATAGAGCATTCATTAAATTTACCATTTAGTTGAAATTAATCATACATTTTCATTCAATTCTGGTGCGATCTATATTATGGTGTTAGCGAATTCGTGTTTCAATTGCTTGCAGTTTAACCACACTGATCAATTATGTCATTAATCATTATCAAGTGGGAACACCAGAAACATTTTACAAAACTGATTTAATTATTTTAATCATGAGAGAAGAAACACTTGATATCAGTGTTTACATAATAAATTTCAAATTTCTTTATTTAAACTGCTTTTACTTAACTGCTTCGCGATAAATCTACGTAATTTACCAATACAGTCGAACGTTTTACAGATAAATTTTTGAAATGATCTGAGAATGCTTAATAAAAACGTAAAATAACATCTATTATATATGTATATTTATATATTTTTTTTATGTTAATAATAGAGAAAAAATAAGAAATGATAAAATTTTATTTGTAGTGAATCATCCGAAAACATTTATAAATCACCTTCAAGCCGACATTTATTTAAAATTAACGCTCGGAAAGATTAATTGAAAAATATTCGCATCTGGTGCGTCTGCCATGTTTTTTTTCACTGAACGATTAATATGTAACATGTATATAGTTATTTCAATAGCGAATTTCAGTTTAAAAATAATAACGAATTAGCCGTGTAGACTGTATAGTGACTATACGACTGTAATACGTGATACGTTCGCGTGCATACTTGTATAATTACATCTCCCGCCGACCGGGAGTGGTGAGGCTGTTAATTATCATTTCCGAAATAGGCGTAGCGAATATTACGTTATAAATATGATATTTCTTCGTTGGTCGGGGGATTTTTTCAATATTCACACGTAAACCAACAAGTAATAACCACCTATCGTCCAGATCGATTTTCTCGTGGTACAGGAAATCCGAAAAGTTAAAAAAAAAACAACCTAAACGGCATTATAACGCAATGTTTTTGTGAAACGAATAAACGCACACAAACACACACGCACACACACACACACACACACACACACACACCGTCAACGCCGAAACATAATGTTATTTTGTATATGTTGTAGTTATTATTATTATTATTACGATCATCATTTATCACGGACTGCAGCGGCGAACTGTCGCGGGCAAACGCAATGGCCGCGAGCGATTCGTGGCACGGTGTACGGCGGCAGCGAGCGAGCGAGCGAGCGGCGGCAGCGATGACATTACGACGTCCGTCCGTGCGTGCGTGCGTGTGTGTGTGTATGTGTACGCGGCGAGACGAGACGGACCGCAGCGATGTGCGTGTGTGTGCGCTCGTGTGTGTGTGTGTGTGTGCGTGTACGCGGAGAGACAAGCCGCCGTGATAAACCGACGCAGTAGTAGTAGTAGTAGACGGCGTTACGGGTTTTTCGTCGTGGCCGTTTTGGTGGGGAGGTGAGAGCGTCGCCGTCGTCGTCGTCGTCGTCGACGGGGTGACCGCACTATCGGTACGTCGCGGCCGCCGCCGGCCAGCACGTTCAGTCAGTGTTGTTTACGTGTTGTCCGCGTACGCCCGTCTGTTGCCCGTCGTCAACCAGTTCGCGCGCGCGACCGCGCGTGATACCGCCGCCGCGTCTACTCGTGTGCCAATCCGTAATACTTTCAACGACAGTACGAATGTTTACGAATCAGTTTACGTCCGAGTTTGCGCGTTTCGTCAATTTTGAATTTTGAGTTTCGATTTTTGATTTCCGTTTTCGTTCGGTTCGCGCGCACCGCGGCCGTTGTTATGCACGTTTTCTCGCCGCCGTAGTCTCCTTTTGCGCCACACACACACACACACAAACTCGCACGCCGCTAGTGCCCCCCGAGTGCGAGACACGATAACCGCCGCGTCGTAACGCCTGTCGCGCGACCTCCGGCACCACGATGCCGTTGAGACTGCCGCTGTTGTTGATCATGGTCGCGGCGGCCGCGTCGTCGTCGTCCTCGTCGTCCGCCACCGCGGCCGCGGCCAACGCGGTGGCCGGCACCGTCACCGGCGCCGGCCCGGACACCGTGACCGTGTTCCGGTGCTGCGGCCGCGGCGAGACGATCGACCCGGACGACGTGAACCGGTGTGTCGCGCTGCCCGCGTCCGAGCCGCAGGACTACGTGCCCGTCGTCATCTACGACCCGTTCAACAGCCAGTTCCTGGCGCCCAACGCCACGCCGCCCGCCTACTGGAACATGGTGCAGTCCCGGCCGTCGTGCCGGCCCTCGTCCACGTTCCTGCACGCCTCCGTGCCGGTCACGCCATCGCGCTACGTCACGTTCATCAACGGCTCGCTGTGGGTCCACTCGTCCGTCATGCTGGTGGACCCGGGCCAGTACTGCCTGGACCGCGGCGGCGCGCTCGTGTGCCAGCCCGAGGAGCCGGACCGCACCAGGAAGTGCTGCGGGCCCCGGGCCGCGTACAGCGAGTCCAAGACGGCGTGCGACGTGTGGGACGCGCACGACCCGGCCGACCTGCCGGCCGACGTCACGTCCGGGTTCCCGCGGTGCGACGGCGACATTGTCATGTCCGGCCGCATAAACGTCACCCACTGGCCGGTCGGCGGCGCGTGGCCGGCCGGCGGCGAGCTGCGCACCGCGGACGGCGCCACGATCCGGCCGCACGAGTACTGTCTGGAGCACGTGATCGAGGAGTCGGACCGGCGCGTGTGGACCGTGTTCTCGTGCGCGCCCACGCACGACGTGACCAAGAGTTACCGCGCGGACATACGGTTCACGCTGTACCCGCTGGGCCTGTTGCTGTCCGCGTTCTTCCTGGCCATCACGCTGGTGGCCAGCTGCATGTTGCCCAGCACGTACCACGTGCTCCACTGGAAGTGCCAGGTCAACCACGTCGGCTGTCTGCTGGTCGGCAACCTGTGCCTGGCTTTCGTTCAGCTGTCCGGCGACTCTCTGAGAGGAGGATCACTCTGCGTGTTCACAGGTACCCACGCTGTTTAATAACTAAATTATAATAATAATAATACTTGGCGTTCTTCTTTATTGCACACTCGCACGCCACAGTGCGGAGACTCGTCACGATTCCAAAAGACCGGTCAATTATCGTCGTAATTTACCGAAGAGCTGGCGGTAATTGTTGGGGTTTGATGACCATGCGGGTGGGTGCTGAATGGGTAGAAGGGGTGTACTATACTTTACGGCGTACCTCTTACGAATCCGCTCGAGTTGACGGAAACGATAGGTTTAGATTCACATTTTTTATTCCGTGACTGAAATAGTGTTATTTGTCCATAATAATATCGATCGTTCTATTAAAAATAGCGATTGGTCATTGGTATTAGTCACGAATTACCAATAAGTAATAAGTAATATTTGTAGTACCGCGCTACAGATTTAGACAATTTTATCGTCACCGAATCGACGGAATTCCAATAATTCCACATTGTTATCATCTGCTGTTATCTGAATATAGTCGATTATTGCGCGTGATGTACCGGCTAAAGTAAAGCATGATTCATGCCCATTACTTCTGTACTTAATGTTTTACAAAATGATCCACGATAAGAGAAGTTCGTTTTTGATATAAATGAAAAGCAAGTGTAACGAATTCGAGTAATTAATATTACAATATTATTAATGAAGTCATTACACTCATTACGGTCGAAACGGAGAGAAACGAGGAATTACGTTTTCCGTTAATTTTCGAGATCGGTCTCGGTGGACGGTTTCGGTATTATATTATTATTATTATTATTACTATTATTACCTATGTGTGCGTTCGCGCGGGGTGATGTGCGTCGCGCTCAGGACCCTCTCACAACAATAATAATATAATGTTTTATTATGTACGACGAGTGTGTGTGTGTAGTCGGTGAAATTTAGGGGACCGCGAGTGGCGCGGGAAAAAAAGATGAAGGATAAAAAAAAAAAACGTTTCCCGTTATTGTGCGTGTATGTGTGTGTGTGTATGTGTGTGGATGGTTGCGCGTAGGCTATTGTGCGTATGTGAGTGTATGTGACGACGGAGACCACTCTTTTCGCATGCGACGACCGGCGTGCATCGTACATGTGCGTGTGTTTTGTGTCGGCCTGCATGTGATCAGGTACGAGGGGCCAACGTCGTCTTCGTCATCGTTCATCGTCATTACCGTCATCGCCGCCGCCGGGTCCAGTCACACCGGCATGGCGGTCGCGGCGGCGTTGTTTTTGTTGTTATAATAATTATTATGACGACGACGACGACCTGTCGGGTTTTCTCTTTGGACCACTGCGTCTCCGTTGTGTACGCACGATAATATTTATTCTGTTGAGTGTATTATTCCGTGATATCCGAATCGGTAGTTGGATTTCGTCTCGTACCTACGACGCTTCGGGTACCTTCCCATGCAGCGAGTTATATTTTATTCCGTTTTCCGGAAGTTTCGGTCTAGCGTCGTGGAATAGAAGAGAACACCCATTACAACGTTCTCATTTTACTCTTTCTGATACACACCACGGTCGTCGGTTGGGTGTTTTTACGGGTTTTCATTTAAATCTATTCTTATAATCGAATATCTCTCATCTAATAAAAAATAAATAAAAAACGCCAAATCCTCACATCAGTGGGCGGTCGTCGTTAACACACACACACACATACACACAAACGTTTACGGTCGATAATGTAATCCCCATGTAAAATCATTAACGGGCCCGACGCGTGCGTGACGTGCACACTTCTTCGTCGAGTCGAGTCGGCAACGCGTGCGATAGGTGCAGGTCTGGTATTTTTGTGGTCGCGTCTGGTATGTGAATCGCGCGTCGCCGATAACGAGTGAACTTCCGTCGTCCGACGACGATACGCCCGGGGCCGCGTCACGACGAAAGGGGGGCATGTTGGGTTTTGGTTTTTTTTTATTATTATTATTATTAGGCTGCCCCTCGGACGTAGGTACACGCGGAGAAACGCGGCCGTTCCGTTTTATTCTTATCAGAACGACGACTATTGTTACCGTCTCGTCGTCGTCGTCACTCACGCGTGCGTGCGCCCACGCGGGACTAGGTTACTAACCGATAAACTTGATAACCAAACTGTGATAAATAATAATTTATGGGTGAAACGAAATGCACGTTTACGCGAAACACTTACAATCTCGACCGCTGCAATTAGTCGTCGTCTCGATCGGGCGATCCGTGTTAATGAGAACAATTAATTTCGTCGTCCTCGAAAGTCGTATTGTTCCTGCTCGTCGTTGTCGGACCGTAAACCGTTTTGCGCAGTTTTCTATACTGCGGTAGGTAATTCTATATTTGGCGAGAGTCGTAACCGACCGGACGGATATCGCTGACGAGAGACGTTCCTCCGCAGCAGTGGTTGTACCTCCGTCTACGCGCGGCCGAAGCCACGCAAAACTGGTGTCGCTCAGAGATAGTGACGGATGGAATTTCAGCGCGTCGCGGGTTATTTGATTACGTGCGTGCGACGAGACCGAAATCCGCCGTCAGGTTGGTGGACACGTTGTTGTGAATGTAGTCTACGCAACCGCGCCCGTAGGATGAAATCCCACCTGGGGCTAGATCAAAATTGAAACGCCAAATCAAAACGGTTATTTCAAATTTTAATTTATTTCCAGTATCTTCATTTTACAATAGCATTGAGTAATAAAATGTATTCTAAATAAAATTTAAAAAAATTATATCATCACATAAGGATCTTATACCTAAGATCCTATTACAAATAGTTTCGAAAAAATTCACAGGGGGGTGGGGGGCAATTGTCGCGTCAGCTCCCCCTGCGGGTGCCCTATGGGTCTACGTGTGGAGAGTTTTGTCGTGTGACCGACGACGAGTGCCGTGTACCCGAGTCATCGTCGTCGTCTACGGTGATTTATCGTCGATTTATCGACGCGCGGATACGGGCGGGCGCGTCGTCGCAAGTTTTGGATTTATTTTCAGACGCGAAAATATTATGATCTGTTTTACTTTTTCGTATCGCCCGTCGTGCCGCGAAAACATTACCGCCGCCGCCACGCATCACCCGTCACCCCGTTTTTTCGTTGGACCGAATCCAACGGGGCCATCATGCGTGTGCCTGCTCTGCTTTGTGTCCGGCGCGCGCGGCGCACAAAGTTCGTGTCTGTAAACGAATCGCACGGGATCTATATTTACATATCGCTCATTAATTAATGTCGATTACGAAGCCGTTGTTTTTTATTCCTTCTGTCCGGACACGAACGACTCGCGCACGCGCGTTTCAAAGAGTCGCGGCACTACACGCTCTGTACACGGTGTAGTACCACCGACGTATACGGTTTGGCTTGGGCACGTTATCGTTGTGTAATGTACTGTGCGCAGACTGCCCCGCGTGAGTGCCGCCGCCGACGTTCGCGATTTATACACCCGAAATATTTTTCGTCTGGTCAATGTTCGATCTCATTTTCCTCCGCTATTCGCATATACGTATACGTCACACTCAGGGCGCGTGTGCGGTTTCGATATGCCTGTTGATGTTAATGATCAAACACACATACACACACACACGCGCATACACACACACACACACACACACACACACACATTCACGCGTTTTTTTTTTCATGTGGCGATTCACGCGTTGATAGTGAAAATTAACGAAGGTTTATGTAATTCCGACGCATATCGCTGTATATGTATAGACCGCGCGACTGCGGTTTTCGGTCAAAAGAAACTACACGAGCGACGTTTGGTTTCTTTTAAGAAAAACCGGGTGCCCATATACTATAAGTGCTTGATTGTATAACACGAGTTTTCAAAAGCAATCGATTTCGTTTTTGATTTTCGCACACGTCTCAATAACAACAAAATAACCTAATTAAAGCAAATTACTCGCATTAAATTACGGAATCAATCACGTCTATCAAAATAATTGAATTACCCTCTGATCTTTGGTTATCGTTTTAATTGCTGCGCTAAGATGATTGGAGCGTATGCTAAACTCATAGAACGTTTTAATGGTCAGTAATTCAAAACGTAACCTTTACACTGTTTCGTATCGCTATACATAACCTGCATAAAAATACAAATGTATTATTAGTCTACCTTTCTCGGGAAAAGAGTTATACGATGATATTTACGGGTAAATAAATATCATAAACATATTTTTAAATGAATAATTGTATAAATATATATGTATGTATACGTGTGTTTTTATAACTAAAATCGTGTAAATACCATCTACCGATTCCATAGTTTTATCGTTAACGATCGCTGTAGACCCGTGTTATATAAAAAAAAAAAAATAGAGTATATTATTTTAATTAGTGTTCATAGTGAGGCACGCGGCGTGCAACTTCATTCGTGCGAGGAAATCGATCGTATAATACGTCCTGTGCAGCGAAACGTTAATTTATGATAGTAAGAATAAAACCTACTTTGAATGTTACAACGAAATCGTTTGTTCTGCACAGAGAAATTCGATTTGTAAAAAGAAAATAAAACGCACGATTGTATAAAAACTATTTGAAATTTGGTCAAGTGCAGAGAGCGGAGTAAAAGTGTACAATATTATATACAGTCCCGTCGATTATTCAATGTCGTTAAACGTGCAAATTACATTTATGTGTATATGTATCATATTATTGTAACTCTGGCACGCCTATATTATACATGCAATAGTAATAATAATAATAATAATATAATCATGTCGTATATAATGAAGATATCGACTTTAAATGTCATTATAACACTCGCACGTATAGTATATACGTGCATATATTAATAATACGACGACGGTAATGTGATTTGCGAACACGTCTTTTGCGCAATTAAAACGCATAAAGTGTCCGTGAACCGTTTGAAAAAAATACGTGAACCGTGCGTACTCGCCGCGGCGGAGTCGGTCTCGCATCCGTACGGGCGTATGTACGTATATATTACACGTTCGTGTGTCGATGACACGCGACGTCCGACAAAGCGGCGGTCGACTCGCGTCTGGTTATCGCAAAGCCGGTAGCTTTACGTCTGTATAAATAGTGTGCGTAGTGTGTAGTAATAAGTCGACCGTAAAAGAAAACGTCACGTTCTCGATACGACGAGTAAAATGGCGAGTGGGCGCCTGCAGGACGACGGTCGTTTCTTCGACGTGTCCTCGGAAAACGAGTGACGAAACCGACGCGACGGATATTATTGTGTTTCGCGCGAGGGTGTATAGGAGGCACGAACGCCGCTCGCCTCCGGATTCGGACGCAGACGACGGCGAACGACCGCGCCGACGAGAATATATTATTACGTAAAGTTAAGGACGTGGTTTTCGCACTGCGTGACCGAAGATCTGTTCGAATCGTAACGTGTATCTCTACGTCGGTTCTCTGCGGTGTAGAAGAGCGAAGAGTCATCGTCGTGCAGTCTTTTTTTTAAATCTGCGACGGTTCACAAACGGCCGTCCGCCCTCGTATGCTACACAATATGCGTGACGCGCGTGTGCGCATTCGATATCGTGTACGCTATGCATATATAGGTCAAACACTTGTAGCTCACGTGTTGCGGACCGTGCGAGAACTTTCGCGGCGGCAGGCCTGCACTACTGCAGTACAGGAGAAATACGTTTGGACGCGTTATCCTAAAACACAACATTTTTGGGCGCATATACCACTCCGAGGAGCCTGTTAGCGATACCCAGAAGACACCACGAAGAAGTTGGCCCGAGAAGAATCTTCCAAAAATATGAATTCACATTATAATTATAATAATGTTACGTTCGAAATACGTCGTCCTAATTTTAATCGATAAAAATTTTAAAACACGAGCACGCCAAACACGATGCTGCACCGTTGCATGTATACTACCTTGACTGTGGTGACAGTTACGTTGCGGTATTTTCCAGTTACAACGATACACGTATAATAATGATTAAGACGACGAACGTAATAATGATAAAGACGATACCGTGTACTTTGGAAATAATTGTGTTCATGCCGAAGTCGTCTGGCCAATTCATCTGACACAGACCGCGTACCGATTAAGTTTTACGCCCAAACGTGTTTTCATAAATGCGCCTAAACGTGTTTATAGTTTTTCGGTAAAATTTCAACAATGTGCCCAAACGTGTTACGCCCTTACTATACACCCCCGGGCGCAGTTGTCTGTGACGTCGAAATTACCGATCCTCGCGCTAGGCCGACGACGACACCGCGTGTTTTCCGATTTACGCTCTTTCGGGTTTAAAACGCGGTCGCACACACGCGTTGTATACAATGACGCGCCGCTGCTGTCGAGAAAAATAACCGGCCGCGACAGCCGACGCCTTATACACTCTCTGCCGTGTACGATGCCGTAAAACGATTTTCTTCGGTTCCCGTTACGGACGCGCTGACATTTTGTCCTCGTCTCGGAATCCCGTATATATATATTATTATTAATCTTTTATATAAATTTAATAACGCGCGCCAGCACGCTGACGTGTTTACGCCGCGCCGTGTCGCCGTCGCCGTCGTTGGGTCGAGGGAAGCACGCGCGTTCACCAACGTTTCCCGGCGACGACCGTCCAAAACAAAAAAAACCTTCAACGTGCGATGGTATTTCTTTTGTATCCGCTTTTCTCAAGGTCTGTTTAGGTTTTCGTCGTCGTCGTCGTCGTCGTCACCGTACCACGGGCGTCAAGACGAGGCGAGACTTACGACGCGGCGCGGCAGTGGGGCGCGACACGGTAGTCGAAATTCGTTCTGCACGGCGCGGCGCGACCGCGGCGGTCGTCCTGTTAGTAGGAAATCCACCTCCCCCTCCTCCCGAACGGATTTTTCTCCTTGTACGTCGTGTACCAATAACAAAGTGTTTTTAATATGTTTCTTGTGTGAGTACAATAATATAAGAAGCCCGGCCGTAACGCGACGGCGTCTATAATTCATGTTTCAATATGGCGTCGGAAGGAATATAGGAGAACGACGAGGGGAGGAAGGATGAAAAACGAAAACCCGTCAACGTGCGGCGAATCGCGTAAATATAGTAAATATGTATACACAATATATACGAAAATCTACGATGTGGAGTTTGCTCGTTTGCACCACTGTTCGCGTAACATTATCATTACAATACGCGGAGAATCGAAGCGGATCTATCGTCCCGAGACGCGCCGTTTACGAGCGTGTACCGTCGATCAAAACGCTTGGTGGGGCGGAAGGGAGGGAACCGAAACCGCAAAATCATCGGTCTTATACGCGTACGCGATTCGGACACGACAAAACGAGGATATCGGACGCCGCACACGCTGAACTTCAGATCCGTCGCAATGATATGGTAATTAAATACACACGTCGTCGGCTGCGGTGGCCTTGTAATAATGTATTGCTCCGGTAAAGAATGCGGTATCGAGTCTCGTTGCATTATACACACGTAGGTATAATACCACTGTACGCCTCACACCTCTCTCCGTCGTCCGTCGAGTCGCCGCCCCTCCTTCCCGCCAGCTGCGTCGCGACTATAAATAATAATATTATTTCGTGTCGACCGCGCACGCGTCTATAATGTAACTCTGCACACACCATAACATAAGTACATGCCTACATACATATATATATATACATACATGTGTGTGTGTCGTGTACGACTTATACGATTTGTGTATATATATATATATTTATATAAACGTGTATATAAATGGGGGTATCGCCGCCGATGTTTTCCAAGCGACAAATTTGTTTCGCTAATTTTCCATATCCGTAAATGCTCAATACAACTATATTACACATGACATTGTTATGCGTGTCTGTGTATGTAATACGGTGTTATTAATAAACTTACGCGAGTATTCGAATATGTGTGCGCTGAATTCGCAAACTCTTCTCACCTATACAACATAACGTACAATGTATGCGTGTGATGTAATATGCGATCTAAATACCTCGGTAAGCTATATAATATCATTGTGCCCCGCTATGTAAGACGGAAATCCTAACTAAACACAGGTCTAGACCCGTCTAGACGTCGGCTGTTTCATTGAGTTTTATTATTTAAGGATATGACGTGTCCGTTTGCGACGGAGACAAGATGAAAAATAACACTAAGCGCTAATTGTATTAATATAAATATTATAATTTACAATATAGTTAGTGAACAGTCGCGACCGGTTTCGGGTTAAACCAGTGGTTATTATTGATATTGCCTATTAAATGTCCAGGAAGCCGCAATTTCGAGTATTTGAAATGTAGTTTGGTACCCTAAAATTCAAATATATAATGTTGATTCGTAAGGCTTTATCATGTCTTATTCACATTTATATTTAAATCATAATGTTTTTTACGACGAATTAATGTCAAATTGTAGATACTCGTACGTCGCTGTTACGGTACGCGTGTTCTGCTAGTTTAATACCCAAAGAGCACTTATAAGTAATATCGTAATCGAAAATCGAAATGCAAACGAGGAGGGTTCATCGCGTCTCTGCTGTGTGTGTCATATACTAAGGCATCTAAGATATAGCCCCGTGTTTTAGCTGCATCGCTCTTAAAACTCTTTTTGGCATGAAACGCACATTCTAATAATGCAATTATTTTAATTTCGTACAGGTATCTACATGCATCGTGAATCGGTGAAAATATTTTCTCTCTGGCGATATTTTATAAACCATTCGCATATGCGTGTACGATGTACCCGTACCGTTAGATAGTGACTAATCATTAATATTATGTCGTCAAACGCGTATCCGTAATTTAGAAATTTAGTCACCTATTTGCTTACACCGTATCTCCAATTAACGATCGTAATCAGTGAAATATAGAAATTTCACTTTATATTGCCATTTCTCACGCGTAATTTACTTTATTATTTTACTGCTGCACAACTCGTGGTTTATCGATTATTCATGATCAGTAAACATAAATTCACATTGAAACTTATTAAATTTTCGTTCCAATCAAATAATTATAATTTTGTTGCACTCGTTTTTTTTTTTTTTTTTAATACATCAACACTCAAATAAATGCATAATTATAATATTATTGTCTACGAAAGCATTAATTATATATTATAATGAATGTTATTATGTAATATGTAATTGTGTGTACAATTTTTTTTTAAAAATTTTGTTGCTTCATTATTCGTCGTAAACCGGTTGATAAAATACAAAAATACCTATGCATGATGTATATTGTGTTGACAGTGTTATTATAATACGAAATGAAACTATTGAAAAAAAAAGAAATTGTTTAATTTTGCAATGGTGTGTGCAGCGAATAATAATTCAATATCTCTTGTACGCCTTGTAATTGTACAAACACATGTATTTATATTATGTATATATAGTATATGGGAACTGGAAATTCGAAACTCGTCCAAAACAATATGATCGGTCGACGTTTGATTTTATTTAACGTATACAATATTATTTTAAGGACGGGCTGGTTCAGTGGTGATGGCAAATAATGCGATTTCTTCATTAAAAATACTAATAAACTCGCCAACCGAGTACGGATTGTGTATACGATAAATGTCACGTTTGTGTTTACATGTTTTTCGGTTAAAACGATTCAAGACCTTGTATATCTAACAACACGTCGAGATAATTTTCTACGATCGAAGAAAGAAATCCGATCGAATCTTCTTATCAAGCGAGATTCGACTGCGCATAATCGTTTTCAACGCGTCCCACCGGAAGTTCGCCGTCATCTGTTTTGGATTGTACTATAAACACGCGCCGAGCGATTCCATTGAACAGAGTGGTTTTTTTCTTCGTGTTACACTTACGCAATCAACAGTGATTTTTTCCCTATATTTTCGTTATTATTCTCTGTTTTTTTTTCTTCATCAATGAATAGTATTTTTGTAAGGTTTTTTTTTTATAATCGATTCATCGATTCGCGCGCATAAACTCTAATGCGGCAGGTATACTATATAATAATATTATATTATACCTACCTACCTAAGACGCCGTACGGCGAACTCTCTCCGTTCACCCCACCCCCGTCGCCTATACATTACAATATAATGTAAATCGTAATACCTTGCGTGTGCACACGTTATTATGATGACGCGTGTAAAAACTAAACATGCACTTTCACCCGTGTAGTGTTCCGGGAGGAGACCCCGCCGCGCCACCCGTGGCTGACCAAGTCCGTCCGGTTCCTATATTATATTATATTCATATAGACGGCGACGCTGGCTGCTGTTTCAGACGCATTGTTATTGATACAATATAGGCACAATAAATCGCGATGATATTACATAGGTGGACTACCTACGAGTATTGTACATGTAACAGACCACAGTACCGTACGGTGTGTATAAAATATATAAATACAGCCGATTCGTTGTGTTAATAATCATAGCCATATTAAATAACGCCATTACCTATAATTGTAGTTCGTGTTTATTTATTTGTGTGTGTTTTTTTACACTTATCCCTTTATTTGCCATATACGAGATTCACATTATTCTTCGCCATCGAGTCGAACGCGATTTTTTCATCTACGGATATCGGTCTTTATTCCCCTTGAAACTGATTTTTTAAGAAATCCCGATTAATTAACTTTCGACGTTAAAGTCGACTGTTGAGATTTATAATTATTTACAGTTAACACACAATACTGGCGTAGTATTATAATTTTTTATTTAATTTAGTTCGACCGCGTTTCTGTTCATCAATTACATAACTTGTTCGTTTAAATATTCGGTATATTGCCTTACTTAGTTGTGGACACAAATACATCTATATTTTAATTGATATAAATTATACAAATATGTTTTCTGTTTTGTTTAACGAGCAAGGAATAAACAAATGTAATAGATTATGTAAATTACTGCTATTCTGTGGACAAATAATCAACATTCCGAATCGTATTGACTAAAAAACACTAGTCACCGTTTTTCGATAATAGAGACCGCGTCTTATACATATTTATAACACTGCTGGTATTTCATATGTAATACATCAATAACTATTGAATGAATACTATGAAAATTAAAAATAGATATATGAGTTTACATTTTGTCTCATATAAACTATCTTTATCGTTTAACTTAATTATTATTTCAGTGAAGAAATACAATTATATTGTTTTCTTTTATTTTTTAATTAAATTAAAATTATTTTGGATTTATCATCAAATTATGAGTGTATCATAATAATAAATACATTTACAATATAATAATTAAACAATTATAAATCTTCAGACGTCTATCATTTACAACTATAGGTCATAGGAATACCTCGTCTACCGGGTTTTTTTTCATAATGAGTCATTCCTTTTTGCTGTTGACCTGAATTATTGAATTGTCATTTCTTGTCAAGACTCAAGGCATGTACTTGGAACTTGCTTAGAATAGTTGAATCTATGGTCACCATCAAAACAGGTATTATGTATTATTGTATGACTTAACTGTACAGTATTTTGTTAATACTGATGCAGCATCAAACTATTTTAAAAACGTTTAATTATTTGATTTGAAGAATGTATTGATTTCATACAAATTCAGTAATTGTTCAATATATTAGCATCTACTCAAAAACTTAATTTTATCATTAAACCTACATTTAGTTAATTATTATTCACTTTATCTTATAATGATTTTTTCATAGACATCTACGTATGAATACAAAAATGTTTAGACAAGTAATTTCAAATTCAAATATGTAAATTTATAAGTATTTTTATTTATACTATTATTATTACTTTTTTTAGATTCTGAACGGAGTGAAGAATGTATTGATTTTACAATGATGTGTTTTTTTTTTTTTTTTTTTTTTTTTTTTTTTTTTTTTTTTTTTTGTGTCTGTCGACACGATTTGGGGCAGTAAAAATGCTTCGATTGCCTTATATAGCAACTTTTCTGAAAGGAAATTGAATCTAGTTGGTACTTTGGGGGGTCAAAAGTTAAAAATTTTCAATATTTTTTTAACGCGCCGGGAAAAACCCTTAAAAAATGAGGGAAAAACGGTATATTTTACGCAAAACCAGTTTTCGACAAAATCAAATTTTTTATTTTGCTATAACTCAAAAACTAATCGATGTAAATACTTGAAATTTTCACCAAATGTTTAGATTAGCGTTCTCTATACACCGTTAAATTTTCAAAGTATTTTGACTTTTATTGAGCTAATTATAGACAATTGAAATTTTCAATTTGTTTAAGTATTTTTTTTTAAAATAACGATAAAATTTTTTTTTTTTGCTAGAAAATCTTGAAAATTTAATACAAGGTTTCTTATAAGTTGTTCCATAACTGATAAAAAAAAATCCAAAATCGTAAGTCACAATTTTTTTTTATAAGTGCTCAAAGTTCCAATTTATACGAAATATGTAAAAATTGCGAAAATTTGAAGTTATTTTGCAGTTGAAAATTCATAAAATTTTAAGTATTCAAAACTAAGAATTGTAAATTCGGTACAAAGTTTGACATACGTTTTCCTTCAATTATCTGTAAAAAAATTTGCACTGGAATAAAATCAAAAATTTTTATGAGTGTTTGAAATTACAATTTTTTCACATAATCGCGTAAAATAACAATTTAGGCATCATTGATTTTTGATATTTGTTCTTATTCAAAAAGTATAGGTCGTAGAAACTTAAAACTTTTACAAAATGTTTAAATAGGCATTTTCTTTACATAGTTGTATTTTCAAAATATTTCGTTTATTTTTTAGCTATTTATAGGCATTTGAATAATTCGATTTTTCTTAGATTTTTTTTTATAAAAGTCGATAACAATTTTTTGGCCCTACCAAATTGCTTGAAAATTTAATAGAAGGTTTTGAATAAGTTGATCTAAGAGTGATTCAAAAATTATTCAAATACATAGGCACAATTTTTTTTTATAAGCAGTTGAAGTTCAAAAATCGACAAAATTTGTCAAAATCACGAATATTTGCAAATTATTTTGTAGTTGAAAATGTATAAAAATTTTTGTATTCAAAGATAAGAAATGAAAATATTATGTAATATCACAGCTGATAAAGATAATTAAATGGATTAAGTTTATTATCATATAATCAGTAGCTGACAGCTGTTCTATACAAAATATTGGTAGATTGTAAACACAAGGTGTATAACGTACCTTTACATGGTTGAATAGAACGTTACTAACTTCCAATTTCCAGTTATTTTAATGTGTGTATCAGTTCCATAAACATGCGGATTTTATATATTATTATTAATTATTAATATTTAAATAGACGTAGCCACGGAGCATTCAGCATATATGGACGGCGGGGTCGGGTGGTACCGTCACGATAGTGCATTTAGGCAAATAATATGGTATTTACCTACGCCCTATCTATGCACATCCTGGTTTGTCCAATGCTCACGAGCAGAAGTCACATGAATAGACAAATGTAAATTTAACCCAATCTAGGATATTAAAATAAAATATATATTACAATTTAAGGCTGACATCTTCATCTTCGTTCAGAATCGTTTTTTTTTTTATAATATAAAATAATTCCAAAATCTATCCAATAATGCCTAATCTAGCAATGCATCTCGTGTATCCCACCCAACTACTGTATCCTGTACTTAACTTACAATGATTTATCATTGCATTCAAATGTAAAGTGCCATACAACTAAACTATCGTAAACCAGGTGATCCCATGATAGAAAGTGCTATACACTCCTCACCATTATCTTGTCCGAGGAGCGAAGCGACGAAGGACGAACTTCCACCACCATTATCTTATCGGCTTTTTTAATATAAAATTTATTGATGAGATTAAAAAATTAATTTTCTTCAAATATTCAATTAAATATTGTAATCGATAAAAATTCTTTGTGTAATCTGGGTACACATATGTCACTGGTTTTTTATTTAAATGAACCATCATTAGATATTTTAAGGAAATGTATAACGCAGAGGATTATAACATTGAATATTATGCTGATAACTTCTTCAGGAACCATCAATTTATTGATTTTTGATTTGATTAACAGATATTTATTTTGAAGTCTAAAGGTGCGTCAACAAAGGCGTTCGTTCGCGTGCGGTCGTGATCGACTGAAGAGCGGTAAGATCAATCAAACCCAGTGATATCAATAATAATATACTACGTATACTATATAGATGTTTCTATCTGGAAGCGAATCTTGAGCGATCGAACGAACGCGCCGATGTAAACGATATAGAGAATCTTCGTGCGGTAGCGTTCGTGCGCCATTCGTTTTCGTTCGTATGCGAGCTCTAATGTAAACGCACCTTTAGATAAGCATACAAATTGAATGTTTCGGATAGTATTTTAATAAATACACAAATCTATTAAAATATATTTTAATGGTGACCATTTACTAGTTGTATGTTTTATAATGTTATATACGGTATATTATATAATATTATGAATAGAGATTCGAATACGATGGAATTTCTTAATCCGATTACTATTGTATAAAATAATGTTGTATTTATCAAATAAGATAAGACTGTATTATTCATGTATATTAATATAATTATCATTATATTGTGTATTCCCTGCCGATCATTGTTCATCTGACAATCACTACATACATACGGGATCCGTACTTAATAGAACACGCGTTCGCTGCACGACAGGGCCACAGATCAAGTCTTTCTATCGTTGTTTCATACCAAATTTCTAAATCTGCGGTTTTAGCCGGATCATAATCACAAATGACGTATATTATCTTAACGAAGTAGGACGAGATTTTCTAAGAAAATCAATGATTTCACCTCACAATGACACAATGATAGTAACAGCGATTGTCAAAAAAAAAAAATAAATAAATAAATAACTAAACAAAAAATAGCTCGTGTATTTGATTCGAATGACGACTTTATCGTTGAAAAGATCGTCGCCGTCACTGTCGATGAACGGTATAAAATAAACTGTTTCTATTAACGCAGTATTCTCAAACGACAAAAACATATACCATTATTATTATTATCATCATCACTATTATCATCATCAACATCGTCATCACGATACGCACATAACGCTATAAAGTCGCGGTGACACCGGGTACGGCCGGTGTGGATAAACGAGGGCGTTTGTTATTTTTATACATTTTTTCGTCGTGCCACTCTGTGGTGATGGCAAACATCGTGTCTCGCTCGTAGCAACGACCGGCCGTTGCCGGATTCGTATACCTACTGCATCATTATTTACGTATTATATATATTTTATATGATGTGTATTCTTCGCACGAGAAAAACATAATATTTATCATTATTATTATTATTATTATCATTCGAAGAACAATTTGACGATTTACGATGTTTGAAAATTTGCCCGCGTGCACTGTGTTTCCTGCCAAAACAACGTTATAATATCACCACGTGTCATATTTTTAGAAAACGCTCTCGATGTAATACGCGCGGTCTTTTTACATTATAATGTTATTTCATGAGATCGAGAACGCCCCGGTCCTGCGTGCTCTAATATTCAACGCTAATTACTATTACGCACTCTCGCAGCTCGCGTTACTTTACGCGCGTTACGTAATTGCCCAGTGAAACTTGTCTTTAAGCCGGACACCGTTTTGAAACGGAAACTGTTTGAACGGATCGGTTTTCTCGACACACCGTATTATGCAAATTAAAACTACACATAATATTGTAATGTCTATAGGTAATAAAACGGAAACGATTTCGTTACCTGTAAAAACCTGTAGTTTAGTAGTGTCCTTAAAATCTTGAGTTTTTTACAGAATCAATTCTGTTTTTATAGTACAACAGTTTTTCATTGAACAAATTGTACACAATATTAAGTCATGCGTTCATAGCATATACGACGTAATACATGAATAACTATTGTAAATTATTCTGAATGGTCGTTTTTTAGCACCGGTATCATTTGCATTATAAAGTTTCAAATATTTCCACTCAGATATACAGGTATGCAGACAAATGTTGCTCGTCTTCAGTTGATTCAAATCGTGGGAGGGATTCCTTTTTGCAAAACAAAGTCACGCCTCCATACGGATGTGTAAAGAGCGTTTTCGGGTGTCCTCGTTACACTGCGACAGGGTGCTCAGCATTCTGGTAACTAGACGGTTTTCACTAAGCGATAACGGTTTAATATTATATATTTTTCGCGATATATTCGTACGAGGGTACGACCCGACGCCGTGGAATAATAACCAAATCGGTTTACTGGAAAACGAACAAAAAAAAATCCCTGTGAAAAAGCGTAGTAAGACGCGTTGTGGTGTGTACGTCGACGTACACATAAAACGAACGTGCAGTGTTGCTTCTGACGCTTCTGTGTTACGCTTGTGTGCAGTCCCGATTACGTTGAGTTTTCCGACAACATTATCATAACAGTATATGCGTGTAACCATAATAGGATGGAGGTATATATAAAAAAAAAAAAAAAAAAATGTACACAGAGAAGAAACGACCTACCTACACGACATCACTATACAATGAAACGCAAAAAAAAATAACAATGTAATAATATTATAATGCTCTACGCTCGCCCGGGGTTTTTGCACGTTCACGGTTGTGTTTCGTTGAGTTATAGCGCGGGAACGATAAACCGATTCCCTGCGCCCTTTAACAGCGCTGTGTGTACCATATCCAACTCCGATAAAAGTATCGAGTCTAATATACACGTCAAAACGCATAACTTCATTACTTCTTTGATCGTGAGTATAGTAGTCGAAGAGGATCCATCCACCGGATAAATCTGAATAGACCAAAAGTCTCTATCCACGTATATAGATCATATCGTACAGTTATGATGCATTCATTTTTAAATTCTATTCGTGTAACTTTTCGCAATAATTGCATAATATTTGCATATATTATATAGATGTTTATTATTTACGTACTCGTAGATGATAAAACGAGGTCTATACGGATTACGGAAAACTGTTACCAAAAACAAAGATCCTTGATCGGACTTGCACAATATTTTGTTCTTCGGAAAAAGAAACTAAAAATGATTGATGATGACAAATCAGCACCGATTAAATACGATAAAAAAAAATAAAAAATAAAAGTATTTTTCCACTACTCTTTTACGTTCAACAGCGAAAGTTGCACAACAAATGAACCGCTTTGTACAACTTTTCAAACATAATTTAAATGCTTTGATTTTAATTTCATGATATTTTTTCAATACCGCCGCCTGCAGTGAGTTTGAAATTCCTTGTAAAAAATGTGTTATTGTGGCGCCCTTTTTATATGGAGGGGGGGGGGGAATAATAAATAACTCGCCTGTGCTGTGGCGGCGGTCTGTGCCACACCACGACCACCCGTCGTCGAATCACGGCGTCGTCGACGAAACGACACTAAAAAGCATATTATTATTATTATTATTATTTTTATTTTTATTATTTAACGCGACGAGACGACGGCTGCGAAAACAAAAACGATATTATATTTTATTGTGTGTTTTTTCGTCGACACGCATCGGAGACACCTCTCGGAGGTGTTGTTTGTCGTCGTCGTCGTCGTCATCGGAGGCGGCCGTGGTAGGTCGTACTTCGTAAACCGCAAGTCTTTCGTGCCGCCGCCAGGGGCTCGTCGTCGTCGGCGGCGGCGGCGGCGGTCCATTGTCTTATCGGATGGGAGAGCCCACGCGAGACTACCGCGCGCCGTCGCGTCCGCCACGACAATCGTGCGTTCGCGATTTTTCTCACTCGTTCTCCACCCGCGGCACCGGAACCGTTGATACCTGCGTGTTATTGTGCCGCGTGTACACACACTGTGCCCGCAGTGCCGCGTATGGTAATACGTCGTTATTATTTTATGCACGCGCGTGTACGTACGTCGGACGTCGATTGTACACGGGTCTCTCTCTGCGTTGCGAGTACAATAATATTATTTAACACGTGCGAAAAGATCTTTCGTAGGTTACACACACACGTCAGATGACCGATTTTAATGTCGTGTTGGATCAAGTTAATTTTATAATTGTTATTTAATAAATTTTTTTTCCGTACATTCCGCTCCGCAAGTCTTTCAAATCGATACTTTATTAGTCGTTGTTCATACAATAATAATTGTAATCTAAACCGCGGGTGTAAGATAATATAATCTTACGATAGTATTTTGTATTTACTAGTACGGAGAGTCTGCATGGTATCGCTGATCAGTTTTATTTTGTTTTACTTTTGACAGGTCATGGAGTTTTGTCGATATTCGGTTCATTTAGCTAGGGTTCATAAAAAATAGGGTTCGTTACATCAAACCGTTTAACGAGTTATCTATAACAATATCTATACGATAAAAAACAAACGGTTCTTTGGTTGACTAGTTATCCAATTTTAGAGTCCTCTTTATTTTTCAACGCAATTTTTTATTTATGTTAATATATGCATTATACGCGAGATTTTCTTATTAACATCTCTGCAACATATTGTTTGGTGTTTATGTGCAAATCGTCTGATCATAAATAATTATGATCAGTAGGGCTCGAATTTGTAGAAATAGATGTTTTTTTAAAGAATGTTTACAATTTACTTACTTTGAATGTAACAAAATTTGTTTTACGGGATCGATTATAACATAAAAATCACATTTTGTACTGAGTTTAATTCACGTACAACGTGTTCGTATTATTCAACTTAATCGTGATAAAAATATTTTACGCGAGTGTATATTGTATGTGTACCTACCTATGTGACGTTTGTAAAAAAAAAAACCAATTTGCGAAACCACCTACAGAGAGGTTTTCGACCTCAAACAGTGATCACAGTTGAACCTGTATTTATTGCTGCTATATATTATTGTTTAACATGTGATCGTTGACATATAGCACACGCTGCAATCGTGTATACACAAAACAGTCGCGTTACTATTGTGATGTAATTTAACGTTTTTGCTGAAAATGTGTATCAGTTCTGTTATGCGGGATCGTTTCTACAATTAGAAGTTAGTGCTGGTACATTGCGTTAGTAGTATTTATTAGGAAATATTAATCTACTGTTGACTTGAAGAAGTAGTTTAATATTTTGCTCCTAAAATATCGGAGCATATTAAACATATTATAAGTAATAATACTCCGCTGTTTAACAACTTACTACAAATCCCTCAAAATTATAAAACTCCGTCTGGTTTTCAACGGTTTTATCTTCTTATATTCAATATTCATGTAGATCAAGACAAAAAATTTAATTGAAGAACACATTAAATCGTATAACCGTATCATCTTTTGACTTGGAAACCTAACCAATTTTTCAAGATCATTTAAAATAATGTTCTAATCATATTTTAGTATCTCATTTGAGTTGTTCAAACTATTTATTTTTACATAATAATGTCTTAAAAGTGTCCTTAGCAAAATTCATGTGTATATAATAAACACAATTTAACTACATTTTTTTTCATAAAACCGACAGTGGTCTTTTGGCCTGTATTTTTTTTTTACGACAGAATCCATTCACATTCTGCTTTGTACAGTTCTCGGTAGTGAACCTGTTAATAGTATACTGTGGCTTCTACGACTCATTGAGTAGGTATGTGTGTGTGTGTGTGTGTGTGTGTGTGTGTGTGTGTGTGTGTGTGTGTGTGTGGCGCGTGTCTAGTACACTATGCTCAGGGATATTTTAAAAATGTGATGCAAATACAGTTATATACGTATAAACCGGCCATAGTGATGTTAAAATGTCTTTTTCAGATCAAAAATACAAAAAAAAAAGACGAAAACTCCACTATTGTTTCAAAATTTAAAAAAAATCTATTTTAAATATCAATATAAACGAATATATTATTGTAATATAGTCTAACTTTAGAGTTTAGTCCATACTACATGTTTATTACTGAATCGATTATCGTTTGAATCAAAGTCTTGAAAGATCTGTGGTAACCTGTTTGTCTCTTGTAACACCACAATATCGAAACCAGTTTTTATCAATACTTTTTCTTATGTGTAGATACTCGATATTTGCTATAGGTGCAAGTTAATTATTGTACCCATATAAATTACCGGGGACGCAATTTAAAAAAAAAACCGTCCAATCAGCATGTTGTTTTCGACGTAATATAATTGGAAGAAAGACAAATTTGTTAATAAATACAATGGTGTGTTGAAATATTATAACTTATAAGTTATAAGAAATACATTTTTTTTATCGCATTTGCACATATACCTACTAGCAATTAATAGTATTTCAAAATTATTATTTACCGAACTTGAAAAAAAAATCGTGTTTTATAAAATTGCTATACCAGTTTACTTTTGCATGGTTTATAAATTCTACTTCAAGAATGATATGTGTACTGTAGTACGTATTGTTATATTAAGTTCAAACATTTTGCAAATAGATGATTTCACTATTTGTACTTCTTTTGATAAATAAATATTTAAAACACTCAAAAAAACGGTTGACTCTTAAATTTACGCATCAAATTATTGAGAAATATTACTTGGCAAAACTGATTGACCCACAATGTCAATATTTGCGACTTATTTAATTTAATTGCGTATTTTATCTCGGCGCGTTTATCAGCACGATGTAGTTTTTTCGTCAGTTTCGACACGTCCACTTCGCGAACCAAAGAGGGTTTATGTGGCAGTACTGTGTCAGAGACGGTTCACAGCCGACAATGGAAACCAGTTAACCGATAAGACGATGTGTTGCGCACACGTGTCGCAATGCGTTCACCGCGTGCCCTAATGAGGAGACTCTGGTATTATTATTGTATGTGTTCCCCCGTTTTCGAATGTACAGACGACCGGCAGAAGAACATTTTTCTAAAACCATTAGATACCGGATACCATGGTACGCAGGCAGAGTTAAAAAAAAAAAAAATTATAAAACGAGGAAAGGCAAAGACTAAAATAGTATCATCGTAACGGAATGTCCATGAACTGCAAGCTGCTATGTTCCGATGACATATAGCCGTACCGGTCGGTTAACTATTGTGCAGCATTTGATAAAATATGCAATCGAGGAAAAGGATCCGTTCGTTTTCTGGTGTTTTAAAGAATAAACGTGTGTCATTAGTCATCTTGTCAACTGTGTCATCGTTTGTTTTGTCCATTCGTCATAGCGTGGGAAGAAGGAATACATTTTAAGAAATAACAATAATAATAGCGCGGATTTTGTCCTCACGCCGTAGGATGCAAATGTAATTAGAGTACCATATTTTAAATCTAAGACTGAGTATCCTCCGTTTTATTACAGACATAAATAATACCAACTGTAAACACATAAAATAATCAAATCTGATCGAGATGACACTTGGTTGTGAAAAAAAGTGTCGGATTACTCCAACACTACATCGGGGTTTCGAGTTCAAAATTTCAATATTTTATTGTTCCGAGTACAAATCAACATTGTTAAAATCGCTGATAATGTTAAAAATATATATTATGTAAAACATATTGTAATCACGTGTATATTGTATACACAATGAAGAGCCCAGTTTCACTTGAATTGGATGTGACAATGCTTTTAAATAACAATAATAAAATATGCGTATACATTTCTCTTTCTATCCTCTACAAGTAAAAATAATACGCGTATTGCGTGTTTAAAATGTTTAACACGCCATTTATAACTTTTTTTTTTTAAACATACATTTGACGGTGGTCCGATCCTTACGCACGTAATTTCTTGAAAACATCATATTGTTTTCCGTTATTACTCGGTCAGCACTCGGCATACTCTCTGAACACTATATTAAACTATTGAATACAACATACGTATTGTAGACTACTTAAATCTTGTATTTATTATGAATTATGATTTGTAAAATATCTTTAACCGTGACACATTTTTACTACGTTAAAAACGTTAAGTGTGTGTGTGTGTGTGTGATCGGATTGATTATATCAATTTTTTTTTTTTTGTATGCAGTGTTTTGATCACTGAAAATCACTACAATGACGATAAATACGAAATACTACTTTTGTGAGCGAGTGCGTTTCGGAATAATTGTATATGACTTGAACATTTTGAATTTTTCTTAACAGTGGCGTCTGTAACCGACAGATTAAAGCCCACGATTAGCCTTGATTGTCCACAATGAGGGACAATTTGGATTTGTGCCCACACGCATACGCTCACACACCCGTGATTGTATATCTATACAAAGAACTCATATACCCGTACACTCACTTACGTTTATTGTGAATCAAGTCCAATTGAACCGTAGAGCGTTTACACAGCGCGCGTTGGATTGGGGGATGAATTTTCAATTGCTGCATCGTGCGTAATGTGTAAATTGACTTTGAACGATACATTATGGTGGTGGCTATTAATAACGCTTATATTAGGTGCGTTATGACCGCAATTTTTGTTAGAAAATCAGCTTAAATCGTGAAAGGCATGAACCTCGTGGTTTATAGTCAATACCTCTGTAGTTTACGTTGTTCCTACCTGCCGTGTAGCATTCACTTAATAGTGATTCTATATATATTTTTTTCTATTCGCCTACGCTATGCGTACGAGTTAACCATTATTAAAAAATTATCAGAAGAAAATACGTATTATTTTAATGGAAACTCTACGGTCCGTCCGCCGAGATATGAATTTGTGATAAGAAAATTCGTGGTCATCGTAGTATAGTATACGCTGTTCGTACCCACAATAAATATTATAATAATGATGTTGTTGTTCACAACACGACGCCCCTTTTCGAAAGTCGTTTTATTCGATGAATCCGATAAGCTTTTTTTTTTCAAAACCAATAATGTCTTCGCGACGATGTACCGACGTGTGTAATAATAATATGGGAAGAAATATAGTGTTAGTCAATCGTTGGGAACGACGCACAGGACTGATGCAGCTATAGAAACAAAACCGATATTTCCTCGGATGACCGCGGGCGCCCGTTTATAAAATATACGATTCTAGAGCTCAAAACGTACGATTATTATTTTTATTGATTTAACGCGGCAACATAAAACAATCAACAAACGTTTTCCATTTTTTTTTTCCGATCTCTGTGGGCGTATGGCGTATTGCGTACCTACTTGAACCGTGTTATGGGTACAAGAAACATCCTGATGTATAAATGATGTCTGTGTTAAATACGACCATACTGGGACATGGGTATATTGTTGATATTTTATTCGAATGTCACGTCATGTGCTAGGTGTGTGTTGCATCGTGTTGTCACCCCGTGCCGCAAGGTCTCGCGTGGTTGTGAGTATATTATATATAGTGCTGTACTCTCGATGAGTTAACGCTATACCTGCGGTGTATTTTGGACGCTTGTATTTTTGTTTTGTCAGTTTTATTTACTATTTTGTAATTTAATACCTTTTGGTAGTGTTCAAATACATTATTTCATGAATAATTTACGTAAATAATATACGGCTAAGAGGAAGAAAAACACGTATGGCGGCACCCTCGTGAGAACATTTGAGGAGAAAATTATGGCTGTGGACTGATTCCTTTTTAGGTTTCTGGGCGGATCAGCTATTCCTTTACGTAGGATTTATTCGGTGGTGAGATCGGAAACGCTCTATAACGGGGCGCATCTTTATCTACGGCGGCACTCGCGAAACATCGTTTGAAGTGTGCAGATCGGTGATTTTTGCGCGTTGTAAACTTATTATTTCATGAAAAATATGGAGTGGCCGTTCGCGTTTTTTCGTTTGTAACCTTTCAGCGGTGCTCACGCGCGTAACCGCGGTAACCGGGTGTATAAATATATACAGGTACTAGAATTTTCACGGTACTCGGAGAAACGGAATGCGTGTACACGTATATAAATATCATACACACGCGTCGTGCACTGCAACGACCGGTAAAAACGAGCTTGTGAATATTATGCGCGTAGAAGACACCGTGCGAGTATTGAGATCTATAAATTGCTATGCAGGGCCATGTATGTTCTCCCTGAGTGCGTGATCTAGTGCGTATACCTTGGTATATCAAACCTTGCGTTGCTTATAAGTTATAACCACGTTTTTTACAGTGAAGATTTTTATCCGGCCAATAATCTATAGAATTTCGTTGTGAAATTTTCCTAAGAAGTCAATTTTACTGAAGCTGTAGTTTCTTTTGCCGAACATAATTTTCCCAATTCTATGGATAATAATATGTGTGCGCGTTGCAGCTGATTCCATGCACACGTATAGACTTCATACGTATATATATATATATATATATTGTATACACTCACACACCCTATTGTTAACGACACTTTTTGTTAATGAAGCCGGTTTTTTATCATCAATAAAATCGCAGGTATACCTTTAACGTGCATAGCGAATCGGAATTAATTAAATACCACTTTCCATGCTTTATTATACATCTATATATTGTATACGTAAATACGAATAGGACGTATGTTGTATACATATTAAATTAAACTAGTATTGGATATTGGTTTTATTTTTATTTTTCAAAGTTTACTTCAAATATTGATAGTAATTATTATTTTTCACTGACCACCGTCATTTATCATGTCGCTGAATTCAATAAGTACAGTTATAAATTGTGAAACTTTTAAAACGTGTTTTTAAACTATATTCATTGAATCTCCATATATGTCACGTTTTTGTAACAAACATTTTAATTATTTATGTTGTATTATTGTTTTTTTAGTTCATTAAAATAATCTAAATATACAGTTATATCTAACTAATTTGTCTATTAATAATTACGAATTCCAATTCATTTTCGATTGGTAATTTTTTCATTATTTAAAGAATTGAGAACATTTTGGTATAGGCAAATTGCACACTTGTTTGATAAAAAAAAACATGTTAAACTGTAGTTTTCTAAAAATAACTCATTCATTAACTTTATTGTGTTCATTATATTTATATTTAATAAATAACAATGGGTTTTAATTAGAGTTAAGTACCGTATAGTTTTCACATAATTTGCATTATTATAATTGTTGTTATTGTTATTATTCATATTGATCATTGTTATTTCATCATTTTAAACGATATGATTTGTTTATTATTATTTCTCAAATTTTTATGAATTTTTTTTTTAACTAAGTTTATTTGAAGTTTAATTTGTATTACTGAACATCACTTTTTTATAGTGAGAATTCCTATGAGCATGAAAATAATTCAAGGTAAATTTGTCAAATAATGAGTCCGCCCTTGAATTTTTTTTAAATAGATCTTGTTAATATATTATAACTGATGTTACTTATAGACTTAAGTGTCGTTCTACTTGTCTACTTGCCTATTCATTAAGCAACCCGTTTTTACGCAACGCATGTGACAGAACGAACTTGCAAATCGATTTGCAAACTAATTTCCCGCTTTAAGATTTTATAAAATAATTACATGGGTACATATTTTACATACCTATGTACAGTGTCTTCAGTTGTTTTGTACGCGCCTCTTTCGAGGAAAAAATAATTGTTATAACAACGTTATTGTTTTTCAACCAGTTGACCGAGTTTCTTGCCATTCGTTCGTTCATCCTTACTGGCTTCCGGCTTTTTCCTCGGGGAATTCGGCGTGCATTAACAGAAACCTACTTTTATCAATTATTACAGAAACAAAAACAATTGTAATTTCTTGTGTTTACAAAAGTTTTAATGCGAGTTCATAATAAAAAAAATATTAGGTACTCCTCTTCCGACATCTCTCTTTTATAGTAAGTTGTATAGACATAGTACTGTTATCATCGTCCATAGACACACATAACGGAGCCAGCATTCCACCTGTATGTCTGTACATTCATCTTGTCTATCGTATATAAAACAAATGATTGATCGTATAATAATTATTCCCGCGCTCGTCCTACTAGATTAAAAAATTAACTGTCTTGTAACCGATCAAAAATATTTATACGTGTACCGTAGATACTATTATCTACGTTATAGTATTCCGACGTTGATAAATTATTGTTTTTGGTGTAGCATAATCAATCGCTTGTGCGTACGAATTATCCAAATCGGAGATGTTATATTTCCATGTACAATTACGCAACGACGACGATTGACGGCGAAAAAAGTCCCGCCACTTGTTGAACATATTATATTGTTTGAATTTCTTTTTTTCTTTCGAATTTATGTACAATAACAAGAACAACAACACGGCTGGACGTACAATAACAATATTTCAACGGTAAAGACGTACTGCCAATGTTTCAGAATATTCTGTACTCGTGTACCTAATTTATTTTCTTATAAAGTCAGGGGTTATATTATAAGTATTAAAATGATACTTAATTTTTCAACTTTTTAGAACTGACAAACTTTCCAGCTCTTAACCCTATTTTAAAATTTACCCCTAAAATGACTAGTCTTATGTTTATGATCCAGTCATTCGTCCTAAAAGGTTTTGGTAACTAGTGCAATAGGTTAGTCATATTCTAGGACGGTGTACAAGTATTATTATTATTCTTATTCCTATTATAACTATTATTTTCTCATAATATCTCAACTTCTGAATGTGTACTAAAAATATAATTTTATTTATTTGTTTTTTGTTTGATCATTTTGAAATTACTAGGTCACAATAATTAACTAGTTTCTAGATGTAATAAATTCATATTTTTTATAAATATGCATTTTGATTTTAGATACTAAGAATTAATTTACATAAATAGAGAATCTTACAAAAGAATCTCAATAACATTATATATATATATATATATATATATATATATATATATATATATATATATATATATATATATATATATATATAAAGAAAAAATATGTATTTATAATTTTATTATTATAGCACAATATTTTTTTATGAAATTCTCAAAAATCTATATGTAATGAATTTACGAACTGAATTGTTTTCGTTTGTGGTGTAATGTTGCATATTTGAAATTTTTTTGTATCCGAAGATATAAGACATTGGATTCAGTAATCATTTTTCGTGAAATGTTTTAACGAGTTTTTTTTAACAGATGTGCATAGTTTTAATAACGAACTATAAACCTGGAAAGCGAGTTAAATATTTATAAGTTAAAACACATATTCGCCTTGAACTCATAAGCCTTGTTGGTTACCTTGGTATAAAAATTTCGCTAAAATTAATGATTTAAATATGTGATTATTTCACCTCCCACAAATAATTTTCATATAAAGAAAAAAATTACATTTATGCTCCTTTCTAATTCTTTCTTTTTATGAATATATATGTTTATATTTGTATATCTTTCTAGTTAAAAATAATAATTATAGTCTATCCGTATTAAGAAATATGATATTTGTTGATAACAATTACAATATACGTAAATATATAAATAATAAATATTGTATTAAGACTAAGTGTATTTTAGAGTATAAGCTTCATTGAAAAATCTTGGGGATTTTCATTTAAATAAAATTTTGTTTTTTTATCTATTAAAACTAGTTTTACTTTAATTTCACATTTACAGTTTACACATTCTAAACGAAAATATACTCCAAGATACTCGACTCATTTTAATTAATTTTATTTTTTTTTTTCAGCAATTGTAATGCATTTTGTCTTTCTGGCGGCGTTTTTCTGGCTCAACACGATGTGTTTCAATATATGGTGGACGTTTAGGTGAGTCAAAATTAATATTACAAACCGTCTTATATACATTACGACCCGTGTTAAACGAGATAAGAAGTAGTTTCACGGTGTAGTCACATTAATAGTTAGTACCTACAATGAAAAAAAAAACAATTCAAAAGTTTAAATCGAATAGGAAGATGAGTTGTTACACTGCAGACTAAAAACGAGTATCACTAATTTCACCATCATTCTGGGCGTGATAATTTATGTCATATATGTATACAATACAGTGCCCCGAGGATGTAATATGTGTGGACCTCATATTTAACATTACCTGTCTACCTGTATCGTAATGGAAAAAAAAGGATAAATAAAACGCACCTCGGTTTAGTTGAATAGGCTTACGTATCCCCAGTAATATCGAATTACGAAAGTGTATTTCTACTGCATTATTCCCACGATCACGTTGCACCACTCACTGTGTTTAATTTCCTCTCTAGTTCCGAGTAAAATTCATCATCGATATTTTATTTACCTATCATTTATTTTTTACTTCATTATCCGGAACATTAATTATTAGCGTAATATGAATATATCTAATTTTAATTGGAATGCATTTTTAATAGCGCCTATCGCTGAAGTGGCAAGTGCTAATGACATTATTCTCAGGCAGTTTTCGATCTTACGTTTATATGAATTCAACATGTATTCATGTGTAACAGAAAGGCTATATTCAAAATAAAAATAAAACAAGGCCAAACCGGTATTTAAATGGAAGTCCATCAAAACATATATTATACTAATTCGAACATCACTTGGTATCGTCAATTTTCAAACAGTAAATTTATTGTAATCCAGTATTGAAATACTACAATCGGCTTTCTTTGGCACTATATCTATAATTGTATTTAACTAAATTAACATTTCGTTATTTATTATCAACTGTAAAATATTTCGACCATAATGTAAACGTTTTGATTTTTCAATTCAAAATCTTATATAACAGTCCATTTTGAATGAATTGATTTCAATATATAATAATTAATAAACATAAAACCTGTTTAGAAAATAAATTACTTTGTATACAGTAGACTCTACTTAAAATTTATATAGTGTAGGTTGAAAAATATTTAATTCGTTATTAAATTTAATGTTTTTGTGTTCCTTGGACTGTTATGTAGAAATTTTTATTAAATTGAAACATATGAATTAAACTTGTTTTCTATTTTTAAGTTTTCTCTGCTACGTATCATTTTTTCTGAAACACATTTTATATTTAAGTAAAGACATGGGCGGAAGTAAATTTCGTAAAATTATGTGTGTGTATATACAATTGCAATTACAAACTTAGGTACCTATCTGCCTGAATTATCATCATTAGAGTTTATTCTATTATTCGTTTTGAAAACGATAAATTATGTATGTGATAGGTCATATGTATACAAAAAGACAAAAACGAATCAAAAGTGAGAGTAAAATAAATATACGTTTAAAAATAGTGAATACCTCGCATTCATTATGTTATTTTAAAGTTAACCGTTTGTTTTTGTCCCGCCCATAATTTTTATATTGATATTATACAGACCCGTATAATATGTAGCGTATATTTTGACAAAAATATATTCAAAGCATATGAAAAGTTGGTATAAAGAATATGTCAAGCATGTCGTGCTTATACAACGAGCGCATGACAAACTATATAGATGTCCAACGTTTTCCTTGATGTCTAATGAGTGCTAATGGTATTTTCCAGGGACTTGAGGCCCGCCAACTTGGATAAAGGCCAAGAGGCGTGTAGGCTCAGGCTGTACCAGTTGTATGCGTGGGGTGTACCCTTGGTGATCGCCACACTAGCCGCTGTTCTAGACCGTATTCCACCGGATCAGTATATATCACTGATCAGACCAAAATTTGGCGAAGATAGATGCTGGTTTTATGGTAAGTTATGGACATTAAGAACTCTGTAGAACCTGGAGGGAGGCTTTTCAAATATCAACAAATAATATGTAGCTGAATATAGTATTGTATGTTTATACTAAACCTATTATACTCAATTAATTGTTATGTTCCATAATTTTTTCATATAATTGGTTTAAAAATTAAAAAGACCAAAAATATTTCACATTTTAAATTTGAATTGGACCAAGAAATTAATTTTTAAATTCTGAGCTGTCATATATTTCACATTTCACTCAATGAATAAAATATGATCAATCTATTTATGTTTGTTACATTGGCATCATGTGCACGGGAGGTTATGTTCAACATGATGTAATTGGAGACCTAAAATATAAGTCACTTAGTAAGAAGCCCATATTTTAAATGATATTAATTAAGTAAAATTCTACATTTTCTAAAATATGTTGTAAAAAATTAATCATATTTCGTGATAAAAAAAAAAAAATTAAGTAATTTAAAATATTTGAAATTTGCGTGATTTTGTGTACAATAAAGTTGTTATGCATTTTGTTTTTCACAGAATAAATGGCTTCAAATGTTGATTGAGATTAGTCATTACACTTTAATGAGTTTAAATGTTCAATAATTTAAGAAATAGAGGTGCTATGTTACTTATTGATTACTATAAATTTGTCATTTATGTGTTTGAATATTAAATATTATATTCAATATTTATATTTGTATAATATGTATTTGTTTCGGTATATTTTATATATACGTAAATTGCGGCCCGGGTATATTTTTGTACATATGCCTATCTAACTATTTCTTATTAATATGTAAATTACGTCTAAGCCTTTTTTCCACAAAACCAATATTTTCCTTCCCATTTTTCAGACTTAGGACTAAAACTATAACAGACTTAAAACTATCTATACAAATATCATTATCATCAAAGTTCAAAAATTACTTACACGTTTTAACTGTGCAACACCAACGTTGAATATCATTGTTTAGAAATTTATGAAAACGAAATTTGAAACCATCAACTATTTTCAACGTTTTATTCCTTTCACTTTTCATAACGTCCATTTTTATTAGATTGAAAAAAAATACTGTAAACTGTAGAGCAACCACAGATATATAAAACAACTATATAACCGACTCAACGAATAAAATTGAAGTCTAGAATCCATATGCGAACAGTGCAAAATATAATTGATTAATCCATGACATTTTATATTATTCCATGAAATATAATTTTTCTGTGATTGAAACTAAAAATATAATATAAAAATGTTGTTTTATGTATCAGTTATCTTTTTATATGGATTCAGGTTGAAACACAATTTTTCGATTATAATTTATAAACTATAAACTATAAAGTGCAATTCAAGTAATTCAACATCATGGTGGTTTCTGGTTCTGTGTCTGGTTGTGTCAATAGGAGACTGAAAGGAAGCAAAGTTCATTTTTTTTCGTTAGTTCCCGGGACGCAATTTACGTATGTTTTAAAAGTACACGGGCCGCAATTTACGTATGTTTTAAAAGTACGCTGGCCGCAATTCACGTGTACATAGTATATGACCATAACCGTACTTATAGGGACTCAATTTACCGACTCCGTGGAAATCAGGTATATGCGTACTTATGTGGTTTGTTATGTTCATTAACTAATGAGAAATAAACTACATACTTATAGTTTTCTAACAAAATGATATTTTCCACATTTTTTCTAGTTCCCTGAATATATTTTACTAAAAAAAAAAAATTTATTAATTTCAATAACTTAATTTTACTCGTTATATTAATCTTGGATATTAGTTTAAATCTTGAAAGAGAATGTTTTAAAAACTCGATAGACGGTATTAATCGTTATGATATAATCAATAAAGCTAACACACAAAATAAATATTAATAATAATTTAACTTCTACATAAATTAACTAGGTTAACGACTTATTTATTAAAGCCTTTTATATAAAAATATATAATATGTATGTAATTATTTAATTCTCCTTTTTATAAAATAATAGTAAAATAATAGTATACGGTACTCAATCCAGTCGTGATTTTTTTTTTCGGAGATCGTTAATTTGAACTCAAGGTGTACAAGTACCTCGTATATGGAATCATTTATTTTCATGGTTAAAAAATCGAAAAACTGTCCATTTTCGGAGATAACGTAATTATAATTATCGTTCATTCTATTCTTGCAGGTGACGCGGAGGTTCTGTCATATTTTTATGGGCCTATCGGTATTTTATTAATGATGAATCTAACACTGTTCGCGGCTACGGCTAGGGAGCTGACCTGTGGCTTATGGAGAACCGAAGTCGTGAAATCTACTAGCGAAAGGTAAGAATATTTTACAGTATCTACATACATACCAAACAAACAAAATTAATCCTTACGTCGGATTGTCCTACATTCTCAAACTTATGTATAATTACGTCTTGGTACTTTTTGCTGGTAATGGCGTGAAGGAATGAGAGTTGTGCTAATTGTTGAAATTTTGACTCAATGACAACCGCGGAACTCGATAATTGTGTCTGTAAAATGTATTAGAATTACGTACAATTATTATTATTAGTCATAATTCATAAACGTTAGGTTTATTGAACGGAAACGTAAAAATGAACCGTAATTCCCACAGACCGTAAACGACACACAAAACTATGTTTTTATCCGATCAAAACTGGAGGTCAAATGAATGAAATTACTTTTTTAGCGTTTTTTGAGGTCATTCGTTTTATTGTGAACTTTTGACTGGACCATTAAGTATAATCCCATATGTGATGGTATTTCAGTATAAAAATCGTGTCTCTTGTGTTATTTTAACTTCAAAGTACATTTCAGTTTATTAAGATCGCTGCGCTCATGTTTAAATATACTTACAATATTCACAGACACAATGCTCCTACTTACGTATTAAATTCATGTGTAACACCGCACTGTGGGTGTGCGCGTGTTTATAATACCTAGAAATACGTAACATGATGCTAGTAGGGATCAATGCGATGCGGTGAGACCATATTTGTTGTTTCTATATGTATTGGATGGAGTTACTGACTTACTGTAGAAATTCATTAAAAGAAACCCCCGTGGTGTCTGTTGTTCACCGATGACGACCGATTTACTTTGATTGATGGGACTCCTGTGTACATTATATACGTAAACGATTTACTTTGGAATTCGATAACTGTAAAAGGGGAAAATATTTATGTATGCAGTATGCAGCACACTTCGAATGAAATTGTTTTTAGGTTCTGTTGTGTAAAATAATAATGGAGAAATCGTCGGGGTTTGCTCAAGATGAAAAGATATCGAATGACGAGAATGGTTGGTTTGACATGATTAAGTGACGTTACGGATGACGCTGACGGTATAAAGGGAAAATATAAACAAAAATCGATTAAGCATTTTTTAGGTAAATAAGAAAATACCTTAAGATGTGCATAAATGTTGTACGTATATATATATATGTATGAGTACGAAACAATCTTATTACGTTTGGACTAGACACGAGAAGAAAAAAAACTAATCTTATCTTGATACAATGTATTGGCTTTGTCATGATGGACAATGGTGAAACTGATGAGTATATAAACTTTGTAATAGATAAAATAAAAGAATGACGGCGGGTATAACGTATCGCAGAGAGAGAGAGAGAGAGAGAAAGAGAAAGAGCTGAGCATTAATATTTAATTATCCATGCCGAGATCAGCCATGTGTTACAGTTCAGCGTAAAGGGCAATTGAAAGGTACAAGCACGCAGAAGTATTAGTTGTGCTTCAGCAGTCACGTGTATAGGACTTTCGTGGTGTATACTTGTGAATATTATTGTAGGAAAACGCTATTAAAATAATTGTCCTACAAACATTTAACCGACTATAACGTAATATAATCATTTAACTTGAAGAATTTACGATTAATGTTACGAATTTAGAATAGTATTACGATCATAATATGACGCTAAACATGAACGAAATAATGATGACGATGGCGGATAATCGATCGTTAATCTTTTCTCCGTCGAAATTTAATCGGTGTAGTAAGGTTAACGGCTAGTCTGACACTTGGTCGCGTGCAGACGTGCAGTACGCATCGAATACATGACAATTGTTCGATTGAAATTCAACAATAAAATGTCCTCTAACGGTTCAACCCGTTTGGCGACTGCGTGATCGTATGCTTTACGTGCGTTCTCCTGCTCGTGAACAATTCGTTGACATTTCGTTTACGCGCACACAATTATTACGTAGTAGTCGCACCGCCGCCGTCACCAAGAAATAATCAGTGTGTTCATCCCACCATCATTATTCGGCTGGTAAACTTCCTCCCAGAAGTCCGATGAACCCCACCGACGTATACGCGTCCATATACGTGTACCCACACACGAGTCGTTACGAAATCGTGACTTCCTCGTGCTAAATTATTATTAATAAACGCAATTATTAAACGGGGAAAAAAAATAGTTTTTCTATGCATGTCGGAAAAATACCATGTAAACGAGTATGTTAAACCCACGGTCGGACGGACGGAACAACCGTGCGTAAAACGGACATTTTTTTTCTCGTGTTTTCGTTTTCCGTGTCTTTTCCGGCTCTGTATAATATCATCTGTATGCATGAAATTACCGGGCGACGTGGTGAAATCCCGACGTCAGCAGCGCTTCTCCGACGTGTAGTTTCCTAACCGACGACATTTTCATCGTTCCTGGCCCCGCGTGTACACGCCCGACGTCTGGATCGTCCGCTCAATCGTCGTCGTCGTCGTCGACCGTATACGCCCGTCGTGACCGACCGCGCGAGACCACGAAGTGACTCTTTTCTTACACGGGGGACTGCCGGAGAGACGTGCTAACCGTGTCGATCGCTCGTGGCCCGTACGTTTCGACGCACAAAAATGTAATATTGTATATGTATATATTTGTTATAATACCAGCACGAAACGCATTTTACGATTTACACGCCGTCGGCATTACGGTCTGCTGCTGTTGCTGCGCCGGTGTGTTCGATATTGTACACGTCTGCGCGATTACATTATCAATATACATCATAACTCGATATTATCGTACGCGTTCGGATCGCGTGATTTCGTACGCGTCGACTGGCTTTCACAAAGAGATCCGTCAGAACCCGCGGAGTGTAAGTTACGCCGCGTCCGAACGTATCATGTTCCAACCGACCCGCGAGCCGCCGTCGCGTAGTCAATGTTATGAATCTGCGACGCTCCGCTTCACGTCGTACGTTTAATCTACACCGCGTTTAGTACGAATCAAAGACGGTCATCTCTGTGAGCGCGGCATACCGCAATTTGTCGTGTAAATAGAGGTCGTCGATATGCGGAAGCTCGGAATTTAAACGGATGGAATTAAAAAAAAAAAAAAAACGCTTGATATATTTTTTTCTTTTTCGATTTATATCGTCTCCGTGTAAAATGGTTTGATCGAAACGTTCTTGCGGATAATCCTGTCGTTTAGACATACATACGAAATACGAAAAAAACGCTCAGTTACTCCGTGACAAAAAATCGAATCAAATAATACGTCAAAAAATGTGTAACAATATTTATATTTATGATTATTATTTTTGTTTATGTTTTTTTTTTTTTTTTGCTCGTCATAAAACACTCGTTGAAATTTGGGATCGTGTGACAGGGGATATACCTTTTTATACGTTCTCCTTCGCGCGCGTTTCGAGGTCGTAGTGTTTTAATTACTGTACAACGTCACAAATCACCGCCGCCGTCGCTCTACATTTCTATTCTAGCCCAAGCGTTCACGAAATGTATTTGAAAATATCGTTGGCTACCGCCTTATACCGTGGTATGGATGATGACTGCAGCGGGTGTGCGCTCGTAACGAATCGTGTATCTGGTCGATGATATCCATTTGGAACCCACGCCGAGTAAATTGATCGTAGACCACCACGACCTCGTGGCGCGGGTTCTCTCCTCGAAACACCTCTCGACATTGTTATTTTAACTCAGAATCCAATTCTTTATAGCGTGCACCTACCACCGCGTGTGCGGTACGCACATCACGCGCCTTTTGTCTCGCGTAGTTTGCCGCGCTGTGCACGCCGACCCGAGCCCGAAAAATCATTAACGCCGATTAATTACAACGTTCGAATATTCAGGGCTTTCTCGATACCGCGTTTGATTTGATTTAACCTTACCCCTTGAAACTAAAATCATATTAAATTTAATTCAAAATTAAACTATAGATAATGTTTTAATTTTTTCATTAGATTGAAAATGTAATTAAATAACTCAAGAATAAGACGATTAAGGTACAATAATTATACAGTGTTTCATTTTCACTGTCTTCTTTTATTTTTTTCGGTGTATTAATAAAAAAACATATATATATATATATATATAATACTCTCAATACCAACATGGTTATAAACTGGAGGACACAGTTGAAGCGATGAAGAATCTTAATGGACCATTAAGATTCTTCTTCTTTAATTTGCCGGAAAAAGAAGAAAAAAATATTTACAAAAATAACACATCTTTAAAACTTTATTATTATTATTATTATTTTGTTTATTCAGGCTTGCGTTTTGTTCTACTGTCTCTATTTATGGGATTCAAATTCCCTGCTTGCTCACCAACAGTTAAATATTTCGTATGAATTCTGTAATCATAGACTAGATACCGGTCCAGCACATTGAAAACGACTCTATTCATATTATCGCTTACGATCACTCATAAAGTACATAGTAATAATAATTAACAGACATCAATGCTAAACTGCTAATTAATACATTCGTAGCTAAAACGGTCTAGATATACGGCATCTCGCTAATATAAAATGCAAAAAAATCAAACTTTTGTAAAATTCAAAATTTTATTGCTCTTATAATATCTTATACAACTACCCAATGTTCCCCCTCCTCTACGTCTCGAATGGTATTATGCATTTCGATCTCAAAGTAAAGTCAGTCCATGACGAAATAAAATTTCACTACAAACGTTTTCACAGCCGCCCGACTTCCAATCACAACCCATCAATACAAAGTTTAACCGTCCCTTCCATTTTCGAAAACCCGCTCTTACGTCTAAAATGCGAACAGTGTCACGAAGAAGCCGCCTGAGATAAACCAAATTATTGGTACACAATTGTAACAAAAAAGAGAAAATCCAAACCGTGAGTGTCTGACGAATGAGTAATCATATTATCATATATTTCGTATAAAAATTAAGGATTTTTACTCGGTTTAATATATACTTATCGATTTGATCTTATAATAATTAAGCATGGTGTATACGTTCAATACATATGCTCATGTTGTGCCTTCTGCGCGATTATGGACTGCGTGCATGTCTCAAATAAAAAATTAAAAAAAAAACAATTATTTCGTTTTTAAATACTTTTGAGACATTTTTCTTCGTAGAAAATCATACTGTATCACTAAATCGGACGTCGATGTACAAATACATTGTAGTAACGCTGAAATGTATATCCGACGCGCATTCAAACGCTTTACCAACTACGCAAAATAGATTTAATTACGCTTAAAAATAGTTAAGCCCTGCGAATATTATTTATAAACACGTCACGGCGCGCCCGTACTATATATGACTATCGACTTTTACGCCTTGTGCTATTGTGTACAGCTGCGTCTGATTTGAATTCAGGATTATTTTTCTAGCCGGTGGGTTCGACCAATTTTTGATTGCGGACGAAAAAAAAATTATACGCCTAAAAAAATCGGAAAATTCGGAATTTGATTTTTAAATTGAATTACCGTTCGGGCGGGTGAACCCCCTAAATCCCAACCCCCTCCCCTGTACACGGGCCTTCGTTTGACGGCGTTTTATTTTCTGTATACGTGTATTATTAATATTTATTCGAATTTTTTTTTCTCCACAGAGCCACTCTGGGCCGCGTGTGCCTGAAACTGGTGATCGTCATGGGCATCACGTGGGTGGTGGACGTGCTGTCGTGGGTGATCGGCGGACCGGACTACGTGTGGTACCTGACGGACGTGATGAACACGCTGCAAGGGGTGCTCATATTCATAGTGGTCGGCTGTCAGCCGCAAGTGTGGATGGCCGTGAAGCGCATGTGGTGCCTGCGGTCGGACAACCCGTCGGACGGCGGCAACGCCCGGTCGTCCACGTCCAACGCGATGCCGTCCACCGTCAACGAGTCCACGCTGTCCAAGCCGGTCGACACCCTGTGTTGATGTGACCCCGTGACGACGCGACCGCCGCCGCGTGCGCGCACAGAGTATACCACACGTACACGCACCACGCACGCGCACTACCCCCGAACAAGTTGCACCCGCACGCACGCTTGCACCATCGTCACGCTCACGCACGCCGACCACTCGCGCGGCGACGACCACGGCTCACGACCGTGTGACGACGACTACTGATGAATATTATTATTGTATCTTGCCCGCGAACGAAATGTTCTTGACTGACGAATTTTGTTTGTTTGATTATTATTATTATTATTTTTTTTATTTTTCTCATTGTCATTGACCAGTATTAATTTAAGAATATTACTTGAGAACGAGTGTGTAGTACACGCGTGAATAAACGTCTGTGTATGTGCGCGCGCGCGCGCATGTGTGCGTGTACGTCCCGTGGGCGTGGTTTAATTTAAATCATTTTTTTTTTTTTTATGAGAAATGCACAATTTTTGTTTTTTTTTTTCTATTATATGTTAGACTTATCATAACTATTACAAATATAATAATGACGCTCTGATGTTGACGAGCGGTCGTGTTTCTCGTTGAAGACCAAAGATTTCCTAACAGACCTGTTGTACATCACGCTCATCGACTGGACCTCCATCCCGCCTAGACGTCTGGACCAATTTTTTTTTTTTTACACGCTATCCGCGTAAACTCTGTATGAATCCGAAAACATATTTTCATGTCGCAAAATTGACCACAGTAAACACTGGTTATTTACACAATAATAATGTATACATAGCTTATTTCCGACGTTCAATCCGACGAGATGTATATTCCTATTGCACATTATTGATATTGACAAAGATATTTGTTTTGTTTTTTTTTTTTTTTTTTTTTTTTTTTTTTACTTGAAAAACATTTTGTATTTTGTATTCTTATATTTCATCACTATTAAATGTTGATTCCCTATTGTAATATAACACGTATCAAATACCGAAGGACCTACTCACATAAAAAATAAATTCTAAAATGTTTTAATCGTCCACATTACACTTGAATAACATATTCAATATGTTTATCGTTTATCTTTACATGGATATTTATTTTGAAATTTTAAACAGTTATGGTACCAATATAGTAATATAATTAGGAATGTAACCGTGGCAGCTTTTTTCAAATTAACAATTTCCAGTTGGATATTAATTTATTATTAACATTTTGACTGCTGGAAAAAAAACATAGTATAGGCAATAATGCTTTTTGTCTAAGTAACAGTAGAATATTGGTAAAAATATAATATTTGAATAATGGGTGCCAATTGTAAAAATGTTTATTTTTATTTTTTTTTTGTGTTCGTATTATTATTATTATAATTTTTTTTTATTTTTTTTTTTTTTTAAACATTTTTATATTAAGTTCCTTTAAGCCTATCTAATTTATTAATAAATGTTTAACAATGATCTTTATATTATAATTTTTTTTTAATAATAATAATAATTATTATTATTGTAATTATTATTACTATTATTATTATTTACCTAATAAGCCTGATACCGCGTTATTTTTGTAAAAATATTTATAAAACTATGCGTCAGTTTTAAGTTTGTTTTTAAAATTAGCTAGTAGAATTTTTTTGTAATTTATAAGGAATCTATTGTGTAAGTCTTCGGATTAAGACTGTGTAGATAGTAGCATTTCACAATACTACTCTATATATTTTAATATTAAAATAAAATTTGCAGAGTTGTTAAATATATATTGTGTATTTTGTTGCCTTGAAACATGTTAACCATGCGTGCTATACACATTCAGAAGTGTAGCCAGAGGGGAATTAACGGGTTGTAAACCCCCCCTGTTCCCCAGAAATCTCTTTGTTATTTTGTAAAATGTACATCAATTTGAAGACATATGATGTTATATCACATCATCATTAATTTTTATAGTTAGATGATAGGTATCATATTAGGTATGGCATAAAATTTGTATACCAGTAGTATCTATACTCGTACATGTAAACAAAATAAAATTGTGTATGTAAACCTATAAAAATGCATGTTAATTAAAAAAAATTATCTTATCTTCTCACATCTGTGACCTTGCCGTGTTATACATTTCCAAAAACACAACCAAAAAAATAAACATCACACCAACATAGTTATATAAATATATTAATTATTTGTTATTAAACATGCGTAAATTATTCTTATTATCATTTATTCATTAAATGTATTACTTAGCAGTAAAACAGTTATATCATATCAAACACGTCCAAGGGTATTTATTTCAGAAAAATTCATTTGTGTTCTATTCTGTCTTAAAAATGTGTAAAAATAATCATAGTGTGTTAAATTATTTTAAACCAACATCTAGTGCAAATTCATCAAAATGAAAAAAATCAAATTAATCACATACTTTATATTTTAATTTATGTCTGATTGAATTATCAAAATTAAAGGAATTGGTACTTATGTAAGAGTAGGGATTCTAAATTTAACCGCCTGCCACATATTTTCTCGGGTATCCCACAGTACACATTTAATGAATAGTACCTGTATTATTAAATAACATTAAATTTGTACCATTTATACAAAGTATGTTATTCAATCATCTTAATTAATCTCTTAGTTTTACCATTGAGAGGTCTATATCCTCACTGAATGTTTGAACAAAATAGATGCGTTTTTTTAGGTAACAAGCTTAGCAAGCTCCATCAGTACATCCTATTGTGTGGATCAAAATCAAATATTAAGATAAATTTGAATTCATTGTTTAGTTTTCTTTGTATCCTACATCTTTAAATTAATATAAAAACTAATATATGAAATTATAAAAATGAAAATAATTTAAAAATAATAAAGATACAATTTTAAAAACGATGATTTAGAATACAAAGAAGACTTATTTTGGAATTCATATCTGTTTCCATGTTCAATAAGGCACACTAGTGTAACTCACAAGACACATTTATTAAGAGAATGCAAGTTTTTTATTCTAAAATACAGAGACATAGACTCCTTAATCAACATGTAGATGTACAAGAAGATTTTTTTCTTAAGTATGCTCTTTCTGCTTTTGACCCTGTATAATGCATCCGTTGAATTTTTTTTTAATAAATTTTTATTGAAATTTTCATGGAAACTACTCATTTTTTTCTCATATCCACATAGTTTTAATATTAAGTTTTTAAACAACAATCATTTCTTATAAAGTTATAACTTAATTTTCGGAAAGGGAATATTTGTTAATATACCAATAGTTTATAGAAATAAACATACCATTTAAATAATATAATTAATGTACTTACTTTAAACTTAAATTGCAACTCGTATATTCGTTGAACGCCAAAAATTGTGTAAAATATGATAGTGTATTATTATTATCAAATATAGCTATAAATCAATGTTACTATAAAAAATAAATAAATATTTCCCATGTGTCCCATGATAAGCAGGTGCCCCAAGTATGGCACTTCTACGATACGTCGATACATTTAAAGAGTGGACTACTGACTATTATTTGTGAATTTGACAGAAGAAAACTATTTAATACGTCCAGCTAAGACCAAAGAATTAAAAATACATAATCTGTATATTGTCTGACATCCGGGGAACAAAATACTCTAGGATATACTTATCTACCAGTAAGAATGCACTTTTTTTTCTACTGTTCCATATTTTGGATCATGTAAATCGCATTTAAAGTTGAAAAATAGAAAATAGTGATTATGAATTAGGAACTAATATTAAAACTTTCAAAGCATGAAATACCCATGACCTGTCAAAAGCATAAACAAATTGTAGTGGTATGGTATGTACTACGCAGTTCGCCTTAATATGAGCCTGATTTTGGCAAATACCGGGTCACCGACCTCTAATTTTTATTTATTATTACATTTTTTTAATCTGATATAATTTGATTATTATATTTATCTCTTTCTATATGAGAATAATTAAAAATTAAAAAAAAAAAAAATTATATGTCTAATGGTGAAAATTGGTTATTTAATTTTTATATTCTACGACTGGCAATAATTTGATAAAAGATAAAAAAAAATTGATATTAATAAGCATAAAATAAACGTTTTTCCGTCATTCAAAAATTGTTTTGTGTACGTAGTTAACTTTCTTAAGTTCTTAGTTCTTAGTTAATTCTTTTGACATCTCTTTTATCAGAATGGGCTATACGCTGTTTCTCAAAAACAGTCAAATTATCGAGGCACCCGACTCCACCATTTCGAACGTTGATTATACACCTGGATGCTCTATGGGTATGCTATAAAGTATAATGTACAACCAATAATTACTATGCGTGTTCAGTTATCTTCATAGGTATTGAGTTATATATAACCTTGTATTGTTTGTACATATTAGATTAGGTTGTGAACTTATACGTTTATCATATGTTTCACGGGCCTACAATTAAATGTCATATTTTATACGTAGAGGGACCTTTATAGTAATTATTTTCGAAAAAATAATTACGGGTATTGTTCTTCGAAACACAACCGAAAGAAAGATTTCCTCTCCGTTATTGATCTCGGCATTGTTGCCTGAACAACAGTAGTTGAACATTTAACATTGCTTTAAAAACCCAAAGACCCATTGGGAAAAGAAAAAATAGAGTTAAACACGCCACAATAATGAATATCGAATAATTAATACTTATTTTAAGATCTATGTGTATTGGTGTAAAAATTGTCCGTTGAGGAGCCCTTTTAACCTTAATGTGATGATCTTGGGATCACGTTAAGACCTTAAGAAACACATAAAAACCATTATCCATTGACCATTACAATCTTTATGTAAAATATCTTGAATAATATTTGTAAAAATGTCATTTAATGTTTATTTACTCTTCATATGTCAAAAAGCAAAGACTGAGCTGAAGGTCGCTATCGTGTACGGCAACACCAATGAGGATTTTATATTTATGCTACAGTTTGATGTCTTATGAAATACATACCTACCAAAAATGTTATCACCACCATCAAGTACAGGTTGTATTTGAATATGGGGATATCTTGAACAATTTTGTATAAAATGACCATTATATCAAAAAATATTACCACATAACTTTTAATTGATTGTGTTGAAACAGATAAACCAATTAACACGTGATTGATTCAATAAAAATGTAAAAAAAAAAAACCGAGAACTACGCAAAAAAGAAAAAATGTTAAGTTACATTTTATTTTTCTACAGTAAAATTTATAAAATTTCACTTGTTGCTTTATAATCAAACACTCATAAAACACTCTTTTTTTTCATTAAACACTCTATATGTGTTTAAATTATAAACATTATCTTAAGTTAAAACTATTAAACAAAAAATTGTATTAATCATCATAATAAAGATTTTTTTTTAAAATTTTATTATGGATCAATAAGTATAAATTCACGATTTCAAGTCTACATAATAACATGCATCAATTATTCTTGAAGATGTAACAGAACAAGCTCATGATCAACATTTCTGTTTATAAAATAATTGTTTACATATTATTCAATCTTAAATTAATATAAATGAATCTCACTGTTGTTTACATTTTTTATTAAATACAATTATTATCGAATCATTATATTTATAAGTGGGTAATAAATACTCACAATGTTTTAAAATTAATTTTTTTGTCACAATTGATATTTTTGTGTACTATATTAATTACACCCATTGTACTGTTATACTTATTAAAAACTAAAGAAGTCAATTTAATTCATAAATTGATTAATATTTTCATAGAATTAAAAATAAAACACAGATAAATAATTAAGAATAACATTTTATTGAACGACTTGGTTTAATACTAGAAAAAAATTTGTAGTTAGGATGTCAGGTAAAAATGTAGCCCATCAATTTTCATCTTCAAAACAATAGTAGTTTAAAAAGTCTCACACAATAATATAAAGAAAATTATGAAAGCCTACCAGCCATGCTTTTTACATGCTTAATAACATTATGTACAACATCAGTACTTTTAGCGGTTCCATTCAAATCAGCCGTGTGTACTAAGTCTTCATTCAGGGTTATAGATATAGCTTTTCTGATGATTTCACAATGGTCTTGGTGACCCAAGTGTTCTAACATATCTGCAGAAGCACTTAACATGGCTACAGGATTAGCAACATTGGTGCCTGCAATAGATGAACCAGTATTTCTGGTACCAGGCTCAAAAACTGCATAATGATCACCATAGTTCCTTCCTGATATTAGACCGGCGCCACCAACAAGACCACAGATTACATTCGATACAATTGAACCATACAAATTAGGCATAACCATAACGTCAAACTGATGAGGATTAGACACCAGTTGCATGCAACAGTTGTCAATAATCATGTGTTCAAACTTTATTTCAGGGTATTCTGCGGCCATATTTTTACAGGTTTCTAAAAATAGTCCATCTGATAGTTTCATAATATTGGCTTTGTGAACTGCTGTGACTTTACTGCGGCCGTTGTTTTTGGCCAATTCAAATGCATAACGAGCCAATCTTTGAGAATTTTCTTTTGTGATGACTTTCATGGATTCAACAACACCATCAACACTTTCATGTTCTAACATGGCATATTCGCCTTCGGTGTTTTGACGTATAACAATGACATTGACATTTTTGTGACGACTAGGCACATTGTTGTACGACTGGACGTTAATGACATTCACGAATAAATCCAGTTCGTTACGTATGGCGACATTACGCGATATGATACCTGTATCGAGACTACGGGTTTCAATATTACCCTTGATGGCCACGCCGTTTCTACGGATGGACATGATGGCATACTGTAGATCGTCGTTGCTATCGCTTGTTGGGTCAATTTGAATGGTCTCGAAATCGACAGGTACGCCTCCATGGTAAAAAACTTCTTTGACATAGCTCATCAATTCTGGTCCGATGCCTCCGCCTGGCAACATGGTGACTGCATTTCTGCCTCCATATCTGTCATCAAAAATAAAATTGACCGAAATTAAAACTCTCAACAGCACGTGGGGTATTTTTCGATTTAAATCTAATGCGTGCCCAGTTATAACTCATTTAATTCATCTTGGCCGGCGGCGATAGTATTAATTTGAAAAAAAACACTCTCTACAAAAGAAGTATATTTTCTTGAGTAAAATAAAAAAAAAACCGAGTTCCACAGTTTTATAAGTCACATCAAGTTATAGAACATTCTCACGGTGAAACGAACTGTTAACCTTTGGTTTTTAGACGTCAAAACGGTCTCGCCGTCGACCAAGATGAACTGGATAAGTCATATCCCGACACACACGACATCACGACAGTCCAACGTTCACGCGGCCAACGATGGTCATCAGCGGACACGTCGTGGTACGCACCGTACGCGTCGGTGACGCTACAAAAGCTCCAGGCTACGCGTAGCCTCGAACGGCCCAAAAATTTACCTGGCTCGCGGCAATCCAACTTGTCTCCTGGCCTGCGGGTGTTTGTGTTGGATGTCGAAATTGACGGTGGACAGCGGACGGATGGTGTGCGGGCCCGCCTTTTGCAGAGTACACTTTGAGAAAATGGCCAACATATTGGACGCGACCTCAAAAATACGTCCGACACTTGGACGGCGGGGTGAAAATTTAAACCTGGTATCGCAGTGGCTCGTCTTTGGCACAGGCACACTCGTAGAAAAAAATAAAAAACAACCTATACTCTATAGAGGTTTAAAAAACATTTACACAGCATCCAGCTGTTTTCTTCCTCCGTTCTGATAACGGCACACGACTGATAACGGACCATCTTATCACATATTATTAATCCTATCTCGGACGCACCGCAACTTGACAACTCCAAACGATTTCAAATTTCAAACATTCTTATTTCTTGCGACTCCGTCGTCGACTATTGTCGACCCATCGATAAATACGACGGCTGCGTCTGTAATAATATCTTTTTCGTTTTCATTTCGCTCGCGTGTCCGACGTTTTAAATCGTCATGTTTTTTAAACACACGTTTAATTTGATTGGTTTGGTTTATCTGCTATCCGTTTCCCACGCACTCGGTGGGTTTTTCTTTGTTTTCGTGCTATTGGCCGAATGCCGTTTGTGAATAAAACGTTGATGATTTGTTTCAGAATCCTCGGATATAGTCATTACGATTTTGAGCCAAGACAATGATTACAATGCCCACCAAGCGTTGGCTTTAAAGAATAATATTTTGAAGCAAGCTAAATCTATTAGAGTCAGTACTAACTATAAATATGTATTTTTAATAATATCATAGGCGTGCACACAGGTTATGCCAGGTGTACCATATCACACCCTGTGGCCCGTGGCTTTTTATTCGACTTATATTCATTTAGAGGGGTTCATTCACCAATTTGTATGAAGTCATTACCAGTCACCAATCGTGACTGCAAATAGGCCTTCTAATTATCTATAGTGGAATCTAAACTGCGATCAGCAATGTCTCAAGAACAGTTATGGTCCTCTCTTTATTTATTTGTTGATCAAACAAATCCAAATCCGTTGTTTTCAACGTTATAGAAGAGTTGTGTTTCAACTCCTATTAAAAGAAGATTTAAATTATAAATATTTTTGGTGTTATTTAGATGTTGCTTATTTTCATATTAGTTTTATATTTAATATTTTATTTTGTACCCTTTATTATAAAAATGTATCAATTTTTTTTAAAAATAATTATATATTTGATAATACATGTGAAAATGTTATTTTAAAACAAGTAGTGCCAAATCAATATGAATTTTTTTCATAAATTGATACTTAACTTTCAATTTATTGTTTTTTTTTTGAGGGGGGGGGTCATATAACGGAGAGTGGCCTATTCTTTTCTAGGAACTTCATACAAAATGTCTGCACATGTCTATGAATAATATGTGTAATCTATGTCTTGTAAGATTTAAGTAATTTTCAACAAAACGTCTATGTATAAATTATGATATAAATGTCTTATAGCATATAACCAGTGGCGGACTGGACGACCGGGATACCGGGAAATTTCCCGGTGGGCCGGTGCTAGTATAAAATATAAATTTTATTAGTATTTACTATTAATGATTGATTACTTTAGTACCTTTATGCAAATATACAATAGTTATTTTATTTTGTTTTATAATAATCAATTAAAATATTTAAAAGCTAAATTGTATTTACAAAAAAAAAAATGTATATATATATATATATATTTAAGGGGCCGTTAGTACGCTGAGGGCCTCTAAAATTATGATTTTCCCGGGCTGTTTTTTTCTCCCAGTCCGCCACTGCATATAACAAATATTAATTCTCATGAATGTTACGAGTAATGTATCTATTTAAAAATTTTAAATTTTATCGAATGGTTTGAATTGAAATATATTCAACTTGCAGGTAATGTGTTACCTACTTATTCAGTATGCACAAATAAACATAACATGATAATGTGTAAAATTAGGTACCATTATCAGTTTCTCAATACACTTCTGATTAATGCTACAAAAATAATTTATTATTTTATAATTTACACTGTTGCATTGTTATTTTTAATAGAATTTTTACTTTATTTCATAATATTAAAAAATGAATGAATTACAAAGTATAGAATGTTTAAAATTACTCATAAATATTATTATATTTAAAGATATTGATAATTTTGTATTAAACCATCTAGAACTCACGACTTGGTGGTGTGTTTATGCTTCATGAATTTCCAGGACCTGGGAGTTGGACAATTATTCCAATTATAAAATTGTAAGAACAAATTTGTATTATTATTTTTAATTATTAATTGTGACTATATTTAATTTAAATTAGGTTGTATCAGAGTAATAAACATTCCAAATGGTTTTTGTTTTGTGAAGAAAATGCTCATGTAAATTATAACAATTTACTATCACTTGTGAAAGATAAAAACTCAAATGAAGTAAGTTTAAATTAATAAATAAAAATGTATTTTAATTAATGAAGAATGGAAAAATTTTTATCAGCTGTTGGATTACATCAATTTAATTTAATTAGTTATCAAACAGTGGCAGCTCGTGGGATTTTTGAAAAGTAGTATTCAATTACATCCATTATAATATTCAATTACCAATTTTATTCTCAAGTATCTGTTAAATACCTACTAAAGATATTTAACTGTCTATAAATTAATTCATTTAAAGTTAAACGAAAGTTTTATTAATGGTAGTTATTAGGTTCAAATTTTCACGTATAAATATAATTTGAAATCATCAAACAAGTTTTTTTTTTGCTCCTTAGACACCTTGTAATTTTCATTAATGGTTTATAAAATACTGGTCAAAACAATGTTCTGAGAAATAAGATACCTGGACATGGGTTTTCAAACAATAATTTCCTGGATAATCTGAAATGAATGCATTCTCTACCATATATCAGAAAAATATTTTTTTACAACTTGATAAAGTTTTAATTACTATATATTCAAGATGAGATAAACTATAATGATTAATAATCCATTTCACTTAATAGTGTATTTTTAGTAATGTATTCCATAATTATTCATGATTTCTAAAAAAAAAGTGCTATTAAAGAGCCTACTATTCAAAAATGTTAGATAGCTGTTTAATTAGTGACAGTTTCAGTGTTTTACTGTTTATACAAAAAGAATTATGCGCATTAATATAGTTATTTGAGTAATTTAGATGTAAAACTTAATTCATCAAATTATGACGCACAACTTTCGTTTTAAAATATAATTGTTTAAATGCTTTGTTCGTCATAATATTTACTGAAGCCAGTGGCGCTGAATCCAATACATTTTGGTGAAGCAATATCTAAAATTTAGAACCCACCACCCACCCATCTTTGGCATCTACCCTATAAAACTACCCAATATCTATGACTATTGGGTCATGGAACCCACCCTCTTTATTTAATATAGGAAGACACTGCTTCACTTGATGTATTAGTTTGGAACCACTAACTGAACCAAGTATATTTTTTTATTAATTTTGAATTTAATATGATTTACTTAACTATATCAAAATACACACATTAAAATATATATATATATATATATATATATATTGAGTACATTCTTAATTTTATACTCATAATTAATCTTTAATTTAGTATTGTTTAATTTTCATAAATTTTAATTTGTTATTCAGTTTAAGTAGTGCACATGCACTTGTACCTACTCATATAATTAGCCGTTGTTCTATATTTTTTTAGCTGTTAATTTAAATTAGATAAAAAATATCATCATGTTTTTTTATTTAAAAAGATTATGAAATGTGTCATATTTACTTATACATTTAAATTATTCACTAATTTTGATTACAATTAATTTAGTCTGTATGGATGGGTTATGGATTAAAAGATAAACATCCAACAATAATTCATCATTATGCATTTGACGAAGATGAAAACAAAAGGATTTCATACCCTTTATTTGCAGCAGGATTTCTTATGTCTGTTGAGTTACTCAAGAGGTCAGTTTGAAACTACCAACTGATTAAGTTTATTAAAAATTTGCTTTTGGATTTTTGTTTTCCATAGCATAATTAATAAAAATATAGAAACAGTGGGATCAGATTTTGCAATTGATGCATCATATGAGTTTGCGTCAATAGTCAACCAAAAAATTGAACACTTGCCTTTGAAATTTTGTTTGAAACTATCGCCAGACTGTATAGTTCATCCCTTGTCAGAAAGAAGTGAATGTGTAAGTATTACTTACTAAGTAATAATTTAAAATCATTATACATTTTATTAATATATAACTGTTTTAGTCTCATTATGGAACAGTAACCAAAGATTCTATATATTTTGCTGTGAAAACATGCAGTAAATTTCATACTGATAGAGTTCCAGTATTGCAATCTACTTGGGGCCGTGATGCAGTGCATATTGAATACTTTAGTGATAAACATGGTATTTGAACTATTTTATATTTTTAAGTAAAATTAACTACCATAAAGTCAAATCTCAAAGGGAACCAAACAGAAGTGTGAGGTGTCAAATTTTATTGATTTGAAAATAAAAATATTTATACATAACATTAATATGCTCATTATATATTTTATTATTAAAAAAAAAATCTATCTGTTACATTTTGTTTTATTGACTTCTACACTCAAAAATGGTTTTTACAATGTATAGTTCCTGTTATGTATAGGAAAAATGTTAAATGTATATTTGAGATAAATAATCAATTCAATTAATATCAAGGAAACGAGAATAAAATGCTAGTAAAACGCTCAAGAGTTAAATGATAGTTTTTTGAAGGAATTTCAATACAATTCAAGATAACAAAGAAATTGATATAATGACATTTGACATAATAAGAATCAACTGTCAGTTATTTTTTGGAATTATTAAAAAAATGCACTTGTTTAGATGAAACAATACCAACTACAGTATTAGATGTACCAAATACAGAACGAGGACACTGTTTAAAGACTATTACTATTTTTAAACACCTATCAAAAAAACTTTTATCAAATAAAGCTGTGAAATGGATTGCCTTGACTGATGATGATACACTTTTGAGGTAATATTTGTGTAAAACATAACGTAAATGAAATCATTAATTTTAAATACTAGTTTTTATAACTCATGAAAACACGTATACATTATGTTAAAATGTTAGTGTTCCACGATTAGCATCTATCCTGAGGTGTTGGAATGGTCAACAAATTGCTCTCGGACAAAGATACGGTTATAATGTTCGACAAGAAGAATCCTTTGGATACAATTATTTAACAGGAGGTGGTGGTATTATATTTAGTGTTGCATTGGTTCACAAGTTAACAACTTGTCAATGTTATGCTAATGATGCACCTGATGATATGGTAATAGGCATGTGTTTAAAAGCTTTAAATGCTACAGTGGTTCATTCTCCAGTTTTCCATCAAGTTCAGTAATAATTCTAACGTTGATGTAAATATAATATATGTAACAAACTATTAATTTATAGGCTAGACCTCAAGATTATGCAGATGAATATTTGGAATCTTATCCAGTAGTGTCTTTTCATAAACATTGGATGATAGATCCAATAGAAGTTTATCGTCATTGGCTTTATCAAGATTCTTCTTTTGGACATGATGAACTTTAAGGTATTTTATATTTCAATTCACATATAAACAATTTTATTTTATTTTTTAATTAAAAAATAGAAAACAATAATATAAAATACATGATAAAAAAATCAATGATAACAAAATATATCAATAAGATATATAAAAATTTGATTGTTAATTAGATATACCATACCCTTAATTATAATTTTGATCGTATTGCTATCTCAGACCACCAAGATGGCCTTTTAAATGTTGATTCATCTTCAAACAATGTTTTTTTCAAATTATCATACACCTAAATAATATAAAATTCAAATATGAAATTTTATAGAACTAAAAATTAAATAAATATTAATTTAAGTATATATTTATGTATTAATTATGTTTTCAATTCATTTTATTCTAGCTACAGAATGGATGTTCACTAAAAATGAATGAATTACTCTATTTAAATGAGTTTATGATACACTGAATACTGGAACAAACTAAATTGTATAAAATACTATAATTTCAGTATAAGCTAAGATACTAAAAGTAACTTGTGATTTTATGAAATTAATAACTTGAATAACTAAATAATTTAAGTACCAAGTAATATAATATATTTACTCTATTTGATAGTATTTGATTTTTTTTCATGTGTGTGATTTTAAAAAAAATGTTGATGAAAGCATATTTATATTGTGTTAATCAACAGTATAATGATACAAATTAATATTTTTTTTTAATTTTTGATAATAAAACTTTTTTTGTAGAATCAAAGAAATGATGAATACCTTAAAGCTGTAATTCATTATTTACAAATAATATTATTTTTACTTTTACAGTTCCTAATAAAATAAATGGAAGACGGAGTGGCCGAGTGGAACTAGGCGCCACTGCTGACGCACACTGTCGCCGGTTCAAACCTCGGTCACGGGCGGCGCTCTTTCTGGGCAGGCGACTGTCTAGAGAGAGCGGCCGCCATCTCCCCTGTGCAGAAGGCAACGGGAAACCACTACACAGTAAACCCTTCCCAAGTAACAACTTCTTTTAGGTGCAAACCAACCCTCGGGTTGTAAAAAAAACAAAGTTCCTAATGTTAATATATAATTTAAAAAAAGTATATTTACTTTTCCATTTGAAGCACCCAAGACGGAATTTAATATAAAATCTGGAGGTACTATAGCATCGGCAAGAGATACTGCTTCATTTTTAAGACAAGAACATAAATCTATTATAGATCCTTTTACTATTACAGATGCCAATGGTCCATTTGCATAGCCTCCTATAAAAAATGTAATTTAAATAATCTTATATGCATATATGTAAATATATAGTGTGTTTCAACTCAAATGGTAAAATAAAATATTTCTGTTCAGTGGCCTGATTGAAATAGATTTTTTGCAAGGGTATAGGAAATACAAAAATACAACTTTTAAATGTTTAACCCTTTCAGTCAATGCATGCCCAATACAATGTATTCCTACCTCCTCACAAAAACCCTTTTTTAATTCAAGGTCACTGAACAGAAATACTTCATGTTACCATTTGAGTGAAATACCCTGTTTAACCATACCTTCATACAAGATTGACAAATGTTTTTCAAGGAGCCAAAATCCATAAAGCGAAGCAAGTTTATACAACACTGCTTTGTGTGGACCATCTAAATTTGGAGACGATGTTATTTCGATGAATTCTTTCAAAATTAAATACTGAAAAAAGAAATAAACATTTATATAAGAAGTATCAAAAGAATATAGATATTAAATGATATATTTACTTCTGAAAATACTATAGACAAATCTTTAGCAAAGAACATCTGTGAATCATTTTTTGCAGTAAATGCATCTTTTCTTTGATCCTTTAATAATTGCAATTGTTCATATGTTTGACGTAATAAATAACATATCATCCATTGGAAAGAAGATAGTAGATCTATATAGATTCAAATAAAATAATAATAGGATGTATAAATTATGAAAAAAAATTAAAATACTTACGAGTATGAGTGAAGACTTCATCTACTCTAGATAATTTAAATTTTTCACATAAAATCGTGTCAGCGTCTTTAAGGAAATCTATTGTACCCAATGGAGTGTCACAACAATCTTTATTCCCATTTAACAAATTTGACCAAATATTTAGTAACCAATTACTTGTTTGTTGTATTAACACATTATTGTCACCTTCATATGTACAATTTGCATCATTTGCATTACGTAACTCATTAAAACCAGCAGCTGAAAAACAATTTAATAGAATTAAAAATTAGTCAAAAAAACTAAATGTAACAAACCTTTTAAATATCCATGACCACCACATGCTTCTCTACACTCCTGTATTGCGTCTCGAGTTGTCCATGCAGCAATGGGTTTGGTACAACTAGAAACAGCATGAATTTCCATACCAAGCATTCTCTAGAAAAATTAAAACTTTGGTAAAATATGTTAGAAATTGTACATACATTTTTGCTTACAAGTTTTTCTGACCCACTGTTTGTCATCATCTCAATTACAAAAGATTCATAAACTTTAGCCAGATAGTCACCATAAATTTTTAATGCATAAGTTGCAGCTAACTGAGGAATCAATCTGCATTGCTGAAAATAAGTCCATACAGTCATAAGTTTTATAACTGAATTCTATCATTAAAGTATATTAAATATAATTTAATAACATTTAAGTTAATTTATATTAACTGGAATGTGATTTAAGAGGGATAAAAATATTATAATTATTTCACTTTAGGTTATATGTATTTCAAGTTATTACAATTTTACTGATACAAAAATATAAAGAATTAATTGACTAAAAAATATAATTTGAAAATAATTATCTACATTCAAAACCACTCACTACTAATTGATACTCTAAAACTGGTAACTCTTCACAATTAGGAGGTCCAAATTGTTTCCTAACAGCTGTATATCGTATAGCTATCGGAACAGCTTTTGTTATGTAAGCAACACATATAGTGACAATAGTTAACCGACCAACTGATAAACTTCCTAACGAAGCTCCTATAAAATAATTACATAGTTTACAAATGTTATTGGTAATAGTCAAATTAATAATGTGTCAATAAATACTAATGTTTTAAATATTTTAAATAATATAATCTGTTAATTAAATAAATTACAAGTAATATAATCAACAATCTAAACAAAAATTCAAAAACATATCATTAACTTGTCATAGATGATTAAGATTATATTATCATAACTAAATAGAATGTTTTTATTTTTATATTCACTTATTATAAATAAAACTATTTAAAAAATTTCAAACCTAATCGTTTTGATTTGCTCTTGAATGGTGAAACATATTGACCATCATCATTTACATCTCCTGTTTTACTAAGCAAACTTTCTTTTGGTATACAATAATTGTTAAACATTATAAATCTATTTGAAAAAAAAAATATATTATTAAAAAGTACTTATTGAATTTTTAAAAATTTATTAAAAATTACTAATTTTATATTAAAAAAAAAAAACTACTTTATAGATTAATCCTTAAGCATTAACAATATAATAACCTACAGATTAAAAAAATTTGTTAAGTTTGCTAAAATTTAAAGTGTAATAATTTTTGAATTTTGAATATAGTTCAATATTGAAGAAATTCATATTATATATTTTTGATACATAAATATTTCTAAATGTTTGACATTTTTTTTTTAAATGTTGGTGCTGCTCTTATAATGCAGACTACAATCATATATGTACATATTTTTATTAGAAAATATATAATACATGAAATATTCATCATTTAAAAGTTAAAAACATTTTTTTTCTTTAATTAATTAATAAATAAACTATTTTATACTAAGTGAGATTACACACTGTGTTGAAAAATAAATAGATTATAAACCATATCAATGTCGATATAACACAATTATATAATAACAATTACCCATTGTCAACTCCATTTAAACTAGCTTTTTCTCCTAAGTCTCCAATTATTATTCCAGAATAAGGTAACATTGTTTTAGGATCTCTTACATTAACTACAAATGCATGTAATCCATGATCATCACCATTGCTCATGACTAGTTTGGCCCATATTATTGCATGTGTACATGATTTTCCTAAAAACATTTTCAATTAGGAACACTTTATGCCAAAATAATTTAAAAATAAGTACTAAATTATTATTGTTTTACCTAAACTACCAACCCAACATTTTGCTGCTTCAAAATCTGGAGTGTGTAAAATAAATTGTTTTGAATTTATGTCATAAGTAGCTGTAGTTCTCATTTCCTTAGTATTAGTACCATGTGAAACTTCTGTTAGAGCAAAACATCCAGGAACCTGAAATGTTGATTAAATGATTTTTATACAATCAAAATTTCAATTTAAAAAAAAATTGTTTTGCGATTTCATTACCAAAGTTAAATTTGGTAAAATAAAATGGAACAAATGAGGCTATAAAATAAACAATAAATTATAATTACTTTTCCTTCAAGAGCATTTTCATAAAGGTCAAAATTTCTACCATTATCCATAGTAAATATCACATTAGAAAACATGTCAAATGTTAATCCAACTTTTATAGCAACAGATGGACAGTATTGAAACATAGTAACAATCTTAGCAAAACTCTGCAATTTTATAACATGATGAAATAAATAATTATTAAAACCATTTTATTTTAACTATATTTACTAGTCTAGGACTGGATACGATTTCATCAAACGGAAATACTTTTGTTTCAACAATTTTATACATTCTCAGTAACGCTAATCTTCGTTGTTCATCTAATGGTAACGTTTCACTGGAATGCTTGAAAAGTGGGTCGGATTCAAATTTTTTCCAAGCTTTCATCTGAAAATATTTAAAACTACAGAATAAACTTAAATTAAAAAAAAAAAAAATTGTTTACCTTATACTTTAAAACTTCTTCAGATTCAATGAAAACTCTCATTTTTTTCCAGTCAATTGTAGCAAGTTTTCTATACAAATCCAGAGGTCCAGATTCAAAGTCTTTGAGTATATCAGAACAAGAATTCATTGTAATCTGAAAATATTTTAACTTATCAAGCAATAGTAGTACTTAAAAACATGTTTGATATAATTTAACCATTTTTTAAGAAAACATAGTTTTTTTAAAAATTAATAATATATTTCAGTATAGGTACTAACCACAATCAGGTACCTATTTTCTATTTACTTTACTCAGTACAATTTTATGGTTCGATAAATGTTTTTTTGGCCACTTGATCAAAGTACTAATATAAGGTAGATGAATTAATCGTTTTGAAGAAAAATAATAATTTATATGGTTTTTACATATTATTTATTGAGGTAAATGAAAACTGAATTTTTTATTATGAATCATTTTCATTAATAACAAAACAATTTTTAATAACAATAGATGATATAGAAGTAAGTACCATACCAATGCCATATTTTAATTAATTATAAATTTTATTTACATAATTTATTCAGAGAGTACTAGGTTAGAAGAAGTAGTTTAAAGTTCAATATTTCATTAAGACATATTTGCTCTAGTTACATAGTAAAACCAAAATGAGGATAAAATATTGTAAAACATAAAACCTAGATATTATTTCACAGAAGTAAAAACTAGTTGAAATATACTTGAATCAATAATTTTCATTAAAGTGTTTCAGAAATTACCTTGTGATTATTTGCACTTGAATACTTAAATTTTCTTTGACAGTTTAAATTTATTCTACGCCTGATTACAAACATTTCGACGCTAAGAACAAATATATACCTCTTACTCTTAGGAAGATTTAAAGACTCCAAGAACAATAATTCTTGAATGTACAGTGTAAAACTGAAATTTGGTTAATTCAAATAAAATAATTACAGTTGTAAATATTGCACTATGCACAAAATATGTATCTAAAGTTTACATGAAATACCAAGTAACATTATAATAAATAGATTATTATCATAAACATAGATATATTTAAATTAAGAATATTTTAAATATATATTAAAACACAGAAGTGTTAAAGAGATTTTGTAATTTTTATTTTTTTTTAATTATACAATAAACACGTTTATAATACATATTCTATACCATTTGAGCCATAAAGTCAATAAGTAAAATATGTAAAATTATCTCATGCATACCTTGTTAGTTTAAATAGAATAAATGATTGTTAGTCGCAGTTAATATGGGGTTGTATTTCAAATGATTAAAATTAAAATAATGACGGTAATAAAAGAATAAAATAAAAATTACAACTTTCACGCGAACTGCGAAGAGAGAGTAGGTAGTGAGTTGTTTGTCATTCCAAATGACCGAAACGTTTGATGGCTCCTTCGCGGGATCCCCGAAATATATTTGGATCAATTGCCTTGCGAAAAGGCAAGGGGACAACGTATCGGCCGTCCGTATTCCTAGTACATCCAAGTTGGAAAATTGATTCACATTTCCCGTCTTCAGTGAAATCTTGTGGCGCTGTCTCAGGTTCTTCTATCTGCCAGAACCGCTCTAATAATGATTCCACTGACGTAGTCAGGACAATTGGGATGGAGCTTGAATCTATAGAATCGCACAACGGGATGGGACCAATCAAAATCCAACCGAAAATTGAGCCGAATGCGACTGGTAATGCATTGCCAACCTCAACCCGTTTACCATTCAAAATCACCGCAAAAATATCTGCACCCAACAATAGGTCCACTGGAGATGTCTTAGCGAACGTTGGGTCTGCCAATGCTAAATGTTCAAACTTCGTAGACACATCGTCTGATACGGGACTGCGAGGCATATCAGCCGTTATCGAAGGAAGAACCCATGCTTTGAGCGGGATAACAGGATCTTCAGCGAACCGTGGTTGAACGTGGCATTGAACGAGGCCGTCAACCTTAGCAACAGGGGTTCCGGAAAGACCAGTGATCGGCGCTGTCCATCGAGACTTCCGCAAACCCAAACGAGACACGCATGATGACGTAATGGCACTTATCTGTGAGGCCGAGTCGACTAGTGCTCGCACAGTATGTACCGAACCTGCACAATCACGGATGTGTACCAACGCGGTACCGAGCAATACAGCATGGCCATCGACCCGACCACATAACGATGAGGAAGCACCAGGATTTTGATCGTTAGTATCCAGGGTGATATTCTTACGTTGGTTTCCAGCTTGGTCCTCGTGGATAAGAATGTGATGCCTGCGGGAACATTTGCTACAATTTCCCTTCGACTGGCAGCGATTGGCCCAATGTTTGTCGCTTAAACACAAGAAACAGATGCGATGCTCACGAACCCACTTAACTCGGGTTGGAACGGACCAACTCTTGAACTTGGCACACGATGGTAACGAATGATCACCCGAACAACACTTGCAAGTTAAAGAGGATGTACCTGACGTCACCAAGGACGTAATATGGTGGTGTTTATGAGATTTACGTAATTCGTCCCCTTGGGCGCGTGATTTGGTTTCAATGTGACCCTGCTGAGTGTTACCCGCGTGCTCCAGTACCATGATGCGAGATTTAACAAATGCAAACAGTGCGCCAGAAGTGGGATACTCGTCGTAATTGTTTGCTTCGAACAACGTACGAGACGATGCTGGTAAACAGCGAGACGCCAAAACAAACAAAATAAAATCACCCAAATCGGGAATATTCAGTGACTTCAACACCGAAACGCCTTCACTGAACGAAGACATGAACTTATTAAGACTCACTAGTGACTCGTGTGATGCTCCGTGTGCGCCTAAGAGACCTTCCACCAATGAGCTGGCTACTATTCTGGGTTTATCGAATCGATTGCTGAGTGTAGACCACATAAGATGATACGTATCCGTAGATACCGGAATACCACGAACCGCCTCTGAAGCAGGTCCTTCCAAACATCCTAATAAATAGTAAATTTTTTCGATATTGGTCAGGTGGGACTTACAATCTACTAGCGCGGTAAACCTATCTCGAAACTCGGGCCATTTAAACACATTACCCTTGAAGCGCGGTAAAGGGATTTCAGGTAGACGACTATGGGTCATATGAGGTATAGCTCCCGGACCAGCGCTGTTATGGGTGGAGACATTTACGGTGCCTTGGGATTGATTTGCTACCGACCTATTGCATAACGAACCTCCCCGAACCGAACCGTTCTGACACTCAAACTGTTCTGCTACAGCCTTTGCGTACGTAATTAGATTTCTAAGTTCCACCAGAACTGCTCCAGAATACTGCTCCGGTGTCCCTAACTCACACATTGTCTCCAACACCGTGTTATCCTCAACAACCAATTCAGCCCATAAAGCATCTAAATCACGGACAGCCACGGACAACTGAGTTAAGAAGGAAGGGTCCTCACTAGCCTTTACAGCTAGTTCGTGAATTGACCGTATTTGTGCAGTATACCTATCCCGTTTAATGACTGACCTATTCATGACTCGGACTTTGCGTTGATCGTCAACTAAGGTATTGTCTGTTCCCGACATGGTAACAATCAATTATATCAGAACTAGTGACTACAAGCTATAGCCGACGAACACGAACGAATACGAAAGCTAAATTGAAATGAATAATAAAAATAATACAGAACGTAGAGTAACAATCAACAGATGACAAACAGTTTAAATAAATTTACACCGCTATACGATTCAATAAAAATTATTTATGACACGCACAATATGTATTTCAAATAAATACAACAATAAAGAAAAATGAATGCACGTATATCTAAATTACCTATACAATCAAGTGCACCTAACCAATTGCCGATTATTCGTGACAAGAAAAGATAATAAACCAATAACTGATACCTATATCATAAATACCCACTAAACGCTCCGTGACACCAAGTGCAATTCCAACTTAATATAGATAAAAAATAAAAATAACGTCTGGACTTAATTATTTCCAAACCACGCTCTGCTACCAAATGATTCGCCAGAACCGCTCCTACGACTTAGGTGGTCGGCGGCTCTGACTCGCGATTTATGGGACCAGGTCACGAATATAAATACTTAAAATAATTATAATAATCATATATTGTTACACGGGCCAAAGACAAGATATATAATAATAATATGGGCGCCCAGAAACAACTACTAATAATAATAACAATAATGACATAAAAAAAAACCTGACAAAGATAACAAGAATAATAATAATGATAATACACGTACAATATAATTTTACGAATCACGTGACCCAACACTGCTATCGGGCACAGCTGATATTGCTTCCAACCGGCGGCAACGAACAATTGCCGGCCAAAACGCACAACGGACGACGGCGGGATTGAACACAACGGCGGAATTGAACAACGGCGGAATTGAACCGGCGGCAACGCACAACGGCGGGAATAAAACCGACGGCAACGCACAATCGGCGGCCAAACGCACAACGGCGGAATTGAACCGGCGGCAACGAACAATTGCCGGCCAAACGCACAACGGCGGAGTTGAACCGGCGGCAAAACGAACAACTGGCGGCAAAACGCACGACGGCAGGAATTGAACCGGCGGCAACGCACAACGGCGGGAATAAAACCGGCGGCAACGCACAATCGGCGGCCAAACGCACAACGGCGGAATTGAACCGGCGGCAACGAACAATTGCCGGCCAAACGAACGACGTCAGACGTTTCCAAACCGCCAGAACGGTTGTCGTAGGCAGACTAAGACTCCAGGCACGGTCGTCATATGGATACGACCGTGTGTGGAAGGGAAAAAGAAGGTTCTCGAACGAATTTATCTGAAACGGTCGCCGATAGCCGATAAGACGATAATGATGGCTCGGAGCCGTTTGTCGCGTCTATATATATTCAACAATGATTGTGGATGATAAATAACAAGTCCATAACTACTCGTATGTAAAACGTATACACCGAGTTAAATCATTTTTTGTTGCATACCCTACCAATTTGAGGCGTTTGTTTTTTGGTTTTAATAAATATTTTAATAAAATTATATAAGACATTTTATTTGTTATGAAATTTTAGGTTAACCATTATACTGACCTTATTTTTCTGAAAATATTTATGTTTTGGTTTTTATTTTTTATCAACTAAATCATTGCTAATATTTTTTTACGGACTAAAAACAAAAATAAAAAAGCACAGAAGTGTACAAGTACCAGAAGTCAGAACCATATATTTTTCGATTTTTTTCAATCAACAAATTTATTTTTATTAAAAAAAAGAAAATATCAACAATATCAACAATACAAGGCAAACAAAAAAAATAAATAATAAATAATATGATGATAATGGTAAATTACTACAAGTAAATTTCGAATGACAGAGTGACCTTTGGTTAGAGCAGCCATCAGTGAATTCCTTCCCAACTCCACAGTGGTCACCGCTGCCGCATTCTTCGGACACAGCCACTGTTTCACGAGCGTTTAGCTCGGTTCTAGAAAACTCGACAGTGTCGTCGCGGTTTCCTGGAGTCAATTCTTTCCTGACTTCACCAGCGTCACCACTGCCGCCTTCTTTCGATACAACGTCTGTTGAACGAACCTCTTGTCCGGGTCCGTACAGGACGCTATAGATACTGCCATCGTCTTTGGGTGCGGAATCTGGTGTCACCACGCTACAATCGACTCCGTTGGGGTACACCTTGATGCATAACATCATTTTACTACGAGATGTCGGGGACGCAGTCGAACCCCGTGATCCGTCGTCACCGTCTTTCGGACGCCGTCTGCAGTTGCCCCGTAGGTTCTTAGAACGCCGGTGTTCTCTAGGCCGTTGCTCTCGAGGCCGCGGTCCTCGAGAAGCACGGTCGTCCCCGACTTCTCGACAATCGTCTCCGCGGGTGTCGGCGCGAAGCTGCACGACGGCGTGCCGCAAATCGGACCCGTCGATGCGTCCCGTGGTCACCTCGTCGCCTTGACCGCGTAAGATTCCTTCGAATTTGGCCACAAGCTTGGCCACCGATCCATGACAGATAATGCCGTCCACTTCCATTGCGGGGCGGTAGATTTCTGTATGGGGTTTGCTCGTTGCACGCACGTAGAAACAACGCGAAGGGTTGTACGATTGTAACAAAATATACACAAAAGTCAAAGATATACTTTCAGTAGTTATCTTCGGTTCGCTACACTGTACATAAGTCACACAGAGATATGATCACGTGAAATGCTAGATGAATAGTGAGAAAGATGAGAGTTTTTATTTTGTTTATGTACATCAACGACGCAACCAAGTGTGTTTGTTATAATTTCGATTTCGGCCAGAAATATACATATACCGACAATAAAATTTTAATCATTCTTAATATAAGGACAGGAGAAGGTAACTAATTTATCCGAGGAAATAAATAAACATAAATGAAAAAAATCGATAGGCCAATGGTGGTGAAAGCTCGTTCTTAGTCCACACGGTCCTGGGACAAAATAATGGTGTTGTATGGAGAAAGAACCTAATACGAGCCAGTATGTTTAGTGAACGATACGTGTTGTACGTTATTTTAAAAATTAAACCAATGATAAATCATTGTCATCGGAAAACGATTCTGAGCGAAACTAACATAATAATTTTAAACCTAACTACTAGTTAAGTTTTCGAAAAAATAAAAAACCTTATTAGAAATACAGTCCTGAAAAAATAACTAGAATAAATCATATAAATCTAATAATATTTGTAAAAATAATCCATTTTGTCGTACTTAAATATTTCAAACGAGCATAAAAAAAAGGTACAAAATTCACACCGTGGGATATTCTGCATCTCATGGATACGAAAATGGTGATGATTCGATGGGTTTATTAAATTTCGAAGAACCGATAGATCATTTCTTTAGTAAAACAAGACCACCATCACACAGTAAAGTGAGACAAAGTACGCGAATATATATGCATAGTACAAGTGTACGGTGATCGAATGGTAGACATTAGTTTCTATAATATTGCAAATTTATTCGCAATTAGCATGGTCACTTAATTCATAAGTTTGATCTCTTTTGTGGTCAATCTTGAATAACATATTTGTTCCGAGTCATGACTTTATCACTTGTCATTAGTCGTATAAATACATTATTGTTATTATTCAATAATACGAACAATGATTTAATACTGATTAATTATTCAAATCAAATTTAGCTTTTTCGATGAAAATCAATATCTTATGCGACGTCTAAATTTTATCAGGACCAATCTATAGATGTGATGAAATTAGGATCCATATATACTTGACTTGCAATATAGAGGCAGTGGAGAGTGATGACAATTGGAGCAAAGAAAACGTGTGTTTTTATTTTTTCTTACTTACTACTTTTTTTTTTTACTTTTTATCTTTACATCCATTTTAATTTTCATGTACAAACCCATAATAAGTATTAAGTTTTAAATACGCCAAAACTTAAAATAATCTTTAAAGCTTGTGTTGACGTAGATATTATAGTTATTAGTACTTAGTAATATAAGTGTGGTACTTATGAAAAACCATGACCTTTAAAGTTTAAATGGGCTTATAGTTATTTTAACACAACTTCTTGTTTCATTAAACATACTAGATGATATTATTTTGAATGTTTGCTCCTACGCTCACAAACTATTAGTCTTTAGATGTAGGCACTAAACAAAGTGGGCGACAAATTAAAATAGGTATGTCACTCATTTATATCGATTTATCAAATATATTGTTATTTATCATTTAGATGTTTAAAGCTTTTTAAAACAAAAAAAATATTGCCAAAAGATTTTCTAAATCGTTTGAGAAATACAAATAGAGTCATAGTATAATAGTATGTTACTCTTTCCAAAAGAGTGAGAGAGAGAGAGAGAGAGAGAGAGAGAGAGAGAGAGAGAGAGAGAGAGAGAGAGAGTTTGTATAAAAATGTTGAGTCTTAAAAAATACAAATTTTATTTTAATATTTTTATATAATAAGATGACAGTTCCAAATAATGATGATTTATAAATTAATCAAAAAGATAACCATGTTTTTATGAAAATCATTTAATCTATTTAATTTTAAATTACTATTGACATTTTTAATTTTCCTTGCTTATTATTTTGGAATTATATCAAAATAATCAAATAATCAGTAATTTTCATTATTTGTGAAAACAGTTCATTCGCTTGGAAAAAATAGTTATTAAAGAAAAACTAATGTTATCGAAATTTAAACTTTACATTTTATGAAATCATGATTGAAATCTTGAGATTTTCATCGTGATTAATATAAAAATAAATAATAATCATATACATAATTAAAATTATACATAAATACGCGTGTATTAAAGTTTTCAACCTTTAAATACCATAAACTGAAATAGTCAATGAGATAAACATTTATAAAATATATATAATTCCATCAAAATGTTGTTTTCTACCATTTTTAATAATTATCAAGTCTGTAAACATACTACGATAAATGATCAAATATAGTCATTTTAAATTTCTAAAACTATTAATTTAGAAGTTAAAAAAAATTAAATTGATTTTTATGAAAATCTACTACATACTTACGTAAAAAAATTTAGCATTTTCATGCAATTTTATCATACATTACCAAAAATTAGGAAAAAGGTGACTTTAAAGATTAAAGTGCCATCTAAATGAAATTTTTGTTTTCATGTAAATCTATCTTCAATTTATGGATCGAATTTTCTACCTATGTTAGATTCTATTTAAAATAAAAGTCAAATCGAGTTTTAAGAATCCATTCAATCTACAATTCTACTAAAAAAAAAAAAATCCTTATACCTAATCAATAAATATATAATAGTCAACGAATCAACACGTGCAATTTAAATTGGTGATCGACCAATAGATTTTGACTGTTAGCTAGTAGAGCTAGCAGAACATTTTTTAAAAGCATACTGTGCCAGCATACATTTTTGTCTATTACAAAAGAACAATTGGTTAGCCGCCATATATGTTTCTATTAAGTAGATCATCTGTGACATCTATCTGTTATATATAACCAATGATAATCCTGTAAAAATTGTATTTGAGGAAGGGTGCCGCCTATATTTTTTGTTTTTAAAATGGCACGATTAGATCTAAATTTGACCTACTTTATGTAGATTACTGCTGCGCCCAAAAATAAAAACTGAATAAGCCACTGGTCTACGACTAAGATAATACGTACATATAGTAATAACTAATAAATTACTTCAGTCGATAGAATTGATTGAAGTATTATGAAAAAATGTTTGGTATTTAAATTTCTGATAACATTTTATTGAATTATTAATTATTTAATAAGTAGGTACTTATAATTTTTTATTTTTTAGATTTTTTTCACTTAGTCTTATTGAGTAAATAAAAAGATAAGCATTCCAAATGTTATTGTTATTTTTTATAGCTGTATATTTATCAAAAGTAGTATGATATCAATTAATGAAATAAAAGTAATGGATTTTTTTCATTACTAGTAAAAACTATTCATATGCTAAAAAACAAAGCGTTATAAATTTTAATGTTGTCGAGTTAGTTAGCATCTAAATCTCTATATCGATGAATAGTGTTTTATATTCTCTTTTAATGTAGGTATTGAATTTTTTTATTTCATTAACATTCTTGAAATAAAATTTAAACGTAAATACGTAAAAATTGTTTTGAAAAAACCAAGTAAAAAATAAAGTAAAAAAAGCTGGTAAGTGAGATGATGGTGGTAAAAGTTCGTCCTTCGTCCCTTCGGTCCTTGGACAAGATATTGGTGATGAATGTATTAAGTTTTAAAGAAATGATGACTCATTTCTTTAGTATAAAACGATTCTGAGCAAAGCTTCAGTGTAATATAATATATTATTATTTAAATACTGTTTACGTATTTTACGGTTATTTGTATAATTTTTTAAATGCTTGGAAAAAAATCTTGAGTCACGATTATTGATATTTTTTCGGTATTAATAGTTTAGTATAAGAGTAAACTTGTATTAAAATTTCTAAACTTTCTAACAAATACTCAATATTTCATTAGAAATAAACTTAAAAGAAATCAGACAATATCGTAAAAAATCGTAGTAACTGTAATTTCAAAAAGGAATTAAGTACTTGTCCGAGGAGCAATGAATACTCCATGGTGCGAATTACGTCCTTTTTTAAATTCGTATAGTATACAAATTTCAAATTATTAGGTAATTTAATAAAACATACATACACTCTAATTTATTACAATATAGACGTGATATACAAATACCAATACGATATATAATGATATATGATATTTATCGAATAAAACTAACTATAGAAACAGTATCCATAACCAGGACGGAGAAATGTAAGATATTTAATCATTTAATAATTAATTATGCATGTTATCAAATATCATAAATAGATTTGATTTCTCTTCACTCAATAGCAATACGTACATATACATATATATATTAATTTAACAAAAGATACCTTCATCATAGTCTTCAATCATTTTTGATAGATAATAATACTTTTGATAGTGATATTTTAAAATTATAGAAAAAAATATTAGTTATATAAGTTAGTGACAACAGTTGTTAGTGGCTAAGACGGTAGGTTAATTTGGTACCTCATATAAAGAGTTTACAATCTAATCTAATGAATAAAACGTAATTACAATTTTAAGTTAAAATAATTTGCTAACGAACTTTACCTGGTAAAATTTACTGTAAGACGTAAGTTGTAACAAATTGAAACGTGCCTTAATTATTTACTATTTATCTATCCATATATATATTATTCTATAACTAAAATCACATTTAAACATTTTTTTGAGTATAATTGGTTGAAAAAATATATTTTAATGTTTGGTGTAATACATAGTGCAGGTGAGTAGATTGACCTATCTTCGTAAAATTACTTTAATATTCCTACGATTGCTATATGAATATTTTTGGCATGAGTAATATTAACTCTGTACAAAAAATTTCTAAGTTTCATTTTATTTGCAGACATAAACAATCTATAGTCTTCACAATGTTGATATGGAAAGGTTGAAATGAGCAACGACCTGTTATATGACTCTTGATTTATTAATATATATATATATATATATATATTTTTTTTTTTAATTATTACAATTTATGGCATACTTTTAGTTAAATTTTTTATCATTATTATAACAAGTAAATATTAAATAGAATAATTTTGCTTAAGATCAGGAAACTTTTTCCTTTATAACCTGCAGTGAAAATTTTCAGGAAGTGTTAGGATGGAGAGATTCTTCATAAAGGGGTTGTGGAAGCTTTAGTGACACCCATGAAAGAATATATAGATAATATGTACACCTTGTTTGATAGTTTTATATACAAATGAGTATGAAGAGTTAACTTAAATTAGATATGGTGGTGCGTTGATGAGTCGTCAAAGTGATGTATTAAAAAAAAAAAACTTGAATTCCATTTGTGTTATATTTGTTTAGCGTGCTTTTGAGTAGCAGTTTATAAATCTAGATATATTGAAGTAGAGTTTTACAATTCAAGAGTTTGGTTTTTACTTTTTAGAGTGATACAGATATTTCCAGTTAAAAGAAATATTTATGCGCAAGAATATTAAAAGTTAAGTTTTGAGTTTGAATATAATTATTACTTAATTTACTTCATGCATACTTTTTTTTTTGTCGAAATCGAATTTTAATTATCTGACGGTGTCATATGTAGAAATTGGCTCATTATTCAAAGTAATATTTGGACCTACGCCTTATTTAAATGTGAACGTTGTATCGATTTATTTTAGTTTGTTGTGACTCGCCATTTCTTATGTCGCTCAGACATGAGCTGCAATTGTTAGTTTTAAGATATAATTTTTTGTATACTTTTGTACAAGTGATATTTATATTTCATTTGTGATAGTATTGACCGTCACGTGGTTAACAATTCCTAACATCCTGATTATACTATTATCACCTAATGAAACAATATAAGTATAATAATAAAAAAAAATATAGAAAAACGCATAAGCATTTCAAATATTCGATCAAGATTTGTACAATAAAAAAAACGATGATAATAAATCACAAAAAGCAACATTAAACTATAATGATTAAGAGACTAAAAAAAATTATCTACATAATCAATTTTCAGGTTATTGAGTTTTCGATTTTCAGAAATTCTTAATTTATAAAAAAACGCTCAGGTTTAAAAAGCACTCTATTTTTCATGATATCAAGAAAAAAAAATTAAGTTTACATTACAATTTCTAGTCAACGACAAATAGTTGTCTGCCGCAATGCAGTAATCCATATAAGTCTCGTATAGAATATTAATATCAGTATAGTAATGTATTATTTAAAAGTACATTTAATGCTTGATTTTATTTTTTGTACACACCTTTACTGACGTATTACACACATAAGGTATCATAATAATTTTGATATTGATAAAATTTAAATTATATGGCACTTAATATAAACTAATACTTTCTAGTAATTACTAATTAGTAATTAGTAAACTTAGTTCCTTTTACATAACATTTTTATGAGCCGTATAATTTAATGTAGTTACCTTTACTGGCTATGACCTAAGTATACATAAGTATATGCATTTATTATGAAAATCGTGTTTTATCGTTTGAAAATAATTTAAGATAAATGATATATTCAGGTATTGGTACCTATAATAAGACATTTTCTTTTTGGTTCCTTACAATATCATAAAAACCTTAAAATAATTTTTATTCTTTCATAGTACATTATTTCAGTCAATGTCAATGATAATTATTAATTAGTTATTAGTTAATGATGTGCTAAAACGTCATTATAACTAAATAATTCGATTCTTGAAAGGTAAATTTTTATAAATTTAATATGAAAGATAGAATTTGATATGATATCAAATGTCTTAAAATGAGTGAACCTTAAATTCATTATTAAATTATTTTTAAATAATTGATAATTAGAGCTCGAAAATTGTTGCATTTGCATGTTATTTTTGGCTTGTTAGATTTATTGCTTATCAAGCTATAATCCAATTAATTAAATATTACTAAAATAATCAACGTTTTTCAATGATAAATATTTTTAGTAATTAAATTATAGACAATTTTATTACCAACGTAAAGCATATTTTTTTGTGATTTTTCGGTATTCATTGACAGTGAATAATAATAAAAATAATAATACATACCACATTTACAAGATTAAACATTTTTAATTTTTAAAAATTAGAATTATTTGTTACATGTATCCAACAAATAACATTTATAAATATTATTTTATAATAATTTTATCAACACGCAAATTATTTTATTTATCTCCGCATCTTATAAATTGGTACAATATACCTTACATACCTGTAAACCTATAATAATAATAATAATGACTTTACTCTATTGAAATATCATTGATGGATCATTTATAAATATGTGGACAACATTTTTACTATGAGGTATTAAGTAATAATTATAAATGCTGAAATACTTAAGATTACTCTTAGGTAGGTATAATGTATACTATTGTAACCAGTATATTATATAAATATTTATTAACAGTTTTATAGTTGATAATATTTCTACATATACCATCGTATAAATGTATGATGATGTACATCATATATGTATTATTTATGAATTGTGTTGATACATTATCTATATAATTAATAATAATATAGGCTATAGAGTATAGGCACATGTCTATATTAAAACTTTAAAAGACATTCGTTAAACAATCTAATAGAAAAAAATAACACATAAAATAAAATATTCATTCGTTACTAAAATATATCAAATCAGTCTGAACTTTTGAGGAGTACCTATTATGTAAATACAGTTATATTATTTGCTTACCTGTGCATATATACGTTTATATCAGTAATTTTTGAACTGCATAAATCAACTGTGATCTCGACACAACGTTACAAATAAATTTGAATAGGTATGCAACTATGCACCGATAAGCCTACTTTTCCACTACGACTATATATAATACACACAGACGTACTATTTATTATTAATTTAAATTTCATCTGAGTAAGTTATTTGCATATAATTTATTGTTAAAGCATATTTAAAATAATTTCTATTTACCATTTGATATTACAAGTAAATAGGTAATAATAAATGAATATTATTTAAAAATCAATGTATTAATATTACGCTAATATTATTATATAAGGTAGATTATACCCTAATCTATCTTTTTTGTAGTTTTATTTATGACGTAAATTTTAGTCTATGTTAACAAAATGTCAATGTTTACAAAATAATTATTTTGTAGACTTAAGTATTTTATAATATGAAAGACAAATGCGTTTAAGTTCATCAAAAACGAAAGTTTACAAAACAAAAGTAATTATTTATTTATTGTTAAAACCCAAAGATAAACTTATGAAATTGAATACTTATAATATAAATTATAATCTATGTCTAATTAGAAGAAAGTTATCGCTGTACGATATAAGCATATTCTTTATATTAATACTTATGAATATGGCATTAGTACTAGTATCTGTACTTCTTGAATTATTTTAAAAACCAAATCAATTATTGATAATTACTGTGGAATAATGGTCAGTTATGAAATAATTATTTTGAGAATATCAAGATAACTTTACCATCTGAATGTCAAGGAATATATGCATTAGATTATTAATGTAGTTGGTTCTTTAAGTAATAAGTAATATTAACCATAATGATATCCAAAAGTTAATACTCGGTTGGTGGTTACTCATGACTAAATAGTTATGCTTATGAAGTATAAATTGATTTTTTTCTTGAAAATATTATTTGGAACTGTGAAAGGATATTATATTAATTGAAGTTGCTTATTATATAAGAAGATAAATACAATTTCATATGAATCAGTTAATATTTAAGGCATACACTTCTTATTCATAGTCCATTAAAAATATCCATTAGACATAAAATTATTATAAAATGAATACCCATCACGCTAATTTATTATGGTGATTCGGTCCTCGATCTCAGTTGGTCATAAATTGTTCTAAAACGTCAGATATATTTCTGAACTTTATATTGTGAAAGTATTATATATATATCAAAGGCGTATGATGTAAATACTGTATTTTAAGAGCTATACGTTTTCGATAGATCATGAATTTCTAAAGATTGCTTTTATGGATAAATAGGTATTAACGATTGATTGCAGTCGTACACAAACTACGAGCTTTTTTTTCCGTTACTAAAAACTAGGACCGGGTGGGAACTGTTATGCACATTACTGCCACCCGATCCCGTATCGTTTATTCACCGTTTTTTTTTTATTTTAAAAAAAAAAATTTTAATTTAAGATTTACTAACCCATAAGAATACATAAATACAACAAAATGATTTAATTAACGCTTTTGAATCGGCCGTCCAGCTCCCGCCTGCCTGATACGCTCTTCATCCTCTTTCTGCCCAAGGATCGACTCGACTCCACCATCCTACCAAACACCAGCCTCTATACAAACTACGAGCTGGACAACTACATAATACAAATTTATCCACAGTGTATTTATGAATATTTTTAATCAGTAATTCGAAAATCTGTGTAAAATTCACTGGGCGATGAAAACTATGACGGACATAGATTACGTTTATAAATAAAACATAACAATTTAAATTTTTCATTTTTATTTCCTCTTACAAATAAATGTACCTATAAGAAAAAAATTGAGTGATTTCAGTGACTTAATAGACACAAAAGACATATGGTTCAACATAACAATTTTTTTAACAAACAAATTTGGATTTTTATCCATTATGGGATATGGATTGTCAATGAACAGACGTAGACGGGCAACTAATTATTTTATGGAAAATAACTGAAATCACTTCCAAAGTACGGAATTGGAAGAAGAGTAAATAAAATATACGAGTTCGTCACGTCGAATATAGATGATCAACTAATAACCGTACGATTTAAAATGGACATCGTATTCCTCGTTTCCTTCGGTAAAACCGATACACGTCTATATAATATATTGTGTACGCGCCGATTTTGCTCGGACCAATTCTGTGTGGCGAATTGGACGCGTGTAGATTTTCACAATAAAATCACACTGTGTCGACGATACTCGTACACACCACAAAAACGCATAAACGTTACGTCATCGTATACACGTACACGCTTTGTTCGCCGATCTATACGAGACTCGTTTCTACGACGAGTTTGCACGACTTGTACAAATCGCGCATCGCTCGTGCGTCGTATTATACGGCCCGCACGCCCAGCTGCCCGAACGGACGGCGGCGTGGCTGTGTAAAACCGTCCGGCGTCTGCCGCGGGGACGAGCACGACGTACGGGTACGCAGTTATAACAGGTATATCGTATGTATATGTACATGTGGGTAAACTGCGTTTCGACGTATACAACGTTATAGATACAATATCAAACGACCTCGTCCACGCGTGGAATACGTTTTTTTAATTTTTTTTTTTTTTATTGTTTTTTTTCCCCCGTATTAATAAAAGTAGTGACGTGAATTTGTGTTATTCGCACGGATGTCGATATCCACTATGCGATGGCAAAAACGTTCGACTGCACGGCGTACTTTATAACACGATGACTTAGACGCAGTGGCAGATTTACGCATAGGGCATAAACATGCGATATAGTTATAGTACCCATTCGTCGGATACAATAAATATTCACGTACAATATGTGCAGGCAACTCGCGATCGATTTTGAACAGTGGCTTAGTGGGGCTCTGGCAATGATGATAATTTTGGTTTTATACCCAGGAAAACATCAATGAGTTTAAATGAATTGTCGATTAGAAAATTTCTCGATTCGTTACGGTTTGTGTTTTTTTTTAACATCTCGTGAAATAAATTCATCTTACGAAAAAGGGCGCTAGATTTAATGTGCCCGTGGGCAGAAAACTCCGGCCGCTTAGACGTGTCTACGGACAGAAAGTGTCGATCCTTCGACGAACAATTTTGCTTCGATTACATTGACGAAGATAACAAAACACGCGGGCGCGACGACGACGGCGTGCGCGAAATCCGACGACGACGGCAATTTATCGATTTTCGTGTTTTGGCGGCGCGGTGGCGGCCGCATCGGCGGCGGCGCGCGACTGTAACCAAGGTCACGCCGAACACCCGCCGGAGGCCCCTGCTTATTTAACTCGAAGTCTGTTATATTTGGACGGACATTGTCGAGTGAACCGCCGCCGCACACACACCTCGTCGCCGCGCTACATCTCACACACACACACACACACACTCATCGCCATTTGAATATAATATAAAACAGCAATAAATTTCATCGTTTCGTTCGCGCGCCGTACTCACAAATCGCATTCAACATGTTTAACTTGGGAGGAGGTGAGTGCATTTTTATCCACTAACACACGTATAGGATCTCGGCTTACTACGGGTACGTCGCCCGGAAATCCGACCGGGGACCGGCTCGCGGACGCGTAGGAACGAATAGCGTGTATTATTATTATTATTATTATTATTAACCGTCGTCCGAAACGTGTTGCAATTATTAATCGTGTACGGGCGGCGCCTAGGAAAATCTGCGTCTTAACGATGTGTAGTGGTATACATTACAAGTGCGTCCAGGACGCACGCGGACGTCGCAATAATAATAATAATGAAAAAAAAAAAAAATAATAATAATAATAATAATAATAATGTACGCGCCAAATGAAAATCGTGGCGTAGTTTTTTCCTTGTGGGCGCGCGCGTTTTTAGTTATTTCGCGACGGACGTACGCGTCGTTCGTATTTCGTGTCGTTTACAGCCCACGACGAGTATTTTTTCATTCGTCGTTCTTAAACGAGATGACGTAACCCTATCGTTATGCCGGTTGTGCGACCATAACGTATAAAACACGCATTGTAATAATAACGAATACCTACCGGACAGAGCACGGGGGATAATATAATGATATGCGCGAAGTCGTGTGTAATGCGAACGTCGTATAATCCCGAGGCGGCGGTCTTCTAATAAAATATATTGCGCCGCTGACTGTTATTATATTATTATAATGTGTTGTATTATTATGAACGTGTACACTTCCGCGTATTTTTAGTCGAATCTTCCGTGTCTATGTCTCGTAAACGCACGTCGACGTTGAATTTTATATTTTTATATAAATCAGAATATTACACAGACGTATGCGTTGTAAAAAACAAAATTGGCTTCGCGATAGAAACGTATATTAATGTTCAAATTTGACGTCACCCAGTTGTATATAAATAGATAAAATGTATATACACTCATAATGTATGCAAAACGATCGTAGATTCGTAGCGCCCGGCCATTTATCATTCATCCGCAATATAGGAGCAGGCTTTTTCAAATTATATTACAGTTAAAGCCCAATGTGTGTACCTATACGTTTTCGTATGGCCTTGTCCATTGGTGACATGCTCCAACAGGAAATTGACTTATTGTTTTTATTTTAATTATATTTTTTTATCGTTTTACTCGTCCTTGCAAGCGGCCGGAATTGGTGCAATTGCATTTCTGTCGGAATTTGCAACAAAACTATTAAATTTGCCTTAAATTTAGCATCAGTTGAGACTTAGGTGCGTTCATCGCTAAAACGTTTTGCGATGTTCTCAAGGAATCTGAAATAACGATATTTTAAAACCAGTAATTTTTTACAACTTGATTAATAATATCGTTATACACTTAAACCCATTACACAGCTGGTAATCTTACGTTTTTATTATGTTTATAAAAAATGCAAATACACTGTTACTAACTTAATGTTATTCAAATTATTTTAACTATTGCAAAAAACATTAAGAAATAATAATACAAAATTGTATATTATTGAATCTCACACATGTTTAAACAAGTTCAATGTCTTCATCGGAAGAAATACATTTTATTGATTGGGCATTGTACAATGTTGCTTAAATTTCTTTTTTTCATTACAATAAGTACTTCTATAATTAACACAAATAGATGTACCTATAATATAGGTAGAATATATTATATTCTGTTAAAAACGTGTATTATTTCTCAATTATTAACTATTATTATTAGCATAATATTATGTCGCATGTGTTTTATAATATAATATTTATGACTATATAAGTGATAAACAAGTATTTGATTTCAAAATTCCACATATTAATAATGATCACCATTTCAAATCATATTAATTATACTTATAAATAAACGTAAATTAATAATAATTAATCCTAAATAAAAAAAACTACAGAAAGTATTTATTTTTTATTTTTTACAGCTATGAAGAACATCACTGCTAAAGCAGAAGAATTAGTAGAAGAAAAGAAAAATGCCGCAACTTCACTTTTGGAAAAACAAGTATGTTACTGTCGTTTATATGGCCTGTAGGCTGTGATAACAATTATTATTCCTTATATGTTAAATTCAAACAATGAAATAATAATGCAAATAAAATGAAATATTTACATTGCGTTACAATTTTATAATTTATATTACAGTTTTCATTATTTTTGTACTTCACGTATTCATAAATCTCATAGCATAATAGATTGAATACAAAATTAATTAATAAATTATTGTGATTTATAGTTTCAATTAAAATATGTAGGTTTAAAAAAAAATTAATATTTTGATTATTTCTTTTCCCTAATTACCGCTGAAAAAATGACGTACTTCTCAACATTGGGTATTCTTCGCTCCACGGGCAGGATAATGGGGATGAGTGTATTGAACTTTAAAGAACCGATAGATAATTTCTTTAGTTAAATGATTTTGAGTAATGTTTCAGTATGAATCATTCATATATCATTTATATATTTAACCATTTTTAGTTTATTTGTCGGTATGTTTTTTTTGGTCAAATTTGTTCAAAGTTTTCTTGTTAAACAAATGAGAAATTATCTTTTACCAAATGATAACGTGATATCTGTATCCAAACTTTCGTAATGATTGGACAGGTCAATGTTTTTCAATAAAAATTATAAATTATAAATTAACATAAAAACAGTCAGTTCCGTAAAACTCGTATAAATTACTCGAACGCTTTAAAAAAAAAAAAATTCTGGGTCACAATTTTTTTAAATGTATGATAAGTGTATGAGTATGAGCCCATACAATTGTCAACATTTTTTGTGAAATATTAAAATGTTATTTAAGATAAACTTTAACAAAACAAGGCAATTTTAAAATTGCATTTTTAGCCTAAAAGTTTTCCAATTTTTTCGGAAACTTACATTAAGTATGTATCAATATTCCTTTAATACATGGTAAATATTTCAAGCTTCTAGTAACTTTAATTTCTGAGTTGTGACTAAATAACTAAATTCGATTTCGTAGTAGTTTCGTTTACGGCAAATTTTACTATTTAAATTTGGTTTTTTGGCAGTTTTTCCTTACGTCTGGAAAAACTATTGAGAGGAGAGAAATGTGATATTTAAGTACAATCTACATGCAATTTCCGATCTATAGAGTAGTTGGATGAAACTTTGGACCACTCTAACTCCAAAAAAGTATTCCCGGAAAAAAATACAAAAAAATAAACATCATTGTAAAATAAATAGATCATTTGCTTTATTCAGAATCTAAAATATTAATTAATTTGTATTATTCAGTTAAAACGTTATGTAGATATTTATATTTGGTAGACATCAGTGTTTCATCTGTAGTCCCTGAACATAAGTCACTAAAATATTTCATGTTGCATAAACGGCTGTCATAACATTTTAAAACAAGCATAAACCAATTTTTTATTTGCTTATTGTTTATTCTATAAATAATTCATGCATTTTTTTTTAACAAATAGTTGCCAATTGAACAATATTATTATTTTTTATCATTTTTATTTTAAATAAAATATTTAAAAAGTTTCATGAACATTTACAATTTTGAACATTATTTTTATATTGGTATAATTATATATAATTATGTCTTTTGACCTTGTACTAATGATGATCAGCCCTATAAATCTTAGTTGAGGAAAACACAGTAGATTTTATGAAGAAACGAAACAATTATATAAAATGAAATAGGAAATATAAATACGCAGTACCAACACCTATTTAGAATCGTAGTTCAATTTGTGTTACAACTTATGTTCAAATGACCAATCATTATGCTTAACTTGATTAAAAAAACATTGTTTTCGTGGGATGACTATATAATTTTGCTATTTTTAATAACATTAATTTATCATTGCACCATAAGAGCCGACAAATTCTTATTATTTATAAGTTATACTAATAGTAATTATTACATATAATAGTTAATAACTGATTTTGATGAATCAATAAATGGTATTTCATCAAAATTCTCAAAAATATTGTTCATCTTTATACATATATGTACATATTTTTATATTTAAAATTATACCATTTATCATAGATAATTTTCACAACAATCATTTATATGAATTTCATATGGTGTATTATTACATTTGTAAATGCAGCTTATTTCAATTTATAATTAATTGGGGAAAAAATATATGAATAAATTAATAATAACTCGAATGAGACAGTCAATTATATTTTTAAGACCATGAAAAATACATGTAAAGTAAAATAAGTAATTTAAAAAATTCAATAAAAGTAATGTAATGATAAATTTGACCAAAGTTTTTAAACAAAAATTTTAATGTTTATTGTGTTCATGTAATTTTTAAATTTACTATAGCGATTTTTTTTTTAATGTTTCAATGGTTCAATTGTTTTATTATTTTAAACGAACTGTTCATATAATCTTAGTATTATTAATAACTACGTCATTTTTTGTGCTTTCCAAATAACTCACAAAAGAGATTCGTGAAGAAAACATTATTTCAGTGCACCTTTAGAACTCATGTTCAGTTTTGCGAAAAAACAGTTAATATATAAATAACAGTACACACACAAAAACAAATCATATAGATAAAACTTAAAATGGCTTCTATATTTTGAAATGTTAACGTTAGGAAAAAAAAAACGTTGAGAATACTTATACAAAGTTTTCTCATGACATTGAAATATGTTTCAATATTCTACTCGAAATCAGTTTAGTATAAGTGTGAGAATCAAAATTTCAAAATTATTTAACCAAATCATGCTAAACTCAAGTGCAAACTACAAAGGGAAATTTTTTTTTATAATCATGATCTTTTCAAATGTTGGTTTCCTATTATAGGTATTCAATTATATTATAAGAATCTCATATTATTAATTCATCATTCATTATTATTTGAATAAATTATATAATAACTAATATCATTGTATTTATACATAATATGGAACTCATGGAACCCATTTTTACTTTGTTACAATGGGTTTAAATACTATTTTGGTGGAGAAATATATAAAGTATATAACTATATATTACTGTGTGCACTTGCGTTAACTATGAAATCCCCAGGTCAAAGAAACCGGAGAATTCTTGTCTAATACAATTAACGAGGCAGAAGGTAAAGCTGTGAGTGCCGCAGAAGAAGCGAAAAAAGCTGCAGTTGACGGTTTTGACCAGGAAGTCGAGAAAATCGCTGATAGTGCCTTACAGGAGGTATTAGACGGGGCTAAATCATATTGCTAGTTGACACTGTAAAAGCTTTTGGCGGAAACAACTTGTACACACTTATTGGTATTTGGTGCTAAAATGCAACATCATATTTACACATATTATTTGGACTGCTATTGCACGATTACTTTAATTAGATCATCATTCACTTATTATACGTTACAAAATAATTTGATTAGACTATTAATTACTGTAGCTTTCTGTATAATAGCTGTTTAAATTGTTTGTAGAATTAAAAAATAATACTGGTGGTGGTATATTAGGTGAAATTACGCATTCAATTGGTTAAATAGAGGTCAGTATAATATATAGAGGCGACTTTAAAACAAACATGATTACAGTATACGAGTTTTTATCAAGAGACCGAACGGCGAACAAATATGCTTTTAAAACATGTACCAATAATACGTTTATTTATTTTAAGTGATAAATGTTTTCGAATATTCGATACCTAATAACATTTTACAATAGTGGTAATAATAATAAGACGTGAAAAACAATATTTTTATTACCATTACGAATAACTATTTAATTTCAAGAAATTAAAAATAATTTACACGCTAAATTTTTATAATGATCCTATGGAATTTATTCCTAAGATCAATCCAGGTTGTCAATACATTTATTTACATATACGTGTAAAACAATAGGTAAACAGTATTTTCTATGTCCTTTGAGAGTGTCGTTTACGACATGGTAATCGACGTCCCGCGTGTCTCGAGTGCAGTTTATTTACACAATACACACAAATATGTTTTTTTTCCCAAACGAACCGTACCTTTTAACATGTATTATTTCTATTCCATCGGTGTACGGTCAACACTGTCAATGATTCTTAATTCACGTAATGCGTGTTTACTGTTTATAGTCCGGCAGCCATGCGGGCCTCAATCTGGGTTCGCTGCTGGGAGACACAGTTCGAAGCATGACGACCCCCAACCCCGTAAGACAACCGTGTGTGTTTGCGTGCTGTATGTTTTTGCGAGTGTGCATATTAAATGACTGATTTGCGTGTTTTTCAGTGTCCAAAAAAAAAAAAAAAACGTAAAAAAAAAAAGAAAAATCCTCACAAAACTCGTGTATTATAATATTATGTACCTCTAGTAATAACGTCGCGTTGGTGTTCTGAAAATATGTTCGAACCGCAACCTTGCTTTTTGTGTGCATGTGCGTGTTTTGTCTAACGCCCGTATATTTTAGAGTTCCATCGCGGACTCGGTGGCCGGGATTGCCGACAGGTTTGAAGGGTTGACGGGCTCGATGACCGTGTCGCCGCTGAGCGAGACGTCGGTGATCGGCGGGATAACCAGCACGGTAGGCGGAGTGGCGCAGGCCGTGAGCGACAAGGCCGGCGAAGTGAACAGCAAGATGCGCGATGTGGCCGGCGAGGTGGCCAACCAAGCGGAAGCGGTTGCCCACGCGGCCGAGAGCGTGGCTGGCGAGGTGGTCGGCACAATGGAAGCGGCGGCCGGCGAAGTGGCCGCCCAGGTGGAAGGGGCGGCATACGCGGTGGGCACCGCCGCGGGCGACATTTCCGATAGGGTGCAGGGAGCGGCCGGTGACGTGGTCGGTAAAGTGCAAGACGTGGCCGGAGAGGCGGCCAGTAGAGCGCACGGCGCGGCCGAGTCGTTGGGGGGCGCGGTAGGTGGCGTGGCCGGAGGGATGGCCAACGCAGTGGGTGGCGTGGCCGGCGGAGTGACCGGTCTGGTCACCGGGGGATTCGCCACCACCAGAATAGTCGCGCTGATAGTGACCACTGCCGTGCCCGTCGCGACGACTGTTGTTAACACAGTGACCAGAACCGCGACATCCGTACTTGGCAGAATAGTGCCAAAGGTAAATCGACGGCGAAACCCCTTACCGTCTCAACACACATTTGACAAAATCAATGATCACGACATACTTGTGTTTACATACATCTATTATTCAGACACCACAAGTACAGGATAAAACCAAGAAGCACCGGAGAACAACTCTAAATTAAAATTTTCGACGTTGGATTCTTAAGATATAAAGCCACCTTGGATTTTTTTTTAAATTTTACATTTCATACTGCCTTAAACTTCGAGTATGGCTCACCCTAAGTTTTTATCAACTTTATTAATTTGAAATGTCTATAATTTTTCCGTTTTTTACCAAATAACGAGTTTTTACTAATACAATATTTTATAATGTTTTGACACATGTCAAGTTAACCTGTGTCAAGATTTATAATTTATTTTATTTTGTTTCTATAGATTACGTTTTATAATCATATTAAGAATCTCTTTTAATTATTTATCTGATGAATTTAAGTTCGATTGAACAAATACTACATTTCATACACATTTTTATTACATGACAATTTCAACGAAATTATGAATACAAATATATTCTCTAAGATAAAAAAGAAAAACGGAAGTAATCGATATATTTGCTGATTTATTTACAAAGTATGCCATTCGTATGGAAATGACGTGTTTTGTTTTTTAATAAAGATCACATTTTAATAATTTAAATATATTGAAACTCATAGCTTTTGAACTACACTACGACATTTTAGTAGGAAAGTCAAATACTGATACAAAAACGCAGTAAGTACTGTACGTTCTCATCCAAATTCATAAAATCTTCAAAACTATTTCGAGTCATTGAAGAATCTGAATGTCCGTATGAAAATAATCAAACGGATGTACTACAATTTACAAAGCACTTAGACACACGCCCACTAACACGTTTATGCAAGCCTTTATCCCTAATTAACATGCATTTGTGATTGTTTAACCTTTTTGTTATTTTTAGCTTATTGATCGGGTTTCTAACTGTGTAATACAATAAGCACATTAACATGGTATGGATTTGAAATCAATTACGGTTGAATCTATGATATGTAACCAAATCAGCGAGAACAATATTTACAAATGACAATAAAACATACCCTTTGACTTGTAATTATAATCTCTAGTTTAATGTAGAGATGAATATTAATATGTAATATGTTTTAACAAGTTTAATGACCAGATTCTTTTGGTGGTGTAAATTGTAATTTAATATTTTTATTTTTTTAGACTAGGTACTATTGTTATACCTACTTTAGATACTTACTAAAATAAAAATGTTCGATTTGTATAAATCAGTGATTGTAGAATTAGTAGAAATTTTTAATGGTGTGTAAACCAATATCACCAAGAATCAATATTTTATTTCTTACCATTTTTAATATTTTAATAAAAAAAAAAAAAAAAAACAAAACGTGGCAAATTTAAACAGGTCAATTAATTTTAATGTTATTTCTGAATTTTTAACTAATTTTAAATATTATTCCTGTGATTTTTTTGTAGACATTTTTCTGAGATAGAGTATTATTAAATTGTTAAGAAACGTACAATTTTATAAAACCTAATAACTTATAAGCTTTTACTGATTTTATTTAATTGTATTTATACATTAACCTATTTTCACATTTCTGTAACTTAAATTATTTATTTATTTATTTAATAAGTTTATGGTAATGTATTTAATTGTTAGATTTACTGTTAAGAGAAAAGATATCATACTGCTGAAGTTGATTTACATGATACACATAATCTTTTTGTAATTTTTATTTTTGTTCAATCCTTCCGTGTATTATCATCTCAATTGTCTATAGTTTGTTTTGACATAGGTATTCCAATATTATGTTCAGATGATTTTGTACATTTGTACATTGTGATCACTGATCATATTTACAAGTACAATGTAGATATTTCTTCAACATGGTATACGTATAAAATATGTTATTATAAGGTGTGTAGTGTAGCATTAAGTCCCCTGTACTTGAAATCGCGTGGAATTTCTATACTAAACAATACTATCGTGAGATACGATCAAACAAAATGTGGGTTAGTTATAAACTATAATAATATGGTATATCATTTTATAGTTTTTTTGCTATGCATTATTTTCCGACTTTCCAAGGTTACGCGGCGGTACGTTAAAGTGACCACCGAATCGCGTGATGGCATTAACTCAGGACTCAGGTCAACATTTACTGGAATTCGGTCGTTTTTCATCGATTTGCTTTAATTATTTACTGAGTTGATTTAACTCAGTTGAGTCCAACAATATTAATAATTTAAAATGCACCTACAATAATTATAAAATATCTTTTTATAACTTGGTAGGTACTGATAAAAAGTTACTCGTTCACAATTTTTTAGAATTTAAAACAAATACATATTTGCTAAATTACCAAAGTATTTCTATTTTAATCAATTAAAGTCATAGTATACTTAATTTCTTCATCTTAAAATTATTCAGATAAATTAATTTACCTATAATGTATTTACTCATTTTTATTTATTTTTTTTTTTTGTGATAGATGTGTACGTTAATTTAGCTAATTATTTATACCTACTATTGTATGAGTAAAATATACTTATAAACATTAGATGCGCCATTTATACTCGTACATATCTTAAAAACTTTTTACATAATTTAAAAATGAGCAAATTTTCATTGAAATTTACATTGTTCTATCACTATGTATCATTAGATATAATATATTAATATTGATACGTAAATGAAAGCAACAATAAATGTTTTATTGAGGAAGGGAAGTTATGGTAGTGTTAATAATTACTTTTTTCTTGATAGATAATACATTTTTATAATAAAAACAAATGTAGTATAGGTAATTGAAATATTATATTTAAACTCATTGTACAATTTAGTCGATGCGATGTAACACAAAATATTATTAAGATACGTCAGAAAAATTAATAATTCACGAAACAAAATAAAACTAGTTATATTAATGTATTTATTTAGCCAACTGTCGGTAAAAAAATTATGTATGTATCTGTCTTAAAGTGTGTGAAAATATTACCTATTCCATTAATTTTGAATAATATTCAAAATTCAAATTACTAATATATGAATTCTACCCAATTTGAATTATTCAATACTTCAATAGTATAACATAATATATTGCATATTTAATGGCCTAATAACCTTTATTTAAACTAAGGGACCTTTAAATCTTTTATATCACCTACACATCTATATCATATTTTGTAGATTAAAAATAGATTGTTGATATATTTAAAAAATATTTTATGTTTTTAATTAATCAGCTGATAACAAAGGTTACGTTCTTGTATTGATGTTACAGATCATAGGTTCATACTAATTAATGCACGCTTAATTAAGTTGCATGCTTATACAAATAAGTGAATTCTAGTAAGAATATACTTTAAAATATTGCATGTACCTATTATAGATGCTCTATCACTTGATAATAATTAGATACTGTAGAAAATCACTCTATTGTTTCAATTGTGTACCCAACAGGGTTAAAATATTTTTAGTAGTCATGTTTTTACCATATTTCTCCCTTATAATAGTAATTTAAAATGTGACTTGCTAGTCACCATATACGAGTACTATAGGTACCATATTAAGCAGTAAAACCGAACGTTTCATAATTTAAAAATAGTATTGCTTTGGAGAATACGAGTATACTATGAAATAATAGAGTGTATTTTGTATTGAGTGTCCGTTAAATACGCCGAATATCGACTCACACAAAGTATTTAGATATTTATCTTATGAGACTTGCCGAATTTAATTACTATATATCAATTAATCTCAACAAGAGTATTGGAAAAAAAATGACAACTTTGTGTTCTAATAGGATTTACGAATATATATATATATATATATATATACAAGGGTAGAAAATTGATTACTTAATACAAATTTTGACTTGGGCGATTTTTTACTGTACTCCCCTCTCTATACACACACACGTATAAAACACATTCTGTGTATTCTTATAGAGAGTGTTGTGAGCAATAGACATGATTCCATGGTTTTCTTTTTTTACGATAACTATTAGAACCACGGTCTTGGGAACTACTAAAGTATTCCAGTATGTCGACAATTATTTATATTCCGCCTCCCCTCGATCGAAAAACTCCGTTCTGTCTGCAGTCAACATACACGCGATCGGTTTATTTTCCAGACAGGTGCCAATATCGCGGTTTTTATTTCTTAAATCGATATCGATAAGGTCAACTATATCAAATACGTACGTATGTCGGTATTTCGAATGGGGTTAAAGCTGGATATCCGCGTAAAAAAAGACTTCACCTCGCGGAACTATAAAAAACAAAATCGATAATTACGGGTTTAACCAGTCACTAACCTATAGGCATTTTCAGTAGGCATTAAAGCCACGATTATGTGTTCACCATATAAAATTTCGAGTCGATATTCGGCGTGTTTTCACGCGCACCCGTGGCCTGAGCCGGGAAACCGGATTTGCGTGTGAAAGTGCACAGTCGCACGCGTTTTCCGAGCACGTTTGTGATACTTTTTGGATCAAACAGGCACCCGCCGAGACTCCCGCCACGCCCGCGCCGACCCCTGCAGCCCCGATACAGCAATCGGCCGCCAGCCAAGTGGCGTCCGAGGCCAAGAACCTAGTGGACAAGACCGCGGCCGAGTTAAAACCGGCCCTGAACCAGGCGGTACAAGACAAAATCAATCCGATCGCGCAGGACTTGGCGAAGAAACTGGAACCGATCGCGGGTGACGTCTCGTCGCACGTGAACACGGCGCTGGCCGAGGGCGTCAAACAATTGAACCCCATAGTAGACGACGTGTCGTCCAAGGCCAAAGGTTTCGTGGACGACGCCGCCAAACAGGTACGGTCATTAGCACGGAATATCACCTTACATGATTATTTAGGTACTATATACGGGCGATGAGGGGTGGGGGAAACGAAGTGACTCCACGCCCCTCCCCTCGACGACGTCGTGGTGTGCGCTGTGTACACGACAAACATTAAAGTGTTATTACATTAGGATTTTTAATTATTTTTTTATTAATTACTAATTATTATTTTCAATTTTTATTTTCATAAAAAATTTATATTGTATTATATCGTATAGAGAGCGTGTAACATTTTTTCATTTAGATTATAACTCACGTAAGTAGGTACATGTATGCGCATAACGTACAGGACTACTGCTGCGACGTTATCTTTTTTTTTTCATCGTTCGTGTAGGTTTATAAAATTATTGTTTAACGGCCGTAGACTCGAGGTGAGATAATATTATTTTAATATATGGCACAGCAAATTATACGCGGTGCTATAATATTTATAAAAATAGTAAATCACTATTTGCGTACCACCTTTGACCAGTACGTACACCACGGTTGAGTCTCGACAACTCGACGACCAAACGAGAAAAATTCGAATCTTCCAATCGATAGCGTACTTCTTGAGACGTTTATTGTGTGCTTGGTGCGTGTACGTATCACTACTATACTCGCGTCGCATCACAATATCATCAATGATATCATAAACGCTCGGTGTTTCGTGCGAGAAATTCGAACTTTTGAATTTTCGTGACTCGGCCGTGGTTCCACGTGAAACGACGAACGTTTTTCTTGACGTTTTACGTCCAATATTATTCTATGCGCCGTCCGGATCAAATATATTATGTTCCGGTCACGCGACTTTTTTCGTTTTGCCTGTCGTGTGTACTCACGCGCGTATTATAGGCACGACGAACGGCAGCTGTGCCTACACGTAATATTTTCGCTGGTAGAATAGGCGCCATACGCGCAGTAGTGTGAGGACTTTGCACCATTTTTTTTTTCATAGTAAAATATTATATGCGTACATAGAGTTGTTGTTGTACCCACCCGCATGACGTGTACTACAACTTGTACAGAATGTGTACGTACGTATTGTCGTATGATATTATTATACAGTATTGTAGTCAGTGTGTTATTATTATTTGATTTAGATTGTAGATAATATTATTTCAATGTTATCATAAAATTGTCCTGCAAGTGACGGTTGTTTTCCGCGCACGTATTGCGATGTTATAATAATATATACCTATATCGGTTCCGAAAAATGTTTTTATTTTTCCATTCACATTTGAATTCGGTGTCCCGCAGGTGAGCTCTGCTGTCGACGGCAAACTGAAGGAGGCTGATGAGCTGTTGACCGAGAAGCGCGAAGCTCTCGGTGAGCCAGCCAAGAGCATGTTCTCCAAGGCCAAGGGATTGTTCGGCTGTAAGTCAGGTTGCTGTACTATCATGTAGAAAACTTTTTTTTTCGTACCATCCCTGCGGTGCGTTCGCGCGCACACGCACACTGCCACAAACACACACTGTTGATACAATATTATGGCCAGTAAGGATAATCTTTTTCGATTGGAAGTTTTGTTTTTTGTCGTTTTTGATTTTAATTTTTATACCTACATAATCAGAACGATTTTGATGGATGCGTTTTCGAGTCAAGTGTTATTTTACACCTAACGCATGTCATCACGTGTGGAACTTGATACATGTACATACTGCGGTGACAGCAGTAGTATTTTGCGTCTATATAAGAAGCGTTTGTTAATATTATTCCATTTTTTTTGTGTGTCCAAAACGATTTATTTATTTTTGAACAATTTTTTATTTTTGTTTCTCGTAGTTGTTTTTCTTGTACACATAACACGATACGTTGAGATCATTGTAGCAATTACGCATTGCATTGATAAGGGTATATAAGTAGTAGTATATAATATCGCTACGGGTGATATAGACTCCGTACAATATAGTTTAAACTAGGTAGGTAGGTACCTGTTTTTATTTCAATGATGTGATCAGCGTTATTTTTTCAAAACATTTTGGTAAAATGATTATACAAATAATGTGTATATATAATCACACCTTAGTTCTTCTAATACCTTCCGTTTAAATTACGGCTGAATGGCATTAATGACTGAGCCGAGCACCAAGGTATATAATCAATGAAACATATTCGTTCCAATTTAAACTATTGTCTTCAGGCTTTCATAGTTTACATTTCACGTAAATTATTTAAAAATAAAAAATTGTTTTGGAGACCTTTCAGCTTTGATCAAATAATTTTGTATACTAACAAAACACCGTTAACAAGTTGAATTTGTTTTTCATGAAAATACAATAAAACAATGAAAACAAATTGTTCATTAAAAACTGATTATTCGCATAAAATTGTTAACAGTGTGTGTAATTTACTTTTTACTATAGACCGGATTTTTCATTTAATTCACATGATCTTTTATTTTTTTTTTAACCATTAACAGACATTCTTTGCATTTTTATCAATCATACCAATAGGTATGTAGTAATGAAGGATATTACTCTTTTTTACGATTTTTAATATATTTGCTATAAAATGAATTTGTCTGAGTATATGCATTTAAAATTTTATCCCACCTAAAAAATAATGCAATGGGTGTATTATTTGCCATTTCCATTTATCATATGCTATTTCTAGTATCTATTTCATTTTACACTTAACGTAGCTTGGGTACTTGAAAACAGGAATAATCATATTTTTGAATGTGCAATTAACACGTATCATTAAGTGGAAAAATAAATTATTTTGAAATTAAAAAGAAGATGGAAAGAATAAAGCTTCATTTTTAAAATATTCAATATTAACATGAAATATATATTTTTTGGGTGCTATTCAGTTGTAAATTAAACCAAACCAGTATTAAGAAAAATGTTGTAACTAGTAAAAAGTAACTTTTACAATTATTGATTGATTAATATATTATAATGTATAATTTTTTTTTAACAAATTTAATGTTAAATTATTTACTAAGTAAAGTCTAAGTTTTTGTTCAATTAACAAATAAAACGATATGTACAACGATTAAATAATACAGCAATATATTAGGTAGGTATGTTATATATTGTTTATATATACATAAATAGGATTTATACTTCTTTTATAAATATCCAAACAATTAACATATTATGTTGTGTACAATAAACAGTATTAATTAAAACTAATAATATTGATGCTTTATTTCATCACAAAGTAATGCATTTATAAGTAAAATATTTAAAAAATTTTGTTTTATAGGTATTTTCGTAGTTATTTGTGTAAAATTATTGCATGTATGAATTTCAATTTTAATTGCATGAAATCCGGTCTTTAGTCTTTCGCATTAGTCATTACCCATTAGATTTTACTTATAAACCAAAACGATATAATCGATAGTTCATCATTTTGTTTTACACATTAATATCACATAACAAAATTAACATAATAAAATATTATGATTAATTCATTTACAATGTATATTATGTAATAATAATATACTATGCATATTTACTACTCACTTTTTAAACTATGTAGACTATGATTATATAGTTTATATGATAAATATTTTAGTTTAACCCGATTGTATTTTTTGATCTAAAGTACCAATATTGCTACTGGAATAGTGGAATGCTAATTAATAAGTAACAACTTTATTACTAATACATTTTATCTTTGGTTTTTTTTTTGTGTTTTATTTTTCAGAAATGAAGCAACTACTAATTACTACATATACATAGTGGGAGTAGCAAATTAGCTAAAACTGCTATAGTGCTAACCGCTAAATCATTAAATTTTACTCATATTTAATTTAATTTATTCCACCTATTTAAACACATTAATTTAAGTGTCATATTGTTTTTTTATTTTTTTTTTTTGTATTATTATTCTTTAAGTTCCTCCGAAATTGTAGTTATCTTAAGACGCACTCTTGATTTATATACATAATAATAATTTATCTTTATTATTATTATTATTTTTTTTTACGTATTTTTAGTCACTCACCGTGTTATTTACCACCATAAAGAATTCAAAAAACTTAATTATCAGAGTTCATGGATAAATGATAGATATGTCCAATAACTCAAGGTTAATTATTACTGTTACATAATCGTCCACATAATATATTTTTATTTACTTAAAATTATTAATTATATACTATTAACACTGCTTGCTATTTTTACATGAAAAATGTTGGTTTTTTTTTATTGAAAACTGATACCCTAATCATAAATTTGTCATTAAAATCTATTCATATTTCATGGTGTTCTTCATGTTCTTCATGTATGCATATGCGTGTCGGGATGGCGTATCGTAGTTAGAAAATATGTAGTAATGGTGCAATAACACGATTCACATAACGTCTCAAATTATTTTATTATTATTTTTATGTTTTAGTGAAATGAAAAATTGAATTTGAAATCTGCAACCATAGATCTAAATTGAGGTTATTTTAAAGAAACCTAATTTTTTTAAATAATACCTACTAGGTATAATGATTGTAACACACTTTATTTTTAAGATATTTTCATTTACAAAATTCTATGATGTGATTATTTTTAATTGTGAAACAAAATAAACACTATTATGAGCTTTTGATTTTTTTTTAAATATAGACAACAATAAAATACATAAAATCAATACAATTATACAGGAAATATAGGAATTGTGGGAGCTCATAGATCCAATGATTGTACTCATTCTACTATAGGTTTAGTCAGCAAATTTAAATATAAGAAATTCCATTTTATTTAATCACACTGTTGTAAGATTTTTTTTTTATCTATGGGTTTATTTCACTATTTCAGTACCATTGAAGTCAAACTTAAGATGTGTTGCAAACAACTTTTGAAAATGTTTTTTTTCCATGCCTAGCAAATGTAGTGATAACTAACTTGACAGTTAATTCGTTTCTTCAAATTTAACCTAATCTTATTTTCTTAAATTATTCCCATTATTTTCTACACATTACGCCAAAGTTTCCAACTCCTTTAAACACATTATAATTTGTTGTATTCATAATAATCGATACAATTAGTTGATTCTATTAATCAATGATTATAATAAGCTGAACCCACTACAGTACTATAGTTGAGTAATAACTTTAAAAAGAAAAATTCTTCAAGTAGGTAGGTACCAAACAATGGTACGGAAAGGTTATGCATTGAGTTATAAGTTTATTATAAATGGTTTAAGCGTGTAATACAAAATTAGCCTTATAAATATTGAATTAAAGTTCATCACATACCTTTCTTTTAATTTAGATTGTTAAAATATAACATACTTATTTCTGTTCTAGTACAAAAATCATAATGCACATATACCATTGGGCTATATTCATAAAATATAGTATTGGGAATCTCCCACAATAGTTATCCCTTATAAAATCTTTATGGAGAATGTGTTTTTTCCTTGACCTTTTTATTATATAATTTTACTTGTTTATTACGGAATTATAAATCAATTTATATTCATTTAAATTGGGTTCTTGTAATGTCAAGAAAAATCGGAGATTGATGATAAATGTAATTTGAGACATTAATAATGTCAATTCGTTTACATGAGTAGTTCATAGAATACAAATCATTGTTCCATTGACCATTGCATCATTACTCATTAATACATTGGTGGTTGGATCTTCATTTTCAAACTCTATTTTTAAACTATTTTTTAAAGCTCATACCTATATAAATACAAGATATAATTTTTGCTGTATTAAAGTCAATTAGTTTATTTAATAATAATTCTTATTGTACTTTTTTTTTAAATTCTATTATCAATACAACCTAAAAAATTCTCGACAATTTTCTGGGAAAAAATTTATTTTTCATTTTTTAAAGTATACACCTAAAATATAAAAACGAATTAAACATAACGAATCACTAGGAATAATATTTTTATTCAGCAAAACATACCAAGGTATTTTTTTAAATTTTTATATATTTTTTCAAAATCGATCAATATTTACTATAACGTGTAGATTTGAGTGTAAAATATTAAATCGATTGATAAAAGAATTTTTCTGTGTTAATAAAATACAGGTAGGTATACACACGAGATCGACCTTACAATATAATATGAACTGGATATCGATTTTACCTGACGACTAAACGTCAGATGTTTTTATCGCCCAACTGTAGGGTTATAGTAGCTTTATCCTATAATATTATATTATATGTATACTTGCTCTACACGAGTCTACCTGTATTACATTTGTTACGATTATCGTACACGCGAGACGCAACAAATACTCGAGCAGAGAGAAAGTCGCGGCTAAAACCGATATCAGACACGGAGCCACAGACGAATCGAAGGTAGACAGACGGGATAATACGAAGTAAGATAGACGATAAAAAAATAAATACGAAAACGAAATCGTGTCGTGTTTTCACCGCACGCGTTTATTGTTTGTTTTCCCGACCGTAAATTTACACTTTGACTGATGACATACATTCGGCGTAGGAAGGTTCGGCGCACAGGGTGCACGCGACGCCGACACAGGGGTACCGGACATCATAATATTATAATGTAACGTAGACGACCGCCGTCATCGTCGCTCAGACGAACGTCAACGGGTCGCGGTCGGCCTTCGAGACGTGCACGGTCAACCGCGGCATCTCTTCGAGCAGCCGGCCGGCGAACACCTTCAGGTAGTTGCGCTCGGTGTTGCTGTGGTTGGCCAGCACGACCGTCACGCCGTCGTGTACGGCGTCCAGCACGTCGTGGTGCGACATCTCGCCGGTCAGGTACAGGCCGGCTCGCACTCCACGCAGCACGGACGCGCCGGAACCCGCGACGGCCGCTGCCGAGTCCACCGTCGATTCTGCAAATCACGCACGTCACACTTGTGTTATTATATTTTGTTCAAGTTTATCACGTGTACGTATCGAGCGGGGTAGTATAACAAGAGGCCAAGCAGGGCCAATGTAGGCTCGTCCCGGGGGTGGCAAATTTTCAGGAAAAAATTGATCATAACAAACACACTTTTGTGTTACATTGTCACTATCCGTATTGAACAGACGAGTAAAATATGGTCTTTCAAAGCAAATTGATTGGTCAGATAACACGAATCTATACACTAGATACAGAGATTAAATCAAGGAAAAATTCATTGAAATTGAATTAAATTAATTTGTCCTTTTTGTTTTAAATTTTAAATACATGAATCGGCTAAACTGCTAAAGTAAGATTTAGTAGAAAAAAATTCAAAGTATAAATCCCTTTTATGGATGATAACTCATTGTTTTATTTTAAAATGAATGGAGTATAGGTAATAATGTTACATTTGAGTTGAGTCCCGAAATAAAAATGTAGTACTAGTTGGGTTCCGGGTTTTTAAGGTACCTATTACACTAGTTCGGTCCATTTATTTTTCATCAAGTACTATACATACAATACCACACTAACATTTTCAGACTTAAGGATTTCGGTACTGTCTACGGTCTTTGATTTTGAAGCAACAGTTTTTCTAATTGTTTTGATATAAAGATGACACAAATAAAATCTTAGAAGGATGCTAACTAGGCGACACTCATTGGCTTCGCTCATTCGGGGAAGACTCGTTGCGTGGGACAATCACATCGCGATAACGACTCTCGATTTGTCGTGAAACACCGAGACCCAATTTGTGTAGAACCTAAAATATTCCAGGACCTAATTGGTGTAGTACTTAAAATATTCCGAGACTCAAATACCCAATTGGTATAGTACCAAACATATTCTTGGAACCAATTAGTATAGGTACTAGGTATTAGTGATTTACTCTATTGTCTGGTACTTAACTCGGATGGGCCGAATAATAATACACGTTTATACTCAATTACCTAGTGTTGATCCTCTAGCTAGCGCTATCATTAAATTGTTGACGCCTAAATGAAATTTTACTTTTTGAATTATGGTACTGATGGATACTTCATTTTTGAATTGGCAAAAACGACCGGTGCCTATAACACTCGAAGGCAACTAGAAAAAAAATTATACTATGAAAAACATAAAATATAATAGAGCTTTACAAACATATTATATAAAATAGTAAGCACAAAAAATAATCGTATGCTATTAAACAAGCATTCTTTAAACTGACCGATTCGTTTTTGTTGGCGTGTAAGTTTAAGTTATGAGTCTTTGCCATTTCATTCAGCGACGACAGAATCTTCGAGTTGCATAGCACTTGAAGTTGAGATTCGTTGTGGCTCAAAATTCTGCATTAATTATCCAATATTTATAAAAATATTTTACTACAATCATCATTCAAGTCTTTAATAGTTCATAAAAAATCAATAAGAGTCAAAATGTACACAGAAAAAACAAATCAAATTAATTCATAACATTTATCATAAATTGTATAAACTTTATCTAAAATCATAAATATAATTACTCGCGATAAAACATCACCGAAATTTCTCAAACTCATACACAACCATGTTCAAACCCACTAATTCTATCGATTATGCCACTCATTTTATACAGGAAACCCTACTAGGAGACTTGAGCACTAGAGTCTTAAAAACTTCCAAAGTTATATAGTGAACATGTATTACTAAAATACTCACACAGTCCTTAGATAGTTTACCTGATATCAAGAGAGATATCCAGGTTGTTTTAGATTCTGAGTTAAGCAAAGAAATATGGACAATATGATAACCTTAACTATGTCCAAAAGTTTCATCGAGCAACTCTATAGATCGTAAATTGAAAGGAGGTATTACTTTTCGGTTTCATTCCTCTCTTCTCAGTCCTCTCAATCATTTTTCCGGCAGACGTGAAGAAAAACTACAATTTTTAGTAAACTACACTTTTACTTAATCGATTTTAGTTATTTAGAATTTTAGCTATAACTCCAAAAGTACCAAATGTTGCAAGAAACTTGCAATTTTCATCACATATTATTAACATATTTTTACACGCTTGAAAAAAGTTTCAAAAAAACATAGGCAACTTTTGGGTTAATCTAAAAATTTATCTACTTTGAAAGTTTATTTCTAATAACTTTTTTTGATTTTCAATACATCTATCCCCATTATCTTGTTCGAGAGGTGAAGGTAATACTCCATAATGCGAAGTATTATCGGTTTTAAAAAAATTACTGTACTAATAGAATCACCACCAATGCTTATTGTACAGGGTCTATTAATTTCATAACAGAACATTTTAAATGCACTCAAAGTTTTTCTCTGTGATATTTTATACAGAAGTGTTTGTTCTGTGAGCATCTATCGCAATTTATACTGCGTAATGTTCAGGTACACTAGAAATAAGGTAATGATTTTACTTGTAGTCATTGATTTTGTCGAAGGAGAAATGACTTTCTAAGATCGCACTGATCTGCTTCCCATTTAATGATGATTTTTCATCCGCTATGAATGACGAAAGAGTCGCAACGTGGCTGAAATCTGGATCTACAATAAGCGGTTTTATTGTAGACACCGTACCATCTAAAAGCAATTAACATAAACAAATTATTTTTAACTTTATATGATATGTACATTTTACACGTTATGTATATTTACAGAATATCTGAATATGTAATATAGATTACCAATCACTAGTATTCTACGTTGATTAAACTAAATTACTTACCAAAGCAACTTATTAACCAATCGGTTAAACCATTTTCAACGGCGTCCCACGAAGTATGTGGTGAATAAATGGAAATTCCTTGACCCAAACAACGACTCACTATACGGCTCTATAAATATCATGATAAAAAATACATATAATAGCATTTGTTTTACATTTATTCATGCATACTAACGTCCTACACACTGATGGCGATACATTTGAAAAATATCGGGAATTAGGTATTTACAACTACATATTATGATTTTAGATCTGTAAAACTGATGTAATATTTTCAGTGGGTGGTGGTATTATCAAGTATAGGCGTAAGCACTAATCAACATTGTTTTAGTACCTTCCAGTTATTCGAAGTAATCCTTTTGAATGGAACGAATATCGGTGGGTGGTAAGAAACGATAAGATTGGCGTTAACACTCTCGGCTTCATCGAGCACATCTTCGGTTAAATCGTTTGTAAGGAAAACGCATTCAATAGGTTGCTGAACATCATTAGATTCAATCAATAAACCGACATTATCCCACGACTCGGCCAGAGATAACGGTGCCATTTTCTTTAACGTCGAGACGACATCCGATAATTTTGCCATACTTGCAACGTTACGTGCTCGGTCGGTTAAATAATAACGATGTCTTGAAAAATTTTCAGTTACACCTGTTATAACAGATTTAAACGGAAATTAATCAAATTGTTGACAAAAATGTATGTGGGTTAGTAGAACATACATAATAAAATGAGTATCCAGCAATTTTAAATATTTTCAGCATTTAAATAAAATTATAAAAAAACGATAGATGCAACAAGGGTTAAATTTAGGAGGGCCAGGGGAGGCTATAACTAATACATGACTCTTACTTTGTGTTTAATTATATAAAAGTCCTTCAAGCCCCCTTAATTGCACCTATGACAATAATAAAGAAATATTAAACCTCATATTAATATATTAATACAATATTAATCGTATTAATAGACAATATTGAACATACACTACGCAAATATATATATTAGAAACATACTCTAGAATATTCATAGAGGAGGGAGGCGAATTTTAAGTTAGTAGACCCTCTCCTCAAAGGGTATAAAAATTATTTCCAGGATACATTGTGGAAGTGAAACATCCATAACACTGAAGCTCAAAGAGCGTCTTAAAATATATGGATGGTTTGTAATTTTACATTTCATCTAAGCATTCTAAACATCTAAACAGATACGTGTATATTTCAGTTTGAAGTTTTCTTCGGTTTTTCAATACTATCTCTGCGATTACAATTAACATACTTATACGTAGATACAGTTGCATTTTTCAACGTACTTATTCAACATAACTACATGGGTAGGGTATAGCATGATTGGTTCGGAATTGCCCGATTGCGTCCAAAGACACATTGGTTCACAAAATACCTTATAATTAATATATATAATATGTTTAAATACCAAATAATAAAGTATTTCAAAACTATTATGAAACAAGTATAAAGTATAAAAAGTATTTAAATACATGGCAATTATATTTTGTAATTTAAATACTTTCTGAATGGATGAATTTGTATACAATTTTAAAAATATATTTTTCTACAAATAGTCAAATATTAAAATAATAAATTGTTTACAATAAAAATAGACAGGAAATACAATTAATTTGTCAATAAATAGGTACTTAGTCGAATATTAAAATACTACATTATTTACAATAAAAAAAGATCTGAAATACAAATAATTTGTCAATAAATAGGCACTTAGTCGAATATTAAAATACTACATTGTTTACAATAAAAAAATATCTGAAATACAAATAATATGTCAATGAATAGTAAAATAATTATAGTGTTAGAGGTAGATTTTTAAAACTTATTATTTTTACAAAATCAAAATTAGATATTTCCAAGTTTTTTAATTTTGTAATTTGGGTTAGTATGAATTTGTTTTTCTTAATTGTTTAGTTGTTTCCCGAGGAGTACAAACTATAGATAGCATTTTTATTTTAGCATCTGTTTGGCATTGTTTCAAAATTTCCAAAAATTGAAATATACTTGGATGTGAGGTATAAAATAGTGAATTGAATTTCGAATGAAAACTTTCACATGCATTCATTGTCAAATACATACTGGAACTACAAGTAGCCCATATTTCAGGGGGGAAATCAGAATCATCAGCAATATAAGTATCTACTAAATAATCACCAAATGTTTGTATTTTAGCCGTTGAAGGTTATATAAAAGCTAAATCTATGGCAAAACATTCACCAACAATTTCAGGTTCTAAAAATGGTAATCCAAAAATATAAGTATCTACTAAATAATCACCAAATGTTTGTATTTTAGCCGTTAAAGGTTGTATAAAAGCTAAATCTATGGCAAAACATTCACCAACAATTTCAGGTTCTAAAAATGGTAATCCAAAAATATAAGTTAAAAACTTTCCTATATCACTATCTTTGTCTTCATAATCCATACTCAATGCATGGACAGTAAATAATTGACAAAAATATTTAGTACAGCATCGGAATGTCCCATCGACATAAATTTGTTAAATTAATGATAAATTTTGTAAGTTACTTTCACAAGAAAATAGAATAAAATTCTTAATACTATCGTTGATAAGTAAAAATTTTTCACCTTCGTTTGTTTCGATATCAATGGACCTTAAAACGTCATGTACTTCTTGTGTATTGGTTGGTTTAGCTGGAAGGATATTTCTGCGGGCCTCATAAATTCCTTTTCGAGAGCAATTCACATCTGTAGTGGTAATATTCTCAACTCCTATAAGTATAATCGAAAAGAAAAATTGTTGTAACTAATAATACGTGTGCACCTATTATAAATTATTAATTATTGACTTACCACTTTCTTTTGAACCACCATGGATTAATTTTGACGGTCGCTCACAAATATTTTCAGTTGCCTTTCTTTTAATACCATTAAGTATTTTTTGACGTTTCAAAATCTGTTCAGTATTGGCTTCATGATTGTGATCATCAACGTTAAATTTACTTTGGCTTATTAAAATTTCTTTATTGTATCGCTTGACAAAACTTTTACAACTTTTATTTGTACAACACCATTTTTCTATTTCATTTGCTAATAACTTATGAAATCGAAATTTATATTTAAATATTACTAATATTGGTTTATCTTTTTCGCTAAGCATTTCGTAAATTTCCATAATTTAAACTTTATAAAACGTAGAATCAAATGACACTATAACAGCACAATATACAACCTGTGTTCCGCTAGCAACCTTGCAATCTTACAGTTTATCTGCTTTTTTTTTATCTTTATTTGACTGGAAATTACCACGCCGAATATTGGTGATCGTATGAATCGTGAATACGATAGTTATATTTATGTCAATATACGTATAGGACGCAATCAGGATATTTATTTAGTTTTGATAACAACTTAAATATTATTTCCTACTTACTATGGACGGGCCGCAATCGAGATAGGTGAAAAGGTAAAAGTTTACTTTGGGCCGCAATCGGGCGACGCCCGATTGGTTGTACCTCGCAATTACTTCAGCCGTACTCATACGTTCACGCATGCGCTGCGCTGAAGTTTTTGCGATTTGTTATTATTTACAAATTATTGCAACTATCCTCCGTCTAAAGTTTGATGAAATTCACTTTCGTTTCTCATTACAAATGTTGCGCGTCTTTCTTCGAGCGCACACGCATCCTTTTAACACTTAAGTTTTATCATTATTATTCTGTTAATAATAATAAATACATGGTAATAAGTTTATGTTTAAAAGTAGGTAAATATTTTCCTCTTGATTTTGATTCCAACACTAAAAATCTATTTAGTACAAAGAAATCATGGAGCAGTGATTGGTGTGACACGTATAATTGAAATATTTCATCCTAAACAAATGTAAGAACAATGTAGGTATAACAAGTATCTAAGTAAAACAAACCTAAAAAAAAAACAATAATAATAATAATAAAAAAAAAAAAAAAAAAAAAAAAAATTAAAACAATTGTTTACTGGCTCATGAAAAGAATTATTAGTTTTTGATTAATAAAAAAAAAAAAGATTTAAAATTTGTAATGCTTTTAATAATACATGTACTAAAAATATTTTTCTTAGTAAACAAGTATAATAAAAATAAAAAATTGTTAACAATCAGTTTCAAGGGCCAGCAAATTTTCCTCATTTTAAGCTCATTATATACCATTGGAATGAGCGTTTGTTGTAACAGGTTAAAACAAGTACAATCAAAGTCAGCAAGAAATACAAAAAAAAAAAAAAAAATTAAAAAAATACTATTTTATTTTACTTAAAATCGTGATTAATATTGGATCTTTATATATATTCAGTATTAACTGCTGATGACTCACCAGGTTTCTTTCCAAAACTGATGTTGTGCCGTGGGGGAAAGCACTCAATCCAAGATGCAGATAATTTAAAATTTTCTATCTTCATTATTTAAGCCAATTGGTCAGTTTTTGCTTGCAGAATGGAATCAATTATGGGCACATTTGATTGTCACTGTTGTTTGAACCATACAAGAATAGAATCTTCAAGGTCCTTGTGCTGTGCAGTAAGCAGTTTTGCTTGAAGTTCCAGGGTTGAAACATAATGTTCAACGTATCCCAAATCCATCATACGTATAAAAGCATAGATGATGAAGTGCCAAATTCTTTAGCAATTACGCAATTACACAGTTTTATTAACCACCCAATAATTCCGATTATTTTGTTTAACGAATACAAGCAACTCTATATGACAAACAACTAACACTACCTACTCGTGATTATTCTTCTTCTAAGGGTCATCAACCCGAGGATTGGTTTGCACCTAGAAGAAGGTGTTACTAGGGAAGGGTTTGTACTGTGCAGTGGTTTCCCGTTGCCTTCTGCAACGTGATTATTATAAACTTGAAAACATCAGAACTCATAGAAATTATATTTATATAAAAAACAAAAATATAAAACATAATAGTTAAGTAATATACCGATACATAGTAATAAAATAAAAGATTTAATTTATATATCTGCAAAACATAATGAGCAACTTGATCTAAATATGTATATAATGGGAAAAAGATAAAACCCTGCTCTTAATAACCAAACATTTGTTCTATAACTTGATGTATTTTACTCGTAGCCAATTTCTCGTTATAACCAAAATCCAAGTAAATATATATTTCAAAATACTATCGTATGGAATAAAGAATTTAGCTCATAAGCAGTATTGCTTCTAAGTTCTAAGCGATACTCATTTTAGTAATTTCAACTGTATTTTCAAAATAAAAGGATAAAATGTACATGTATGTATAATAGTAGTTTTAAATACAATTAATAAACGAGAAAATTGTGAAGAGTTGCTTAGTGGCATGAGATGTGATTTCTTAAAACAGAAAATGATTTTAAGTTCCTGTATTTATGTAATAGTAAATTTTCGATTTCTCTTTGGTCAAGAAACATATTAACAGAATATTTAAAAAAATTTCATATATATATATTATACATTATAATCCTTTATGTCATGAATTTTTTTTATATATGAAACAAATTATATGTATTATCTACCACAGCTAAACATGTTACTCTTTCAAAACTAATCAAAAATCACATGTTTAGTTCATGAAGAAACTAAAACATCCAACAATTTCCATACATTATACATTTTCAAATCATAAATTTATTCATGATGGGTAAACATATTCACAAGGAGGGTATGTCCCAATCTTCTCTGCCCTTATCATGCAGAAATAAATATGAACAGTGGAGATGGTAAACTCATTTTTGCTTACATTTATATACATGCTGTCTAGTAATAATGTATTATTTTGATTAGCTTTATGTTGAAATTATAAATTAATTACACTGTTTACCTTTATATGATGCATAAATATACAACCGAAAAAAGTATTTGTTTCAGAGTAAGAAATATCAACAGATGTATAATACTTTAAGATTAATCTAAGAATAAAATATCTTTAATAACTAAATTAAATATTTATTTAATACATTCAAAATAAATTTGTATTTCATGAGAACAAATCTAGTATAACAATATCAAATAATGGTAGGTAGATGTGAAACACTTGACATATTTTTATTATTGCTTTACAATGATTCCATTTTCCAAAGTTTTACCAATCCATCATCACTACAAGAAGCTAACACTCCCTTTACCACAGGATTCCATTGAACTGAATTTATATCTTGTGAATGAGCTTCAAATATATGTGCAACACATGAAAATGAGGGTTGATTACGATCAGATGCATTGTCTTCTTTAAATATTCTTATAGAATTATCACCACATCCAGTGGCGATTAAATCTGTCAAGTGGCACCAAGCAACATCGTAAATAGGTCTTGAATGAAATCCAGAAATTGTACAAACACATTTGTAAATAAAATTTCCATCTTTAACAGAAATACCTTCAGTGTTACCTATATTGAATGAAAATACATTTTACATTGTAGCACAAAAAATTTTAACAAGTTATATGTTTACCTGGTAAATATTTTTGCCATATCTTTAAATCTCGGTCATCACTACTAGTTATAATTCGGTCACCAGTCTTATCAAATGCTAAACTCCAGACAGTTGATTTGTGTGAAGTTAATGTTCCAACACAAGTCCATTCTTTATCTGCTGGATCTTCCATGTATAACTTGACACTGTTATCATAACTAGCAGATGCTAATATATCTTCGTGAGGATGCCATACCACTTTCTTTACATCTTGTGAATGTGCATTTAATACTGCAGCACACTCAAACTCATTATCTTCCCAAACTTCCCACACCCAAACAGATTTATCACGGCTGCATGTCGCCAACATTGAGCCTGATCTAGACCATGCTACACTTTTCACTTCATTTTCATGACCTTCCAAAGTTGCATTACATTCAAATTGGCCAGACTTGTTATCCCAAATAGCTACAGTCGCATCAAAACTTGCTGATGCTAAATTTTGCCCACAGTATGACCAAGCAATGGCTCTGACTGTACGTTGGTGTCCATCAGCTAATAAACATTTCAATGAACTTTTATCACCATCTTTATAATTCCATAGTCTAATTGTTTTATCTTCACCGCAAGAGGCCAACATGAGGCCTTTTGGATGCCATGACACATTCCATACAATACCAGAATGGCCTTTTAATGAACAAATTGGTTTTAGATTTTCCGCCATTAAAAAAATTAGTGTTCTGCAAATAAAATTCAAAAATAATATATTTTTCTAAGTAAAATAATCTTAATAATAAGGAATATAATTCAATAAGATTAATTAAATAAAAAAGGTAATAATTATTAATTACTATTAATATTTAAAACCTAGTTATTTAATCAATATAAATGTATAATTCAAAGAATACTTATTTTTTTGTTTTATTCCTAGGTACATACAAAAGTTACACTTACATATTTTAAAGTTAAACAACTCAATAATAAGTTTAAACACCTGAACTAAAATTGAAGATAAAACAATTAAATGTAAAATATTTTAAAGTATTTAAGAAACGCTTACTATCACAAAACAAAAAATTGAATACTATTGTCTATATCAGTATAAATAGTATAAAAATTAATTAAACACTAAATTTCAGTTTTCCAAATTAAAACTATATTGCGCAATGACGCAATGTATTTATCGTAGTTGATATATTCTTGCTAAATTATATGTATGTAAAAAAACCATCCATTCTGTTTACACGGCTTAGCAAAACATAAACTTGATAAAGAAAACATCAATTTAAAAAAAAAATGCAAGGGAAATAATATAAGTATCTTTTTATATAGTGTATAAGCACCTTAAATATGACGTTACCTTTATAAAAAATGAAACTACGGTTGTTGATTTTAAGACGACGACACGCGTTAGAAAACATATATATGGTAAATAATATGAGTTTGAATTTAGTAGTGATTCGTAATCATCTAATTCTCAAACTAATATAGAATTCATAAAAATACTTAATTTTATAGTAGGTATATTAGCAAGATTTGATTTAAATTTTGATTTTAAATTTCAAAAACACATGAAATTATCATGATAATAATTTTACACTTATCACATTTTATTAGTGATGAAATTTAACAGTGTTGCCCTTAAAGGTATATAAATACAGTATTTCAAAAAATTATTCCAAGTTTAAAATGAACAAAATTAATTGAATTCATCATTTGATTGAATCATGAAATTTCACTAATTCTATGATACATTACATCAAAAATGTTTTAACTAATAAACCAAGTCATTTGTCCAAAGGGTTAACCAAATATTATTTAATATGGATTCTTGGACTATTTTCTTCAACAGCTATTAAATTATTATTCAAAAGGAAAAGAAAAAAGTTCCCGTTTTTCTCTCAGAATTTATTTACATCATTTCAACAATCATTTTAATACATAACATTAAATTGTTATATATTTGTCACTTAAACTCGATTCCAGTGAAATCAAAATACAATTTTTATCAAAAGCCACATTTGTAAGTATTTGAGAAATTTCGGATGGTGTGATGTTTGACATGAACAAACGAGAGCTCTAATAAACTAGTGATGTACATTTGGCTCTCAAAAAACAGTTATCTCATTAAGCTGTTTTCATCCAATTAGATCTTTGGCGATATACAAATAAATTGACTAGATGAATCGGAGACAGATAAAATATGAATAACATCCATCTTATATATACAACTGAAAATTTAATTAACATTCTAAACTGTGAAAACATTTTTTGAACCTTTATAATGATTTTACAATTGTTAGAACAAATTATTCATATATATTTTGTAACAATATGTTGTTTTAAATTTAACAGTCAAACATTCAAATATTAAATTACTTAATAGTATAATAAATGTATACAGATATAATAAAAATAAAATAAACAATATTTTTACAAACAACTTGTGAAGGAAGACAGTAAGTTACAAATTTAAACGAAATCAATCAGTTAAATTAACACAGCGAAAATAATTAAAATACTTAAACAAATTAACATAATTAAGTCTCAATAAATTTTTAACATTGTTATTTTGATAAAATACATTTAATAGTATTATTGACATACACATTATTTTATAAAACGTAATGAAAAAAAGTAAAGTACAAATATTATAGTCATAAAAAATGGAAAACAACAACATTTCAAATTGAAATTACTAGGAACAAACTACAATATAATAATTAAAATTAACTCCAAAAATTATTTTTATTTTCCGTAATGAAGCTTTTGTAAGAGAAAAACAATATTTGCACTATACTTAAAAAATATAATAACTATACAATGAAATAAGGATGAGAATATAATTAATACACCTATAAATGTTTTGTAAAATTATGAGAAATTGCAAATATAAATAAAACCTTTGGAATAATAAAAGTCCAATATTGAAAAAATAAACAGTATTAACATCTAAATAACATCATGAAATTTTAAATGACAACTAATTTTATGGTATTAGTGACATAACAAGATTAAAACAAACAATTCAATAATTAAAAGTTAACATTTTTATTTCATATCATTGAGCAGACTTATGGGTAATATATTTTTTTTAAATGTGATCATTTTATGATTTTTTAGTTTTAAATTTTTGAGCTTTAAAATAAAATTTATGGTAAAAAGGCACTTAAAAGTGTTATTGTCATTGATTAAAAACAAAAAGTTATAAGATGTTAATGGAAATTAATGATATTTATTTGATAAACATGGGAATTTGGCAATATATAAAAAACAGCAAATATTTTAAAATACTAATCGTTAAATTTTTCTTAAGAGTTTGGAAAATTGCTTTTCCATTAATAATTAAAATTGAAAATTTTGAGATATCTTATGTAATAGTACTAAAAAATAAATGTTAAGAAAAATATTATATTATTTTTCACCTTCCAATAAAATTAAAATAATTTGGAAAAAATATTATTAGTGTACATTTAATAAACAAAGGAATTATTACTATCATATAATAATTCACTAGTTTTGAAATTGAATTTAAAATTAGATAACATGTGCATTATGTTAAGGTAATTTTCAAAAGAATAATATATTTTTAAAAATAGAGAATATTTGTGCTATTATACTCAAAATACAATATGAAGAACCTTAACTAAGCATTCGTATACACTTAATTAAAAGTCAACTTTTAAAAGAGTAAAAAAAATAATTATTATTTCAATTCTAACCATTGCGTTGATTCTTCAAAGTAAATATATTAATTTTTGATTATAGAATTCAACAAAATTTTGTGATGTAAAAATTATAAATTGAGTAACTTTAAACCGTAGGTAAATTATCCAAGTCCATTAATCATTTAACCCTGGCTTCTACAGTCCTTAATAAACAAACAAAAATATCATTGGTATAAAATCACAAGTATGCTTAAGTCAAATATTTTATAGTATAAAAGACCCAAAGTTTTGGTAGTAGCTGAATCACCCTGTACATTTTAACATTTGTATAAATTCAATAACATTAATATTGCTTATATACTAAACTTTTCTTAATTTTTCTTATGTAATGGCACTAAATTATTAAAGTAAAAATTTAGTTAAACTAACAAGTCTTTGACAATATCAGTTACTAATATTCATTAATACATCACATATTTTTAAAAGCTAAAAAAAAAAAAAAAAAAAAAAAAAAATATACAAGTATTATTATGAATTAGTTTAAAATATATTATGCATTCAATTGTACTTTATCAAGTATTTAATTAATTAAAAATAAATTGAGTTTAATGGTGTATTAGTTAAAAATATATAAATAAATACTTCAAATCTTTCAATAAAAATACAAATGATTGTTGTTAATTGATTACTTCAAAAGTAATAAATTTTAGGAAAAGATTGATCAATTATTGTTGAATAATACTAGATATTGTCTCAGATTATAAAGGTAAAGCTAACACAATATACAAAATCACCAAAAATATTTTATTATCAAATCTACATTGAAATATTTCTTTGGAAACAATTTCATAAATTAAATTAAAAAATCTTTTGCCTTAATTTATTATTATTTATGATGTAGTTTTTTTTATATAAAAATATCATCCAATTCAATCAAAAAATGTTAGAAATAAAATTCAATTTTGCTCAATTGAAATGGCATTAATTAGATAAATATTTAATGGATACATTAATTAAGAATGTGATAAACAAAATTAATTTTTTTAAATTAAATAACAACTATAAAATAATTGACAAAATGACCATGTATAGAGTAAACGGTGGGTTTAGTTAATTAACTAATGTTTGTACTTATCATTTATTTAATTTGAAGGCCAAATGCTTGGCAAAGGAGGGCATATTGGGTTATGGTAAGCTGTATACTCAACAATTTGTTGTATTATGGAAGGAAATGCGATAAATCCATACATCTGTCTCCATTGAAGCTCATAAAGATGCTGTTCGGCATGTGCTGAAGACATATCTTGTAGTTGTATACAAGCTTCTACAGTAGTAGCCCATATAGTTTCTAAACAAAATATTTACAGAATTCACATTAAATTAGATAAACATCATTTAATATAATGAGTTAAAACTAACCTAAATTTTTTAAAGATTTTTGATCGTTGTTTATATCCAAGTTCATTAACGCTTCTGTGCTTATAACTTCACCAATTCCAGGTAAATTATGTAACAAAGGATATAATATTTCATTTGTTACAATAGTAGAACCTTGTTGAACATGTTTTTTGACCATTTCTATGATCTTTTGATTTTCCTAAATTCAATCAACAATGTAAATATAATTGTCAGACTTAAATTATCAATAGTTTTACTTTATTAGATCCGTCTAATAGACTGGCCCAAACGCGAACTGGAACATGGGCTGTGTCGGCAATACACAGCACCCTCTTAGAGAAATTATTATTAGATGTAGTAGGCACTTCTAAACTCATATTTCCATCTGGAAACACATCCACAATGACTACAACATCATTGCCGCCTAGTTTAAAATCAGCAACCATTTTTTTCAATTGCCACTCTGCAACTTGAGAACATCCATTATAAATTCGTTTGGCCACATTTGCTTTGGTTCTGCCTTCACCGCCAATATCACTGAGAGGGACATTCCTACACCAACCTAGATCAAAAATATCATTCGATACCACAACAAAAATAAATATTAAAATAAATATGTAACTATTTACCGTCTATGACTTTGAGAGCATATCCCAACTCGCATTTAAAGTCTGCAAAAAAAGACGAGCATCTTGCTGGCAATTTTTTCTTACACTCCAAACATACCCAATTGAACTTGTCAACAACACGAGCACGATGCCACTGCATCTTCTCGGTGGTCAGACACTCAGTGTTAGGGCATTTCTGTTCTTTAGCAATGAGACCGTTCTTCTTGAGCCATTCGCACAGGTCGCCCTCGCGACCAGCCGCCAGCAACGGTTCGACGGTCGTCTCGAAAAAATTTGGATCGCTGCAAACACCCGGCATGATGGATCGCAAACGACTAATTTACGTGCGCGATACTAATATAAGGGTAATGGAGGATGCGCGCGGTATATATGTTAATAATGATGAATGCTATTATTGTTATTAAACATACGGGTTCGATCAATAATTGCGTCCCTACGACAATTTCCCGAGCGCACGCGGTGCACGTGCACCGCTCACACACACACACACACAACACACACACGTTCGCACACACGAAACCGTTTCCGTCACGATCGTCTCCAGATGTACAGGTGAAGGCGCTGTGCTCTAAGGTGTACTCACTTGTAAGCGTCCTTCGAGGCGTAATCACCATCGCCGTACAGATCGGCGACGTCGTCCATCACACTATTCGCACTATCGCTGTGTGCCGGCTATGAAGGTCTCGTGGACCGCGCGAGGATGATTTTTCACTTCCCCCACCCCTTGGATCACTGATAATATCGATATCCGCTGTACGACTGCCGTCGAGAGAGGGACAGGGACGGGGACGGGCGAAATCAAATACGGGTCGGACGGCCAACGACGAGGACACCGCCGTCGCTGATACCGGTGCCGGATTCTGCCGTGTCGACGTCGATGGCAACGATGTCGGTGCGTAGGAACGACGGAGCCGGCCGCATCGTCTCCTGGTGGACCGCTGTGCGTTGTGAGGAGACGGCAGATTCGGTTGCGGGAATGGACGACGATGACGACGACAACACGATAGCACCGCAGATAATAATATTATACATGTGCGTGTATAATATATACATGTATACACATACGTGTGCGGTGCGTACTCCGAGGATAAAAATAGCCTGTTGAATGCGGCTTGATGGCGCAGGGGCGAAAGGGTCGCCGCGAGCGTCGGTCGGTCGTTGGGGGACGGGAGGGGTCTCGCGCACGCGTTCGCGAGCTCACCGGTCCGCGGCGGCAGTCGGATCAACGGCGGCGACGTCGTGTTGTTGCGTGGGTGTTCCTTAACAGATAACAGTAAACAGATACGCGTACGATCAGCTGACCGGGTTTCCTAAAACGAGCGGTTTACCCGGACCGGCAACGTCGCATTTCCGCGAACTGATAGCGCGTGCCCTACGCGAACGTTGCTACTGCTGCTGCTGCTGCTGCTGCTGATAACGACGCGCGTTGCGTACCGTGTCGATGTAAACATTCGGGGAATCCGTCGCGTAATCCAAGAGTGTGAAACAACACGGTCGGTGTGTCTGGTCGATTGTCGCAATGCGAAATCATTTTTCTTCCGGGTTCGCCGTCGCCTCGGAGCGCGTCATCGTCCGATCGTCTGTACGTGTGCGAATGCGCTTCTCCACGCGTCCGTCCACCGCGTAGACTCCACACAGCACCTATCTTTTTCGCCGGCGAGAAACTCTTAATTCGGCCGAAAAATGGACGACTTGGGTGAGTACAACAGCGGTGACGATATCAGATAATAACGAACGAGGTGCAGTGTCGAGGACAAGGCGCCTCGTTACCTCTCCCGGGTCGTATACGCAACGCTAGTGGTTCACGCATCTTGGTGACGTTGCAGACCCTCACAAAACTGGAGGCGAGTTAGGTACCGAGTTGAATCGGCGGGCAATACCTATAAATATAATATAGTGTCAACAGATCGACTATCGAGTACCTATTTCACTCGACCACTTCAACCCGTTTTACATCGGTCTAAAACTAAATTCTGAAACTCAATTGGCCGGTATTTCTCCTATCTGCTGCGTATCGTAATGAATACTACTTATCCGAAAACCGAGGCTTGGTTATTTCGCTTCGATTCAGAGCTATCAGAGATGTTATTTCGTATCGACGTTAAATTTTCATTGGCTGTATGTACGAGTTCAACATTGATTTTAATTTGCTTATCAATATTGGCTTCGTGACAATAGATTATGAAAAAATAAAATGTGTGCTATTTATGCTGTACCATTTCCAGAAATAAAAACGATCGAATTTTTAATAAATCGTTTAAGACGTTGTGTACCACCAACCGAAAACAGAGTTTAAATAATCTTACCTCCCTAGATCAGTTCACTTTTAGGTCAAAAAATAATCTAATTCATCGTATAATACCGTCAAAAGGTGATTACTGATTATATTTTTAACTAATCCATCACCTCTAAGAGGGTATATAAGGTGCGAAAAAATAAGACATTTTGGCTTGGGAAAAATAATTATTTGCCTGCCCACATTCTATAATCATTATTATCTCAGAGTAATTTATGTGTTTTTATTATCTAGTCGAACTTCATATTTTATGTATTATTTTAATGGCATACATGAAAGAAGGGGGACAAGAGCATGTTAAATTTTCTATAAAGATAGTCTGGTTATTACGATCTAAATTTTGCTATTAAAACTGAAATATTTTATTAAATTAAAAAATATCAAATTTATATTGGTGTACGTTTTTTTCATAGATTCTGAGCTTAGTTTGGAGCGTAGCGAATAATGAATTATTGGTTTTACAATATTATGGTTTGATTTCATAGTTGTAACCACATTTTTGGGTATTAAAAATAATTATCAAGTTATTTATTTTATGCTGAAAAGTATTTAAACTATTTTAACTTTAATATTTTTCGAATTCATTAATCTTCTAACTTAATAATTTTTTATATTTTTGTAAAAGTTTATCAATGGCTAAAATTTATTATTATTATTAATCATACTTTTTTACGCTTTTTTACTAAATCGTCTAATCACATTATTACCATCATCTGTTATCAACAGGCTTTATTTTTAACTTTTATAATAGATTTTATTTTATTATGCGTTCATGCAAATAACATGATAAAGATGCAGAATTCCCCAAATTATTTCCCCGTAAAATTGCTTATAAAAATGAGGTTTTTTATTTATTTTTTTTATTTTTTTCGAGAATACTTAAATTTTCGATGAATAAACTCCTATAATTGAGAACAGTGTTCTTACATCGTGTAGTAAATTTATGAATTGCACATATTTAAATTTCGTTGTGAGTCTGTAGGATTTGCATTTTGTGCACTAAAAAATAGTCACCCATTCTCTTTATAATTTTTAGTCATCCTATAGTCTTCATCAATAAAATGAACTCCACTTCTAATATTACTTCATATCATCATACATTCATACCGTAAAGACTAATGAGTCATAGGTAATACTATGCATGTTTTATTTATTAAAGTTATATTATAAACATTATTAACTAACTCTTATTCGTATTTTGTTAGTTTATTTTATGTTTATATGTATTTTATTTTTCGTAAGTAAAGAAGAATTTATAGCCCACAAACATTACTGATAAAATAGTTTTTAGTTTTTATGCTACTTTAGGTACCTGCTTGAATACTATTGGTATTACTCATACTCACAACTATTTGATTAACTTATGCATTTGTTACGGAAATACTTATACTATCTTTACCCGTTGTTTTAATCGAATGCTCTCGAACTCATATTAACTTTTTATTTCAAAATGTTAATCAGATGACCTTAATTATTGTTTTATATATTTACTAATTCATGGGTACGATGACATTAGAAATACAACCTTCTTCATCGTATGTATTTGTTATGTTAATGTTTGTCTATTGCTTGCCAAATTTCGTTTCGTTTTCATTTACGAATTGAATGTGAAAAACGGTCAAATTCTTTCTTACATACTTACGTAGTGGTATTTGTAAAATAACCATTTTTATTCCTTGTGTTTTATCAATGTTTGATAATTAATGCTATGCGTATTATTTGTATAGTATTTACAAAAATGAATAAATTATTAAATATAAGTTATTCTTATTTAAGAGAATAATTACTATTGTTTAGTGTTTAGTGCGTAGTGCAATATGTTTTGATGTAGAAGAAACATACAGTATTGGTCATACACATGGTAAAATTAAAATAAAGGAAGTTATTCAAGTACTTGATAGAACCGTTGAATTGAAAAGTATATGTTCTCATAAAATGAAATCCCGAACATATTATCTATGAAGCCAAATTTTTATTATTATAATCTTATAATCATAATGACTTAATCAAAATAAATACTTTTTTGGCTAAATTATTAAATAAAACTGATCGAAGAAGAGTCACGGGAACCATGCTTACAGAGTTGTTGACAAATTGAAATTCTATGTTTATAAACTGCAGTGATATCATTTTTTTTTTTTTTTTTATAAAAATCGATAAAAAAATGTCATATTTGGAAATTGTGTTAAAGAAGATTTAAATTTTTATTGTTAATGAATTACTCATTAAGTTAATATAATATTAATAAAAATAGGATTTTTATCATTTAATCATTAAAAGTAATGATCTTTGAAATATTTTAATAATATTTTATCAAAAATAAAATGACGGTAATACTTGTATTGTTCGATGGTTTTAAAAGAGGTCCGAGTTGTACTTGAAATCACAATAATTACTATTTTTACATTTTATTTCCCGCTTAACGAATTAAATCTGTAAATTTAAAATTAATATTTAATAATAATTAATTTAAAATAAATTTGTACATGTTTGTCTTAATTTTAATCAATTTCTGTAAGATTCACTCAATATACAATTTTATTATATTAACAATAATGCTAATAATATCCATTTGAATAAAGTTAACTTTGACCTGTTTTAGTCGACAAATATTACTTTATGCTGTTGAAAAATCTCGTACGCAATTCGGTTATTGCTATGTACCTATGATTTTTTTCTAAACCTATCGGACGCAACCCTTAATAAATTAGGTAATTATTGTGGTAAATTAAAATGAGATATATTATTATTATTATTATTACATTATAAACATTTTATTAATTATATATTTATGTTATGTTTTAACAATAATGTAGGGTAAAATGTTATATATATATATATATATATATATATATATATATATATATATATATATATATATATATATTAAATTAGTCAATATCAGTATAGACTTTTTTTTTTTTTAATTCGACATACTACTTTTAAGATATATCCATAATTTTACTTTATTTCGCGATTCAGATTATAAATATGTTATGTATTCATAAATATGAAAACAAATTAAAGAATTATAGTTTGTCAGGATTCTAATTAATTAATATTAGTTATTTATGTAGGTAATATTAACCACTTATCGTTTAAATGTACCACATGGCTTCATGATATTATCCATGTATAACAATCTCGTTTAGATCATCTGATCGTCAAAACGTATAACACTTGGTGGTTTAACTTTTTATTTGCCGATTCTCACGCTGGCCTTCAAGATTGTAATGTAGTATCTCCCATAACAGTTTGTCCAGTGCCCGTTGACACACGTTGTGTGTTATTCCGTTTATTTGCCGAGTTGTTTTACTTTTATTTTTTTTAATGAAGTGTTCAGTCGAAACACGGGTTGAGTGAATCTGGCATGACTCCTATATGATAAAAATAAATCCCGGAAATCGGGACCCTTAACGCTCGCAGCACCAGTTCTATGTTATCCGTTAGACGTATTGTTGTGTTTTTTCTCAATATCTTTAAAATTTGTAAATTTATTCGATTGGTGTTTGTTAGAAATTTTTATGCATTTTATTGATCTAACCGATATGGATAAAAATATTTATGGAAAATTACAACCTCAACAGTATCATGGCACGTATCAACCGTATAGGTGTTCCAAAAAAAACGGTTTAAAACCAGGATGTGAGTTTATTTACGTTTTATTCCATTATTTTTTTAAAAATTAGTATCTAGAAATTATACCACAATTTTTTTTTTAGATAGTTTTACTCTGTTCCTTTTATTTCTCAAATTTAACCTACTTTTAAAATATAATATAACAAAATTTTAATTTAACTTTTAATGAGTAAACATATTTTAATATTTATGCCAAATTCGTAATATTTTTTTGTCATCAAAATAAAATATTTTTTAATTGTTTTATTTTTTTTACTCTAAATGATATAGTTATATATTATACGTGGATTTTATCGGTTTACAAGTTATAACATTTAATTGTACTTTATGTATGTGTTTACACGATATAAACCATGGGCGTAAGTGTATTGTATTTAATCTATTAAAATAGTTATAAAAATCTTCGTTTTTCATCTACCATTTTTATTAAATTTTATTTCTTCAATTTTTTATTTGTTTATTTTTATTTATCCTTTCCGTTTTATGAAACAATTTGATTTAATAATTATAAATTTAATGCATGTGGTATGACATTTGTGAAGCTCATTTAAGTAGGCCAAACCCATATAAAGCAGACTCCAAATAAGGCATCTATTAAAATTGAATGCAGAACTGAATGTATATAGTAGAAAGTACGTATGACTGTTCGTATTTATTTAGAAGAGTAAAAAATCATGATTGTATTGAAGCAAGTAAAACAAACGTTGTTAATCAATTTATAAATTACTGATAGAAAATGAATGTCATAAAACATAAATTATGTTTGTTAAATATTATTCTTAATGCCCTTAAAAATATATATTTTTAAAATCATTTGAAGGTTAAATAAAGCTACCGAAAGCGTAAATAGAATTTAATTTGTCATCAAGTCAACATTAACAAGGCTTTAGAATTCAGACACGATTTTTGGTAGGTTTCTTTCGTCATATTTCTATTTGAAAAACTATTTGAACCATAAAGAAAATGATTGGTAAACATAAAATAATTATAATTATTAATGAAATTAGGATTACGTTTAAATAATATTAACTATGTTATAGTATAATACAATAATTTATCATCGGTCCTGATAAATCAAATTATAGTGTCAATAATTTATCATTTTAGTATTTCTACAATTTCTATTCATGTAATAAAACAATTATAGCAAATAAAATTATTATTATCCAAATTAATTGATTGATACATAATTAAAATTTTGTTACAATTTTCAATTGTCAATTTTTTTAAACTTAACATACTCTGGAAGTAAAAATTAAACTAGCAAAAATATGTCTGTATAATTGCTATTTTTAGCATAAAATATTGAACCTGGAGAAGCTGGAGGTGAATGTCCTTTACGTTTATTATTCTTGGCAGATACAATAATTTTAAATTATTCTACAAAACGTAAATTTACCAATTTATTATTGTGTGTACAGAATTAAGTCCAACAGTATTTAATTTTTAATCATATAACATTATTACAATTTTATTATGTTATCCCATTGATTAAATATTAATTTATGGACAATAACGTGTTTAATTTGCATACTATTTTAGGTAACGTATATCCTGATACTTATACATTTATTTTGGTTCAAATTTAAGGAGAAAACTTACTCACGTTAGTTAGCTGTTTTAGTGACACAGGCTATTAACGGACGAAATTACGAAATTATATGACGCATTATTTAAATTATAGTGTCATTTTAAAATTAGAGCTTTAATACCTTGTCCAAATTAAACGAAGAAAATAATTTTAAGACACCCTCTATATACCTTACACCCTTCTTCTAATATATAATTTTAAAATAAATTAAAAGTTTTTAATATTAAATATTTTGAATAGCTGCTGTATTAGAAACATTTTATTTTTAGATAATAATAACTGGGATAATAACGTTTCCACCTAAATATAATTCTATTCACTGATGTTGAATATTCACTGTCGTTTTTCAAAATAACAGTATTTTATGTATATTTGAAACTTCAGACGTGTATAAAAATAAAATTATTAAAATTTGTCAAGTTAAACTTAATGAAAAATCGAACAGATATTTTGTGATGAATCTTTTGGTGTGATTAAATTTTAAGTGAACATAAAATTTAAGATCTCATAAAACATAAAAGCTTCCCTAAAACAAAACTATTCCTATTATTTTTGAGGTCCAAGTCCAAAATTAAGATCTTCATGGATAATACAGTATTTCCCTGTGGACCAATGGCACCCCTAAGCGTTTCTAAAATTATAAATAACATTAAATAATCTGATAAAACTTAAGCTATTAATAGTTTCTCAAGAATATTTACTAATTTATTTTTATTATTTTATTTTATTTTATTTTATTCATTAACCATTAATTATACTCGTTATATTTATTACATTTAATTTAACTTCATAACAAATCATTTTTTCAGTTAACATAATGATTTATAATATATTATGTACTTTTATACCAATACTTAATTTACGTCTTAATAAAACTCACGAAATACAGGTTAAATAAGTTCAAAATATATTCCCTTATAATATAATAATAAACATTAATTGCATTGATATAACATAGTTAATCATTTTTCATCATAATATGTGTGATATTGGTGTGACACTTATAGACTGCTCTTAATAGCTAATATCGTCTAATATTTTGTACTATTATGTATACTTAAGCGGTCATCTACCTTATCATATTGGTCTGCTCTGAATAATTTATCTCTGCCATTGAACTTGTAACATTGATTCTGCTTCTACTTCCTTTGCGTGTATTGGAAAAAATTCAACACCTTAAGCATGAAATACCTTGTCGCCCACTGAGTTTCTACCTTTTAAATAGTATTACTGTGTTAACATTTAAAAAAAACAATTCTGTGTAGGATGATCTGGATTTAATCAGGGCATCTTTTTTTTCCCATAACCAGTCGATATTAGCCATTAGGTATTTTATCTGCTCGATTCATTGAGTTGTATTTACATCATGAAGTTTATTATTAATCTAAGTGTTTTATTAAATAACTAAACAGTACATTTAAATAAATATAAAATAATATATGCTTATTAGTCATCAATAGTTTTTTTTTTTTTTTTTTTTTTTTTAATAGAACTTTCAGCTTAAAGCTATTACAGTTCGACAATTACAATATATGATATAGATAAGGTAAACATAAAATACAATTATAGCTATTAATAATATTGTAGCATAAAATGCATAATTAGGTAATTAGATAAGAATATGAAATGAAAGATACAAAATAAGGTGTACGCACAGCGATATATGGAATTACAATTGACCTTTATTTAATAATGACGTTAGGAGAGACAGGAGGGGTTTTATGATCGCAGTGAATTCGGTAATGAAAGAAGTAAATAAAGTTTCTATACTAGGAGATAAGTGGGAATGTTTATGGTTGGAGGAAGTAACTTCGGCATATGATGGTTTAACAGTATTGGAATTTAAGGTGGAATTAGGAAAGTTAATAAGAGATTTAGGAGTGGAAATGAAGTTTTCACGACGAGATGGTCTATTGGTGAGTTTTTTATAAACAGAACAGCCTTTGTAATTTGCTGGGTGACTACCTTGGCATAAAGCACACCTGGCCGGAGATTCTGATGACATAGTGCATACGTCAGATCTATGATCATCGCCACATCTGATGCATCGTGGAAGGTGGTTGCAGTAGCTCTGAGTGTGCCCGTAAGACAGACAGCGATGGCATTGAGGTGGGCCTTTACGTGGATGGGGTTTTTCGACAACAATTTTGGTGTGCAGAAGAAACTCGATTTTGTATAAATCCATGTTGTTGGTAGCCTTTTTGAGGTCGACAAAAAAGAGAGGTAGAGGTGATTTATCGGAAAAGCGCTTAATGTTATGAACGTGGGTAACCTGGTGTCCCAATTCCGAAAGAGCGGTTGTTATATCTTCAGTAGTGGTGGAAGGATGGAGATTACGAATCACAACACGTAATGGGCGCTCATCATACATCTGGTATGTATGAAAACTGTACTCGGTCTCAATTAGATAATTAATGAGTAGTCTGTAATGCTCATAAAAGTGAGTATAGATGATCAGGTACGAAGGAGTGGTTTTACAGATAAATTCAGTTGTATTGATAATTGACATCAAGTTTGAGGTGAAATCGGAAATATTACTCACGCCTTTAATATAAACTGCAGGTGGTTTTGGTGGGACATTTTGATCACGAGTTTGAGTCTTGTTTGGCTGTGTGTTGTCGTTTGAGTCGTTTAGAGTGGTGAGAACTGAGTACCGGTTAGGAGTTATAAAAATTTTTGATTTCTTGTCCACTGGCTTGGGCGAAAGCGAAGAAGATGATAAATTTCTTTTACTTGGAGTGGAAAAATTGGATTTGTTTGTGCCACGAATATTAGACGATTGGGCCGCCATATTACGTAAACGTAACGGCAGAATTTAATAACATAATATTAGCGTATGAAAAACAGATAACGGAGCGAGCGTATTGACGTGCGTTCATGGTGAACGTTATCACCGGACTGGCATCAATAGTTTATTTTAATTAATTTTAAATTTACATTACTAAAATTTATATATAATCGTTCTTTATTATTTATAAATAATATAGTAATTACTGAAGATTTTCTTTTATGGTTTTTTTTTTTTTAGTCTAGCATAGTTTATTTCTTTGACAAATAATCACTTTGCTTTTAAACTTAAAAATTTTCTATCTACATTATATTACATATTCATGAAATCATTAGATTCACAAATAATCTTTATTATAACATTTAAAACCATAATCTAAATTGAATTGATATTCAAATAAATTAATACCTACATAGGAATCCAAAATTTTCATTTTTAAAACCATAGAATAGTTAAAGATACCGTAGGTATAATATACCGTAGATACCTATAGGCTAGTGCCTATAATACACATAAATAATCTTTATTTTGCCTTTCAAAGTGATATTTTCAAACTTCACGTTTGAATTTATTTATGTGATTATTTATCTCTGTTCTTCAATTAATTCATGGTACTATATCATATTGGCAGAGGCGCAAACTAGTTGGAATTATGGAGGGAGGGGGCAAAATAAAAGTATCAAATGAATTAATGAATAAATGAAAAAATTGGTCGCTTCACTCGCATTATATACACTTATCAATAATTACTTGACAAATAAAATCATATTAATTGGAATAAGAATAATGAATCCATATTGTTTACAATTGTTTAAATATCAGAAAACAATAATTTAGTAAAAAAAATCAATTTGCGCATATGGGCTAAATGGAGACATAGAGCACAATCACATTCGTGTGATCAATTCACGATATTTGATTGATATAACAATAATCGAAACAAAAGGGCGCGGCGCCCCGAATGTTATAAATTATAATCGATAATAGTTATTTATAGATATGAAAATGAATTTGCTATACAATATTCTCATCATTCACACACTGGCGATATAAACTATTATAATACTATTTATTACTTTATGATTAAGAATTGATCATTCAATATCACCTAGGTATCAAATAGGACCCACCCCATACACACATACCACCAAATTGTATTTGGGGGAGCAAGTGCCCCCCTGCTCCCGGGGATTTGCGCCTCTGCATATTGGTGTACTTAATTGTTTGGTAAATTTTACTATGTAGAAAAAAGACTTGTTATTGTTCATTGTTCAAAATATATTTAAAACGTTATAAATAATATAAAACGTTCAAGAAAACGAAGAAAATTACATCTGAATGTTTTGACTAATAGTGGACAAATTGAACTATTCTCTTGTTTATATAAGTAGTGGAATGGTCATTGTCGTAACTAAGGGAAGGGGATGCTTTGCTCCTTAACACTGTCTAAGTTAAAATATACACCCCTTAAAATAATCGTTTTAAATTTTTTTAGTTTAAAAAATATTAACTAGATAATTTATCATAATACAATAACACAATAGAAAATTTATTTTACTATGCTGATTACATTTAATTAAATATATTAATGTAATGTAATTTAGCAGTATAAAAAAACAAATTACGTGAAATTATATTGAAAAGCCTGTCAAAGTTTCATATCGTTATTGCATCTCAAAAAAAACTTATCTCTACACCCTTACACTTCACTTGTTGGCCAAATTTATTAATTAATTGTTCACGTTTAATCACCCAAATGTTATTGAAAATGAAATAAAGTCAAATAATTAAAGTTATTAAAAATAATTTAACATTATACTCAAAATTTGTTGATCATTAATACATACATTCATTTATATTCATTTATACATTAATACATGTATATCATTTTCAAAAGTTTAAGCAAAACATTGGTATTGTTCCAAAAGTAATAGTTAAAAAAAAGTTCCACAAATAACGTTAGCCTATATATTATGTAATAACTTTTAACACGCCTACATCTGAATAGCTTATAGATCCAGGAAGGTGTTTAGTTCTAATTCTATTTTAAAAATAGATCGTCTTGATCCTATTAGCATCTATATAAATTAGCCAGTTTTCTGCGTGCATTTCTTTGAATCTCTCAAAAACGTGGGTATTCGTAATCATTTGGTTATAATTTAGCAGTTGATGGTGTATACTGTTTAACAAAAAAAATCACATCTTGTATGTACGTGCGTTTTTACGAATCATAATATTTTTCATAGTTTGTTTCCACTACAGTCTCGTACAGCTTCTATAAACTATTGTATGTTGGAGTAATTTCACGAGGAATTGACATTGCACATTTTATCACGTAAATATATATGTATATAAATATACGATATATATGTATATATATATATTTATTCAAATTCAAATACCAAATTATGGATGTGAAAATTCGGATCAACATCTAAAAATGTGTAGTCATTTTTGTTTTTATATTTATTTATATTTTTACGGGTCTAACCATTTTATACAGTTCATATTTACCCCATATCATCAATATTTTCAACATTTAAAAACAAATAAAAATGAGTTAGGTACAACTTTACGGAAAATTTTAAATAATATTTTATTTGATGACAAAATTGCACAAGTATCTACATCAATTAATTTGATTTGCAAACAATTTGTTCACTATATTTAAAAATGCATAATATTATCCAGTTATCTTTAGTAATTAGTATTTTACACATCACATAATAATTAAAAATATTGTCCATCAAGAATTAATGACAAAGTGTAAATATGCATTTGTATACTCCATTATGTAATCTTGTTCATAAATATATCTAGTTATTGATGTATTTTTCATAATATTTTGGGCTCGTTTTTCAACAATTTGTGTTATGATCATAATATATGGTAGATATAACTAGTTTTTTTTTTTTTTTTTTTCCTTTATTATTAAATACACAATCTGTACTTCGTGAGTACAACAAGAGTATTGGCTAAAATATAAAAAAACAAAATAACATGAGTAACATGATAAAAGCAGCCACCCAGTGATGACACTTATAAATTGAGATTAGCATTAAGTTTTCTCATAGAAACATCTATCGTCTATATATATATATATATATATTTTTTTTTTTTTTTTTTTTTTTTTTTTTTTAATTAGGTATGATGTTAAATCAGCATATCTCGGCACCAGTTGCGTTTTAAACGCCTAGGAGGATTTCCAGGAATAACATTTGATGAGAGTGTTTTGACTAAAGGATTTGAATGTGTTGCAAGCCTATTATGAAATCTTTTATAATAAATAGCAGCTTCTTCTTTAATAGTTTTAATTTTTAGGTCTGTGTGGAGAGTATGATTAGAAACATATGGAGGGGAGTTTGTTAATTTTCTTAATGTTATATTTTGGAAAGTCTGAATACGATTTGTATTTGATTTTTTAGCATTTCCCCACAGTTGGATGCCATAGGTCCAAATGGGTTTAATGAGGGATTTATACATTAGTAGTTTTATATTAAGGTTAGTGTGTTTGTTATTGACTAGCAAAGATTTAAGCATACGAAGTCGGAGATTTAGTTGGAGTCTTTTAACACGTGTATGTTGGGCCCATGTAAGTCTACGGTCAAGGGTTAAGCCAAGATACTTAACTGTTGAAGTGGATGGAATTTGTGTGCCATAGAGAGTGACTGGCGGGCAGTGTCCTAGCTTAAGGGTAAAAGTAGTGTGACTAGATTTGGTTTGATTTATCTTAATCCTCCAATTATTGTACCAGGTTTCCATAAGGGAGAGATGATTTTGTAGATTAAGCGATGCTACAATGGGGTTTTCATTTATAGATATGATAAGTTTATCATCTGCATAGTCTGCCACAGTGGTGTAGGCGGAGGTTGGTTGATCAGCAGCATATAAGTTATATAGTAATGGAGATAGGATACCCCCTTGAGGAACACCAGCTCTGATGTTTGCTATGTTAGAGTATGCAGATTTAAAATGAACTTGAAAATAACGATCAGTTAGATATGATTTAAGTAGCGTGTAGTATGTTGGGGGCAAAAAGGTCTTTACCTTGTAAAGCAGTCCTTCATGCCATACACGGTCAAAGGCCTGTTGGATGTCAAGAAATACACAAGAACAATACATTTTTTTTTCAAGTGCGAAAGAAACCGAGTCAACTAGCCTGTGAACTTGATGGAGTGTAGAATGATGTGCGCGAAAACCGAATTGGTAGTTAGGTAGTATATTTTTTTCACTAATTATGGGAAGTATGCGATTCAGTATTAATCTTTCTAGCACTTTTCCGAAGAAGGGTAATAGACTAATTGGTCTATATGACGTTACCAGGTCAGGGGGCTTATTTGGTTTTGGGAAAAGTATGATTTTGGAGAACTTCCATAAAAGTGGGAAGTATGACAATCTGAGTATGGCATTATATATATGAGTTAGTAATACGATTGCGCGTTTAGGAAGGCATCTGGCTACTTCAGCCGTTATGAGGTCAAAACCGGGAGACTTCTTAAGAGTGTGCTTTTGAATTGCAAATTTAATATCGCTCGGTGAAAAGTGTTTAATTGAGGAAGATAGAGGTAAAGGCATATCAAGACCGCTAAGAATCGTATCAGAGTTGGCAGGTAAAATATCTTGGTGAGGTTGAAAAACATTAAAGAGGTGATTTTTAAAAAGTTCTGCTTTCTCTGTGTCAGACACAGTGAAACTCCCATCGGATTTTTTAATAGGTGGAGTGGTTATTTTAAAATGTAGTGCTTGTTTTGACGCTTTCCAAAGGCTACCATTATTTGTAGATAATTTACTCAGGACATTTTCGTAGTTAAGATTTTTGATTTTTGCTAAGACTTTTTTAAGATGATTTCCTAAGTTATTGTATGTTTGCTTGTGGGAGGGTAAACGGGTACGTTGATAGAGGGCTCTAGCTCTTCTCTTTTCTGATATTAGGATACGGATATTAATCGGCAGCGAATTAGAGTTGGTTTTATGTACATTTTTTTTAACTGTGTTGGCCGCCCAGGCTGCTGATTGGATAACATTCGTTAGGTTATTTACAGCTACATCTATGTCGTCATTGGATTTCAATCTGACATTTAGTTGAAGGTTCTGGTTTACCAGGTCATGGAATTTGTATCGATCAGTAGTGATGTGAAATAATTTTAGTGGCTCCGTATTAATTGAAGGATAGTCGTTAAGTGTGAGAATAACCGACGAGTGATCAGAATTTAAGTCTAGAATATTGTCAATAACATAGTGCACATTTGAAGGGGTTTTAGTTATAAAAATATCTAATATGTCTGGGTTTTTGTGTGGGGATGAAGGCCAATAGGTGGGTCCTGGAGGCGCAAGCACCTTGAATTTTCTTGTATTTACAAAATTAAAGAGAACGTTTCCGCGTGGGTTGTTCACTCGACAGCCCCAACTCTGATGCTTCGCATTATAATCCCCACCTATGATGAAGTTATTGTTTATTGTGTTGAAGTAATTTGAAAAGTTCTCATAGGAAACATTATGCTTTGGAGGTGAATAAATTGCTGCAACTGTGATTGGAACATTATTAACATAAATTTGAATAGCACATGTTTGGAAAATATCTTCGCAGACGCTTGGAAGAGATTGGTATAAGATTGAATATTTAACAAAAATTGCGACACCACCATGAGCTGTATTGTCGGGATGATTGGCTTTATGGAGCCTATAACCGGGTATATGTACGTGTGAGTATGAGGTACAGTGCGTTTCTGTAATTAAAGCTATATCGATGCGTCTATTATTTAGTACTAATTGGAGTTCGGATAAATGATTTTTTAGACCGTTAGCATTGAATAATAAAACAAGTAGAGATTTATTTGTAGCGGTATTAGTCATTTTTTTTATCTAGTAACGAGGAGATTACTTTAGTAAGTAGTGCTATAAGTGGATTTATCAAAGATTTAAATTCCTCTAGAAAAAGAGTCATTGCATTGTTAATGTTAGATTCTGAGAAAGGAGAAGGATATGTAGTGCGTTGGCCAGATATAACTAGTAATAAAAAAAGTTGAGTATTAAACTAAATTTTGGCCAAACAAAAATTACATATTTAGAAATACTCGATACACATATTTTATATTGTTATTTAATCATTTTATAATTTTACAATTTTTTTCTTTTTTTTTTTTTTTTCATAACAATTAGGTATAGCATATCAATGAAAATTGTTATCTATTCTTTAGTAGTAGTATCAAATTGTATATTTATTGCTTTTCATTGTATGGTATTGATATTTAATTAATATAAATTAATATGTTTATCTTCATATAATGCTTACTTCAATTAAATATTTCGGTTGTAAAAATAAATCAGTGATGTATGATTAATAATCTGATCACTAATTATCTATCATTACTGTTAGACTTTTAACTTTGTAAAAACCTAAATACATTTGTGACAAAGATGTGTCACTAACATAGTTACTGACTATAATCCCAATTTTTTATCAAATACAGTGTTTCAGATGAATTTGACTATATCATGAAATAATTTTTGTTCTACCTATTTAGTATTTTTATCTTTTTTTTTTTTTAAAATAAATGCTACTAGGTACTCTATAATTTTTAATTTTTTTCTCTATGTGATTGTTTAAGTTTTTAAATTTTCTTTAATAGTTACCACTATTTGTATCATTATATTATAAAAGATAATAATTTTTTTAGAAATTATGATTTTTAAAGTTGTATTGTTGGACCAATAGTTTAAGTCTAAGAGATATAGGTGGTCTAAAGTTATGAATTTAATATTATGTTATTGATCGAATAAATTATATGAGAAGGAGAAAGTAATGCTAACGCGGTTTCTCCCATTTTACATTTTAAAAGCTTAGAAAAAAAGTCCAATATTATTAATATTCAATCCAAATTATCAATAGCATTAATTAAAAATAAAAACTGAAATACTTAATAATAATGGTGAGAAAAACAATTATTGTATTTTTTTAAATAGATCTAAATTATATTGTATGTATTAATTTTAAGGAGGTCCATTGTTTGGTTTTTTTCCAATCTAATTATTATTTTATTTTTATATTATTATTTGATTCATTAGTTGGTTTTTAATCTAAATGTTTTTATTTTTTATTTTTATTTTGTTAATTTCGCCATCATTTATTTGTATTTTCAGAGATCAAAATGCTATTTTAACGTTTTTCGATCCACTAGAAATTGGATACAGATAGTAACTACTTTTTTAATTTTTAGTATACTTTCTGTGAAACCCATTTTAAATAAAATAGATACGTGTTGAATTTTATTTATTAAATATTTTGAAACTTTATCCATGTATATTCTGGAAAAGCTTGTTAAAATTTTAAGATATTAAATTAATAATTTTTTAGGCTATATATATATGTAGATTTTTAAGTTTATTGTCTTTTTTTATTAAAAATATCTAAATTTTTTATTTCATACTTAATTTTAAAAAATATTCCTAAAAATTAACATTCAAATATCATTATTTCTAGTTTGAACCGTGTAAAAAATTGTTTATAATACATGAAATACATTAACAATAAATATTGTGATGTCGTGTTTCATTATTATGGTCTTATTTAACACTCATCATCCACACCCAATTTTGTCCTACAATGAACGCATAAATTACTTTACTTGTATTTGTAATTGACGCATAAATAATGAATGAGTGAAAATCAAAATCCGTTTACTCATTTACTTTTCAATAGATGTATTATACTACACTGGACCTTACCTGTATAAAACCATTTTTTAATTTGGAAATTGTTATCTATTAATTTATTCAGTGTTTACAAATTTAACAGAATTGTAGTTAAGTTCATACAACATGAATGCAAATTTTGCAAAGGGTGAAACTCGTTTTTACTTACATAACTCTTTCATGTATTCGGGCGTCCCTTTAATTTAAATTTTAATGGATATTTCCTTTTTTCAATTTAGTATGTTAATTTTTATTAATTTTTTTTAGATGCATTACTTGCGGATTTGCATAACACAATACAAAAGACTAACAAAATAAATGGCAGCATCAATGGAGGATATGGCAGTATAAATGGCGTCCGAACTCGATTACCTTCTGCTGAGTCGCCAGTTACTCAAAGTCCAGTTCAACCACCTGAATATGCTACGGTACGGACACAAAAGATTGAACGGTCTACTTCAAACCCTGCTGTCCGGCAAGAACTATCAGTAAGTATATTTTGTACAAGTTATATTAATAAAAACATAAATATTGAGAAATTACTGATATTATGTAAAATTTTTAAGTGTCACTTTCAATCTTAAGTAATAAATTAGTATGAATATTCAATTAGGTACTGATATAAATGCAAAATTTACAGATAACTATTAATGTTGTAATCATTAAACATAATATATTATGTTTAATAATTATTGTATAATATAGTAAATTAATATAGGAATAAATAGTTTTTCACATTGATGATACAATTTACCTATACAATAAATAATTTGTTAATATAATTATATTTAAACCTTCATTTGTTCATCCTAATTAATTTCTTATAATATGTAATATAATTTATTATAAAAATAATACTTTAAATATTTTGCTAATCTTTTATTAACATATTAGAAAGTCTGTAATTTATTCAATCATTCGTAATTTAAAAATTGTTTGGAATATTTAATATATCATTTTTATAATAATATTTATTATTTTTAAATATATAATTTTAGGTAATCTTGATTTGTAAAGTGTATCAAAATTCACTAAAACTTAAAAATTAATAAAATTTAAAAATTGAATAAAATTATGAATAAAAAGCATCGAGCTGGAAAATACAAAAAAGTGCATTATGTACTAGTCTGTAATTACATTTTCATTGGGACTTTAGATGTCCATCAGTAATTAACTTATTTTTCTCTACATGGTCACAAAAAAAAAAAAAGTCTGATTATCATATTCCGTTTCCTTTACACAATAAGATATTCCTTGCCTTAAGTGATCGTAAAACTATTGAAGCATTCTCTTCATTATTGCATAATGTTAGGTGCTTAACTGTGAATATTATTTGTTTGCATAATTCACCATATTTGAAGTTATAAAAAGAATTTTAGTACACAATAATTTGTTCAAAATGTGTAATTTATAATTTATAATCAAGTTTCATTTAAACACTATTTACATTGTACAATTATGTAGCTCAATGTTTTTAAAAAAATGCCTCATTGTTCAACATACTTATATTATTTATTTATTTACTATTTATACCTATCTAATATTAATAATATGTTAAATACATTATTTATATTGTTACTTAAATGTTAAACAGAACTGCAGAAGTAACACATTTATTCTATGTTATAATTTATAAACATCGAAATTATAAAGTCCGCAGTTGTACCTGTATTAAAATATTCAAAGACAACATTTATTAATCAAATATAGAACTTAAGTACTCGGTATTTGAATGTAAAATGTAATATTGAAGTTGCTAATAAAAACAATTAAGAATGCTCACATTCGCATGTATTTATCTAATAGTTAAAATAGCCCAATTACGATATGTTGAACTTCAATTTTAGCATTACATAAAAATTAGAGATTGAACGTCCACAAATTAATTTGAAAAAGAGAACAATTTTTAGCATCTTTTAAATTAAAGTTAAATTACGCATACTCATTTGTAACTCAAATGAAAGAATTATAAATAAACTGCAAAAATACAAATTTAAACTCAAAAATTAAATAGTTTTAAAATGTTTTGTTTTATTGTATTTTTTAGCCTACACAACCCAAGAACGAATTTAAATCATCAAAGATGACATCTTCATTAAATAATAATCTTTCAGAACTTGATACATTACTTCAAGATCTAAGCAATTCACGTTATGCAGATAAAAAATGTAAGTATATTTTGTTATATAATCAATTTTTTATATATTGATAATACAAAAAGAATCACCCAAAAGCAAGTTAAATATTAGCTATTTAAATTTATCAATTTAGGACTTTTAAGTTTTGTATTTCCTTGGTTGTGAACATTTTTATTCAGAATATTTAGAATATTTTTTATAACATAATTTTACAAAATTATTGTTTTAAATTATTAATTTTTTTCCAAAGTTGAAAGTAATAAATATATTTTGTTAATAATATATATTTGGTTATTATTTTTTTTTACAGATTTTTTCAAAACCTTTTTGTTTTTAAAGGCATATGTTTTTCGGTATTAAAAGATTTAAAAATATTAAAATAAAATTCCTGTAATCTTTTATTTATAGACCTAGGTAATATGTTAAATTGGAAAGTAATTGTTTCACATTCTACCAGTCATACTTAAGCCAAGTGGTTTTACTATTTTCCTATTATTTAGAAAAGTACTAAAACTGTAGGTAGACAGTAGTCAGATTATATAGTGAAACTTGAATTTACTAAGAAAATGAGAACGTCTAATCATATAGTTGAGAATATTCGAATAAAATTCTTTACAATCATCAATCATAAATGTATTTGTATATATAATACGTGTATATGTACACAATATATAATTATGAAGATATAAAAATATTTAACACATACATTAATTAAAATACAGAGTTAGTGATGTCTTGTGGTTCATTATGTAATTTTTGAGACATTTTTCATTCATTTAAATAAAGGTACTATTTCACTAGCTCTTTTATGTCCAAAATTGTTTTGTAAATTTCTTATTTAGAATTTTTAATGATAGGTAAAAATTATTTTAAATTGAAACAGTTGGAATATAATTCATTACAATGTTACACTTTTTTTAACAAATATGAAACTCAGTTTGGGAATTAGGAATGGGTTAAATATCATTATTTTGATTTATAAATAGCTATTTTTTACTTAAACATTGGTAATATCACCCAATCTTTTTATATAGTCAAATTTTTTTAAATTTCAAATAGCTGCAATCAAAATATTATATATTTACATTAAATATAATTGATAACTAAAATAAAAATAAAACACTTGAAATGTTTACATAACTGAAATATGAGTAATAATTGTGTTAAGAAAAATTAACTTTCTTTTGAATGAAACATTGTATTTATTATGAAGGTATACATTCTTTGTAAGTTTATGATAACATTCCTTAAAGATTTAACTTTTATTTATAAAATAAAAAATAGTATTAAATTCTTCTGTAATCGATTGTGTTCAATTTGTTAGGGTATTAGATGAAACGTTGATATATTTTTAATTTATATTAAATAACATTATTTTAAATAAGCATCAACTTAGAAAACATTTTTAAGGAAACAATTCAAAAACATTGCTCTTTGATTTAACCAAGTTTTAAAAAAAAACCATTACAGCGCTTTTCCTTCATATATGATTTTGCAGATTTTATACATTCAATAATTTTGATATGCCATAATTATCTCGTTTTTGTTTAAAAATAAATTATTGTTATATCATTGACATTTGACATTGATAAAAATAATTTTCAAAAAATAAATAAAAATAATTTCAGTCTTACATCTTCTACATTTATACAAATATATAATTTTTTATAAGTGTGATCTAACTAATAAAAAAAAAAATCAATTTTCCTCCTACGTGGATTTCATTGTTAACATTAAGATATTGATACATCATTATATTCACCCTAGGCTAATGCCCACCCTAGGATCTTTAGTGAAATAAGCCAAAAGTTAAGCCAATAAAATCATGATTAATTAATTTATTTATTACTATTAACACTGTAAAAGATATATAGATTTATTATGAATATTACAAAATTATGAATTCATATCACCCCTTTTGCTGCCACCAATGTAAATATATCTCAAAACTAGTTACATCACTCACTACCATCACATACTACATGTACGTTTTATGTATAATGATTTTAAGAATTTCGATTTGACAGATCAATTTGATGTATTATTTCAGATAATTCAAAATTTAAAAATAATGTTAAATTAAATTTAAAAAAAAAATTCTATTCTGTACGGGTAACAGAGTACAAAATGTCTGTCACTGAAAAGACTAAATACCTATCCATATTAATTACTTTTGGTTATTAATTATTTTATGATATATTTTGGTTTTAAATACATAAATTAATTAAAAGCCTTAAAAAATTTTAGTTTTTAGTTCGGAAAATGTATTTTGAAAAAAAAATCATATTTAACCACAAGATTACATAATCTTGGAAGTTGACACACCAGACCATCAGAGTGAAAATTGTTTGTAGATGTAGGTATAAAAATGATTGAGTTTTCTTAGGATCAAATGTTGTAACTTTTAGTTAACTCTTTGTAAAAACTCAGGGTGTTATTGTATAATGCAATTTGAGTAGTATTTAGTTTATAAAAATAAAAATAAATTATTCTATTTTAAATTAATGCATTGGTATGTAATATAATATGTTTAATTTTTTATTATTTTCTTTAACTCATTACTCAATTTTGTTCTTTAATATATTATAGTGGTTAATGGAGATTCTTATTCCATCTCGAAAAAGACAAGCAATATCCCAACTCGTCCGTCTGTAGATTCTCTTTTAGATGAGTTGGATTCATCAATTTCTTCAAAAAGGTAAGAATATTATTATCTTTTCTTTATTTTTTAAATCTCAATTTATTTTAGATTATTTGCTTATAATTTAATAGTCATTTAATATTATGTGAAATTGAAATATGTGTATTATATATTCATAAATGTTGACATACATTGTATTGTATTTTGTTCAAATCAAGATTTTAGAAAATTTCAGAATATTTTGTCTATTGATCAAAACAAAAATATATTCATTCCCAAATTTTTGATCTAGAATTTGCATCAAGAAAAACTTATAATTCTATTTTTATCGTTTACATAATTTCTAACATGTAGTTTCTTTTTTATTTTTATCAATATATTTTTAATTATAATATTTGAATTACTTACAAATTTAAATTTATTTAGTAACAATGGACAATTAATTTCTAATATGATGAAGGAAGAAAGTACAACAATTACTCGTACTGTATGTCCAACTGCTTCTTCTGCTACGCGTGAACTAGACGATTTAATGGCTTCACTATCAGATTTCAAGGTAAAAATTTGCATGAAAAAATATCTTTTATTTTTATGGTTTAATCTTTGGCATGCAAACATATTTTCTCAAAATATGTTTACATTGCTTAACAAGTTTAAATCAATAAATAACACTATGTTTATTATTATATCTTTATTATTTTTGAAAACTAATGTGTGCACTGTGCATGTACAAAAATTGTGTGATCAAAATGTACAGGTTTTTAAAGAAAATCAAAATTAAAAAAATAAAGTATCAACGTTGTTAATTAAATTTAAAACATAATATTGAATCAGGATATGATTTTTATAAAAGATATATAAACACATATCTTTTATAAAAAATATTGTTTTAAATAGTAATATTATTGAATGATTTAGTGGTATCAGTTGGCTACAGCCCCCTCCCCCCCTGAAATCTCTAATACTTTGGAATTAACTTTAAATGTTATATTTTAATAATGGTTTATTTAGAATTTCATCCAATCAAAATAATACGATTAGTCGAGATAAATTTTATTTTGTTTTTCAAATCGTTTTGGGACATTCTGTAAATTAAATGTAGATAGAAACCCACTGTATCTTCTGTATCTTTTTAGTCATTCTAGGTAGCAGTAGTAATTTAACTCTGTCCATAGTAGCCCCTTCCGAAAATATTTTCTATATACGCCACTGCCCACAAGTATTAAACAAAATAATTGTTATTTGCTTACTCTTATTATCTAAAATTTGTCTAAATTTTGTAATTTCAAAAAATAAATAAAACATAATGATTTTTATTATTAATCACTAAATTTGATAGGTTTAAAATATCATATAGTACAATATAAATTTATTCTTAATTCTATATCATTATATTTTTACATTTTTCTCATTGTTTGTTATAATAAAAACTATATAATTATGGCTATACATTATATTTCATATAATTCAAATGAAAATTTTGGAGTTTTAAAAATAATACCCCTATAGAAATATTTAAGTATATTTTTATGCAAGTATTACAAAAATAAAATGGAATGTCCAAAGTGATGAATTTAAAATTAAAAAAAAAACTGTATTCAGTGTTAATAGTTAATACATTATGTAAAAGCAAATAAATAAAAATTACAATTTTATATAATTCAACTAATTCATATTGGAAATATTTTGTTTTTTTCTTATTGTAGGTGTAATATGCTAATTATTTAATCTCTTGTTAAATATTTGTTACACCCTTAAGGTAAATTTATCCAATAGGACCACAAAATTGCTGATCATTTTGTGTAATGGTCTCTAGCTATCATAAAAATTTGACTGAATACTAAACATTATTTAATAAAACTATGTTGACACCGACTATTTTATATTTAAAAAAATAAATTTCAAAGGGTAATCATAAGAAGAGGCTTCTAATGTAAAGTATAGTGTATGTGAGATTGTTAGATTTCTCTTTGTCAAAACAGGAATTTCAAAAATGTCAGAAATGAGTCAAAAATACATTTAAAAAATTATAATTTTTTTGGTTTTATTATCTATTTATTGACTAGAAAAGTAATAGATGCAGGTGTGAAAAAAATGAACTTCTACTTAATTTTTTACATGACGCCCGTCAAACATGTAATAACAATGAAAATTAATCAATTTGTAGATTTTCAGATAAATAATATCTTTATATTTACTGATTTTTTACTACAAATATGTTATTCACTTTACATGTCTTATAGTTATAAAATACATATTTTTTACACTACATTTGCTTTTAAACAATATGTTAATAATTAATAATAATTATAATACATTTATAATAATTAAAAATATTGTTTTAACTTATGCTATCAATTTTGAAAATATTTATGTTTTACTAATTTTGCTCTATACATATGAAATGGGTAGGGACTAGGGAATTAGCCATATTTTAAACTATTGATAAATGCCGCTTCATATTATGAAACTGCAGGATGCTCGTGTTGCTTATTATTTATAAAATCTGTTTCATCATATAATATTTAATATTTGAGTTCTTCTTCCAAAATTACCAAGACCAGTTCATGTAATGAACAGCAATTTCAAAGTCCAACTAATGAAATAGGTAAGCAGTATTGCCCATTCCGTGAAATGGCAAAGTGATTAGCCCAATTCGCATAAAGTAAAAATAAATATATTATTAATCTATACTGAACACCTGCTAACTATACAATTTATTTATTTTAATTGTTATTACATGTTTGACCAGCATCATGTAAAGATATTAAGTATAAATGTATTTTTAGCACACTTGCATATATTATTTATTTTTGCTACCTATAATTAAACTAACAATTCTCAATAGATAGTTAAATCAAAAAAAAGTGGAACTAGGCGTCACTGCTGACACACACTGTCGCCTGTTCAAACCTCGGTCACGGGCGGCTCTCTCTCTCTCTCTCTCTCTCTGGGCAGGTGATTGTCTAGAGAGAGCGGCCGCCATCTCCCCTGTGCAGAAAGCAACGGGAAACCACTGCACAGTAATAACCCTTCTTTCCCAAGTAACAACTTCTCTTAGGTGCAAACCAACCATCGGGTTGTTGACCCTAAGAAGAATGTGGCAAAACCAACCCTCGGGTTGTAAAAAAAAAAGTGTTTTTAATGTTAGTTTAATAGGTACCCCTAGTATTTTTATGAAAGGAATAAATAATTATTTATCTGATTGTTTTTTTAATCAAAGTATAATATTTTAATGATTAAATTAAATACATAAACTAACATGCAAAAAAATTCTGACACAACTTTTGTATTCTATTTGTTTCAAAAGAGAATATGGACTGATCTACCATAGCTAAGTATAAAATTTCATTCTAGCATCTACTATAATTTTTCCGATTTATTAAAACACAATTACAATTTGTTTTTGTTCTAACTATTGTCTATAATCTCAATTTAAAATATTTATTTGTATGTAATATTAGACAATTTTTAATCATAAGTTTATTTTTATTTTTCAGTTTATCATAATTGAACTTTTAAATTTTGAATCATAAATAATCAATCTTATTACTTCATTATTATTATTTTTTAAATGGCGATCAATTATCAAAGTAACTAAAAGTATTTTTCATTTTGTATGTTATGATAGGATGTGATACAATATTTGCCAGTTTCATACCCATTCTCTACCTTCTGACAGTTTTATTCTAATATTCATGTTAAATTTTGGTAGAAAAGTGTTATAGATTGTACTTTATATTAATCATGTTTAAAATTTTACCATGATTTTAAAGAAAATTACTTAAGAGTTGTAGATGTACAATGGAATTTCCCTTTTAGTATAAATAATTTAGAATTTTAATTTACCTTTTATAGATTCAATTATCTTTACTTATCAGGTATATCAAAGTCTTACTACACTATTTTTAAGTATAAACTGAATTTTTGGCTGAGAGATCATTTTGTTAATTTAGCAATAAATTGTATCCTAATTTTATTGAGTTATACTTTACAACTAGGTTAATAGACAACAAACTTAATGTCGGATTTTATTATTTGGCATTTATGAGCAAGGTACTTAAAACATACATTGAATGAATATAATTATATATTATATTTTTAAAGACCCTTGCCAAAATCTCTGATGCGTTTCTGGTTGACCTTGAATACTTCTTATATTCAAACTTAAATTCAATCAACAAAAAAAACAAATTTATAAAATATAAAACGTAGGTAAATAAATAAAATTAAGTCATATAGTTTAGTAAAATATAACAAGATTTTGCATACACAGTTTACATATACTATACCGCACTAAATTTTACTTCAGTTACTTATAGTAGTTATAGAAGCATTTTGTATAATAAGATCTAATGAAATCTCTTGATGCTGAATTTCTTAGATATTTTAGTTTTTATAATATGAAGTTATATTTTATTAGTTTTTATAACTCATCTAATATTAGCTTTTTAATGTAAAAATGTATGCTGAAAATTCCGATTAATTTGGAACTGAGTAGACACTGAATAGAAATATCAAAGTATTACAAAGTTCATAAATTGATCATAATGATTAAAGTGTATTATATTCGATTAAAATTTCTTATAAAAACAATAAAGAATTCTATTGTTTCAATTTTTAATTTTTTTTTGATTTTCCCAAAATAAAAAATAGTCCTAAATCAATGTAGGTAATTTACAGTAGTTTTAATACTTATTAAACATTGTATTTAAGACTATTCTATTTTTTTAATAAAACGTTCTATTAAATTTTCAAGGCTTCATATGTGTAATTTGAATTTGACAATTTTATTATGTTTTTAAACAGAAAAATAACATTTATTCGAAATGTTGTTCATTAATAAAAATTTAAAAAATACATTCATCACCCCTAGTAAGTTTCTGAGATTTTGATTTTTTTATATCACTGCTAAATAATTGTCAGATACAATATGAAACTTATGATTCTTCAAAAATGGAAATGCTTTAAATCTATTATTTATTTGCATTTTGTGAAGTTGATCTTACTCCATTATTACTGTATTATAGCTGACTAATTTAAAATCAAAAAAAAAAACTTAGTTGAACTTAAAACTTATTACTTGAATCAAATTCAATAACTGATTTATATATATATATATATATATATATATATATATATATTTTATTTATTAATTTTATTGTTTCAACAAATTTTTTGTTTTTACAAGGTTGATTTATATTTAAAAAAATTGGATTACATGGTACTTATGGAGTATATATTTAACCCTAAAATATTATGTATTAGTATATTTTATTATACTTTAAAATGTTTTAGAAAATTTTTATAATGATAATAATAATTCAACTATTTTGATTTATCTTTCAATGTATGTATTCAACTATTGTATAATTAATTACTTATTAGTATAACAAAACAGCGGTAGGCAAAATATTGAACTTTGTTTGTAATGTAACTAAATATATATATGTTAACTTTCTACTACCGCATAGTTTTGAAAACTTCCAGTATATATATATATGTATATAAATTACTATTCATTTGTTTTTTTACGTTGTGCTTTTATCAGTAACTTTCATAATATTATTAATTTTGATAGCTCAAATTCAATTTTGTGAAGTAATTCTCACAATTAAACTATATAAAATGTTAGTTTTTAAATTTTCTTTTTCTTATATTGTCGACTTACAACATATATAACTCATGAATTTATGATTATTAAAAAATTATTTCCTTTTTAGTTTTTATAATTTTTTTAAATAAAAGAATTATATTATTGTCGTCGTCATTTTATTCATAAAAATATGTGCCTATTGTTAAGCTTGAAAAACCACGTAACTATAAGTAATCATTTTAAATTTAAGGAACAATTCCATATAAAGAAGCAAGTAAGTAAGGTCATACTGTAGAGACAGTTATTGATTTGATGAAGGTAATATTCATAAATATTATTTTGCTAGACAGTTATAATCAAATTATCAAAATATACGTCAAAAGTGATTTATTATTTATTGTTATTTAATGAACTTAAATACCTCACAATTATTAGGCAACTTATAAAAAATAAAGTATTATGATCGGTTTTTTTCCCTTTGTAAACTCACTATTATTTGCTTATAATAACTTATTATAAATGCCTATAATATTAATAATAGACTACAGTGTAATACAGATAAATACATTTATTATTGCTACGAATTAAATGAGATTGCATTTCAATTTGAGGCCATCGTAAATGTATTATTTAGATATTATAACTTAATATATCTAAAAATCATTATTTTAAACTGTCTTTACATATTTTTAATCTCCATTCATTAGTATTATGAAATACTTAACTTATGTATGGTAAAATATTATTTTATAAATGTATTCAAAGCAGAATAACATCTGAATGGCATAGATGAATTACGCGCCTAACCTTGTGAAACTGATCTAACAAAACGAATACACTTACACGCCACCGTCCATCTCTACGTTACTACTTAGAAGTGTCTGACAAAATTAATTAATCACACATTTAACAAGTACCTTCAGAGTTAATGCTTAAAATTAAATGTGTTGTACGTGACTTCTCGAGACATCGCATTACAGAAAAATATCATAAATTTAAAAAGAGCTTTCGTCTTGTGTATTACGTCAATGGATATTCGAAAACATGGGGCGGGAAATGGGCCAACCGCAGTTACCACTGGTTAGTCACTGTCAACAAGATTTCGAGCAATCTTATATTCATCGGTAGAAAGGGAACTTTAGTGCCTTGTGCAGACCAGAAGACCACTATTTGTTGTTTTACCCATTATTGGAAGTTTCCAGAAATAACTTTTTAACGAGACTTTTCATTATGTCCCTTCTCATATGCGGGCGGAGTTTGGCAGCTATCGGTAAAACAGTCGCGTTTTATATAAAAACCGATGCCGTTCCCGTAGACTCTTCACAATCCAAACAATCCGGTCAGTGGCCGTCACAATACTTCTAATCATTATTATCACACGAACTTTTGCTTTGGAATAAATAATCATAAAAAAAAAAAAAAAAACTCGTCAAAACATATTGCCCCAGCGTCGTGCCGTCGCCGTGTCGTCTCGTCTCATCGACTTCGATTCGTTTACAGGTGTCCAGCCCGGTGCCGGCAAGCAACGCCACTGAATCGGTGGACTCGGCTGCGCCATTGGACTGCATGCTCGGGAGCCTAACGGCCGAGATGAACAGACAGGGCGTGAACACGACGCAGAAGGGCTGTTGCACCGCGTGCGACAAGGCCATCGTCGGCCAGGTGATCACGGCGTTGGGCAAGACCTGGCACCCGGAGCACTTCACCTGCAACCACTGTTCCCAGGAGCTGGGCACGCGCAACTTTTTCGAGCGCGAGGGACGGCCATACTGCGAGCCCGACTATCACAACCTGTTCTCGCCCAGATGCGCGTACTGCAACGGACCCATACTGGACGTAAGCCGGTCGCACGCCTTTGCTTTTCGCGTGTTTTCTTCTTTCCGTCCGTCGCAGTTTTTCGGGACCGGATTTTCAGCTCTTTCCCCGAGTATTTAAGGACGAGAGTATGACGAAAAAGTGTCAAGACACAAATCGCTCTTCTGAACTGGTAAACTCATGGGGGGGGGGATCTCTGGGGGTTAATTTTAAAACAGATACGCCACTACCACTCCGACTCCGGAGAGCTCGGGCTTTGTACCACGCTGGGGGACTCCCCGCGAATAACGGTTCGGTCGTCCGCAGACCGGCAATTGTCCCCCGTGAATCCGGTTCTTCTTCACGTGCGAGTGACATTATTACAACGATATTACATATTTTGTGTTTTTCACCGACGTTCTGTGCACGGTTGCAGAAATGCGTGACGGCCCTGGAGAAGACTTGGCACACGGAGCACTTTTTCTGCGCCCAGTGCGGCAAACAGTTCGGCGAGGATGGGTTCCACGAGCGGGAAGGCCGCCCGTACTGCCGGGACGACTACTTCGACATGTTCGCGCCCAAGTGCGGCGGATGCACGCGGCCCATAATGGAGAACTACGTGTCGGCCCTGTCCACGCAGTGGCACTCCACCTGTTTCGTCTGCCGAGTAAGTCGCGTCACCGTTACCGTTGCGTCACGCTTTTGCCTAACGTTTTTCAGCGATCCCGTCCAGCAGCAGTAATAGTCCTCGGTGTAGTAGTAGTAGTAGTACCTAGCACTCAGCTTAGTAGTCGTACTCTGCTGTATAGTAATAGTACACGGGGCTATTTTATAGGGCGGCCACGCCGCGAGGAATATCCATCGTCTGACACGAACCCGGCGCACGTGACGCCGACGTGATGTTTATGTTGGCGGCACGACGTTCACGACAAACGTTTCTTGGCCCCCCGGACACGGCGGCTACAATGTGCACCGCGTGTTATTCTACACACGATTTCGCGGTCCGTCCGCCTGTCGTGTTATTAGTTAGCGGTGCGGGGGTCACGAAATTTTAATTGGGGGTCACGATGTAGTGTAACAGGGGATCCTGTTAAACTTCGAATTATGACCTGACGACCGACGTGACGGTTATTATAACTGCGGTTACGAGTTCTATTCGATCTAAATCTAATGCCTCGGAGTTTCGGGTTTGACATTTTGAATTTGGCGTTTTACTATCATTGCATCATGATGATAACGTGTGTTGTTCAGAGCGTTCGTATGTGTATTTAAGATCAATTTTAAGAAATTCGAAAAAAGATTGTGTTTCAAATTTTTGGTAAAAGCCGCCTTATCGAAATAAATCGATTTGCGGTTGTTAGATTAAAAAAAAAAAAGTCTCGCACCACCATTGGTATACAGTATTCGCGGACGCTAGTCGTATTTTTAGCCGACTTCATGCGAATTATATCGTATGCATATCACACGACATTTGCAGATGTGCGTAATTTCTTTTGCACTCAAAACGAGCCTGGCATTGGACCAGTAAGTTCCAAAATTGTCCGTCGCAGCTATTTATACGATTTATCGTGTTGTAGGAGAATTAAAAACCTTCTCGCCCCCTCCCCCGCTTGACGTCCTTCGGGTTCGTTTCCGTGTGCAATATCTTATTTGGCGCCGTGTCCGTTGTTTATTTGTTTATTTATTTTTATTTCATGGCGTGTTTTTTATTAAAACAAGAACGCTCAGTGCGTGTTACTCGATAGAAAAACGTTTTGTTTGTTAACAACAATATGCTTTCAAGTTTTAACTGTAACGCACTTGGTTGTCCAAGAAACATTAATTTTAACGTTTTCGTGTTGTGATGACACATTTTTATTAACATGCTATTCTAAAACTAAACACATGTATTCTAATCATTTTCTCGACCGCCTAAACACTTTTTAAACAGTGGTCTAATATTCGGCTGCGAAATTATATGCATTATAGGATTGCAAGCAGCCGGTCAGCGGCAAGTCTTTTTATGCCATCGAGGGAAAACCAGTATGTGCAAAATGTGTCGGTGTCGATGAGGAGGATTGAATACTATTTATTTTTTTAACATTATTTATATAGATTGTTTACCATAAATTCATCACACACTATTGTATATTCAATATATAACTCATACTTTGTTGCATGTTAAATAAACAAAATATACACTATGACTTAATTATGAACAATGTTCATTTGTTGTGATTTATAATGTACCATAATTAGAATAATATTCTCGCGTTGAAAAAATCTGTTATATTGTTCCTCGCATACAAATGTTAAAAAAATGACAAATACCTATGGATCATAATTATTTGTAGCTTAATAGAAATGTCTTAGTTCAAATTGGTGTGTAAAAAACTAGAATAATGAAAGCACCGCCATGATGAACTATGCCAATGGTGCAAACATCCCAGAGGGTTTTTTTCACACCAGTTTGAACCAACAAATTATTAAGTTACATGAAATTTGATAAAAAAAATAAATATACAACCTGTTCACCAATCACGGTTTATTATTCTTATTGTGGTACAAAACACAACCCAGTGTTAAATCCATTTATTTACTTTTATTCTGACTGGCGTCTATACTTGCAGGACTGCCGTATGCCATTTGTAAGTGGTCAGTTCTTTGACCACGAAGGCCAACCCTACTGTGAAACGCATTACCACGCTAAACGTGGGTCTTTATGTGCTGGGTGTCATAAGCCAATAGCTGGCCGCTGCATTACAGCCATGTTCAAGAAATTCCATCCAGAGCATTTTGTGTGCGCTTTTTGCCTAAAACAGCTCAACAAAGGAACTTTCAAAGAACAAAACCTAAAACCGTACTGCCATTCTTGTTTTGATAAGTTATTTGGATAAATAAGCGACTGTTAAAAAATATTATTTAAATAAAAAATATACATGTAAAAGTAAATATATATTGCATTCATTTTGTACCATTTATTCCATATCATGAAATAGATCACTTTTTATGAGAAGACACTTTCACCTAATGAATGCAATATATATTTTCATGTTATTATATTATGAATACAATTTATTCAAATTAATACATTTGTATACCAATAATAATTAATCTTATCATTCTCAATTACGTTATAGTATAAAATTGTTTTTCAGACAACCCTCGCTAAATGTGTACTACTTTTAAATACTTATTTTCGCTTTACTAACCTTAAATGTCAAATTATACTACTATTTTAAAATCCATTGTAAGACTATTTCTCGATGATTATATACTACACTAGTTTTATAATGTTAAATAGCTATTAGACTGTAATTGTATGTAATTTTTTTCAATTTATTTATATTCTGTATCCCTCTTTTACCCCATTCCAATTTTAAAGTCTAAACTGGATATAATTTATCCTGCACCGCCATTTCAGTATCATAAATTAACAGCATTCCAAGTTGGATATGAATGTTTTAAGTTTTTATAAGCAATTGATATTATGTAAAATGTTAAGTGTATGATAGTGATATGTAAAATGATATTATATTTTGTCTAGATACATATTTTCATTGTTATTATCTTCTTACAAAAAGAAATGTATATACATCGTTTATAAATACTTGAGTTGTAGTATTTGTTTTTTTTTTTTTCATAATTTTGTGTCCAAGAAAATTACTTTTGTAAACTTAATTATAGTAACAATTTGAACATATAATATGTTTTCTATTTTTCTGAGCTTACATTAATATTCGAAAATTTGAATTTTGATAAATATGAGTTAATTAATTCCTTTGAATCCACTCTAACATTATAGTTTTAAGTCTAGTGTTAGAAATGTACCTACAAATAATAATTAAAAAATTTTACTGTACCGACCGTTAATTATAAAATTCATATCTTCCTAGTACAAATTTTAAAGATGTTGTATAATTTAGATGTTAAGTAATATTTTTTGTTAACTTATTAATTGAACACACATTTAATATATAATATAATAAATTTAATAAATATACAGACTTTTTGCCTCTTAAATACATTAGAATATTAGATATAATTCTCAGATTACCAATATTTGTAGTTATTGTAATTTTTAATATAGCCTACCTATATTATAATTTTATTAATTAAGATGAATGTAAAATATTGGTAATCAGAGATCAAGTTTAATATTCTTATAAAACACTCCAATTGCTTGCATGAAATTCTTTTTTCTTTTTTTTGTATTGATATATATATATATATATATATATATATATATATATATATATATATATATATATATATATATAATTTTAGATATTTTTCAAAAATAAATTAATATGATTCATTTATTTTCATTTATTTAAAAATCAAGTCATACAAATTACAAATTTACTTTTAAATGATTATTTTATTTTAACCCTCCAGCCCTTAATTTTATATCATGAAACAATAGACATTTTAATAAGCCAGAGGTTAATTTAATATTAACATGTTTATTTGATTATTATAAATCAAACATTGATAGGTATTGATTTTTATGTAGAATCGTTTCTTATGTACCTCATTTGAAAAATTATCAACATTGTATTCCAATGTATTGATAACTGTACCTACAGACAAATTTTTTATACAGAATTATCCATCTCCAAATTTTTAGCAATTTTTGAATCAATACTAATTCTAAATAATTTACCAGATGCGAATGAGTATATATATATATATATTTGTCTGCTCGCCAGTATAATCAATAAGGCTATTATGATTAGACGACCAAAAAAAAATATTGAAGTTCATATAACTATATTTCAAAATAGAAAGTAAGATAATGGTCTAGTGAATTTTTATCCTCTGCTCTCCTTTGGTCCTCTTCAAGTTAATGGTGATGAGTGTATTACATTTGAAGGAAATGGTGTATAAGTTTTTCAATAAAAAGATTCTAAGCAAAGCGTCAGTGTAATATACCATTTTTTACATATTTTACCATTTTTAGTTAAATTGTTAAGTTTTTTTTCGTTAAAAACTTACCTGTAAAAACTTTTTTTTTTTCAAAAATAATTTATTTTTCTAAAAGATTCTTAACATATTTTTCAATTTATTCCAAGTTTCTTAAGAATAACCAATTCTTAATCCAAATACTAAATATTTTTTATACATATTTCAAGTTAGAAATTGATGTAAAAATAGTCAATTCTGTGAAAATTGTAAAAAAATTGGTTTAAAGCTAATAAAATAATTCATGACTTACAATTTCAGAGATTTTTTTGTATTGTTAGTAGAGTATATGAAAAATATTGTAATAAAGTTGCATTTCCTAAAATTAAAATTTTTCTTAAAATCTGAGTATTCTCAAAGATTAGTGAAGTCTTTGAGTTGAAATTATAAACTTTTGTTTAGTATTTAAAAGTTTGTTATTGATAACTGCATGGTAAAAATTTCAAGTTTCTAATAGCATTACTTTTGAAGTTAACTAAATAACTAAAATTAATTTAGTGAAAATCTTATTTTCAAAACTTACCATTTACGTAATACGTTTTTACTCAATTTTTTGCAGTTTTTAGCAAATATTTTTGTAATTGCATTATTGCAGTCAAAAGCAAATATTTGTTTTGACTTTTGATTCACATTTTTATGTGAATATCTAAATAACCAGTTTAAAAAACGGGTTTCTTTTGAACCCATGGATTTTAGTTCTGGTGAAATAGTAAGCTCTATTTTCAATGATTCATTGTTGATTAATTATTACATCACTATGCATATCATAGTGTCAGCTGACTTATTTAAAGTAATCCACTAATACAATTAAAGGCCATCATAATCAATTTTAATAAAGGTACAAGTATCTATTAGACAAATTGCAGAGATATTGGAAGATAAATTAAAAACAAACTATAGGCACCTACATAAAAATCTGTGCAAGTTTGTCCAATAATTTATTGACAGAAGAAGATATCAACAGCCAGTGGCGTAGAAAGTCCCTCCAGCGCCCCTGGCAAACTGAGAAAAAAGCGCTTTTTTCCTAATTAAAATTTTATTATTTCATAACACAATACAATTTTAACTTCTTTATATGCTAACCTATTCTTAATTATTATTACAATGTATAAATTTTAAACTTTAAACATTTTCTTTTCTTGCTTTAATGACTCGCAAAGTCATCTATAATGTCGTCTTATGAATTTTCCTGGCAAATTATTGTGTTCTATGAATGAAATCGCATAACAGTCGTAACGTTATATAGTCTGTTAGGCGATAACGATAAGGTCGATTGTCGAAAGTTTTATAAATTATAATTATAATAATAATACTATTAAATTATTTTGTAGAATTACAAATTCTATATCTTTAAGTATAACGTGATGCACGCATTGATAACTAATTAACAACAATAAAATAACAAAACACAGATTAGGTACTAAAATGTCGTTTTGAAGGTAGAAAAAAAACACTACTTTTAAAGCATGATTTTGCGCCCCTTCGGAATTCACGCCCCTGGCGTAGGCACAGTTCGCCATACCCTTGCTACGCCACTGTCAACAGCAAACCTAACCACAGTTGAGCACCTTAACACAGAGATTCCCAACCAGGGTGTCGCGAACTTTATTTAGGGTTCCGCGAAATTGTTTGAAATATATTATTTGAAAAAATACGATTTCATGAAAAATATAGCTCTGTGAGTAATAAAACAGGCTATAATATAAAACCTATTGTGTTTCATATAATTTGTAAAAATATCGCAATGTTCAATCTATTTTAATGTTCATACCGGTTTGATTGCTATTTGCTATTGCTTCGATGTCTACCGCTTGTTTTTTACCACACATTTTCTACGCTTCAATTCTTGTAAACATAGAAACAAATAAACGAATGAAAATGGAGTTCACGGAAGAAGAAATGAGAGTGTGTCTTAAGTCTTTCAACTATTCGACCACGAATAAAAGATGTGTGTAAAAAAAAACAAGCCCAAGTGTCACATTAGTTCCATAAGTTCCGTAATTTCCATAATCAATTAATATTATGGAATAATAATTAAAAATAAAAATATTTTGTTAATGTTCAATGTAATAATTTGTTTTATGAACTATAATATGTGTATATACAGATATACTATAAACCTACCTACGCGTCTAACTACTTTTTTAATGTTTATACTTATGTGCTGCTAAATAAAACCGATGTAGTCTATACTCTAGACTCTATAGGGTACCGTGAGTCAAAAAAGGTTGGGAACCTCTGCCTTATCACTTAAAATTGGAAAGGCTGGACTTATTGTACACTGACACAAATACACAGTTAAACAAACTGTAGTTTGTACTGTAGATAGTCAATACTGAAGTATTCTCTATTAGATACATCTTAGTAATGCAAATTGCAATTATAAAACATTTTACCATTGGACATGTAAACACCAACTGTTCTGTTAATATTGTTTACGTTTAATTTTAAAATTCGGCGTCATTATAGCCCTCTCCGTATTTCAACATCTCTGGTGTAAAGTACCTATGTGAGATTTTTTCATTAGCATTGTTCTGTAAATTTTAAATTATATATTAAAAGATAATTAAAAATTCTTACACGTATTTTATAAGTATAAAAAATAACTAACGTAATATGCTACCCTTTGTGCTTCTAATAACGATCTGAAAGTTTTTCTATTGCCTACTGTCAGGTCAAATTAATTTTCCAACCGATCAGTCTGTTATAAGTTTAGAAGTTTTTACTCGTTTCACCCTTATAAACATCCCTTTTGTATTCAGTTACACTCTATTAGTTACTCAATGAATGAACCTATCAACGGGGATGCGAAGCACTCTACCAATGCGGGCGCTTTTGTCGTATCTCGTAAGTATTACTATTTGTTAGATATAATTTTTGCTACAATTAATTCATTACTATTTTTCCTGTTATATATTATGTATTTAGAGTTATTTATAATAAATTATAAAATGTTTTTATTTTATTTTTAATTTGAGATCCTCATATATACCCCAGCGTGAGTTGATTAAGCTGGTAATAAGGAGCTTACCGATAAACCCATGTTTCATTATACACCTAAATTATATTTAAATGAATGCAATGAAAAATGTTTAAAAGAGTTTTAAATTGAAATTTTCTCATAGATGTCTTTTATTTGATAACTTTCACCCTTACATCTTATTTAGAATATTTAAAAAAAATTAACAAGTTATAAAAGTTAACTCGAAATAAAAAATTAACATGTTGATAAATTAACAACTAGTTTAAATAATTTTACCTAATACGTCAAATTTTGAAAAAATGCCTGGTTTATAATTCAAAAATTTAAATATAATTATAATATATTATTATAACTATATATATTGAAACAGGAAATGAAGTGAATCTGTTTTATGGGTACCTATTTCCATTTAACATCCGTAAAAGGATTAAACACACTACTAACCTCTATTATGAAGATCTTGTCATTGAATTCAAACTCAATAATGTATATATATCCTTGAGGTATTGTTTGTACAATTGTGTAAATAATTTGTCAAATGTTATTTTTTTGCAACATAATAGTGATTAATAATGTAGGTGTACGTGGTTTATAATGAAAAAAAAAACGTTATTTTTTGTTTATAAATTATAATGTAAACAAAACGAAACAATTATCGATAACACTTTTCGTGTAATAACTAATAGTTTATTAAAAATTGTAGAAGGTCTTATAAATTATGTAAGGATATATTTCTTGAACTAAGCAGGTACATTTATCGATTTCGACTACATATTAAAATCAGTATTAAAATTAGTGGTGTATATATTATTTTTATTTGTGAGGGGGATCAGTAGAAAAAATTCTAACGATATACAACACAATGTTTTGAGGTAGCTTTCTGTAATTCCCTAAAAAAATGTAGATAAATCTTCAAAATCTAAAATCTACTCACATCTATTAACTTATATTTATATTAAAATAATCGTACGGATTTCTTAGTTAGTAAAATAACCACCCACTAATAAACTTTAATCAAAGAATATTATATATATACATACATAAATTTTTTTCTTTTTTGTAAACAAATACTTCTTCAGCATTGGTAGGGATTTCGAAGTAAGGAATACACCCCTGAATATACACTGCCATTAAAGGTAATTATCATTAAACGGTTTATTTACGTAAAAAAAAGTTGGTATCAAAAGGCACAGAGTAATAACTTATCGGCTAATCTATTGTCTATCTATAGACTTTAGTAAAGCGAAAACGCGAGTTGGGTCCCGAGATATTTGATCCCTTAAAAAAAACACGAGTTGGGTCCGCGGTATTATATATATTATTATTACTACTAAAAACGTATATAGAGCAAGATGCAATATTTCCACCTAATATTTGGGCCGAGTTTGCAGCAACCACAAATCGCACCACAAATAGTTGTGAAAGTTATCATGCCAAATTAAATGCAAGTATCAGTGCATCTCACCCTAACATTTTTGTTTTAATAGAAATGTTACTTGGGATTCAGAGTGAAATCTATGTATCACTTCGGAGCTCAGCCACACAATAAAAAAAAAACCGTAGAAAAAGAAAATTTTTTAAGAGAAAATATGCTTTCTATTACTAGTGGAGAATTGACGCGGTTAAATTTTGTAAAAGAAGTGTCATTTAAATTTATTCCCTAACTTATATTTATTTTAGTACAAATATTTATTACTTATTTTTTATTTTAATACAAATATTTATTACTAAATAATATATAATATTTTTTATTTTCTAAAATTAATCATTCTAGCCAACCTCCACGTGGTGTCTCCTGGGTAACACAAATAGGCTAGTCCCAACTCATGTACTCCATAAAATATACCGGGACCCAACTCATGCTGTTTTTGAAATCTGGGACCCAACTCGAGTTTGTCCAAATAAATCCGTGCTTAGCTATTTTATTTTGATATTTTACAATATTTAAAAAATACATAGCTACACTGCTACAGTAAATCATAAATACAAAGTTACCTACATCATTTTCTGTATGTACATATGTAATGTAGCTGTGTTCCGTGTAGGTCATTAGAAATATCGAAGGTAATACGTTTAAATTCGTAAATATCGACGCATTCGTCAGCAGTCTGCCATGAATTTTCCAACTTCCCGGTAAGCCAATCTGTCCCTGAGCCATAACTTACCCAATATAGTTTGGCCATTCCAAGAATAATCAGGTGCCGCGCAACGATATAAAAATTAATTCGACAACTGAAAATCTAGTTTTAATTCAAAGTTTGTTATGTCTATTGAATCAATATTCAATACAGTCACACGAAAATCCAAAACAATTTTTGGTTTCTACTAAGTAACGATAATCGAATAGTAAAATTGGTTATGTACAAGTACTCATGCACAAATAATTATTTTTATGTCAAAACATTTTTCTAAATTTGAGTTGCAAAAACATTTTGCTCATTGATCCAGTAACATTGATTTAACTTTTTTTGGGGTTCGTTTGAATGTGCTTATCGTGTATACTTATGTAATCCTAATCACTAGTGATCCGAATCTAATGCATTCCGCAGCACAAAATAGTTGTGGTTGAACCTCTGTTTCCCATTGAATTTTCACCAATAACGTAATTTTTTTCAACGCGAATTGAATTTGGATAGACTAATAAACTTAAGTAAAAACTAAAATATGAAGAAGAACCTTTTTTTGAAGGAAAATTGGGGAATTAGCGAATCACATATTTTAAAATTTTAAACCCATAATTTTTTCATTATCTTAAATAATTATTAAAATAATGATATTTTTTTACGTTAATATTTTACTATTTCATGTTATTAGGTAAAAAGACATTTTTATCACTAAAAACTAAAAAAGTAAATTTTAAAATATTATAAACGTCTTTAACAATATAAAATTGCAGATCCTTGTTTTATAAGAATATTTAAATAACCACTATAGGTTTATCTTTAAATAGCGGGCCATGAACGAATTTTAGTCAAATTGAAAAATAATTATGGTTTCATAACAGACTTCACACGTCGAGGTATCTCTAAGTTAACCGAACGGTTTCGAGATCGCAGTTTCTCTTGCCGTTTCACGCTATCTTATAAATTTGAGATACAGCAAATTAGATATTTATATAAAAAAAAAAAATACTAATACAGTCGAACTTGGGGGTGATTTTTGACACAATATAAAAGTATAAACGTATTCCAGATAATTTTTACAACGATTAGCCGTATAGCGAACAAACGCGTGTATACGGCTATAATTATACACCATTCGCGAACAGTATGTATTATGATGTATCTTTGTATCTGAGTGAGAATTCAACAAGACGGCGAGTAGTGTATAACGATTATTCGCGACTACAGTACGAACGGCGTAAAATGGTAATGAAACAACGCCGTATTCGCATATTGTTTATCGTTTTAGCGCTCGGGCACACACTCGAACACAAGTTTATATGTTTTACGTGCTATTGTGTACCTATTACCCACAGTCTGCAGTAGTAGTAGGAGTTAAGACCGTAGTGCAAGTAATAGTTGTACTTAGCGGTAGTATTAAATGTACACATACACTCGCAGCTAGCTCATTAATGTATACGCGAACAGGTTTCACACGCACGTATAATTGTGAGCGACAGGTCCATTTAAGGGCGTACCGATACACTTCCATATTTGTCGAGATTCATCGCCGTCGCGCGTTGTCGCCGCCGTCATCATTAATGAATTTCACGTGTGTGTAAACGCGCCCGTATCGTAAAATACACACACAAACACACCGACACGTTGCGCTGTTTTTTTAATTTTGATCAAATAATAATATTGTAATTCTGCCAAACAAGGAACAACATATGAAGAACGCGTTATTTCTTCGCCGAACGACAAATCTGTAAAATTATAATATTCCGTGTCCGACTCACGTCGCGGTAGGCACATCACTGTAAATGATTTTGGACCCAATATTGATAATGCACCCGGATTTTCAAATATCATATTCTCTTTCTCTAATTATTCAATTGTGCAAGTATTTTTTTTTCATACGGATAATTTTATTTCGAACCAAATATTAATTAAGTAATTGATAATAAATTAACGTCCCATAGAATCAGAAAAAAAATATGATGTATTTATGTGGGAAATTCTGTGGCTCAAAAATGAACATTTTAAAGCAATGAATTAAAATTCTCGATATCGAGAAATCGTCATGTGTTAAGTATATGCAGTTTGTAGTTAAGCACTATACAAGTATGTCCAGTGCCCATGATGCACGACAAGATACGTTGCAGCGATACAAGGTGCAAGGCGCAACTCTACAGCTGATGATCATAATAATTAATGACATTTTGATTTCTTTACTATATTACACGTACATTGTGACGCTTGAATTATAAGCGCACAATGAAATAAGGGGTAATATTTTGAATACGTGACTGTAGATTAGACAAGATTAATGTGTCCGCCGGACGACACCTCAGCACCGCACCCGCGGAACCGTTTTTTAATGCATTTTTTTCGACGTTTCTATCACCAAAATTGTTTCACTGGATACTTAGTTTTAAATGTTTTTTCTCACAACTAGTAGGTATTTGTCGTCAAAATATATCACACACATATACGTGGTGGAGTAGTATTTAACAGAGGTACATATTTACCAAACACAATGCACCTATACCTGTTTCATGTAGGTGTACACTGTACGAGTATTAATAAAATTATCATCATGAATTATGAAAACAATAAATTCATTTTCTAAAATAATTTCAAGAAATATTCATGTTGCGAGGATAGCCTTGTAAGTATTCGCAAAATAAATAATTTTCAACGCTGATTTGTCTACTGTTTGTAAACAGAAGTCAATGCAATTGAATAAGTATGTGTATGATGTATACTCATTCTTTACAATATTAAAATATCTAAATGTTCTTACAATTCAATGTTTATTTTGTTCATTGGTAAGCTTATCCACTTATTAGGAAATTCTATTATTGAAGATTTTATCGCCATAATTATTTATATATTATTCCAGGTTATTGATTTATTACTTTTTAATATTCTCAAAATTCGTTTTGAATTTATAAACAGTTATCTCAGGGTGATTGGAATAATGCAATAACTTTTGTACTACCGTCTACTAATTCAATATTTTAGTTTTTTTTTTAATACTATATAGTACTGTGTTGTGAATAAAAATGTGTAAAAAGATTTATTTTTATTTTTGGAACCCAAGTTTGAATATTGAAAATGTTATTCTGAAGTTTTAAAAAATAACAAAATAGCCATTTTTTTAGCCATATTTTTAGAACGATTTCGGTGGTAAAATATTTTATCAAATGTTCGTCGTTTATTTTTAATGATTTTTCAAATTTTTTGAAAATGTGTATTAAATGAAATGGTAGATACAATAAATAAGATTAAATTAGAGATAACTTTCAAAAATCGTAGAAAATTGATGAATTAACTATTACTGAAATTTTCGGTACCAACATTTTTCAAAAAATCAGATTCACAAAAAGGTTAAATAGATTTTTCTGTTAAACTCTATTATAACGTTTTGAGATTCGAAAATAGCGTTATATAAATAGTTCTAGCGCATTAATATAGTATTAATAAAATAAACACTTGAAAAATATTGAACAAAACAAAAGTTATTCCATTTGTAAATCTTCTTGAGACACCCTGTATGGCATTAACCGCGATGATGACCTCATTTACTGTCATATCTCGTATTCGTAAAATACAAATCAAATAGAGTCATATTTGGAAATCACATTGACATCGTCGATAGAGTGATAGAGCATCATGTGTATAACACCATTGACAACATTTAATTTGAAATTTGTAATATATTATTTATAAAAAAATAAAAGCAAATTGTCTCGCTTTAAAATTAAAAAAATTAATTCTGCCTCGTCCAGACGTTTATGCTGTGAATTAATTCAAATTGATAATTTAGCATGAATATAAGCCATTGAATTATTTTAATTGATGTGCTAATACTGAAATTAAATTAACGTCAGCTGTAAATTATTCATAAATTTAAAATACGAATTGTTTCAATTTTTGTGATATGTTTATAAGTTTTCATCATGTCGGTATAATTTAATTATTTTATGTCCAAGGTATACTTATACGGTCTAATCATTATTGCGTACAAATGTACAATACTCGATATGCCTATTAAAGTAAATAAATACTGGTAACTGGAAATGGTATTTTCAAACATTGTCGAACACAATACCATTTAAAGTTCGATCAATCGAAGATTCGTTTAATTTGATTGGTACATATCAGAAACAACTTTTAAGAAGCGAGCTAATCGTGATTTCAAAATTACATTTGTAGAATGATTTAAAATTTTTAAATACAGAAATGTTTGATTTCTATGTAAAACAAAGATATTTTAACTATCTGTCATAATTACATTAGACACAGAAATGTACACTGTAAATTAAATAGTTAAAAATTTAATTTTCCTGTTGGCGTCAAATATCAATAAACTATACATTCTGTATGATTAAAGCGAAATTTCATTTGCTACAAACTTGATAGTCTAAATCATACATAAGAACTTTCTGTCAGATTATTTATTTATTGAAATCAATATTTTATACTGATTCATTTGTTCGATCTGTGATTACGTAGGTACCAATAGAATTCCGGCTTAACAAATTGAAAATTTGATTCGAGAACTAATTTAAATTACTCGTTTCAATATTTAATTACTTATTTAATTGACGAGGATAACTAGGATTTCTATTCGGAGTAGAGAGCAAATCAATATTTATAGCAAGATTTCAATTTAATGGTGTGTTGTACATATCAGTTTACACGAAAATATAATATTTTAATGTTTATATCGATACAGAAATATAAAAATGAATGTATTCTTAACTCGCACAATAATTTTAAAGTATAGTCATATGATCAAATATACTGGTACAAATACAACTCAAAATAAGATAATAAGATGAACAGCCCTTCCTTCTCCCTTTTGGTTTTGTTCAAGTATGTACCGTAAATAATATTAATGATTGAATATGAACGAATAGGATCTCAAGGGATTTACACTAGTGGTCCGCGGATATAAGTTACAAGATTAATAGTCAAAAAATCGATCGAGTCATCTAATCTGAATACTTATACAATCGTATTGTTAAACGGTATATTGCTCTAAAATGTTTTATAAAAATGAAATAGATTGACATCGCACCACATAAAATAAGATATTTTCATCTAACGGAACTCGGAAGCACACCAAATAATAATTAAAGTGAATATCAAGTGTAAAAAAACATTGTCTTTAAATGTTTGAAAAAACCATTGATTATGTAAGTCTACTCTATAATTAATGATAAAACTATACAATGTAAGACATGTTTGCGTCTTCTTCTTCTTCTTTTTCTTGGAGTTCCTATCCTAACAGAGGTTGGAAATCATCATATTAATGTGGTTTTTTTCTTGGACCGCCTTGAATAATTGATCACTTAGTTCTAGGTCTTCCTTTACTTCTTTTGCCACATATCTTATTCCATTTAAAATGAGTTGTAGAATTTGATATTTCTGTCCCCTCATCAAGTTTTCACAATATCGCAACTTTCTTGCTTTGACTGTCTTTACTACTTTCATGTCTTTTCCTATTCTCCTCGGCACTTCCAAATTTGTGACGCGATCTACCCATGGTATATTTAAGATTCTTCTATAGCATCACATCTCGAATGCTTCTATCTTCTCCATGTCAGCTTATTTAAGAGTCCAAGCCTCCTCACCATATAGTAATATGAAAATCACATATCGTGTTAACATCCGCATTCTAAGTTTTAACTATAGGTCACGATTTGAGAAGATTTTCCTCATTTTAAAGAATACTGTTCTGGCAATTTCTACCCTGCACCTTATTTCTTTAGAAGTGTCACCATTACTGTTTATCCATGTTCCCAAGTATTTGTAAGAATACACTCTTTCTAAAGCTGTATTGTTTAAGGTCAGTTTTTTACTATCATCGTGTTGGGTATATCTGTCTTATCTTTAGTTATTATCATGTTTGCGTCTATAAACACGTAATTATTTCATTTGCATGTGTGCGGACGTGCAGTTAAACAGGTATTTTTATTTTTATTCATAAAAAATGTACACTCTATACTATTTAAGATCACAATACTATGTGTAAATTGATTAAATGCGAGTAAATGCAAACGGACGTTCAAACTTTTACGTAAAGACTGCAGTAAATCTATTGCTGAAGATTTACTGCACAGTCGTAATGCTTTATTTACGCAAAAAAAAAAATTATATACAATATATAAGCAATAATGATAATAATAGTAATAAATCGAGTCATTTCTATGAAGTATATTACTACCATTTATAGTCCTCCGTAGTTAGAAAATACACACACATACACACTCACACGCACGCACAAACGGCACACTCTCTATACATAGGTACACAGAAACAGTAATCAAAGCAAAATTATATAATAACAGTGTCGTTGTTTTGTACACGCGTTGAATTTTAATGTAGATACTATGGGTATAGGTACTTGCGAATACGAGTAGCCCAAGTACCCGGTACCCATATATCTTATCTGTCGGGTGAAAATTTGCCGACGAATCGGACTGGCGCGCGGAATAGCCATTTAAGGCGCGGAATGCATAATGAGGAAAGAAAATACTCTTTATACGTATACACGCACAGACATCATAGACGCGCACCTATTTGCACAATATTAAAACATGGTAGGATGCGAAAATCGGTTTCGATGTATCGTGAAAAATCAACTTTTTTGAGGGGCATCGTCATATATTACCGCACGTACTGTAACTGTCATAGTGGTGGTGAAATCAATACAGTTAAGCATAGACTTCGGTCTATAACCACTTTTTTTTTTTATTTTGACGTTTACGAGGAAGCTTTCAAGGATTATCCGATTGTATTTGCAATGCACACTAGTATATAGTTGACTTCCTTAGTTTTAATATTATTCGTTAACTGTATAATTATATCTTACCAGATATTCAGATGTATTAAATGGTAAATAAATATTAAACACTTTTTAAAATTATTTTACTATACATAGCATAAAGTTTTATAGACTTGTGGTCGGATGGAGGGCTTAGGGCCGTAGTGTTTTCGTTCGACCCGAGTTTTTTTTTAGAAGTTCGGCACCGTAGCTATATAATGTACTATGGTATGTTGTTACTGTCCTCCGACCCGGTGCGTCATCGGAACAGTGGGGGAGAGTTGATGAAAAGTCAAAGTTCCGTCACACGAAGTGCATAGGATTTTAAATAACGAATCCCAAGAGAGAAAGAAAGAGACAGAGAGAAAGAGAGAGAGCAAGAGGAAGGAGACCGAGGTGTGTATAACATTATAGAGACGACCGCAGTCGGTTGTGTTTTCCATGTCACTAGGCGCGCGCGTACATCGTGCTAATAATGATAATAATGTTTATATGGATAGACACAGTGCGAATATCCGCTCGCTAGCGCGCGCGACCGAACAGCCTCTAAAAGGAATTATTATTAGCGTGATTGACCGCGTCACATATGGTCATAAAATCACATTTTGTTACAGTGACGACCTTTACTTCAGGCACCGGTGGCCTAAGACCCCACCCCGACGGGTTTTTACTTTCAACCGACCGAGACGGTATTGCAGAGCACATGCCTAAAGCGCTTGCGGTATATAAATCGACGCGGATCCGCCGTCCCGGTGTACACTCGCTGCAAGTACAACGATCGCGTCGCGCAAACGCAATTCTCGATCCATTCATATTTATTTCGTTTTCGTGAGGTAAAGAGGAATTTTCAGACTAATTATACGGAGTTTTATTTTCGTCGTTATAATCTCTAAAACGTTTTGTTTGGTTTTTTTTTCATTTACTTTACAATATAGAAAATACAAGCTTAATCATGTGCGACGAAGACGTAGCAGCCCTGGTAGTGGACAACGGTTCCGGTATGTGCAAGGCCGGATTCGCGGGCGATGACGCGCCCAGAGCCGTGTTCCCGTCGATCGTCGGACGTCCGCGTTATCAGGCAAGTGTTTTTAGTACAGAAACCATAATTTTCGCCGGATTTCTGGGGTCGCAAACATTTTTGATTTCAACAACTATTAGAAGTAAATGCATTTTTATTTTCCACCGGGGAACAAAATATCAATTCATTATTAATAATCAATTTTAATATTATTCATAATAATTTTTGCCAAACATTTAAAAATCATAATCAAAAATTGTTTCCTATATTACTTATATTTCATTAATCATGAAGCACTTACTAACATTTATAGTTACAAGTTATAAATAATAAGTAGGTGTTAGGACTTTTCAGTTATACTAAATAACAGTTTAATATCTAATTAAAAAAAAAAATTTCTAAAATCATGAAGTTTGAATTTCTAGATAAAGTATATTAAAGTACATTACGTATATTAAGTATACATATAACTATATAAACTCATAATATTTTTTTTTTTTTTTTTTGATATTTTGACATGCATATTTTATTTACGTAAAATCTAAAGAGAAGATGTGAAAACTAGACATTTTGAAAATTATAGGTATATAAAGTGTAAAGATTATGTTATTTTGAATGAATTAAAAATCTATACAAACTTATTATACTAAATTAAAAACCAAAAATCTTTATCAAATTCATTTTTGAAATTAAATCAGATTTTAAGTATAGGTCAGTGCATTTTGAATTTAAGTCCAATGACAGTATGAACACTGCGTAATACTAAAAAAGGTATTACACATATTAAACCATATAAGGATATCGAAATTCAACTACAATGAACTGACTCATCACGCATAACCAGAAATAGATATTAAGTAAACTCGAACTTCCTGTGTTCACTTAATGCAATTTAATCAAATTAAAATATTACAAAAAATACAATATTTTCTAAATTGTTGATGAACAGACGATAGACAATTGAAACCATTAATTTGAAAATAGTATAACAAAAATTGAAAGCGGTTGTTGATTAGTTTTTAAATAAAAATAGTAGTGACTACTGTCTACTGACTATATTAAACGCATGAGCGTGACATTATCGAAAATCAATTATTAAACCATAAGATACTTAAATTTTTAGAATATAAGTATAATCGCATCACTCCAAAAGCAGAAAATGATGTGATAATAAACAATAAATTTAGTAAAATGACCAAGTATAACTGTTTCGTCATATTATTATTTTTACGAGCAAATAATAAATTCCATGAAAAATGTGTTGTCGAGAGATACGTGATGAGATTACATAATGACATACGTACGTGAAAATCTCGGTGGTCAAACAAAACGTTGTCTATGCGATACTTCCGACACATTTTGCGACCTCTTGTAGTAGTGAATCATGCTATCGATTGGCGTGAAACACCCAGAACATAATACACAAAAAATAACGAACCGATCGTCTTTCGCAGGGCATCATGGTGGGCATGGGCCAGAAGGACAGCTATGTCGGTGACGAAGCTCAGTCCAAGAGGGGTGTGTTGACGGTCAAGTACCCGATCGAACACGGTATCGTCACTAACTGGGATGACATGGAAAAAGTGTGGCACCACACGTTCTACAACGAGCTTCGAGTCGCCCCAGAGGAGCACCCCGTGCTGCTCACCGAGGCTCCGCTCAACCCCAAAGCTAACAGAGAGAAAATGACACAGGTAAGTCTCGTCGGTGAATGCTAATCGGGTGTCTACTTATTTTCGTTATTCTTACACAGGATAGAATGTAATATTATCATAATCTATGCACGTACGTCATACTCTCGCGGGTGTGTAGAACACGGCATGTTGTAGTGACCATTTACCATACCGTGGCTTAAACATTGTTACCTACTGGTTAAACACCTCTGCACCTACCTAGGTCCATGTGTCCTGTCGAAACGATGTGTTGCACACGGTTTATACGTGGACTGCGCGTCAACGAGGACACAGGATGATACTAGGATTTATAGCGTCGGTACGCTTTAAATATTGGTCATCAATGTTCCGACGAGCAATTAATGTCTCCAGAGTTTCTCCCCGTTTTAACTATCGGTTGAATTTTCCGTTACACGCCACCTCTCCCGAGTATACGTTCTAAATTCATATGGCATTGAGCGGGGCTCAAATCGGGAAAGGTGCAAGAGTTCTTTTATTATTTTCGAAAGAAACAAATTATTTCCTTTGAATTATTGAATGTTTCTTCATCACAAAGTCTCATCATCGTCGTTTGCTGACGCCCAGGTGCTGACTTCTGAACAATTGAATCCTAGATAACTTGGCCGAATAAAACGAAACGAATCAAATGTTATAAGACTTCGATGGGGGTAATAGCTATTAAACTTCTAAACGGAAGATCACAAGGGGGTCCACATCGTATACGTATTTTAATCCACAATGCAGCCGGGTCTGTTTTTTTAACCGTGGGACTTTACAATTCAAATAAAAAATACCCGCCAAAATAGTAATATACAATAAACATTTGGCTTTTACTATTCAAGTAAATAGACAAATATAATATGCACAGGCGAATGGGTCACTAAAGAAATAAACTTTTAGAAATTGAGTATTTTGTAGTCGACAAATGTTGATAGTTGAAATAGGTACGTGATCATAACTATTGGTATATGTATAACCGATGCGTTACACCGTTTTTAACACCAAAATTTATCTGAGGGACGTGTCCAAACATGGTAAATTATTTCGTGATCCACCTTGATAGATACAAAATTTAAAATTAAATGTACCAATCTTATTTATGTTTATTATTAACTCTTATTCAAAGTATACCATAACCATGTAAACAAACGAAAAACCCGGGTTAATGATTCAAATATACAATATTTCATTCAACTTTTCTTCACAACAATACGGTCCAAACCCTCCCTTCGTTTCCCTGTTGATTAAGACTATATTGTGTTATGTAGGGTTTACTATACGGACCCGTGTGATACGCTATGCCGGCGCGTCCGCGAGATCGCGTCGCTCGGCATACACCACGCGTGGACAAACGGGCACCGTCCGTCAATCTACAAACGCGGCAGCCGTCGAAACATACCTATATTTTTTTAAATTAAATTTTGTGCTTTACTCTCCAGATCATGTTCGAGACTTTCAACACGCCTGCCATGTACGTGGCCATCCAGGCGGTGCTGTCGCTGTACGCGTCCGGTCGCACAACCGGTATTGTGTTGGACTCGGGCGACGGCGTGTCGCACACCGTGCCCATCTACGAGGGTTACGCGCTCCCGCACGCCATACTCCGTCTGGATTTGGCCGGCCGCGACCTCACCGACTACCTGATGAAGATCCTCACCGAGAGGGGTTACAGCTTCACGACAACCGCCGAGCGGGAAATCGTGCGTGACATCAAGGAGAAGCTGTGCTACGTCGCGCTCGACTTCGAACAGGAGATGCAAACGGCCGCGTCGTCCAGCGCTCTGGAGAAGTCCTACGAACTTCCCGACGGACAGGTGTGCAACGCCCCCCCCCTCCCGTAATATCGCAAGTTTGTTAAGTCATTACACTTCCCGAGGTGCGAAACATAGATATCACGGCCATAATACGATATATCGCTATCTGACGATTCGCCAACATACATTACGTGTTGAATACGGGCAACAAACATTTCCTTTCGTCCAAACATTTTCAAACAGTTTCCTCTTTTCGTCCAAGAATACTGAAACATTTTTTTCTCGAGTTTTCATTTTTAAGACTTTGGGAAACGCTAATTTTAAATTATTTACCGGAGTACATTATAGTTTCATAAAGATTTTCATCATTTACCCGGAGAACACCACGTTGGAGAAGACTTTTATTTTCAAAGTAGTGTGATAAGACCTACGAAAGTGGTGAAACGTTATCGGCAACGCTGTCGTTAACAATGTCGATAAAATTATCAAAGGACACTAGATAAATCCATAAGTAAAAATAAACGAAGCCTTTTGGCGCCGGTGTTATGATAGCGTTCGTCTTTGTCGGCCGAAAGTTGTTATACAATTACTTTGTAAAACTATTAAGCAAGTAAAGTGGTTACCCTAAGTCTTGACTATAAATACACGGACAAAAAAAAAATTATATTCTTTGGCGAAAAAAAATACTTTTAAAACATTTGGGCGAAACGAATCCCGCCCCCGAAAACTGCAAATATCCTGATCGAATAAGCGATACCAACGCTTTACGAGTATACATCACTGTTTCTCATAACCCGCCCATCCCCATATATTCACCGGTGATGGTTTACGGCGGCGGGGGATGCAAACGTATCAAAAATCCTCCCTCCTCGGCTCCTGGGAATTATAGTGTGCTTATACAGTAACTCGAATCTACGAATAGTCGGCAAAACATAAAAATGTTATATACTTGGAAGTTATTTTTAACACCGTCTCCTATATGTGCCTTACCCAACGATCACCATTTTTTAGTTTTTTCAGTAAAATATTTTATTATTATTTTTTTTTTTTTAATATCTATTCGTTTCGATTTCGACCTCAGGTGATTACCATCGGCAACGAACGTTTCCGTTGCCCCGAATCGCTGTTCCAACCGTCGTTCTTGGGAATGGAATCCGCCGGTATCCACGAGACCACGTACAACTCCATCATGAAGTGCGACGTGGACATCAGGAAGGACCTGTATGCCAACACGGTGTTGTCCGGCGGCACCACCATGTACCCGGGCATCGCCGACCGTATGCAAAAGGAGATCACTTCGCTCGCGCCGTCCACCATGAAGATCAAGACGATCGCGCCGCCCGAACGCAAATACTCCGTATGGATCGGTGGTTCCATCTTGGCGTCCCTGTCCACTTTCCAACAGATGTGGATCTCGAAGACCGAGTACGACGAGAGCGGTCCGTCTATCGTTCACAGAAAATGCTTCTAAAACTTGTGGACCAAATATATGGCCGTGAACACGCGCACGAACCCCAAACACACATACCAACACATACATGTACATGTGTATTTATGTATTCATATACCTATTTATATTTTTATATATTTAATTTATTAAGTTATTTGGAAGTATAAACCGATTAGATGAAAAAAAAAAACAAAAACATGGCTCACTGATTTTTAGGACTGCATGTATTTAGGCGAGATACTTTTATCATTACGATTATTTATTATTTTAAATGCACGCGTGCTTATACGGCTATACCTATATTTGATTGACGACCACAAAATATAAATTCAAGGACAATTACAATTGGACGAACAATTTAATTTGGAAAAATGAATATCCCGAGTATTCCGATACGCGTAGACGAGTCGGTAAAATTGCTCATTTTAGATTCTGAGTGAAACGAATAGAATCTATTGGTTTTAGAATGATATTTATTTATTATTTCTGTGGACATTTTTCAGTACCCTTAACTTTGTCCAAAAATTTCATCGACAACTCTATAGATGGTAAAATGCATTAAGATGGTACCTACTGTGAGGGTTCATTTTTCTCTCTTCTCAATATTTTTTCCAAGCGTAAGATCATTGCTGAAAAACCTAGTAAAAACGGTAAAATTCAGCGTAAACAAAATCTGTTCACTAATCGATTTCAGTTATTTAGTCAAAACTCCAAAAATAATTCTGCTGGGAACTTTCATACCATTACTATGGTTATGGTTTCAATTAAAAAAAGTTGACAATTTTCAGGCTATAAATATAATTGAAATAACATGTTTTTAAAATTTATTTCCAACCAAAAATTTAATATTTGATAAAAATTTCTGAAATGTTATAATCTTATATACTGTAAAAACAATGCTAAGAAAATCTCAAATATTGTTATTCAAAATTTTTTTTTTTACAAACGTTTACGAAAATTCTTACACGGTTTTTACGGAATCGGTTGTTTTTACATCAGTATTAAACTTTGAATGTTTATAAAAAATAATTAGTCCGTCCAATCATAATGGAACTTGGGATCCAGATAGCTGATAAGATAACATATTTTGATTATATAATATTCAGTAGAAGCCGCTTATTAGAAACACGGATAATTGATACATTGAAAATAAATCGGATGATTGAAACATCACATCGGTTATTTGAAACAAATTTAGGCACATTTTAGAAGCTTTCAGGCAGTTGTAGAAGCTCTAAATGTCCTCAGAAGTGTCGTCCAGAATCGTATGGATGAAATAGGTTTTGAACAGCAATACTCGTATGAAAATATGGTCATGGAGTTACTCGACGCAAAAAAAAACTAATATAGATAAAAATTTTAAATAATATAGTAAAATATATACATTTGAACATACTTTTTTAAATTATACAATATACTTACATAGATAAATATACATAAACACATATATTTTACTCGTATTTTTCATTTTTTTTTTTTTTCATAGTACAAACCAAACTAATTGCTTATTAGAAACAATCGGTTTATTGACACATTTTACATTGGTCCCAAAGTGTTTCTAATAAGCGGCTTCTACTGTATATAATTATATATATTATTATATAATATATTATATTATATATTTATATAGTGTCGATTTCATAGATAATAAAAGAATTATTCTATTACCTATGGTTATATCACAGAAAACAATAAAGAGAAGTTATCTTTTCTACATCGTGCCACAGAACAATACTAATTAGTAATTACCTACCACGAACTATGATGATAATCTTCTATCGACTTCATATGTATTCAGCCCATTTTAGTAATAGTTTTGGCTTTTATACAACTTTTTTCCATCGGTATTTGAATTTGCGAGATACAATTTGTTGTATCTTCGCTTAATGTAATTCACAAGTGTTTGCTTTTTAATATTTTTCAACTCAGTGATTGTTTAAATGTCTCTTTAACTCTACACAGTGTTTAAATATAAAAATTTGAATTTCTTCTAATCAAGCATATTTTTCATTTAAAACAAAATAATGTGCATATTCAAAGAAAAGTGCAGTACTGAGGCATTTAATTCTTAAATGAGTTTCTTCAAAATAAAACTTAAAAATTATCAAAACATAAATTATAATAAACACTACATAATTTAAATAAAACAGTAATAGGTATTAATTAATATTCAATACGTAGTAATAAGTAACTCAAAAATTTAGCATCAAAAGAAAATACAATGGTTAACATTCAACAAGAATAAATCATTTCAACATTTAAATATGAAAATGATCTTAATAATGATTGATTTCCAAAAAACAAACTTTAATGCCTGTAAACTTAAAAACTTGATGTAGTATTTATCTATTATCAGTAGTTCTAACTAGTTATTACACTCAATTAAAATATAAACTGATTTACTATTTTCAGTGTCTAATTTATATTTTATAAAACACATACATTTTACTTAGATTCAATAACTTAGTAAAAAATATACATTTCATGACGATATCACTTTAAAAATAATAAATGTTAATTATTAGAGAAAAATGTATTGATATTATAAAATACTATTTTATATTATTTAAAGATGTTGAACAATAACTTAATTTATCTTTTTTAAGGCTACTATCTATAATCTGGTGAACAATATTTATAAAAATAAACTGTGTTTAAAATATCTCTTGAATCTTAACCATGAATTTCGCATTTCTTCATAAAGCTGATATGTACCACTACCCATTTCATGGAATATGTAAATGATTGCAAAATTATAAATTCAGCCTTAATATTATATATTCATGATAAATCACTTGACATTTTCTAAAAATAATAAATTTAAAAGTTTTAACTAATTCAAAAAACTCCATACAAATTGTATTATTCTATTGTTTTAATTTTCTATTATCAATTGAACAAATTAGTTTTTTAAGCAATAAAAATTAGTGAGGTTAAAATATTTTTATTTAATTGTAACTTATGAATACCAAAAAAAATTTGATAATTTGAATGCTAAAGGTAATTCTTGAATTTCATTTGGAAACAAAAGAGTATACCTTTAAAATTTGTTTTACAAATAGGAAACTCATCCAACAATTTCTTCAGGTCATCAATTTGATATTGGATTTTTTCTTAACTCGCATTGAGATTAGATAACACAAGCAGAAGGTAAAATTTGTTTTGCGTTTGTCATGATTCACTAATTGTATCTATTATTCGAAACATTATAATTCTAATACCTATAACTACTATATACACAATTGATATAAATGTGGTGAAAGGTAATATGTTTAGACATAAATGAGGTAAAATATAATGAATATTATCTTTATCCAAATCTCACTAACACTAGCACACAACTGACAGTCATGCTTAGTAAAATTTCCACAATTTATGAATAATGCATACCAAATATAAATATTTTGTTATAAATACAAGGATTAAATGAGATAAGTTACCCATACTTTACACAGGAAATTAATTTAATAACATTGATCGTGATAGTGGGTGGTTACACACTCATTCTTATCATTAGGTACATTTACATGTATATATGTATACATTATATACATTCATTTTTTTAATTCATTATATGATTTGGAATTACAGATTAAGAGAGTTTTTTTATAGGACTTCAGCAAGGGCACTATATTTATTATTTGCGAAACACAAGTATTATACAATACCGAAATAAACATCTAAAGAAAGTTAAGCTGATAGATAATAAAAAAAAATAGACCTAAATACTAGATAAATATCACAACAACAAATTTTGTTAATTTTTGGTTGTTATCATATAGTTTACAAATACAAGATTGTTTATATATATATATATATATATATATATATATATAGGTATATATAAAAATTACATGGTTTAAGCGGAAGAATCCAGTTCCGTTATATTTTTCACAAAAATTTCGTGAGTCAAAACTCACATAGTGTCATTAAATTGACCACGAGCTGAAGAACGGAGTCCTCGTATATTTTTTCCTTGCACAACTTCATTACTAGAACCATCATTATACCATTGACTATGATAAAATTTAAACCTATAAAATATTTAAAATAAGTAAGATTAATCATTAAATAAAAATTGAATACTTTATAAAATACTTATTAAAACTAAATTAAAAATCAAGTTGATTTAATAATCAAATAAATAAGTTAAAATTATTTTATTACATACATTCATTGAATACGCAAAAAAAGCAGTAGCATAGGCATATTTAGTGAGTGTTTATCGCTAATCACTATGATGAACAGTAATCAGTAGGGCTAGGATTTATATGCATTTGCATGTTTTTTTCCTTAAGTCCAAATCAATGTTTGTCAGATTTGTCCATGATTTTGCTTACTCTCGTTTAAATAAAATCAATTTTTTTTGCATATTTTGAACACAATGCATATAATTGCATATTTATAGATTTTAAGGTTTTTTATTTTTTTTTTAACTTAAATTTTTAAATTTAAAATTTTTTGAAGACAAACATTTACAAAATGATTTAGCTTATTTAAAAAGTAATTTTTGTTTTCTCATCCAAGCTATTACTAACCTAGAAAAAAGTACACTATCCCTTGACGAAAGTTTAAACACTATTTTAAATGTGAAAGATAAGATGAATAAATGTAACGGGAGAACGGCAGAATTGGTAAAAACTAAAATGGATTTTCTGCTAAAAAAAAATAAGGGATTTAAAACACTATTAAAAATTCATAGAATTATAAACGGTGAATATGAAAATGAAGAAGAAGATATTAATATTAATCTAACTCCAGGGAAAATCGTGTCTTTCAAATATGCACCAATAACCTCGTGTGATGTGGAAAGGAGTTTTAGTCAGTATAAATCTATTTTACGTTCAAATCGCCGGTCATTCATATTTGAAAATTTGAAACAACATATCATAGTAGCGTGTAATAATATAAACTAATATTTAATGTAATTATATAAACTTATATTTAATGTAATAATAATAAATTACGAATTACGATAAAAAAATATATCTAGAAATAATAAAAATTTGTTTTTGCATATTTTGGTAAATCAAATGCATATTTTACAATTTGTTGTTGCATATAAATCCTAGCCCTATTAATCAGCCATTCGCTATAGAGGAATAAACATAGGCAGGATAATTTGTAGATCAGATTGTATCTGTGTTAGTTTCAAATGTTTAAGATATTCTCAGCCTGTCTGTTCCTGGTGGTAAACCACAGCATTTTACAGAGATCTCCAGCAATTAACAGACACCAAAATGCCTATGCTGCCACTTATCTGTATGTTAAAATGTATGGTACTGATGTATTTAAGACATCAATTATTATTATTTTTTTTTTTAAGTTTTGATACATAATATAAAATACTAACAATTCAGGTTTTTTTTTTATGTGTAAATTGCATCCAAAGGCAGATACTGGTAAATTTTCAGTGATTTCGATCGCTTTAATGTGGGCAGGATTAGGTAATAAAGTTGTTAATTCTTCCTTTTCATTTTCTTTAGAATTTTGTGAGTGATGCTTATTTCGACCTTCTTTCAAATATTCAATTCGTCTTAATTCTCTAATTCGCTGCATATCCCATCTAAAATAATGAATATTCAAATATTACGATCATAGGTATACTAATTATGAAAAAAAAGAAAAAATTCTAAAATTAAATCACCTTTTTCGTTTACGTTCATTTAATTCCAAACTTGTATGTCTGTGTTCAAAGATGTCATCAGACATATTTTCAGTACCTTCCATTGAATACCAACTAGAATATATTTTAACTTTCCAACTGGGGATCTAAAAATTCATAAGTACTTTAATATAATACGGTAAATATTTTAATGAGATTAATTAAAAGCTTACTTCCAAATTCTTATGATCTTCTTCAAGAATTATTTTCTTTAATGAAACTTTTGGCTTTTCTGGATCATCTTTATAGGGATCATAATTTCCTAGGCATGTGTAGTATGGATTATCAGATGTGATCAACGACACTTCTTGCATTTTCCTTAAATCAGCTAAGCACATTGTATACATTTAAATAACATTTCTCTAAGAAATAAATTGCATTAAAATATGATATATTACCTGATTTAGCTCGGCAACTTCTAGTTCTCCGTTGTTTTGCCTGGTTGGTTCCTAATGGATCTGGGTTGGGCTGTTTAATAGCAACTTGACGATTTCTACGTCTCTTTGATTTAACTTCTTGTTGTTCAGGTAGTTCAGCAGAACTTAAATCACCCATACCGGATGAACATGTAGAAGACACAGGTGTAAAAGGTAGTACATCCATTGATTCGTCTCTAGCCTCTTTTTCAGCTAACTGTTGATTAGCTTCTTCCAATTTTTGTTTTAACTATACAATAAACAAAACATTAACATAGGTACTACACAAGTTCTATTCTGGGGCACATTTGGCACCATGTTAAAATATAGATAAAAATTATTAAATACTTGTCACAGATATTTTTAAAGACCACTTACTAATTCCACTTTTTGAGTCAGCTCGACGATTTTTTTGTTTTTCTCAGTCAGAAGCATTTTTAAACTATCAATTAGTTCGATGTTAGTGAGCGTGTAATCTTTGAGACCATCCAACTCAGAGCTCGACAACGGTAAGACATGGTTATTGACCGTGGTGGTTGTGATGACGGACGTGTTCTTGTCGCCACCGGTAGCCGCGGCCATGACCATCTCGTTCTTGCCGTCCAACGCCTGTTCGCAATGGTTTACGTATCCACCGCAACCGTTGACGGTCCGACAGTCTTTGGACATGATCGTGCTACGCCCGCCGCCGCCACCACCACCACCACCGGTGCACCTCCCCGCACTAATCATCGAGTCGCCGCGACGGTTGACGATTCGAGAACGCGTGGTCCGCAGCGATCTTCGGTCGCTGTCGGCGTACGGTGGTGGCGAGCACAATGCGCTGGACACGGGCACAGCTGCGCCGTACCGCACGGGAATGGCGCGCGCGCGCGCGCGCTCGCAGACGGCGTAGTTAAGGGCGAAACGGAATAAACGGAAAACGAAATCGGACCGGCGGCGGCCGACACCGCGGTGACGGACAGCTGCGGCGAGACGGGCCTCGGCGGCCGGGAGACAATGACGCGGAAGGGAGTCGCAACGTGCACCGTGGCGTGGATGCTGCAGGACAGCGGCGTGTGCGTACCCGCTAACTGGCTACTACGGAATTGATCAACGAACGCGGTCCGCGATCACGGGAACACATTCAAAACACAAACAAACGACGTTATCAGCGGCGCAAGGACGACGGCGCGCGGCGGCCGCAAGACAATTGCCGACAGACGGGCCAACGTGACGGCGTCGGATTTCCCTTCCGTCCCGGCAGTGCACGCAGCGCAGAGGCCTGTTACCAATAGCAGCGACGACGGAGACAACGATCCGTTGAAACCTCGAGTGCTCATTATTCGGCACGCCGAACACCGCGCTACGAACCATTTTTGTTTTCGTTTCGATTCTTACGGCATGGTAAATTTCCGCGGTTGCGGCATTGCGATTTCCGCCACTTATTCGGGCAGTTACCGCCGTCCGGGACACACCACACGCGCGCGTAGCGCAGTTATCGATTGTCGGCCGCGTACGACGTAATTTATCTTCGCCATTTCAAACTACACTAACGTCTCACCGTTTTATTTTTATCAAATAATAATAATATCCTGCATCATCGATGGTCACCGGCGCTTACCGATAGTGTGTTGGCGCACCGATATTTGTGGCACTACGCTAATTGCTCGGGTTCGGATTTGATGACGAAAAATAATTTTATAAATACTTTATAAAACTTCCATATAACACTGAGTAAGGTTATTTATAATAATATGATTAACATGTGTATTAACATTGTGTACTATTACTGGAATGTTGTAATTTTTTAAGGGTAGCCATGTCTTGTGAATATGTAATGGAATTGTTTTAACTTTATTTTTTCAACTGGTTATGGTTATAAATTTATATGGGAGTCTGAATTAGTTATATTTACCAGTTTAACATTAAACTTTAAATTACAATTAAAGTAATTGGATAGTGTTCTAAAATATAAATACATCAATGTTTTTGAACTAGAAATACAAAATATTGTACTTATCAATTAGTGATTATTTTTTTTGCAATAATTGGGCACTAATAAAATTTATTATTTTATACCATATGATAAAAATATATATTGTATGCATAAAGTACCTGGGGTTATAATGTCTATGATATGTAAATATTTGTGTTAAACTAGAAGGTAAATTATGTTTGATTTTTTCAAGACTGCAAATTGGTACCTACCTATTTTTTGTATATTATTAATTGTAATTCTGTATTTTAAGAACATTTAATTTTCATTCTTAATCAACTAAATCAAATTAAACCATAAATAACATGTTTATAATATTTAATTTAATTAATTATAATTATTTTAATAATTAGTAAGCATTTTGATTTCTAACCATTTTAAATATTTCTTGTCCATGTTTATTGAAATAATTATATATTTAATTTTTATGTACTTTTCTGTCAGCAGTTATGCCAAAAAGAAAATTTATTCCTAGTGAAGAGCCTTTAGTCGTCTCTAGGCCTCAAAGAAATACGGTAACTATTATTTTTTCTTTAATATTATATGTATATAATTTATCCCTATCTTTGTAATAGAGAGCCAAGAAAGTTTTTGATCCATCTGATAGTTATTTACCAAAAAGGAGAAATAAACCAGCACTAAATCCTGAAAAACCTGAGACGAATAAAAAAAATAACCAAGAAAAAAGAAAAGCACAAAATACTAAATCCAAAAATAATGCAGCAAATGAGTCATTAGATTGTTCATCTAGTGATTTTTCTGAGTCTCTTGAACATTCATCATCTAATTCTCCAGAAAAACATAAATCTCCTGAATTATGTCAAAAAAATTCAAATATTTGTTTTTTATGTACAAAACCTCTTTTAAAATATGAACTTGTTGACTGTCCAATTTGTTTGGTCAAAGGTAATTTATATTATTTTTAAGATTTAAAGTATCTTAAAATGTATACTTGTTTACATTTTTCAGTACATAGAAACTGTTTACTTGTTGATGAACCCATATGGAAATTCAAACTAGATAAATGTACTTGGCTCTGTCAACAATGCAGGAAAACATATTGTTCTAAATGTCTTAAGAATGATTCTAATGTGGTTAGTTCAGTAAAGTTAATATATTTATCAATAACCAAAAACTGATGTATAATATTTTTTTAGGAGATATCACGTCGTTGTATAACTTGTAAAGTTGGTTTACACTTAGATTGTTATGAATCATATGATATTAAGCCATTGCATACATTGCAAATAAACATGTATGTCTGCATCCCTTGCATGACTTTAGCCATTCATAAACTACCTGAAGAAGAAGATGATGTAAAAGAAGAAGATGGTGATGAATATTTACAAGAAGAAGAAGAAGAAAGAGAAATGAGGGAAATAAATATAAATAAAGGCTTTAAAGAAAAAGAAGAAGAGGAAGAAGAAGAAGAAGAAAGAGAAATAAGAGAAATAAATAAAAAAAAATATTTAGAAGAAGACATAAGTATGACTATCTTAATTTGTAAATTTTATAATTATTTATTGTTTATTAAAGAAACTTTGTTTTCGGTAACTTTAGTTTCATCAAGTTCAAGTGCTAACCTTACATCATCTGACAAAGAAGATGACGATTTTTGCAGTATGAAATCTTATGATTCATTATTAGACTTTGACAGAGACCAAGATTTCACTCCTGATATTCCAGATATTTCAAATTGGAGTAAATATCAAATCTACGAATATTTAACTGATCGTTTACCTAAAGAAATCCTTGCAAAAATAATAAAAAATGTAAGATATCAACAATATTTCTTACTGAATATTAGTGAATATAATATTAAGTTATTTTCAGGAACACGTAGTAATTGTTATTCATTTCCTATGGTTTAAATAACTTTAATAAAATATTTAATATGATTTTAGGATATTGATGGTGCTGCTTTACGATTACTTAAACGAACAGATATCACTTTTGGTATGGGTTTAAAGCTGGGACCTGCTTTGAAATTTTACAAAGAAGTTCGAATTTTGCAGACTCAAAGTACATATCATGGAGTTTTTTGGGAATAACTATTATTTAATTCACTTTTCATTGAAGGATACTAAATTATTGACTAATGTAATCTATGTTTTATTATATTATTACCATATATATTTGTGACTAGTTAAAAAACCGTCTTTTCTAAATTACTTTCACTAGTGAGTAATTATTGTAAATCACATCAACATTTTAGTTGAAGTATTCAATATCAATAACTTGAAAATTTGACTTCCAAATCATTTATTTAATTTCTTGATTTTTAGTGAGATACAATACTTTTATATTATGTTACCTTGTGGAACCAGGTCCTCTATTGCCAATGTCTTAATTTTTATGACATATTTGTGATTTGTACATGATACACAAATAAAATGATGATTATAATTATTAAATCTAAAATTTTTAACATTTAGTTACAATATTAAATAAATAATTATGGTTAATGAGTAAACTTCAAAGCATTTTAATTATTTTTTAGAAAAAAAATTACAGAAGAATAATTAATATAATAAATTAATAAAGCATTATTGTGTGGCTTTTAGTGTTAAAATTTTAAATGTAGTATATATTTACTTATTTTGGCTATTACATTTGTTATATAATTGCATTTTGAGTAATCTTGATGTACACAGTCTATCATACATATTATGTTGTCTACCGCTTATGAGGCATATAGTTGTATTGTTTGCACTCTACCATTGAATGTTTATTTACTCATGAAACAATCATCTTGTCTTTTTATAGGTTTTAATATGTATATTTTATAATAATAAATAGTTAAAACCCTACACTTTACATTTTTTTTTTCAAATAAAAATACTTATACACCATATGGCATGCAGTAAAATTATAGTATCTATAATTTTAACTATCTATCGATCTATATTTATAAATGTAAAAATGGAAATATTTGTCATGCTTGTTCTCTGAAACTACTCATCTGATTATCTTGATTTTTTTTTAATAAAACAGTACATCATAGAGCAGGTTTTAGATTTAATTTAATTTTCTAAGTAATCTGAGTTAACTGAGTGGAAGAATAATTAATAATGTTATAATTGTTGTACATCACTATTTAAAAAGCCATGAAAATTCTCTGGTGCAGTTGCACTTCAATATGAATTAGTACATTGTGACTAAATTTCAAACTACGGTTATTGTGGCTCGTTTTTTTGCATTATATAAAAAATTATTTTGCTGTCCAATTTTTGGGTTTCTTTTTAATATTGAAAGTGTACATCACGGACCAAGATTAGGCTTAATTTCAATTCTCTAAGTTAACTGAGTAATTATTTCTTTATATATGTTTATTTTTCAGTATCATACCACGCAGCACGAAAAAAAAACACATTAAGATGTGCTCTCTCACTGTCTGGTGTCCCCTCTCCTGATCGGATACTGCCGCCATGTCTTATCTATATGAAGATACTTAACCATAGGTCACCTTGCTGGTGACAATATTGCAGAACGCTTTTCACAAACTCTCTTGGAGATTGGAAACGGAACTTTCCAGAATAATGTCGATAGTATGGTACAGATAGATTTGTCGTTTGCGATTTCAGTTTGTGAACAAAATGATTTAATCAAGAAAGTTTATCCTCAAATCTCAAATTTCTAGTAAATCCAATGAATGGCTTTGTGAATTTGCGGTTCTCGCTCCTAGAAACGACGTTAACATCATCAACGAAAAGGTTCTTATTGCGTTCGAAGCTGATATAAAAAACTATGTTTCTATTGATACACGTATTGATCAAGATCAAGCTGTAGATATTGTTATCAAATACCTTGATTCTTTAAATTCATCAGGTATACCACTACACAAATTTGATTTAAAAATAGGTGCTCCTATTATTCTTATGTGAAATTTGAATGCTCCTGAATTGTGCAATGGAACCAAATTAAAGATTCAGACAATGAAAGTTGTAGGAATCAATGACACAGATCCTTGCTTTACTCATGATTCATTTAATGTTACTTGCTCCTGTGTTAGCTCACAAAAAAAAAAATATATATATATATATATATATATATATATCCTATCCTATGCCCCCAACCCAAAAATTAATTATTATTTATTGAGAGAAATTTTAGAAAATCTGTTATTATGTATTACTTTTTTAGAAAATACTTTAAAAAAATCATTTAGCCTACATTCGCTTGGGTTGTATTGTTTTAATGTTAAAAATATTGATTGACCACCAATGGGCAGCTAAATAAAAAGGTAAAATTAAAATAGGAACCATTTTGTAATGTATTATCTATATTCTGAATATACATAAATTAGGTACCTATACATAATAACATGATTTTCTGTAAATCTTAATCAGTTAAAGTTGATTTAAATAAAAATGTTTGCATTATTTTGTTTTACCCTGAAATGTTTATTGACGAAATCCACGTAACAATTAGGAAGTATTTATAATACAAAATGAGAAAAACATACTTTAAATTTAAAATTTTTAAACATGTCTAAAACCTTGAAGTATAATAAATCTATTTTATTTAAGTATTGGATTCTAATTTCTGGAAACAAATTTTTGTACTACTTTGTGGTAACAGCAATTTTAGTTTTTACTGGGTAGATAATATTCCAGTATGTACATAAATTTGTGAACTTCGCTGAGTGCTTATGATTTATCAGTAGATACATAGGCGGAACTACGGCCTGGGCCAACTGGGCCATGGCCCAGGCTAATTTGTTCCGTATTAATGTAATAATGTATAGGTAGTTGTGAAGAACATGGTGTAAACATACCATCAGTCAGAGCTAGAAAGGTGCCTGCACGTAGAGATGAAAACTGGAAAAATCAGTTTATGTTTGAGATCAAGAAAGAGGAAATCCGAGTTACTACAATGTATTTATGTATCCATTGATTGATTCGTTAGTACACGGAATTGACGAGCGTTTCAATCAAGAAAGCACTTCAATCATTACTGGAGTGGGGAAAATGTTAAAATTTGAATTGAGCAAAGATGACATTAATTTATTGACAAATTATTTTAATTTATCAAAAGATCAATTTGTGAAATACGTCTTTTGAAGGCACGAAATAAAGATGATATTCTTACTAATAAAGACTGTGCATTTTGGTTAAAATGGTTACGAGAAAATGGTATTGAGACCATTTTTTTTCAGCATAGAGAAGTATTAAAAGGTTTCTCCATTATATCGGTCACAAGTGTTTCGTGTGAAAGAGCTTTTTCGAAGCTAACACATATTAAAACTAAGCTACGGACGACAATGACTCAAGGACGATTGGAAAATTTAATGCTTCCATACATCGAACAAACCATAGCAAAAAATGTCGACATCAATGATGTGATTGAAGAGTTTAAAAAAATGGTACCATATGAACGTCGTTTAGCTTTATAATTCTTATTGTTTTTAAAGTAAAAATTAAGATATATTTAGTATCTGTAGTATAGTATGTAAGATTTATGTTTAAATTGTTTAAATTAAAAGTGATACAATTTTAACTTCAAAAATTACTTATGACTTATGTTATACATTTTTATTGTAATAGAAAATATTGGCGTCCCTATTATCCTCCATTCTTTCCTTTGGGCATGAAGCATGATGGCCGAAAAGTACAAAACGACTCTCATGAGTGGCCCAGTCTAATGAAAATGTCTAGTTCCGCCTATGAGTAGATATGAAACTAGTAGCGAGATGGTTTGACACAATGGTTATCACAGTCACGAATGAGTGCTGTGGTTATGCACCGTTGACCACACGGACTTTTAGCCAGGCTTGTTCCCAAGGGGGGCAAATGGGCGTTCACCCCCATAACAATTTTGAATGTATAAAATTTTCAACAAAATTTTAATTTATTGTTATATCTAAGTAGAAAAAACTAAATCTTCACAAAGATAATAAATTAAAAGACAATAACTACTAATTATTTGGTATCGCCGTAATTTACGCGGATATAGGTTTATAGAAGAACGCAGCATATATTTTTATAATCGTGGCTTCAGTCTGTCATTGGTTAGATATACTGCAGTAATGTACTGTGTAATAACACCACTACATAGGTATCAGTGTTGTCAATTTATATATATACAGGGCCAGATTGGTTTAAAAGGCCCACCTTGCGAATGGAACCCTTTTTTTCATAACACACATTAGTCATTATACAAACCACATATTAAATCGTATAAAACAAAATTATTATGGGCACAAACTAAGTCAATTACACAAAATTTAAAAATGTACAGTACATATTTTAACATACCCTGTTACTTACTTATATACAAAAATACTGCAGTTCATACTTCATACTTAAGTATTCTTTTTATAAATTAAAAATATATAGATGATTGGCAATAGAAATTATACTATAAGAATTAACCATTGACCAAACAGTAACCATTAAATAATTTTCTTTCATTTTATTTTATGGTGAGACACTTAATAGACATATAAGATCCCAAAAATACCACTCATACAGACATTTTTTTGCATTAACAGCAATATAAGACAATGGTCTTAGAGTAAACATTTTACATTAACACTTATACTTATAAGTTATAATTAACAATAGCTAATAATTAGTTGAAATAATATAATTAAAAATCAGTTAAAATTTTAACAAATCAGCCATTTTTGAGCTTTTTGTAGGTAAAAGGTCCATAAGTTTATCATTATTTAAATTCAAAAATTTAAATAAAATTCATGCGAATTCGGGATTTCATAATAATATACATAGAACAGTCTATTATTGTTTATTATTTATTAATAATTATTATTTTAGTTTAAACTTTTCTATGTTTAGAATTGAATATTAGAATCATAATTTCTATAATATTCTACAAAAGCCGAACGCCCAAAGACCAAAAGTTTTTGATGGTCTATAATCAGACAGCGGGGCCCTTTTATAGAGGAGGCCCACCGAGATCACACACGAAGGGCGCCCTCTATCTACGACCATTCTATGTGTACGAAAGACCGGTCTATTAGTATGAGCACAGAATAGATAGAACTATTCTGTAGTATAAGGTCTATGGCATAGAGTAATTACTCTATGGTCTATGCCCTATGGTGTTTACTTATCTGTGTGATAACGTAATTTATTATCTAATTATTATAATTATAATATTTCATTGTACAATTGTATTTATTTATAATTATTATTATTATTATTATTATTGATAGGTAGGTATAAAATATATCGATTTAAAAAATAGCCCCCCCTCCCTTGAAAACTGTCTAGGGACGCCCCTGCTTTTAGGCCAAATCCGGTCCGCCATCATTTAAAATCTGGCCCGCGAAAATATGATACATCACAGCACTTTTATTCGTCTGCCGTCAGGACGTAACTAATATAAAGTCAGTGTTGTGTATTGTGAAAGTTCATTATGTTTACAGAAAAAAAAAAAAAAAAAAAAAAACGAAAAATCGAAGCTTATTTTCAATTAGAAATTACAGCACTCAAATCTAATAATTCTTTAAGAACAATATTTAATAATTTGTCATGCTCTGAAAATCTTGTTCAGTTTTATTAAAATCTATCTGAAGAAGATTTTCCAAATGTTCGAGGAAGTTTGCAGCTGAGATGTCTTGTATATTTGGTTCAAAATATTATGTTTGTGAGCAAGTATTCTCAAAGATGAAAATCAATTAAAATAAAACTCGATCTCATATTACAAATGAACATCTCCATGCCATTCTCCAGGTAAATTCTACCAAATTAGAACCTAATATTAATGCCCTCTGTCAATAGAAACGAGCTCATAATTCGCTAATAATAATACGTTAATAAATAATATACGTTAATAATACGTAATATTTTTTGAAAGTGTAAACCGTTATATATTTTTTCATTTGTAGTATTATTTTATTAAGTTTAGTATTCAATAAAGCCATTAAATTTAGTAAGTACAATAAAAACGTCATTAAATGTGTAATTATATATGTGTATATATGTATATGTATATATATATATATATATATATATATATATACCTACATCTAAAATATTCTGATGACAGAGTAAAATTTCACTTTATCGCCCGCGGTAAAAAAAGTACTTTTTTATGGCCCGTGGTAATAAAAGTTTGGCCACCCCTGATGATAATCAATTTTATAACAGAATATCTAAATTTATAATTTTGGTAAAACATGTAGTTTTATTTGTCGAAAATTTTTTTACTTTGACTTGAAAAAATTCACTACACATTAAAAACTTTCAAGAAAAAATGGAAAAAATAAAATAAAAGTCAGCGAATTGCATGACTTCCGACATTTCGATGTCTGCATTTTTCACGATTTATTTGTATTTATTATATTAGTAAAGCATAAATGTCTAAGGAGTAAGGAGTATAATTATAATTAAAATCTGAAAAAATTGTTCAATTGTATTTATTTTTATTACGATTTCATAAATAGTATGATTCAAATTTTTATTTTTATTAAAATTTCGATAAATTCAATTTTTTTCACGTGCCATTAAAATTTCGCCAACGTGCCACTTTTGGGCACTCCAATGCACATCCCTGGCCTATAGGTACACGTGTACCGTGCCCGTACCTATGTACCTACCCGACGAAACGAGACGGATCCGGGCACGTATGTTGTTTTCGATTAGAAACGCGGAATTATTCCAAATCGAACAGCAAAGATGCAGGTGAGACGTGATATGGTTCGCGGTATGACCACAGAATAAATTAAATTTCATTTATTCTGTGGTATGACAACCGACCGACGGACACCACTTTGCACACACTATGCGCCCTCTACCGCAGGTGACCGTATAAAAAAAAATTAAAACGGCCCGAAATAGTCTTATGATTTTTTTAAAGAAATATTTATTACAGGATTTTTCATTAAAAATAATTTAATATACCTACAAGGCTACAATTTACAAGTAATATGCTCATATTAGATTATTTATTTCCATTCTTATAAAACAGTTACAAAATTAATATATAATTTTAAAGAAATGTTTAAAAAAAACTGAGAGTGTCATGGGCGACCCTCGGAAGATGTGAAAACGGTAGGTATATGTGAGCTTAGGAATATAGATTTAATAAGTAGAATTTGAAGTAAATATATTCTTAATTTAAAAGACATGCTTTCATAATATTTGTAGGTTAGGTTTAAAATGTTTTAAGAATTAAATTTGTTTAAATTTTATTTTCCGGACACAGGGATATTCAATTCAATTATATATTTTGAATAATATGAAAGTAATAGTTGACTGAAATCATAAATAGGAATGGAAATTTATGTTCTCAGTTAAAGCAAAAATGAAAATGTATCAAATAACATTTATTAGAAAAATTATTGAAAATATAACTAACTAAATATAAAATATATATTTTATTGATTGTATAAATTAATAAATAACGTACCGTTTTATTTGTTCACTGTTTTGCGATGTATTTGTAACACTTGCTTCAACTGTCTTTTCAGTAGATAAATCAGCACTTTTATCATCGTCCATAGTTAATACAATATCAACTTAATTTTTACATAAAATAACTTAATAATAATTGACTATTCACTATTGTATTGTATGTTAGTAAATAAAATATTTTTTCTCTCGTATTTAACGTAAGTATATTAATTAACCTAGGTACATGTGCGAATGGGTAGATAAGTAAAGTAATTAATGTTTAATCTTTTTTTTTTTTTTATCTTTCCACCGCACTGACTGATCCAACTGACCGTTTTCTCTGTCCCCAAAATATACTACTTATTTGATTATATTATTTATTATACAACTAATGTTTAACTATGTATATTATATAATATATATATATTGTATATAGTAAGCATAGGTGGACATTTGGTTGACATTTTAGGGGGGCTAAAATAATTTAAAGTAAAGTGATCCGCGGGGGCTTCGCCCCCGCACCCCTTTTATCTACATAACTATATCACATTATTAATACAATAATTATAAATATATTAAAATAAATAATTTTTTTTAACAAACATTTGATAATAATTTATATTTTATTTTAATAATATATTTCTGTTTTTATCAGCAAATATATTTAAAATATCACCACTGTTAATATTTTTTGACAAATCTTTTTCTATGTACAAAATAGATATATCACTGAACCTATCCTGTAGCATCGACGTTCTGAGCCAAGTTTTTATTTTCCTCATAGCAGAAAAACTTCTTTCACAAGTAGCTGAGCTAATTGGTATTGTTAATGCTGTTTTAAATAATTTGTGCAAATTAAGAAATATTGATTTGTTTTCTAACAATTCATTTGTAAGATCTTTTAAATTAATATCCACATCAGATCCAATGTTTTGAAATAATAGTAAAATGTATTATAAATGTAATTATTAAAACGAATAACTGTAATAATATAACATTTCGAATTAAGTTTCAATTTGAGGGGCTATTGAAATTTCTGGGGGGACTTCGTAGAGAATGTCGTCACAATCCAGATCTGTGTGTAATACTTGCAGTATATATAGTAGGTAGTAAAACTTCTATGTCAAACTGTGACGTTCTCGCAGGTAGGTACCTGACTCGCAGTGGCGGAGGATGAACAAAAAATACACACGAGCGAGTACGGGGTATTTGGAATAAATTAGGAATATAATTTGGATAGTAAATATCAAATCCCTAATTTTACGAAATTATTTTTTTCGATACATTACGTTTTTGTTTAATCGATTTTATCGATATAAAATATGAACTCATAACTCGTTCAGTAGGTGCAAATCAGGTGTTTTTAAATAGAAAAACTCTCGTTCAAATAGTATGTAAAAAAACAGTAGTGATGGGAAAATAAACTACCTATCGAATGTTATTTTACATTACCGAATAGTTGTTTTTCAATTTTAACTATCCAAAGTTCGAATATAAACTATTCTTTCACTGTCAAATATATCTGAACTATTCGAATAGTTATCGAATTAGGTACTATCGAATAGTTCTATAGTGAACAACTATCGAAAAATTCGATAGCGACAATACAATTGTGCCCATCTCTAAAAAAAAGGATAAATTCCGTAAGCTGACTGAGATATATCCAGAATAAACACAATGTTACATTATTCAAATTTTTATTGTTTGTTTTTAATAGAAATAATTTCCTAATTAAAAGTTATCATAACAATGGGCTATCGAAAATACCTAGGTCATGATAAAGAGGAACAATTGAACTGCATTTTAGTTTACCTTATTACAATTAAATTACATTTAATTATGAAGATGAATAATTAATAATTGTAAATGACACCAAACATTTTAGTGGATATTACCAATAAAAAAAAAAAAAAAAAACATTAAAAATTATAAATTAAAAAATCGATTGAATATGGTATTATGGTAGACAAACTATAAACAAACATGCGTAATACTTATGTTAAATATAAACAAAAAAATTGTGTCAAGGGTGTCTTTCAAATATCGGATAACACACATGACACAGTGGCGTATATAAAAATTATTTTCAGTCTGGTTCCAATTCATTAATTACTTAGCCATAACTAGACATCTTTTTTATGGGGCCAGGGGGAAGGGGTCATAGTTATGACATGTTTAATACCGAAGAGAATGTATTATGTATACATTCAAGTATGGTCAAGTACAAAATGAGAATTAAATCCAAAAACCCACTTCAGACTACCAAATCCATATAGTGAGCCTATTACTTATAAATGTATTTAATATATTTAACTTTAAATTGAATTTTGTATGCAAAATTATATTTCATGTCTTTGACATGCTAACATAATATGATATACACAGACTTGCTTTAAGATAAACAGTTATCTACTTCTTGTAGACAATTTAAAAAATACTCTGTCTTACAATATTGTTTTATTACATAATATGATTTTTTTATTTTTGTTTTAAATATTATTGACTATGAACTTGATATTTAAATGTTATCGTGTATTAGAATCGTTTCACAAGTCTCATCGAAACACATTACTTTATTGCGGTAATGATGCATAATTTTGATTTTGAACAAAATATAATACATACATAATATTTTTATAAATTTTATATTATAAACCAGAAATTTCACCATGACCGAAGCTGCTTTCCTCTCATATACGCCACTGCTATAACACCTGATTAAGTTATAAAAAATTAGAATATATTTGTTTCCTGATTCTTTAATGAAAAAACTTAGGGTGAATGTGCAGTGAAATAATGGTATAAATCCTCATTGGTGACACAAGGAGACCACGTAAATGGAAAACAATTTTTATTGCACAGTATTTTAGCATATATGTTCAATTTCACATATATAATTTTATTTTATAGATAAATATTTTATTTACAAAATAGTAAATACTCATGTAACGACAATACACTAATTTCACTAGTTTTAACAATAAAAACGAAAAATACTTACGATACAAATTTCCAGTCTTGTATTTAAAACAGCTTATTACAAACAAAAAAAAAAAATATATATATATTTATATATATAAATAAAATAAGGTAATTAATATAATTTATATGAATTTTGGGGGCTGCACGGCTGGAAAAAATAAGCGGTGCATACATTTTGAGTCAAACGTGTCGTACGTGTGGAACTAAAAATTTTACTTAAACATAGTTTAGGCAAACATACGACACGTTTCAATAGAAAATAAAATAGAGCTTTTCATATAGGTTTTCTATAAAAAATAATTACTATGCTCTAAAATGATGCTTACCGCGTTACAATCATAAGAAAAAAATAAATAAAAACCAAAGGTAAAAATGGCTTGGAACAATAGAATATCACAAATTTGTTCAACTACAACAATAATACAGCCCCTTAAGTAAAACTTGGTAGAAAATAAATTAATTTAATTTAAAACTAATTAAGGTACATAATCTATTTATCAATATATCGGTTTCTCGTCTTCGCTTGACATATCTGTACTGCTCAGTAAGTTTGCCTTGTCTTCTTTTTTTGACTTGCTCTGTAATGAAGACATCAGACCTCCTCCCACCATCTTAGGCGACCGAAAATCTGGTTCAAAACAGGGCTGAAAAACCACATGAATAAAATTATTACTACTATGTTTATTTCTATCGGTTTAGCGATTCAACTACCCATCTACAGCACCACAACAGCACGAGGGGCGCACTTACCGTTTCACAAATGTTCATGTTGCAACAGTTCTCGATGGTGATCTCGCACTGTTGGTTTTGCTGTTGTGGAGGTCGATTCGTCAACGGCGTGATGCTCTTGTTGACCACAATGCGCTTCTTGATACGGGGCCGACGACCCAGCATCCGTACCTTCCTGGCCAGCACCATAGTGATGGTGCCCAGGCTGGCCACGAACACTGTCAGTATGGCGATAATGGCCATCATGCTCCTGCTCACTTTGCACGACGACGAATGGTTCAACATGGCCATTTCCGGGTACTCGTACTGCCGGCTGTCGTATTGGTCACAACTGTAGGTCAAAAAACGTGCCAGATGAGAAAATTACAGTGGTAAAAGTTAAAAAACACGACTTATGGACGGATTAACGTTATCGCGTGCGTAGTCATCGACAGTGGTCGGTGCTATAAAGGTCATCCTAATTATTGTGGGGAAAATTGTACGTAATTGCAATTTATTGATACACATAACTGACCCTACAATTTTCGCTTTTACCGAGTTGAAAATGCCTGCCCACGTTTTCTGAACTATTGAATAATGCATTAATGATGCATAACCTACCCTCATCTATTTTATAACATCACAAAGGTCATGCGAGTACCTATCAAAGGTTTATTTATTTGAAATTCTGAGTCGAGCAAATAATCTATTGGTTTTACGATGATATTGAATTTTTTTTTTATTGGCACCACTTTTCAAGGTAGTAAATCTCGTCCAAAAATTGCATTCTATAGAAAAATGAATGAAAATTGAATAAAAACGGTGAAAAATTAACAATAATCCGAATAATTTACATATTAAGAACTACTTTTTTCTGACTTAAGGCAATGTGTAGTAGGCATCACAGAAATTAAGATCAATTCAGATAAATCATAACGTGACGAAGAATATAATATGTTACAACGCAACATGACAAAACGTAAAATACACGACGACCAATCAACAGATAAGAATCCTACGTAAATGTATTAAGATGCGGGATTCATTAAGTTATCAACGTATGATTGCACAGCAAATTAAATTAAGTTTACAACTTTATACCTGGTACATAAGTCTATTGTCCGCCAACAGTATAGGTTAATAGGTTATAATCTACATTAGTTCAGGAAGTTCACGGTTCGATAAAATGACGTGTAAACATATTTTAAATTCGAGTGGAAATATTATTACAGTGTACCAAGACGTATGCTTAGTGCCAAATGTGTGGGTTGTGACAAAAAATTCGTGTGAAACGTTATTGAGACTAAAAATGTTGGCAACATGAAATTTAAGTTGGAATTTAAACAAACATTTTATGGATATATTCATTATAACATTGAAGAAATCATTAATATAACCAAATACAATGATAATTGATCGACAAACTTATATTTTTATCTTTTCTACATCACGTCATTGAAAGTATAGTTTTACAATCTAATGAAAATCTACTGCAATCAAGTCGGTTTATTTGTTTTAAAATTAAAAAATAATTGCAGCTTGAATAAAGAATACGCGAGAAACTTCTAAATTATGAAATTTTAAATGACGGTGAGAAATGAGGATAAATAAATACTAACACATATTTATTTGTAACTTTTAATTACATTTATTACATTATTAAACATGTTTAATGTTTTGTCACGATACTTAGTTGTTTCAAAAAAAGTTAATACACAATTAACATCATACATTAAAGTTCAGACAACGTGAGACCATTATGAAATTACTAGAAGAGAGTGGTCTACACTGTTGGCAGATGATTACTTTAGTTATTTAAAATCATCATAAAAAAATATACCATACATTTAAATGCATTAAAGTTTAACGAATTCAGGAGGGCCGTGATATGCTTGGGAAAAAGTATCGTGAAAATGCATAATGTACTATTGTGTTAGTATATTTATATTATGTAACACGCGCGACGAACGGAGAATATAAAACTTGGTTCATTTACGCTGAATAGCAAAATAACTTCACCCAAAATAGGCATTATAAGAATTCGAATATCGCAGTAAACTTTATTTAATAAGATAAAAAATGTTCAATACTTCAATTTGCGTATTTAGTTCAATAAAGATCATTATTTTTCAATCTACATCTCTTTTAATCGGGTAAACACATTAATTTTTGAAACATTGTCAAGTTTAGAGAATTGTTATTTTCGTAATTAGATATCTTATTAAATACTAGCTGATTTTTCATCATTTTACGGTATAAAAAAAGCTGGCAAACAAATTATTTAAAAAAAAGTCTTCTTAAACTGTATTTTGCACTAGTTTTCGAAAATTCTTACAGCAGCGAATGCGTTCAACGTTTATAAGTATATAGTATATACATGTATGTATAATTATTATAGTTACACTGTAGTGAGTTGAATGTATAATATTGGTACAAAACGGCGAAGTACAATAATTCGAGTTTGAAGGAAAAAGTTGGAAATATCAAAAATCTCGTGTTACATTTAAGTTTAATGAAACTCGATTGATTATAAACGCGTTAAGTGTTTATGATAAAGACACTTGTAATGGAATAAATAACGTAGGGAATTTATGTTAGATCTCATCTCATCGTAAGGCGTTACGTTAAAAATTAGTAACCTTTGAAAAATTATTATTTGTACAAGAAATATTCATTTTACGCGTCAGTAATTTCCATCCAACCTTGAGCGTGGAGGTGAACTCAAGTGGTGGGCAAATGGAATGTTTGCCCGTAAGAACTAGATCATAGTTATTTCGTATGATTGCTAAGCTGGTCATTGGGTATAAACTCGAGGATGTATAAACACACTTAAATGATATCAAGTGTTGAGAACCGCCGGTACAGTATACGTGTAACGATATTAAAGCGCGTCGGTTAAATATGTCGGCGAGATATTATAAGGTCAGCTTTTACACGATAAGTTCTAGATACACTCGGTGAAATCAGCCTAAGTCCTTAGTAGCTTCAGATCCGCTTCCGACCTTAAGCGCGGCCGCAGCGTACGCGAACGAGGGAATTCCTACGCGTGCGCCACATGACATGCACGACATGGCGTCGAGTACTTACGACATCACAAAACGGGTACGACATTACCGTCGGTCGTACGACGATTTACGACGTGCCATTGCCGGTATTCCCGGTTGAGTATAAACCGATTAACGACCAACACGGCCGTTGGCCACGATTATCATTGTTTTAACATCGATCGTATACGTCATGGTTATCATACACAATATTATAAAGCCGTGCCAAGGGGGAAGCAAATGAAGCAAGTGCCCCAGGGCGTCGTCCAAAGTATTAAGAATGGATTTTACATTTTTTAGGGGGAGGGCGTCAAGTATCGTTGCCTTCGGGCGGTAATGGTGCTTAGGACTACGGCCCTGTATATTATATTTAATGTATATGACACGATGTCATTACAAAGTCGTTACCTGCAGACCGACGACTGTTGCGATTTGACCATGGGGCTGGCGTGCTGGCAGAACACCAGGCACAGCTCGTTGAGTGCGGACACTTTGAACTCGCACGCGTCCCCGGTGTAGCCGGCCAGACACGCACACCGCGGCGCGCCGGTCGCGTCCAGCTCGCATTGGGCGCCGTTCTGGCACCGGCCCGCGCACAGCTCCTTCTCGCACCGGTCGCCGTAGCTGGTCGTCGGGCACTTGCACGTCGGCCGCCCGAAGCCGTCCGTCGAACACGTGCCGGTCACGCAGTAACCGTCGCACGCGCCGATCTGGCAGTACTCGCCCACGAAGCCCGGCTGGCACACGCACGTTCCGTTGCTGTGCAGCACGCCTTTGTTCTTGCAAAAGTCCCGGAGCACTACCGACGGGTCGATTTCCGGCGGCATGGCGATGGTCTGCGGGGAGAAAAAAAGACCATTATCATCGTACGCGTCGGCATCGAGTCGTAACGATAACGTTACAGGTCGCGGGCACGCGGGGGAGAGATGTCGTGAGGTCGCGAGGTGGCGTATAATACCGACAGGCATAACAGACTTAGCCACGATCAGAATATAGTTCAGCGCACTATTAAATATAGGTAACTATTAATCGACCGTAAACGGGTTTTAGGAAATGTTAAGCACACATGCATTGATGTTTACTCATTTTAAGTGATATTTCTTTGTACCGAGCTTACAGATACACATGTCGCATAAAGCTTGGAGTTTATTGTAGAAGACGGTTTTCTTAAAAACGAGGCGTACTGATCTGGTCAAAAACGTTTAGTGGCTTGCTCGAGATTTCGCATTCTTGTTCAAAAACCGAAATGATGCCTTTGGGTCAGTTTAGGTCATAGAGTGTGATGTGCCCACGGTATGTTGTCCGAGTCTTGCGAACGTACAATATAGCGAGTTTGAGTTCGACAGAACCGAATGTTTATAGATACCTTTAGGCTTTAATATCAGAGTAAATCGACCTATTGTAACATTGAATTATTATTATATTGAACTTAAATGTAAGAACTTCTTATCTGCATGTCGGTATTCATATGCGCTTTATAGGTAATGTAAAACATTACGATTCGAAAATGGTCATCGATCACTCGGAAATAAAAATATTGAAAAAACCAACACAAAAATATGGATAGTACTGCGTGTATCTTTGTTTTGGGCAATAACTACTAGATGTCAACTCAAATATTAAAACAAACGAAGTAAGATCGGTTTGACTGAACGAAAAACTACAGTGTTGTACGTCGGTAAGACGAAGACAACAAGTGTTGGTGTGACGTCGTCACACTGGAGAAGCAGCGCTCTAGCGCGCCGGGCAACCGCCGATCCAGGCGATATATTGTGTTATGCGTGTCAAACGAGATCGATGTCGTTATAGATCGCATAATGTGCGACGACGACGTCGTGATTGGCCGAGGGAGGACGCGACGGACTAGTCGCATAACCTATGGCTACCGAACACAATAATATACCTAAACACGTAGTAGGTCAGTGATTCGCTAGAGTACGCGATGGTCGTTCGGTGAGGTCATCGAGTTCCCGGGTACGCGCGACGGAATTTTTCGACGCCGACAAGTGAAACGTTTACGAAAACAAACCTTGAAACGGTTACGAACGCGCACGGAGTCGGGAGGTTTATTTCGAAAAACACGCCGTCGACATATAAGTATATAAACGGAGATCGCGGAAGAAAGCGGTTCGAAACATACGATTTCACGTGTGTGCGGTCCAACTGGTTCTCCACGCGGTTTCGTCGTACGCAAAATTCAAACCGTCGAAACAGGTGGTGGTTCGCCAAAACCATCGACGGCGGGGATCACCGAAAACGTTTCGATAAATTTAAACGTGTTGTTCGCCGTCGACGGCGAGCGATGATACGGCTGTCGGCGGGCGTGACGGGGCGACAGCGTGGTCGTCGAGTCGAATCGTGCGGAATACACGGCGTGACCGAGTACGTACGCGCGAGTCGGCAAACGAAAAACAGGGGAGCCCGCGCGGTACCTACGCCCCGTGTTACAACAGAGTGACGTAAACACGTGTATTTTCAACGGAGGGTTTAAGTTGAAAATATTATGCGTACACCGATTTCGTACAACTCGATACTCGTAAAAAAAAAAAAAATCCCAGGAGCGCTTTGAACCCCCTGCCCATATGTGTACACCTGCACTGCCCCTGCATAATATACACATTTACCGTATACGCGTCTCGGTATAGGCGGCCCTAACCGCGGGCGGACAATTGCAGGTAGGAGCGGTATGCCGGCGGGGAAGGGAAGTGTCGGGCGGCGAAACTCACGGGTATCCGTTCCATCTGGCAGTGCGTGTCGTTGACCAGGGTCGTGTTGCCGGACAGCGTGAACAGCCCCATCGGCGTGTTGATCGACTCGAACTTGGAGACGAGCGTCGGCGAGACGCCGCCTTGGAACGAGTTCTTGGGCATCGTCCACACCGCGTTGTTGATCCAATCGCTCCAGTAAATGTCCCGGTCGTCCAGCGCGATGGCGTACGGCTGGTGGTGCGTGCCGTGCACCAGCGTGTACCGCGTGCCGTTGTTCTGCAGGTCGCTGCTCTCGATGCTGTAGTACATGCCCTCGCGCTCGTCGCTCCAGTACAGCACGTTGTTCTCCACGTCCACGGCGATGCCCAGCGGCATGAACAGGTTCTGGTGCACCATCACCTGCCGGCCGGTCCCGTCCAGACGCGACCGTTCAATGGTCGCGTTCAAATGGTTACAGTTGGTCCAGTACAAGTACCTGCGGACAAAGGCGGACAACGTGTAACGATATACTGCGGGTTACGACGGCGTGTTATAATAACCGTAGCGAGTGGCGCGAATTTTATTTCGTCCGCCTCACAGACCATGATGTATACATAAGGTGACCATACGTCCCGCTTTGAACGGGACAGTCCCGTTTTTTGAACCTCTGTCCCGTTGTCCCCTGGGAAATCTTCGGGACGCTAAAATGTCCCGTTTTCAAAAAGTAGAGAAAACAAATAATGAAAATAAATGTTCTTTGACGAAATATCGTTTTTAGACAAATATATAAAAGTATTTAATTTTGTAATTATTACACGAAAACATATTGTTTACAATAAGTTAATTACCTAGTAAGTTAATTTAATTTTTTTGTCCTTTAAAAACATTATATGTACCGCAGAAATTTGCTAGTAATATTATTAAATTAAAAATATTTGTTTGTAACAAATAATTATGATTTTTTTTTTTTTGTCCCGTTTTGATTAAAAAAATATATGGTCACTTTATGTATACACATCAGGACACAACACGCGGTTAAAATAATAATAATAATAATCGTAAACGCAGGTTCTGTGAAGAGCAGTCATACTCAACAGCTTTATCTCTCGTTCGGGCATCACTTACGAATTTTTGAAACGTTGCGCAGGCCGCGAATTAAAGCGTCATGATCGGGTTGCTTGTTGAAGGGGAGGGGGCGTTCGAAAAAGAAATTTGTATCGGTAAAATGTTTTAAAATTTACTTTCCAACAAAATTAAACATTAATTTAAACGAAGACGTTTCACGAAAATATGTCGATGTGAATACGGTTTATTGCGGGGGTTTATTTAATGGTTGTATTCTATTCTTTTGAAATGTTATACTTTTCACATAGAATCGACGAGTTCATTTGGGCCACATAAGGTTAAAAGGACGAGGAAGGCGATTACACGGCGACGAGCGATGATAATATTACACGAACGAATTACGAACCGCTCGTCGCTTATTATATACCAGTGACGTATCGGTATGGAAAACAGTTATTATTATAAATAGCGCCAGGAGTTTTGATAAAAATTAAAATAATTATACATTACAGTTGAAGGAACTAGTAAAAATCACGTTTCAAATACAAAGCGTATAGACAGGGGCGTCATTTCACATTTTAAACTGAGGTGGCAAGACGTATCGGGTGGTAAGGAATACTCCCTGGTGAAAGGGGGTCCGAGGGATATTCCCGCCCCTTCCCGATTTTTTTTTTCAAAAACTGGCTTTAAATTTCTTATTTTTTGAAACTCATTCAGACTATTTCTGTAAAAATTTAATTGCTAACAATTTATCCTAAAAAAAAATAATTTATAATGACTTGAATTATTAATTAAACCACATGTAAAATAATTATCGGTCACACACAACATAAAAATGTACCTAATTTTAATTTATGTGTGCCTGGCCCATTTGTTTATAAAAAAAAGGATAAATCAAGTATACATGATAAAAAAAATTTATTTTTAAATTTATAGCATTATTTTTACACAAAATTAAGTCTTCTCTTCTGGCTTAAATTAAAGTCGTCGATCACTTTAGAAATGTTTACTTCAATACTTCTATCAATAGCCGAAAGTGCTAACGAGGACAACCTCTCCTGGCCAATCTTGTTTCTGGTGTATGTTTTTAACCGTCGCAAGCACGAAAAAAACCTCTCACAAGATGCCGAGTTCATTGGAATCGTAAAAAACAGACGAAAAATTTAAAAAGCATATGGAACACATTTTTTTAAAGATTTTTGTACAAAAACGTCAGCTCTTTCTTGAATAGTTGTGTTTCTTGATTCTTCCATTTTATAGAAACATCTCAATTCAGACAAAATATGTTCATTGTCTAAATTGTAATATTCACACACATATTTAACACTGGCTGTATCTTCATCAGTTCCACCTAGAACTTTGCTTAGATTGTTAAGTACATCCAGGTTGTTTTCTTGAAGTCTGGCCTCTATCTCCTCGCTTAGGCTATCAATAACTGGCCAGACAATTGAAACTTTGTAGTACTGCTCTACAGATTCAAATGGGGCTTTACTCCCTCCCCCAATTTTCGAGGGAATTTTTCCCTGTCTTGGTAGCTGAGCAGCTCTAAATCCGCACTTGTCAGCGATTTCTGTAGAGTGATTGAACAACTTTGAGAAAAACTCATCTGTTCTGAAGGATTTCAATACTTCAAGTGTGTTGTTTCTTACAGATTTCACAATTTCGTAGGAAACACTGCTTGACTGAAGAGTTTTTGATAGTATGTCACATTGTATATCATTCGAAGTAGAAACTAAAAATAACCGATAACTTCCCAGGAAACTATAGTACCGTAGCGCGACGAGTGGTATCGTTGTCGCGATGCTAATAATGACTATAATTTTTGTATACATTTTGTATATATGAACATGTATATTTTGTCATGATAGATACCTACAATTATTCTAAAAATATATTTCTTTAAAATATTTAATTATTATTTTTACTATCGATGAGAATTATACTATATTTCATTTACAGGGTATTTTTCAATTAGGTATTTGTAATTTATTGAAACTTTGTCTTCAAAATTCTGGGGTGACAAAATACTGGGTTTGAGAATTCTGGGGTGGCAACTGCCACCCCTTGCCACCCCCAAATTACGCCTATGCGTATAGATTATGTGTATACCATAACAAAAGGAAAAACTACGGGTAGACACAATATTATAGTGTGAATGTTATTAGTTAAGTTTATCATTTTTTTACACACCACAAAACTCTATGTATAGATATATTATATTATATACATATAAACATATTCGAATTAATGGAATTTTAGATAAAATTAAATTAACAACCTTTAATGTATAGTTTGATTTCGACTGTTGAAATTCGACACGACAGAATGAAATTTTTTAAGGTTAACGTAATGAATTTAATTAAATTTGTCAGTAAATTAACAGTAATCTAAAGAATTATCGCATTCTTTAGACCATAGATACGAGGAAAGAGGACGAATCTAATAATATAAAATGGTTGCTATGTACAAACGGTAAATAAAAACGATCACTCACCCTCTACAAGTGTCGATCGCAATACCCTGTGGCAATTCTAAGTCGAACCTTAACAAGACTCGGCCGGTGAGTGGAACCTTAGTCGTGTTTTCTGGCACGCGAACGTAGTTGATAGTCAGACCGTTGCCAGTCGTCCAGTACAACATGGAAGTAACGTGGTCAAATGCCATACCCTGTACGGTCGCAGTTTGTTCTAAGAAAAAAAAAATCATAATATAATCTAATTTTCATAAACACGTTCGTCTACAGGTCGAATTTCGACGTACTGGAAACAATAGGTTCGATGACGTTGTATGCCGTCTCTCCGGTGGTTTTTATCCGGAATATGCTTCCGATTTTTTGATTGGAATCACTGACGTATATATCTTTTTTAATAGGATCGTATGCAACGGCACCCATATTTTTTAACCGAACGTCCGTTGTGGAATCGGCTGTTCTGTTTAAGAAGAATTGAATCTGAGTCGGAGTTACTACGCCTAAATCTGCAAAAATGAAATTAAATCTATTAATAATCAAATTCAACATGCACCCAAGTATAATATTATCACGATGACGTGCAGTATAATCAAGCAAAATCAATAAAAGTAAGCGCGAGATGTAGCTTTCACTTTATGAGGAAAAATTCTCTTTCTCATCATGACGTAATAATATTTAATTTTTTTTCATTTTCGAATGATGTTTAACATACTACCATAACATATGTTTTTTTTACTAATTACTAATATTTGTTGTTTTTACGTCATTACATAAATACGTTAAATAAAAAAATACCGTTTACGAATTTCAATTGCAAAAATATTGAACAATAACAAAATTCATGGTTTATACATATGATTATCTAACATAACTTCCGGTCAAATAAAAATAAACACTATCAAATTTAATTATATTCAAAATTATTTCTATAAAACGAGTTTAGTCAAAACCATTACAATGCAATCAACTTATACGGCTTGAACTAATTTGAATTTACAGTGCACCATGGTTATTTAATTTATAAGCAATCACACATTTGTTAATGCTTAAAAATGTACTAAAAATTGAATGAAAATCCTTATTCGATTCGTAAAAATATAAATATAGGAAACATCTGATAATTTCCCATAGACTCAAAATTAACATTGACCTCAATTTTAATCTCAAGGCTATCGACATAAAACAAGGTGAAGTAATATCGACACAATAATTAAAATGACAAGTTCGATGGTACGACTCCGGTTTTTAAAACGTTTGGCTCGGGAATTAATTATATTTTAAACATCATCGACATAAATTCAGTAAGACGTAGAGGAGATATTCACCCAAGGCTAGATATTTCATACCATTAATCGATCGCCTAAGAGATTATTTCCTGGAAATTGAATTGAAGTACCACAAATTACTATATACCATTTTCAATTGTTATGTATTTGAGATCGTATCATTTCCCATACCTACCATTCATATATTACAACCATAAATCTAACCCTGAATTTTTTCATCAGCTTCCTATATTTGAAGCTTTCTAAAAAGCTGAAATAAAAATTGTAATAATATGAAATTTTTTCGACAACAAACAAATAATATGCAAAGCATTTTAACACGTCACAGAAAAAAAAACACATGAAACGAAATTCGTTGTAATTTATGTACATACATAACATAAATGTAACATAAACACGTCACGAATAAGACAATTGTTTTTCATGCATAAATTTCAAAAGAGATCAACATCAATACTGAATACTCAGTGACCGGGTGAGTATTAATATGAGTGGTTGATTTACGTAGACTATTGGAAAATGAGATTCATTTGTTATTAATAATTTTATACCAGTAAACGCTTTTCGGATTCATGAAAATATTTTGATTATAATCAATTTACAATGAAAAATAAAATAATAGGAAATAAGTAAGTTTATTAAATAGTGGGAGGATATCATTTACCTTATTAAAAGATAATTTTTAGTTTTATATTATGCAATACCGAAACCGTAATTTTAACGATTATCATAAATTATGTCACGAAAAAATAGTAAGCTATCAATTCGTATAAATTTACTGATATCTGACTTTTAGAACCAGAATAATTATTAACACATTTTTGTTAAAAATAAGTTAGATAAATAAATTACATTTTTACACGCATAAAATTTGATGAAACACGAAAATTAATAAATTTAAGATTAGGGGAAAAAATTAGGTACATTTTATGTAAAAACTTTATTTTTTATTAAACAATTTTATGTAATAGACTAATGACAAAATAAATTATAAATTTATAATTCAACGAAGTGAACACATACCTACCATAACAATTGACATATTATTTTCACATGCGAACCTACTTTTTAGTATATATATATATATATATATATTTTACAAAGAATAAAAAAGACATATGATGTCAAATTGCTTACATTACTCATTGAATAATTCCGATTAATTTTTGTTGTAATAAAAAATGCATTTGAACTTAAGACAAAATAGGTTGCAGAAAACTTATGAACTAGAACAATAATTATCTGGAACTATCATAATTCACATACTACATCAATATACATAAAATATACTTATTCTATTAACGTTGTATTATATTGAAGTTCATCATTAAACAAAATAAGTAGAAAAAGATAATACTTTTAAATACAAAAGATGAAATGCGAATAACGAACAATAAATTAAATAGATATTTGATGAGGTTTAAATGATTTTTGACAATGATTCAAATTTATTGAAATAAAATGGTATTTACTATGTAATAAAAATTGAGAGATGTTCAGTCTTAAGACCAATTAAAATCTTCATTTTATAAACAAAAATGATTTAAATACCTATGTCAAACAACTACAAAAAAAAAAAAAAAAAAAAAAACGAACTGTTAAAAAGCAATTAATTCAGTGAATTTTTTTGATCTTAAACGTATTTCATAACAACAAATTATTTTATACCATATGAAAACATAATGAACTTCATACATTTAAATGATACAAGTTTAATTTGGTAGAATTAGGTCTCAAATCCAGATATTTTGATTATATTAAATATAAAATATTTTATAAAGATTTATAAAGCCCTATTACCTGACAATAATTGTCATTGCCATAAATGAATAGGTAAGTTAAAAAAAGCAGACCCACTAGGCCAGCGTCAGTGTAATCTATTTTTAACGCAAATACCGAATAGTGTATACCGCACGAATTAATTCTTCAAAGTTCAAATCGTCGTTTAACATGTTCAAACGTGTTGGAAATGGCTTTGGAGTTTGGAGTAATTATGGACACAGAATACAGATATACAAGTATTAAAAAGATATCAATTAAAACAAAAGCATGTAATAATTATCAATAAATCTGGTAATTATATAGTTGAGAAAGTACTAATAAGTAAACACATATTATTCATAGAACAAATATATTACGTAAATAATAACATAAAACAATAACGGTATGTACCAATATGGCAATATACATCTTAATAAACAATATGAAGAAATCAACTGACAAGTTATAAATAAGGTTAAGAAATAAAATGATTAAAATAAATATTATGAATAGGTATTGGAATCTATTCGTTTGAATATCGGAAATAGTGATCAAATTAATATTTTGCACCCATTCTGCTTATGTTTAATTGCACGAAATTTTAAAATATTTTCACAAAGCTCCAATTATTTGATTTTTAATTAAAGAAATCTATTTCAATAATGCACATTTACGTATGAAATAAATCAGTCACTATTAATTTACGTAAAATTTATTGGTTTTTAAACGCAATTCTATTCGAAACATTCTAAAAATAAATGAGACTCAAGTCCAAGTCCATGCCGTTTCTTCTTTATAAAAATGGCAATTGACTTTAACTGATGAATCGATACATTATGTGACTAAAGACTATTACAGATACAGGCACTTTTATTATTTTTATTTGGTGAGTATACTTTAAAATTAAACACAATGAATAAGGAACTGTATCATATTATATAAGCGTGTGTAATTTATCTGTAAACGTAAGGATATTTTTATCATATAAAAAAAAATGACAATCTATACATAAATATGTCGAGTTATCTTTATACGAGACTATGACTTAACAATCAGATACAATATATAGGTATATAAAATTTGAATAGATATAAACGAAATATATTCATATTCATACAAAGTAATTTAAAACAAGCATGTAGAAGAAATAAATCAAATGGATTTATGTTCATCAACTTAAAAAATTAAAAGAAATTGCACGTTATAGCTGTGGTTATAGCAGTGTCAAATCATGGATTTAGAAATATTTAATATTAAACAAAATAATTTTCCGAAATTTCCGGTAGAAGTAAACATTTTTTAGAAAGTAAAATCTCACTCCAAATATTAAACAATTCCATCTTTTTTATCGACCTTTCAATCGAGTCAATATTACACTGAGCATCGTGATCAGTATATCTGCACTAACCTCACACACTCAAACGTTAATAATTAGTTAATATCAAGTATCATACCAAGTATAATATTATGATTTGTCGTGTTCACCACCTAATGATACCATCAAGTTTGGCTGTATCAAGATTCCGTAATCAGCTCTAGTGTATATTCGAATACAAATTACAATACATAAATATAATATAATTTGATTTATCTCTTCATGAATTTGATTCACCTTTTCTATGTGTGTTTGCGTATTGGTTCATAAAGTATAAATATTGGTTGTTTACACATTACACGACTGTGCACTAACGTATAGTCTATACCGCGATCGGGGAAGACGATCGTATAAACGTGTGAACTCGATACAACATATATCTAGACAGACGGTAGTGAATGAATACTTACGACTTACCTACATAGAAAATGATTTAACAAAGAACAATATAGTGAGTAAAATCGTGTTTGCATTTATTGTATATATCATTTAACATCTTAATTCAAATCGTATTAAATTAACATTTGCTATCAATACGTTGAAAAATATAACCACAATATTACCTATAATAATATTTAGTTGACGGTGCGTATGAATATATGGTATCACCTTGTTCTAGTTAAGTACAATTGAAAATGTTGAGAGTAAAAATGATAATATTTCAGATTACACGAACATTTTAATAAATACAATACTACTAATTATACTGAAAATACAATTGAATTTACTAGTATTACTGGCATTTAATAATTCAGATCGATTCCTTAAAGAATGATAAGTATAAAAAAAGTAAGAATCATGTAAATAACCTTGAAAATAATCAATTAAAATTCAATCTGATGTATTTTAATAAAATACAAAAACCGGTATTAATATTCATGGCGAAGTGGCGAATGATTTTGTGTATATGAAGTTCTCAATATTAAGTTATTAAACTGTACAAAAATTTGAATGAAAAATCAAATTACCATAATACTATTATCTTGAAATACCTGACATTTATAAATTCTATAACTTCTACAATATTTTAAGGAAATAAATTATTCTCATTCAAAATAATTAATTCCACAAAATTACAATTGAATTTTTTTCATCATTTTTCGTTTCCATTTTTCCAGTGTAATATAAAGCTTTTAACGGTAGACTTTACAAAGAATGAACAGAATACAATATTAAATAGCGAGTTACAAGATGTAATAAGAAAATAATTCAACCAATTAGAATGTTAACATTCAAATGAACCATTTAAATTTTGTGGTGCATTAAACACAAATCATTTCACAGAGAATAAATAACATCAGAAATGAAATGCTGTAAATACTTAACAGTTATAATTTTAATTTTTCAAATATTATGATGTTTAACAATTAATAGTTATCAAATAATATCATCAGCCTTGATTTCAATACCCATTAGCGTCATACGTCTTAGTGAGTGCGTAGTAATAAAAAAAAAAAATGAAATAGTATAAACCTATTTTTAAACAATCACTTTTTTCTATTTCTCCAATGTAAATTTCGAAATTCTTCTCACTTTAGTTAACATTGTTCATATTATTATTTAAAAATGAAATTTTACGTGAATGATTATTTTGATTATTTACTCGACTCCATTTAATAGCTAATAAAAGCAATAGAACCGAAGAACTACTTAAAAAAAAAGTTATATACATTCAATCCATAAAATAACATTAAAACATTTAAAGTAAAAATATACCTATAATATATCCAATATCAAATTATAAAACAGTTAATAAATATATATTAAAAATAATATTATAATACAATCACTTCAAAACGATTTTATATAATAAATAAAAAGTCAGATATGATTATACGGACATTACTATGAACGTCTTAACTATAGGCGTCAACTTAAAAAGTTAAAATCATTCATGAAGTGTTTTGTTTATACTATAGGTTAAAACTATAAGCATCCAATGATAATAATTGATAATACATGCCTTGTACAATTATATCTACTGTTATTTCTCAAATTATTATCATAATAATTTATCTTAAATTTTATTAATAATACCGAGATTAAGGTCATTCATCATTAATTGTTGTGTGAAATTAAAAATTTGTAAATTGAATTTGATAATATTAAATATTGGAACAATAAAAATAGCAATTATTGTTTTAATAACTTACGAGAAATTAATAACAATTAAAATTACATTAAAAGCGTTATTACAATAGTGTCTTCAAATTTTATAATTTAAAAAATTTGAAGTTCATTGATCTTATTTATAATTACCTACAATTTAAAAAAATATATATATTTCGGGAAATTAAAATACGTAATCATTTTTCATTACTCATACAAATTTATCAAACCATTCCATCATAATAAATAATGGTACATACAAATTACAGTTAATAGTACATAATTAGTATGTCATCACTAAACGAAATATCTTCTTCAGAAACAAAATATCAAAAATATGTTTTAAAAGGTAAAAATGCCTTTCAACAATAATTAGTTTTTTAATACTCTTAATCAATTAAAAACCTAAAAATATATCTTAATAAGATGATATTATATTCTATTTTACACAATACATTTTAATATACCACCTAAATATAATTTTATGTATACATTGAAATTATTTAGATAATTATTTGGAATCGGTTAAGAAGTCAAATTCATAAGTTCAACAGTTTAACCTGCCACGAAAAATCAATTTTATTTTATAAACAGTCCACGCACTGTTATACATATTTCTGAGATGTCAATAAGTGCAAAATAAATTCCCGCCTACGGATTGTGTACTCGTAAAAGTATTATGATAAATTAATAATACACAATACGTGTTGTAATTACTAATTAATATTCATAATATTGTTGACATACAATTAATACACTAAATTACATTATGTAAAACTTAAGGTAAAGCAAAAATATATGATAAGTTACGCTTTTAACGGATATACTGCGTTCATTTTTTTTTTTAATAAAAGAAAATTTTTGATATTTTACCATTTCAAAGACAACTTTTGTTATATTAAAATATCAATGAAAAAAGAGCCTTTTAATTGAACGTCTACGATACCATGATAAATAAATGCATAATTACAAAACGTTTATTCTTGAGGAATAAGCTCAAAAGACGTGGAATTTGTTTGTCGAATACAAGTTTGAAAATTCAACACATTTTAAAATTTCCGATACCTACTAAGGAACAATATTTTGAGATAAAAATAAAAAATAATCGTAGAGCAATGACATACTCAGCCCGAAAACAATTTGAGAATGTTTGCAGTTAGGTTACATTTATTTTAGAGACGAACGAATTACTTATTTATATATATTGTTTTTTTTTAAATTTATTTAACTGTTGACATGATATGCCTAAATTTTCTATTTATCAACAATATGTATTGTGTAAAAAATAATTCAAATTCATTAAAAAAACAAACCTCAATGATTTAACTATCACTGAAACGCCATTAAAAGTTTTAATGGACGTATTACAACAACCGAGTCCCATGACCCAAATTTACGTCTAATTCAGTTGATATGTAACAGAGTTAGTTGAGTTCAAAAAACCACCGAATTCAGTCCCAAAAATTAACATATTGCGCATAAAAAATAACTTATTTGAAACAGAAAAAATATACATAACCGGTATATTAAAAATATTATCTATTATTATTATTCGTAATACAATTTTTTTTCACGCAAAGTTGAAATTTTTCTTCATTTTCTTAATTCTTCGTCAACATTTTTTTGAACTGTTAATTTATGGGCGAATACAATTTTTCACAATTATGATTATTAACATCACAAATTGTATTATTTTATCTTTGGTAGTTCTACAATCAGCTTAATTACCACTTTTTCAAATCAAAAACGATTTAAACAATTAGGTAACAAGAACTTTTGAAACCGAAATTTAAAATCATCGATGACCATCAAAAGTTTCCCATTTTTGCTATTTCCGATGTTTTTAATCACTCGGCCACATCGTTCGACAACTAATATATTTGTATGAAAATGTTATTTTACGATGTACTTTGTTCGTATTAATAGTTATAAGTTATAACTTATAAATTACATACCTATACAATATAAAAATGGGAAATTTTTTGGATTCAATGTGGAAGTTTCTCGGACTGAATTTGGTATTAAATATAATTTAATATCCGGGACTAAATTGTACAACTCCCGTTTTAATTAGGCTGGTAGATATTTCTTAATAAATATAAATAATAATATTTGTACCATAAAATATACCAACGTTATTTGTACTAATAATTGTTCAGAGACTTTTAGAAAAATATTACAAGCATGTAAATACGAAACAAAGAGAAATTTTAAAATGTAGAAGAATAAAATAAAGCCTATGAAATCGCCCGCCAGTCGAAACACGAAACAATAACAACTTAATCAAACTTTTGTACGATAATATATTTGCATACAGTATAATGGTATTAAAATTTATGATTAAAAAGGGGATTAAACTATCTACTTTTACTAAAAATAAAATACTTCAATTAGTTCGAGGTTTTGATAAGTTTAAAAGTGGATGTATCAACTACGCAGTTAACATTTTTTTTGTTGACATTTTTTTTTTTTTAAATCAACTACCGACTATATTCTATTCTTAATACAGGCCGGTATTTTACACTACGCAAAAAAAATATCATGTAACTTGTTTACATTATTTCAACTCAATAAAAAGATTTACCCTTCATACAAATGTTGTAGCTATAAGTATTTCATACAGATATCAGTTTCGTAGATAGAGTAGCTTCCTTAATCCTTAATATTATTACTCGTATTATTAGTAGGTACCTACATTACCTAATTTTTTTTCTATGGATAACTCGAGTTATAAATCAGTAATGTAATTTATTAATACGGCATGCACTTATTATATACAATCCATTATACAGTGGTTTTGATTTTTATTTCGATGGCCTTCAAAAGATTCTAGTAATTAAGTACTAAATGACCATAAGTAACAATTAATTATCGACTGTATTATTTAAATTGATATAATGAACAAATTTAAAAGATATACATGACAGTTGTCAGGAAACATTTCTAAAATCAATTAATATCATAATGATGTATAGCAGCGAGTCTCCCGCGGGGAAAATTCGACGTATGTATATGTACGTTCATAAGTCAAACCGTACTCGTCTGGGGAACTTCCGCGAGTCAGGCATACGACTAGGAAATGTTGATGATATCGTACAGAGAAAAAAAAACGAGTTGATCGACAGAGCAAAAATTTACTTTCCCGCGCGGAAAACAGCGGCCAGCCGGCGAGTATTCTTCAGGCCGAGGCTGGCGTGAGTTTTTCACGAACAAATATTAGAGATTAGTTCAAGAACTACCTACTCCAAGTGCGAGTCATTTGGATCGAACGCCAAAAGAACAATCGTCGGCGAACGAAATGATTTTGTATTATAACTATATTTAAAAATAGTTTTCCTTCGGGCCGATTTTTCGTCAGCGCCCTGGTGACAAAACCGAACGTGCCAAAAGGGATACGCAACTTATAATCCGGGCCCCGTGCCAGCGAAAAATGCGTGAGCACACACTAGGAAGCGTGAACGCACGCACGCACGCAGACACGCGGCGCGTTCTAGGGACAGCTTCTGCCGCCCCTAATCGGTCCGACAGGCTATCGAAATGATCACAGTATTGTTGCGATTGACATTTGAGGCCACAAACACACGACCGACAACGTCTTTTTTTTAATCGTGTGATTATGACGGGAGATACGAAATGTTTATCGTACTCTCGCGGGCGACGAGTGCAGTGCACCGATCGATTGATTAATTCAACGGGTTAACGTTGTTATTACGAGAGGCGTGAGAGGCGCCGGCCCGAGGAGACTCGGTTCTCGAACCCGCCCCGTCCTCGAACAACACGCAGGCACGCACAAATACGCACCGTAACGCAATATCGCGAAACGATAAAAAAAAAAAAAACCAGCTAAACCGTGCGCGACGTTACGAGAAGTCCGTCGGCGCCAGGCCAGGGGGGGAAGGCAGACGAGCGCGGGCGGGGTCGGCGGCGGCAGCCGGTCTCGCGCCGCGTCCCAGGGGGTGGGAACGGCGCGGGGGTGCGGGGTGAGTGAAAAACCCGTGTGGTGTACGTGCAGTTCGTCACGTACGCCACACTCCACGGCGGCCGGCCGAGACGGCTGCACGCGGTGACACCAGACACGCACACACACACACACACACACACACATGATACGCGCGACACACGCACACAGAGCCACTGGCGAACGCACGCGATTTTTTATGCGCGGAATGGAAGTGAAGAGGGAAAAGAATCCGGCGATCCGCGACGCGGCCGCCGCCGTCGGGAAATGGAGAAAGGTCATACAAAGCCAATGCACAGCGAGTGTCTGCGTGTGGCGTACGTGACGGCCGACGTTCGGTCTATGGCCGATCACGTGCGGAAGAAAAAAAAAAATTACAACATATCCGTGGGCGAAAAACGTGCGCATAAATTTACAATGTTTTATTAACAAACGACGACGACGACTTTAGCACGCCTGTTGTGACGTAGAACACACGCGGTCGGACCGGTCGCGAAAAACCGATCGGACGTCACCTGTTCGCGAGCTCTGCCGCACGGACCGTACGCAATGCGTTCTCCTCGTCACGACGAACGAACAAACGGTTTTGAGGGAAAAACGTTAAAAACACACAAAGCGTGGTTAATCGCAACCACCGCCCGTGACACGCGATTGATCGTCGATCTATATATAGTAACTACTACTACTACTAATGTAATGATAAAAAAAAAAAAAAAAAAAAAAAATAGAGGATAACTTGTACGGCGACTTACCCCAAGCTCGGACCGAGCCGGTGGCGCAAATGACTGTGACCAATGCGAGCGTCAACTTTAGGTGGCTCATCGTGTCTCGAAGTGGTCGTCGTCTAGTGTGGAACTTGTGAAGAGTAGGTGGGGGGAATGATGATGGGCAGCAGCAGCGGTGAAATCGAGTAATTATTGAGCGGTGATTATATAATACGTAATATCAATATTAACAAATTAATTAAACGCAAAATAATTGTTGCGTGTGCGGACGAACGCGACTAAAAATAATTCGGGCGCGCGGCGTCACAACGGGACATGATTAAACAGAAAAAAACCGAATCGAATCGAACGATCACGGGACATTTGAAATCGCCGCGTGCGTTGGACACGCGCTACTCCGGGTCCCGGGCGACGGCGAGTGATACGACTGCCGTGCGCGTACTGGCGTGCGGTCGCGACGAGACGAGGACGACGGCCGTGGTCGGCGTATAATTTTAAAACAATTTTTTTTTTTTTTAACTACACGTTACTACTATTACTATTCGTTTGTATTTGTTTGCTTCGATATTTTCAGCCGGTGGCACTTTTGTAGTTGGCGTGCGTGTGCGCGCGCGTACGGACTACTGTCGCGAGTGGTGCCGAGTGCGTGCGTCGTCGGTGAGCGGCCGGGCTGAACGATGAGACGGTGCCGAGTGAGTGCCGACTGCCGAGTGGTGACCGCGCGACGACTGGTACCGCCGGACCGCGACGTTGACGGCGGCGCCGTCGTGCGCGCGCGCGCTCGCTCGCTCGCTTAATCGGCCGATAAGTTTGAATTGTTTGCGTATACGCTCGCAGCGATTCGCGCAATCACCAACATTCTCCGTTATCAGCGGTGGCCGCCGCTATGACGATTTACGTATATTATTATTGGTAGTCACGTTATCAGCCGCGGCGAAAAGCCACGTGCCAGCGCGCGAAAAACCCCGTATCGCGCGCCGGCGATTAAATACGTTCCGCCGTGTACGACCCGCGAAATTTCGCTCGCTTGAAGCCCGGCCGGTCGACGCACCCGAAGCTCTCCGCGCAGATACACCGCGGTGCCGTACGTGCCGCGCGCCCGCTTTTTCGCCGGTCACCGCCCCGGCCGCTTGTTTCTTCTCGCTCCCGGCCGACCGACGCACGTCGTCCGTCCGGACGCCGCGGGCACCGCCGAGTATTTGCGCGCTATCGGAGCGGACGCGGACGACGTAGACGTGCGAACGGACCGCGGTGCGTGGAAAGAGAACGATAAGAAGAACGATAACCTTTACCTTAAACTCTGTACACATTCGGTATGTCCCAATACGATTAGAACGTGACATTTTTTTCGCTTTTAAACGTTTTATAAAAGTTTTAATTACGTAGATTAGAATAAAAAAATATATTCTATGCCTACGCTCTTTTTGTCGGAATGTAAAATATTGACATAAATATATTTTAAAAAAAAATTGTTTTATTGTACCTTCATAATATTTTATTATTGTAATAATTTTAATAGAGTAATTTACCTGAAAACAATTTGAAGAGTTTTTTTTACTATAAAATACATTTTAGGTTGATGTTAATACTTTTATAATAATTATTAATTTAATTTGAAATACTAACGGCTATATAATTTTAACAAGTTAAAGATGTTAAATCATTAGAAAATAATCTAACTCATATTTATGGTATTTTTGTTAATACATGAATAAAATTGATGAAATTTAATTACAATAATTGTTTTTAATTTTAGGTGCAGAATGTCTTCATTGAAGAACATAGAAAAATGGAATAACTTATTTAAGAGAAATAGTGTTATGAATAAATTGCTGAGTGAGGAAGATAGGAGTATATTACTTGATTTGTTTACTGAATTATCTTCTTATAATTATTCACTAAATTCTCTAAGAATTTTCTTAGACCTACAAGTAATACGTATATCTACTAATTTTTAATCAGTAATAAAAATTTTAACATAATTATTCTAGATGTGGATCTTTTCCGTTGAAATAACTTGGCAACTACATGATAGACAAATCATTGACTTCATTGAATTTGTGACAATGTTAGTGATACATTTACAATTTTATTTATTTAATTTATCAAAGTATCATTTTTCTATTTTAGTTCCAATCTGGGTGCTGATCGCATTGTTGAAACCCTGTTTTTTCTTTTTGAATCAAATGACAAGTTTTGTCAACAAATGTTGATTGATTTCTTGGCCAATATATTAGTTTTATATCCTAGAAATTTTGAAAATGACTTTGATGATCACCGTAAAATAATTTCTAAATTTTTAAAACAAGTACTTATGAAGAGTATTATCTATACACACAATATTTTTTTTTCTGTTATTGGTTTCTAATTGTATTATCAACAGTGCAGCTTCAAAATTGCAAAAAACAGTGAAGCTTCGATCTTCTTAAAGAATCTTAAACATTCACCCCTCGTGGTAAAATCAACAGTTCATGATGTATTTAAAGATATATTAAGATGTGTACTTAAGACTGATACTGATTTTCATTTGGATAACGCTTATGAACAATACAGGTCGCTTAAAACTCCAGAATCCGTATACAATATGCTAAAAATGGTAATTATTTTTTAATGTATATATTATTTAAGATGAATTTTTTCTTAATGATAATATTATTTTAGTTTTTAGACGAAATTGATGTAAACGTTACATATTCATTGATTCATACTGTTGTATCTAAACATGCAACTAATGCCAATTGGAAAATAGTGTTATCTTTAATAACTACTTTTGTAAAAACAAAATCTACTCAAAGCCACATGTTAAAATGTAAAAATCTTTTATGTCTTTTGCTATATAATAATTATGAATAATTTCATTTGAATTTCTTGCAGCAAAATTAGAAGGTCAATTCAATCAAGCTTTATCTAAATCATTAAAAACCAAGGATTATGTGATGTGCAAAGCAGCTTTATTGATTTTTCGTCATTGTTGTTTAGAAATTGGTCTTTGGTCAGAATATAGCAGATGGTATAGTTCGTATACACCAAATGTAGAATTGGCTAAAGTATTTTTCTCTTTACTTACCGAACTAATACCATGTGATTTGCCAGCAGCTTTAGCAGCTCACATAAATACTGTATTTACATTGTATTCTATTATGTTTATGATATCAATATTAAATTATTAATGTTTAATTATTTTTAGCAACCTAAATTAACAGAATCTCTTATCAAAATACAATCTGAATATGTTACAAAAGCTCAAGCTCAACTAATCAAAATAAATAATGGACAAGATTACATGGGTCTCTTTAAAGATTACGATGACTGTCCGGTAAATTACAGCTTATAGTTTATTAAATTTTACTGTAAAAAAAAAATCAAGGACAGAAAACCAATGATAATTTATTTCTAGAACATTGATTTCATTTATCAGAAGTATTTATTCATCCCATCACAGTAACAAAAATTAGTGATGTTCTATTTATATTTCAATTTAATTCTGGTTCTATACAGTTACTTAATATCAAATAAAACTTGGTTAATCTATACCCATTTTAAAAATACTTATATTATCTGTTATTCTATTATTCTAAAGGATTAAATTGTAAAAACTATATTAGACATTTTATCTAGTATTTTAATTAAGTATATGATTATTTTTTTCATTGTTTGAGACATAAACTTTAATTGCAATATGTAAAATTGTTTTATCATACAATTACAATACAATTAACTGTAATGAGGCCAAAGATTATTGTAATTCAAATAGGTTTACAATTGATATTATGTAAAACTTGAATCTTAACAATTTTACTGTGTAAATTCTAGTTTATTATATTGTTACTTTATACTTTTAGTAATCCTTTTATTAAATCATGGGTACACGTGTCGTACTGTTGTATGCTATCTACAAAAAATTAATACTTGTGTTGTATGCTACCTATGTGAAAAAATGTATTCACATTAACTCAAATCACTTTTATTTTTTCAATTTTTATCCACGTAGATAAAAAATGGATTTTGGGAACGTATTGATTGCCATTTTTGACAACCTTTTGTTTGGCATTGCATACATTTGATTTTAAATAATTGACTGGTCGCATCTCGTTTTCGACTGTTTTTTAATGTTTATTTCATGTCACCACCACACACTTCACCCGTAGCATTTAATTTAGTACATACATTTGAATTCGATAAATAAATTTGACACAAGATTCATCGTTAAAAATAATATTTCTGTATAAATCACCTAAATTACCCATTTTCATAAAACTCAAATAAACATAAAAATACAAATACGAACACGTTTATCGTTTATCAAGCACCGAACACATACTAGACGACACAACATATACGAATACAATTGTTTCGTAGTTGGTAATACATTAAAAATAGGATGGGAAAATGTGTAGATAACTTTAATAATGTAGATAGCATTCGACACCAATAAATTGACTGTAAATAGCATACGACACGTGTACCAAATCATTCTCATATTTATAATACTTCTGTTTAATCCAATTTATAAAAATCTGAAAAATATGTTTACGAAAAGTATTAGTGCTGTATACAAAAGGATATGAGATAACTATGAATGAAGAACTCATCCATTGGTGACACTTAACAATATACATATAAAAGAAATTTTTATCATATAAAAACCAATAAAATATATAATATATAATAAAACCAAATAATGATTAAATTATCTGTTATTAATAAAAAAACAAAAATGTTTTTATATTTTTTAGTTACTTAATCTTATGTAGAATCTTGTCAAAAATCATATCCTCTGAACAGTGTTTTCATTTTTTTCATAAATATTACAACTTATCTTTCATCAAAGATAATTTGAAAAATTGAAGTGCCAACAATAATCATTATTTAATGCACCTATATTTTGTGTAAAATTATTATCAGTTATTTCATTATAAATAAGTATTTAGTATTTAATCATTTACTAAACAGCAACATAACATTTATGTGTATACAAATATAATATACTTAAAACTTATTTAAATAAACAAATTTACACATAAATATATATCACTTTATTAGATAATATTATGTTTAAAATAAATTATTTTATCTTAAAAATACTCATAATATGTAGATTCGAATGTCGACAACAAATTTATAAATTAAAATAACATTATACATACTTTATTGAAGTGCAAGTTTTTATTCTTCTAAAAATGATATTGATATTTTAAGTTATTGAAAATAATTTTATGTGTCTTACTTATTTAATTATTATTAAATTATTTAATCATATTTGTTGGTTGATTACATATTTTCATTACTATTAAAACATTTCATTATAACAATGTACTTTTTATTATTTTTAAATAAACCAAACATTTAAAATAATTTTCCATTCAGCATTTACAGAAATTCAATCATAACATTTTTAATTTAAATAAAATTTTTATAAAATCATAACCTTTAGATTCAAATTCAATGTATGAAAAATTAATCTTATTATTAAATCTATAATATTATCTGTGTTTTCGCAAGTTATTTCTCGTATTTATTATTATTTTTTTTTTTTTAAGGTATTTTATTGAAAATGTTCACAATTTGATTGTTATATATTAAAAATATTAGTTATATCTTTAGAAGTTAGAACTAATTTAAAACTAAAATTCATTCCCAATATCAACCAAAATATCTAGAGTTTTTCTCTTCACAAATATTTAAATGTAGTGTTTTATTTACTAGTTAGGCCATCGAATTTCAAGTCAAAATATTCAATATATTTAACATAAGTTAATATATAGGTTCTAGAATTATAATTATGCCACTAACTTAATTCTAATATTTAAAATACAAATTAATAATTGTATTGTATTTCTGTATTTTAGAATCGCCACGAAGCAGACATTGTCAAGGTACTGGATCATTTTAAATCAACTGGTGAAGTTATGCGTGTCGTTTTGGAAGCATTTGTTTTTAGAAAAAAGTATTTTGTTGATACATTCCTTAATACTTTAATGAATTCCCGACTGGCAGAAGATTATTTGCAAAATAATTTTATTGAGAAACTAAATAGTATGAATAAAATTCCATCAAATATGTACAACAAGTGGAAGCAAGGACAAAATAATTTCAATTTTACATAATATTTTGTCAACTATATGTATATGCTGTATAAAATTATGTTTTTATATCATTTTTTTTGCTACATTTTATTTGGCGTCTCAATAATTTCTATAATATGATTTTGTAAATAACAAGGTCATATTGTAACCATAACTCATCATTAAATTATATCAACTATTCTTTAACACCGATGTATTTTTAAATTGCTAATAACTTATAACTTATTTTAACTAAATCATTACTGTATTTTCTTAGTGAAAATATTAAATAAGATAAAATATTCAAAATGAACGTGAAGTAAACTATTTACAATTCAACATGTTTAACTTATATCTGTGATTGTGATATTAAAAAAATTGTAAGTGCATATCTACTTTTTATGCTAAATTTAAAATAAGCCACATTCTTTCACGTTGTATGGGCAACTAGAAATGACTCATGTCATTCTTAAATTAGAGTTAAGTTGGTTATTTCGGTATAATAATTTAAAAGTTTAAAATTTTTGAAGAACTTCATTTTCAAAATGATACAATTTGAGATTTATTTGAATTACCTAGGTACATGGTGCGGCATAATGGGTTTCCACATTTCTAAGGTGAATAAAAAAAAAAAAAAAATGGTATAATATATGATAAAACTAATTGTATTAATGGAAAGTGTGTTATACGACCTCTGCGTCACATCACATATTCAGCGTTTTTGAAAAATGCCTCGATCACAAAACCACGTTGTTCACCTTACCACGGCATGGCGTTGACTACAAACCGTATTAATGATTGTACATATCATGATAAACCACTTTAATCTAATCAGTTTTATTATGCGATAATAATTAATTGAAATATGGAAGTCCACTATGCCGCACTCAGTATTATACAGATAATTTTTATGAAACTTTTTCAAATTTGTGTAATATTGGGAATTCTATCAGTTTTTTTTTTTGTAAAATTCATAATTTTTAAATTTAGATCTATACACTAATAAAGGAATTGTAAGTTATTCAAATGATTACATATTGTATATGTATATGTTTCAAATATATTTTTGTTTAAATTTTAATAACATTAATTATTTTTACGAATAATTAGTTTTGAAGAAAACTACTAAAATATTTTTCATATTGATTGTTTGAAATAAGCTATAGTAGAATCCCAATAATCTGACAGATACCATATTAAAAGATGGCCAGATTAATGAAGATTCACATAAAAATGCATTATTATTGCAAAGTCTACATTTATTTCATGAAAATATTTATGATATATATAAATATATTGTGTTAATCCTTTGATAGACCCGGTCTAAAATATTGTAACTGAATGAAAATAAAATATCTAATTGGTTCATTACTAATAGAGCATTTACAAGTAAGTTCTGTTATTTACGATAATAGTTCTATGGTTATTGGAATGAAAAAAATTTCCAAATTACTCGATGTATTGAATCACTGAGGTTTTACTGTATATTCATTGATATATTGCCAAATATTTAATTCAAAGGTTCGTGCAGATTGACTATATACTTTATACTGTACTATATAATTTTTTTTTTTTTTAAGAAAGGCAATTTACAATCTGTACACAATAAGTAAATAAGATAAAAAAACAGAATAAAGTAGCATGAATATCGTGATGAGGAAGAAAAAACAATGGTAACACGTCCTTTATTAATTCAATAGGTCTCTACACCATTTTCGCTTTAGTCTGCGAGGCGGGTTTTTTGGGAGGGTGAGGGAAGACATGTGTGATATTAAAGTATTGTTATGAGTGCTTAAATTTTGGTGGAAACGTTTATACATTGTTTTGGCTAGTTCAGTGGTAGTTAATATTTTTAAGTCACTGTGTAAGGTAGAGTTTGAAACGTACCAGGGGGCTTTGGTTACTAACCTTAGCGCAATTGATTGAAAAGCCTGAATTGGCCTGATGTTCGAGGGCTTGTCTGGGCCCCAGATTGCTATTCCATAAGACCAGACTGGTCTTATGATTGACTTATATATAATAAGTTTGTTTTGGAGTGGTATTTTGGAGTTGAGGAGTGGTCGGAGGAGGTGAAGTCTGTTGTTCGCTGATTTTCTTTTATCTTTTAGGTGGTTGCCCCAGGCAAGTCTTTTATCGAGTGTTATGCCTAAGTAGGTACTTAATTTCGGTTTGGACAGGGATGGGAGCGTTGTTCATGATTAATTGAGGGCATTCACGGGGAGATTGTTTAACGTGAAAGTAACTTGCACAAATTTGTCAGTATTTATTTTGATTTTTCATTTTTTGGCCCATTCGTCAATTTTATTAGCATGATCCTGGAGTGCAGCTGAAGCTAGGATAAGATTTGAACAAGAGGAAAGAATAGCTGTGTCATCGGCGTATGTTGCAAGAAGGGTGTTGCAAGATTGAGGAATATCAGCTGTGAATACATTATATAGATCCGGGGATAAATCACTACCCTGCGGGACTCCAGCATATATTGAGTGAGTAGATGAGATATCATTGCCATGTCGTACGACAAACGAACGATTTTGTAGATAAGATTTAATAATAAGATAGTAGGGAGCTGGCATGAAAAGTTTTAATTTGTATAGTAAGCCATCGTGCCAGACTTTATCGAATGCTTGGGCAATATCTAGAAAAAGTCCAGAACAGTATTCTTTGTTTTCAAGAGCAGTTGAGATTTCGTCGGAAAGACGATGGACTTGATGAATTGTTGAGTGCCTATTTCTAAATCCAAACTGATTATTTGGTATGATTTGGTTGTTTTGAAGGATGGGACGTAGTCTTTTCAGGAGGGCCTTTTCAAAAAGTTTACCAAGAACTGGGAGTAAACTTATGGGACGGTATGATGAAGATAAGTGTTTAGGTTTATTTGGTTTAGGTACAAGTATAATGACTGCGAATTTCCAGATTTTTGGGAAATGAGATAATCTTAGCATAAAATTATATATGTGGGTGAGCAATGTTAAAGTTTTGAGAGACAGATTTTTCAGAATTTTATTTGTAATGAGGTCTTTTCCAGGTGCCTTGCCTGGGGGTAGTTTTTTAATTATAAACTGAATTTCACCAGGAGAAATAGGTTTAGCAGGTATAGACATAGGTAGAGGAGCTGATAGAAATCGTTGAATTTCGATAATTGAATCGTTTTCGGGATCGGTGAACGAATAATGTTGAAATGTTTCGGCCAATTGAGAAGCAAACATATTTGCTTTGTCAATCAATATAATTATTGAAAAATATTTATGTCACTTCACTTTTATTAAACAATATACACAATCATAATAAGTATACCTATAGGTTTTATAATATTTTCAATAAAAACTGGTTCTGTTTTTAAGAATTAAATATTGATAGGACAAATTTATTTAGTTCTTGTATCTTATATATTATGTCAACATATGTTGCACTAACCAACCTTTAACTTAATATTCTGGGTATTTAATATTATATTGTTAATGCTTATTTACATAAGATTGTTTGTCATGAAAAAGGTCAACAAAATTTCTACAAGGCCATAAATTTGAAATTGACATTTTTCAAAAATAAGTAGACTCTTAGAACCGAAATAATATAATGTATCTTTGACAAAAATCCTCTATTATGTACATTCCTGATTAGGTATACTAATCATCTTATTACATATAAATATCATATTGTCTTATCAGTTATCACTCACAGTAATTATTGATTATTTATTAGTTATTAGTTTATTACCTTACATAAATATGATATTATTAAAAGACTGGCTACAAATGTTTGTGATTTTACTGTACCACGGCCTAGCCCACGAACAGACTACAAACTATCTGCTATGTAGACAGCAAAACAAGATTTACTAGAACCACATCATACAACAAATATTTAATGTATATCTATAAATAATTTTGTCAGTATAATGATTATTCTTAAATAAATAATTGCAACAAATAAAAATAAAATATACAAGTACAATAAATTCTGATAATTATATATTTATTTACACTAAATATGAAATATAACTGAACATTCTTGTAAGTATGAAAATTACCCAATAATCATCCTTTTCATTTCAGTGGAAGTGGCACCTAATCGATCAATTATAATATCATGAGGTACAATCATGCCACGTTCAAGGTTCATAAACATGAATGCTTCTAATTTGTCGTTAGAAAGTGTTCACCTAAGTCTAGTTTTTATAGTTTTATGTATTGAAAAACTCCTTTCAAAACTTACTTGAGTAAAAGCTGAACTTAATATTACCTTATATACCGTATATAAATCATTGTAATTTGGTGTATGAGTCACTAATGTGTATACATATAGGAATGCACATGAAATACACGATTTACATTATTATTATTATAAGATACATTTTTGTCTGGTTTTATATTTTATTTTTATTAATAATGCAGGGCAAAATTATATATTACGGCCGACAGGCCAGTCCGCGATCGCTGACCAGCGGACCGGGCCAGTCCACCCCTGGATTCAATGGTTAATATTTAAATTTTAAATATTTACTTAAAATTATCTGCAGAGAATTTTCTAATGTCTATTAAACACTTGTTTATTAAGTTTTTATATAAAATATAATAATAGAATGCCTAATCGGACCCCAGTAGTCTGTTATATTTATACTGTTAAAACAAAAGCACTTTTATGCTTGTCCTTGAACCAGAAGTTTTTTCAGAAAAATAATTTGTCATAAAAAATAATTTTATAATTATTATGATGTTTTTTCCATTAATTTTTAATTTTAATTTCAAAATATTAATATTGCATTATTCATGTATTAATCTTATACGATATTTTTGAATAATATAATCTTAAAAAGCATTAAAATTTTTAAATACTAAGTAAAACTTGAAACTAGTATTTGAAAATTATTTCCTGCTACCTATAAAGTCATACATTTATGCTTCTTCAGATTTTCTATGTGAAGGACAACAAAAATGATTGATTCTTTTAGAAAAAATCAACTAGATTGGCATTTTTTTTGACATGCACATAAGACACTGAAAAAAACTTTGAAAATATCTGACAAATGCGATGGCAAATATCATATCCTGTAGTGATCAGTTTAGAACAAGGTGAAAATACTGAAAATGTCGACTGGCATATCTCGATCCTCAATAATTTAGCACTACTCCTGCGATGACGCAACCCAAAATTCACACACAACAATTGTGTTGTCTTCACTGCAGGCGATTCGAAGATGATATTCACTACGACAAAATCATCATAGCACCACGTAAAATATGATCAGGCAGACAAAATGTAAATGTATTTTCGTTCATGTCACCAGATCGTGTTGGTATTAATATTACGCTTGAACAAAAATTATTCGGTGAAACATGAATATTTTGAAAGGTTGCTAATGTTGCTATACTTGGTTGACTATGTTTTTTGAGTGCACTCGTTCGTGACCTCATGACGACGTTGAAACGGATATTGTGGCACTCCGACCACATAAAATAATAATAATAATAATAATAATAATTCATAAACAAATTGCAACACGTACGTTTTTTCGTAGATTACACGAAATCCGAAATTATAAACGAAACACACATTACCCTCCGGCCTCCTTCTTCCGCAGTCGTGTAAAAACAAATAAAACTAGTGTGACGGGTATAGGTACGACGACGTTATGTAAATCGTGTGTGAGTATTGTCTTCGAAGGTTTTAACAAATTTACGCTAATCGTTCGTGACAAAATAACCGTTTTGGCCCAAAGAGTAGTAGACGGTTTCGCCGAGCAATATCAATGCCAAATATAAAAAAAATTCAGAATTCTGGAGGTATGTATCGTACGGCCGAGAGAGTGTTTTCGGATTCGAAAAAAGTGTTGCGGCCTAAGGGACGCGAAAACGTCCGTCGATCGACGGAAAAGAGACAGACGGCTGCAGCCCGTAAATCGGACACGTCTCGTCTCCCAACCCCCAAAAATACAAAAAGATACCATTACTGAATCGAGGTGAGTGTGTGTGTGTGTGTGTGTGGTTACAAGACTTCGCGATACAGCCGTTTGCGGGCGAGCACGCTGCAAGTCGTGTACGTCGTAAGTCGTCTGCGGACGTACAGTGGAGCGCGTCGTACAGTGGACGAATACCTGTAGGCATAAGGCCAGGCAGCCAGGTAGGTGTATGATGTTATTATACAGTCGCAGTCGCACGCGGACGGACGGCCGCGTAATTATCATTTTCTCTCTCCGCGGGTGGGAGCGTGCAAAAAATTCGCTTCTCTCTCCGCCGTCTCCGTTTTCGCAGCGCTCGGCTATATGGCATTCCGCAAACCAGGTCAGCGCGGCCACGCCGAAAAGACGCAGCGGTTCCCCAAGCACATCGCGCTCGTTCGTATATGCTTTTGAATATAACAAATAATAATTATGATACATCGCAGCCGCGTGGCGCAACATTAGGAAACACTCGTCCAATATTATCATCTGCAAATGATAGATTTATTAATATGACCAAGACCAACGATTATTGCTCAGATATTTCGATCGTACCTAGTACCTGCGTACCTAGTAGGTATTTACGACGTACCATACCTAAATAGTACATCTAAATATATCTAGGATATCTATCTCATCAAGGGCTCCTGCCCTTTGTTGGAGCGAGACGGATCACTTGCTCTCCACGGGAAAATAAACTAAAATCAATTCTGGTGTATAATTAATATCGTTTTTCATCAGACAGAAACACACGGATAGTCCGAATGGCATTGAGTATCGAGGTTTTATTTCTCAATCTACAACTTGTTTATGAGTCAAAGAAGTAGGTAACGTGTTTTGGATCTGCTTAGTACTGACAACTCAATACACAGCCATCAGAGCCTATTTTACGAATTTCGTAGCTGGGGACTTAATAAAAAAAAAAAAAAAGGTCTCAAGAAAAATCGTGATTTGTTACGCATAAAACTACGAAAAAGAAAAATTAAACTTATGGACAATAAATGTATGTTTTGTTTTATGATTTATACTATGTCACTTCGATTTAAAAAAAAATCTTTTTACAATCGTCAATCACAGAATATAAAATCAAATAACACATTTTTATCTCTAGGTTCTAATAATTGTTCATTTAAATTAAAATTATTACGTTACAAAACTAGGTAGTGATATTTTGTTATTTACTTTTGATTGTAAATGTATCTGATATCATATAGTTATGTATGTATATGTATCATATTATATTCATTGTCCATTGCTAGTATTTATGATATTATTGTGTATTAGACATAAGCGTGACTACGGGGGCAGCAGGGGAAGCTTGTGCTGCCCCTGTAATATCTAAAAAGGCCGATGATTTGCACTTAATTTATGAAATGAAAAATATTATAATATTATTTCAATTAGGTATTTTATATTGTTTTTCCCTTGCTAAAAATTCAATATTTATATGTAACTATAACATATTAACACATTATTATTCTAATAGAAAAAGAATCGTAAACTGTAATCAGTTCATATCTTGTTTAAATCAATGACCCAGTGGGCCGGAGGGGACTGCTTGCGCATTACTTCCTCCGGGGCATTACAGACTTGGAGTGTATAGGTATACAAATAAGCCTAATCGTAAAGGGTGTAAAAATAAAATTATTACAATGCATTAATAGAGGTTTATTGGAAATTCCTATGTGTAATATTTTTGATAGAATTAACAAACACCACAGGCCACAGGTATTATAATATGAATAAATGGCTTAGTTTTATAAAATAATTTTCTAATAATAATTATTAGATAATATGTATAAATATGTACGATAATATTATATTATAATTATTATATTAATAACATTTATCTCAAATAATTGTATGATCAAGAGTCTAGACCATTTAATTATTATGATTGTTAAGGAAAATTTGAATATAAAAAAAAAATTTTGGGCCGTTTAGTTAATATGCTGCCTCTGTAAATGAAGTCTAGTCACGCCTATGGTATTAGACATCGATGATTGTTTTTTCATTTTTAAGTTTATTATAATTTATAATATTACACTAATACACAATATACATATTAAAATCAATTTATTTTGGTTTACTTTTGGAGCAATAAAATTGTAATCATTTTCTTCCCGAATTTTTGCGTAAGCACGTCCATGATATTTGCGTACATACTACCATATATTATGATATAAACGAATATACGATTATACCTACCTATGTACCAACCATTTTCGGTTATATAATATGCAGTATGCATACACGATACATGGATTAAACAACTGCTGCAGTATAACGGTGTGGTAAGTACGCGTTTTAAAATGTGGTCGGTGTAAAGGTTGAGTGCAAGCCATTTGTAAAAAGGAACAGAAATGCCACCCTGGCGAAGTCGTGCTGAGGGGGTCTTATATAATTTATATAGGTATAGGTACGTTGCGGAGAAAGAGGAGGAACAAGAGGCACAAAAAAAATGTCGCAAACAAAAGACAACCGTAATAAAACGGCTTTGTAGCTTCGCCCGGTTAAATACATTATTTTTGTAATGCAGTTCTGATTATTGTAGAGAGGGGGTAAGAAGGAGGGTAGCCGCCCCTTGCTTCCGTTCTTTATTCGCACTCTTGCAGAAAGACTGCATTATTTCCCACCGAAATACCTATATGCTATATACAAACAATATTATTTTAAACGGTCAAACTGCAAATATTAGTGAGCGCTATAAATTCGTAATCGTTTTGTTTTTTGAAACGTCGGAAAATATTCCATGTTTGTGTCGACACGTTTGACGAACAATGATTTCGATGCAAGTTCTGTTTTTCTGTCATTGCGAAATATGTTAATTTCGAATTTCACGGGAATATTTGACGAGTGACGACTATTGCATATGTAGCATAAACATATTGACGTCTATTGAGTACATTTTGTGAATTGGTGACCATTATTTACATAAAATAAAGGATGGAAAAATGTAATAAAATTTGAGTAAATTGAGCTAATTAATAGTTACCATTATCATAATACTTAGATATTACTTCTAGTCAACCTTTTTTCGTGTTAATTTAGTCTAAAAACAAAAAAAATACTTAGGATGTACTTACTATGTATTCAGTATACTGTACACGTATATTTTAGTATTTTACTACTCATATTAATAAAATGGAAAAAAAATAATTTACAAATACACACAAAAATCTGAAGAACAAAGAAAAACTAACAATTTAAAAAAAAACTGTAAGAGGGATGTATGTAAGGTCAATTATCAAATAATTATCTTCTATACAAATAGTTAAGGAAAAAATAATGTTCATGTTTGCATTTAAAATACACATTAAATTAAGGAATTAAAAAAAAACAAGTATATTTAAATGTTCTTTTCACAATCATTTAGGATAGTAAAGCTTAGTAAGGGCCTAAAACAAGTACTATCTAAAATATCAAGTACATAATATCACTACAGCTAACCTATATACAGGTATGGCTTAAGGGATAGGCGATATAGGCCCACGCATTTAACATTTTTGTATGTTAGATAATTTTTTTCAAAATTCCTTACTTATATCAAATCGTGTGAAGTGAAAAATTAAAATCAATATAAAAATATAAAATTTGCTCAGTATGATCGGACAAGTGACAAGATCGTTTAGTGGGCTTTGCAATGATTTCAATTGAGAAAGAATTGGCCTATAATATGGACATGGAAGAAGTTGTATCTAATTTCACTAACGCAAAAGCAAGAAAAGTCAAGTTTTAATACGATGTTAACATTTATATGTTTTTATTAACTTTTCTATTATAATACAACTATTTTTAAATTGTTTTTTTTTTAATTTTTTTTTTTTTAATAAAATTATTAGGAATTTACTTGTCTATAAAGTATAAATATACCAATCTAATTAATTATTAACTTTATACAAATAAATATAATGAACTCAGAATTAACTATATTTTAGTAATTTTATGTGAAAAAATATTTAATTTAGTATTTACATGCATAAGGGGCGGCAAAACTTAAGTTTGCCTAAGTGTGTAAAATTGCTTGAGCCGGGCCTGCCTATATCCACCAAAGTTATTACCGACACTCGACAGTTTAGCCGTAGGCCAAACATTTCATCCCCACGCGAAACGGCAAACACCCTATTATGAAATGCATAATTAATTTTAGCACGATCCCTGTAACTTTTAAGCGGGTGTATTAACTGCACCATGATAAGGGACCCACATGATATACAATCGATGAAGCTTGTCGGAGGAGGGACACGCGTCGCGGTAGCATCGATCACCGTAAAACGAGGTTTCACACATATTTGTCCCTGTGGACTGTGGGAAAAATATCGTACCAGTTATAATATACAGAATAATAAAATGTTTTTTTAAATTGATAATCTGTCCAAACAAACAAATTAATAATTTATTATTATTGTCATCATTTATTTATTATAATTTAATTTATTTATTATTTATTATTATTTCATTATTGCCCTGTTTTCGATGATAAGAACAATTTATTATTAGGAATATAATTTAATACAATCACTTTTAAAACAATTTCTGTGGACATTTTTTTTGAAAATAACTACGAAATTACTGATGGTACCTGTCATCATATTAAATTAGTAGCAGGGTTTCAAATAAATAAATCAAATAAAAATATTAATTTATAAATATATATATATATATTTTTTTTTTTGACAGTGCTATTAAAATATTTTTAAATTTTAAATATTGACTAATGATTACATACCATATTAAAATAGGAATCAACAATGGTAGTTGAATACTTTTATTCGCATATATTATGTTTATATATAGCGATTTTTACGTTTATAAATTGCATATCGACACAAATTACAAAAGGTACCTAAATGTTATAATATAATAATATTATCATCATACCGTCTGTTTTAATTTTTAAGTCACTGATGGTAAATAATTTTTTGAACATTGGAGTAGATTCATGCATATTTTTTATAAACGTGTTTCCCATCGTAAAGAAGTAAATAAATTAAAATGAATTATACTGTGAAACATTTATAATTTTTTAGTATGGCTTTATCATTTAAGAATTATTATAATTATAAAAACAATTTAGGTACATAAAATAAATCAGCGGTCGCAAACATTGATAGTGTGTATGTGTTATAAGTACAGGCAATTATAATTTGAACTGTAAAAATAATTTGTGTAATAGTTAGGTCTGTATACAATTTGTTAACGTTTCATAGTTTTTATTATTTATAATAAAATTATAGACTCATATTTTATAAAATATTTTCAATTATGAATAAAGAAAAATGGAGCTGGTTTTATAGTGATGTATTTTTAATCATGCTTTTAAATGTGTGTTATAAATTTATAATTAACGTTTTTCAATCTAACTGCGTCTAGCCGTCTAGGTATACTTTAAATTAATTAAAAATAGAGTATAAAGTAATAAGCATTATTAAAATATTAACTAAATGATTCTCAGAATATTTAGCTAAAAAATATTAATATAGGTTAAAATCACAAACTGTAATCAAACAGTTAATGTATTTAAATGAATTAACATCCATAAATACATTCTGTAAATATTACTGGAATTTCAACCATTTCTTAGAGCAATCCTAAAGAAAAACCTAAGCATATAATAAATATAAACTTAGCATATTTTTTTTTTATTTTAAATTGCTTCTTATAAAATTGCTTAATACTTTTGAGTGTAATTGAGGATTAATTTTTTTTTGAATGAACTATGGAGTTTAAAAGTCTTTTTTTAATTATGTAGCAACATTAATTTATGGTAAGATTGGTAAATCTTTAGTCGGAAATTTACGAGTGTTTGAGTTCATGGAGTTTTATATAGAAGAATTTGTGTTTATTTTCATTGATGGAAACTATTATAGATGCCACTCAAAACCAATAATAAAAAAAAAAAAAATCTAAAACAGTTTAAATTACTTAATAAGATATATGAAAGAAAAGTGTTGTTTCAACTTTGAAAATAATTCCACGGTGGAAAATTATTAAATTATCTTTAAATTATATGTGTAACGTTCGCAAAAATTAGAATCTAATATAGTATGTACTTTTTAAATATTCTGGAAAGTATGTCGAGAGCATCGAGAGCATATTTCTAATAAAGAAATATTATTTATTTATAATAATATTTTAAAATAAATATCTTGAATGTATTGATCTTGAACTCTTCGTGGAGGATTGTTCAAATAATTTTATGACATTTATCATTAGGTACCGACTAATCTGTAATAATAAGTTATCATTTAAATCGTTAGGTTAGGTTAGGTTAGTAACCTAACCTAACAGTAACCAAAATAAAGATTATATTAGCATTGAAACCGCAAATAAAAAAAAACCGCTGTTAATCCTTGAAAACTGTATAATTATCGGTATATTTGAATATTTATACTGAAAATAATATTAATAAACACAGTACTACAGTCTACAATACAATGTACGATCGAAAAAAATTTAAAAAATTATGTATTTCCCATTTTTAAATCAAAGTAATTTGATAGTTACAGATTTCATGAATCTTTAAAAAGAAACTATTGCTTAATGTTTTCGCAGATTTTCAGTTGTGTATCTATGATTTTTCAATTGGGGAAGACTGGGGATGATAAATGTAATATCATAATTTAAGATAGTTAAAATCTTTACCATCCACATGCACCGGCCCGTTTTGAAAAAAACGGATGTTGTAATTATTTTATTATTTAAAGTAATGTGTTTGATTTCTAAATATACACAATTTTATTATATTTAAATTTAAATTTTGGATATTTATTTATTGAAAAATAGTAGGTAACAAAGTAGTAGAAGGTACCAAAAGTAGATTTTAGATTCTATAAAGTGCAGCGAATGGAGTTATTGGTTTTACAGTGATATATAATATATATTATATATATATTTTTTTTTATGGAAACACTTTTTGGGGCGGTGAACTATGTTCAAAAACTTTCATTCAGTCATTGTATACATCAGATATTGTATCGGAAATATGTGCGGCCCATACAGATGAGAATATACGATTACATACCAACTATCTCGACAATATTTTTTCGTGTCATATCATGTCTTACTAGTGTGAATCGGATTTAACACTTGAAAATTTAATATAACTCATATTCTGATTTAATGGTACTAACATCCTTTTTTAAATCCTTAGATAGAATTTTTTTATGAGTGTTCAGATAAATGTTCAAACAATTTTTATGATACATCAAATTTCAACTTAAAATGTGTATAAAAGATGATTGGATTCAATCATTATTCCAATCATTACGAAACTTGGATTATCGATTGAAAATCAGGTTCTAAATCTTGAAAACAAAAAACAGTAAAACATGATGTAAACAATATTTATTACACATAATCTTTACTCAGCATTTTTTAACTAAAGAAATGATTTATCGTTTCTTTAAAATTCAATACATCCATTGGCCATTGACCATCACCAAGATCTTGTCCGGGGACCGAAGGGTCGAAGGATACACTTCTATCACTATTATCTTAACGGATTTTTAAAAATGATATCGCATTGTATTGCGAGTTTTTAGTATGAAAAATTCTGTCATTTAAATCCATCCTGTAAATTAGGTACGCCATTGCAGACGTTTTTATTCTTAATGTTCGTATTCCATTAATAGTTTTGATTTTTTAGGAAATCTTAATATTGTTACACAAATGTATATTTGCATACAAATAAATACCTACAAATAAAACAAAAAGTTATATGAGAGTAATATTGTACTATGTGTATTTTGTAAGTATAATTAAATATTTAAAATTTCTATAGTTACAATAAACTCAATATACACTCATTACTTCGGAGTGATTCCAACTACGATGTATTATTGAAACCATTTCTAAAACTTAATTTATGAAAAAATGAAAGTTAATCTTACTACGTTATATCTTAAAATAGCGTTAAAATGTATATATCTTCACAATATAATTGGAGTTATTTTATCTACATTGTATCGTAGTAAAATCAACACATTGAGTTCTAAGTCAAAATCGACGTTCAAATGTCTTGGACATTTTCTCTACTAGGAGTTAAAACGACTAATGATTTTTACATGTGAATACATAACTATTTACCAACGTTATTTCTCTAGCAAAGAAATCAATAACCAAGTACCAATAATTCTTCATGCAAAACGATTAGGTAGTACTAATTGACGAACATTTATTGGGAAAAGTATAAAAATAATATATTTACTAGCTGTTACAACAATGAATGTCATGTTATTATTCTACCAAGATGCAGTTATACTACAATGTCTCGACTGTTGAATGATCGTTAAATTTGTATATGTACATGATTTATCCGTCACCACGCACTCTCCCTTTCATTGCATTTAGACAACAAAAAACAAGTACGTATCGCTGACCTTGATATATAATTTCTTTTTCCACTAATCTGCAATCTTCGTTTGCATGCGTGTGTTCATCAATTATGAACAGGCTAGAGCTGGTTAACATACATGGTAGTGAATATAATTCAACGATTTGTTTAAATCCGTCAATAATTTTTTAGAAATTATAATAATTATTCGTAGCGGAATAAGAAATAGTACTGGGTATTGGTATCGCGTTTTAAGATTTTTTTAGGTACCTACCTAAAATATACGAATAATGCAACATAATTTCTGCCACGTGGTGTAATTTAAATGTTAGTTTTGTAATTTTTAGATTTAGATTTTATTTAGATACGTAAACCAAAAAACCGTCCCGTAGGTGTTAAAACGTGTACGTATTACAGTATAGCATATCGATAAAAATGTAAATAATATAGTAATAATGATACATATAAAATAACAATACAATAGCGTTCATTTATTTCCTAGTGTTTATAATATTAATTATATTTTACTCACAGCATATTTTATAAAAGTACAACGACTACGACAGTACGAACTATACGAGTCACAAACATGTCATATATTAAGACAATAAAGCCTATAGAGCTAAATAATTTTGATTTATTTTCAATTTTTGTCCGAAGAGCAATTTTTTTTGTATAATTCTCTAAAGATGTTCTTTCAATATTGAGTTAAACATAAAACATTTATTGTTTGCTTTGATAAAACAAGTCACAGATTTATTTACAAACATCAATAAACATTCAAGAACACAAAACGTCAAATTATTTGTATGTTCATCAATAATTTTTCAGTAATTATCAATTCTAACTTAACATCGCAATTATTTTAGCAGTTATTTATTTCACTAAAGTACCTGGAATTCTTTTAGGTTTTAAATGTAATGACAAATGAACCTTGAACACAACATTAATATTAATTAACAATTTAATAATTCGCCATTAACTTCGTATACATGATTATGAATTAAATGTAATTAGTAATTCTTTGTTATTTCACAGAAAGAAATGTGGTAAACATTTATTTTCCGAAAATTTACTTTTTTGGTTAGTGTTTTGTAATTTTTTCTTAGGTATAAGAAATAAACATAATAATTTAAATAGTCCCTACCCTTAATCTAAGTTTAAATTGATTTTTGAAAGTTAATGAAAATATAATAGATATCTGCTTCTACTTTTTATTTTTAACCAGCTAGTATACACGTTATATTACATTATAAAATTGTTTTTTCAATTTAAAATGTTTTTATGGTAGGTAATTCAATAGTTACAACTTGGATTTAAGTTACATTACAATTAAGTGTTCAAAATTTGACCGATCTATACGTGAATTACAATGAAGTCTATAATTTTCATATAGTTGGTTAACTGGTTTTTTGAACGATATTCTACGAAGTCAAATTATTTATAGTAATCACTATGTGAGGTACTATTTACCTTAAAACATTATTTTCAACTTATAAATTCAATTCATTTCACAAATAATTAACTCAACTAATTAAAATATTTAATGTATAAACTTTTATTTTAGTTTTAGTATAATCAAGTCTACTTATTTAAAATGTTTGAGATGTGTTTTTTTTTATATATTCATCAAGATTTGAATTATGAATTAGGAAGCAATCAATTACAATCAGTTCATTTTAAAATATTTGGATTTAAATGGAGGTTATTTATTAATATTTTCCAGATTTAAATTCAAATTTTTTTAGGTAAAATTATTCTAAATCTTTTTTTCAGTTTTACGATTAATTTAACAAGTTATTTTAATTGTTGTTGATTTATAAATATTAGCTCTTAGGAATATCAATTTAATTTAAGTAACTTGTGACATGTTTTTCATTAACATCTTTGTTTTTAATAAGTATAATCAATACACAAAATATATTTACAAATTACCAAGAGTAAATCGGATAATGATGGTGAACTAAGGATACTCGTTAGGAGGTACCAGGGCGGCCATGCCCCCATGATATTTTATTAATTTACACCATAAATAGGTAGGTACGTATTAAAGTATTCAATGGTAGTTTTTGACTTTTTAACTTTGCCACCTCAGGTATATATTTCTGCGGGCGCTCTTTTGGTCAACTAAGAAAACGAAGTTTGTCTTCCGTTGCATCACACTTCTGATAAAACATCGGTAAAGGGTGTGGACAATAGAACACCTATGGTATGCTATTTTAATGGATGTGTAGGAAATTGCTTTTATGTATTGGGGCTGACGGGGTAGATAACAGAGACTCAGAGGTGGACACTCAATAAGCAATAGTACCAAAGTAATAATCATTAACGTTTTTTGGATATTCATTAAATTATTATGTTTTAAGTAATTATTATTTGTACAGAGCTCATAGCTAAATAAATTATAAATTTGAACTTATAATGATTTCATTGAAAAAATGTTAATACGCATTTTTGGGCATATTGGAGTAATTTTACCCAATGCATATTTAAATATTTTTGGAAAATATAACAAGTACATACATTTTAGTGAACAATTTTTATTATTACTTTTTTTTTATTACTTCTGTGAATACAGTTGCGTATCATTTACTGATTAAACTGAAAATAAAATTATACCTATAAATTATATTAAAATTTATTTATACCGTTGATTCACTTACCTCTCATCTATGAATTTTCAATTGAAAATCACTTATCATAATCGACCCACTAGCCCACTATAATAATATATATCTCGTGCCAAAACGATAACGAAACACGCACGTCATATTACTGACGAAGACATGAAATAACAATTTAGTGTATGAACCTCTGACCTGCTTATGTTGCCTATTTTAATGAATTTAATTGCAAAAATGTATAAATATTTTTACAATGATATGTTTTTAGTGCATTTATTTCCAATTTCTGGACCCTAATTATTATTTATTATTATACTACTAAATGAATATTTTTTTATTTCTGTAATGTATTTAATTATTAAGATAATCAGGATTCAGGATTAATTGTATGTTCACAATAAATCATCAAAATAAGCTAATTTGATATTTTGATCAATGATTACATGTCACAAGATTATATATCACAGATTAAATGAACCTATACAAGGTATAGGTAAATAACATGCAAAAGTACTTATAACAAGTAACAACTCTTGGTTTACAATTTGTTAAATACGTTCAACTGTAAATTTCGATTACTTTATTTGGCATAATATTCGAGGTTGTTATAGTTAAATTAATCTATTATGTAATATTATGTATTACATAACCCTTGTTGAATAGAATAGAATGTAACAAGTACATTAATGAATAGTGAATTCTATTCATTAAAAAATCAGTGTTATCGATGTTAAAAAATTGATAATTTTCAAGAATACATTTACTCTAATTATGTTGCTATATGTGTTGGGGATTTTTTTCTGAAAATTTGATTTCAATTACTGAGGTCTAAAAATATAAAATAATAGCTTAAATAATATTTTAATACAGAGGAAAACAATCACCTCTCTAAACTTACTAAACTTACAATCCAAACAAGTGGTTACAGGTTAAAAGCAAGAAAAATTAGAAAAAAAACATTACTGTAAAACCAATAGATTATTGATCTATTTTTGATTTTTTATTATTGGCTACAATCAAAATCTAAAAATTGTTAATCTCATAATATATAGTGAAAATAATGACTATTTAAATGTTGGCAAAATTCAAATCAATAATATAAAAAAAATATGCATTTATATTGCTAAAGTAGCAAGACTGCTTATTTTTTCTTGAGATACTGAACTTCCAACGCACTTTAAAAAATTAATTTTACTTTAGAAAAACTTCTTTCAGGATTTTAAAAATCCAAAGGTGCCGATGAAACTACCACATTATTTCGAATTTCCGTACATTGACTTATCGACCAAAAAAAAAAAAAATTTGTCACAATTTTCACCTTATTTAGCGATGCCCTGAGCATTTGCCTGGTTTGCCACCTCCTCGCGTTGACCCTGAGTGTGTTAAATGTGTACCAAAGTATATATAGTCGTTCTCACGAGGGGCATGGGGGATAGTTCCCTGCCCATGTCATTTGTTTTAGTTCAAAATATAAGTACTGGTGGAGGCATTTTTATGGTAAACTGATATTTAAGAATTTTGTATAAATAATACATTTTAATCAATAAATAATTATGTAAATCGTTATCATTTGTCTCTATAACGATCGGTGTACAGATATAGACAAATATGCATAATGGTATAGACATTAGACTGTAATATTTTTATAATCCGATAATCATCTGCCTTTATACAATAATTACGATAGCTGTAGTCATATGTTTATGAACAATCTAAGTTCAATTCGTTAATAGAAGTACATAGACCCCACAGCTCAATAATTAGAATTTTAGCAATACATTTTCATATCCACACCCCCCAACCAAATATCCTGAGAACGCCACTGAAAGTATACCTCATTTAAAATATACAAAAAATTAATTAAACTACACGGAAAGAGTAATTGTTATTTCTATTGCAATTATATTATCAGTATAAATAATATACCTAATACTTATATAACTTAATATATATAATGCTACTTAAAATTGTACAATTGATTTTATTTTTATCAGTAATCTTTTTAGTTCTTAATACATGTATTAATTATATTAATAAATTTATTTGAGCCAATCAAAATATCCTTTTAAATGTCCATTAGTATTACAGATTAAATGTTCTTGTTGTATAGAAGACCTAAGTTTAGTTTTCATTATTCTTAGCTTCTAAAATATTGTTTCATAATTAGTTAGAATTCTGAGGTAATAGCAATACAAATGAAATGTATATTACAATGTGAATAAATTGCAAATACGAATAGATTGGTATGATAAATCTTGAAACAATGAATGCACAGTAAAGACAAATGACAATGTGTTCACTTATAAAAAGTATCATTTACAAATTTACAATTGTGATATTTTATAAATCTAGGGAAATTGGAGCCCCGGGTGCCTCGATATAAGTACAGCAGGGAGCCTTAGCTGCTTTTGTGGCCTAATAACCATGGCCAAGACCTCTACATCTTTAGGAAACAAGGTATCTAGTAATGAATGTATATATTGCGAAATTCTTTATTACTATTCATACCTCTATATTTAATTTTAAAAAGTTTTACTGAAATATATAGGACATACAAGTACCTATTACAAAGTATAAAAATAATGAAAATATACTTAGTTTAATATTGTAATCGAAGTATGACAAAATATTTTTAAGAGGATCACTTAATTAGGTATAGTTACTATAATAGATATTACTGATAACTTTTTATAACGGAAAATACAACTATTGATGTTTTACAATGTTTAACATATTAACAATTTCTGAGGAATATTAAAATTACTTTACTTTATATTATTTTATAGTATTTATGTACTTTGATCATAAATATTTATTTTACTAAATTACGAAAAACGTCACATAATTTAATAGTAATAATAATGACTGTAAGTATCTAACTCATGCAGTCTTATACTACGAGTAGTAGTAGTTAGATACTTATAACAAAAAACAATAAAAATAATAGTATAAAAGCAAAAACTGTAAGTTTAATAGGTACGTTTTTATTTTTATTAAAGCTTTTAGTAAAACTTTTAAGCTCATCACATCAGCCTAATGTTAATCATAAAATTCAAAAATAAATATATTTATATACCCTATGTAATTATATTGATAGGAGTAAAATGTAGAATAACATAGTATATACATATTATATAATACACACACACACACACACACACACACACACACACACACACACACACACACACACACATGTTAATAGAATAAACATAGTGAATAATATATTTTAGATCACAGTCCACATCAGAGTAGAATATTATATCACAAGGTTTTTCTTTGGAATTCGTTTTTGAAACATCAAGAGTCCGAAGTAGTCTTTAATAAGTCTTTATAAGAAATAGTCTTTCAATGAATAATTTTAATATTAATTACTGTTAAAGTTATGATTATGAATGGTGTTAAAAACTTTTAATTAGATGGTTGTTATAAATAAGTCATGAAACTATACATTTTTTTCAATCATGTCGAAGTGTGATTAAATGTATTTTGTAGTATTATTTATTTATATATTATAATATTTAAATATTTTTAGGATAGATATATTGTATATGCACTACACAATAGTCAATAAGGCACTTAACCATGTCTTCCCCAGCAATAACTTTTTTGAAATCTAAGTTTTGAATAGTTTATATATGTTATATTATCATATTCATTATTTATATATAGTTGATCGTTTTGAATTTATTAAGTTATGGTAAGAGTTAGGTAATTAGAAAAGATAGCATTATAGCAGTATTTTTTTTTTTTGAAATTATCTTAAATTTTTTGTTTGACAAAGAAAACATTTTATTAAATCGAAAGAATCAAAACTTGTTGTTCTACCTATATTCAACGTATCATTATGATTGGATTAGACCAATTTTTTCAAATAAATATTGTAAGATGAAAATTGACGTAAAAAGAGCTTACTACGTAAAATCGTATAATTTATTTCAACACTTATGAAAAAATCATGAGTCACGATTTTTAAAAATTGTTCAGTATCGTCAGAGAAGTGTATCAGTAATACATATTAAATTTTCGGAAGTTTTCATAAAATATCAAAATTGTACTAGAAATATACTAATAAAACGTGGTATCTTCAAAGTCATATTTTCAGCTCAATAATAGTCAACTTTTATTGAAACTTTTTTTAAAGTATGTGATAATACGTAAATAATATACGGTGAAAATTTCAAGTTTCTAGCAATTTTAATTTTGGAGTTATGACAAAATTACTAAAATCTATTAAAGTACTATCTACATGCAATTTGCTATGTAGAAGTGTAGGTACATTAAGAGAAGTTTCACTGAATTCCACATAATTTAATTTGAGAATGAATTTTGTCAAACTGGTATTAACAAAATAAACGCTTCTTTAGGTAGTGGTACCTAAACAATTAATAATCACTGTGTATTATCACTCGAACAGAAAAACTATTTTTTAGTTTAAAAATTAAAACAACTATATATTTAAAAATAAGAATTTATGTACGTAAATATAATGCAATTATATTTATAGTATAGTATAATATTAGTAGTACAAATAGTTTATGCTAATACGCTTTGTATAGTTAGTTATAGAATACTTTTAATCAAAGAAAGAACTAGTGTATTTAAATAATTTTAAGTCTGTATAGGTGAAGATAAACAAAAAGATAAATAGAAAACATTTTTTGATTAGGTTGGCAGAATTGTAGGTATTTTTCAGTAGGTTTCTTAAGTCCAGGTAGACAATGTGCTCAAACGCATACAGTAAAAGGAAACCAATATATTATAACCCTCGTCAAAACGGCCAGTCATGGGTTTACAACCCCTCCCCCAACTGCAGTCTCCGAACCGGAGAAGAAAGGAACGAAGAGAGAAAAAAAATAGTTTCTTTTATTATTATTGCCTTACTGCCAAAGGGAAACTCAACAACCCTCCGAAAAGTACAGCTGCAAATAACATTCTTTCATCCTCCAGTTAAACCGTGCTGCTTTAAATGGTATAATTATTATACATGTATGTTAACTCACAAGTATGTGTAAATGTACTATACCTATAAAAGACACGACTGATTAATTTACTGAATATTTTAAGAAATTTACGAAAGATGGTAACGAGCCAAAAACAATCTTTTCTTTACGTGTCAATACATCAACACATAGTATTGTTCTTCAGATACAAGAAACTCGAAACAAGTCAAATTTCTTAAAATATTGCAAGAGTAACAATTTTATAAATATGGACACAAGGGAGAATTTAAAACAATAAAATTATGAAAATTTTTTTTTGTCAATAAATTTGAATACTTGTTCAACTATTTTAGTTGGACCGAAACAATCCAAAATATAATAATAATAATATTAATCCAAAAGTATTAGTATAAACAAGCACGCCATAATATGTACGGTTATATTCTATATGGTTAACAGTTTTATTTTAATAGACATTTTGCGCGGAACGCTACAAATATTCGATTAAAAGAAAAAAAAATATGTTTAGATGTGAACAGATTATAGCGCTAGGAATTAATCATGGAAATCTGATGTTGCCTTGATAAAGAAGAATGAAAAAAAAGATACATTGAGTACGGTACTATTTTTTTTAAATTGAAAAATATTTATTTATCATTTTATACGAAAATAATCTTAGGAAGATTGATTTATTATAGTATTATTATAAATGTACAACAATAATTTATCAGGTATAAATTCAATGAATAATATAATATGGTGGTAATTTTGTATATTTTAATAGTACCACATTTCATGGAATCCAGTCTTCCTATGGTCAGGATATTTTTCTTAGTTTTTATTTATTTACAAGTATTACATTGAATAAAATCGAAATTGTACTAAATCAATTATAATAAATACTAAAAATATAACCGTTTTCCATAGGTATTCAATATTTTTAAATAATTATTTATTTTAACTTATTATAAAGTTGGAAACTGAAACATAATAAAAAAAATCTACGTAAGTATCTAAAATTAAGTATTTATAAGTACAGATATAATTTATGATGTATTTATATCATACATTATATGTTTATGCATAAATATCAGCTACAAGCTATTTCGTTTAATGAGTTATTGAAGAGTCGTTCACTAATAAAGTAATAAAATTGTATTAATTTATAAGTTATTTTAAAAGATAATTTTTAAATTTCATGTTTTATTAATATATATTTAATTAAAATTACTTACTACTCACTAGTAAATAGTCTAGTCATGTACTTTCGTTTATATGATTGTAACTTGCAATTACATTTACTTGTACCTAGCCATAAAGCTAATTATTAGTGTGTTCAGTATGGATAACATTTGAATAAATGTATTTCTATTTTCGCTTCTAGGATCCAGAACACATTATATTATTTACACTGGTGCGCCAAAAATAGTTGCATATTATGTTTATTCGAAACTTATAATTCTCAGAGTTTAGATTAATTGACATTCAATTTATCTTTTTAAATCAAAGTCAATTGATTTGTATGGTGTCTTAATAACTTACTAATGTTTTATATTTTCATGACAAAAGAATACGTGCAAGTAAGATCATCACTTTTATAGCTTAATAACACGCTCTATTTTTATTTATTAATGATAACTATAACGAAAATATTATCCTCAGTGCATCAATATATTATATCTTAATCGTAGAAATGACAGCACTAAATTTTTATACTTGGTGATATTGATAAATAAAATAATCGACCAATAAAAATATCAATTAAATAGATACGAATATCATATACATGTTATCAATGTCTAGATCATAATTAAAAGCATTAATAGTCTTTTTTATCCATGTAATCGTAGAAGAGAAAACTTTGCGAACAGTGTGGGAACTTCTGTTATGAGAGAACCGTACCTCAAGTGGAGGCGAACCACTCAGCCGCTCGAGAAACTATATTTTGATCTCTGGTAGCCGCCAGTTGGCCGAACAGTGAAAATAGAATAAATATAATTTATATACGTATATTATCAAAATATGTTTTTAAACGATTTTACACTAAAATATTATATTATTATTAACAATATGTAAATAAGCTAAAGATTAAAAAATTGAAAATAACTATGCTAAATGTGTACACTGCCCACCCCGAACATAATAAATGTCTGGAGTTTTAATTATTGAAAAAATAACGCTACTCAACGTTTACTTAATTTTTGTGTTTTACTGTTTAGTAAGTGATTTTAGGCAAATGGAAAATAAACGATAGTGGCACCTCTTTGTATTCATTAGCGGAAGTTTGACATTTTTTTTCATTATTGTTGAATAAATTAAATTTATCTTAAAAAAATTAGATGAAAATGAAGCGTAACAAATATACTACCCAATTTAATCACAGACAACACACACGAAAAAAAAACTTCACGTTACTGTATAGTGTATACAAATAGTCATTATCAATTTTTATTTTGAATTAGATTAATAGGCAATTAAACATGGACATTTCTTAAAAAAAAAACCTAAAAACACATTATCGTACAATAAAATGTAAATTCCTACGATGTTCATGAAAATTATATTTTTTATATTTTAAACTTTACTATAAATATTTAAAAATATTGGTTTTCTTTAGTAAAAAAAAAAAAAAAAAAAAAAAAAAAATGGAAAATAGATATGTTAACTCATTTAAAGCAATAATACATATTATATGTTAGTTTATGTTTATCCATGTTTTAGATTTTGAGTGAAGCGAAGGATTTTATGGTCATACAATGACGTTTATTATTTTTCTACCACTTCTTCAGGTGATAAAAATGTTCCAAAAGTTTCATTCCCCAACTCTATATATCAGAATTTTATCTAGATGGTATTTTTAACAGGTCATTTGTCTCTATTCTCGATAGTTTTTATAGGCGTGGAGAAAAACTGTCCGCTAAAATCCGAGTAAAAACAAGAAAATTTGCCGAAAATGACACTTTCACTAAATAGGTTTTAGTTATATAGTCATAACTCAGAAATTAATGTTGTTAGAAACTTGAAATTTTTATCAACGGTACACTGATACATAGGTACTAGGCTAAAGCTCAAAACATTTTATCATTTGAACTAAAGATAGAACTTTGAAAATACCTTGTTTCGTTTAAGTTTATCTCTAATAATATTTTTAATATTTGATAAAAAGTTCTGAAAATTTAATATAATTATACTTATACACAACAATACTGAAAATATTTCAAAAAACCTTGACTTGGGTTTTTTTTATGAATTTCAGTGAATTATTGTACGATTTTTACGGAATAGAAAAATGTAACTGAACAAAATGGGTCTGTTCAATCATAACAAAACTTCACTTGGAATCTAAAAATAATGTTGAAATTTAATTATTTAAGTGAAAATTCTCAATAAAATGTAGATATATTTTAACCTTTTTTGTGGATCCTTAACACAGATTTCCTTCCACGATTTCTTCGCAAATCATAATACGCTTTTTTTAATAATATTTGCGTGAAGCATTTTGGAATTTTCAAATTTTTTGTTTCGAAAAAACCATTTCTTCACTTCACTCGGAAACTAAAAATATAATACATTAAAACTACTCAGAAAATATTTTCTTTGAGAGTGCATTGATATGTTGAACATTGATATATTGTGTTTTTAGTGTTTTAGAAAACAACAGGTAAATTATTGCTTTAGAAAAAAAATTAAAAATTGAATTCTATTTAAAGAAAGGAGTACCTTCTAAATGTACCCCGTAAATACGCCACAGATATAATTTACAAAATACATCAGTATACACATCACTTATACAACGTACAAAGAACATACATAAGTTTCAGAAAACTCAAATAAAAATGGTACTCAGTCTAACTTGGTTAACTTGAAATTGAACGGATTATTGAACCAATTCAAGTAACCCATAAGTTCCAAGTTTTTCAAGAAAAATAAAAAACAGAGGTATCAAATTTAAATTTGTATTTAAAATAAAAGTTATAAGTACATCAATCATTATTAATTATTGCATATAAAGTAGTACTAAAGTAATTTGTCTGCAGCATGTACTGTGAATCGTTCAATTTCATTAAGTACTGTAAAACTTCATCTTTGACCTATTGCTGATTTTTGGTAAATTGTCTAAATTTATGGTGATGTACTTAATTAGTTATGATTTATGAATTTCTGGGGTCTCTGTAAATTGTATCCCATTTCAAATTTTTTATGTAAATTGCGGCCCGGGTATATTTTATACATACGTAAATTGCGGCCCAGGTATATTTTATATATACGTAAATTGCGGCCCGGGTATATTTTATATATAGGTACGTAAATTGCGGCCCGGGTATATTTTTGTACATATGCCTATCTATTTCTTATTAATATGTAAATTACGTCTAAGCCTTTTTTCCACAAAACCAATATTTTCCTTCCCATTTTTCAGACTTAGGACTATAACTATAACAGACTTAAAACTATCTATACAAATATTATTATCATCAAATTTCAAAAAATACTTACACGTTTTAACTGTGCAACACCAACGTTGAATATCATTGTGTAGAAATTTATGAAAACGAAATTTGAAACCATCGACTATTTTCAACGGTTTAATCCTTTCACTTTTCATAACGTCCATTTTTATTAGATTGAAAAAAAATACTATAAACTGTAGAGCAACCACAGATATATAAAACAACTAGATAGCCGACCCAACGAATAAAATTGAAGTCTAGAATCCATAAGCGAACAGGGCAAAAAATGATTGATTAATCCATAACATTTTATATTATTCCATGAAATATAATTTTTCTGTGATCGAAACCAAAGATATAATATAAAAATGTTGTTTTATATATCAGTTATCTTTTTATATGGATTTGGACTGAAACACAATTTTTCGATTATAATTTATAAACTATAAACTATAAAGTGCAATTCAAGACTCAAGTAATTCAACATCATGGTGGTTTCTTGTTCTGTGTCTGGTTGTGTCAATAGGAGACTGAAAGGAAGCAAAGTTCATTTTTTTTCGTAAGTTCCCGGGCCGCAATTTACGTATGTTTTAAAAGTACGCGGGTCGCAATTCACATAGTATATGACCATGACCGTACTCATAGGGACGCAATTTACCGACTCCGGAATTTCTGATAGTCAATATACGGGAATAATCTTAAGTATCACCGATCTCAGTAAATTTGGACCTTCAAGTTATCCATGAAATATTCGAGTTATAAATACTAAGATTTTTCTACTTAAGATATACAATTTTATGGACCGGAGAAAAGTTACAGGCATCGATAATTACGAGTTTATTGAGTTTGAGTAAGCCAAAAGTTGCAGGACTTAATTTGAATTAGGTAATTAGTTATTCTTAATAAGTGTATCCAAATATTTCTTGTAAATCGTGCACATGTATTATCATGTTCAAAGAAGGGCAGCAAATGAGAATTTTGAATTTTTGAACCTATGATTATGAAAAACATAAATGAGGAAAATTATTTAATTTGAAATGCCTCACTCATGTTTTTAGCATTTGATTGATTTCGTACAGGTCATGTAGTGCGTAAAGACTGTATAAAAAACATGTTACTAAGCTACACTAATATACGAGTATATCATTGATTTTTTTTTTAACTTAATCATAATCAAGAAAAACGGAAGGTAGAAATAAATCAAGATTATTACGATGCATTCATTTAAAATTATCAATAATGAGAATCCGATTGAATAAAAAAATAGTAATAATTTACATCAAAACCACTGAAAAATGTTTTTAGACAGGTATGCGCCTCCATATTTGAGAATGATGTCGAGCACATAATATTACAATGTAATTGTGTTTTTTATACTGTAAAGTGTGATATTATAAAGATATCATAGAGTGGTTTTGAATAACACTATAGAATTTTGCTGAAGGCGAAGACGACGTTGTATTCACCATTTTACCAGCCACCGATGGCCGTATCCCACTGCAGTATGTTTATTAATGTTCATCAAAAACATTATAAAAACGAGGATAAAAGATGTTAAAACAGTCGCCAGTCGCTGTTGCGTTCACGTTTTAACCGTAATTTCAAGAATACCGGCGAACAACGGCATTACCGCCGTGGTTTAAGAAGATTTAAAAAAAAAAACCTCGTTTTTTCTCCCCTCACTGTAAAAAGATCTCCCACACATATTGTATAGGCAGGTAAACAATATTACAAAAAGCGTCTTCGAGTCATTACGACGACGAGAATTTAATTGTTTCACGAAAACGCAAGTGATACTCTCCAAACCTGACCCGTGTAATGTATATTTTTTTCATGAGAACGAGAATCGAGGAAGAAGGGTCTGGCGCGGGTCATTATTTTTTTTTCGGAGAATATACTTACGCACACGTATAATTTAATATTTTATTTTCATTCCGATCAAACGCACACAGAGAACAGTAATACACACACTCCTCGCATCACGGCAGAAGCGAACAAGTTGTCTGGGTCAGCTCCCCCTTCCACCCGGCGGGCAACAAGAACGAGCGCGAGACACGCACATCCATAAGGCGACGACGGGTTGCGGTGTGGTGTGGTGCGCGCACGTACCTAAGGGAAACCGGTTTTCGCCCTCCCGTCGTCGCCGACCCACCGATTTCGGTTGTCTAAAAACCTTTTTTCCCCTCTACGGACATCGGTACCGCGGGTCGTCTGCTCCGCCACGTCATTTCTTTCGATTCTTCTCCTATGCGTCGTCCTTTCTCGCGCGCGTTTCAGTGTAACCGAAAACAAACAACAAGGCTGCTCGGCTACGAGAATAAAAACGCCCTCCGAACCGCCACCACTACCAACCACCACCGCGCAACAACACCACAACAAACCGTATAGGTAGCATCAGCCGCGGCGTCCAACCGTCGCATGGGTCCAACGGTCGAAAAATCGACGCTGAAATGAAGATCGCTGGTACTTTTTCTTATTTTTGTACGCGGGCCAATTCGAAATGAGTATTCCAACGTGTAGAATTTACGTGGACGCCACGTCGGAGGGATGAACGTGGAAATACATCATAAAAATGTACAGTGTACACGCGTGCGTGCCCTGCTTTCTATTACACAACTATAAACATAAAACCAGACATTGTTTAACTAACGTTCAATTTACGTGAAGTGTAAACAACATGGGGACGTTCGATTGAAAAGCAAATTTTTGCACAACCACGTGCATAGCAGACATAAATTACAATACATAATACATATTATTATATTATATCAATAAGAATTTTAAATAAATCGAAAAAATTTGTAGTAAAATGAAAACATATAGAACAAATTTTATTTTGCGTTTGTTCTCATTACTAGCTGTAGATAAACAGGGCTGTTAATACAATGATTAAAATATATTGAGAGCAGAAAACAACGAACACAAATTAATATTACACATACAAATATAATGTATTTCAATATTATTCGACACATGTAAGATAATCGATAATTATAATACATATGATAATTCACTTTCATTCCAAGAATAGATGTCCTTATAAATCTATTATTGGTTTCCCACGAGCGTGGGCAATATAAGTAGACACGAAAACGATTTTATGAATGATTAACAGTGTATAAACAAAAATACATGGGAAATCCATTTGTGTATTGAAAGAATAGATATTTGCTAAAAGAAAGCCATTAAATCATAATCAATATACCTACTTAAAAGGTACGGTTTCTAACGTTTTGAAGTAAAGGAAGTTGAAATGATTGTAATTAATAATACGAAATTAAATACTAGTGAAATAATAAAAACAAAATTATGTTAAACCATTTATACATGTATAGTTAATTATAGCAAGAAACGAATTATTTACACATGAACTGTAAACCTTACTACTGAATTTAGAATAAATAAAACTTAAAATTTATTATTTTTAAATTACTATACCATGGATATAAATATTGTTCACTTAACTGAAAATTCCAGGAACGTGAATGTTCACACAATCATTACAAAGGTCAAGTATACTGAAGCGAAAACATTTTTTATTCAAAAAATAAGTACTATTTTTATTTTCAGGGCATTTTATTTGTATACATTTTATAAAATTATATGCGGGTAATGATAAATTATTGTTATAGAAAGGGAAAAAAGCAACGTCACGTGCCAAGCTTTTTTCAATGCGGGTGAACACTACTCGTCAATCCCTATTTTAACATTCATTGGCACCGCGTGTCACCCGCATACCGTTTCGCCAGGAGAAAAATAATCAACCCTACCATCAACTTTGAAAAATATTAACCCTGATTAACCCTTCATATGAGAACATTTTTTTTGCTCTTAAAATATTATTAATGTTCATTAAATATTATACACGAGAAATTAATAGAAAATTGTCTTAATGATAAGTTTATCTATAATATAGCGTTAGTTTCTATATTTGCTGGGAAAGCACTATTAGAAATATTTATCTAATAATAAGAAATCCTAATAGTTTGAAATTTAAAATATATAGAAACACTTTAATCATCGAGTCCAATAATTTAAAATTGTGGGTAAAAATATGTTGGTTATTCTACAATAAATTTATATAAGTACAAAATATTGAACATCATAAATTGATAAAGTTTTGCCAGACTGACTCAATAATCGATAACCTTGAAAAGTTAACAATAAAAATAGTTACTTAACAAAATATTATAGTGTTCAACAATAATACGACAATTTTCATTAACTTATTTCAATTAAACTGGGATCAATTAAACCACGGCCAGAAGTTATTAATGATTAAAAAATGATTACATGTAATTGATTAATATTTTAGGGTAAACGCGTTTCTTTGCTTATTTAAATAATTAAAAAAATTCTAAATATGTGGTAAAAAAATCAGTTACAGGTTCTGTTAAAACTTTCGACACCACATCATAAAGATGAATTCAGTAATGAAGCGATTTTTTACATAAAAAATTACCTTAATGCGGATACTTTTAAAAGAATTTTTAATGAACGAATACGTGTCTTAGATAGAACTAATGAATTTAAAATCAATTCAAATTTTCAATTTAGTAAAAATGATCAAGATAAATGAAAATCAAGTAAGAATACCTACATAATGTCATAATATATACATGGTACTTATTTCCTAATTTTTGCAAGATTTTCTTTTTTACTTGGAAAATCATATTTTTGTGAAAACTACTATCATACGCAATTCTGTTATTTATGAGTATAACAATAATATACTTTAATGATTTAATAAATTTAATAAAGATTTGATATTAAGTATACTTAATTCGTTATTAATATTTTATGGATACTCTTTGTTTAACAAGAAAATACACCAATTTTAATGATTTTGTTTTATTCTTAAGTATGTCACCAATATGAAGCTTTAAATTTTAATATTTAAAAGAAATTATCAAATATACTTTATTTATCAATATACTTTATATTATCAAATAATACGTTTTATTATACCTGAAGGGAAGAGGCCCATCATGAGAGTTCCGATGTATTGATTGTTCAACTTATTTTTGAATAATGTACCTAAATTTTTTAATTTTAAATGGTAAATAACATTCAAATAAATTCGAATTTTTAAATGTAATAATTAATTTTTAATTTTCTTAAATAATGATTCATTAAAATGCAAACTTAATTTCAGAGCTATAATAAAAAATAGTTAAATGAAAAAAAAAAAATTTAAATTTAAACATAAAATACATGGTAGAATATATAGGTAAATGTAATAAATATAATCTAAGTGTCATAAAAATAAAATTCAAATAAGCAATTATATTATAATATTATGAATTAATAAATATTTAAGTACGATGTCCAATCGATAATTTTCTAAATTAATCCAATGTGGAAAAACAATCAAAATCGTACCAACAATGAACATATATTTCACCTGTAAATATTAAATCATCTACAAATAAACAATTATTGTTTATGTAAACAAAAAAAAAACATGTAAATTGAGTAATCCTCGCATATGTCATCAACTTGTAAAATTATTAGGTAGTGGAAAATGCTGTCATAACAATTTTAGGACTACAATCTAAACAGCATATTAGATATGTTTGTTTTAATAAATCTACGTTTTACATGGTTAACACGAAATAGGAATTTTACAGTATAATTAAATTTAAAATCTTACAATTATTACGATTCATCCGAAAATATTATTAGTGGCCACAGAACCAAAGTATCCACAACAATTTCACTCATTAATTTTTATTTTTTATAAAATCATTGGTTGAAGACTTCTACTTACTGTTCTTGATAATTTGTTTGTTACAACTTTAAATAGTGAATAAATATTCCAAATTTCTTCTTTGATACATTTTAGTTTTGGTATTCATGACTAATTTAATATAGGTAATTTTTATTTTTAAGTCAAGTTGATGCGGTTATTAGATTCTGAATAAAATGAAGGATCTTACGGTTTTACAATGATTTTTTGTTTACACTTTTTCGGATAGTAATACTGCTTCAAAAACTGAATCCAGCATCTCCATAGTTCAGAAATTTCAACTAGATGGAACTTCATAGATTTTTTTCATTTTCGATAGGTAATTCGAAGTAAGATTAGTGTATCGAAGTAAATTATATGATTTTTACGGATATGACATTTTTAATGTAAATTTTCAAATCAATCTATTATTTCTTTAAAATTCAATAAACCCATATCCATTAATCTTGTCCGAGGAGTGCAGAATACCCTACGGTGCAAAGTACGTCCTTTTTCTTTTAGCTTTACTTTTCTGGAGACACTTTGGATACTTATCAGTTATCAGTGTTCAAAAGTTTCAACTAGCTTACTAGCAACACTAAATATCAAAAATTGCATTAGATATGCCATTGAGGGTTCATTTTTCTCTTTTCTAAATAATTTTAGGAGGCGTGAGGAAAATCCGAGTGAAAACGGCAAGATTTTCCGTAAATTTCATTAAATCTATCTTAGTTTTTCAAACATAACTCCAATAGTTACCTGTTACTAAAAATTTGAAATTTTTACTTGACATCCAAGACATATTTTAATGGAATTTAAGTTAAAAAAATGAAAACTTTTTGGGCTTAAAATACTTAATTTTCCAAGGTTTATATCCAATAAAATTTTTAATATTTGATAAAAAATTTCAATAATTTTTATAATCTTACTTATATATATTTAACTAACGATACTGAACAATTCCCAAAATTCTTTTTCAAGTAAATTACTAGACTATGTTTATAGAATTGATTGTTTTTACATACATTTTCAACTTTAAATGTGTAGGTATAAAAAATTATTGGACCATCCAATCATAATGAACCTTAGAATACAGATAGAACATAGTAATTTGAAACTTTTAGTAAGAAAAATGTCTTTATTTGACAAACATTAAACTTTAAATAGATTTAAAAAAACACACCAGCGATCAAACTAAAAATGGTTAAAAATATATAAACGGTATATTTTACACTAGAGAATCGTTTATCTAAAGAAATGATTTATCGTTGGTTATTACATAATTTTGTTTTTAATATGGTAATATTATAATTGGAGCATAACAAGTTATTTTATAATTTTTTTATTATTTTTATTTAGCAATAATATATTAAGAGTATACCTACTTTAGTCTATATGTTTCGACCGAAAAACCCCACGTAAATTTATGAATTGAAGTCCATCGGAAAAATCCTTATTTCCCGATAGGTAGGCCTAATGGCCACTGTCAAAACTATATTAAGCAATAAAAAGAAGCACATGAAAATATTCATTTATCTATATCGTGAGAATTGTAAAAAATTATAAATAAATTAATCGATTATGCACATTATACAACAGTGAAGTCATAAAAACCAAAAAAAAAAGCTCATCAGGCAATAATTATGGTAGAACATTTTTGAATACACGCGATCGATGAGATCACAAAAAAAAAAAAAAAAAAGGAAAACAATTTTAATAATATAAATACCACTAAGTTGAATGAACAATGAATAATATATAAAGTGGTGGCATAGGTGGCATCAATAAAACGTTACGGCAGCGCGTCCCCCAACAGTCCCTTTTGCCGAGTACACTTGTTGCGCGGCGTACATGCTGCTTTTTTGCTTCACGTCGCCTCTGCCGTTCGATTTACGATCCACCGTCGATCAGACCCGGGAATATGGATGAGTGTGGATCTAGTCATGTCGGATAATAAATAAAATGCATGTCACAAGACACACACCCATCGACAATCCCGTCCGGGACGGAGGTGGCGGCGTAATCGTCGTCCTGTTGTGGGCGCGATCGGTCGGGGCTGGTAGCCCGACTTCTCTGGGCGGACGGCGAAGAGTAACGCGCCGCGGGGAGAAAAAAAAACAGATATTTTGTGTAACACGTAAAATACGAACCCTCCGTTGTCGTGGATCCCCGTGGCGGTGGTGGTGTTAGTGGCGGCGGCGGTGGTGGCGGTGTTGGTGGCTGCGGCGTCCGTCTGCGCGGTCGTCGAAACGCGTTACAGGTCGACCGAAACGTTAATTTATTTTTTTTTTTTTAAATGACCAATCGGCGCCAAAAAAAACCGTGTTCTCTGTCGGCTGCGAAATCAAATATTAAAAATAATTTTTGCACGTACGCGGCGCAAATGATAAGTCGTTGAAGTGCGCGTCGAAAAAAAAAAAAAGACGACAGACGTTTTCTCCGCGCCGGTTTTTCGATTTCGTCCGGTTCGGTGGTGGGAGACCGGGTTTTTCTACACGGCACATACAAACCTTGGGTGGTGGTAACGCGACGACTACGGCGGCAAACGTGGTACCCGCGCACCGCGAGCAGGCGAGTGGGAACGTCGGGCACTGTGCACGGGCGAACAACGGCGGTCGAATGACGTAGGCGCCGCGCGCGCCAACCGTCGCCGCGGCGGCGATGACCGCTAGACGCGCGCCGTAGTGGGAATTTTGGGAAACACGGATTCCGACGGCCGACGTGAACGGCGCAGAGACGAAAAGCCGACCGACCGGAGACCGTCGCCTTCTTCCGCGCGTTGACGCCCGCCCGTCCGACACGTGATCCGTGCGCGTTGTGTTGCGTGCCCGACGACCGTTGCCGGCGCCCGCGTCCAGAATCCAGATCGTTTCGTTCGACTAGGCCGGAGCCGTGTTTACACGAGGGCAACCTAAACCGAAGCCTACGTATTTACGGGGGAGGGGGTGGGATCCCGGGTCTTTACCCCTTCACCTAGAAGTGAAAAAAATTATATTTACGTCTGAATTGCAATTCATTGCATAATATAATTATTATGTTTACTAGATTCCAGAGTCCAGACTCAAATACAACATATTTTGTAAAATTGCATTTCAAATTCATAAATGACTTATCACGTAAGAATAGAGGAAAAGAATATTCATTTACTTACTATGCTATTAGGTATTTATGAATATTTATATTTTATTATGTTACAACTTGTAATTCAGTGATAATGCTAAAGGGTCACTCATAAGTCATAACATAAAAAGTATTTTTTGGACCATCCCACAGAAAAAATTTGAAAATACACCACTGCCCATGCATATAGACTGTATGGTATCTACATATTATTTAAAATTTTAATTTTGATTTTTTTATAAAATTTAATTGCTTGAAAAAATGGCCTGTTTTCGCAGACTTCATCATGTTAGTTACATTGAGTCACTAAATATTCATGTGTTATTAATATTGATTTTTGAAATTCTTTTTATGTTGTACAGCTTTTGATCTTCAAAATTAAAAAATACCTTTTTTATAATATTCAATCGTTTTATTCAACATATTTATTTAATTACTGTAATTGTTAACTACACAAACATTTAAGGGATAGTAAATTTTTCCTTTATTTAATTGTCCTCTGTGGTGTATAGAAATAGTGTTTTACTCTTAAAAAAAAGAAAATAGATTACAAAATTTTAAAGAATACAATTTAAAAAAATGATTTAAATCACCTAATTAAAAAAAAAAAATCAAATAATCACTTAATTTTTAAACTTATTTTGTTAGATATTAATAACCCAATTTCTACCAATTTATTTAATTTTTATTGAGTTTTATATTTTATGTAAAAATCATTGCAAGTTTTGTCTTCAGTTTTTTTTTTACTGTCCAAACTCCTTTAAGAAGGGCTCACGCCACAAGTACAACATTAGAGTCTATAAACCCTAAATGCCGTTTTTTAGGACCTTACAACTCGTACCTAGGTCTTTAACAATATTGTGGTCTGTAGTTAAATAAATGGGATAGACATACCAACTGTCTTGTCTTATGAAGTTATGTGGACGATAGTACACTTGAACCATTATCAAATGGACATCTTCATTTCTCGTGAAATTAAAAATTGATTCATTAGGCTTGTGGGTCTTAACTTAAAATTTTCTGTGAATTTATAATATTATTCGAGTGTATTTGTAAATATTTACTTATATGTGTAATTTATTTTTTGTTTTTATTCATAGATTATCAATAATCAAACAAACAATAACATAAAGTATACACAATAAATAATAATAATGAATGTAGGTACTATATTAAAAATTATTCAATGTGGATTATTTACCTCCTTATTATTGTGATGTAACATATTTCCAGAAAAGATAATTAAGTAAATCATTAAATTACAAATAAAGTTTCCAATAAATACTATAATATTAACTGTACCTAGAAATTCTTTCTTTTTATACAATTAACAACTATTTTTGATAAAATCAAATTTTTAGCTGACATAAATTCAAAATTATAGAATATTATCCCAAGGTACAGCTTCTATATATATATATATATATATATATATATATATATATATATATGTATAAAACTTCTCTACCTAACAGAGTTAATTTCATATATTATTTTCTATACATACGGGAAATCTTGAAATTTCATGGGATCAGTTTTAAGTTATTTAGTTGCGATTTTAAAAATAATGGTACTAGAAAGTAAAATGCAAAACGTTCACTATTTATAGTATTGTACAGACTAGTAAAATTTTTACTGACCACTTTTGTGCAACAGATCAAACTTTTAAAAGATTGAAAATCTTGTATTTAGATTTTTGACACTGAAATCTGATGATTTAGTAGATATTTATCAACATTATAATATTTAATAAACATTTACATTATTTAGTTTGAGTTTTGAAGGAATTAATAATTTCCATAGATATTTAGGTAATACAAATTGTATACTATTTTGAAGTTTAAATTACACTTGGTAAATTTTATACCAAAATACTCACCTCATAATTTTCAACATTTTTACAAAATATCGCTTAAATGAGTTAATTTATCACTGTGACTCTTTGGCGAAATTTATAACATATCAAAAAATACCAAACAGACAAATAAAAATTACATTTATTTTTAAACATAAACCAAGAAAAAGTAAATGCTTTGTGTTTTCACGCTCATTTCATTTTTATTCTTATTTTAGTTTAAAATTTAAAAAGGTTATTTTAATTGTCATTTCGTAAACTATGATATACTAATATTATGCATTTTAATAATAAGCATCTATGATATGCAACGAACAAAACTATATATATCTTTAATTTTGTATACTATGAGTTTTGATTTAATATTTACATTTCTCTTATAATAATTGTATTTACTTTAATATTATTTAGTAATTACATATATCAAATAGATAAATTATTTAATTTTTATGATTGATACATATTTATAACTTCAATTTTTGATTTTGATTATACATTAAAATCATAAATTCCATAGTAACTTTTTCTTGTAGACTTGTATTAATTTTATTATTATGGTTGTCATCCTAATAATTGCATATCTAATTTATAAATATGTAATGTACTTTTTAAATGCATTGGATTTCTTTCTCCAAGACTACTCTCTTGATGCTAAGTTATATGATGTACTATAAATAAAGTTATTTATACATTATTATAATTATAAATGAAATGAAGAATATTTTCATTCTAGTGCTAAATAAGACAGATATTAATAACATGAAATATAAATTTATTACATAAGTTTAATTTATTTTGACCTCAGATGAAGCTGAGTATAACAGAGAGTAATGATATATATTATTTTAATTGGGTTTTAAGACTTGTGAAGTTAATACATATCATGCATAGATATTATAATATATTACTTGTATTATTATTATAATTATTTTATAATGACTTAAGTTATGAATCAAAAACTTTTAAACACGAAAATGAAAATAATATTTTTATTTAAAAACTATATTGTTTATAACAGTTAATATATTGAACATCCAGTGCCAGTAGCCATTACCAAAAAAATTACATTTTATTTTAGTAAGGTTGTCTCGATAACTTGGAATTGAAGGGACAAAACCCTGTCCGGATGCCTGGATAAAAGGTAATCAGCTTTAAAATCTCTGAAAAACAACTTTTGGATGGGTTAAAATTATAATAAACATGTTTATTATAAAAATAATTTTTTCGATATTTCAAATTGGGTCTATTATTTTTACCAACAAATTACTATCATACAAAATAATAAAACATTCAGTAAATAGAATATTAAAATTTTAGTATTTTTGAGGTCTGCCTGTTGAATTTTGGAGACTTAGTACAAGCAGATCAAATTAATGACACAACAAAGTTAGGTAAAAAGTAATAAGTATACAAATAACATATAAATGTGTGTATATAAAAAAAAAATAGTATACTAATACTTTAATAAAATATGCTTATAAGTAAAAACAACATCAAACAAAATTTGTAAACATTAAATATAATTAGTAAATCATATCAAATTTAAGGTTTCATTTTGTTGAACAATACTTCTGGTTCAGTAAAGTATTATATTCTATAAAAATAAAATACTTAGTATTTGGTCACTTTCATTAATTTATTATAGGAATTACCAACGTTTTCTGACAACTAAAGTATACTCAACATTTGAAGTCTCTAGTGATAGAAATATTTTTATTTAGATTTTAGTAATATTATATTTATATTTTTACATAGAGTCATAATAAAATAGGTCTGTGTAAGAATATACGGCACATTGATTATAACTTATCGACAATCAAATTATAACCAACAATAACAAACATGCGTTTTTTTTTTCTACGACCACAGTGACAGATAATAAAAAGTGACGAATTAAAGAGTTTCTACTGTACTATACTTTTTTTTTTTTTTATTGTTAAGCAAGATTATCTTCACATACCATCCTTGAGCATTTCACATACCATAAGTTGAGAAAAGCTGCTCTATGTGATCTACCAATATTTATAAAAAGATCTACAGTCAATCACAATTGATTGGTTGGCAACCCCTGATTTAATATATTATGATTAAAATTAGAACTATAATGATAGAAATACGATTAATAAGATACATATTTTGGTTATAAAATTAATACTTAGTTTTAGGGTTGTTATAATGCACAATCGATTAGGGCAATACAATGTCATTTATTCATTTTTAGTTATCAGTAATAATTATGTTATCACAAATTTAAAATTTTTATACATACAAAATTAAATTTCAATAAGTCCATAATACACTAAATTATTTTTTACAATTAATTTATGATAGGTAAGCAAAAAGTATACCAAACTGACAAGTGAAAATAAACTTTCAATGTATTAGTTTTTAATATTCCAAAACAATTAGTTGTATTTTATCAAACATGTTCTTTTTATATAATTACTATTTGTATGCTTTATAATGACATTGTATTTATAAAAATAAAAACCTTACTTTCGTTGGGTTTGAAAATGAAAATTTCTAAAAACTAATTCTAGGTTAGGAAAAAAAAATTATAACACACTTAATTATTGGTAACTACATACAGACTGAACTTTATTCAAATAAATACAAATAAAGAATGAAACAATGTATATAAAAATTTTTAGTTACAAAAACTTATTTTACTTAAAACGGCATCCGAACTGTAGACCCTAGGGTCTATCTCCCGGATAACCATGCCATACGAAAAAAAAATAAATACTTTTATTGAATAATACTTATGCTATGTGATCGATTATAAAATGTATTGTAATCAACGATATAATCAGAGAGCTATTGATTTTTAAACATAAAGTAAGATACCAGTTGTGTGCCATAATCAACTGTACATATATCAACACTTGGTTTTTTATTTATAATATCACAAGATTGATTTATTTTATAAAAAGATAATTTTAAAATTATTATATTTTGTAACAATAGTAGGTTTTGATTCAGAAAATATTATTCATATATAAATAAAATGCCAGTCTTAGATTTAAAAGAATATTTTTGAAACGTGATAAAAATATGTTGGTTAAAATATATTCAAAATTATTATTTAATTTACATAGTAATTAAAATTTTTACATCAAAATATATTTAAGTTATATTAACCAAACAGTAAACATTAAATTTACTACATACATTTACATTAAACATTTGGAATTTAATAATAATTAACAAGATATAAAATATATGGTATACCACATTACTCACCAAAACAAAAACAGCAATGAGCTGTTAGCTGAAATATATCATCACTACAATTATAATAAGAATTGTGATGACCATTCCTCCATATAGTATATATCTATCTTCTTTTAACCTCTTTTCAATGTACTTCATAGTTGTGTTAGAAAGTCTAAGTGAGCCGAACATTCCAGTTAACCGGTTTCGTGTCATTGTTAGTCTATCACGTTGTTCTCGCAAACTTTGTAGAATACTGACACCGGATCCTAATAGATCATCTACTCCTCGATGTGCTCCCTAAAAAAATGTGCTATAAGTTTTGCAACTAAATGCATTTAAATTTAAATATGTTTTAATGAAAGTGAAAAAAAACCTGTAGGGAATTTTGATGTTGTATTGTACTATCAATTAATATTGTTGTGTCATTCATATCTGTATTTCTGGTAAACCTGCGATTTAACAGCTCTTCACGTTCCTGTTCAATTCTTAATCTTCTCTGTTGCTTTTGTTGATGTGTTTTTAATGCTGACTAACATATACATAAAATATGCATTCAGTTGAACACTGGCAACTAATTATTAGAACTACAAGGTGTGTTTAAAAAGTATGGGAACAAATATTATTATGGCTAATCTAGGTACAATAACATTTTAAATTATAAATAAATATATTCCCTATGTAATATGTATTAGGGAATATTTTAAACAAAACCCCAAGGCCCTATCTTATCTCAGTTTTAATTAACCCTTGGTTAAATCGAGTCAGTTTGTTTTGTTTGGCGTTTTTGATATGTCTGAAGTTAACGAACGTGTGTGCATCAAAATATCAAATTGTGTTTGAAACTCAGTAAAAATGCAATGGAAACGTATGAAGTGATAAAACAGCTGTTGGGGATGAATATGATTCATTAAGTTAATCTGCCAACTCACGAACGGTTAATCTGAGTTAATTTCTCACTTTTTGTCAAATTTTCGACACAACATCATTTCTGTATGTCGATAGTCTTCCAGAACGTGGATTATCTTCAGTTGACTCTTCATCATTATTGAAACGTTTAAACCATTTGAAGGTTTTTGAACGACTTAATGAATCATCCCCAAAAGCTGCTTTTTTAATCATTTCATACGTTTCCGTGGCATTTTTACCAAGTTTCAAACACAATTTGATGCACACACGTTCCTTAACTTCAGACATGTCAAAAACGCCAAACAAAACAAACTGACCCGATTTAACCAAGTGTTAATTTAAACTGAGATAGATAGAGACTTGGGATTTTGTTTAAAATATTCACTATATAATACGTGGGGAATATATCTATTTATAATTTAAAATGTTATCATACCTAGATTAATCTAATAATATTTGTCCCGGACTCCCGGTACTTTTTGAACAGACCTCGTATTGTAATTACCTGTAAGTGTTGGTAATCGTATTTGAGTTGATCTACACGTAGCTTGGCATTGTTACGTCTGGAAACGGGTTCTTTATGTACGAGAATATCAAGATGTTCACAATTTCTAAATACAATACATTTAACAAATATTAAAAAAAAAAAAAAAACATTAATAACTAAGAAAATTGTGTGTGTTACTGTGAAATGGTTAAAATCTTGGATTGTACATCTGCTTCGACAAGTTCTGACTTAGAACTTTCCAATCTATGGAATAACTCTTGAGTTTCTAATATTAATCTATTCGTTTGGTGGTATAAGTTTTCCATCGTGTTAAAATGAATTGTCGAACTTCAAGACAACACGAGTGATATTTAATAATTTTTAAGAAAAACCTAAACTTCGATAATAAGGTTTATAGAAACTTTATTTTTATAGAAAATAAGTATAAAACGTCTGGGACATAGACATATGACATCTGTGGAATATTTGACTGGGTCTGGGACTTATGCTACGGTACACGGAATTGTTTTTTGAAATTTTGATAACAGACACGTACTACATAAACATCAAATGAATGATACTACAGCCAGTGTTGTCAATTGAGTGAACATAAATCGTTGGTACTTTTCCGTACGTTGTCAAATTATAATCGACAATTATTCTTTAATTACATTCTAGTTTTAAGATGACTAATGAATATATTATGAGAAACTCTAGATTATGGCAAATACTAAGTACGTTTTAGAGAAATCCATTAAAAAAAAAAAAGTCTAACTCGGTACTCGGTAGTTATCATTGTAATTTATATACTTTACTGCATAGTTTTAGTATATATATATATATTTTGATACCTTTTAAGTTGAAACTTTGAGGATTAATTGTCAACAGATTTAAAGAAAACATATTATGAATTATGATTAATATATTATGAAATGCATAGATTACTTGTTCTATAGTTTATACTAATAAACAATTACAGACATATAACTTAACTAATAACATTGTTATTTAATAAAATTCATAGTTAAAAACCGTTTTAAGCAAGATATTTTTGGGTATCATATGCCTCCCTTCTCAATCGTCTTAAAATTATTAACTTTAAACCAATTTGCTTATTTTATTTAAATGTTGTACAAATTGAAAATTTATAATTTATACATTTTTTATTATAACTCTATATGACTGACTACATCATATTATAATGTATAATAGAATTTTTTTGTTTTCATAAACTCAATATTATTGAATTTTCAAATAAAATGCATCAATATTACCAAAGCATTTCAAGTGTTCATTTATAATTTATTTTTTTAATTTTAGTAATTTGATCATCAATAATTAATTTACGAGTACTTCAACAAATTTAGGAATAAATAATTGATCTACACATTTTATATTATAGTAATATTATAAAAAATGAGTTGCTTGATCAATAATACAAATGTAATAACATTTATGAATCAATAACTTTAGTACATCGAACTATTTATAAAATAAGTTACTTACTTAAGGCGTGAGGCAGGTTACTACTGTTTCATTTCTTTTGAAAATAAATAATGTTTGAAATTAAATAAAGAAATTTTATTTTATTTTTGTTATCAAATGAGTGTAAATTTTATTCAAGGAATAATCAATTTCAATTTTGTTCATTTATAAATACAATTATCACATACAATTTTGAAAAAAATGCAATTTTTGATGTGTAGAAATTGATGAATATACATTTTTACAAATATCTACGTATTTCTAAGTTTTTATTTAATCTAACAATAACTAAAGTAAATTAAATATCTTAAATTCTTATAGAATTGTTTACAGTAAATTCATATTTGATAACTTAATTATAATATTCTTAATGAAAAATAATCACAATATGATTACAAAAAATATACATATTGTATAAATGTTCAGTTTTATAAAACTAGACAGTGAATAATAAATGTTTATGTACATGTTAAATAATTAAAATAAAACAATATTGAACACATATCAGAAGTCATACTCATTATTTGGTGAAACTACTATTACCATTGTTTGGCACTTCATTACCTGCAATAAAAAATAATAATTATTAACTAAATGGTTATAAATTTGGATGAATACTTTTAATGTTAATGCGTTTATGTATCTACTAATTTTAATTTAAAGGAATTTAATGTATTTACATTTTAATTCATATAAATTTTTCTATTGTATTAATTGATCGTATTTTTAGAAAAAAAAAACGTAGAAACTTCACAAGAATATTGTAGTTAAAAAAAAAAAAGCCGTAAAATTCTTGACTATTTTTACCATGAAATATGCATGTTTGAAGATGGCAAGAAAACAGTATAGTACTTTGGAGTGGCCGCAGAATTAAGAGTAGCGTGTTATGTGTTAAAATTTAATTATTTAAGATTATTATAAAAAGAAATATATAAATAGTAATTTTGATAAATTTAGGACCATACACTTTTTAAAAAGTAAGAAATATACATATATTATTCTAAACAAATTATTAATGATAATTTTATAATTTATAATCTTAATTTTTTTAAATTTTACCAGCAAATTTTCCTTCGTCAAATGCCTTCCTTGCTTTTTTCAACTCTTCATTCATCATCAATAATTCTTTAACTCTAGCATATTTTTTTGGATCTTTTCGCACCAAAAATACAATATCTTCTACTTGAACTCGTCCAGATCGTCCAATTTCCATAGCGTTATGTGTCTACAGTAAATTAAAATAGGCTATAAAGTACTATTTAACATAGTTGAAAATTTGAAAATTATTATACCATTTCTGTAATAAATTCTATAACTAAATCTTCAAGTATGTCAACACTTTCAGTGTACGGATTTTCATCATCCCCAAAACCATACATCATACAACGTAATTCTTTTGAAAAAAGTCTTTTTCGGCCGGCTTTTGTAAATGACTGACTCTCTACTTGTTGTTCTTCTTCATCAAACTAAATTTTATTAATATATTATACATTGATAAAATCATAATAGCATAAATAGTAAACCACACAAATGAGTTATAATTTATTATAAGCATATAAATTATAATTTACAAATTCATATAAATTCTTTGTAGAAATAAAATTAACATTTTAATACAGTTTCACATGTAATATAAAAGGGGCTTAGTTTTTTAACTGATAAAGAGGTATTTATTAAACAGAATAAACAATCATTTTTGGTATCTACCTATGTATCATAATTAATTATTATTATAATTAAAAATCTGTAACACACGTAGGTGACACTGATTGCCATACATTGGTGAGCATTGGTCATCAATGTTGGGTGAAATGTTATAACTTGAACTATTTATACAATATGCTTGTTTATATATGAAAAAAATAATTCCATAATAATATTTTACTTCAAACAGTTAAGTTTTTTTTTTATTTTTGATTATTATTGATGTGATAATATCAATAACTTTAACTTCACCATAGCAACTGAAATAAATAGTAGTAGAATATCTTAAACATTTTACTAGAATATTCTTAGTAATAAATATAAGGTTTAATTTTTAAAGATTAATTTTTTAAAGTTTTTGTGAATAATTGTTTTTTTTTTATATACATTAAATTAAAGATAATAAGTATGGGAGAAAAAATAGTTCCATTGGAGATGAATTTAGTGCGTTATAGTAACCCAGTATCTGTCAAAGAACGAGAAGATAAATTACCAAAAAAGGTTTGTTTTAAAATTATTTAAATTTTATAGGCCTTAAATAAAACTTTACAAATTATTTGTCAAAATAATAGAAACTTGATGGGAAGGACAATCTCATATCAAATGAAAAAATTAAGGAGTGTGATGAAATTCTTAACTGTATTTTGCCACCAAGAGAATGGGAAGAAAATGGAAAACAATGGAGACAAAAAGTTTCAAATCAACCAGCTACTAGGATGGATGTAATTAAGTTGACAGAAATGTTAGATATGAGTTTACAGCATTTACAGGCAAGAGAAACTGGTATTTGTCCAATTAGAAGGGCTCTTTATTCTCAGTGTTTTGATGAGATAATTCGCCAGGTTGTATTCATACTAGTTTATTTACCATATAACTTTAAACTAAATATTTTGCATACACAATTTTTTTTAGGTTACTATTAACTGCGCAGAACGTGGACTTTTATTATTAAAAGTCCGGGATGAACTTAAAATGACAATGGATGCATATCGGTCATTATATGAGAGCAGCATAGCTTTTGGCATAAGGAAGTCACTGTCTGCTGAACATAATAAGTTAGACATGCAAGATCGATTAACTGAATTGGAGGCTGAAAAACAGAAAATTAAAGATGAGTTGGCAACATCAATCGCAAAATATGAAATGGCTCAAAGACAAGGAACTGAACAACGTATAGCTGAACAACAAAGACATAATGAGGAAATTAATTTTTTAAAAAGATCCAACCAACAGCTAAAAGCTCAGTTAGAAGGAATTATAGCACCAAAAAAATAAGTTAAATATAATATAATGTGATTTTTTTTATCTGTATAGTAATAATGATTAAGTAGATAGGTAATATACTGTAAAAAATATAAATGATAAGTCACTTGAAACTTGTTGCTTTAATTTTTATATAGAATTAAAAAAAAAATACATAAGTATGAAAAATCTTTAAAAAAAAAAAAGTTTCACATACTTTTATGGAAACTGTAGAAGTGGGTATGAGCTTAAACTGTTTGAATATATTTTAAAAGAATGTTGTACACATAAATCACAAATAAAGGAGATAAAAATTAATAAATTTCATAAAACTAAAATCGATTACTAGAAGTGATGGCATAAAATACTTGAAAATACAATAGTATTTTGAGTCAATGCTTAAATGAGTAAACATACTTTCTCAGTTGATAAGTAATCAAATATCAATCATTTTATACAAGAAGTTAAGATAAAAACGTTGATATGCAGATAAAGGTAAACTGGCACAGGGTAGTAATTAATAGGCACCTTGAACTCTCCATCTATATTTCATATTATTGGCCCTAAAAATCACTCTTAAGATGTTGTTTTTATTTTAAATGAGTGAATGACCTTTTATTTTGTTTACTGAAGTATGGAGTATACTAGTTTGTTCATTTTTTCAACAGGTAAATACAGAGTTACATTCTCCTGATTAATCATGCAACTTAATTCTTATGTTTTAAGCCCATTTTTTTCTGTCTCACGATCTTACGTATATATAAAAAAAAAAATATTACTTATAATTTATACTATGTTGTCTATTCATAATTGATATCAACAGATCCAACAGATTATAAACAATAGTTTTAAGACATGGTAAACATTTATAGCCATTAATAATGGCAATGCAAAATAATAAGTAAAATAATAAAATAAAAAAACTCATTTTTTTTTTTTTATGAATGCTGGCCAAAATGATTGTTCTTTATGAAAATAGGTAACCACAGCAACAAAATTAAATGAATAGTTACAATTAAACAGACTTTTTAAACTGATTATTAAGTATAAATAATAATTAAGATCTAATAATTACACACTTAACTTTATTGCCAAAAATGTAATGTAACAATCAATACGCTTAAATAAATGTACTGATATGTAATTATACAGGCCCGGCTCAAGGGGTAGGCGATATAGACCCAAGCCTAGGGCGGCATTTTTCAGGGGCGGCATTTAACATTTTTGTATATTAGATAATTTTTTTTTTAATTCCTTACTTATATCAAATCGTGTGTAGTGAAAAATAAAAATAAATTAAAAATATTAAATTTGGTCTGTATGATCGGACAAGTGCAAGATCGTTTAGTGGGCCTTGCAATGATTCCAATTCAGAAAGAATTGGCCTATAATATGGACATGGAAGAAGTTGTGTCTGATTTTGCTAATGCAAAAGCAAGAAAAGTCAAGTTTTAATACAATGTTAATGTTTATATTATGTTTTTATTAACTTTCATAGAATAATACAACTATTTTTAAATTGTTTTTTTTTTTTTTTTTTAATGCAATTTGTAGGAATTTACTTGTCTATAAATATATCAATCTAATCAATTATTAACTATATACAAATAAATATCATGAACTCAGAATTAACTATATTTTAGTAATGTTTATGTGAAAAAAATATTTGATTTAGTATTTACATGTATAAGGGGTGGCAAAACTTAAGTTTGCCTAGGTGTGTAAAATCGCTTGAGCCAGGCCTGTAATTATAGTCTAATTAGATAGAGATAATCACAGGTAGTACGTAAAATTAACAATGATACTAAATCAATTAGAAAATAGTAAAACAGAAAAATGCTAAATAATATAATATTGTAATGCCTTATGAGTAAATTTAGGATATTGGCATTATTAATAATCGGACCACACACACTCAATATATATATATATATATATATATATTATACACATTATAGACATATAAAAATATAAATGTATACCGAAGTAGTTATTACTAAAATGTATTACAGATGGTATGTATTCGTATTTATATGCAAATTTTGCATGGCATATACTAAAGTAATGCAATGAGCAAATATATTTACCTGATCAAATGCATCTTCTGTAGCCATTTCAAATTAAGATTAACTTAAAAAATTTATAGCTCAGTATTAATATTATGTTAGTCGTTAGTCGTAAAGGACAAAATCAAAATATTGTTGTTTTGTCGTGTAGGTAAATTTCATTAGACAGATTAGCTGATAAGCAATATCATTGTTGCATTGGCGCCAACACAACCAGTCAAAATTACTGTTCTTCGTTAGAAAAGAGAGTGTGTGTCGAATAATTCATACTGAAGACTGTAATATTGTTCCGTGCGAATGTCACCTATGTCGGAACTTAAGAAGCCAGAATATAATAGAAGCTAGGACTTCTAGCATATAGTTATTAATATTTGTTATTGTGTACTGAAACGTCTGAAACTATATGCGATCAGTGCAATAAATTTAAATAAAATGTACTTTTCGTTAATATTAAAAATTCTCAAATTAAAGATAGCGTAAACGTTGCTCAATACATTCAATTAAACATATTTGGACTCTCACACTCCAAGGAAGTTTCAGACTGATGATGGGAAATTAGCCCCAAAATTGTGCTTATGGTCTAGTGACCACTAATTAATCATTTATTAATCCAGAACAGTTTTCATTGTAGTAGCCAATAGGCATATGATTTATATAAAGTATACTAGGTATTGGTCTCATGTGTGATCTATAAAAAAAATTGTCTTCTTTGTTACATAAAAAAACTTTAGATAATTTTGAAAAAAAACCTACCGATAATTAGACGGAAAATGTGAAATTTTTGACCAGTTTATTTTTAATATTTGACAAAAACTTTTGAAAATCTAATATGAGTTTACTCATACACTTCACTAACGATACTGAAAATTTTTTTTAAAACGCAATAGGATTTTTTTTTATAAGCGTTTAAGTAAATTATTTTAGAATAATCAACTGTTTTTATGTCAATTTTCAACTTTAAATATTTATTTAAAACAAATATTAATTTAATTTATCTATTAAAATAAAAGGAAACCGTATGATTGTTTAACAGACATGAATCATACAGTGAATCATTATATTACCGGATATAATACTCAAACGATTGAGTGTTCGCGGTCAATTTTGAAATTAAAGATATTGAAAAAATGTATGGTACGACACCCGAAATGTTACACTGGACACTTGATTGAGGCTTGGAACCGGCCAATTAATGAAAAGGATGAAATGAAATGAAATTTAAAAAGTATGCTGTAAACAAAATAGTAATAATAATAATAATATACAATGTTATAAATATTTTTAAATAAATCAAATAAATATTGTGTTATATGTAATATATGTATTATGTATTGAACATTTTAAAATCAATTATAAAAATACGTTTTTAAATAAATGAATTATAAAATGTGTTTAATGTATCATGTAGATCACTAGAATTACAGTAGATCACACGTTAGACCTTAAAATTGTCGGTAGATCACATGTTAGACCAATGCCATATACTATTCATATAGATAGCTAGATATAGATAGAGAAAATAGTGGATACGCACCGCGGTAGGTAGTGTACTATAAATTATAAAATACGCGAAAATGAGTAGACATAAATCCGCGAATAAAAAAATATAAAAAGTTTATAAATATGCTTTCATAGGTACGTATGAATTTATTCTCACTGGAAAGATATTGTCGAGTTGGAGTGAATAGGGAAGACGTTACCTTTACCACCTCTTAATCTGGGCACAGGGATTTGGTATTTTTACAAAGACGACGATAGTAGTAAACTGAAAAAGCATACAAGTTCATGATTAATAAATATATAAATCTATGTACGTAAAAGCCAAATATAACTCACTCACTGAACGCTACTTCTTAAAGACTAAAAACCATATGAACTTGAAATTTGAAATAATGGTTCCTTCTAATGCTCTAGGTGTGCAATAAAAAAGTTTTTTTTTTTAATTTTTCGTTCAAGCGAATTAATTAATACGTTCGCAGCCAATTTGTATTATTTGGTGACCCGAAGGTTTCCAGCTGCTATATACTTATAGGCTATAATATCTATCTACGATACAAAGTATCGTTGTTGACTTTGTATAGTAACAGTGTTTAATACGAAAATACAGTAATGTTTATTTATTAATAGTTCAAATTAATATTCGTCAGTTGTTTCAGTTTTTTTATAGGAGTGTTTTTTTTTTAATGGTACAGTAAAATTTCAAAACTACAAGATGTGTTTACTGCAAGACTTCGTGAAGCTATTTCAAGATTTCCATCAATGCCATCAACTGAGATCAGGTCAGAAATAATGCCCAAGTTGAAGACAGTTTTTTTCTCGTGGATAAGTATTTGAGTCCGTGACCGTGACAGCCAATGAGTCACGGATACGTATAACCAGGTTAGATATTTATTTTAGTTTATTAGTCATTTAAGTATTTATAATAGTTATTTAAATTTGTTTTTCTTTAGGATTGGTGGATTAGGCCTGGTGAGTGAAAGCTTACTGGGGACACCACCAAAAAAAAAAAAAAAACGCGCCATGTGTAGTACCTCATGCTTTCGAATAACACACAATACATTATCATTGAAATGTATTGTTTGTTATTTAATAAGCTAAGGTGGTGTGGAAACTTACACGACTATATCATTAAATTTACTCTACGTATTTAGCAGGGATGGGACCACGCTGGGCAAGGAATTCCCTTCTAGACAAATTATTTTTCTGATTTCTTTAAAACTCCTGAAACCCAGATAATACGATAATAGTACAAATGAAGTATGATTCCCATCAACAGTATTAGATACTTTAAGTAAATTCGAAGAAATTATAGTATTTTTTACTGTATTATAACAATGAGTATAGTCACCGCAAAGTAAAAATAATCCACCCTGAGACGAGTAAAAACATAAATAACATATACATTGAATATAAGAGAGGTTATTTTCATCTCCTCTCAATAGTTTTTCGAGGCGTGAGGAAAAACTGCTGAAAAAACAAGTAAAAACGGTCGATTTTGGCGTAAACGATACTTTTACTAAATCGATTTCAGTTATTTAGTACGACTTGGAAAGTAATGTTACTGGAAACTTGAATTTTTCTCCATATAATATATGGGTTAGGTTAGGTTAAGTTATATAAAAAAAGATTATTTTAAAATGGACTAACCGACATTAAGTTAAGAGTTGGATTGATATTATAAAAAACTAATCCAGCAACCATAAGTACTCCTTCGATAAAATTCATAAACTTGAAAAAAAATTGACACATTTTTGGTTTTAGAAAAAAAATATTCCATAAAAATATCATTTATTATGTACGCATATTTCTTAATATCATTAATTTTGAGTTAGTCTATTATTGCACTGAAGGCCTCATATAATTGGTATATTGTTACATATTTTACGAAAGTTTAAAAAAATTTGACAACTTTTGGGCAAAAATTTTACTTTAAAAATAGGTACATTGTTTTGTAAAAATGTATTGCTATTTACTGATAAGATTTTTAAAACTTGACAAAAAGATTTGAAAATTTAATATGATCATAATCATACACTTATATAAAGGACCCTGAAATATTTTCAAAAATCGTGACTCAAGATTTTTTTTATAAACGTTTAAGTAAATTATAATACAATTTTTACGGAACTGACTATTTTCAATTTACAACTTTCAATATTTATTTAAAAATATGGTCCACCTAATCATTACGAAACTTTGATTAGGGATAGAACAAGATATTTTAAATTTTTTGGTAAAAAATAATTTATCTTTTGTCAAATAAGAAAATTGTATACAAATTTTATAAGAAGAACATACTTAAAATTAAACTAAAATCGACCAAAAATGTATAAATAGTTTATTTTATTTTATACAGAAGCTTTGCTTAGAATGGTTTAACTAAAGAATGATGTATCATTTCTTTAGAATTCAATATACCCAACACCATTATCTTGTTTAACTGTAAAATCTGTTTCTGCGAAGAATTTAAACATTTTTCACTGTTTAAGTTTCTATTTCAATTTTCGATTTACGATACAAATTATAATTTTTCTACTGTTGTCTCAAATTAAAACAAACACAATAGATCGATGAAACGTTTTCAGTTTGTTATGTTTAGGCGTAGACGTGGGGGTAGGAATATCTTGGAGACTATGGCCCCACTGTATTTTTATAAATATTATCTTTTAGATAACTTTAATTCCCTGATATCTCCCCCCTCTTCATTTCAATAATTTAAAATTAATATTAAGTAATAGGCACCTTAGTAATAAGTAATAACTAATAGTATGTCTAGTTTACTATAAAATTAAAATACCTCCTATGTTAAATCGTTCAAAATAAAACATAAATTAATGTGTTATTGTGTAATATAATATGATATGTGAAAAACACATTATTTAATATTTTATGTTAAGTATTCTTAATTTAAATGACAAATTTGATTTTAAACTACTAGTTATTCAATATTTCCTAAATTTAATATTACTGCCGTGGCTCGTTTTATCCAGTGGTCGGGATTTTGTGATCCACTGTTCAAGTTTAGAGCGACTACAAATGAATTATTTTCTTGAACATTGCTTCTTTTGGGACAATAGTATACTGGACATGAGTACACATCTAAAAATAGAAAAATAATGTAAACTTCGATTCATTAATATTTGATTCAAAGTCAATGTTTGAAGACCTCGAAGCTTTCTTTTGCCTTCCACAGGCATGAAGTGAATAACAGGTAATTTTGTTGTCAATTTCAATGGCAAAGGTTCGCACAAACACATGTTTTTGCCATCCCAACCAGCACCTTCCAAATAAAGATTGTGTACGTATACTCCTTTCTAAATCAAAAAATACACATTTAAAAACACAAGATGAACATTATAATGAAAATAGTTTAAAAAATGTACGTTTGGCGGTACTGTTAAATCATTCAAAGGCGTTGAAATAGGTATGCATTCCCAATTAAGTTGATCTATTTGCATCGAGTGTTTCTGTGATTCATTCTGTGGGGTAAAAGAGAACTATTAATTACGAATATGCATGTAGTATAAATACGATCATAATTTCTACTGCACTGTAACGTGTTCTTACCTGGAGTACACCGGTTAGGAAACTAGTAGGGAACACGAAAGCTCCTAACCAAATTGAAACCGGCTGTTCATTAGTGTTCGTCCAAGAAGTAAAATATTCTACTCGTTCAGTTAAATTTTGCATCCATGCACCCAGATTCATTACAGACGGGTATGCTAAAATTAATGATGTTATAGTATTTACAAAAGTATGTGTAAAAATAAACATAATAATAATAAAATAAAAACATTTTAGAGGTAAACTGTGAAACTCAATTTCGGAATTTAGGTATATCAGTATTGATGCTATGTAAATTTGAACGTTTCGCTCATATATAATGATATTTTGACGTCAAGATGTCGCTCAACATCATTGATAAAAGAAACACTGGACATTTGCCTTTTGAATCAATTCTAAATTTTCAAGCAGGCCAACTTATGCTATGTAGGTAAATGTTTTCTCATAGCAGACTTTGAATGATTTTGATTATATGATTTCAATAGAAAATAATAAATGAACTACATTCTGTTGATCATTTTTTTTTTCAAACATTATTGAAAAAGTTTAGATTATCGATTATCTATAAAATGCGTTAAAGTCATCATTGATCAAACCAAATGCCAATACAGGCGTGGGTTCACAGAGCGATGTCCCTCCTCATGAATTTTAAAATAACTTATGAACATTAAAAGGTGATTTTTAAACGACTATGGTTGTGACATAAATCCTTATTAAACGAGTTGTTTAATACACTTGGAATAGAGTAAAAAAAGGGAAAAAGCGTATAAAAAAGTAAAAAATGATGTATGTGTATTTGATCTGTTTAGTCTATTCGGCATTCCCTCCAACTCGCAGTCTTTTTTTTTTTTATTTAATTTGCTTTTATTAAGAACATTATAGCAATACAATTATTATAATGCATATACATTTTTTCTTTATATATATTTATATTAGGAAGCCAGCTGCGAGGATGAAGTTAATGATGGGCTGGATAATAGGGGTTGACCGAGAATTGAGAAGAATGTTGGAATCTGGTGTAATATAGCCTAAAGATGAAAAAAGTGAAAAAAGGATTAGTCTATTGGAAGAAAGAGTAGGGCAATTAAAGATTAAATGTTCAAAATCACAAGTACCTGATGAAGAGTGCAAAGGGGAGAGGAGTTAAGGTAAGTTTAAAGGAGTGGTGTGGAAGTAAACTGTGTCCTATCCGGAGACGTGTGAAGCTCACGATAAAGCGCCTAGATAGATCTAGGTCTCTGAACCATGGGTGATGAGGAATTGTGGAAATGATCTTCCGATGCCAGATCGTATAGTGCGGTTAGTCCCATTTGGATTACCAGGCGTGACGGAGTAATTTGTGATGAGTAGCTAGAATATCGGAGGAAGGTAACTTAAAAGAAGAAAACTCGCAGTCTTGGATCCGCGCTTTTGCCAACACATATTTTTTAGCCTTCACTGTTGGAATCTACTACCTTCATTGAGTAACAGTTTTTGAGTCACCATTTTATTGATTCTGCCAAATCACAAGTGCGTGAATGAAATTTATAAAATTGAGAATCGTTTTATTTTAATTCTCACATTGTTTTTTTTCAACAATTTTTGATATTCTTTGGTGTTTTTCAAAAATGCCATCTAAAATTTTTTTTTCAACTATCTTCATATATTAATTATATTATCATAGCCATATAGACTCATATCTTATTTTATGTGATTTAAAATATCTAATATTTATCTACTAGATACCTTTCATTCTCATATTTTTGACTTATTACAAGACTTAAACAAATCTCTAGATTTAATAATTGCGCGCGGCAAAGGTTCCCTTCTTTTGTATTTTGCCTTTGATCCTAAGAACTTGACATTTCATATATTTTTCAATTTACTTTCACATTGCAGGTTTTATGCTTGTACTCTCTTCGTACCTTTCCCTGAATTCAGCTTCTTTTTATTCTTAAAGCCTTTATGAAATTGAAAGATACGTTTGTCACATACTTTTCGAATGTTCTCGTTTACAAAACCGAACATTTCTTTTTTATATTTTTTTCATAGCTATTTTTTCAGATTTTTTTCAGTTTTCGTAACATTTATCTTAATATCTCTTACGTTAATTTTTCTTTCAGGTTAAATATTTGGCTTTTATTATTGATACAAAGCGAAATTTAAAATGTAACTAACCGAATTGAAGTTTTTACAAAAAAGAAAAACTTAATAGATATTCATTATATAAATACTTTTTAGCCATTGATTTGGTACTCTGCCTTCGTAAATGTTATGAAATATATTTTCAAGATCGGGTGGTATATTGATCAGGCCCGTGATTCCTTTTTCCAGAGTCAGTAATGTGGTTTTTATTTTTTTCAGTAAATAGTTATAGCGCTTTACCTAGAATCCAAATGATATATTTTTAAATCGCAACGAATGTTTTTTATTTTATAAATGTTTGAATTTAAATATTCCGTAATATTACTTAATAGTTAATAATAGTTAAATGTGGGCTATGATATCCCACATTAGTTTTATACTTGATCAACAAATATTAAACTAGTGCTTAGACGAGATATTTTTAAGATAACTAAATAGGTGAATCATTTACAAAAAAGATAGGTGATTCATTAATTTTAATTTCAAGTTTGACGTTAACTTCATTATAAAACCGAACATAATTCGCACTATGAATATTCTTTGCTTCTCAGTCAAAATGATGCAGATGGGTGTATTGAATTTGAAAGAAATGATAAATCATATTTTTAGTTAAATGATTCTGAGCAAAGCTATAGAGTAAAATATATCGATAATATATTTAACCGTTTTTAGTCTAATATTGACGATACGTTTTTTTTTTTATCAAAACCATTAAACATTTTTTTCGAGCAAAGGAGAATTTTTTTTTGTACTAAAAGATTTAAAAAAATGTTATTCTATTTAAAAGATTCATAACGATTGAATAGTTTAGTAACTTTTTAGAGTTTATTAGACTCAGAGGTTTTATTTAAAGGGTTTGACTATACCTCCTGTAAGAGTAAAAAGTCTAATACATTTCTTCTTATTTCAATATTTTTGACTATAGCATGGTAATTAATGAATGCTGGTATATTTTGAAGAATTCTAGATACTTCAAATAGCACTTTGTTTTCTTTATCAATATTTTCCGTTGACGCATTATTTTGTTCTTGTAAAAATGCAAGTGTTTTACATAATAAACTATTTTCTTTTGTTAAATAAATCTCATAAGCGTTTGCATGTTGACCTAATATTTGAGTCAAGTTTTCATTCGGTAATGTATCTATGAAGTCTTTGTATGTTTGTAAAGATCCATTTTCTGGGACACAATAATTTATTGATGAAGACCTCAAAAATAAAAAACAGATAATTGTGAAAATGATAATGAATATTACATAATGTTAGATAAATTTAATATACATACTTGTAAAACGATGTTGAAATGGAATTTTCATTGAAAAATTGACTTATGTATGTATCCAAAAGCCTTTTATCCCAAATGTCATATACATTACCACCATAAAAAATATTTCCTATTAAATACTTTAATGCAGTCCATGGCGTGTCTTCGTATTCATCGAGATAATTAAACAAAACGTTTTCCGATGCCTACAATTTATGAATTTGGATAGAATTTTGTTAATTTTAAAATATTATTTCAGCTCATTTATTTGTAATATAAAATGTAATACAAATAAATGATTATTTTACTTTAGCATTTTAATCTAAAACATGTTTTTACGATTAATTTAACATATGTTTAATTTTTTACCTCGAAATCAGAATCGCTAAAATCATAAATTTCGTTCCATCCTAAGTTTTTCAATTGTTTTCTTTCAATGAGTATGGAATGAAAAAAACACAAGTTAAATAGTATTTTCTTGTATTTGCTCGATGATTGGTTTAGCGAAAATTTTTCTTCGTTAATACTTTGATTATATAGACTTGACAAGCTGGATTTTAGACTCTGTTAATACGAATTATTCATAGGTATTAGGAACTGTCGAGTTTCAGTGATTCACAATATTATATAAATTAAAAAGAAGGAAGGGCGATTTATTAAACAATGTTAAACGAATTGTATTATAAAATATGATGTCGAGTTTATATGCAAATAATTTAGATATTTGGAAGAACGTTAATGGTAAGTCAAATTTTTATGCATTAGATATCATGTGACATTTTGTTCAAATGAAATAAAATATATAAAATTCTGTGCTACAGATAGTTTTATGGACTCATTGCGATTCATAGCTATTGGATTGCGACCTTGCGGGTTTAATTAATACTCTGTAAATTATTAATATGTTATTCGGTCTAAATGCACATACAATATATTAAAATATATTGGTTGATAAACATTTAATGATTTACAATATATGTTATTATATTGACCTTGGGTTGTTCAAATGATAGTTTGATAGCAGTTTGTAGCATTGTTATTGGAAATTTTTGATGTGGCTCGGAACTCAACCATAATCTAAAATCCGGATGGGCTTTGCCATCTTGCATTGTTTCGATAATTTTATCCAACTTCGGCATCCATGTTATGAGGTGATGGCAATTGGCAAGATATACCCAATAACCTTCTTTCTGTCCGATTTGAATTAAACTGTTTTGTTTGCACAAAGTATATTAATTAATCAAAGCAAACACAATTATTTACTATAGTGTAATATTGCATAATTTTTCGAGGGTTAATTACTTGGTAGCAGTTGATTCCAAGCCATTGCCTAAAGACAAATATTTAAATTTGTCTTTCTTTTTGCAACTAGTAGCCATGTTGATTAACATATTTGTTGGATCAGCACCAGGGGACAAAATAAAAATAAGTGCATTTTTATTATTTAAATCATCACGTATATTTTTCAAATTTATCATCGGTTCCCCGGAAAATTTAGATCCAAGATTTTTTGATATAAAATTTTTAAGTGCAAATGATAATCGATCTAATCGTAAACTTCTTACGAACAATACGCGTTGGAATGAATTACATTTATGCACCCATTGACCTGATGGAATGAGTTGCTTGAAAATTACACTAACCTTTTGTGAATTATGTATTGTTTTAAAATATAAATACCGATGAGTTCTTGATTTTCTGGATCCGAAGATAAGTACCATGTATGCCACTCAGTAGAAAATTGTTCAATTGATTTTTCAATTTCATGAAAACCAGGCAAGTTACTTAACGCTAAAATATTATTCCAACATGTTGACGGCAGCCAATCTATAATTATGAAAAAATAAACACAAATAATTACTTTTTTGTAGAGATAACCGTAATCAATACGATATTTCACACCTGGGCATCGTGTTGTATAGGGTTTTTTTTCTTTTTCATCGATTTCGCCATTTAATAGAAATTTAAACTCATCAAGATCAATTTTATTTTCTGTAATCAATATTTTAATACATATATGAAACGAAAATAGCAACTTATGATGTTCGAATAGTCCTCGACAAACGTTTTCGTAAACCGCATAAGTGTGATATTCGTTTATGTATGTTATTCTTTCTTGGAGTTGTTCTGCGGTGTTACTTTTTTTAATTGAGTTTTCGAACAAGTTAATATAAAAATCTAGCGAGTATTGATACATTGGATTAATTTTGTTCAAGTCACTGAGAACAAAATAAAGTATTGAAGCACGTTTGGCACATGGTCTATAACCCTAAAACACGAATGGGTAGTTGAATTAATATAATAGATTATAATAATTTAATCATTCACATTCAAGGTAGACATTTGAATCATAAAATAAATAAATATAAAAATATTGATTAATAATTTTGAATATTTATAGGCCGATTCATGAACAAATCACTAGGTATTTTTCTTTAGCTTACGATCACCTATTTTTTTACTATAGCCAGGCCTAACTTTTACAGGAAGGGAAGTGTTACAAAGAATGTATTCTTCTTTTTATTTTTTATGAAGCGTAATTTTTTTTAAGATTCAGCGAAAAGTTTGAAGACTTGGTTATATTGGTTATCATAGATATAAGCTATTAGGTAAAGAAGTTATGATATTATGATATAAGTGTACAAACCTAAGCTGTTATAAAACATTTTTTTTTTAGATTTCTTCAAAAATATTTTTTTTTATCTTTATCTTTGTTATTGAAACTTGAAATAATTTTTCATCAATACATTTTATTCATGCTTTTGAAATACTATTATGTGTAGTTCATATTATAATTTTATAATCAGGTCAATTAATAATTATGTTTTAGTGGCTATTAATAATAATATTTTAATATCGAATTTAATTTGGAAAATAATTCAGGTGGAACTTGGTTTATAAAGTACACTTAAAATCGTATTAAAAAAAAAAAAAAAAATGGGAGGACGATATCTTCGAAAATTGTTTTATAATTATATTGTGAATATTGATACTTTGATCTTAAGTATAGCAATTGTCTGTACTTTAAACGATGTTTGATCACTTAATCAAGTTATAAACATAAAACTCTTTGAATATTTTCTTGCCTACGAAAACCAGTAATTAGATGTTAAGAACCTAATATAAACATTTTTTTTGTATACCTTTACCACTACTATTTCGGGTATTATTTTGAAAATAAATGTATGTATATAATGACGATTTCAAGTGGAATTATTTTTACAATCTCTTTTGAAATATTTTAATAAAATACAATTTTAAAATCATTTCTATGATTGGTAATTAGTTAATTGAAATTTGAAGTCTCATAAAATAACATTTTATCTCTTATTTAAAAATAATATTATTGCAAGTAATACATTTTTAATAATTTTCCTTAAAACTTTACAATATATATGTTTTTTTTAAACATGTGTAAGTTTCGTTGTTTTAAAAAATAGTGTACAGTTAATGATGAGCTTTCGATTAAAAGTACCCCTTTTCACTTAAAATATATATTTCATGAGAACACATGTGATTTGTGATTGGTAAATCATTAACTATAGATTAATGTTTATGTAGTAAATGGTCGCATACCACAAAATATTTAAAATATCATGCATGTGTCATAAAAACTATATTAATCGTAAATTCATATTTTATGAAAATTTTTCAAATATTTAATGAATACACGAGTTAATAAAATTATACCTCTCGAGCTATATAAATTTCAGCTTGATTTGATAAAGAGCTTTGAAGATGTTCTTTAATAATGCTCAATGTCGCTTTCGAAGATTTTAGGGTTTGGAGAAGATGATCATTTTCTAATAATGAGGATTCACTTTCGTCTAATAACTTTAGTAATTCATCTTGTAAATCAAGAAGAGATTTTTTGTCTTTTTCAATATTTATAATTGTATTGTCTTTAAGTTCCTCTAAACCTGGATTTTCTAAGTTGACTAAAGTTTTTAATAATTGTTCTTCGAGACCTTCTTCTTGAATAGAAAAATCAACTACTGTTGTCTGTGTTATTATTTCAGATAAATGATAACAATTTTTTATTTTTGTTGTTATAAAAAGTCTGAAATTTTCATTGTACGGTAACAATGTACTCCCCATTTTTATAAAAAGTTTGTTTCCTACAACAAAAATAAACACATGCATATATTGTAATATTTCATAATAAGTATATATAAATTATAATATAAAATATATTAACTTTGTTTAACGATAGATTTTGATAATATTGATATAATATGAGGATTAATATTTTCGAAACTGATTTGCATTAATGTCGGGTACCCATTTTGCAGCGCGACCTCTAAGGTTCGCATATTATTTGTAGATCTATAATCTATAATTTGCAACTCGTTATTAGATTCAATATTTTTGATCCAGTTCCAAGCTTGACTTTGAGGATCTATTATGAATGGATATCGAATACTTTGGCTAATAATGATACCATTTTCTATACTAAATCTATCATTTGATAATCCGTGGTTATTCCAGTTTCTGATTTTGGCTGGATCTGTCAGGAATAAAGTGACTTCAAAGTTGGGATTGTTGAGAGCTCCATTTTCCTTCATAAATTTTAACCATAACTTCATGAGAAACTCTCTGCATTCAGACTTAAATGGCCCCATGTATGATATAAATGCAGTGCTTAAAACACAGTCTCCCGATAAATACTCAAATTCTTTGTCAATTTGATCTACTGTTTTACTCCATTTATTTCTTTCTTTAGACAACCCGTTTATTAATTTTGTTGCTTTTTCTAAATTGTTTTTTAACTCTTCGGCCTGTTTAAATACATTTATAATGGCTAAAATGGAATTTATGTATATTTTTATTAACTCACTCTATTAATACAATTTTCTCTTTTAGTAATTGTATCTTCATATTCAATTTTTTGTTTTTCCAGAAGATTTTGCTTTTCGGTGAGATTTCTTTCTAGCTCTTCAAGAGCTATTTTTTCGTCTCTAACTGTTGTCATTGCTAAATCTGCAGATGCTCTTTTCGGAGATACAGCTCTAATTTCAAAGTATATAGTTATACACACACATCCACACACACACACACACACACACACACACACACACATACACACACGCACACACACACACACACACACACACACACACACACACACACACACACACACACACACACACACACACACACACATATATATATATATGTTATAAGTAGATTAAATTTAGTTTTCAACAATTTATATTTAAATAGTATACCTGTACATTTTTGCATACTTGTCTACAGCAATAACCCACATGCCTAAATATTTAGCAGCTGTTGATAGTGTACTAATATTTTCCATGCTGAACTCAGGATTTTTTAAAAATAAATCTATTTGTTTGAGAATATCGTCCGTTACATGATCTTTGTCAAAATGTTTTATCTAAAATATCCACTAAGTTAAAATCGATTATTCTAAAATAAATCCTAAGAATACAAGTGTACCTGGTTTAAAAAACTTGGATCACCTAGCTGTCGTTTAGCTTCTGCCCAACTTGGATCAGCTTGTTTTAATGTCATAACAGCTTCTAAAATTAATTTTACACTCTCTGTGGGTTTGGGTAAACCTTTGATATCAGAGAGATCTTTTTTATTAAGATTACATACTTTCTGAAATAAAATAATTATATTAACATTTTTATCTGTAAATTATTTAATTTCTTACATCCGTAGCTTCTTCTAATCCAGGAATTGTAAGTTTCAATTCAGACAAAGCTAAATCATACATTTCTTGGCATTTTAACTCATCTTCTTTTATTTTATTAGATATTGTGTCAATTTCCTTTTTTTGCTCATCGATTTCTAGAATGTAATTGGAGATAATGGAAGACATTTCTTCACATTCTTTACTATTTTTACTGATAAGTTCAGTCACTTTTTCTAATTCTTTCGTCATATCATTTATTTTGTTATTTATACCATTAATTTTTTGTAAACCGTTTCTCAACTTAATGGAATTATTTTGTTTTTCAACGCGTTTTTCTTTAAGTATTCTATTGGATTCCACCATGACATAATTATACATTTAATCACTTTTGTTTTATATTAGTAGACAAATACTTACTCTTTGTATCTATTTATCATTTCTAAATAAACATCAGGTGTCACATTATTGGAATGTTTTAATTCAACCTTAGTACGGTTAGAATATTCTACTACAGAGAGATGAATAGAGGCGAAAATTAATACCAAAAAACTTTTTAATTCATCCTGTGTAATAGTAATAATAAAATAGTTATTATAAATGAATTTGCAGTTTTCAATCATTATTAAATAAGTATTTACCCGAGTTATTCCTTCATTATTTGTTCCATTTATCTACGAAAACGTAAAATTGTGATTTATAAAATGAATTCAATGTATAATAGTATGTTTCTTTGAAACTCACTTTTGGCTCTTCAGTAATAATTTCTGAAATATCGAGATTATACAGCGAAACTGTTGCTATTTCCAATAAAGTTTCTTTTGGCCAATCCAAAAACCAGTCGATTGTAGTGCAATTTATTAGCGCAGGATATTGTCGTAGACGAGATCTTTTATTGAACAAAAAAAAAACTAATTTCAATTTAAAGCGAGTTATTTATTTATTATAAATAATATTTTATAATTAATCAAATGAATCGAAATTTTGTAAATTTATTTTCTCTAAGTTATAAACTGTTGTTTAAATAGTTAAATGTCAGAACTAAAATACGAAATATTTTTAAATATTTACACACCTAAATGAATTTTCAATAGGACTAAATAGTAAAATAAAATGTAGGTTGTTTTTAACTCGATTTATAAAAAATGAATTAATAGCTTCAGCTGATTCTATTTCATCTGAATGTTTAATAACATCTGACAATGAAGTTTTTATCTGAAATGGTACATAGGAATGAAAACTGAAATGTACAGTATCTGTTTAGTAACTTTTACCTCTTCAAATTCACTTTCTTTATACAGCCTCGTTACTTCTCCGGTACTCAAAATATTGTTGATGATTTTAAGAAAAGAATCATCAACTATTTGCGTATCGTTAAACACAAATGATGTAGGTTGATTTCTTATTCCCGTTTCGGAATAAATTAATTTCAAATCTTCTTTGAAGTCTGATGTTCCATAGGACTGAGACAGTTCAATAGTAAAAATACTGTACTTGCATAACCACGAAGCTATTTTCGCTAACGATGATTTACCCGAACCACCTACAAATACATTTATTAAATAATATCTGAAGAGGAAACTCATGAAATATTTTACCAATGCCTATAAGAAGTACGTGACCCATTGGTTGGGATATGACTCTAACTATACGACAAATATGCTCTATATAATCTCTAAATAACAGTTCATTCAGTGGTACAAAATCCGAGTTTGAATTGTATTCTTTAACACTGTTTTCGATAAATTGTTTTAAATAATCCATATCAACTACTTCTTCGTACAACATTTTTTCATTTAGAAAACTACAAAATATTGGATTTTTTTCTGATTTACACAAGTTTTTGTACGTCAAATGAAAATTATTTTCAAGTTGATGATCTATTTGGCTCACAAACCATTTTTTATCACTAAAATGCAGTAATTTAAGTTAGTTAATTAGTATTGTTATGAACTAAACGATTTACTTTTCATCGGTTAATCTGTCATAAAACACACGAAAAACTTCATGACACCAAAGTCGCAACATAGGTACCTTAAAGTTTTGATACTTGACATTACTACGTAATAAGCCTTGAAATACCTAAAAAGTAAAATAATTATAAATGCACACAAAAATGAAAATTATCTTGAGTCATTGTTACTTTAGATATATCTTTCAAATTAAATAAATAATGGATTTTCGTCGGAGTTGGAGTCATATTGATAATTAGATTCTTGTAAAGGCTTATCGTCATTGAGGTCAGTATATTAACTATAATATTTAAATCAGATTTAGTTGTTTATACTAAATTAGAAATATTTTACAAAATTCAAATCGTACCTAAGTCAGACACAGTTTCGTCGAAATCAGCTAAATGCTGACTGAGTATTGTTTGATATATTTTATTAATATAACTGTCTTCGGGAGTAGTTACATTGATAACGCTAAAACAGCTCATTATTCGATTGCTGATGGAGTGCATTACATTATTAAATAGAGTCATGGCACATATGAATTGCATATTCTTTACATATTTTGTACATTGTTTTGTTTTGTCATACCAAAATCCATAGTCAACCCATTGTCTAATCAGTTCCAAGGGAGGTTGAGCTCCACATACTTCTTTTGGAGGCATGTGCATATCATCTAAAAACGTTATCATTGTTTTTCCTGAAATTAATTAAAAATTTACGATTCATGAAATTATACAAACACGACGTATTTATTTGAATAAGATACCAGACAGTGGAATATAAAGTTCTTTTGTCCGTTTTTCTAATTTCTCTTCGACTGTTTCTTGAACATCATTAGATGTAGTCCAAGCGGTCATATTAATGTTTAACGATGAATATTTTTTTTTATTCAAAATTTCTAATACATTTTTTACGTTCATCGTTTTGCCACTTCCGGTAGGACCAGTTAATAAAACGGGTTGTTTTTTACTCAAATACAACTGCATTAGATAACTATAACGCATGGTATCTATTGTCGGAATGATTATTTTGGAAAATTGTATTCTAAAAAATATACACGTACGAATATTTGTTTCATTGATATTCGAAATAAAAATTATATTTACATAGTACTACATACTCTGTACTATATTTCCATATATTCATTGAAAGCTTATCTTCCCAATGTTTGAGTTTACAGGAATTACTATCCACATAATAATGGTATACTGTATCTTTTAAGGGGAAAACATTTTCTAGTCCTCTGATGTAAACGTCAATTTTCTTTTTCCCGCTGTCATTTAAACAACCACATACTGACCAAATCATACTGTTGAATGAACAAAACATCTTATTCATCAGCAGTTTTAAACAATTTTTCATTATTAGAACGTACCAAAAAATAAACCAAATTTTAATAAGAAATTTGTATCGAGTGTCATTTAAACCAACGGGAATTTTTTCAGATAAATCGTTGAAGGTGCAGCACTCTAACAGTTTACAAAGTGATATCATACAATTTTGATCTGTTAAAGAAACTAATTCATGACAGTTCATTCGTTTAAATGTCAATAAATCGTCAATGTAATGATTGAAATTAAATCTCATCTATAATATTTGTTGGTAAATACAAAAAAAAAAAAAAAAAATCATTCATTAAGTACATATTATTTTAAAATAAATTTTACCGCATCTTCATAAGGTTTAAATTTGCAATTTCTTAACCACGAATCAACATACAATCGCCATATACAATTATCATCATTGTTATAAACTATACCACATCTTGAAATAACTCCAGGGGATGCCGATCCTAAGTCTTCTACTTCAAAAAGAAACGATACCTATAACAATGTTGAAAATAAACATAAACAATGTAAATTGCATTGTATTTATAAATTATTTTTTGTACAATTAATAGTTCAGATACATTTGAAAAAAAAAAAAGTAGTTACTTGATCTGGAATTGAAATACGCTCTCCGTTTGTTAAATTTAAAACATTGTTATCATCCATTACAGAACTTAAATTTTCAACCCAACTGTTATCTATTGGCCCATCAAAGATCACCCATTTTTGTTCTGATCCAGTATCTGTTTGAAATATTAAAAAAAAAAACTTTTTGTAATGGCACATTTAAATTGTAAAAACATTTTGAAAATAATATCGTGTTTTTGTATTCATACTTTTAATTCATATTTGACAAAAAATACATCATATTTATGAATATTGTGTATCAATATAATAATATTTACCTGCACCAATTTTGCGCAAAATAGAAGACAAAATTCCATCTATCCATTCATGTGTATCTTGATAATATTTACCATACATTTCATCTGAAGTTATTGCTTTTGGATTTAAAACATAATCCTAAATTAATTGACACAAAATTAACAAACACTTTTTCAGTGTTAATATTTTATTACTGACAAGCCCTTTATGAGGTTACTTATTAAATTAAGGTTACAATATATGATTAATCTTATGATACTTTGAGTTTCAGTTTTAAATGTTCATACTTCATAATTTTGTTTTAAACAAATTTTTTTTTTATTTCTAAAAAATTTAAATTATATAAATATGTGAAAATGAATAATAATATTTGAGGCTTTTGAAAAAAATTCCAAAAATAAGTGATTGAGTTTATTATTATTAATTATTCATTTATAGCTGAGCTGAATGAAACTTTCTTACTTAGAAATATAGTAACGGACATAAAAAACACACAACATGGTAAACCCATAAGGTACATTTATTGTTTCGTTCAGAATTTAAAAGTAATGATTAAATAATAATAAAAAAAATGTCTAAAAACAAATAAATGAAATAAAAATAAAAATGCCTCAAATTACGAGGTTGGATATGTTTTGTTCTTCATGGTCACCTAGAGTAATTGTGGGGAGTTCTTTTTTTGAATTCGATATTGGTGGATAACTTGCCCAACATCCAACAATTCGACCTTTGAAACAATAACTTTTACCATTTTATACACCAACATTATTATTTTTTATTTTAGGTTTTAAATCATTTTTAAATTAAATGCCAGTATTTTAAATTACAATGGTTTCATTCAATAAGTTAATTTGTTTAGTGTTTGTCCATATGGCTCAATAAAACAGAGTATCATTTGTAATTAAATCTAATGTATAATTAAATGATAGATCATACATTAAAATATTATCTTGTCTTCTAGATTTTAATTTTTAAGAAAATATTCTATTATTCAAAATTTTAAAGATAAAATACGACTTACGATAACAGTTTCAAAGTTATCAACTTGTTCACTCTTTAATAGGACTAACGTGTCTCTTAATGTTTTCCACGCAGTGCTTTTAGCTGATCCAGAATGTCCCATTAAAATTACAGAACGCCTAAAGCACTTAGTTTCGTATAGCTGAACGATTTGCAAAACAACAGAATCTGATGGTTGAAGATTATTTTTTAACATGCTTCGTTTTATCGCGTCAACTAATACATCTTGTTTCAAATCTGGTGGTACTATATCAGGAAAAATATTTTTAGATATATCCAAAAATACTGGTAAGTCTTCTCTGTCTAAAGTTGGTAAACTTGTTTTATGTACTGCTAATAAAATTATCTAAAATACCACATTAATTCAGTTCTGGAAAACAATATTATCGGTATTTCATTAAAAATAAATAAAATATACCTCGTCATCTGGCACTTCTGAATTTTCACGTTTATATTTTCCAGCATATTTGATTAACTCTATTAAACTTCGTAGCCCGTATTCACAGTTGTTTTGTTTTTTAAGTAGCTGTTTGCAGTGTGAAAATAGAGTGAATATTTTATTTGCTAGAATCTTAGAATTTTTAAATCCTTCTCCATAAAGAATTGTTTCAGCAATGAGCTTAATGTCTGGGACAACCATAGATACAGTGCGAAACATTGATTTAAAATTATCAGGTAAGTTTGAATTGGCTTCATAACTGGGTCGCGACGTTATGAATATACCACAAGTTGGAACTAATGTTACATTGTTGTTTTCGATGACTAAAGTTTTTGAATCAGCCGCTAAAGCTGAAAATATTGACCAAATTTGTTGGGTTATTGCAGATAAAACTCCAATTTTTATTCGATGAATTTCATTGAAACAAACCCAAGCTCCTTGTTGCACAAGACCTTTACCAAAAATAAATACTCTATTTATATCAAAAATCACTATGTTATCATCAAACATATGAAACAGGAAAATCGAAATAAAAATCGTCGGGATAAAAATTCCCAATGTATATTTAGGAACAGAATGCAAGCAAATTTTTCAAAATTGAATTAAAATGTGTTTAATCATCAAAATTTGGTTTTAAAATATATAACTGTTATTTTTGAATTCGACGACACTATATTATTATTCATCAACCTATACCTAAGTAAAATTTTTGCGAATTATTATGTCGTGAAATGTTAGCATCTACTAAATTTAATTTACTATGAAAAATAAACATTGATTTTATTTTCGTCTTATATGGCACAATAATAATATTATTATTTTGGTCCTTAGGTACACATTTGTTCAGATAATTACTATTTATTTCAATTATATTGAATGATTTACTTCCATTTTATTTCTAAATACGCGTTGGGATTTTTATTCCTAGATTTATGACACAGGAACTTACCTAAAAATATGCTTCTTATACTTTTATAATCGAGGTTTTTAGAACAATCTACTATAATAACATATCTTCCTAAATGTTTGCCTAAATCCTTGATAGTTTCGGTTTTTCCTGTATAGGATAAACCGTGGAGGTTTCCCCCACGAAACATATGTACTGCCGTAGTCAATGTAATATAACACCTATCAGTCAAAGGAGTGATGACTAGTCTTCTAGAATTTCCTAAATACTCATATCCATATAGATGTTTGGTAATTGTCTGTTTTATAATGACATCGTTTGTTTTTTTATCCCAGTAAAATCGTAACTGAGATATCCATTCAAATGCGGATACATCCAAACAATCTGCACAACATTATTTCACAATTAAATATAATTATATCTATATAACCGAAAATTTTTTAACGAAAGATAACGAAGATTTTTATAACTAGAACGGCACCCAAAGTAGTGCAACAAAATTTCAGAAAGTTCTCCAACAAAGAATAAAAAATGTTATTGGGTTAAGTAGTGTTATACATAAAAATTAGTTATTACACATATGTATATATAGTTAAACACATACAATATACTACATATTTGTATAAGTTTGTAAAGAAAAATTCGAATTTTAAGTAATGAAAATTATTACATTTTCCTTTTTAACGAAATTTCTATCAAATGGATTTTTTTTCAAAGAACCATCAGGTTTGCTAATAGAGGTTCAGCTGTACATAATACATGATTACATGAAAAATCAATATTTACTTGATTTATATGTGTGTTCGATCACATCTCTAGCGTGCATTTCAATTATAATCAAAGATGTAATTTTCAATCTTTCGCTATAATTAGCTGTACTTCGAATGGTTTTTGTGAGTTTTGTTAAAATATTTGTTTGTTTTTTGAACATTTTTTTTAAAGGATATTTGTGTTTCAAACATTTTGAGTGTACTAATGCTCGAGTACAATCAGTGGTCCATTGAATCTAAGGTATATCGTGTATTTTTTGGTTTAAAATTTAAACAAACAATATTAGCAAACATTAGTATTTGTATAAAATGTGTTTCGATTTAGGAACTTACTTGTGACGCTGTAATACATAGTTGTCCGGGCCACTCTAATACCCACTTTTCACGGTTTTTTAAATTCTTTAGTAACGATGTTTTTACTTGTTTTAACGCGTGTTTCAGAGAATCACGCATTGCACATTCTATAATTTTTGTATTAAGTAAAAGTTAATTTCAAATAATTTTCTTTTTTAATTGTTGTTTTTGGTCATTTACCAATAGAGTTAAGCCAAATTTCTGCGGGCCCATCACATAGAATCGGTTGATTCCAGTCTACGTACTCTCCATCTTTAGAAAACATTCCTCGGGCTTCTTTTTTCTGGTTGTTATTTGTCTACATACGAAATGGTATATTTAATGAATTAATAATTTACGCAAACTACTCGTATATGAATATTAAAAAATAATGACGTTATTGTAATATAAAGACAGTGATAACTTACAACGATTTTTATGTTGTCAATATTGTTAAACAGTTTTTTTAAATGGGGTTGTATAGATTCAGGATTTTTCGAATTCGCTAAAATCTCTAACAACTCGCAATTTGAAATAAAATAAAACCTTGGAAATATGTGACGTTTTGATTCCATGTGAACTTCTAACGCTTTCTGTATATTTTCCAAACGATTATTCATAGTGTTCAAATGTTTGAATAAAGCTTAAATATACATAAATTATTATTTCATTACATATTTATGTGAAATACGCGCACGCACGCACGCATGCACGCGCGCGCGCGCGCGCACACACACACACACACACACACACACACTCACACTCATGACACATAAAAAACTACATACATTTGGAATAGCAGGATTTAAATAAATTGTTTTCTTTATACATTTGTGAGGTAATTTCTTTCCATTCTTCTGTTACAATGTCGTAGTCAATGTTTTCGATCGGCATTTTTTGTCGTATATCATCTCCAATGAAAATATTCTGATAATGTTGTGAAGTAATAAAACATCTACCATCTATCGTGATTTCGTTTAGTAAGAATGTTCATACTTACTTCCAAATAGATATGTTGACGTTGAACTGAAAGTATAATTTCTAAAACTTCCATAACTAGTCCCAAAGACTTTTCTAAATAATCTGCTTCGTTTAGGAAATCAGAAATATATCTGAAAATATTTTTTATCCCAAATCATAATTTTATATAAATAACCTATGTGGATTGATATAAATCTATTATGTTTACTTAGATGTCTTGAATAGAGATAATTGTACCAGATGATCCTCTAACAATTGAAAAATGTCATCATTCACTTTCACATAGTAAATTCCTTTATCTTTGTATGGTTCTAAATGTATGTTTACTCTTGACCATATTTCTTTCATACTTTTAATAGCCTTAAAATTTAAAATTGAATTAAAAATGTGTTTAAATAATATATCATTTTTCAAAAATTAGGTACATTTTCTAAACCGAGTTCCATGGTTGACTTTTTTGACACCTCACTGATTTGTTCACCATAATTTTGAATTTTTAGCTCCACTAATTTTTCAATTGTAAAATCAGAACTGGTTTCGTCAAATTTTCTAATTGAAAATGTTTAATTCAAAAATATACACTTTAATTGATGAACAAATGTAACACAGAAATAATGATGGACTTACTTATTAACTACAATTCGTATTTCGTCCCAATGTCTAACTCTCATGGCAGGATTTTTTAAATGATTTACTACTGGTAATAAATCACGAAGTTCGTTAATTTTATTACGAGTTGTTTCTATAACTTCCCATTTTTTTATTTTTAAGCCATCCACCAATATATTAAATTGATTGAGAAATATGTCCACAGTTTCTTTCACTTCGGAGACTTGTATATCCCAAAATTGTGTCATCTTATTATCTTTCCAAATAGTATCCCACGTATTAACTAGTTTCCAAACTGAATGTAAAACTAATGTTTCCTATAAATATTATTGCAAGTTTAAAAATTATGTTGTGTGATTATAAATTAAAGGTATTTAGATAAGTATTCAGTGAAAAAGTAAGAACGAATTGAGACAGATTAAGAGTTTGAGTATTAATATTTTAAATGGTATTTCTTACTTCTTCAAGTTTGCTAATTTCAGGAGAACAAATATATTTTACATCAAATACAGCAAGATCATCGCTTAATTGTTTTTCTTCTGATTTTAATGTTTTTAATTTGTTTTGTGTTTGTTCTGCATAGTTTAGAGCATCTTAAAAATAATTAAATAAACAATTTAATACACAATACTTATACGGTATGTGACATATTATCTATATTTTTGTGCATTATATAATAAATTATTAGGTTATTAAATTTATTATTTCATTATAATTTCCTTGCGTATTATGACATATATTTTCTGAACTAAATCATATTTTTATAAATGTAAATTGTTTAGTCAAAAGTAGATATTTTTCATAAAGTACTATTATACTTGAGAAACTATTGGTATTTATATACAATTAAAACAGAATCCAGGTGTACATTGTGAGTGTTTTTCGTATGATTGATTAATAGAGTCGCCATTGATTGGGATCCAGATATTATGTATAGAATACGAGTATAGTATATTAATTATGACTATAATATTACTGCATGAAATAAAAATTAATATTTAAGAAAATAGTCACTCGTGTATTTTTAATCGTATTGTTTAATGAGTATTTGACAGTTTATTTGAACATTTTTCAATGCATCAATGTACAGATTTAAAATTATATTCTATAGTTTTATGTGTTTATAAATCTGTTGAAGATGAGTAGATGTATGATGTACACGTTTATGACACGTATCTTAAATATTTTTTTATTTTATCATCTACTATTTTCTATAGATTATACTGAATTCATGAATCCTAATATGCGTGGTCGTCGTCTGCATATTTTTTTTTTTATAAATATTCATTGAAAAACGAAGTCAGGGCAAAAGTATTACTTAGGAACAATAAATTTTTTTTTAGTCTGTTGAAATTTTATATTAACATTTACTTAATTTCGAATTTTTGTAATTAAACATTAAAGTATGCTTTAAACTAACTATAAATAACCTTAAAATTGTGGAATATGATCTTAAAAAAAAATTTATCAAAATACGTGCTTAAATGTACTTCTATTCATTACATATTGATAAAACACAATTTAGTACCCTTATGTGTGTGAAAGGACCAACTAGAAATACACGTAAATGCGAACGAATACGAGCCATACATTTTAGTCAATTTTTTATTACCATTTGAATTCCATTCTGTAGATATTGGAGCAGTTTCTAAAAATATTTGCAATAACTCTTTTGCTCTTATTTTAAAATTAGTTTGTTTTTCCATTAACGTATTCATAAATTCATTTTGTTTTCTTTTTAACATTATTTCAGCATCTTCAAGGGTATTTTTGTACACACTCCAAACTTTAAACAATTTTTCGTACTTGATTTTCATTACTTCTGGCATTTGAATATTATTTTTTTCTAAAAAAAATATTACAACACATACTTCATAACAAATATATTGTATATTATCATAATTTTATTTTAATTTTACCTAATATTTTAACATTATCGGAAATAAGTATGAATTCTTTTGCTTTGTTATCATATTCTAAAACTATTTTTTTTCGTAGTTCAATGAATGAAATCATTTCAACCAAATTTTTCGGTGGCGTCATCACTCTGAAAAAAAAATTGAATTGGGAACGAATTTTTTAAAATTATTCATTAATATGAATGTACTGAATGCTATTAGTTTGTGCATAATGGTAAAATCCTTCTATGAGATTCGTTGTCATTTCAAGAAGAAGATCTGAAAAACTATTTCTCCACTCATCACAATGCCTTATAATTTCATCTTTTAACACATTTGTTTGTATTAGAAAATGAGAAACTTGAGCAATCGGTTTGATTTGAGATATTTTACGTTTATAAATTGAATATCTGTGAATTAAAGCAAGCACTGTATCATAGGGAGGTAGAAATATATGCATAAATAGCGTTCAAAAAATACGTAAAATGTATGATTTACTGGGTCATATCTTGATTAAAATGTATCGCTGATGAATTGAAAGTTTTATACTTTTGAATAAATAATTTTTTATCCATTGACCATATGTCTTTGAACATTAAAAATTCACGCATGTAACGTCTTAATCGTCTTAAAGCGTTTATAGTTGCTGAAATTCATGAAATAAATGAAAGGTATAATTACAAAAATAAAATTATTAGACAGTAGGTAGATATTGTAATTTCTTCTTACCTATATTATTTTTCTCTTGTAGTTTGGTACAAATCCAATCTTTAGAAATGTCATCTTCATATGAAATCGTGTTTGTTGGTAATTTTAGTGAATGGCTTAATCTTGGTATTATTTTTATATACATTAATATGTTTGTCAAAAAGTTCACAGAGAACGCTAAGATTTCGGATAGGTTTGGAGAGTATTTGATCTATATGTATTCAAAATTGAGAGTTATGATGAATCTTTCTTTTATAATTATTATTATTTTTTATTCAGGTTACCTTATTGTCTTCTAAGCTCACATGAATTCGTATAACTGGAATTGGCCCAGATCCATCACCAACACTTAGTTTTAAAATATTTTCTAATGAATACTGACAGTTGAGGATTAACGCTTTGCAAATAAGGTTATCTATTTTTCTTATGTAATGCGTCCAATAAACCACCACCTAAAATCATTGAAGAATGTATCATATTCTTAAATATAAGCATAAATCTTCGAATATAAATTGCACTGTATACATTATCAATGTGTTCGTGTAATCCTTCATATACGACCAATATATATTTTAAAATCAGATTGTAGTTATCGAAAATTTTCTTAATTTTATTTCTTCTGAAAAATGAATATCATAGTTATTTTATAAGATTCGGTATGTAAAATATACGAGTAAATACTTATTACTTTGACTAGATATTTTTTGATAATAGTTTTTTTTTAAAAATATAATAGTTGATCAATGCATTAAAATGTGATTATATGTATTATAATGTATATGTAACAATAGAATCTACCCAGATTACAATTACTTTTATTACGTAACATAATTAATAATGTAACTTACATAGAAAATATTTATTCATAATTAATTTTAATAAATACGATTTGTACAAATTTCCAATACTGTTGTTATGACCAGAAAAGGGCTCATATTGAGTATACTCGTATAATAATTAAGTAATAATTAGATGGCCATAACGTAATTTCATAAATAATTATTAGATATAAAATCTACTAATAGTATTTATATGTATATATAATCATAGGTTTAGAAGTTAAATTTCACAATTTTTTCCCGGATCTTCGTCCAAGATTACGTAGCTTTAAGTTATAACAGTTATATTGTTTGATCAATTATTCGTCACAATGTTTTTGCTTTTGCGTAAGGAGTTATCACAAAACGGAACGAATTTATTCATACTTTATTGCCTCTGTAGTAATTTTAAAATCTTTTAAATCTAAAATTTGCACTTGGTTCATCTTGAACAGTGTTAAATTTGCTATTTCTTCACAAATCTTAACAATTTCTATGTTACAATATTTATAATCACTTATAGTATTTTGAACCTAAAACGTTTAAAGATTTTTATCATTATATGTATATCTTTCGTAATCTTTATTTTACTTAACCAATTCCAATTCGTCAATACAATTTAGTAAATATCTATCCATTTCTTGCTGTTTCCATGTATAATACTGAATCATTGGTGATGTTATTTTATTGCACAAATCTATGGACTCGCTGAATAATAACATTTCTTGTTCAGATAAACCTGTATAACTCACAATTTCATAGTTAATTAAAATAACAAATGTATAAAACTATTTATGATGAGCTGAATAAGTCTGAGTCACACTGGAGTTTTAGCTCGACCACACAAATTACCATTTAAAATAGTAAAATGCATATTACATAATGCAAATTTTAGGAATAATATATTATAATATGAAATGGTCTTATATTTATGTAATCTTAATTTATAAATTCTTAGTTTATAAATCGTTGATAAATTATTTTTCAAACGTATTTTATCTATGATAATGTATATCTACAAATACATATTATTGAATTTTTACATATTTATTGTTGAAATGTAATTCTTATTATATTTAAACACATCAATAGGTTAGTACTTACATAGATATATAAAAATATTTTTTGAATTAGTCAATAAGAAAAAATGAAATATAAGTATATGTTTAAACATAATACTTGTTTCAAATGATATATATTTTACGAATTTTTAATTTATATTGATAACGCCACTGGCCACTACTAGTTTTGATATCGATAATAAATAAAAGTACCAGCTATAAGACTGTTATAGTCATTGACAATTTTCGATGTATTCCGGTGTAATTGCTTTATTTTTGTTGCATTTGTGACGATAAAGTTTGGTTTAAATATTTGTTTGAAGCCAATTAATGACCAATACTCGATTTCAGTCACAAAATCAAATGTATCACTGAACATAAATATTATGGATGAATTCAAACTGCATGCTTTTGTGTATACGTATTATACAATTTTCAAATACCTGTCCAAATTAATGGTTAAATGCCAAAACTGATCATTTTGATTTCCAACTAAAATATTTTTTCTGAGATTTGTCTCATGATTTGGATTAACTTGATTATTCCACAATTCAAATATGTTCTTTATTAGTTCTTGATAAGACATTTTGTAATTTTTATATGTTTTATAGAATTTCTTTTTATCTGTACCTGGTAATAACCATGGACGTTCAGATATCATCTAAAATTTATAAAAATAATATTATTAAAATATAAAAGTTATAAATACAATATTAAAATCAAAATCAATAAGAATTTAAATGACTAGAAAAGTGATATTTTCTTTTATAAGATTGTTTTAGGATAATACTCAAATAGCTGTCATGTTTTAAAAACAAAAATTATTTAATAGCCCAAAAATTAGGTCGTTGAACTCAATTTATTTTTTCAGAAATAGAGTAGTTTTGAGTAAGCGTGGTTTTGTAAGGGTTTTAAATTTAAATTAATAAAATACATATAGCTTCATTGATGCATATTTTTTTTTTAAATTAAAAAAAAAAAAATGTTAACATTGTATTAAAATTTTAAACTTGTTTACACTATTCCCTCTAATGTTTATGGTCTGATTTAAAATTGATACTGTAAATAATAATCTAGTCTGTTTATAAATAGCGCTAAATAGCCCAAATCGTACAAATATAATGATATATTATCATTTTTAAAACATGTTGCAAAAATACAACAATATGCATGTAAGGGTTGAAACCCCCATAAACATTTACTATTATTTTTCATCGATTATTTGATTTAATAGCACGGTTGTAATTAATTTATTTGATAGTTAGGTCGTAATATTTTAACAGATATCTTCAGAATGGTGTTTACTATTGTTGAATTAATTATGTGCACTAAGCTGTAAAATTATTTGACTCCAACCATTCAGTATTTATAGTCAGAGAGTCTTTTTACTGATAACTCTCTTGCCTCTCAATAGAACCAACATATTAACAGCTGAAATATTTTATTCACGACCGTGTTTTCATTATTAATGATATTATTTTCGTTTTGTTTATCTTTAATCTTTATAGGGTGTATTATTGTTTTCTAATAATATCATTTAAGTGAATATTCTTCAAATATTTTTTTTTTTTTTGGAAATTTTTCCATTGTAATAAATTATTTAATCAACCATTACATTTACATATAGAAATAATTTCGATTTTAATATGTTTGATCTGAAAATTTATCATTTTTTAAATTAAATTTTTCAGTCTCTAATTAGTCATTTACTGTAAGAGTCGAAAAGTTAACAGTTTCATTTTTCAAGAGAAACACTTTAAAGTGGATTTCTCTTTTGATCTTTAATCTAATCTTTCAATATAAACTTCAATATGTGAATCTGTACATAAATTCCAAAAAAAAAAAAAATTATTTTAAATGTTAAACTTTTTAAATTTCTACATAGGATACACATTTAAAAAGCTGGTAAGTGAGATGATGGTGGTACAAGTTCGTCCTTCGTCCCTTCGGTCCTCGGACAAGATATTGGTGATGAATGTATTAAGTTTTAAAGAAATAATAACTCATTTTTTTTAGTATAAAACGATTCTGAGCAAAGCTTCAGTGTAATATAATATATTATTATTTAAATACTGTTTACGTATTTTACGGTTATTTGTATAATTTTTGGTGAGTTATAATAATTTATTAAAGTGTGTATAAAAAAAAATCCTGACTCACGATTTTTGAATTTTCGTTAGAATAATTACGTAGGTATATGAGTAAGGTCATATTAAATTTTCAGAACTTTTTGTCAAATATTTAAAATTATATTACATAAAAACTTTCAAACAATTTGGTAAATTAAAAGTTCTATATTTAAGTCAAAAGTGCCGATTTTACCGTTTTTACTCAGTTTTTCAATCGTTATTCTTGATTACTGGAAAAACTATGGAGATTTTGGAAAAATGACCTTTTTAAAGTACCATCTCAGTTCAATTTCGAATCTAAAAAGTTGCTGGACGAAACTTTTGGACAAGGATTTCTATACGAAAAAGTGTTTACAGAAAAAAAAATAATAATACAAAAAAAAAAAATTAAAAAAAATAAACATCATTGTAAAACCATAAGATCCTTCGCTTCACTCAGAATCTAAAATAATGAACACAGTGTTCCAAATGTTTATAGTTCTAAAAAAAAAAATCTATTTGGATATTTCAACTACATACAAATTTAAATACTTTGTAAAAAGTATGTATTTATGATACTGTCGATTTTATTACATACGTATTTAACATATTAAACGTATAATATTGTTATTGGTTTTGATGATAAGCCTCAAAACTTAGTATCATAAAAATATATGGGGTGAAGTTGTAAGAAAAGATAGAGAATGAACTTAATATGTGTATAAAAATTGTTTAGTTATTTATACTTTTAAAAATAGCAGTTTTCTATTCTGAAATAAAAATTGAACAATTTCTATTATTCTATGTAGAGTTGACGAGAACATCCAAACCGAATTCATTCTAATACATATTAAATATCAGAAGAATATATTTACATGTAATTAGTAGCTACCTATGTAAAAGGTAAATTAACACAAGAATACTATAGTGAGTGAGATAATGATATGTTCACATAAATGATAATTACACTCTTACAATTTAAAAACACTCTTTGCCATCGCAATCGATGTTAAAATTATTATGATTTATTCATGTGATTCTAATTACATCTATAAATAAATAGTACCAGGAAGGCCGATCTCCGATCGTAAGATATCGTAGATCTCCGATTTATTTATTAGTAAATAAGGTGCGGTTATTTTACACTGTATTTATGCAAAAAAAGGTATGCTTATTTTTTTGTAAGTAGATTTTCGTTAATAAATAAAAAATGTTCAGAAAATTATAGCTTGCAAAAGTCACCCTTAATGTATAAACTTGATATGTTGTGTTTTGAAATTTTACTATTTTTTACTAATTTGTTTTCGGAAATAATATTTGAAAAATAAAATCTTAAAATGTCAAGCGAATTTTTTATCTTTGTATATTTATAAATTTATATTTTTTTAGGGTATTATGAAAAAAAATATCTTAAAGATTTTAAGGACGCTCTGGCCAATGAATTCCCCAACTAAGACATATACAGGTTGTTAGAGAAAAGCCTCAGGAATCAAATGGTATGGGTCTTATAGTCGATTGTCGTGCAAAATTTTTAGATATAAGGGTGCAAAGATAAATAAATATTGCATTAGTCTTATGGGGACAATTCATGAAGTTAATTATTTTTACCATGAAATCGCGAATTCCCCAATGCAGATAGTGATAAACTGAAAGTTCAAAGCTTAAAGAATTTATTGGTACTTTCCGAATATGAGGTATACGTGGGAAATTTCGTGTAATTAAACGAAGACAATTTTATAATTTATGATTTTAAAATAAATTTTTTTCCATAAAATAATTTGTAAACTGCATTTAATAAAAAATATTAATATTTACTTGATAAGTATATACACGGAAGTTTGAATTTGAGTTTTGAATTTGTTCTCATTGCAGAAGTACTGTTTAATAAAATGTTTCATAAAATGTAAAATTAAAAGATATTTACCATTAAATTTGTGAATATTATTTAAAAAATTAATTTTTTGAATTTTTAAAAGTATTATTTGTATCATTTAAATATTTAAATGTGTATTATTTTTTTTTTATCACTCAACGACTGGCCGTCGGACACGCTGGGGGTCCGATGCAGGGAGAATCTGGGGGTCCGATGCAGGGAGAACGCTACATGCAGGTAGAATCGAATTGTAGGTTACCAGAACCCAGAACGTCGCGTTGTCATCATCGCGGTCCCAAGAAAGGTTTTCCATTAGCAACGTATAAAGATATGAACTATCACGTCGCGCGACGGTGATATATGGAAGGGGAAGTGTGGGCGGCCACGTCTAGCTTCCGTCCGTTGCCGTACCGCGAACCTCACCCACAGATACTTTTACTGTATAAAGATTTTTTATGAAAACTCATAGAATTGAAATTTTCTTGAAATTTTGACTAAGTCCATTGGATTCCTGAGGTCGAAAACTCTTTATATATGAAATATAAGAAAAATCGTTAGAGCCGTTTTCGAGATGGCATGACTGGAAATAGGTACATACAATTCCTTGCTCGTTTTATAGTATAAGATCTATGTTTTGAAAAATGTCATCATTGAATATCACTTACGTTTTTCAGTGTGGTAATTCTTCTATATTCAGTCATGGCGGTAATACAGACACCGGAGTATGGGACCATAAAACACGGTATGTCGTAACTGTTGCCAGTGTAAAATTGCATAGCAAATGAAATTTCATCGATTAGCATGTTATATACTTCGTCGGTTTTTTTTTGAAAGTGTGAATTCAATTGTGGCCAACCAGAGAAATAGTGCAAGCTTTGTAAAACGTTTAGAGCGTCTTCTATATTGCACGCGACGCTCAATGCGTCATTTAACAATTGTTCGACTATGGTGCATAATTCTTTTACTTCGTCTTTGAACCTGAGAAATTTCAATTCGATATCAATGTATTAGACGTATGGAGTGAGTATGGGTGAGAAATAAATTGGGGGGGCGTTTGAATATCTCACTCGAGTTCGTGTTGGTACCAATCGGTGGTGTTCACATTGAATATTACATTTTGAACGTTTTCCAAATTGTTAATTAATTTTTTAAAACGCAACTCAATGGATTCCATAACTTTCTCGAACTCCAATCCTTTGGTAAACGAAAATTTCGGTTTCGGTATTGAATGTTTTCCATTTAACCTATTATCATATTTATTTGGTTTTGAGTTCAATACATAGTTTTTATCATTTAATCACTCTGTGATTGATATTTTATTTTTACATGAATATTTTTTTTATACATTATAAATATTTATTTATAATGTATAAATATAATATATAATATTATATATAAATTATATATGAGGTACCTTTTGAACAGAATTATAGATTTACATATGTAATTAACATCTCTGCATCTGTCTAGAAACATATACACGTCTTTGGTTTCTACTGACCAATGACCATCATTTTTAGAATTATAAATTTGAATAACCTGAAAAATATGACAATAAATCATTACGATATTAAATATAAAATATGATTCTCACTTTAGTGTACACTGAAATATAATTTTCACAACAATTGATTGAAACTTTTAAGTTATTTAAAACACTTTCTGTATTTCCAGAGAACAAATCAGAAAGTTTTATGGTTTTTCGACAGATGTACACAATTTGATTCCCGAGATATTCGTACAAACGGTTAATATCAGACCTATGATCCATTTAAAATTTAAAAATAATTATATCATCATGCAAGATTTAAGATCAATAGTATGATACCTTACCATTTATTATAGGATGGCGATTCTTCAAAAATAAAAATAAATTTCATAAATATATCAGGTAATTTTAATAATATGTCATTTGGTGAATTTACATCATACAAACTCATAGCTGGTTCTTGTAAAATTTGTAAGTAATTAAGATTGAATTTGCATTCAATTTTGGCCGACTACGTAAAAAAAGAATTAAGTGTGATAACATGAATGTGATATTGGTTTTGTATTGCAATTTGAAAAAACAATAGATGGTGTTCATTAGGAATAATTGTAAAAATGTATTGATCTTATTAATTTGAATGCATACATTTTTACTTTTCTTAATATTTTATAATAATATTGTTAATATTAAATTTCTTTAAACCGATATTACCTGCTTAATATAAGAATATAAAATAAAACTCACATTGGCAATACTGATAATTTAGTTTTGCTTCATTAAGTCGAAGAATAAAATTAACTTAAAATTACTTGCCTCAATTTCATCCACAACATTGTTGAAGGAATGAACTAGAATCGATTGATGTTGTTTTAAAATGGCGAGAATTTCATCTACACTTTTATAACTAAGTAAAGTAGTTATAAACCGTAAATTTGTAACTAAAGTACAAATAAATCAATTTATTATATTAAAAAAAAATCCTTATTTTAATCAAACATTAAAAAGAATATATATTAGTGATGGGTCAAACCTGATTTTTTGGTGTCGAACCAAACTTTGTCGAAGTATTGCGAAACCGAACCGAACCGAATTATTAAAAATATTTATCGAACTGTTTTCGATCTATTCGAAATATTCGACCTCACTATTTGATTTTATTTAGAATATTTTTCCAGTTCGAATCTCGAACTTTCCTAAACAGTAAATAGTTTGGTTTGACATTTTTTCATTCAGAGTTCGAATCGTGAATCGAACCGAGCTCCTGGTGTTTTTTTTTGGTTCGGTTCGACATTCGAACAGTTTGATCCATCACTATTATACACACACACACACACACACACACACACACACACACACACACACACACACACACACACACACACACACACACATACAAATTTATTTATTTAATAAAATATAATTCACTTATATAAGCTATAACTACAATAGTTTTTATTCTTACGTCGATTTCTCCAATAATTTATTTCATCAATAATATGCTCCATCATATATTCACATTTAGTAGGTACTCTCTCATTATCCATCAAACACTTTTGGATTTCTAAAGTATATACATTTAGAATATCTAAAATACATAAACAATCAGTAGCCAAACTAAATAAAATTGAAGTTATTTAATTAAATGTATTTATGTATATATGTATGTATGTATATATTTAATTCATATCAGTTGTTGTAGTTGTTGTAACAATACTGTTCAATAATGCAGATTTGAGGACTACTTTATTTAAAAAATATATCGAGTTAACGACGAGAAATAGACCTAAAACATTTTGTAACAGACTTTGTTACCGTATATAGTAATACGATGCTTTATAAATTCTGTTGTTGGTATAATAATAAATAATAATTTGTACAAGAACTATTTGAATATTAAGTTTATAATGTAGCTGATTGTATAGGTTCTATACAATTTTTTTAATTTACAACATGTATTAATTAATTGTTGTAAGCCAACTACAATACACCTTGTTAATTTTTATGTTTATTTCATGTAAAAAACTAACTTTCAAGTACTTTGAGGGTTTCTTCACTAACAATTTTTGAACTTTCGTCTAATTTTCCGACTATTGTCGGGATGTAAATACTCGGCATTCCTAAAAACTTGTATCTTAATGAACATAATTCTTGGATAACAGCTCTGTATTGTTCAAAAAATAAATCTTTTTCACCTGGCGAACGCGAGTCAAGGAAATACGTTGATTTTTTTTTCATTTATAGACTACTCGATATGGAAGTCAGCCATGAGTGTACTCGCCAAGGAAACAGAAATATAACTAATAACACTATCCTACATCTCGACACGGCGTGGCGAAGTCACCGTTCGCGTTGACACCCGATATGATCATAATAAACGAGAAGAGGCATCCCGTGCACCGGACTGTATCAAAAGGGAGGTGTATCCGGATCGATATCCGGTCGCGGATGCCGCAATCGCCGAGGGGAGAAAAGTAATTTTATTCACTCCGTACCGGGCGAACGTGCATCAATGTTCGTGCGTACGGGGACCGTCACGGCGTCGTCGGCCCCGACGCACGGTGTTTCGCGACAAGGCAGTCATTGAAGCTAGCCACTCACTCCTTTTCCGACGGCATCCCAGGCCGGACAAGGTTTTCAGCGGAGCTAAATTCCTAAAACCACACGCCGTTCGGACGAGGTCATACGTATCATTTGGATGAAATCGATATGGCTCCGAATTCATCTATAATATATCGTTTGGACGAGTCCACGTGATGTATAATTGGGGCGAAATGTGTAGGTTTTATGGACATAAAGAATATATATATATATATTTTTAAACTACTAGATGGCCCGATTGGGATACTTGTCCCGAGTACGATAATGCTATTCCGACGAAACAAAACAAAGATAATCTGTGAGTTCCCAGTCATTTTGTTTTTAGCAACGTATTCTAATCGAGATTCGAAGCGCTAACAAAATACTCAGAGTATATTACGAAAATAGTTCTAGTTTTTCTTCAGTATTCTCAAGTAGTATGTTAAAGTTTTTTTTTTTTTTTAATGGATTTACCTAAACGAGATATGCTTTACTTGGGTAAATTTTGAGTCATTCACTCAAATGAATCACGCTCCCGTGCGACGTCTACACGTATTCCGCGAACAACGCCCGCGTAATCGGCGATACACCAGACATTCTCACATGACTATATTATATTATCGACATCTCTCATGAAAATGGACTTAAAAAAATGTTTACGACTTTCCAGGGTGGTCATTTGAAGTTTTAAAACAATATTTTTACTCTGACGGTAATTTGTTTTAACTTTTATTTTATTCGTTTAAATTTTTAACGATTTCAATGAAAAAAACTGCCGGGTGAACTTATAACGCATCTCAAGAAAAAACATGATGAAAATTCAAATTTTTTTTTCATCATCTTCTTTTCTTGGTCTCAACCCCCGAGTTACTTTTTACGTTATATAGATTATAAAGGCGTATCTCAATTCGAGTCTTTTTACGTGGGATATATATTGCTATTATACGTATATTTCAACGAAAACCGACCGGGCGCTCCTCCGGCCGAAACCGTCGCGTCGTGGTGGTCGATTGCTGGTGCTGTAGAAGGTATATCGTTTATAGCCCACAGAGGGACTCGGATCCGAGTGGAGATCGCGGTTTATTTAGCCACGGTGGTATTTGACGACACTGCGATGTTTGTATTTATAGTGCGGCGGTGGGCGGTGTCATATTTGCCATATCAGAATAGATTTGCCCCGGGAACTTCCGTTTAAGTAATAGACCAGCGACGAACCTAAAGAAGTGAGATTTGTTTTTGCCATAATAGGTACTAAAAATAATAAAATCGTAAGAATAATTTGTTTTTTTTTTTTTTTAATAAAACGAGGTGTCGAAAACGGACGTAAAAAATGTTTTTATTATACCGTGCTCTCAGATAGAGACGTGTAGAAGACGTATACCAAATGATTCATCGCCGTTCACGACCAGTGTCCAAAGACACTCTCAAATAGAGTCGGGTCGGGTTGCGTGGACGTTAACGTTAGTAAATGGACGTTTCGTGCCGGTAAAAAAAAAACGAACTCGCGGACAATAATATCCTACCCGAACGTTTTCCGTTGACGATACAACGTTCACAAAATAACTATTTTGCTGACAGGGACGAAACGTCTATTCGGAGTGTTTTTACCGGTAGTCGGGTCGCAAGGCGGTAATCGTACGGCAACGAGTACACGACCGTGTCGGACTGCACCACGGCGGTGGGGGTGTATACTCGCGTGGATTATACGCGTTATATACACTACAGTCGTGTGCTTACTCAGGACCGATGTTCGAGGGGTTAGATGGGGCGCGTGTCCAGAGTCCGCGTTTTTCAGGGCCTAGTTCTCGAAAGCTTTCAATAACTATTCAATTTAAAACACTAAAAGATAAATGTATGCTACGGGATAGAAATTTGCGTAGTACACGCTAAGTATATTGCACACAAAATAACAAAGTACGAACAGAATTCAGACATTACAGATAATGATAAAAATCGGTCACTAGTAGTTTTTGGAAAAAAAAAAAAAACGGGCCCTACATTAATAAATTTCCTCAAGTCTGGTGAATCTTAGTACCGGATCTGTACATGCCATACGGTGGTTGAACGACAATCATGTACGTGTTGTAGTAGTATGTATCGTATAATATAAACGTTGACGTGTCATCTGGTGTCTATTTTGCCCGATTTCGTGGACTATCGCTTAAAACAGTGGCGAGAGAATATGAAAGTAGGCAAAGACATAGACCGTACAGTTCAAAATTTCGAAATGAGCCGAACTGGTACGTGTAAAAAGCACAGTATTAATACGTTTTACGCAACGTACAGATGATTTATACGATATGAATTTTGTTAGTATTTAATTTTCTACCGTCGAAGAATGATTGAATGGAACGATAAAGATTTGATGCAGAGAAGATGTGTGTAAGTTTTGAATTTTGACTTTTTCAGAATAATTGTCATTCGTTATTTAATAGTTGTGACCAATTGACCACTGACATGCGTGATACAGAGTAAATGTACGTATATTGATAATTTATTTATAACGTTTTTAAGTGAACAAATGTTATATCTATTACCGTGATAAGCAGTAAAAAAAAAAAAAAATAATAATAAATAACGTGATTCGTTTAAAATATTATTTTTTTTTCAAAAAAAGGATACTGGCTGACCATGAAAATACAAAGGGGGAATACAGAGAATCCATCAACAGAAACATAGTTTTCTCCACATATGTGTCAATTTTTCCAAATGCGACTAATTTTAAAAAGTTTGAGTTGTCAAGCCGCGTGGTTTCTTTATCATTCATCTTCAAGAACCACATAATAGTATCCGTACGAGCATCAGGTATACAAAAAGTGGCTTTAAGTATATCATTTTCGTAAAATAAACAGAGGATTTGCTGGTCTGTAGTGACGAACTCTTCTATGATAGATACAACGTTGATAGTCCAATCACGTTCGTTGATGTACGGAAGAAAAGTGCAAGCTTTGATCCGATTTACCTAGAAATAATTTTACGAACATAATTTTTACTAATTTTCACGTGTTGAAAAAAAATATACCAATGTCAATAATATTAGGAGGTGAAATTAACGCACTAATATTAACAATGAAAATAACAAAAACAGTTACATAAAGACTTAAAATCGTAAATGAAAACCGATTTCGAGGGGGGGGAGGGTCAGAATGTTAATATTTAAATTATAAAACCTCATTATTTGGATTATTTAATAATATTTTTAATATTGTTCCTATATTAAATTTATAGATGCATACGCATTATGCAATTATATATATATATATATATATATATATATATATATTATACTGCAGCTTACAATCTTGTATTTTTGTATTCTGAGTGAAGTAAAAAAATAAAGGTTTTACGATGTGCTCTTTTTTTCATTTGTGTACTCATATGGAATCCTATTTTTTTGGGGGGGGGGGGATAGTAAAAGTGGTACAGAAGTAATTTTACGTCCCTCTAGTGGTCACGCATTTTATTAGGTTGGTACTTTTGAAAAGTTGTCATTCGAAATTTCTAACTCATTTTTTGAGCTACAAAAGATCTAAGTAAAAACGCCAAAATATGCTATTGATTAAATTTCATGAAATCGATTTCAGTTTTTTAGTCATGATTCTAAAAGTAATGGTGCTAAAAACGCGAAAATTAAATTTATGATCAATTATACTCTATAATAATTAGTGAACTCATGTTAAAAAAAACATGTCATTAAGTGTTATAAGAACGTTGAAATTACTTAATTTTTATTTGAGCTCATATTATATTGAATTACTATTAAATATGAAATAGGGCTTACATCATCCTCAGTTTCTCTATTTATTTGGATATGCTTTTGCTATATAGAAATAATTACTCATAATACAAAATTTGTTTAACTTTCGGAAATTTTCGGAAAGGATCCGGATCCGGGATCCCTCCTCAATTATGGCGTTGAGTGGACTTTATACCCAAATATTGAAGAGCACTAAAATTGAACACTCGGATTTCTGTATTCGTCTAAATAGTGATATATTATGACAGACGCAATAAGCCAGGTGTTGTATAGTTTCGCATAAATTTAAAATTTTTAAAGCGATTAATCATATACATGAACGCATTTGAACAATAGTTTTGAACGGACTTGGTTTATTGTTAAAGCATTTATAGGAAATTCAATAAACAATGGAGGTGAAGGGGGATGAGTATACATATTTTTAACTACGCAATGCAGCTATACTTTTTTTTTTTTTTTGGAAATTTTCTTGACAAAAACGATTTGGAATTTTTACTATCGAAATTTCTTAGTGCATTAAATGAATAATTCAGGATACATAAAATAAACATTTACTGTCTACTTTTAGAATGCTTCTAAGAAGCGTTTGGGGGGGGGGAATAAAGAAAGTATCCGTAAACACTAATTGCTATCATTTGTAATCTAAATGAAAGATTATTTTGATAAAATACATTTTGTAAAAATGTAAATTAATACGTGTGGAAATAGTTGCTTAAATTATAAATAGTATATCGTGCACTTAATAATATTTTATTTGATTGAATTTTGTTAAAAATTTAGTAAATTTAACATTACCAGTTTATTTACTGTAGACGGATCTATCGGGTCTATTTTATCTTCTTGTTGTTCACTCATGTTTTAAATTATTCATAAAATAAATACGCAGCACTAAAGTGATAACTTCTAGTGTACTATGAGCAAGTGATGTTGCTGTACTAGATGGCTGAGCACGGGGCAAGTTGAATGAAAAGCCGCCCTACTAACAGCATTGTTTGTTACTATAGTCACATACTGACATTTTATTATTAGACTTAATACTTCCATAGTGATGATATGAGTCACCATTAACGTTCGTATTTGGAAATACATTTAAAATTATTTGTGCACTATAAATTGTTAATAATCATTTTTATAATGTCTAACGATATAGAGTTACTTATATAAATGTGAATAACTAAAATTAATTTGCCTTTTCGATTATGTTTCATCCTATTAAGAGCGATTTTCAATTGATGGTATTTGAGATTGTTCGTTGTGAATTTAGAACATTAAATTTTACCTATTTGTATGTAAAACTAAAACAAATAATAACTATAGTTCGCTTTAAATCGAGCGACTTTTATTTTGATAATGAATCATTTTAGATTTGTATTTTCAAGTACTTGAATCCTATCTGAAAATGATTGGTCTAACTAATTAAGACAAAAATTAAATATAATACTTAAGTCATAGGTGACCTGTAGTATTAACGTATTTAATGCGTTGATCGAGATGAATATTCAAAGTCAGTAATTAAGTCTGTGACTTGGGTCAAAGGATTATACTTTTCGTCTTTGTTGAAAAATTAACAATTACACTTTCATTATACTTAAAAGTTCTTACCTTCTAATTTCCGTTATATTATTTTCTCCTTTGAAGTTCATTGCAATGCGATGTCTATATGCACTGTATACAAATTGATTTCTTTGATGATAATTGCATTTTTTTTTAACAAAAAGTTTGGGATTTCAGATTTTTTTTTGCACTCACGTATTGATAAATTATAGTCCTAAACATAGTTTTTGATTGGAAAAAAAAATCCGACCGCAAATATTAACGATTTGAGTTCATAGATTTGTTTTTTACGATTAAATTTGTTTAGATTATTTAAATCGCATTGTGTAGGTATCATATTATTTTCTGAGTATGTAATGACTTTTTTACTCTTGAACAAGTTCAAATCGTGTCAAAAAGATAGTATGCTAAATGAACTGTACGAAATAATAGAGAATAATATTATCTATAATTTTATTTTACACGATCTGTTTTAAATTGGTAAATAGATTTTAATATGTCTGAGTAATATATTCATCAAATTATTTGTACATAATTTTGACATGTTTGTTTATCTATTAGTCTTTCATCTTTTACTTTAATTATTATATTTTGTAGTTAATTTATTTGTGAACATTACAATTAATAAATTGATATTAATTTCTAAATATTTTTCTTAAAACCTTGTATACTGTCAACAGTGTTATTGGTCGTATTTTTTTAAGCATTGGATTATAATACCAAAACAGTATGCACGAATAATACTTGATATAGTTGTTAAAAATTTCCCTTGGAGAATTAATCCCAACTAACTTTGAATGTTGTGATAAAAGGACCATTTTAAAAACAACAAGATTCACGCGTTAATGTTGATTTAAATTCGTCTTTTTGCATAATTATTTCCAAAATAATACAATCATTAATAATGAGAGAAATGAAAGTTATGATGGTTTATTTCGTAATCGGAAAACATATTTATAGCCAGACATGATACAAATTGACCGTTAAATAATGTAAGAAAGCTTATTGGTTGTATTTCTACAGTTTAATAGAAAATGGAAAATCAAATCGGTACATTTTTCTCGATGTGGACATTTTTTATTAGAGAATGTACCTACATAAAAATAAGAAACATTTAAAAGTAACGATGTACGACGAAATGTATTTGTTTTTTAGAATATGGGTATTAAATTAAAGAAAGAAAAAATCATTTTTGTACACGTATATGTTAAGAAAAATGTTTTTTTTAAATACCTGACAACTGACAACAATTAGAATAAAGAAAATAATTTTAAAATTTTCATCCATGAATATTGTGATATTGTATTAAGATCATACACATAAGAATAAAATAAATTATTCTGTAATCAATGAGTTTATTAACTATGCTATTAACAGTATCAAAATTTGCAGATAAAACTATTTCAAAAAAAAAAAAAAAAAATATTTACACCTTTTGATACATTTCCGTGGACGCCAATGAGCAGGGTAATCATTTTCTTAGAAGAATACAACTCAATAAGTGAAGTTTCTATATTGTAATATTTTATTTTTTATTGACTTCGATCTTTATTTTGATTTTTATTCATTGTTTAACTAAATTTTTTTATAAACCTCGTGGGCTCGGCTTTGTAATTAGCTCCTTTTCATTTGAGACCCTCGACTACGCCATTGGAAATTTATATAAACATCATAAAGGTACAAAATAATTTGGAAGAGAGTCTATGTACAGATATTTAAATAGGTGATTACCATAAATATCATTCATTTCAAATGTCATTGATATGTTACAGTAAGTAATTATATTAGCTAAATCAAAGATGAAATCCATAATGATTGTATAACCTCGTTTTATTAAAACTTTTTATACATACACTATAATCACAATTATTTTGTACAATTTCATACCAATACATAAATTATTACAAATGTATACTTTTTTTTTTTACAATAACTTAGAATACATCACATCCAAAATCTTTACAAGTCCTTAACTATGAATATGGTTAACAAAAACATGACGTATTATTACTTAACAATATTATAATGCAATAATTTAACAACAGTTCATAAAAGTCTATTCAAGTATCTAAAGTCGCAGCAAAATATACATTTATCAGTTATATCTGAGCCTTAAACATCTCCAAACACTTAAATTTCGGATATTACTTTGGAGTATAGCTGATTTTATTATTTATAAATTTTTTATGAACACCAATAATAAATAATAGCTATTTACAACTAAAAACAATAATTATACTTATATAATATATAGTTTTAATTATTTATGAGGTAACTCAGTAACTGAATAATAATAATAATAATAATAATGATAAAAAAAAACTATTTTTGACGACAATGCGTATCTATAACTTTGTTGTAGCATTATACTCATTGACGAGAAATGAATGCAATTACATGTGAATTAACTTAAAAATCATTGTGTCGATCGTGTTAAAATGAAATCACTGGCGTCAATCAAATCATTTAAAACGGACAGAGTGTATGTGAGCAAAACGACAAAATAATAAAAAAAATAAAAAAACACGAATAAAGGCGTATGATTTTCTGTCAATAAACCTCGTGTGTTAGATCAAACATGCTATTTGAAAAATAGAAGCGGGCGCAATCTTTAATAATATATAAATATATTTATATCATAATTTGCGTATACTAAATATACCCTTTGGCTTAGTGACATCGACACTTGGAAACGAATTTTACAATTATTATAAGAACACACTCGCGAGGTGACGAAAAAAGGTACTCGATGGGACGTTTTGTTCGCCGTCATAATACACACACACACACACACACATATATACAACGAAAAAGATTTGCATTACTCAAACAACATTGTGCGCGATGGCGTTAGAATGAACACCGAGTGTATTCGAAAAAAAGTGCCTAAACGATTTTATTATATTGTTGCGAGGAGTTTAGTAAGTGAATTCGGCACGTTTTTAAAAACCGATGGTCCGAAATGTAAAAATCAAAATCACGAACACGGTTTGTCTCATTGAGGTGTGGCATATTCAATTAATTTTTGTAACAGCACATATACTGGGCTTGAATAAGATATGTTGAACGATATCGTGTATATTTTTAAAATGTATGTGTGTATCAACGAGACAGCGTAAACGTCACTAAAATCGTGTAGTTATGTTTCTCGGCCGATGATCTGCCGGTATTTAATTATTTATTTTTTTATTTCAATTATTATTGTTATTACAAATAACTACGATAAAGAAAAAGAATAAAAAGGCACACCGTCAGCACGGCGTAGACAGCACGAGAAAAAACAAACACTCGTAACAGTAATAGTAGTAAGGCGCTCGAGTTCTTCGTATTATTTATAGCGTAATAAAAATAAAAGTATTTAGGTAAGATTTTCAAAAAGGACTAAATATTAAGATTAATAATAATATATAATAACAATGATAATAATAATAATAATAATAATATATGTGCGTTGCGACCAACGACGCGCGCGTCGATGTATAATACGTCGTTTGCGAGAAAGAAAGAGAGAGAGAGAGAGGAAAAAAAATTATAAAAAAAAAAAAAATTCGCTCGGACGATTTATCGACAGCCCTTAGGTCGTCGTCGGCGCCGTCGCCGCCGTCGTCGTCCGTTTCACAGATGTGCCAAAATTTCCATTTCGTTTTCCCGGCACCGGACGTTGGTGGCGTCGTTGTTGGCACTGGACACGGTCACGATGACGGTGCCGGGCGCGTTGGCCGCCGGCGTGGTCTGCACGATGGTCACCGGGCCGCAGCCGATGTGGTCCGTCTTCTCGTCCACCACGACGATGTTGCGCACCACGTTGTCGCCGCGGTCGTCGTGCTCGTCGTCCGCGGGCGGCGGCGGCACCTTGGCGTCCGCGCCGGCCATCACGACGCCGCCGCCGCCGCCGCCGCCTACCGCCTCGGACGCCGCGCTCAGCTGCGACGGGTTGCGGCTGTGGTGGCTGCTGACCGTCGTCGAGCCGATCACCGCGGGCCCGCCGCCGGCCGCCGGGTCCATCATCAGGTGGCAGCCGGGCCGCAGCGTGCTGGCCCGCGACCGGTAACTGGGCGGGCCGCTGTAGTCGGCCGCCTGCTGCTGGTGGTGGTGGTGGTGGTTGATCAGCGCGGACGGCTGGTGGTACAGGTACAGCTCGCCCGGGTCGCCGCGGCAACACACGTTCTGACCCCTGCGAACAGCGACACACGGTCGTTAGGATTAGCGCGCTGCTGCGGTCGTACGGGATAAAATACAATAGTAATAATAGTAATAATAATAATAATAATAATAATGATAATAATAACAATAATGATAATAATAATAATAATGATAATAATGACAATGTGACGTTTTTGTCGTCGTGTGTCCTCACGTCTCCACGTTTCATCGCGACCGATCGTTTTATTTTATATTACCTATACGCGAGTACTTCGCCGACGATGTGGGCGGGCGGGGGACGTTATCGTATGGTCGGATTCTGCGCGACGGCTTAGAAATCCTCACACAGGGTTTTAAAACGTCTTTGGACGTTGAACCAATTGCTTTTGAGAGGCTCCTCGAAGTCGGCCTTCCGCGAGTAATTTGTTTGTACGTGTAAAACCTTTAACACGAAGGCCTACCCCCCGTCTATGGCCCGGTGACATCGTTTGGACCCGTATTATTTTTCCTATCAACAGCCACAACTGCACTCTCGTCTCGACGACCAGCGAGAGAGATGGAAAGATTTTCCACGATTGGAACGATTGATTTTTGAAAAATACGGAAAAAAAATTACACGATTCACGATGAAAGTTTATTAAGAATTATTGTTGAACGGTGTTGATTATAAACGGAATCTAAGGCACCCCAAAGTGTCGAGTTTACTACGGAACTATTGTTTTTCACTGCGACATTTTTGATCGCGCTTTGTCGAGTGGAAGAAAGAGTAATTATTCCGACGGTTTTCGAAAAAATCGTGAAAAACAGGCGATTTCGAACGTTTTGAAGTAGTAACTCGCCACAGTTTACCGGTTTATGAAAATTTGGGCGTGGAATTTGAGGTTAGTCATTTTTTACATCTGAATTTAATTTTAATCGCTTAAGCGTGGAGAAGTACTGTGTCGCACTCGGAGGCGTCTGAGTCGATAAGTTCGAATCGTGACACGAACGTCAATAGATATTGGCCGGCTCGTCGCGCGCATATCATCATAGTACACGATCAAACAGCCGTGAATTTCAACGACAGTATCATTCGGTAGTGGTTCATTGTCATCATCATCGTCATCATCATCACCATCATCATCATCACTAAGGCTCGGATTTATATGTATTTATGAAACCAAAGTATGTATTTATGCTATCAAAATATTTACATAAATATGTGCTAAAAAACTCAAAATATGTATTTCACTAATATGATTTATTTTCACATGTTAATATTAAATTTCATATATTAATTATCTTGATTACAATTTATAACATGCATTTTAAAATTTTCAAATTCAAAATATCTTCGATTTGGTCATAAAACTGCCTTATACCGACTAAATGATCTTTCGACTTCCACTGATGTTATTGGACAGTATTGCATTTTGACTATGTCTGAAGGAGTAAGTTCTTCATCCAAAGAAACTTCAGAAGTACGACTAGTAAGAAAATTTTGATAGCTTTCATTTGTGCAAAACAAAATTTTTTTGGTAAAATATTTTTTACTTTGGTATTTATAATTTCGCCAATTTTTCATTGTACTTTTTGGAAAAAATGGAATTATTGATAAATATGTAAAAACATGTACTTATGGCAAAATATGTAAAAATATGTGACATAAAATATAGTCCATTTCATTGGAAATCCCTAGGGACAAATTTATCACTTACCTAAATTAATTTATCAAGTTACAGTAAAAATATGTATTTACATATAAATCCGAGCCCTAATCATCACCCTCATCATCATCATCGTCATTATCGTGTGCGGTGGGTTTACCTGATCAGCGTGCCGGGCTGTGAGCGGTACGTGGGCGGCGGCGAAGCCGTGACGGGCGGCATGTTCGTTTGTCGGTCCAACAGCAACAGCCTCAGTCGGTACTCCTGCATGGACGCCTGATAAGACGGCGGCGGAGCTCTGTACTCGAACTCTGGATACATCATAGCTGCACGCGGAACAAAAACAAAAACCAAACGGTCGTGATTCGTTGTTTTTTGACGAAAAAAATGTTCTCTCTTTCGATCTTACCGGCATAAGGATGGTGAGGGCGGCCGTAGGACGGCGGCAGTCTGGGCACGAACCGTCTGTTCGCCTCGGCCGCGTCGTCCAACGATCGGCCCAAACCGAACACCGCGCCGCACGACGACGCTTCTTGGCCCGCCGTCAAGCGCCACGCTATACCGCTGATGGCCACCAGAATGACACCGACACCTGTAACGGAAAGAAGAGAACAAAAATAATTTAAATAAACCGTTTTTTTTATTTTTATTTTTTTATTTTTAATATCCGGTAATATCGCATTAGGTATACGATGCGAAAATTATCCCATGATAATAATAATAATAATAATAATAATGCCGTTAAAAAAAGGCCGCGGGACGTCATTGCTTGATAAAATATAATAAAATAATTGGTTTTTTTTTTATCCCCGTCGGTTCAATTCGACGTTAAGCATGTATAATACATGTATATAGGTTATCAACCACCTAACGAACTGTAGTAAACGATATTTTTTCCTACTCATAGCATTGCACTATTTGCACAATTCAAAATGATTTTTATTCGATGAGCAATTTTCCGCAGCATTTATCGCAATAAGAGAAACAAAATAAAACCAACAATAACGAGCGGTTACGAGTATAATCGATTTTCATGTCTGTTGCAACGATTAATATTCCGTGATATTTCATAACAAGAGGCACCATTATATTATTATCATAGATTATCATTAGATTTCATATCGAGCACAGGCATAATCTAAACCGTTCATGTTCCTACGTCCAGTGTGGCAGTTGAAAAAAACAAAAAAATAAAAATAAAATAAAAGTTCAAGTGGTTCCATTTCATTAAGGGGTTTAGATGTTACATTCGTATTATTATAAAGTGCACAGCGTATTCTGTACCTACTGGCGCTAACGACGTGGCATGTTCAAAATTAATGATTTGGAACATGCGAAAAAAAAAACCTTTGGGTATTGCTCTTTGGGATACGCGCGGCGGAAACGTAGCTGAAACCTAGAATTGTTTAATGTATATGATATATAGTAGCAGACAAACGGCGTCATAAATTAAACTCAGAGTTTTATCAGAAAAGGGCAAAAAATAATGTATTTCCTTTTCTCGCATTCGTCCATTCCGTTTAAATCATATTATCCGTTCCCGTTTTAATATTAATCTACGGACAGTGTTTGCCGTTTATGTAGAATATCCAATGCGCGTTAATAGACTTTCGACAAACCGCTGGCTTTCCTGTTCGTGCAAGTTTAATTAAAACTTTTGGGTTTTCGAAAATTAAACAACACGTTTACTCTACTTGACATGTTGCGGCGACTCAAGGAAGTGTAAATTAATTATCGCCCCATCGATTGTTGACAATACTCTCCTTTCGGCCTCTTTTATACACTTACATATAATGCCGAATGGTTCGAGGGACGAAAAAAAAAATGCAATTGAAAGACTGGCAATTTTTTTCGTCTCGAGTGTGTACACGACGGAGGGAAATAAAAACAACCCTCGCCAAGGATGGATGTTAAAAGTAAAACATTTAAAAGGGAAGTGCAGTTAGAGGACACATTATGGGTCTTTGTCCACATTACTGTTGCGCGGCGGGAGGGATAATTTGACCATTTTCAAAAGCCATTAGAATTAAAAATACTAATAATTTCCACCATAATTAAATTCAGTTTTGTATTTTCACACAAGCCTTTAATGCGGCCATTATTTTTTATGTATAGGGAAAATATTTTTATTTTATTTTTTCGGTAATAAGTATTCATACATACTACTACAAAAAAATTATATTGTTATACAATATTATTTAGGTATGCATTATATAAATCTTTTTTATTAGTTGAACCCGACTATTATTAATTATACACACCAATTATTTTAAATAGTATTTTGTAATATTATCCAATTAAAGTTATTACATACCTACCTATACGTTTACAATGTATAATTAAATTTTTAGGTTAATTGAGAGCAAAGAAAAATTAGATCTACAAAATTAAATCAATAAATATTAAACGAATAAGAAGAATGGGATATGACTACAATCTCAATAAAATAGTAATTTTTAAATATTCAATATAAGATACCAAGTTGAGTATTCCATCAGACTAATGTGAATAATTTAATAAAAATAATAAATACAGATGTGGTATAAATTTATCGCGTAACAAACATCAATCACTTCGGAAGGTTTATAAGCTTAGAAAATAATTTCGTTTAAATTTTTTGTTGGACACATACCTAATACTAATTAACACACATTTTTAATTTTTGTTTGTTTTCATACTTTTGGATTTTGTTTATCATGGAATCTCCAATTTAAATTATTCTAAATGAAAAACAACTGGTGTATTTAAATTTTGAATGTGTTACGTTTTATTTGGAATAAAAATTTATTGTTTTTATATAATTTTTTTTTTCAATTTTACTATATACATTCCTAAAAGGTATTTATTGTTTGCGTTATAATTAATATTTGTATAAAAAGTTTAATTGTGTTGTTATTCTTGAATACGCGGTTTCGAATTAACAATATTTTCCCCTCTCCTGAAAATTAATCAATAGTGTTTCGCAGAAAAGTTCGAATTATTGTATGACGTAAAAATGTGTAGAATTCAATAATAATTAAAATACTAAAATAACATCGATTCACAACATAGAAAACTGTCAACATTAATACATTATTTATAGAAGCAATATTTTCTTTAATAAAACATAACGATGAATATTAGAAACTACTTTACAAGAAATTAAAAAAAAAACACAACTAAATTAATATATTAATAGATTTTTAGATTTGTTACGGTTTCGAATTATCATTGAGCCTATAATATAATTTTCTTATTTTGTTCTAAAACTAAATTTGACGATGTAAAAGTAAATAAATTAATAGTCGGCAGTATGAGTACTAAACAATTATTTTTTAATATTATTGTACAATACTTGGTTTAAATTTTGAATCAAATATCGATTTGTGATTAATAATGAGTGACAAGGTCTTATAAAGTAAAATTATAATTTGGGATACGTATTCATTGTATATGATTTTTATCAACATAAAAATGATAAATAATTGAAAAAATAAAAGACTATATTTTAATATTTTTTTTCTGTATGATAGTTTAGATTTATATGTGGTGAATATTTTCTACACATTGCATTCACTCTTCTAAATGTGATTTATAACGCATATGGAAAATATGGACTTGTTAAAGTATATTATATTCTATTCTATACAGTTTCATTTTACTCGTTTGAAAGCTTAAATCTTATCATCGATGTAAACCATTTACATATAAATACGATACTACTCTTTCTCTCTTTTTCTCAGTTTCCCTCTCGCTCAAACTCTCTCTCCTTCTTCTTCTTCTCCTTCTTCTTTTTTATCTGTCTCACAACCAAGTTAATTATATTCCATTGGTATTCATTAGGTGTTTTGGAATCGGAAACAGAATCCATCTCCTCTGTGCACAGTGGAAAAATCTATTTCTTGATAATACTCCTTTTCTCGAGCAATAAATTTTAAAAGCTCTGTTGATTTTTGGGCCGCCGTTGTCTGCAATTTATAATCCATGTTCAAACGGCTCACTGAACGGAACCACGTACACACACACACACACACACACACACACACACACACACACACACACACACACACACACACACACACACACACACACACACACACACACACACACACACACGCACGCACGCACGCACGCACGCACGCACACACAAACACACACAGGTACACGTACACATACATACGTACACACGTACACCATCGGTAATGTGGTGAAATTGGATAATTGCGGAAATATACACTGCGTCGTTGTTTTATTCCATAAAAAAGAACAAAAATTGCTACTCGTCCGAATGTTTAGAAACGTAAAAAAAAACTTAAATAAAAATCTTTGCAACAATATTACTGTCACAGCTAGAGAACGTTTTTATATTCTGTCGCTGTCATCACCACGAGTAGTACACAGTAGATGAACAAAAAGCCAAAATAATATTGCACGGACACCGTTCAATGACTGTACGCTTCTTTTCTTCATTTTTTTTTTACGCAAACATTCAGCGTCATTATGACTTATACGCCGTGAATAGCTGTGCGCTTTGTTGTTTTGTTTTTTAAAAGTTGATTTTGTCTTTGAAACGACCCATAATGATAGTCCTACACGCAACTCCAATAGATTATAATATTTTGCTGTGACTACAGGCTACAGCTGTGTTGTTCGTGCAAGGTCACTCGGTCCGTGGTCACGATCCACGAGCGATAAGTTGTTGCCAATGGAGTACAGTGCTGAAGAGGCCAACCCACTTCAAACCTCGGCAGCAATTTTGAAATATCGAAATTATCTGTACGAACTTCCGTTGGTATCGTTTCCGGAAAATACAACGCTGGTAAATTTTGTCGTTTTTGACGTATTTGCACTTGACGGCAAGAGCAAATGTGGAGTTTCATTACTACGTTCGGCGTGAGTAATTAGTTCAGAGAGTACACATGCTTATATTATACACTATCTATTTTTAAAAGTTGACCTGGTTTGTTTTGTCAACAATACCCTCGCCATATCTGGAAGATCACTTTGAATGGTTGTTTTGAAATCTCACGTACAGAGCGAGTCGACGTGTACAGTTAAGACCGTATAACTAATTGTCACCTGACAGTGACATTTAGTGGCTTCACAAAATCGTATTAATCTTGATGTAAAGTAATTTATTTTAAAACGCACACATGAGCTTTTCTGGTTCTAATCCAGTATCTTTGACCGAACTGACATTTGAATATTAGACTTGTTTCACAATGTTAATTGTTAAGCAATTAACTATCGACAAAATCTTCTTCACCCAATCAAAAACAATTAATATTTGAATTAATTAGTATATATAAATACTAATATTAGTATAGTATACTAGGGTAGTCTATATAAATCGAAAATATTTTCAATTTTAATTGAAAATGAAGCATCGACGAAAAGATATCAGTGCTGCTCGTTTTGACACATTACAGTTATAATGGTATAACTGTAAAATCAGTATACGGTTCAGATTCGAGTAATACAACTTTTGACTAGGCAAAATATATCCGATTCGCCGCAAAAGATATTTGAGTGTTTTGTACATAGTTCGGTATGATCGATTTCAAACTATGTCGTTTAAAGTTAACTCAGAGTTAAATATATTATATATTTATAATAAAAACAATCCTGTTCGTAGTAAAAATCTAGTAAAATGAGCAAACACGTATTTTAGTCACGCCATTATGCTGTCATTTTCAGTGTTCGCAGCAAACTAATCCTTCGTCGAAAAAGCACCTTCCTTGAGTACAGCTTTAATCTACTGATGTCTGAAGATGTCATCATTTTTATTATGATCTTCATCTTAATATTTTTCATAGTCTGTTAAGTTGTTCAAGCTTTTCATCTATGGTCTTAGATTTAACAATGATGCTTCGTAATAAGAAATTTGAAGAGGAGTTTCATTATAGTAGGTATATTATGTACTATGTACTATGTAGTATAATAATAATACATGGAAGCAGGAAACGTCAAAATATTTGCACTTGACTATCATAATGTGTTTTCTTTTATGAATTATTTTTATTATTTATTTGACATTGGTATTAGTAATGCTGTTTTTACTATTTTGTCCAATTAAATAATAATCAAAGTATTAAAACATAATAATATCTAAGAGAGTAAAATATGAAATATTGTAGTTTTGAAAAAAATCATAAGTCCTATTCTATTATGATGACATTTAAAAAGTCAATATAACAATTTAATATTAAATGTATATATACACATATTTATATTAATCTACATTTAAAAAAAAAAACACTTATTTGCAAGGCTTTGAAGGCACGACCCATTGACAAAATTCTAAAATTTATTATATTTATAAAATACTAACCGCACAATGAAAAGACGTGCGATTGAGCTTTTTTTAAAAATAAATTGAAACTTTTCTAGTCTATCATACTACACTTTAATAATATCACGGATTTTTAAGATCAATGAAAATAAAACAGGAAAGTAAAGAAATCAAAATATCACTACTACATTATATCCTGATTTGGTGGTAAATGAGATAGATTTAATAGGATAATAAATTTTAAATTAAAATATTGATTAAATAACTGAGGTATGTAATAAAATATTTTGTACAGTTTTTGCGGAGCAATTACGTTGGTGCGGTAGGACTGTTTTTGATGGTATTTGTAATTTATGGAGATTTTAACAAAATCCGCATAGTCTATTATCTATAAAAAAAAAAAAAAAAAAACCAGAAAGTATTAATTCAATTGTTCTTGTTAAATTGTTTTGCATTCAATACAGCGGGTAATACTGTTTTGCCAATTAAAAATTATGGCTGAAACTTGTAAAATTATATTTATTCTAGTATAGATTGCTAATGAAAATAAATGAATCAATAATTTGTTGCAAAAATATAATGAGAGTAAACAAGATGTAAAACGTATATCAATAACAATCAATAAAAAAAAAAAAAAAAATGATGATATTTCTTTGGTAAAAACAGTGAACGTCACTCTAATAAATTATTATAAGTTATCACTATAAAGAAATGCAATTTACAAAGAAACAATTAATTTTGTGCCTAGAATCGTAATAATTCTATAGGTAGTGAAATTGTTATATCTGCTACATTTTCATACTGGTAATTAATTAATATGAGAAACATTCTGGTACTAAAAATTATGATGTTCACGTGATCATAAAATAATAAGCACTGAAATGAAAAAAAAAGTGAATTAATTAGATAATTATACTTTACTATAATGAAGAGTACAGTAATAGCTTAATACTATATAATTCAAACGTAACGTAGCATCTGATATTATACAATTAATGATTATTTCGAAGGGAAAATGATCGTATAAATTAGAGCCGTCCTGCAGTATTTTGGAGAGAAAATACGAATTGGAATAAATATTTTATACTGTTCGAGGGTGTTACAATTTAATGATCAAATTTACATTTTAGCAGTAACGAATTTTTACTCCTTACCCAATTTAAACTCATTTTAATATTTATTAATTTTTTATGCTGAAAACCAAAACTTAATAAGAAAAGTTTAATATAACTATTATGTTTACTAAGTCAGTGAACTTAGAAATACGATAAATCTATTCAATATGTAATTTCCTGCGGTAAAGCTTTTAATTAGTTCCTTGTTGTCGTTTAATAGGAGTGTCAAAGGCATGCGTACTTATGTTGAACATGGGCGTGTAAGGGTTGAATTATTGAAAGGACTTTAATCCTGGTCTCAACTATTAATAAATCAAGTGTATTGTCGCTCTTTAATAAGCCTAAGGATATTATACTGCCACCATAGTTTGAAAATAATGAAATAATTAAAAATAAAAGACGTTGATAAACCAGTAAAAAAAAAATCAACGCCATTCGTACACAAGTTTATAGCATCTTATTAGTTTTAAGAATTATTTTTTATACAACCACGTGATTTAAGTGATCATTGAATTAAATTAAATGAAAAAAAAGTAACCAGGCATCTAATTAATATTTTGTTACTTATCGTTTAATCTTTTTTGATTTCGTAAACAATCGGTAATAAATGGGATACTTATTCAATACGATGATATCTTAAACCCGTGAATGATTTATAATTTATCGTTTACACATTTCCGGTTCGATCAAATGGTTCAGTAATTTTATTGGTTATTCAAACACCGTTGTTATTATGGACTACGGTAGAACATCAGCCGTGCTTCGCATAATATTCTAGGTTGTTCTCTTTGATAATTATTACCGGTCGTACGCGTGCGTTGTTTTACACAGTATAAACATCAGTAATGTTATACGCGCATAACGTTTTATGTTAATCTTCTTAGTCATTAAAATATTCGAAACAGTGTCGGCATTTGTGTTATTTATTAGTAAGTGAGGTTGTCTTCGGCTCAAGTGCGGTTAATGGGTCGAAAAATGATTTTGGATCTTCGTCCTTGTAACGCCGAATAAGAATAATTTATTAACTAACAGAACAATATAGATTTTTCAATTCAGATAAAATGTTTCAGTTCAAAGTACAGTGTTTGAATGTCATTTCAAATCGAACCAATAAAATAGGTATAATTTGGTGAGTGTGAACATAAAATCAGTGTATTAAATAATCGACTTCACGGGTAGTGAATAGTGTGAAATAGTAAAATTGCCGTTTCGTGGTTCCAGTTGGAGAGTTCAAGTGATAGTGAAAGAAGATCATAGAAGCATAAACGAATGATTTTTTATACCAAGGATACTTTGAAATTTTGTTGGATCGGTGATGTAAAATTAAAACGAAAAAAAAAAAAACTTGTTAGTAATGGATACCAATGTACACGAATTGTTTGGTTATTTCATTTCTTAGATGTCGACGATACTCAATGAACCCAATGAGTTTATAAGAGTGCAATTTCAAAAAAAAATATTATACTGTTAATTAATTTTACTGGGCGATGGTTATTGAATAATATTTATCTTTAATTAAAAAATATGTTAAATATTTAATGATGAGACAGAGACCACAGTTTTTACTGCACAAATTGCACTTTATGTTTTTGAATATGATTTTTTCATTTATGATTTAATTAGTTGAAAATTATAAATACGGTGTTTTTAAATATTAAATAATTTATTTGTTTAATGAAATTTGAAAGTATTCAAATACTTACAGTTAAGATTTAGAAATATATATATATATAAATATATATATATATATATATATATATATATATATATATATATATATATTTATATATATATATAGGAATGGAATGTTTTTAAATCGTGTAATTATTTATGAAAAAACTTAAACATAAAACGTCCAGACATTTTGAAAATAAAAAGTCACCATAAAAATAAATTAACGGTCATGCAAAATGCAGTCGTAAATTTCAAAACAAGAACATCTAAGTCTAAACGTTATAAATAATATTTATACATACTTCTGTTGTATACTTTTGCAAAGAAATTGTAATCGTTATGTTTTCCTTCAATTCAATACCATACAACGCAGTTTTTAAGTAGGTATTCAAAAAATAATGTTATTATTTGAATCAGTGAGTGATCAAATACTTACGAGTAAATTTAAAATAATTATCATACTCGTCGAGTATTTATGTTTTTTTCCACTCTTAAATGCGTATTAAGCGTTCGGACGGTATATTAATAAAGTATAAACAACATGGACGTAGTAGAGTATTGCGTTTTGTATTTCAATATTTAAAAAGCAATCATCAATTACGTTTTATAATATGCATAAACGTGAGAATATAATTATAGAAGGATGGGCTAGACAATGATAGTGTAATTATTATTGAATTAATAATACAAGGACAATGAAACATGCCAGTTTTTTGTACGCGCATTTACCTATCAACCCATACCATCTCTCGCCATCGACTGGGCTTTCGGTATTATATCCTAGCCAGCGATTAATTATGGCGCATTACATCATAATTTGCAAATCTAAAATTAGCAATAGACATTTAATTGTTAAATCAAGTATAGAAAACCTAACCTCTCCGCTTTTTGTCAGACTGTTGGTTCATTCGTTATTAATAACATCGCGTATCATGTACTTTTGTCTACGTCGAAAAATAACTCAAATCACGTACACCGCGACGCTCGGTGACAATAGTCTTTACGTGTGTGCTTTTGAGAATATTACGAAGAGGTGGAATAGTAGAGACAATGCCACTACATGCAGAATTAGTACGCAGAAAACCGTTTGTTTAATGGAAAAAAAATCAGGTTTTAACTTGGGATGCTGAAGTTATGACACTTTTACGTTAATAATATAAAAATATACTTAACACTTACGTAAAAGTTTATGCGTACAATGTACGGTTTTAAAATATAGACGGTATAATTTAATGTTATACTTTTATTTAAGCTGATTATAAATTCTCCAAGCACCCACACAATAAACACGATATGATAAATAATTCAATTGTTTTTATTTCAATTTAGATTTAGAAGCTTAAGATAACAACAGTATAACTTAATAGTAGCGGTGGATGTTTATTTTATGATGTTGGTTATTTCTATTTATTAAAGAAACAAACAAAATTAAATATGTACTATAAATATTACTACATAATATTTATTATGAATTATTTATCAGACTATTATAGTATTATGAGTTACGCATACATTTTTGTAAATTAAAAAAAAAAAAAACAATACTTTTACATTGTTTTTTAACATACAGAGTGCTGCTTTTTGAACGCTTATCATTTCATGAATTTTTATTTAGTACGTTCATTTATTATTTAAAAATCGTAGCGTAAAAAAAATAAAACGAACCAAAGTAAGATATTATTTTCTACATAAGTATGTGTAAATGCATGTTTTCCAGCAAAGCTGTCAATATTACTTATAAAGTCGAGTACGGGAGAAATAACGAAAAAATAAATTCGAAACGGTTGAGGTACTTACAGTAATCGACGCCGATGCGTATACATACGTACTTATAAAATTATTTATAAACAGTTACCGTACAGTTTTGAGTCGAGTATTTATTAAACGTATAATTTTATTTATTTTTTCTCATATGAAAACGGTTACGGTGAACACCGTGCCTAAAATATCTGAAATTTGACTTCCACGCGCGCACTTACGTTACGTGTTACGAATTCGCCAAGGCTGGCACGTCGAACGACCGGGGCAGGGGGGGCAGGTCATACGCGTCCAGCCCCGTATGTCTGCACACACCAGTACTACAACACTGACGTGCGCCCGATACACCACAGTGAACACGCATATCACAATATCGTCAATATGTATTATCGGGTACTGTGGCATAAATTGCGCGTAGAGATGGGAATTTTACCGTAAAAAAAATTTCGGTAAATTTACCGGTAAATTTTACGTAAATTTACGCAAATTTACGTAAATTTTTTAATGTAGTATATTTTTTTTTACAAACTTATTACGAACTCAATAACGTGTTGTTTATAGCACAAATTACTTTTATTACCACACTTGTCCACACTTAACCTAAAGTATTATATTCGAATACGTATAAATATGAATAGTATGATCAATAAATTATGCAAATTTGAAATTAATTGAATTAAGGAAACATCACAAAAATTAACTCATTATAAATATAGATATACATGCTTCTCTTTATTGGTTATTTCTTTACAGATACTGAGACGCCTGAGTTAAGTTAAATGTAAATTCAATTATCATAATATTTATAAACCGATTTAAAGTTTGATTCATAAAACTCATCGTCACTTAAAATATCACGTTCATCTGATAAGTTATCGGATTCAACTAGATCTTCTGTATCATATTTTCATCTTCAGTATTTTCACACAATCATCTTTATTTACAATGTCATCGACATTTTCCACATACTTATCTGTTGCTTATTCACTTACTGATTGAACACAGTTATTTGACACTAAATTGGTGGAACTGATAGAACCGATAATCTCGTAGAAATGTCACTAATGTTGATGTGCACATGAAAACGTTTGAAATAAGTGGTCACTCGGTTTTTAGAACGGTAAAAAATATTTACCGGGTAAAAAAAATATCAGTAAAATTTACGTAAATTTACCTTGCCGGTAAAATTTACCGGTAAAATTTACGAAGCTCCCATCTCTAATTGCGCGTCGTTCAATCGTGCCGGTCGTCGTCGACGGCGCGGCGGAGGAAACGCGCGGGCTTTGTCGCGGGTTTTTCGAGAATCGTCACAGAGTCTCCCGGGTTATCCTCGCTCGGGTCGTGCCGCAAAGCGCGGGGGGTGCAGCCGACGGGGTCTTCTGATGTCCTCGTTTCTCCCGACGACTCCGGGGCCGTGTGACGCGTCTACGCGACTATACGAACCGCGCACGTCATCGACGGTCCGATCGGATCGATCGGTTTTATCGTGTAATGATATCGCTTATCACGATTGCCGTAGGCCGACCGTTTCACCGCCTCCCAAAAGCCGAGCACGTAAAACGACACGAAAGAAAAAAAGCGTATCAAACGCCGTGCAGTAGTCGTAGTCGACGATTTTACACGCGGCTAGGCCTTTTCCGTTGCCACGACGACGCCGCGGGTCTTCGCCGTGGACGGTCGGACGTGTATTGCCGTCGATAAGCCTCGTGCGCGAAAACCCGACATTTCGTATATGTGTATACGTATATATATAAATTGTGTGTTATAATCCGTCGCTGTCGACCGGTCGCCGTGCTGGCAGCAGCAACAGCAGCAGCAACAACAACGCGCCTTGTCGTGTCTGGCCGGGACGCGGGGCAACCGGTGGCGCGGCGCGGGCGCGCGTCCCGAGAAAGTAAATCTCCCGTGATTCCTGTCCGTGCGGTCACGTGCTCGATTCTCTTCGTGCACGGAACGCTGCGCACACTCGCGCGCACGTCATACATTATGTATGTATACGTGTATTATAATAGGTATATGTGTGTGTGTGTGTGTGTGTGTGTGTGTGTGTGTGTGTGTGTGTGTGTGTACGTGTGTGTGTGTACATATGTATGTGTATATGTATATATTATGTATACCTACATGTATGTGTACACATACAATACACACGCACGCGCACGAGCTCGATCGTGACGGTAACGAGACGCGTGTAGAAACGCGTATGGATATATCGTTTATATACCTACGTATCGTATAGGCGTGTGTAATAATAATAACATTTCGTGTTACGAGTCCAGCGAGTCCGGACGGACGGTCTTCGGGTGTGCAGTGCCCTTGAAACGACGACGACGACGACGACGCGCGACGGCCGGAAACCGACAGGGTGTAATGCGCCTTTACAGTCCCGCGGCGCGTCGCTTTTAATATTAATATAAGTTTTTTTTTCGTTTTTTTTTTTTTTTTTTACGTAATTGTTTCGGTCGACACAACACGCCGAGAAAACGTTCGTATATGTTACTTGCAACTAATACCGCTACTACTAGCTGCTACTAACTACTACTACGACTATTATTACTACACACGTCGTTAATATTATTATTTATTATGCATACGCGTGTGTGTGTGTGTGTGTGAGTATACGCGTTTAACTGGTACTCGCGCGCGTGCGGATTGAGTAACCCATCTGTGCGCGTCTTCGTCCTTTAGCCGTGAACTGGATTTTCGACGCGCGTGCTCGTTCGCTAATCCGGCGGCGACGACGACGACGCGTCGCCCGAAATATGGCTCAAGGTGACGATTGTTAATACGACCGGCCGTTCGATCTCCATTTATATGGGCTCGGGCGTACTGCTGCAGTTTCGCGAAGCCGTACTGCGGCTGATGTGCGACGGCGAGGCGCCGATTCCGCAAATTCTTATTATTATTATTATTATTATTATTATTATTATTATTATTATTATTATTATTATTATTGTTATTATTATCACTCGATAAGTCGACGCCTGTGACATATCCACATTGTGACATTAGGAGCACGTCGACAACGATAATCGTTTTAATTCTTCTGCTCTTTTCCGATCGTTTTGACTTTTGACGCCGTCGAATCACGCGAAATAACAATCGTAATATAATACATTCTTCTGTGAACGCCAATCGGACAGGTCCGATCTACATCGACCGCGTTGTCACGTCACGGTCAGGAGCTAAAGTCGTTCATTTGCATTTCAAAAATGTTTGGGCATTTTATGGTTTTATTTCACGGCGTATGAATAAACGATTTTTTCTGCCTCGTTGTATAAAAACTACATTAAGATTTCACGACAGATACACTTTCTGTTCGGTTAGGTTCGATTTGTGATTTGTATAAATAAATAGTTTTAAACGACAAATGAAAAAAAAAACTGACTTCTTTTAAAATTAAATAAATTACGCATAATCGACGAGTTAAACAGAAAAAAGATTATACAATATAAACAGAATTGGTAGTTAACTATTCGATTTCAGTGCCATGTTAAGTGGATAATAGAACAATTAAGTTTCCAAAAATTGATGTATACACAATGAGAAAGAGCGGGTTTAAAATTTAAATTAATAAATAAATCGTGTTTTTTTTGTATCAAATGTGTTAATGGCATGGTACTTAAGTGAGTGTAAACTAATGTTAATAATATGTATGTAAAACAAATTTAAACAAGGAAAACAACTATTTTCGTGCTTGTTAAATCAATGAATTATGTTTTATAACATTATTAAATATTGAAAAACAGGGGTAAAAATGCATAATATTTAACAATATATTTATACAATAATATAAAGTGTAATCAATTACATGCTAAGGTTTCAACATCATAAGTGTGTGAACAACTAATGAACATTAAAAGTTCAAGAATTTTATGTTATTGAAGTTCTTAAATAAAAAATGAGAATGTACTTGGTTTTTTAATAACACGCTTTCTCATGAAGCTAGTGAGTCACTGCGCGCTATTAAACCGCATTTAATTCACGTTTTAAAAACTAATAAAATAAAATCAGCCGGCTGTGTTTAATATTTAGATTCGTGTTTTTTTCCACCTCGAAAAGATGAAACAGCGCGTCTAATTGATGGATTATTCAATGTATTGAAACTTATCTGAAGATCGACCTTCATTGATGCGTTCATTCACCCTTCTGATCTAACTATAAATCGGAAATACGCGGTGTATATTCTATGATCCGCCAAATGATTATTGGATCCTATCCTGCGACCGATTGCTAGTAATCCGATTAATGGCGGGAGCATTTTGCTCACATAGACAATCCTGTGTACATGGCAATACCATTATAATAGTACAACCCCGTTCCGTGCCTAGGGTAAATCATTTATTGGGAAAAAGGATTGTCACAAGAAACGTACTAATCAGTATAAAATGTCACAGCCACGACACGAACCAAACGTTGCGGTGGCTGCAGTGTTAATAATGTCTATATAGAAACCTGTAGGGACATTTTACTTGATACAAAACAGAGGCTATCGATTGTAGCGTTGACGTCCTGTACGTAGCTCTTACAGTGAAATCTATAATGTAGTTTCAACACATTTTTTAACTGCAGCAAAGTATATAAGGTAACTTCATATGATACTAGACTGCGTGTTATGGACATCGCGGAGCTCATATCAATTTTAGAGAGTGCGACAAATAGAATTGTATACTTTATGTGTATGTGTGGTTGTTCAAGTCGATCGGGAAAAACTAAATTCGCATTTTGACTAAACGGACAAAGTAATCTCGGGCGGCGTCGAACAGAGTTGTAAAATTTGGAATTGTAATGTTAAGATAATGTTTTTGAGTGAATTATTCGGACACTAAGAAAAAAAACTGTCGTCAAATCTAAACTTTTAAAAAACGACGTTAATATATTTTTATAGTATTATTACGCAACAAAATGCTAGCTGCTACTATATTAGTTTTTCAATTGAAATCACACTTCTTAAGTTTTATACGTATTGTGTTTATATTGTACATAATACTCAGTAAAATTGCTTAAACGATTTCTTTTAGCGCGGAAAAAAAATTATTTTGGTTTATGTTGAAAATAAACGAGCATGCATTTTGTCGTAACTCGCATGATTATTTGTAAGATAGACGTTATTATGCAATTTATTATTTTTTTAATATACATCGAAAACCATTAGACATGACATATCAAGAAGTATGCATTTGAACAGAACATAATACGAAATGATAAAGAACAAATACACACTTATCTACATAAAATAATACATTTACATTAGTTATTGTTTATCAACAATAAAACAATAAAATACAACTATATATCTATATATACGAATGTCATATACATAATATTAATATTCGTATTTTTATCAAACGTCTTAAGTTAATTTCTTATAAAAACTTTAAAGGGTATGTTATAAAGAAGTTTGATATCTAAAATTTAAAGAGCATATTTCTAATAACTTCTAAACTTCATGAAAGTTCGTGGAACATTTATAAGGGTGTATTATATTTAAAAAGACTCGATTAATTAAACTTACCTATCATGAGTAAAGCGACCGTGAGATGTTCTCTACCGGAAGCCCTGGTAGCACCTAAAACTGTGCCCACAAGCGCCGAACATATTCCAGCTATGAACACGATACCAATGAACCACCTGATGGATACAGTACTGGTGGCGTCTGGTAACGTCAATAGACCACAGCACGATTTGGGTGTGTCTTCTTCACTACAGTAGTGTAATGACCTGCGGGAAAACACAAGACCAAACTATTAGTAAAGTAGTACGTAGACAAATAATGGCAATTAAAAACTAAAAAGTAATAAAATGTAAAAACCAGCAGTATAATGGATTGGTCACGAATAGTGATACTCTGTGATCAACGGTTACTAGATGATATTAAGATCGGTAATACATAAATCTTCAAGTCAAGAAATTAGTGTTTGTATAATATCTACGCAGTCATAAACGTATAAACAATTATTCATCATTTCCGACATGATTTACAGGTTTGCATTCATTACTTGAACAACTAAATCGTGTATGTTATGGTTTAAGAGTATTTGATAAGTAATAAATATCAATAAATTATCTGTTTTCAATCGCGAGAATAATGAGGATATTATAATAATATGCGTTGAATGTTATTAACGGTTCAATAATATGATATACTATGTCATATAACATAAATATGTAAGATTAGCTAATGTTCAGTACACTCAATTCATAATCATTGACCGTGATAGTTTACTCTCGTTTCATTGTAATAAATAGAAAATTTTCGGCCGAACGATTCCGTAATTTTTTCTTCTTCGAATTAATGACCGCTTAATCGAATAATAAAATCGCCGTTAATATGATGTTTACAAATGGCACGGACGATGCTGTGTTTATATAACTACATCAGTACCTATAACCTAACCTATATACATTTGTGAATTATTCAATGCGCGAGTAAGCATAATTTTTTTTTTTATAACACTCAATGGCTGTGTCGAATATAGTCAAAGGCATTAACCCAAACCACATGAACCGGGAACAACGTAGAAAAACAATATCTCAAGAGCTGCGTATACCGTTGAAAAAACAACAGGTAAGTTACACCGGAAAACCCGCGCATTCATACGCTGCACCGTGTATATATATACACAAAATGTAAATTAGTTTTTTATTCCGTACGATTACGTTATGGTTATTGGGATCATTTAGTTCACCAACGTGTATGGAAACCGTATAAAATACACGCACACCTCTGCAATGAACATTCATTAGCATAAAATGTTTCTTCCAATCGCATTATCATATTACCCGAGTGTAGTAGATACTTAAGCGCGTCGCACTGGGGGCGAGGGCGCAGCAATTAAAATACACGGTTGAACGTTTTTTTTCCACCACGAAATAGCTAGGTTAACACGGGCTGGCTTCGTGTTTTTCAGACCGTCACACGTTACATTGCCCGAATAAAATACACGACCCTATAGCGTTTCGGTTCTAATTCGCGTACGAGCGCACATTGATTTCGCACAAGTATTTTCCTCGAAGTATGAAGATGACGTTCGATAAATGACGCGTGTACACAGCGAGCATGCCATACTGTATAATATACCTACCTACCAACCAACCTCGACTGTGCCTATCTCGATTTTATTATATTTTTTATGGGATGATCAAATATTAAAAACAGAGGTCCGACACGTACGCACGCATGCACATGGCCGAGTGATGCGAGCACATATGACCTACGTTCAAGGTGATCCACTCGAGATTCACGAACACTCGGAGCGGTGTGCGGCGGCGTCCGGTTTTAAAAACGCCCCTCGGGGGTTCCGTGGCGTATCAATGGCGGGCTCGAGAGCACGGCTAACGAGCGGAATCGCGGTTTTGTTTTTGTTTTAGTATTCTGGTTTTCTTCGCCGACGTATTAAAATAATACAAGAAAACATCATTGGACTAAGAGGAATATCAACCTACAAACCGATTATTGAGCTTGTAGAGCAGAACAGATCGATTACACTTTCTCTTAATGATTTTTAGCCAAAGGTGAATTTATACAATTAATTTCCATTACCGAAGTGTAGTCGAGTACCGAGCGAAATAATATACTTTCGTTGAAAACGAGTTCATATCGAATATACAATCTCGGTACACAAGATTTGACTAATGAAGTCATTCGGAAACAAAGCGCAATCAACTGAGATAGACGGATAAGAGCCTACACTCTAAATCATTATTGTAGTCATGTGTTCTTAACTACTGTAATATGAATTTAATGTTTGGAATAATTTTCATTAGTTTCGAATGTGTATAGATAAAACATAAAGCCAGTAAAAACAAGTTAAACTTGAAGTCATAGTCGGATGGGTAAGTTCATTCACCGAATTAAAAATAAATGCACGTGTGTGTTTAAAAAGGTTCCTCCGGTTTGATAAAGTCGTAAAATAAACCCATCTCTTAAAAAGCCGGTCATGCATTTCATATGGGACTTGGGGTGTGTACACTAGGTTCGGACTGTAAAAGGGTGTTCAGATGAGTCTTATTCCTCGGGGGTTACGAGAAACTCATTCGACACACCCTTTGTCGGTTAAAAACAAAACCATCGAATTTGTTGCCTCTCCCCTCATTGTAATTCAGTCAAACTTTTCATAGCACAATAACTGACGAAACAAAAATATAGTGTGAATGAACTTCTAGCCACATTAAACGTTGGCCATAATGCCTTAATGATGTATGGTAATTATAAATATTCATAAAACAATTTTTAAAATACATATATAATTGACGATATTTCTTCGTGATACAAATAATCAACAATTTATTGCCTCATATAGAACAAATATTCTCTTAATGAAATTGGTTTTAAATATCATTCATTAGGTTTTTTCTAAGTGATTACAGAAACAGTTAAATAATACCGTTATGTAATATCAAATAATATAGTGATTTCTAATAGATTTTTCGATAAAAAGACATACGCTGATTAATGTCAAGGTTTCAATTAACTTCTCATATTGTTCAAGCTCATAGATATTTTGGTCAAAGTCGAAGGATACAAGAAAACTTATAATTGTCAAATTCATTAACCGTTTCAATGCCATTGCATCTGGTTATTATTATTATTTTTTTATTAATAAGTTAAGATTAGTTTTGTTTATTTTAATTAATTTTGATAGAGCAGATGATTCTACATAATAATGAGTTACTATGAGTTTTCGACTAAAAGGAAAAAACATTTCTTTGTCAAATATCATATTTCGTTCGCTGAACAATCAATCGGGTTTTCTCAGTGGGAGATAGATAACTATATACAATGCGAAATATTACATTCATATTATACAAATAATATTGAATGTGTTTGATTCTTACAGTGTGTTAACGCGTTACGAAACAAACGCAGTAATGCTCAAAGGTTAACCGTAAAAAATCATGTCTTCATTTATCATTCGAACACAAAGCATACCCGACGTCATTATTTAACTTGACAATGAGTTTTGCAGGGATGAAAAAAATCAAAAAATATAAACGGACGGGCAACCGACAAAATGCTTATATATTTATTCTCACTTGATTTTTTTCATCAAATTTCGCGTATTCTTTACGTTTTTTCATTATTATTTCTTTTTTCAGTTTTGATTATTTTACCCTTACTTATTCAGCGAACCATGAATCTATATCAGTCTATGTAAGTAATAATAGCAACGATTCTTTTGTAAATAATTGTTGCACCTGGACAAAGTCGTTGTACATTTAACAACTCAGTAACTCTGTTATCTAATACTAATCTTAAAGTCTAGTTGGGATTTTTTCATTTTTCAGAGTAAAATATATTTAATAAAATATAGAATATGAAGGTGTAGTACATTACTATAATTTTCAATATTCTGGGAAAATAAGAGGATATAAAAATACTAGCATTCATGTAATTAAACCATAGTTATAGTAAACGTATAATAAATAAATATATAAATAAATAAATAAATATATATATATATATATATATATATTTTTTTTTTTTTTTTTTTTAATTAATTTTTCATGTAATTTAAATCACTGTTTATAATTGTAAAGTTTAATAGCGGTAACTACGGAAAATGTGTTTTTTTTTTTTTAATTGTCAAGTACAATATTAAAAAATAAATAAATTTAACATTGATAATAATCATGTTGTTTTTGATAAAATAAAATATATGTAGATATATATACACTTGGCAATATCATCATGCATCAATAAACTAAAAAAAAATTAACTTCTAAATCATCAACCATGACAAATACATTTAGATTTAGTTGGTATATTCATGGGGCATATTTCACATAGGATTTAGTTGGATAATTCGTCCATCTTTTACATACAAGGCTGGGTTGTTACGAATAAATTAATGTTAATTATAATGTATATATGTTTCAGATAATTAAAAAAAAAAAAAAAAACAAAAAACACTGAAGTTGATGTGTTTTTAATTAAATCAATATGAAAAAAATTAAATTAAACAGTATAGTCCGGACTGTTGATATTACGACGCGTACAATACATTGGAAATTCACTCGTCGATTTCGTGCGCATTTTAAGATAATGATTTGTACAGTTTTCGACTAAAGATCGACATCACAATTAAAAGTTTTTAACCCGTTGACGTTGAGACAAAAGCATTGATCTACATAAATTAAACAATAATTGTATTGAAATTCGGCGGTTCAGCGGCAGCCACAATCGGGAAGACAGTCACAGTGACGCGTCAACGCACTGATGATAATCATCAGACGCGCGGTTAGATCGGGATCGATCACTATAGCTGTTGATTTTTTTTTCTCATCGTTATTATAATTATTACGGCGTTATGACTATAACAACATTGTCGGTGCAGTATTATAAATCGTTATACACGTACGTACGGACGACCGTTTATAATGAACGTCTTGTTATAATACGTATAAACGCATTATCGGAATATACTGGACGAGATGGGTCCGGAAAAAGACGACGGAGGGAGAAAAAAGACGCTTAATATTACGTCACCAAAATCGGTACGCTCTCTGCGGGGGGGAGAGCTGTCGGGCCGGGTCGTGGCAGCGGGCGACGTGCAACGCGAAGCGGCGGGTCGTAAAGGGCTCTGCGGCCGCTCGCGTACCGCACACGTACCGGGTACACAAGTATTGGGTCTCGTGACCTTTGTGAAACAATAACGTGACCGACGAAAAAAAAAAATGAACGTTATCGTCACTGCGGCTTTAAAGATGTAATCGCGAACGTTGTGACGCGTGATAACCGCCGCGCGACGGGGTGACCAGTCGAAAACGGTCCCCGCAGTGTCCTCAGACGTGACCCGCAAAGTACAGAAAAAAAAAAATCACAGACTTACAAGAACAATCATCGCACCTATACACCGCCTTAATGATAACGGCGACATCGAAAACGATAATAATAACAATAATAATAATAATAATAATAATAATAATATCACTGCACGACAAGTCGCGCCGAGGACGTTTCGAGACCAATATTATTGCGTCGTTCTTGCACGACGAGTTCGAGAGATCATAATAAAATAAATATCGTACGTACGATGATAATGAGCGCGTGTATCTGTCGTCGAGTAAGTGCGTATTATTACACACACGGATTTACGAGTTATTATCGTTGCACGTCTATGTCGGCGTCACCGCGCGCGCGTGCAAACAGGAAGCGCCGTGCCTCCATGCGTACCGCTCGTTATTGTACACCGCTGCAGCGTTATATTGTACACGGGGCCGCGGCCAGTCGTGTTCCGAGCGCGCGCCGATCGTGTCCCCGAGTACCTTGAAACGAGCACCCGTGAAGGTTGTACATTGACACGAGAAGATTATCGTTATTATTGTTATTGTGCGTACACACACACACACACACACAAACACATAACGTGTGCGTACTTGTATACACAAATACCATGATATCATCATGTACCTCTACACCTCGAGACCGGCTCCAGCGGATACGATCCGAATGATTGCCGATTGTCGGTAAACGCGAGATGATTTATAGAGAATTTTAACGAATGCACGAGACGGCCGCTGCACGGCGGAGGACCGAGAACTGGTCAGCGGATTTCCTGATAATTCTATCGGGTTTTTAAACGGTGCAATGTTGTTTCAGAACAGAGATTACGACGTCTTCGGGGTGTACCTCCTGCGATAGATCAGCTAAAAACATTACTGAACGAAATGTCAGCGTCATAAAAAAAAAAAAATTAACTAATCATAGTGGGCATATTATAACACGTGATGTTATCGTGAACAAAATTGGTTTTAAACCAAAAGGTCATTAATTACCACTACGGCGAATATCCTTGGGGTAGAGTATAAGTCACGAAACACATACTCGTGAAGCATTGAGATCCGCCGGCCATATACCGTGTATAACTCTTGAAAAATGATACCGCATAAAACATTTTACTAGCAAGATTAAAATTTTCGTACGAGCATCGTTGTAACATTTTTCATTTATACACTTATGTGTAATTTTAGATCATTATTTTGCTAAAATATTACATGCATATTATAAAATATCACTAATTAATGATTTTTTGTTTAAATCGTACAAAATGCCGGGATAGCACATTTCTCAAATGTCAACACTTTAAAATGCGAGAAACGGAGTTAGTTCTCATTGTTGATTAATCGGTCTCATTAAAATTATTCAAGTAAAACTGGTTAAAATAATTGTACAGCATACATCTCACTATGTGTGTGTGTGTGTGTACATATGTTCACTTCAAAAACCTTTGTTTGCATAAGATACGATTGCTTATATAGTAGTTATAGTTGTGTCATTTACTCGTTCGTCAATCGATATACAGAATTACATTTTACAATAGGGTCGTTGCATTTATTCCAGTAGACCCTTTTACATTTCTATTGTGCTCGTCCCTACGAAACACGAGTACGTATGAACTTGAAGAGTACTCGAAAATGGGCACAAATGTAAAGATATGCAAACATCTGCCGAGTAAAACGCATAGGCATGTCTGATGACAGGGGTTTCTTAAAAGATTTAATCAAATGCACGTCGAAAAATACCAGTGACACACACACACACACACACACACACACACACACACACACACACACACACACACACACACACACACACAGACACTCACACATACATAATATTATACATTTTGTTTATTGTACGTACAATATACATAATTTGTTTGTTAATTCTCGAGAAACGTTAGCGATATATTTCAAGACACCGTATACACGTCAAAATTTAGGTTAACGTTTTTCTTTTCCGACGTACGTAGGCACAATGCGCATGCAATACTAATTTCAGCAATTTTTCTTATTAAAACAAACACACGTCCGACATTTTATGAGTGCGTTTAATTCCTGACATTTTTTAAAAACCATTATGGGACTATATATCATAACGCACGCGTTATTGTTGGTTACAGTGAAATTAATTGTGCCATTTAGCGATAAATAGTTTTTGGAATTGACGTGCAGAGAATGCCATACGCGATGTATGTACGTATCGGATACATATCGATCGAAAATAGTTCCGCATCAAAGTTATACAGCCTGGAGTGAAATACTCATAGTTGGCAATCATTATGATCCACGCGGGCATAATAGCGAGGCGCTTTGACGAAAAGAATATGAGAAATGTATCCATTATTGAATTTAACAATATTCTCCTTTATATATCGTAGACGACGTCAACGACGAATGGACAAATTTGATATTATTGAATTTTGCCCAACCCCTCCGGGTCGAAAGCTCAGAGTACTCGGTGCCCATAAAACCCATCCGTGAATTTTCGATTTATCGCTAATACATAATGTGCTTTTCCCCCGGTATATTTTTATAATCTTTTTCCACTCCCTCATTCCCACTCTACACACAGATCCAATTTCGCAAAAGGCCGTGACACCGGTGACGCCGCACTGCGATAAAACAAGTCACGTTTTTCAATCGAAAGGGATGGATGTGAAAAAAATGCACGCAACTGAACACCAGGAAAAAAACCTATAATATCACCTCGTGTTTGCTTTTCCTATGTCATACACGTGATGGTAGAAATGTCACCCTCCAATCGAACCGCTACGCAACCGATGTGCTGTGAGATTTATACTTACGCCAGAATATGAGAAACAAATTTTTTTCTTTGTCCACATCGATTCCACGTTAACGTGTGATGTATAGTTACGCCGTCGTTATTGAGGATCTATAACTAATATTTTGTTTTTTACAAGAACAGTAAACTAAGGCAAGTACAATATAATTTCCGTTGCGCCAATTTGTCATAGAATAATTCGATGAACATTATTTAATTTTTCACTTTGATACGTAAGAATTCGCATGTATCCACGCAGACAACCGACTGCAGAAATAACGGGACTGATTATTTTTGAACGCATCATGGTCACTAGCCATACTGAACGCAGTCAAATAATGAGAATAATAATAATAATAAATCTCCGAAATTTTCAAATACTGCTGTTTTGAATGCATCTCACGCGTAGAATACAATGTAAACTCTAGTGATGACTTTAGATTTCAGCGACGAGTGTAATAACAATGGCTAATATGGAATTCAATTGAATATTGTGCATACGCTCGGTGTGTACGTTGTTAGCCATTGACAACATAGTTACACGTTATAGACAACATATCTATCAGGATTAGTGTATACGTTCCGGTATGACGTCAACGATTATAATGTTGGATTATAATGTTGGTGAATAGTAGTCTTGTACTTGAAAATTGCTTTTTCTATTGGTATATGCTTTTTATGAAATCGGGTCACCAACTTTTGTATGGTCATAATTTGAGCTAACGAGCTTCTAGGATCTAATGAGTACACGTACCAAAATAAATATTTTTTTTATTAAAGGATTTTCGAAAAGGATGCAAAGTATGTCACGATTCTTTTCAACAATATAAAATACAACCCAGAAAATATTCGTCGTTTATCGTTGATTAGTGTCAATTTATTTTAAGAAAATTGAAAAAGCGATATAACTGAAAATATGGTTTCATAAATTATACGGAACAATTGAATGTTTTTGGTTCAAACTGTGACTTATAAAATAAAAATGAATTTTCATTTGAACTTCATACTTAAATATAACTTGTATTCAATGAATAAATTAAACTATAAGCAATAAAATGTTTCCTATTGATGAAAAAAGCATGGGTAAACTTTACGCATGAGTTTCAGTTATTTGTAACGTCTGATGTTTTCCAAGTAGGTTGTCGTTTTATCTACCGTACTTTTTATTTTAGTATGTTTTTGATGGTTTGAGAATATTTTTATATTTGTATTATTTTTACTTCTTGGATCAATGAGAACACAAGTTTACATAACTGTCGTACAACAATAATATTGCATTATATCTAAGTTCTGACTTCAGAGCGAAGAAGTTTTTATTAAATGAAAATTGTTGATTTTAAATTGTATAGAAAAACTAAAATGTAAAAGTGCATTTCTTCAGTAAATAATATTGCATTTATTTATTGAATTAAATATGTAAGTAGTGTAGAAACAGATTTAAGATAATTTCATAATGTTAAGTTATATGTTATGGTAACGTAGCCACTAGTGTTTCAGTGTCTACTTTAAGTAGTAAAAGAAACTGGAAACATAAAAAATCCATACATGGTTTTGACAACAATGGTAATTTAATATCTGAACAGTGTACACACGCGCATACTTGTGTATATGTACAAGAATCGATCAATCAGGAATAATGCTACTTTCGCCGGAGTTTTAGCGAAAGGGTCCAATTTAAAGTAATGCCATTCGGTTTCCGCAGAGCACGTTCCATTACGCACGATGGGTCGATAACCAAATCCAGAGGCGACGGTTCCCTCTTTCCACCACGCCATCGTAATAGGGTTCGTCTTTTTCTTTCTGCTTTTTTCTTTTCATTCGTTGACAAATTGAAAAAAAACTCCTCAATAAGAACGGTTTTTTGTTTGTTTGATATACGATTAAGACGAGATTACTCTGTCCCAGTCTGGTATATAAGAAATAATTGAACCTCATAGAAATTTTCCCCCAAGAAGTTTCGGCTTTTCTTTATACTTATCGATAGGAATGATTAATTAAAAGTTGATTTAAAATATATTTTTAGGTATATATTGCTGTTGTATGATTCAATTTATATTCAAGTAGTTTAATATAAATAGGTGAATAGCATGAAAAAAAAAAATGATAAACGTATTGATCGTTTACAAACGAAAATCATTGAATGCACACAGCATAGTGATATCAAATATTATAAGACACATGATTTAAAACTCAAAGTGGTTGAAATGTTCTTTGTAAGGACAATAATTTAGAGCTCAGGTTTCAGCGTACAATGCGGTTTTATATGATACCCACAAGTGTCATGAATATGAGGGTTAAATGTTGTAATTAATTCATTGTTAGCGAATAAATTAGTTTATAAACTATCGTACAACCACCACCCTTTTGTATTGAAATTTCTCTAAACACAGAACATTGAATAAACAAACAGACAGTTTTAATTAATATTTTAGATGGTATTTGTATAGCTAGTTCTTAAACACAAACATGGCCAACGTTTAACTATAAAATCAACTTATAGTTAGGTATAATTTTATCAACTTTCAATGAGTGTTTTTTAGACCCTGCGTACTTTCTTTAATGTATACGCGTAGTCATGAAATAAATACGAAAATTCGTTATTATTTGAACAACTAGCTCGATTCTCGGAATTTCTAATTTAAGTCGAACTTGTTGCACAAAACATTTTAAAATACGCGTGTAAACGTTGATTACATATATAAATATGTGTGTGCGTGTGTGTGTGTGTGTGTACACGATGTTATAATAATAATATGGAGCGCCGAGAGATTTTTTGAATTTTAATTAGGAAGCCGAGCAGGTGGTGAATTGAGTTCAGTAACCTTATAGGGTGATCTAAAAGGGGAGCACTACCGTCTACTAATTCATATTGTTGATGACACAGATATACATATAGTGCAAATATTATAATATGGTTGAAATGTATGCGTTCAAAGTAAAGAAAACAATGCAAATTTTTGTAATTACATATTTTTTCAAACAGTAAAGCCAATGAGTTAAGACAAAAAGTGTTGATATAACCCCCAAAAATTAAATAAATATAAATAGTTTAGTGCCTCTAGATATGATATTAAATGGAAAATGGAAAAATGTTCCAGCAAACAAACAAAGAAAAAAAATGTTTATTTTTTCAAATAATTGTTCACTAAAAATCAAAAAAATTAGCGAACATTTATGTTACTATAGTAGCAAACTCAAAATAGAATGGGATTAAACAGTGGTAAGCACGTAATTATGTACAAGAATGACTCATTTATAACCTATTTATGAAGTTCTTTATCTCTATGGACCCTATTCTTTGGAAAATCGAGGGTGAATGTCTATAGTACATCCTATTGTGTAGAAATTGTCAATACCTAATGGGGTATCTTCTCAATTCATTTTCAATTTCTTCATTATACAGTAAAACAAATGTACTTACTAAACATATTTATTTCGTTTCAGATGGATATATTTCACAACGTATCTAAAATATTCATTGCTATGAAAGTGGTGTAAATTAATATTAATATGAAATGTAACGCTGTATTATAATATACTTTATATTAAAAAAAAAAAAAGTCGTATACTTGAATTACTGTTTGACATTATATTCGTCACATTAAATTGCATTAATAAAAGAAAATGTTTAGTTTATCAATCAAGTGAGATATTTTGAAGAAATAATTTCATAAATTATGTAGACTAGAAAACAGTCTTTAAATTGGTATGTGTCAATGGGAAACGATGGCCGTAATAATATAGACCACGATGGCATCCGGCAGTGAGTAACCAGTAACCATTTTAACCATTAAAAGGTAACTTGGATTTTTTTCATTTTATATTCCCTATTATGATTCCTAAGTCATCTGAACACCTGGCATTACGATGACAAAAGGTACGTATAGAAGGTAGGTGATCGACTATAATTGTGCCGCCATTCATGATATTTTGGCCTGAGGTTTAATGAATGCGCGTAGTATCCGGTAAATAATTCATTTGATCCGCATGTAGAAATAGGGGCTGTCCAAAGTATTGTGTTCCAGCGTAACAAAGTTGAAAGCGAAAACTGGCTGTTGTATAAATGTATGTTGCCAGAAACGTTCCTTCGCCGTGTTGATGTACTAAATTATACATATTTGAGTGTGAATAAGGAAGAAAACGGAAACGGCATACTTGGAAATAAATGTAACATTAAAGGAAGTGAATCTGTGTAACTGTGTTAATATTAACCTCGGTTGAAGGATAGTTTTCGAAATTAAATTTTTTTTACTTCATTTACCAAGAGAATGCGCACGACATTATACGGGAATGTAATCTGAACGATAATGACTGTCCCGATTCCAATATAGTACCTGTTTAATAATCTTGATTTACTATAATTTAAATGCTTTGAACCGAAATAATTGTGCTTAAGTCCTTACGATTGGTATTACATTATGGTTTTATCTCAAAAAACAATTACATTTCAACCAAATCCTCGACGTATAACTATTATAGAAAAATGTGTACCACTGTAGTTTATTTTCAAGTCAGGATTGAGAGTTTAAAAAAAAGGGGTTTTCACTGGACTCCTTCTAGTGTTTAAGCTCACCGCCTTATGTACTATAAGTACAATATTGTGAAGCTGAATTTCCACCAACCCAAGGGTAATCTCTTATATACACTGGAAACCGTTTTCACTTGTTACGTGACTTTTCGGGATTTCCACACAGCGGTTTACGATTACAATTGAATCGAACGAATTCAGCCCAGGACACGCGTACGTGTCATTGTTTTGATACACTATCGCTAAGGAAATCGATTTCGATGAAACCTTGTATTTGGGTTTGACGAACAATTAACTACAACACCAGAGTGTCCGTCAAATCAATATATGGAACTGACGGTACTATATATTTTTTCACTCTGTAGCCTTGAAGTGTTGCCCAATATAATCAGTTAAATAAAAATACCACACACTAAACGCATATGCGACCAGAAATCATTCCAGTTAATTGGTCTTTGTGTCGGTTTTGGTTAGAGGCCCAAACAATGTGGTCTTTCTCGCCCTCGTGATAGGTGGGTCACTAAGGGGAACATAATATATATATATATAAACAAAAACAAAAGAAGACGACCTTGCTAAGTATAGGAGGCGTATTTGAACGGTCGGGAACCAAGCATTTCGAAAATACTTCCCCTTGATATGCATATTTATTAAAAATCACGCGGGTCGTCTTCAATGGTCCATAAAGAAAGCCGTAGGGAAATAAACAATATAAAAATGATCATTATTATGCGACCAGTGGTGAACGGGGATGGTAATAATAATTTTCATAATGCTTCCAGAAATGCGCCAGGGGAGAAAAAGACGGAGAAACATTTCCTCACCGAAACTATAATACAAAATAAAATAATACAGTAACGTTATTTGTCACACATTATTTCGTACGTCAATGCAAACACGCATAAAACGTATAACTGATATGATTACGAAATTTGTTGAGTTTCACATCATCAGCAGATAGTTTAATGTTATTTCATTCAAAGGATAGCGGTTCGCGTATTAAATTACGAAATCCCCATATATTTCCTTACATTTAACCCTTTTGAATTGAATGGGATGAATAAATATATACGAAAGCACGACCGGTTATGTTCGTACCGGAGAAAATGATTTTACAGCACACCGTATAATATACGTTTAACAAGATCATAAAAGTTAATGAGATTTATATCCACCGAAAAAAATAATCTTAGGTCACATCTTTTTTTTTCTTTGGTATACAGCGGTGATGCACCTTAACATCACGACCTCGGCCGTTTTACATGTGCAAATGTAAACCGACACAGAACTATATAATAAGGTAAAAATGTAAAATCACAATTATTGATAAGTATCTCTATAAACGGATACATAAGTTATGTTGGTGGAATAAACGTCGTTGAATTTACTTTATCATTAATTCATTTTTTATTTTCTTTAATGCCGCAAGAGTTTAGAATATGTTTTGCCTGACGACGGAGGATCATCACATGTAACCAGTACTCATAGTATGTAATAACATACCGAATAATAACAATAAAGCCAACGAAGATAATGATGGCACATCATTAACCATAGAGTAGTGACGAGACTTGTTTCAATGGATGTTTCCATTTTAACCGTTGTTTTTATTTTGTTCAATCCGTAGTAATAATAACAATCATGCAGTCCTTTAAATGTTCGAAAAATGGTTTTGTTCTGATAAGTAGAGCACCCACGTACTATCACCGAGTAAACTAAATTGAAGTAATTAATCGTATACATTAAATTTATTAAATAATTAGTAAATAATTTGTACACCATAAAAATAGATATCAGTTTTAATCTGAGAACGGATACTGGAAGCATTAAAAAAAAATAGAAAAGCTTCTTACTATTATTTTAAAGACTTTCCAATGATCTAAAAAGGAGGCTCCTTTTTATTAAAATAATGTGCAGTTATATATTTTTAAATTTTCAGTATAAAAAAATAGTCTCTAAATATCTTTTGTGAACAAATTAAATGTTTGAATGAGTATATTATAATGCATTGCAGTGGGTGTATCAAATACCATAAAAAACCGTGACCGACCGAACGATTTTTTTTTCGTTTCGAGTGCGGAACTCAGACATCTGCACAGTACCAGGTGGTCACTTAAGTTCTATAAATATAATTATTAATTGTGCGAACGTGAATAGCGTACGGAGTCTCGTCTGTTCCAGTGAGTTTTAACATTAGACCGGGTCATACATATAATATTACTCAGCATTAGCCGTGAAAGTTGTTTATCACGACAAAAACGATATTCTCGCAAAACAATATGGTTTGTGCAGCGTATGCCTTCAGCAATGATCGGTACACAGACATTGAGGATTTATACGATTGACCGATTTTCAAGCCGTTGTTCACTTTTAACCAACTACAACTGCGGTCTTCGTCTACGTCTACGTGCGTGTGAATCTGTGACGACGGTACCGACTAGAATAACCACGCTCGAAATGACAGCAAGAAAAAACAGGTTAGTAGCAATACGTGTGTATATAATATACATGTATGTGTACGATACATTTATCTACGTTAAATATATCATAAAGCTAGGTGTATGCGCGCACGTGTGTTTGTGTGTGTGTGTGTGTGTGCGTGTACACAAAAAAGTGTGAAAAAATAAATATAAATATAATATAACTAAGTAAGTATATATTTTGTCGTAGAAAGTGACATTTATGAAAATCGATACAATTATGTGTATAATATAATTATATATATATATATATTTTTTTTTTACAAAAATTCAGATAAACGCTTAATTTATATCTTACGGGTGTTTAATATTTTAAGCTATATATACAATCATATTATATGATTTTTTTCATAACCATTGTTCCGAGATTGTAATCATAAATGAATGTCATGAAATTCAGGTTACATTTTTTCGTAGTTTTATTATGTTTATACGGTTTTTAATATTCACGATTTTACATTTTATAGTATGCATACAGTTATTTGGTGCGAGTTTTATGAATGCCCGAATTCAAGATTTTTAAAACATTTTACGGCAAAAACTGGCAGATAAACATGGTTGGATGTTCAGATAGCGTAAGGTTTATCGACGACATATATTATGGGCCAAAATGTTAGTTTAACGGTTGAAAACCCATTTAAACCCCTAAATAAAACGCAATACCTTTTCAAACTTTATCTCGAGTTAAATTTTGTTTTAATAACAAATAAAAGGAAATTGGGTGATTATAAAAATGCAGTAAACTACGTTTATATAAAATACTACAATTATATCATAATAATGGAGTTAATTTGTCGAGAAAGTTAGTACATAATATGTAATAATAGTATAATACTACTGTCCAATTATTTATTTATTATTGTACTAAACTATTAGAAAACTGCTACTAAATCTTTCGCTTTCTGGCTTCACCACATCAGATCGATCACCACTTAAGAACATTTCAAATTCAGTAATTCTTGTGCACCATATTTATTAATCATCAAATAAATTAACTTTAGTATATTAAACACGTATACCTGTAGTAAGAAATTATGTATACTGTATATACATTGTATAATATATATATATATACACCTATATTTCAAGAAAAAGTCTTTCAAAGAAACCTATTAAAACGCAAAATTTAAGTATATTACAGTTAAATTACTTTTAAACTATACGATCAACGACTACCGTTTCACGTGTTTTTTCAGGTAATCATGAATGTATTTAGATTTCAATAACTGAATAAAAAGAAAATATTTTTCACTTTTTATACACAATCCAACAAAAGTAATTTTATAATATTATAATATATATACAGAATTATATTTATTTATATCAGTATTGATCTCGGAACACAATACACAGTAAAGGTATAGTACATTATAAAATATTTTAAAATCAACGATGATACACAATGCATACAAATGATAAACCTCATTAGTATTTTAATACTTTGAACATTAAAACTTATTGATAATAACTAATGTTTTTTTTATTGTTTTTTAAGATTTAATTTAAGTAGATTTACGTGTATTAATTATTTATAAGAGAACTTTTAATGACATGGATGTTACGTGTGATTTACCGGATTTACGCAATCTACCGAAAAAAGATTATAATTGAACTAGGTAATACAATTGAATGTTTATTTTGTGTTACGAGAAAATTACAAAACATTATTTTTTTTCATTATTCATCTGTATAATTAAGTAGATTACAAATATGTTTTTACGAAAATATATTAATACAAAATATAAATTATAATATGATATTATATCTTGCTTAAAGTATATAAAAATATAATAATGTACATTTTTAATAAAATCTGACAATTGGTTACTTCCACAACACAATTTCTTATGAATATTATTTCTAGCAGATATATGAAATAATCGGGTCTAGCATGAACTTTATTCAACCTTATAAACACAATACCAACAATTTAACATTTATAGAAATAGCGAAATATTTGTCAACCAGTTTGTTTTGCTTAGTATGTTTTATATTGTAATGTATCTAAATTGATATTTTTTTAAAAACATTAATAATTTAGCTATAGAAAATAATGTGGTTAGTTTTATTCTTCTTTTCTCTACATCAGATCTTATTAATCGGGTTGATCTAAAATAAAATACTAAAATCTAATACTAAAAAAAAAAAAAAAAAACCATTAATGAAGTACACGTCAAATGTGAGATTTATTTATGTGCGACTATTACTTTGTTAGAAAAATTATCAAAACACTCGCACAACTAACACAGCCGGTATTACGTCCAGACTTCGTTTATATATGTATAATGTGTATTATGTATGTTCATTGTTCATGTTTTATATTAGAAACTACATTATATACGTGTACTGTGTACACCTTTTTATCTCTTATTTGGCGTTACAATCAGCAGGCACTATAGGTAATATAAAAGGACCATTCCAAGAAATGTCCTTCTTTATTTCTTTTCCCCAACAAACTCCATAGGGGGTTAACCGTATACTGTAGATCCCAATGATTTGTTTCCGTGACCTGTCGGCCAAAAATTGTATCTTATATCGGTTCTAGTTGTAAAATATACCCACGGAGGAAATACGACCACATTTGGACTTTCTTCCAACACATACAGATTACTTGATAAATCGTCATGACGAAAAATACTCGTTCAAATAAAAACAAAAATATAATTCTTAACTGAAATGTGTTATCAAAAGATTCTATACTCATAATTTAATTGATTTTTGAATTGTACCGTACATTATATTTTATAGTATATTCACAATAATTATATACACGCGGGAGAATCCTAAATGTCCATCAGAAAATCGTGCGCTGATTTAAATGACCACACGTGTCATTATAATATTTTACTTAACGATATTGTTTTATTTTTCATATATTCGGGTTTGAAAATATATATCAATCGTGTTAACATATAAAATGAAATATACACTAAGTCATTTCCTCTTATGAATGAATTAGGTACGGCTTAAAAATACAAAATGTTATTCAAACCGTGTATAGTGACTATAATATAGTGTCGTCCCAAAACTAATCATATTTTTGTATGCTGTAGCCTGTAGGCACGAGTGAGTACCTCATGCACTATCATTTATCGTACACAGTGTGTCACGTTGAATATAAATTCAGAACTTGGAGGCTGTATGACATTTAAGATATAATTTCAATTTGTGAGTATTCATCACTAGTGATTTATAATTTTTCATAAGAAATACATTTGGCCAATTATTTTTCATTACATGGAAGCAACCGACATTTCATTTTTCACGCAATTTTAAAAACATTACTTACTTAATAATTAGTTAAAATTGTAGATTAATATGTTAATCTTACTGTTAATATTTTTATAATTTAAATTGAGATATTAAATCAATTTTTAAATTAACCGGTCGCATTATTTTAATAGTCAATTAAATATGTGTTATTTTCTTTATTAATACTTTTAACACGTTTTCTGATTCCACGTATTTACGCAGGCGTAAATTCGATTAATCTTTAATTAAAACTCATATTTCCGTAAAATATAAATAGGTAATAGTACCTACGATTAAATAAACTACCTACCATTTTAATAAAGGTACGCTTTTGGTTATATATTACATTAGTATTGTGTGTGTACATTATTATTCACCTACCGACCCGTTCGCCGCCAACAGATACAATAGGACGATTTTGTACGAGGGAGTGTTTCATGTTATGAAATCAAAAATAAAAATAAACCGTCTACAAATCTTCAGACTGCAGTGCAGCTGCATTCACGAAATAACACATTTTGGTCATTGAGAATAGGATAAAAAGAAGCCGAATACAACAGAGGGAAAAAAGATCAGGATTTTGTGTGTACATATATAATAGCGGGAGAAGCAGCTGCTAACACCCCTCGGGGATGAATTCCTAAGCCACCACCGCCCCCGAGACATAAACCGGTTTGGGTGCCATTTGTGAGGGTATTCTGTCATGTCTTGTAGACTTTTTCGGGGGTGTGTACACATAAATTCGAATCCGCCAGACTATTTATTATAAAGATTTTTGTAGTTTGGATTTTATGAGGCTAGTGAACCAAAGTGAATTGTCATTGGCATTGACCTCGCTGTATAAAAGTAAGAAAAATTCAGCTGTCCAAATAACGAGTCAACTTATAGTTAATGTTGTTAAAATCATAAATAATATCGATTTTGACAATGCCTGCCAGTATTTAATCTTATTTCAACACAAAAAACCATGATGTAGGAGCAGCGTAGAAAGTATGAAAAATGGAAATCTGTTTTATTATTTTTATTGCGCTCTGGAATTGAAAATTACTAATGTATAGGTAGTAAAACTATTGCGGTTTGTACGAGGTTTGGTTTTTAGTATAGAATATTATATTGTGTCATTTATGTATAAGCAGCGTTCGGCGTTAAACCCCTGAGGTTAAAATAATTATTTTCAAAGTTAAACACCTTAGGACGAGAATATTATACGTTGCGTTCAATATTATGTACTCGTATTTATGTACTAAAATGAAAATGTTTAAAACGTGTAGGTAAAACTCAATACGTCCAGTGTCAGAAATACTACCTATATAAACAAGCGTGCGCTTTGGATTAATCTGCTAAACAATAGATAATAATGACTGTGATAAAAATATATTTATTTAGCAGATGGCAATCGATAATTTATTATCTTTGATCTACACGGAGGTGTTTATTGAAGAAATAAAATGCGTTTAGTTGAAAATGCAACAAGATAATTCTATTTAAATACATGTAATAATACTGTCACGCATCACGATTGATGATGGGTTTAGAAAGTTAAATTACATTAATTCCTAGCGAATTACTGTTTTCTCAGATCTTAATTATGAATTGGCTATTTAATTATTTTTGCTTTTCGATTTCGATCAGAATCATAGGTAATAATCCATGACGATATCTGCGCCGTGCGCGGACACACTAATTTCCGTCATACTAGAATATTTTATTGTAATTTTTGCTGACCGTCGTTTCCTCCTCCTCACAGGATCTGCAGGCTGCACCGGTTCGTTTCTTATACGCCCGGGTTGTTTTTAATCGAAAACATCAACGCTGTAATCATAGCGGACATTAAGGTATTCTTTTTTCCATTCTCGTGGCGGTAAACAAAAACTTCAAAACCACGCCCCTCCGCTCGTACACATTATATTGCTCGACGAAGCTGGTCGCCGTTCGTGGTGTTATAATAAGCAGTGGTGAGGTATTTTTTTTTTTTAGTTCCATCGCACCATAGGAGTGGCATAGCCCTGCAGGGGCCCCGCAGAGATACCGAGTTATCAAGATCCAGTAATTCTGCGTAAAATCCTCCGTGGTGATGACGAAAACAATGACGGACCGCCGACAGGAAACTAACCGGTTCCAGAACAGTCCTGCTGTGTTCTAATACTACACAATATTACAACGACGGCACCATAAGTTTATTTCGACTTAACTTCAAGACATTTTAATCAGCGAAGACCGTTTTGTAACGTATACGAAAACAATTTATGCTGAAATTGAACTACCCGACGGCACGTCATTCAATCTCTAAAAACTTTATTATTACCGAATTATTATCGAAAGAATTCAAATCGATTATAACAAAGGAGTGAAAATTATACTTTGATATTAAGCACTCGTCTATAGAAAATAATTGTCTCAAGATTGACATCTCATAATTGCTGTGTCATTAACGCCACGCTGTAAAAACACAAAAATACACTCTCACACTATGTTATACGGTTTTAGGTTCTTTAATTTCGAAGGAACAACTTGAAACAACTTTCAATTAACAGTCATTCGAAAAATACACTTCCTTTGAAAATACAAAGTGTGTAATTTATTTTAAAAGAAATGTTTTCACGACGGAGACGAGATGTAATCCGATTAAAATCAACTTAATTTGTTAAGGAACACGTCAAGGGCCTGTATACGTTTTATGAGCTAAACGTGGAATTCAATCGAATTTGACAATCGCAATGGTCCTGAAAACCTTCATATTTTGAACACCCTAGGGATTTTATCGTGACATCACGATTTAATGTTCTCAGAGTCTTAATGTTCATTTTGACTGCACGGCAAACGCAGAATCCAGTCTTTCATACGTCACGGTTTCCGGAAGAAACAACGATAATAAATTTAATTATGTTATTGATCAATGGTGTTAATCGCATCGCGTATACGACGAATAATCGAAGTCGCTAATCCGAAGTCTAGAAACCGATAATTTGTCGACATGGCGAATCAGGCGCGTGGAAACACACGTGTTATACAGACGTTACAATAATCGTCTTGGCACTCGGCCAAATTTATGCAGGCCACCTATTGTTCGACCGGAAGATTCATTAGCAACCGGTTGTGCCATTCATCGGGTATGTGGTTGAAAAAAAAAATTTAAAAAAAATAAAAAATAATGAAAAAAAAACACCGCGAAAAAAGCGATGCGTATATTATTTATAAGCGCGTTGTTTCTACCGATTGACCTTGGCCATTTAAATCTCAGTTGTAAATATAATTTCACTTGACATAATATTATCCAATACATTCCTGTTTTTGTTTTGTATTTCGGTTCTATGTCTTCTTCCGAACACCGCGTGTATACCGGTTTCACTTTTTTTCTTTTCTTTTTTTTTTTTTTTGTCCTTTTTTCAATCGTGTAACCCGACGACTACGACGACTACGACGACGGCGGCGACGCTGCAGGATTCCACCTCAGTACCCGTAAGACACAACGACGACGCGGTCGAAAATTTATACCTACGTTTGCGTGAGACGATATTACGTACGGTAGATTTTAATTATTTCCATTCGTTTCCCCCGGTCGTCGAGACTTAACGACGTGACAGAACGTGATCGTTGACGGCGGCCAGGAGGAACTTAATGATATTATTATTATTTCGTTTCCACAAACGCGGGCACGCCTAATTAGCGAAGACGAGGCGGGCGAAACGGAGAGGGAATAGAGGAGACGAGTGTCACGAGCGTAAAAATTTTTGAAAAAATATATAAAAAAAAAAAAAAAATAGGGTGATATCGCGGCAGCGGACGTGGGTGTGAATGGGTGTGATTACGGGAGACGACGGAATATTATCGTCGACGGCGGATTCCGATCGTTATCGGCCGCGATAAAAACGCGATGCCGGGACGACGGTAACGCGTCGCACCGGGAATGACGACGACGACGACGACGACGTGTTGTGGCCGCGGCGGCAGATCCTACCACGTTCTGATCGTCCTGACGCGGGAACGCGCGCCCCGTGTGCGCACAGGCAGAAAGTAAAGCAGGTTCTCTTTGTCACGACGCGACGTTGCCGCGCCGCCGCCGCCGCCGCCGCCGACGCGACCGACAGCCGACCGCTTTCACGAAGAACCAGCCTCCCGACTGCAGACGCCACCGCCGCCGCCGCCGTCGGTTTTCCAATAGTACATAAACACGGGTGGACGGAATGACTTTCTACGCGGTGCGGTTTTAACGCCGAGGGTCATATAGACATAAAAAAAAAAAAGAAAAAAAAACACGAAAGAAAAGGGTTGGTAGACGGGTCAAAGATTAACGGATACACTATTAGTTTTTTTTATTTTTATTTTTGTTTCGTGCGAAATATAATATAATAACATCATTCGTGCTTCGGACTAGATAGTGAATAATCGGTTTGGAAAAAATTATGCAACGGCGTTTGAAAATCTGCAGAACACGTATCGCTCGTTAGCGACGAGCGATACACGACGGCGCGCGTTCGAAAACACACGGTATGAGTGTACGTTTTTCAATGTGTCCGACAGCGCGATTTATATTCGTCGGCCGGGAACACGGTGTTGTTGCTCGGTGTTTCAGAGACAGAAATTAAAAAAACGATCGTGCGCAGTTCGAATGATAGTAATGGTTTTACAGGTATAATAGGATGACATTTTATTTACGCCTTGTCAACAGCGCAGAGTTTTTATGTAAATAAAAAAGAAAACCAATAGTATCGCGTGGACGATAGATAAAAAAAAAAAAACAATTTCGCAATAGAACTGGAAAAAAAAAGGAAAAAAGAAAATAACAACGTCCACTGCAGACGCGGCTAATATTATTAATTAGCACAAAGAGACGTCGGAACAACAATCGAACCACCGATGCATTATTCTCATTACCTATAAATATATATTATATAATACTCGCTAGAATCCGTATAAATGACGCAATATTTCCCGCAGCGCGGTCCCGTTTATCCCGCATTGTTCCCGGTTTCGTTTTCCTGCGATTTTATTGTACTCGACGACTTGGAATTTTCTCGATCGTGAGCACGCGAAAGGTCGTCCGACGCCGTGCCGTCGTGAAACATAATATTATATTTATATATAGGTACGTCGGCGTAGAAAACGCACGTTTACACGGCGGCGGTGGCGACGCGCGCTGTGATTTTGCCCGCCGCGCCGCGTCCGACTGGCGCTAAACGCCACGCGCGCTCGGTCGGTCGGACGTGCATAATATTGCAATATCTTTTCCACGGCCGCGGGATGCGCTCTCTGATATTCGTTCGCCAACCGCGATTAGATAACCCCGAAACAACGTCGATTTTCACGGATGGCCGATCTTACCGGTGTATAGGTTATTGTTGTTGCCTGTTGTCGAACAACGCGTAAAACTTTCAATTACGTGTACGCGCCGCGTAAACGATTATATTATTGTATATTATGCGCGTGAGATTCTGTCGGTGCACACGGGTGCCGCGGCGGCCGTGTGATTAACCCGATTTTTCGACTCGAACGCGTCGACAATATTAATAATAATAATAAAAAAAAAAAATAAATAAAAAAATAAATGCAATTTCAAAGGAACGAAATTCCGCCTCCGTCTTTCCGCCACATTAGCGATTCTTGAAAAGCTGAGGCGGCGGCTCGGCCGTGCGTGCCCCGGCGAGGCGCGGGAATAATAAGCGCGCCAGCGCGATATTATTAGCATGCGGCTCGTATATTATATACATTTGGCATTTTGGGATTTCAAACGAATGACTAGAATTACAGTTTCAAGTGGCGGAGTGCGCACAAAAACCAGGCCGCCGGTTAATGAATTCGGTGCATGCCCCATCGGCGGTTCGAGGATTACGTGACCTTTGATGCGGAACTTTGGTCGTAAACGCCTATAGAGGACTATATTATGTATAGTGCGTAAACACGCGAGTGTGCGATGTTCGTACTGTTTCGGTTCCGACCGAATTCACGCTACGGTATAGTGTTTTGTCACCTCGAATAATTGATATCGATTTGTTTTCTAGTTGACAATCGAACGCCGCCGCTTGAAACGCATTCATATCGGCAATCATATTATTATGTACGCAGATAGAAAAAAATCGATATTTGGCAAGTCAATTATTTTTCTGCCATCTTGAGGTCGTAGTAACGACGATATAATATCTTGAATGTTTATGTGATAACATTAATGGAATAAACTATTCCGGGCATAAATAAAAGCCACGCATGTAGTCTAAATAATAAACATTATGACGACACATTCAGTCCCTTTTAGGTTTGTATGGTTGTGCACATTTGGAGCGCATAAACGATTTTTATGGAATAAAAATAAATAAACGCCGGATCTTGGTGTATACTTTATTTCAGATCCTGAATGAAGCGATGAATTGGTTTTACGATGATGTTTATTTTTTCTTTTTTTTTTCTCGAGACACATTTTTGGTACACTTAACTTAATCCAAAAGTTTCATCTAGAGATTCTAAAGATCAAAAATCGTTTGTAGATGGTACTCTGAGGGTTTATTTTCTGGAATTTCAATAGTTTTACCATTCGTGAGGAAAATTTTTTGAAAACTTATTTTTAATGAATAGTTTTAATTTTTTATTTGAAGACTTGGAATTTAATATGACCTTACTTACATACTTATCTAAAAATACAGAAAAAAATTCCAAAACCTTAAGCAGAATTTTTTTCATAAGCTCTAAACTAAATTCATACACGATTTTTACGGAATTGATTGTTTTTATATCAATTTTCAACTTAAAATGTGAATTAAAAAAATTACTGGTAATCAAATTATTAAAAACATAAGACACAGATAGAATAACGTGTTTTAAAATGTTTTTTTTTTGTAAAAAAATGTCTCTTTTTTCAAAATGAATTTTTTTTTAAAGTTCTGATAAAAATAAAACTCACCGACAATTATTAGACTAAACGGTAAAATATACAAACGGTTTATTTTTACACTGGAGCTTTGCTTTGAATCATTTAACTAAATAAATGATTGTTCTTTTTTAAAAATTCAATAAACCTATCTCCAATATGTTATCTGAAGAGCGAAGAATACCGGTGAGGTGTGAAGTACGTACTTTTCGGTAAAAACTTTTCTTCTAGTTTCGCGTCGTTTAATTTGATCAAACGCAATAAAACTAAAAGTCTAAATTTTTGTTGTTGATTTTTTTTTTTTAACGCGTGTAACGGCAGTTACTATATACGGATTTTACGACCGGAAAGTATGCAAATCTTTTTTGAACAAGACCGTTACTGTAGTTGTCCGCCGGCCTCGTTGTAGTTTATACATTTCACGTCATTTGTCAGTACATTAATACATACATACGCACATCAGATATAATATATTCAGTTTCGCTAATCGAAATCTGTTGATCGGTAAACACGTATCTTGTGCAATAGCGTTTTAATATGCGCGCGATCGTGCGCCGGTGTAGGAGTGGCAGATATTATTTGCGTTTCGCGTGCAAACGCGCGCGCGTCGTAGTGTGTGCAGATTTTATTATTGTCATTATTATTTTTATTCAAAGTACGTGTATTTCGGCAATCGTCACTGAATGAAAGTCGGCTTTCTCGGTGAGTCCTTCTATTGTCTTGTGTACGGAAAAAAAATGTAATTTCGGCGATGACCGATCGGAGATTTTCACTTTTACTTGCAGATAACTAACCGTTAATAATTGGAGCCGCTATGTGTAAGAGCGTCATTCGATCATTTTTCGACTATGAAAAAGAAAATATCCGTTTCGTTATAGCGTTCTGTGATCGCACAAATCGATGCGAAACAATAGACAAGATAGAGTACCTATATATATATATATATATACGTATTATAGCGAACGGAGCAAAAAGAGTAGAAACATAGCGTTTGGGCACAGTGCCCGTTTCTCACAGATCGCATTTGATGATATCCGTGAAATGCGAGTTAATGCGTGGGGGCCGGCTTCGGGATGAAATAAATACAGTTTTTCCACTGTCACATTCAAAGCTTGATTACCGATTATACCAAGCAGATAAAGAAGATACTGTTCAATAAAGATGCTGAAGACCGCGGTGCTTTGTAACAGGACTACAAGAAAATCGACAACATAATTATTATTATTAATAAATAAATATATACATAAGTACGTGTCGGATTTTGTCTGTGGTCTAAAACACATACACAAATAAAAGAAAAAACTAGTTTTTTTTTTTTATATAGTGTTAAGAATACTCTCATTGTTGTTTTTATTCGCAAAAATAATAATGAACACATCCGGGTTTATTATCAGAAAGTATTCCGTGGATTTTGGATACATCATGTTATATTATTATATATATGATACGTTCTCCTACATAAATCGTGGTCCCACACATCATACACGTATTATATAGGTACATATATTACCAGCGTGTGCGAAGGGGTCAAGACTGATCTGACAACTTTCGTTTTTGCGTTCATTTTGTCCATTACACCAGCTCGGCGGTGTATATCCGCTTTACGCTAAATTTAGACTTGCTTTATTTTCACTTTAATTCAAATATCTGTATTGTCTGTCGCGTACACTGCTGCGCGCCTCGCCGGTCGGACAGTGTAAAATAGAGGTGGGTAAAACGGATTTCCATCAATGCACAATAGCAAACTGCAAAATTATTCTGTCAATAAAGTGTAGTGTTCAGGCTGTATACGTATATCGGTACTGTAATACCTATTGTGTACTCGGAACTATTTTTAGTTTTTATTTTAGGTCAATAAAAACGTGTAGCATCATAAATCACCAGGAAGTAGACTAATTCAGTTTGAAAAATATAACTTTGGTCGGACCTTCGGTCAATCGTGTAATAAACAAGCCCGAGGCAATATCGGTTACGCGGGCGTTAAGGGTTAAAAATCATAATTCGCCGCCCATCACGAACTCGTGAGACTTCTGTTTCACAATCGAAAAGTCGATAGTTGTAAAACAAAAACAACTATACGCATGTATTCAGGTTTATTTCTTAACGTGAAAAAACATATTATATATAGAACAAGCACGATAATAATGTAATGACCGACGAAAACGTTTTGCTGTCGTTTTTCATTCATCGGGAATATGCGACGACAATATGGTAATTTTATCGATACTCCCACGCGAATGATTGATGAACGTTTGAAAGTTAATACATGGTAATTAACCAAAATACTTTTTCCACATTAAAGTACTTTCACTGCGGCCTACGATTACACCAGTTACAACTATCCGGCAACCGGAATCGTATGGTAATTTATTCATGTAGTCGATTATAATAATAATAATAATAACAATGAGACACAAAGTAACGACGACGGTTTAGAGATGACGGTGGCTACTGCAGATAAGGTGACAGGGATAAAGGTAGAGTATATAGGATGTATAACACTTAATGACACAGCGGACGGGTAGGTATAATTACTATCATCGGTGAGGCGAGACAAGAAAATTCATTGGGAAATATCGGTGGGACCATTTTTTATGTCATTTTATCAGACGTTACGATTTCGAGTACAACGCATACGTATGATGTGTTTATGTAAATACGAGCATCGTGTGTTTTTGTGAAACTGACGACCTTGTACCGGTTTCCCACGCGCGAATCTCACTGCAAAGAACCGCGCTTTTTTTTTTTCATTATTATCATCATATATATATATTATGTACACATTATTTTATTAATTAATCGCAAAGCGTACTTTTTGCTTCTTCGAACGTGAAACGAACTGTTATTGCGCGGCGTTACATAATATCTGTTTAAGGACCTTGGCCGATTGGCAATAATTCAATTGTCATTACAATATTGTGTCCGCTCGAGGAACTATATACGATCGGTGCCGAAATGAACAGCGGGAAGTCTTATACGTGCTCGAGCACAATAGTTTCGAGTACTGCTTTTCTTTCTCCTCTGATCAGAACACTCGAACCGATAAATTACCGAGTTGTGAAATTATCGCGGCCAAACGGCGACGCGTCGTGGGAACACGAGTATAATGTTGTGTTCTACAGCGTATAACTGTTAACGCGACGTTCATCGTAGACTTTAATTGATTATACTATTTATCCAATTTGGACGACTAGAAGAACCGCGTTTGAAATGCCATAGCCTTTAATCATCGTTAATTTCACCCTTGCAAATTCTGCGACCCTTCCTATTGGAAACGCTGTTTAAATAGATTATAGTTTGAAATAGTTTGATTAAACGTTTGGAGAAACTTAATTACGTTTGACACAGGTGGAGCACCTGCTCTAAATTTATCATTTTCCTATACGACGAACGAATTTGAAATAAATAAACACTGCTCCTTTAGTGTTATATTATTTGCAAGTATACACAGCAATGTCAATTAACGTTTAACCCGCTCGGGACCATCTAAGTGATGAACTTTGTTGGCATAGGTGCTTCTGAGACGTCTTCATTGTGTTACGTTTTCCGAGTAATAATGGTCGTTATAATAACGCATTTTGAATTTCCCCGTATTATAAAAGTATACAGCGGAAAGTTCTTATTGTTACACAACGGACGTGTATTATACACGAATATTAGTAACTATACCTAATACCTATATTAATGCCATTACGTATTATTCGCGCAATTTCTACATGCGCTTAAAGTTTGCGCGTTCGCGTGAGCGGTCGAAAGTTAACCGGCGTCTAATAGAATAAACGCACAAAGTCACGGCACGCGATCGCTCGCGATAAATCGCTGCGGCAGAATAATGAACGTACATAAACGTATTATAACATTCATCAGGTCGACCGTGTTTTTTTTCTTCTTTTTGGTTCGTCGTCATCGTTACGAAACCGTTTTCGTGTCGAATTCACAACATTGCAAAATCGAGTGTTTTATTACTCTTAAAACGACACGAGGATATTTCTCTTTAAGCACATTTCAGTTTTCACGTTAGGTATATCATAATGGTTCGCGACCAATATTTTTCACACGCGTCGATATGACACGTAAACACACACACACACACACACGTGTGATACTTGTCTCCGTTCTACCCGATGCGGCATGGATACTCACCTGCCGCTGCACGTAGGTACTACGAAGACAAACATAGGTACTCGTGAAGTATTATTCATTTCCCGAATGACGTGAATAGGATGATATCACGTGCAAAGTATAAATACGTATTTATTGTTTTTTTTTTTTTGTTCTTCTCGATAGTAATCCACAGGCGATTTTATGTTCCAAACACATCGTGGGGCTGAAAACGTACGGGGCTAGTTTTGTGTCGCCGTCGTCGTCTCAACAACATCACAACACATACGTACGTATACATCACGTGTTGGCAATACGCGTCGTGTACACGCCGTGGATACACACTCGCGTCTGTGTACTCCTATACCGGCAAAATACCGTTTTATGCTAATACATATCATACACTCGCTGGACACGCGATTTAGGCATAGTATATGTAATATTTATATACATGTGTTCGACGTAACGTATACACACACACACACACACACACACACACATATATATATATATATATATATATATATATATATATATATATATATATATATATATATATATAGTGTGTACGTGTACCGCGAAGATATGACAATTTCATATTGAAATATGTTTACGGGTCATCGCGATAATATGCGTCTCGTGTACTGCACGCATAATACAATATGTTTTATAGGTACACGAGAGAACGGCCAAAACGCGTCGTACGACGTGTTCGTATGCGCGTATATTATCCATACGTGTATAACGAACAACGCACATTATATGAATAAGTCGATTTATTGGTGGACGGTTGACGATGTATTATAATCGCCTTTTTTCTCGGCGTTTTAGTCTTTTTTTTCTCTCCCCGGTTCGCATCGCCGTCGTTCTGTCGTCGTCTATTTCTAATTACCTACCGATCCTGTACGGCCGACACGACAGACGAACGCGCATCTGGACCTGTGCACGCTATAGCCGCCGCACCGGGGCGGCGGGCTGCACGCGGAGCCGACAAAAGTATAAATGCGGACACCGAGGCAGCAGCCAGCTGACGACCGGCGCGGCGGCCGATCTCGTCGCGGACCGTTTTTTACGGGATCCGCAGCCGCCGTCCGTCCGGAGTTAATTGACTCGAGCAACGTGTGTATACTGCTGCAGTGCAGACACTTTGGGGTGGTACGTAGTCGGATAAAGACGTCGTTTTTAATTATGTTTCCGATAATAACCGAGAGCGTGTAGTTGTATTTATATATATAAAGCGTGTACGTAATGTACGTAATACACGGCCGACGCGACGATTCTTTGTGGGTTTAGCATCCGTCCGCTGTTTAACCGAGTCATCACAAAAGTAATTTACCCGGCCAAATGGCATTGGCGTTTACAAGGCACAGTTCGAAATAAACGGTATTTTTTTACAAACAATAATAAGAAAAACGTGTATATATATACGTATATTATTTATTATATATTTATAACAATACGGGGTCGCGCGTGATTACCAGTGTTTTTCGGCAGAAATAAGTGCGTGAGAAAAATATCTATGAAGTTTTTTTTGGGGGGGGTTCTGTACCCACCGATAATGTGTATTAAATCGGAATACTTAAGCCATTTGTTGGATTAATGTGTTTTTAATGAAAAAGAGACATTCGCAATAATGTTTTAACGACCATCAAACACTGCAGAACATTACAAAATATGATTTATAAATTTTAATTTTTAATATTTTACTGTAATATTGTGGCACCTCTGAAAAATATGTTTTTTATACGACAAACTGTCATTACTTTTAATTGTCAACTTAGGTATATATTTTAGCTTAATAAATCAAAGTTATTTGGATGTTTTCGTATAGTTAAAGTTATTCTGTATGGCTATACGTATTTATACACGACGCGTCTTTCCATACAATATTATTAAAACTAATTTTTATTCTAAATGAAAAATGTAATTTTTTTAGTATAATTATTAGTATTCAATTTAAATCAGTTTGAAATGTTTATACATAGGTACCTCAAACAACTTAAATATTCAGACAAAGCATTTTTTTTTTTTTTTTTTTTTATAGTAATACTGCTAAATAAACATATTTATTATTTTTACATTAAGCGCGTAGTATTATGAACTGTGTTTACTGAAAAAACAATAATGATTTTCACAATAATGTAATAAAACAAAATTACTCATCATCTATGAGTCAGTAAATTAATTTTTCAGATCTATATTAAATATTTTCTTTTGAATATACTGCAAAAATGTATAAGTATAATAGAATTTAATTGTATTAGAAATAATACCGTATTTTTTTTTATAGTATAAAAATAACTGTAATAATTTTCTCGAAATTCAAAATTTTTACGCTAATATAACCAAAGAAGAAAATTGTTCACAATAGTGAAAGTTAAATAATGAAAAGTGAAAAAGATCTTGTTAGCGCAAGGTAATCATCATGACCGTTATGCAAGCGTCGATTAAACGCTACCATGTTTGCATAAATCCGAATACTTGTGTCGGAGGCAGCCGTGTTACATATTATATATTAAATATTTATCCAGAGGGAAAACAGGGAGGCACAGGCTCGTTACCGTTAACAAATTTCGTCGCCTGGCAATATTACGGTTGGCCGGTTTGACGAGCGCGACCTTTTCGGAATTGACGAAAATTCGCCACGACATCTACTGCGTTGCAGATTCAAAGTGACCTTATAGGTAACTTATTTTGCTGCGAAAATTCTCTAACGGTGTTCAAATTAAATACGAAATATCAGCGCGAAATACTCCTTGTTAAAATGTTCAGATAACTCCGTCTATATATAAATAATATAATTAGTATGACGTATATTAATATACGATTTCTCTTAATTTATCGCTTTTTATTTTTGCCGGACCATCAGAAAGCGAAAATATGTAAGTATACGATTCAAACATTATAAGAACTATTACTTTTTTTCTTCTCAAAACAATAACACTACTCGTAGACGGAAAAAGGGTTATAACGGTTTTTTTTTTATTTTATGAGTAATAAAAGAACACAAAAACGATAAACTAGACGTCGTCGTAAGAACAGTTTTTTTTTTATTTCAGCGAAGAGTTTGAACATTTAAAATATGTGTTTGTATACACGTATACGTTTTTTTCTGGTCGATATCTCAGCAGAGTACGAAAAGGCAGTTTGTTCTCTTACAGTTTTATTCGTTTCGGGGAAATCGATTTTCACCAATCGATTTGTGTGTTTTTTGAAAACACGTCGTGTCTTTGAACAACTAAAAGGAATTTATTTTATGTTTCCCTGGCGAAAATGTCCTGGTCGTATAGTTCGTCGAGGTGGAAAGGTAGAAAGGTCTGCCATAGACAAAGGCTGTGTCATTAAAATGTCACAACCGTACACTTGATCTAATGTAAGAATTGAAGAAGAATATATATATATATATATGAGTGTATGTGTGCGTGTATGCGTGTGCGTGTGAGAAAAAAAGCAAAAGGCAGAATCGGTCCAAAATGTTTTCGTGAGTATTTTTCAATTCGATTTTGAATGTGTTTTTTCATTTTATTTTTAAAAAACGCCAATGCTAGTTTCTTTTTTCATTTTCACTTTATTTTTATTTTTACCAGCTATCGTGGTGAATAAAATCATAAAACCGTGCTGAGAAGATGAACGCTGTGGTTTGTCTCGCTTGACTACCTGCTACACAGTGTATATATATATATGTATATAATAATATGTATAGGGTCTACACCAGTCAGCCACACGGCGATGTATTTTCCATTGAAATTCGTTCCAAACCCGTCTAGGCACGTTGAAAAACATGGCCTCCGGGGCTATACAGTTTGATATTATTATACCATAGTACCATACACACTATTTCTTTTATACACATATTTCATCTAACCCACGGTGAAACAAAATAAGGGCTTAAATTACTGTTCGTTAATATAATATTATCACCGTCGCAATGTGTTTGGTTTTTAATTCAATACACATCGTACTTACATACATGTATAATATGAATATATGATATAATATTATATAATGATACGTACACACTTTGCAATAACTCGTGTTTTTTCTGCTCTGGGTGATTTCGTCGTTCGTTAAAAAAGGAACCGAAACTGCCGGGCACGTTCTGGTATATAATCGACGAATAAAATTACCATAAACAATAAACGATCCGATTTTACGTCTCAATGTGTACGCGCGCTGATCGACTCGTTCTTATTACGCGTATAAATTGTCTTGGCGCGCGGCAATCGAATTCATTCGTACCCACCGCGGCCGCCGACGCGCCACACGTACCAGTCACAACTCGACGTATCTACACTACACTGACGTATTATATCACAGGCTCAGTGTATATGATATTAATAATAATAATAATAATAATATAATACACATTGCCGCGGCGTGATATAATATCGTACAAAAGACCTCGCAGTACACACGACTACCGGGCAACTGTGCGCGCCAGCAGTATACTATATACTATTGTATTAGACACCGTCGGTATAATCATCGTCGTATAACATTTATCATATATATATATACATGCATACATATATGCCTAGAGCGATTTGAAGGTGCAGTAGTGTTCGTATAAGGCGGGCTTGAAGCGACTGTATGGTCTCGTATAATATTAATATAAAAGCACTGGCTACGACGTTCACCGCGCGGTAACGCACGGCGTGTGATATTCGTGTACGCACGATGCGATTTTTTCCTCCTCGTCCACTAATCGGGTGGGGACATGTGTCTTAATGGAAAATTGACGGTGACGATCGGTACGAAATCACATTACAACGCATTGTACACGGGGTCTCGCGTACGAGAGGGTATGTAGAAAACAAAATTATCGAATCGTATTTCGCGCCAGTCACGATCCGTGTACGATGTACGGCGATCAGAGAGGGACATTAGTACATCGTCTGCTCGACGTAATTACACACATTTATAATAATATCATATTATACCGACACACAGAGACGGGCGCGCGAGCGTGTGTGTGCGTATACGAATATGTAGTTTATACACACACACACACACTAGGGTTAATATTATTTTATACGTCCACAGCGAGAGAGAGAGAGAGAGAGAGAGAGAGAGAGAGAGAAATGAAATCATGCGAGTTATACGTTCTATACGAAACATAACGCTGCAGCCGCGTTCGTAGAATAGTGATATTATTGTCCGTCGACAAACACACATCATTATATTATAATATTATCGTTATTACTGCGATTCGTATCTGGCCGTTCGGAACATTATCTCGACGCGTTCGTCTCTCTTATAATATCCTCGTCCAGAGCACGTGAGCGCCGTACGGGCCGGGCGTCGATCGAACATGCGCGCGCGCGGCGCCGATCCAGCTCGCAATAACGATAGTAATAATAATAGTAATAATAATAATCATAATAGTAATAATGACGACGACGGCGATGGAAATATTAATAATAATAATAATAATAATAATAATAATACCGTGGCCACGGCGGCGCGGCTATACGTTATTACAACGCTATATAATAACACGGTTGGCACGGCCGATAAAAAACGTGAGGCTCCGTCGCCGACGCGACGAGGTTAGGCGGCGGGCGAGTTCCGTGCCGCTCGACGTGCGCGTTGGACAAAACGCGGTTACCGAGAGGCTCGTCGCAAAAAACCTTCGCCGTCCTCGACGTCTAAAATGTGTATACGACGTATGTTCTTTGAAAACGGTCGAATCGGTCTCGTTGCACACGACAATACGATATTATACGCCGAGCGTCGTATTATTATTTCGCAACGTCCCACGGTCCGGGTTGGCGAGCGGCGGCAGAGCTTTCGACGGGATTAATAAATAAAACGATGGCTTTGAGATCGCCCGAAAGAACCTTATTTGTGAATCGTCGTGTTTATACTGGCGATCATATAAAAAGGGAGGATCAATGTTGTTGGAATCATTGGCGCACGTGCGAGGGTGCAGGGAGTGCTTGGCGTCCCTAAATTTCAAATTGACCCTTCTGGTTTATTTTGAGCCGAACGTAAATTTCATGATAATTATTGTTTGATTCATTAGACGTTACTCTTGTTTTTGCGGTAATGAATTTTCATTAGTCATAGACACTCATAGACCATAGTTCATAGGAAAACGTTGAGCAACACAGATAAACAATGATATGAGATAACCGTTTTACGCCTATGGGGTTTCCGTCTGCCGTCATACATTATTACACAGTTATATCACATTATTTACAGTGTATAGAAATCGTTAAAGTGCGTATGAAAAAAATTTACTATTTATTTGAGCGATAAATTTGTTTGAAAATCCCGATAAGTTGATTTTATATACGTAATATACCAATATAGTATAGTATGAGACGTCATTATTGATATATCTGTTGTAAGTACTTTTAATATTTGCCGTTTATAAAAAAATGTATATTATACACCTATCATTTGTGGCGTATTGTTCATTAATTTTTAAGTTATAAAAATTAAATAAAACATTTTTAATTGACTGATTTTATATTTTTGAAATGTCTGATACAAAAATTATACTTAGGGGTGATAGATTTTTAACAGAAAGGGGGATCACTGCAATTAGAACGATGCTACAGTGGGTTTAGCCCAAATTAAATATATGTTTTCGACATAAATAACTAGACAGAAAATATTTTACCACCCTTAAATTACCATTTTAGTGACGCCCGTGCGTCTAGTGGCCATGTTAATTATTAACAAAAGAATACCGTGAACTCTTTGCGCTACTTCATTGCGTGCAAGAGTCATTGTTATTACTTATGAGTTACCTGTCTGCAATACACCACTCTCCTTGTATTCACAAAATATTCCATAACTGGTTCTTACCTACAACAAACATAAAAAATGAATTTAGTCACGTGGTACGAGTGAAAATAGAGTCGACAAATGAGTTTTGTAGCAAATTTACACATGCATGTTTTCATGTTTTCACGGTTCACTGACAAATCGGTAAATGGGTAACATAACGTCATTACCACACCGCGAAATCCGCGTTGTGGTTCGACTTAGCCCCTCTCCTCGCCCAAATCAAGCATTTAACTCGCGTGATATTTCAGAAAAAATTGCCCTACCCTTAAGTTAACAATTTATTTAAGACGCCCTCGTGCGTGACCGTCTCGGGTGTTCTCGGTTTCGAGACGAGCGTCGTCGGCAACCGTAACGACCGTAGAGATTGCAGGGCGAAATGTCCGTACGAGACGGCTCTGTCGGCGGTGGCGACGGGCCGCTACAAAAACGGGACGTTTCGGACATCGGGTGCTGCGTCGGGAACGGAGGACGAATACGACGACGACGACGACGACGACGCCGAGGGGGTTCGGTGCGGCCGACCGTCTGAGCGGTGCGCGCACGTTATATTGTGGCGTATACACTCGGCCTGCGACGATTAATGGACGGGAATCAATCGATTCGGTTTGGCGAACGCGATGATTTACGACCGGCGAGACGGTGTTACGACGGCGTAGCGGCGCGACCGGTAAACACGACAACGCCGCGGCAACGAAAACGGTGTGGCGGCGGCGGCGGCGGTGGCGGCGGGCACGTGGGGTGACCGAAAAACGACGACCGTATGGTGAGAGGACGGCGGGGCGGCGCGCGCGGGAAAACGGAGAGAGAGGTTCGTTAACTTTAATTATTTGGGCGCCCGAAAATCCTTCATCGGCTCGTAATTAATGATCGCCGCCACCGCGCGCTGACGACGAGGACGGGCTATTTCCCGTGTACACGAGAGCGCTATTGTAATATATTATTATTATTATTATCATTATTATCGTTATTATTATTATTATTATTGTGTACCTATATTATACCCGTGTGTTGATAATATATTATTATCATTATTATCGTTAATAGTAATAATATTGTACTGGCGCATTTGCGCTCTACGGGTACTCGCGCATAACACACACGGCCGTGTGGCACTCGGTGACGTGGCGGACACACACACGTATGACACTATTACAATATGATGCGCGAAACATCCGCGAGACCGCTCGTTTTTGCACGGTTCTTGTCGATGATAATATTATAAATATGTATTTCCACAATATATAACAATAATAATAATTATAATAATAATAATAAATTACGGTGCTTACATTACATGCCTGTGTGGCAAGTACAAGTAGTGTGAGTAAAACTGACCCATATATTGCGTCTATACGTTGTACGTATAACTGTGGAAGTGTACAGTACGAGTAGGGGTGTGTGTACGGTACGCTGCAATAATAATGGGTTTTATTGAGAAAAACGACAAAATGGCATCGGCATGACTGCGAGACGGCCGGCACCGAAGAGGGAAACGCGCTCTCAGACACAACGATGTTGCAATAGTGTACAGAAATAGGAAACTTTTTGCGAATTATTATAGCCATCGATATATATATATAATGTATAATACACAACAGTTAAAGTCAGCGTCCGTATATGTATACACATTATACATATACGGCCGAAGAAATGCATGGGAATTTCGACGGTTTTATTCATACACACACACACACACATATATATATATATATATATATATATATATATATATATATATATATATATATATATATATATATATATTATATACCATGTTTCCGGTATAATTTTATTGCCCCGACAATAAAACCGATAGTCGATCGGAACGTCAATATTGAAATGGACTCTAAACGCGCTGTTTGTGCCGCTGCCGCCACGCAATCCCCTGTTTTATTTTGTATACGGTTAATTTTCATATTAAAGTTTATACACGCACGATGAGTGTTGTATATTCTTCCGTTGTCCCGGAGGGAGCGGGCAAAATCGATACGGTTTCGGACATGACGTTTTGTTTATCTTTTTATAGCGTCCAATGTTGGGGATATTATTATCTCCGGATGAAAATTATATTGATGCGGGACACGGAACAAAGAAACACTCGCGGACGATTAAACTTTTCGTGCTCAAGATGTACGGTATATGTCAAAGAGGATGAGGGGAGGTGCTTTTATCCAAATTAATAAAAGAAAAACAAAACTTAATATATATATATATATCCATGAAATGAGATTTTCTCTATTTTGTTTGCCATGATCGTTGCTGTTATCACATCCACGTGACTATATTATAGTCAAAGCGAAAGATTTTCGACAGAAAATGCATTGTTGGTACGTATATGTACAGTGTACACGTACAGCATGGCACACTTGTTGCGGCAAAAATACGAGCTGTAGACTGAAGGCCGTAATTTGACAAATACATACATATATATCGTAGCTGTTGTTACAGAATCACTTCATAATACATTTCCATTATTATGGTGTAGACGGTTTTAAGCAATGTGGTTTTCCAGTAGAGTAACTTTCATACGTGGAAAAGGTGAAGGCGGTGCGATGTCTCGTAAACGCATGGCAAATAAGAAATCTCGCGCGAAAGCTAACGCTGTTACTTTTTAAGATTGCCTGCAAAATTGCAAAAATACACAAGCGCGAATGATGTGACGTTTTGTAATATTACGGTATCGTGAAAGAAATGAAAGTACCCGGCACCTCATTTGTGTATAAATTATATCGCACCCAATGCATTATGCATCGTTGGTACTGCACGTCTGAAACGATTTATGACGTCTCTTCTACACCCTATGTTCTAATAATAAACTATATTAACACTATCCGTTATAGTAAATGATATCTTGTTTTTTTTTATCTCCTGACAAGCAGTGATGAAGAATGTATTTCGAGTGGGGATTATTTCATCAAGTTTCCATACGTGAAAATCAATAAACTGTAACAGTGCTCAAAACAGCATGCTATTATTTTATTAAAATGCGAATGTATGATAATGTTTGGAATTACGTTTTGTTCAGGTTTTTTGAGTATTCAGAGACTTTGAGGCGTAGCATAATTTTTCCAAATGCGTGTGTATAATGTATATATATTCTGAAAATATGGGATTTCCTTTATGAAAATCTCACGCAGAAAGTTTGTGAAAAAAAAGAAATATTATTTTATGAATATATGTATTAGCATGCTCAGAACCTGTAAAAAAATACAACCAACTTTCCGCATGCGATATCGCTGATGGACCTTAATTTGTTGATCCGTGGATAAAAACCACATTATTTGCTCCAGAAGATTTTCCTTTGAATTTTCCAATAACGTTTTTAAAAAGTAATATTTTATAATAACACACCCGAATTATGTTTGTACAGTTAAGACTACTACAGAGCAGAGTTCAAAAAAAAAAAAATAATAATAATAATAATAAATAAAAGTAAATACAATTTGTCATAAATATATTTATATGTATTTTAGATTTTAGCATACATTAGGCGCATAAACATATATTATGATTCATAATTTATGAATGGATCGAATTAACGCATGAATGAATTATGCTATGTAAATATGTTTACGAAAATGTAATTCAACGGAGAAACAATAATAATAATAATAATAATAACAATAAAAACATAAATTAGTTCAGGGTTTAGTTTCGCAAATTTACCATACGCATGTGTGTATTATCGTAATCGTTATTAAAATATAATATATTTATCATTTGATTTTCTGCGTTAAAAGCAGAATGGCGTACATGAAAACGAAACGAAAACATGTAGACGCAGAGAAGAAGGAAAAAAAATTGCAAACAAATGCCACAAAGCATGAAGCTAATTTCCAGGTAGATGAGCACCGTGTCCAACGACTAGAACGCACATGTTTTTTTGCGAAAACGCGTGTACGGCCACAGCGGCATATCTACATGTAATACGACTAGGTAAAAAATTATGTTCTGGTGGCAGCTGCGCCGGACCGAGCAGTACACCTCTACGCCCGGTAATTATAATAATTAGTACCTCCTCGCGTTCGCGTGTACATTATCTGATGCGCGCGCGAACCGAAGAAAACGACGTTATATAGTCGCCTTCTGTACGATATATGCGCTGCACACGCACGATATATATCATATCGACCGTAACGGGTTTTATTCCCGTCGTTTTCCGTACGGCGTTTTGTCCGCGGGCGAATCGCGATACGATACGACTTTGACTTTGACGACTACGACGAGGACTGAGGGGGAGGAGGATATACATATATATGTATATATATTTATATGTATGTATGTATGTATGTATGTATGTAAGTATGTATGTATGTATACAGTGGCGGATTTAAGGGGGGGCAGAGAGGCCTGAGCCTCCCCTTGTCTCATAAGATGTGTAATAATATACCGTTATACTAATATAAGTATTTTCATACAAATATGTACTGATGTAAAAAATAATGTCCCGCCCCAAAAAACAAAATCCTAGGTCCCCGTCACTGTATATACGTACGACACGTTGTTTTCGTTTTCCACGCGTCAAACGGAACAGGAAGACGTCCGTGCAGTACACGCGGAAATGACATCGTGTGCGGTGTGTTTGTGTGTGTTTGTAGTCGTCGGCCTTATAGTGACGATGTGTACGACACGTCGGAATGTCGTGCCTATAAACTATAGGAATCGCACAAGTACGCACGATGATGAAAAATCGCGCGCCGTCCTGTCCGGGACGCGTGGTTGAACTTGACCCCGCGGTTCAGCCGTCGTCGCCACTCTTTTTCCGGATACGTCGACGGAATTTCACGGGCCGGCCCGGATACACACGGCATAGACACACACACACACATACGGCCTAACCTAATCCATCTAAGCCATTCTCTCTCTCTCTCTCTCTCTTTCTCTACGTGTATTTATATATAATGTATTGTACTGTAAGTGTGCACACGTGTATACGGCCACGAACAATGTCGTCCACTGCAGTCAGTTCATGTGAACGTGTATCAGTTATTTTATTTGTTGGTTTATACTATACCTATACACACGCACGGGCACGACGTTTGAGTGTCATTTTGTTTTATTTTTTTTTTCAGTCCATTTGATGTCGACGAAAAAAAATAATTGCGTTTCTCTCGTGTTATATTATATTATGCTGCGTGCACAAATATTAGTATAGTTTTCATGATGTATTTTTTCGCTTTAAATGCATGCTCACTAAATTAAACGTATGTGTGCACGCATTTATTTAAAAAGTTACTTAAGTTAGTGAGATTCAAACGAAAAATTATTCAACGAGCACTTTAATCTCAAAATTCAAATAAAATTATATTTAAACATTTGTAATGCGTTAAAACGAGTTATGTTTGAATAGTTTCATATTTAGACTTTCGGTGTGTAAATAAATATTATTATTTACCAACTCGTGTGAATTAACGAACTTTTTCGTAACGTACACGTTCATAAAATACTACAAAATATAAAAATTGAATTTAGAACTTTAAGAAATACAAAAAAAAACTAGAAGTATATGTCTAATTATTTTATTTTAAACTCGTAGAATTTCTTTGGTTTTGACTTGTCCGTATTAAAATCCATGTTCTAAAAATCCTTACAAGCTTTACATCAACTTTTTTAACAAGTTTCTTTGGTTATTTTTGAGCGTGATCCTTGACCTTGAATTCTATACCGTCGTGGATTGGCATGTATATTCTCATTGATCTATTATCCAAACACAACTTGTTACGTTAGTTCACCTTGAACGCTATTAGTTTTAATTATTTTTAACACGTGTGCGCATGTGTGTGTGTGTGTTACAAACATATTTGTATAACAACTGTATTTGGCGATATTACCAAATTACGAACAATTGTTATTAATTAGCAAGTCATCATCATGCATTGTCTTTATATTAATAATTAATATTACTAGATTTGAGTTAGAACCGGAATTTCGTAAGTAAATACTTGGAGTAATATTATTGCAGAAACAGTTTGAAAAGTCATCACAATAAATTAAAAATCGAAAAAATATAGAATTAATCCTTTGTACGAAAATATGAAAGAATCACCTTCAAGTATCTTCAACGCCGTTCCGTACAATAATTTTAGTATGGAAAATTAAACCACTGATTAATAAATTATAATACTGTTATTCTGATTATGCCGAGAAAAAAAATGAATAAACATCCTGCGGCGGTGACTGGAACGTTTTGTATAATTTGGTGGCGGATATCTTAGTGAGCGAGTCGTACCAAAACATATATGACGGAATAATGCAAGTAGGTAGACACTAATGATTCAAATACCTAAATATTTTATACGTTTTACGGTCGAATCATGAATAGATTGTATGTAAAATGTGATTTAATTAATTCGTCTTGACCGCTACTGAAAGCCTTGTTACGAGAAAAAAATTGATTTTACGTGCAACCCTTCTACGGGGTGTTCGAAATCACACACACACACACACACACACACACACACACACACACACACACACACACACACACACACACACACACACACACACACACACACACACACACACACACACACACACACACACACACACACACACACACACACACACACACACTTACACAATACATACATACATACACCACCCTTTTCAGCGACCTCAGTCGTTTATCTGTGACTTATTATATCGCGGAGACCGTGTTATATTAGTACGAAATTAACACAACACTATATAATAATAATAATAATACTTTAATCATTCCACAGCCTCAGTCGATTAATCGGATGTTATGTCACTATACGAGTTTTCACTCGGACATTGGCCTTGATCGTCACAAGTGTTGGGAGAGCATTATATAGGTGTTATGTACTCGGTATAACATGTGTATGCGTATAATATCATTGTACTGGGCGCGAGCGGCACACACACACACACACACACATCCATCAATATGTGTATAGATTTTAAGTATACATCCACTGCTGTTTATAGACGCCAATGTATATAATGTATATAGTGTATATAATGTGTAGGTATGTACGTATCTATTATGGGAGACAATAATGATTGGAATGCGTTTTCGTTTTTCACGCTTTTCCTCGGTATATTATTTCGATTATTACTTCATAAGTGTATAATACCTATCTAGTATTATATATATATTACATGTTTGCGAATGTACACTGTATATTTATTATTTTTTTCACTTACACGCACTCTCACACTGTATCTATACACACACATACACGCATAATGTATAGAGAGTAGAGACAATATAAAACACTAGGTGACAGTAAAACACATTTGTCAAAAAATGTCACCCGGTCGTATACGCGTATTGTACGAGACGGGTGTTCGTAAAACGAAGGTAGGGGGTAACAGGTGAAGTTTTTACAATAGGTTAAAAAAAAAATAATAATAAAATAAAATAAAATAACATTAAATAAAAACCTTCTTTTATATTATTACATACAAGTGTGTGTGTGTGTGTGTGTAAAAATAATATACATTGTGTGCATGTGTGTGTTGTCGCAACATCGACGTGGCGGCGGAGCGTTGTTGTTTTCTATCAAGCGAGCGCCATTGTGGTGCTACAAGTGAGGTTTCGTGGCGACGGCGGCGATTATTGTTACCGCGCGCGCGACGACGGTTTCGGTTTTAGCCAAGGTCACGCACCACCACCGTCGAACTCGCAAACCGACAAAAAATAATATTATATAGCCATATAGGTGAATACCCACTGCCGTCGCTGTGAAATATGTATATATAGGTATATTAAATATATGCAACGTCTTTTCCCCGAAACGGGCAGCGCGCACATAATGGACGCGACGTTGTCGTTTTCTGATTATTGTGTACACGGGGTGCGCAGCACTCCTGCGACGCCGGGGCGTAATGGATGTTGTGGTGTTTAGAAGACGCGGTCGGTGGTGTAGTATCCGATGACTGTGTAGGTACCAAACTACCAACACACATACACGCACGCGTACACATACACGCACACACGCGTACACTAACATACACACACGCACGCAAACACACACACACGCACGCACACAGTAGTCGGCGTTTATATTTTCGCGCGAAGGGATAAACCCCGGCGCGACCAGATACGGCGATAAAACGCCACGGCGCGACGGGGTGGCCTTGGCGAATTTTATTATACGTCGCGTCCACGTGAAATATTATCTAGGTACATATATAATACAAGTATGGTATAATATATACAGACATTCACACACAAACACACATCCCATACACACACACACACACACACACACACACACACACACACACACACACACACACACACACACACACATTCGTCTAACGGTAAGTAGAGAGGGAGGTAGATGATTAATAAACATATTCATATATAATATTTTTAAGCGTTTAAATAGTAAAAGTCGACTTCGCAGTAAATTCGTGTACGATAATAACTGGTCTGCGGCGGCAGTAGTGGCAGTCCAAAATTAAGGACGCTTTTAACCTTCCTAATAGCGTTATTATACGTTTTTTTTTTTTAATTCACTTTTTAACTATTCGGTCAGACTACCGATCAATAACTGTATAGACTTTTTTTAAGTTTTTCGTTTATTTATTTATTCGTTTTTTTTTAAACTATTTTTGATTACACAAGAGTTTTATGTAAAAATATATTTGATAATTTTTTTTTTTTAACTTACGATAACTCGTTCGATTGGGATAAAAAATTTAGCTTTGTAAATATATTGTACAACAAGTACAACGGATAAACGAGAAATATGTAGTGAATTATTAAAATTAAAACTAGGTAAAACAAAAAAAATAAATAAAAATATTCAGGAGAACAAATGCGACGCAGAAGTTTACACAAGGTAATATTTGCGGATCACAGGGCTGCATATACACGAATAACACCATTAGATACGACAAAATAAATAATATGCGATTTTTGAGTATATCTTCATGAATTATACATTATAGTTCAAAAGCACTATTTCAAATGATATTTCCGCTTAAACCAATACGCAATTTTATGTTAATAAATATAAATAACATCATACATTAGCATTTATGAATACAGATTAATCGTTTATAATTCATACAGTAAGTTTCAAATTTGAAATTAATACATTTTAGAATTAAGTAATCGAATAAAATAATTGTCATTGTATTTACACTTTCAGAAAGTTAAGCAAGAAATAATTTTACCTTAAATTATACATAATACACACATATTTATAAAAACTGTTGAACTATCACTATGTACTATATTCAAGAAAAAATAGAATAACTAAATAATTAATACAAATTTGATTTTAAATAAATATAAGGTCAATAATATATTCTGAAATCATTAATTAAACAAAAATGTTTATTGATTCGATTTCAATGATAATGAATAACGCTACATGTAATTTTGTTGATTTAGTATTTCTTTTAGTAATCATATATGTTCTTTTCTGGATACTATATTTTATACTAAGTACCTTAATTGTTTTGTATTTGTATGTCAATAAACTTACAATTTTAACTAAAATAGTTTTGAATTTAATTTAAAAATTTTAATTAATAACTTTGAGTGAATACTGAATTAATATCAATATTTATTTTTGGGTATTTTTTTAAATATATATATAAATATATTCATAATATCATAATGTTCATATATACTACCAGATAACTGATATTTAGTTGTTGAAATGTGAAGTTTATAATTTGTCGATAAAAATGAATATTTGCTTTTAGATTTATAAACAAAATTAATTCAAATTTAATTAAAAATGATTTACAAGTTAGTTTTGGTATCGTATATCTTATATAAACTGTTAGAGACTATTGTATACAATAAAACATATTTCCATTCTACAAGCCTTATTGTATTGCCAAAGTAACAATTTAAATTTTCAAGTAAATATATTTTTCGAAGACTTTTCTGTAATAAGACATTTTTTTAATTTTCGCAATCTCGATTACTCGATTTATATCATCAAATGTTATGTGTTGAATCAAATCACATGACTACCTCAGAAGCATTACGTATAGAGGACGATCAAGGCGACCTTTCAGATTCTTTTTTTCCTACAATAACTTTTTTTATGAGCCAAAACTATAGATTAAAATGTACAAATTATGATATGCTTTAAAGGCAGTTAATATTCAGTATTACTTAACGAGCATTTTCAAAAATAGTCTGTCCACTTTTAACTTTTTAATTCCATTGTTCAACTGTGAACTTGTAAAACAACAAAAATCAAAATAATTTATTTATAATATAAATGTTAAAGTTTTATTTTTCTATTAGAATAGAACCAATGATTTGATCATCCATGTCTATAAATAGAAATTTAATTAACTAGTTTTAGATAAATTAGCGAAAAAAAAGCCGGACATACTTTGCACCATGCACATTTTTCGGTACTCGGATAATGGTTCTTCAGAATCCTCTCTCAATAGTGTTAAATATTCTTATTACTACCTCCTCCCCCCCATAAATGGTTGTATATTGTATCTATATCATTGCTAATACTATATACTCGATATTTTTCATCTGATTTATTTACACTTCATCAGACACTTATTATAGTGAAAACGTGACACCGGCAATATATGTCAGCGCCTGAGGCAACAGTTTAAGTTCTACAATATATGTTTATACATAGATTGTGAAGAATATGCAAATTCATTGACGGTAGAGGAAAGAAGCGGAGGAGTGTATAGGTATCATCTATCCATAACACATGTTCACGCGCTCAGTTTTTCGGGAAAATTAGGTACTTTTTGTTTTTTTCACCAACAGATTTTGAGCGCTAACCGCAAATTATACCATAACGGGTTTTTTAAACCACTGAAGTTTTCACCTGACAAACGAACAACGAGCACTGTCATTATTTCATTACAAATGCACACTACTGCATAAATTATTTTAAGTGTATACAGAATAAACGGAATCTACTTTAAAAGTATAACCAAAATTTTATCATTGAAAATGATATCGCAATATAAGGTATTATAATTAATACGTGTGATTCTAAAAATCATTAAAATGTTTTTTTTTCGTTCACCTTATTCAGATTGTTGTAAATAATTTTACGAGAAATAATTGATGATTATCAAAGTGCCAAACATACAGTCAGTCGAATTCATCTGATTTATAAGCCAAACGATTTTCACACAACACGCTGCTCAATAATTGTCATACGAAAAAGAAAAAATTCATAAGATCAATAAAACTGCGGCCTATGATGGGTGAAACTATTACGATTGTTGTCATCAAATGTTTTACAGAACTCTAACAAAGATTACAAGTGAAAACATGGCCGACGGATCTTAGCTTCACGCACGACCGTCACTGCTAGCTCATCGTGTATATAATAAAATATAGGTACCGTTTCTCACAACGATTATGTGTCTTCCTCTCGCCACTCATCCCACTCTCATCTGTTGAAGATTATCGTGATATGCCGGTTGCAAATCATGTCTTATCACGCCAAGATCTAGTGTAGGCACGCTTTCCAAAAAAGGAAAAAAAAGACAAATACACACATATAAAAACAGTATGCCTACATGTATTGTTTTGTTTGCGAGAAGAAAACTTTGTACGGTTAATTAAACGGTCCCCTGTGTGTGTGTGTGTGTGTGTGTGTGTGTGTGTTTTGGTGTGATATGAAAAATGTGTGTATTAAACTATTGAATACATCCTGCTGTTTTTATTTTATTACAGTAATCGTCTTTTTTTTGTTTTTTGCAAATCACAGGAAGTGAAATTTTCGAAATGGTCCATCGCGGACTTATGTGATAGTCACGTATGAGTATTATGATGTGTTGTCATAAATCATATACGGTTCAGTGTGACGTCAATTATTTCATGAGCTTTACATGGATTATTGATGTAAAACTAAGCAAGATAAATACTGAACGAATATGCATAGTAAATAGTAATGTAGCCAAAATGATGTTGGACGTTTTAATTTTTCAGCAGGTTAGCCTTGTTGTCTTATGTTTCAAACGTAAAATTATTTAAACGATTATGGTTTTATAGGACCTTCGAGAGACTTGATTATTCAGATTCGTAGACACTAATTATAATGTAAATACAAATTCAGTTGTAAGGTGAAAAAATGTATACAGATTTTTATTCACGTTCTCCGTTATAAATATTGGTAAAATACATACATAAATACATATTATATTATCACAATACTGTATAGCAAAAATATATATGTATTTAAAAATGTTATTTTTAAAGTAAAGTTTTGCAAGTCGAAAATTGTATTATTATATTATGTAAACGACTTAATATTATGTTAAAACCCATTCAAATAGTTTTAACTTTAAAGCATAAATAATAATAATAATATTGAAACGACTTTAGAATAGTAATTTTATCAGTTTTGAAGACATGCTGCTAGAATACTTCAAAAGTTTCTTACACGACACTACGATTTATAGGTAATATTTTGTTATTTTTAATTAAACGATTAAACGAACAGATAAGTTGTATTGACACATTGACAATGATAGTTATATACAGAGGCAATATAATTAAAACGTTCCATTTGGTCCAACTGCAATAATACACCTAGGGCACCTATTGTAAAACAAATGTTCATATCGCACGGCTTATTGAACTTAGTAATGAAAATTAATGTACTCGCGATATTTCAATATGATAACACGTAGCACGTGCTTTTGTTTCACTCTCTGTATAATACATATGTATGTTAAAAAAGAGCGAATGTGCGTCCTCATTTTTTTTTATCACGCATACCGAATTCAAGTTTTTCCACTTGTTTGCAGTGTAAACACGCGTATTTACATATTACGCCGTACGAATGACACATTGTAGAAGTGTTAGTTAATAGATCTTGGCGGTACGGCGATATCGAGTAATGATCATTGTACCCTAGCAACGTGACAACATTTCGTGTACGTAATAGTGATTTGAAATCGGTCGGATTGTAGTATTCGGATATTACGTATAGTTTCGCGTTTTATCGGTTCGGCCCGATATTCCGATACAGAACAATGCAATGGCTAATGAACGAAAGGTTTCTTGAAAACATAATCTACAGGCACGCGCATATTTTTTTATACACACACTCGCACGCATGTAATGACCATGACACTTTATTATTATTATTATATATCATATACTGGACAAACAATATAGGGTGTCGTGTAGATAAAAAAACATACGTACAGAGTACACAAACATCCCGAATTTTACTTTTATCGTCTTAATAGGTCGTAAAACCGCCGAATAATACTGTTTTTAAGCCGATTGCGCGCCAGTGTTATTATTATTATTATATAAATACACACGACCGCGAGAACTTGTCCTCATGATGGGATTTCAAAACGGATCGCTCGGCGATATCGCCTAAGAGTGTCTACAGCGTGCGCTGCACACTTTTGTCTTCTCGTGCAGCAGTCTTTGTTCGGGATCTTTTTAATGTTTATCGCTTACACAATTATTTGCGTTTAAACAAAGATAGCCGTGTGTGCGCATCCATTGTAATATACTCGTCGAAAGCTGATGTTCGGCGTACACTTGAAATGAAAAACGGAACGACTTCTGAACGCGGCTGTTACAATAAATAATAATAATAAAAAAACCCGGTGTTATTGTGTACGATGGTAATCTCGACCGTGATGGTTACGTGAACGTTCCGATTTGCCGCGTCCGTGTAATCATTACCCGACGTACGCGTTGTACGTATTCATCAAATCGCTTAAAGCACCTACGCACAGTAATTATATCACTGTACGCAAAGTGTGCATAACACGTATTATGTATACTAAATTGTGCTTTTGATTGGCATAATAACTAATGCGTACCCCGTCCAAACGGTAAAATCTCGCGAAACCAGCGACCCGAGCACTGGGTTTTGAAAACGCGACGGACACGACCGTATACACAACAAGTATAATAATAATAATAATAATAAAAATAATGACACAGGTATACGAGACGAATATAGACGTGAATACTACTGACCTTCGTCTCCTGGCCGGGATGATGCCGAACGGCAAGCGAAATCCGCCGGGCGAGTTGACGGCCGCGGACGAGCCGACCGGCGTCTGATGGGGGTGCTGGAACGCGGCGGGCAACAGGGACGCCTGCAGGTTGGCCGCGCGCGCGGCCATGGCGACGTCGCACACGCCGCCACCGCCGCCGACGGTGGTGTACAGCGGCGGCGGCAGGTGCGAGTTGAGCAACAGGTCGGGCAGCCTGTCCGGGTCGATGGGCACGGCCAGGCCGGACTGCGGCGGCGGCAGCAGCGTGGACGTCGAGAGCGCGACGGGCGGCGGGGGCGGCGGCGGCTGGACGCGGCGCTGCTGTTGCCGGCGTTCCCGGCGTTCCCGCCGCCGCTGTTCCCGGTAGGCGGACGAGCACGCCGTCTCGTCCGTCTGCGCCTCCGTGGACGCGTAGGTCCTCTCCGTGGCAGCGGCGGCGGCCGTCGTCGTCACCACCACCACGGGAGGCTTGGCGTCCGTACCGCCGACGCCGCCGCGGCCCTGCGCGTCCGCCGTCACGCCGCCGCCGCCGGCGGTCAGCAAGCTGCTCCCGTCGTTCATCACTACGATGCGCACTCGGTCACCATCGCGAACAACACGGTCCTCGTCGTCCACCACCGCGCGGTGGTTCTCGTCGTTGTACTCGTAGTAGTAATCGTCGTCGTCGTCGTCGTCGTCTTCGTCGACGTCGACGTCTCCGTTATCACAACACCAATCACCGGCACCAACACAACGCGACGGCACGATACGCGACGGCGGACGTTGTACGTTTGACTGAACGGCCGTCGCGGGACGTGAACGCACCGGTCGTCCCAAGGCGGCGGCGGCGGATTCTCGGCGTTGCAGCAGCAGCAGCGATCCACGCGGCGGACAGTGGTAACCGGTTGTCGCTCGGTCCGCCGCCGCAGTATCGTTATTTGGGTCATCGACTACGCTGGCGGTGTCCGCGCTACACCAGCACGGCGGCGTTTTGTCTCCGCCGCCGCCGCTGCCGCCGCCGCCGTCGTCCAGCAGACGACACACCGACGACGAACACGAACCAGCCGACCTGAAAAAATATAGAAAAAAAAAAAAATAATAATAAATAAATAATACGAGGATGATGAGAAGAAAAAAAAAATAATTGTACACGCTACCGGCACAATAATAGTACGATTGACACAATAATAATAATTAAAATCATTATCCTACTTCATAGCCATTCTCGCGCGCGCTTATCGTCGCGTACCTACGTTAGATCGACTCGCCGTCAGAATCATCATTATATTACATGGTGGTTGTATACTACGGTAACTTCAGTATACTTATCATTAGCATTGTCCTAGAATCGACGGCAATCGCATTTTTTGCAACATCCAACACGTTATTGTATGTAGTTGTGTTTACTGTCGTCTGTCGAATATATTATAGCTTTGACGTGTTTAGAGAAAGGATAAAATGTACTATTGCTTCCAAAATTTTAAAAATTTTTCAACACTTTACAAAGCAAATACTTTGTATCTTCTTTTCATAAACGTATTAATTGATGAAGCTCAACTTTCATGGAAATGGTGGTTAGAGCGCATTTTTTAAATATTTAGGATAACCTATCAGATTTCGCGTTCGTTCTAGAAATAAATAAAAAGGCAAATTTCCGAGTAGACACAAATTTATTTCTCGATGTGAAATAATTTTTTTTTTTATAATACCTATGGAATTTTCGTTTTAAAATATTAGTGTTAAATAATTCATAAATAATAATATCACCTTTAGCAAAAAATATGATCTAAGATATAAACTAAGTATCTAGTTTATTATACTCCACCCAAAGCACTGTTACAACTTCAAGAGTGAAAAATTTAGGCAAAAAAATGCGGACATACTTTGCACCATGAGTATTCTTTGGAACTCGGATAAGATAATGGTGTTGAGTGTAGAAAGCCTTAGATAAACCATATTTTAGATTAGCGAACGTTACGTATACGTAGTATGGGTATATTATTTTCAATTTGAAAGCCATCATAAATCATTGTTTTTGGAAAACGATTCCTAGAGAACCCCAAGGAATAATTTTAGTCAACTGGTTAGGTTTTTGAAAAAAAAAAATCCTATGATAAATAATCGAAGCAATTTTCACGTTTTAAGTTAACAATAATAAAAAATAAAAAAAACCAATTTCGATTTAATAATAGTCGTAAAAATGCTCCAGTTCACCGTCTTTTGACACTTTTAGCTTATATAAAAAAAAAGTCTACGCAACCGATTACTATAAAAAAGTAAATAGAGCTAAAGACACTTATAAAAAGCTTGTACCTACCTATAAAAATTTCTAATCTTAAGATCAACTAACGGTTTTTGAAATTTTTTAAGTATTACTAAGCATATGAATAAGAAGTTATTACATTTGAAGGTAGTTATGTAAAATATTAAAAATATTATTAGATAAAAACTTTCAATAAATGAGATAATTTCAATAATTGAAAAGTTCTATTTATAGCCCGAAAAATGGTAAAAAAAAATTTGCATTTAGGTCATGTGAATATTTGATGAAAATGTCAAAATTCTACCATAATTATTTTTGGATTTATTCCTAAAAATAAAACATGGATTTTATAAAAATTACGTCCTCATCAAATTTTACCGTTTCTCCAAGCTAGGAAATACTAACGAGAATAGGAAAAATTACCTATTGAAAGTACCAGCGAAAAAAAAATTTTCATTTTATAAAGAAGTTGGATGAAACATTTGGATTATTATTACTACATAATAAAGAAAAACACATCATTGGTAAACCAATACATTCCTCTTCATAATAATCTGTTTTAAACGTATATATTATATAGCTAAAATATTAATGCAGTGTAACTGTTATTATTGGTGATCAAAGCTCCCGTTTTAGCGTATTAGTTTTGATAAGGAACGATTTTAAACTTGATTCGATCGTGGTATTAGATAACTGCGGTTCTGTGTGAAACCCAACGTTTAAAATTGTATAAATCATATATTGTCGGTACACAGTTTACGCAGGTTAGCTTATTATTCTAAAAACTCGAAGAAGTTGAGGTTTGAAAAAAAAAATGGTTCTAAACAGTTTAAAAAATAATAACGTATGTTTATTGTTCATAAAATTAAAAAAAAATGTAGATAACTATTGGTTTATGCAATATTTACGTAGAACTTTTTATTATTTATTATTTAGAACACAATTTATTGTGTTTATTATTACCATTGTAGTTTGTTTTCAATTAATACGTGGTTGTTTTGCAATTTTTGCTTATTGCTTTTAGCTTTACAAAAGAAAAATAATGACACATTGATTAAATATTAAAAATGCATGAGCGATGTACTTTACTCTGTTTATAAGCTTGTAAATAAATTTATATATAAATATTAGTAATTTCGATCAGACTAGTTGAATAAAAATTAAATTGAATTAATTCCTAATAGGTAAGTCTTAATTCGTGAAAATGTACTGCCCAGTTAATATAATTAAATTGTAACAAATTTTATTTTGAATTGAGTAAAATATGCAAAAATGTATTTTGATACGCAAAAAAAATCGCTTCCCCTTTGGATAAGCCCGGGATCCGCTACAAAGTACTGAAACACAAAATACGTAAAACTAATCATTACATAGAATTAACTCGTTCAAATGGTGTACACATAAATAGTTAAATCTGCAATCCCTATAGAGACAGACATCTGATAAGGTCAAATGGTCAACGATATTTTTGTCAATTATTGAGTAAGGAAAAATATTATCGAACAACGAACATTTTTTCTTGTAACTTTAAAATAATTGAATTGACCTGCTTCCAAATTGCTCGTTTTCGTATGCACTGGCGATCACAATATTTCTGTCTACCGATTTATTTAAAGTCCAATATATTCAACCATTAGCACTGTAGTCTTAGTAAACGATTTTGAAAAAATTACACTTTTAAATAAGAAAATGATGATTTCTGTATATAATATACACCATTATAACCGCAACGACTTAAAAAAAACAAAATATTTTATTATCATTGTACTGTTTTTCTGGCTAATTACTTTATTTATAAAACTCCTGGCTTGTTTTCGTTTTATTGTCTTATAACTTTTTTCATGTGCAAGAAAAGTATTATGATCATTAAAGCAAACTTATGCTCTTTTTAGAAATAAAAATCCACTATATAATAAATTGTTCGGAATTATTATTTGATAAAATATTTGTTCGTGATGAAACGTTGGTATTGTTGAATTCAGTAACGAACGGGGTTTTATGCTCAGACTACCACTCCTCTTATTATACCACTCCTCAATAGGGCCACTATAAACAGTATACATAGTGTGTGATGTAAGCTAAATGCTTCATGGTGCTTTGTCTTATACGTTATTACTTATTGATATTCATTAAGCCACGAAGCATCTATAATACCAGTAGATGTTTTTGATCTCCGTGATTATAAAATGAGGCAAAATGCTACTATACTGTATACTATAACTGTGACAGGGTCGATAGATCTTTACTCAAAATATTTACAATAAGTACTTATATGGTTCACAGTTTGAATTGTTATTACCAAAATAAATTATCAGATCATATTGATGGGAAAAGTTGAATTCACTTTATTTTTATCCAAATATTTTATTTTAACTATTTTATTTTTTAAACTGTTAATGAAAAACAAATTATTTTCTACAAGCTATTGTGCATGGTATTTTTAATTTTAACATGTACAGTATTCATACAGAGGATTTTGAACAATTAACATACCGAGTATTATGATATTATTTTTCAATAATAGTACTTATGCATTTTTGATTGGATTAAAATATTTAAATTTTATCAAATAGCTAATCACTAATCAGTAATGTTATAATGGCGTGTCTTTATTTCATTATTTTATTTTGCCTAAAAAGCATAATATTGTGGCTATTTTGTTTAAAAAAATTTCAAAATTATATCAGAACTTAAAACGTAATTAATTTAAAATATTTTATATGGCCGTACTACTTATATTTTTATTCAATTAATGAAAAATTAAAGATTTTCTAGAGCTGTAATATGTTAACGATACATTTTTTGATTGTCTTGCAAATAAATATTTATTTTCATGTTTTGAAGTTGACACATAAATACATTGGTACAGACATATAGTATTATGATTCTCCTATTATACTTATGTAGTGTATATTATATAATGTAAGGGAAGACAGTTATTAATAAAAACCCTATGTTATTATCATATATGATTTCCTTTAGTTAATTTTTTTGTCAATTTTTTGTAAAACTAAGGCTGAACCTTTTAATTTCACAATAGTAATAGCTTCATAGCAACAATCAACAAATGATACATTTTATTACATAATTGGTTATGCATATTACAGCTACTCATATAAGCTGAACTTGCGCTAGGGTAGTAGTCCTTGTTAATTACATTTATACATATAAAAATATTTTTATATTAATAAAAATGAATTAATAAAATAATATTGTGACCAAAATTATAAATATAATGAAATAAAATATAGCACTTACATATGGATGTGCATCTTAATATAATTTTAAATAAATATCAGATAAATTCAATAAAACTTTTGAAAGATCTCAAATTATAAAAATTATTTATTCTAATATTTAATGCTTGGCATAAACTTAAACATTTATATAAAACACTTTTTGGCCTTGTATGTAACAATTTTTAGAAAAGGTTGTATCTTCCCGTAAAATCTCTCAATTCTCAGCATATGTAAAGCCGGGTCCAGATTTCTAAGAAGTTTTAAAATCTTTTGAAAAATATTTTCAATGGAAAACTATTTAGGTTTGACGGGTATAGGGGAATAGAAAAAAGTGAGAATTTATATAGTATAAAAGGACCTCTTGAAATTTTATGATGCGAAACAGATTCCTAGAATTGTCTCCATAAAAAAATAATAATATAAAAAGTCACAAAAATATTTATCAGTTTATTATCTATAAGTTTCAGTATTAAACAACCTTTAGTTAATAATGATCTTTATGCTGTAAAAGCTCGTTTTCAAGAAATACGTCATGTGAATTAAACATATTAAGTTTATTCATTTGCTATTAAAATGGAAAGTGCCTTTTTTAATATAAAAGTACATTATAAATCATTATGATGTACAGTTTACAAATACTGCGTAAACTAGTTAAAAATTGGATTCTCATTAGCATAGGCGTGGCTCGACATTAGGTGAACTTTAGTTTAATTTTGCTTCTGCGTTTAGATGTAAAAAGCTGAATTAATATATTAGAAACACTTCAATAATAATGAGGTTTATAAGGTATACCTAAAGTTTAATATGTAAATCTCAAAAATTTATATTAAACACATTACGTAAATTAACTCACATTAACGAGTTACCGTGAATTAACGAATGTAAAAAGATGATCTTAAGTAACAGATCTAAATAAGAATTAATAAAACCAACTATGTAGAGACTAAAATCAATCAACTGTTCTACACGGTAATTCATATGTTTGGCCTATATTGAAAATTTTAACTAATCAAAATCAGAATAAATTTTTTTTTTAATTTCACATTCTATGTTTGTATTTATTGTTTGTTTTTTTGTTTTATATTTGTCATTTTATTATTTGATTATGATTGATCAATATATTTTGATAATTATACTAATAAATAGTACCTTCCTAATACACACTATCAATTTGATATAAAGATATGTATAACAATAAACATTAAAATAATACTTCTAAATAAGTTTTCCCGTATTTTATATATTCTTGTTTTAGTAGTTCTCCAAAATTTCAATAGCATTTACTATATCATTACCCATAAATGAAAAAAAAGTTGTTTTGTAGGTATAATACAACATTTTCAGAGTTTTCAATTTGCAATATTTGCATTAAGATATTTTCAATTAAGTTTTAGTTTATATTTATGGTATGAGCAATAAATTAAAAATATTCATTTTTGTAGTCACTATGTGAAAAACGAAATACAAAAAACAAACCTGCCATGATATTAATTCAAGTATCCTGTTTACTCATTTTATTAATTTAAAATTGTTTTTTTTTAATTGGCGAAAAAAGACATAGTATCTTTTGAGTTATGACTATCATCTGAAACGAACGAAAACAAAAAAATACCATAATTATATTCATTAATATTTTCAGTTTGAATTGATGTAGTTTGATATTTTGAAATGAAAAATATTAATAAAAAGTGTATACACAATTAAATTATTATATTGAATTTTCCAATACTTAAGTACACACAAATCATTTTCATTTACTTGGTATATTTTAGGTTTCAATTAAATTACTTTGATAATAACAAACATATTTCAGATGAATATTATGTTTAAATGAGAAAATTCAAGAATATTTTCAATTCAATTAATTTCACAGTTTAATTTTAACATATTTGGAAAAAAAAGTAAATGTATAACTATAAAAATAAGTCTTTTTAATCAACTTGTTTTTGAGCTATTTAATAAAAATACATTTTAATAGCTTTAATAATCTAGTTGACCAAAATCCTGCACTTGTCAAACTAGAAAATGATGATTAGTTTAAAAATAAAACTGTATACCTACATATTTAAACTTTCAAACACGATATCAGATTAATGTTATACATTTATGATAGTGTTTCATGTTATAAAATCATTAAAATATATTTGTTATAAAATAAATGTCTGGATAGCATGATAATTTCCCCGTGCCAATTAAGTTTTTAATATGCTTTTTGTATATTGAATAAATATTGATTTTTCAAATAAAAATCAATACTAATTATTCTAGTTGAACAATAGGAAATTAATTGCTATTCATTTATAAGAAAATAACACCATATTAATCCAAGAAATCACAAATAAAAAAAATATAAATAGTTGAGATGGTAAAATTATAGTAGGAATATTCTCAAAGAAGACCTTTGTTTAATGCTTATGTTGACATGATGTATACAATTTTTATCTCGCTGAAGAACGTTAGTAGGTTATTATATCCCAATAATCAGTTGTATAATTACTCGTATAGTTATTACCATTATAAATGATTTATTAGAATTATAATTTAGTGCAATTATTTGAAACAAAATTATTGTTTTTAAAATGTCAAAATCTATAAGTTAATGTTTTTAAAAATATTAGTCCCAAATCTTTTTTTTTATATTCTTGATTTGTTGTTGTAGTATGGACTATTTTGCCTTATATCATTATTTTATTTTATTAATTCCCTTAAAACTCTCAATATTTCTTTCAATCTTCATTTCATACTCAATATAAAATCCGAAACAGCCGTAAAAATCATAATCATTTTTATTTTGGAAGCTGGCTTTATTATTTAATATACTTATAATACGTATATTTTGTATCCATTATTGTAATTGTTGAGCTATCATAGTTGTATACTAATAAACTATTAGGTGAATATAAGTTATTTAATTAAGTATCTATGATTTAATTAATACATTATTTTCAAAAGTTTCAGATTTAAAATAAATAACTAACAAACATGTTAAGAACTACATAACACAGTTCACAAGGAATCAGAATAATATTATAAATCTATTTTTTCAATATTATCACATTAAAAAATGAAATAAAACTTAAACTTATAAAATTAATAAAAAATTCTTGCTATTTCCAAAAATTTTTTATCATCAATAATTTTTTTCACCATGTATATTTTAAATGCCTAATTTTCGATTTTTAGTGCATTAGTGAATGCTTAATTAAGGTATATTTTAGGCATGAACAAACGGGCCCTTCTAATAGATAATTTGATAAAAAAAAAAAATATATCATTTTAATCGATTATCAAAAACTATTGAAAGGAAGCTTAAGGAAAAGATAATTTAACGTGTCTATAAATATAATTTAAAATTGAAAAATTATTTGAAATAAGATCAACAAATCGTTAGTAAAAATAATGTATATGATTACTGATTAGGCCAACTATCGGATTCAATTTTAAATTTGTACAAGGTCAATATGATCAACATTATTATAAATATAAAGTAGACCAAGAATTACAATTATAGTTTAAACAAAAATATTTATTTTCAATTACATCTATGTATTTGATCAATATTATGAATTTTGAAATTAGGTGAAGGTCTATATATATTTTTTGAAACATCGATGACTTTCAATTGTTATCTTTGATTAAAGAGTATTATAATCAGTAATATTAAGTACCTACTAATGTACTAAGAAATAATTATATATTTTTCATTTTGGAACATTTTCTCATTAAATAAGCGTTTCTAATTTAGTACAAAAAAAACAAACGTTTGGCCGATTGTTTGTCAGTAAAGTTTTATAGTAAAAGCTTTTAAAATGATTATTCTATCATTCAACTATATTTATTATTAATGCTGCTATTACTCTTTTCGAATTAATGGTTATCAACGACAAATCAATTAAGCTCTATAAATTACACTACCTATTCATTTATAAGTGAATATAACAGTAATTTTTTACATTTTCATTTCTTTTGTGTCGCACTTTGATTAATTCTAGTATAATTAAATTGACAATAATTGTGTTACTTCCCGTGAATTTAATAATAAAACAATGCAAAAAGCCATAAAAATATCTCAAAGTTAGATTTATAAATACCTATTTATTATACATATATATTTATATATAAAACATTTGCATGACGTATAGTTTTTACGTCTGACTATGATGTACTTGTATTAATATATTCATGACATACTGACTTACTGTCGCAATTAAATTATTGTTATTCAAGGAGTTTCTTTATAATAATAATAATAGTGATAGTTAAATTACATACATTTATTATAATTTGAATTCTTACTGTGAATGTTTATTTATATTATAATAGTTCAAAGTATTTATTCAGTAACACACGATTTTCATTTTTCCAAATTAATTTGTTTACTTGCATTGACTACTGTACTAACAAAATAATAGTCATTGAATTACTATTGATAAAAATATTTCTGAAATTTATTCTAATTATGGAAAAATTACGAACAAAAGCTGTTACTCGCATCGTGAACATTGTAAATATTTATAAGTTTGTAATAAATAGTAATTAAATGAGTTCATATGTTTTTCTTAATTTAGTTTATTTTGAGTTTAAACAGAACAATTTGTAAACGTATAAAATGTATATTCCAATGATTTATTTTACATTCTTAAATTTCGCGTATACTTCGAAAACATGTTCAATAATTTATTAGAGTACAATATGTACTATATTTGAATCGACTTGATCTGTCTTTACTCATCATACTAGATTATCTTATCATATAAAACAAAGAATATGCGTATTCATTATATTATACTTATGTATGTATATATATATCTCCATTAATAGTACAAAAGTTCAAAAAAATTATAGAAAATGAAAAATAGTTATTACTCAGAAAACAGCAAAAGAAGTATAATAAAATAAACAGAATAACAGAAACATGCAAGAAATATAATGTACGTAAATTAGGTCCTTATGTCATTTGTACTTGATAAATATGAAAAAATTCTAACTCTATGAAGTCATGTATGTATATATACACATTTATGCAAGTTTTGAAAATAGAACGTTAATTTGTGTAACTTATGTTCCAAACATCTTAAATAAAGTTTAGTGTAAATAAAATCTACTACCGATTATGATTATTTCTGCTCATAGTTTTAGGTTTTTATTATTTCTCGTAACATGCAATACAAAAGTCAATCATAATAAAAAAAAACATAGGTTTATTTGTACATTTATAAAAGACGTAAAAGCAGACAATCACTAGTAGAACTTTTAGAATTAATGTTATACCACAAACTGTTGTTAATCAATAGACCACACCACCACGGTTTATTAAATAACAGCTAGGTGCAACTATATTTTATCATAAGGTTATTATCGCTGGCTGAACTGTTTTCAATTCATTCTGATTCCCCTTGTTTATTTTGACGATTTTTCAATATTTATAATCATTTGATATATTGAATTCTATACATATTTTTAAATTATTTGTGTATTTCGATTGAGAATTTTTTCAACGCGGTTAATTATTTCAATCAATTGATTAAAATTAAATTATATAATTATGCATAATTTCAAACGCACATATTCTTTTATTTTTGTTCAGTATAAAAAAAAAATTATTCGGGGCCATAAATCCAAAGTAGAGGTCAGAAAGTAAAAAGTAAAAGGATTTATTGTCTAAGTGTAGGATATTATGTAGTACAGTATACACTATAAATTAAGTTAGATATTTATTTTCAAACTTTTATTTTTTCTTCTAAAATTCTATCTTATATAAAATAAGTATTATCTTACTATTTGTTTTACTTTACTTACTCTCACATACATTTTTAGTCAAATTAAAATAATTTACGTTGAAGTTAAGCAATTAAAATACAACAAAAATTATAAAGTAATAAAAATCAAATACAAACATTGAATACAAATAGTAATAATAATAATAATAATAATAATAATAATAATATGCATACGTTGATGTTAATCGAAATCATTTAAAATGCTGCGTTAAAACAAAAAATGCGTCATATGCACGCTCTGTATATTTTTCATTAATATTCAATTGAGGCATGTCGATTAGGTTTTGTTCAAATGGTAGTGAATATTGTGTAATATCATCGCGCACAATATAATTACGTTTTCAGAGCACATTCAACGGTTATTGGCCAATACAAATTTCGTGTTTTAGTCAGGCATAATTTTACCAAAACCAAATAACGCAGTATGTATGAAGTTAACGATGCGATAATTATTATTTTTAATTTAAACTGCCAAAATACTAATTTAAATCGTTAAAATTAAGCTGAAATGATTAATAAGGTTTTTAAGTTGTTTTTTTTTATATAAATATTTTATGCAGCATATATATACGATTTTTTCAGTGTGTACAATGTTCATTATATACTGTATTCACATGAGACGCACATTTTTATAAATAAATAATACAAAATAAATTATAGAGGTATGTGGTTAGGGAGAATATAAGTTTTACCAAGCCAAATAAGTATATTATTTTACTATATCTATATAATATATTGCAATCAAACTTTTCACATACGTGTACCAATACTGTACTGTACCCACCAAACTACTAACAAAAAATACTACATCCAATGGCCATAGCTGCCGCGGACTACTTAATAAAAAAAAAAACTTTTGATACCACGTCTCCGATTTTTAACAACTCTAGTAGGTATCAGTTATTTTAATTTTAATTATTTTGCACTCGCAAATTGTAGAATTAAGATAACTTTAAAATGTATTTACATTTTTCAAATGTGTAACATCATTATTTTCATTTGATTACGTACCTATGTGATATAATTTTCATAAAATAAATAATTAATTGAATACTATTTGTAAGCATTGTCATATTTTATTTTATTTTATTTTTAGTTATAACAGACTAATTATGATAATAAAAAAGTATAACCAGTGTATCAAACATTACTCATTGGTATTACCTATTAAGCAGGTAGATCATGTAGAAATAATATCCTGGTACTTTGTACTATACTTCTGAAAAGCTTTGTTAATGCGTGAAGTAATAATAATCATATATAATATTAGGCGTTTGAGATTAAGGATAATATTAAACACAAATCAATCTGCGTGCAAAAAAATATAGATTGATTATAGTTGGCCAACTAAATTAAACTATGACTTAGTCATTAGAAACAGTATTGTTAAAAAATCCAACCATTGATTATAGAGTTATTTTTGGCCATTTATTAATATTCGTACTGGCATTTTATAGATTTGAAGAGACGTGTATAATATAATAGTTAGCCAAAATTTAGTTTGTGATGTGATAAGCTTTTTTTCCTCTGTTCAATTAGAGCAAAATATTCAACGTTTGGAAATTAATGGTTAGAAATATCACAAATAGAAAAATTAGACAGGTGAAATGTATAACATTTTATTTAAATCTTAACTTATCTATTTGATCGATTTAGTTTATATTGTTTCTCATAATTCGTTACCAATTAATACTATTAAAAAAATACTTGGCAGCTATAATTATATAAGTAATTATTTTATATTTTGATATCTTTATAGCATTTTCAACCTTAATTTTACATATAATATGATCGCACTTGTGTATTTTGAATGTTTATTTTAACTACAGATATTTTTTAAACAATAAGACAATTGTGATTTTTAAGTTCAAACTTTTATAATAAAACATAAATCCAATCATATGTAAAACAGTTAAAAGAACATTATTTTATATATTTTTACATTTGTTAAAAATTTACTATACTGTTTGAATTCGTATTTGCGATGGTTTCCGATTTCATATCAATATGTGTATATACTATATATATATTATCAAGGATTGTTGCATTGCGTGTCGTCATGCTTGGTGTCTCTGCACGTGACTTAAAGTCAAATGATTTTAACACGATTGCATTATATTTATGAACCTCGATTTCAATGATAGTTTTAAATACACCAATTAAAATTGTTTTCGATATTTTAGATTCTGAGTGAAGCGAAGGATCTTATGGTTTTACAATGATGTTTATTCATTTATTTATTTTATTTTTTTTTTCTGTAAACACTTTTTCGTATGGAAATCCTTGTCTAAAAGTTTCGTCCAGCAACTTTTTAGATTCGAAATTAAACTGAGATGTTACTTTAGAGGGGTCATTTTTCCAAAATCTCCATAGTTTTTCCAGTAATCAAGAATAACGATTGAAAAACTGATTAAAAACGGTAAAATCGTTATATACGCAGTATAATTCATATACTTAGATAATAATCGACCTATAATCAATACACAACATTAAAATCACCTATAAACCTCGGATCGTCATCTCGATTAAAGGTATTATAATATATTCAATTCATACATTTTAGATTCTGAGTGAAGCGAAGGATCTTATGGTTTTACAATGATGTTTATTTTTTTTTTTATTTTTTTTATTTCTGTAAACACTTTTTCGTATAGAAATGTATAGGTAAAATCGGTAAAAATCCGCCGTAAACGAGATTTTCATTGTTCAGATTTTAGGTATTTAGTCATAAATCGAAAAGTATTGAAGCTAGAAACTTGAAAATTTTATCCAATATCAAATACATACTTTTTTATATTGGACAACATTTTCAGAACAATTATAGCACTTTTGACTTAAATATAGAACTTTTAATTTACCAAATTGTTTGAAAGTTTTTATGTAATATAATTTTAAATATTTGACAAAAAGTTCTGAAAATTTAATATGACCTTACTCATATACCTACCTAATTATCCTAACAAAAATTCAAAAATAGTGACACAGGATTTTTTTTTATACACACTTCTGATCATAATAAAACTTGGAACATAGATATAAAAACATTTTTCGAATCTTTTGGTGACAGAAAATTTCTAATGAGTTATAATTGTTATAACAATTGAAGTTTAAATGAGTTATATCTAATTGAATATTTTATGAGGGTTTAATTACAAAAAAACTTACCAAAAATTATACAATTAACCGTGAACTACGTAAACAGTAATTAAATAATAATATATTATATTACACTGAAGCTTTGCTCAGAATCGTTTTATACAAAAGAAATGAGTCATCATTTCTTTAAAAATTAATACATTCATCACCAATATCTTGTCCGAGGACCGAAGGGACGAAGGACGAACTTGTACCACCATCATCTCACTTACCAGCTTTTTATGTAATATAATTTTTTAAATTGTATTCTTATTTTAAGATTAAGTACTTACTTCAATATGTATCATACATCAATTATGCATTGATCTCTCTTCACAAATAAAAATTTTATTTCAATAATTGTATTTTATTTAACGAAAAGTTATTTGGTTTTTTTTCATAAACCTATCAAACTATGTATAATACCTGTATTCATATAAAATGTTAAAGATAAATTGATTTGATTCTGAACTTTTCAGTTATTCAATTATCTACCAATAGTTTCAAATAATTTAATCATGTAAATGCTACACTTATAGCGACAAAAGCGTTATTAATTAAATATATAAAATATAAAAATATGAAATGTTGACAAATAGAAAAAACACAGTAAATATTTACATTATGATAATAACAACTTGAAAATAAGGTAAAGTCATTAAAATTTGATACGACAGTAAGCCCGTTAAAAATGTAAGCAAATATTTGCGTTTTGGTATTCATTTAAAACGCTAACGGGAATAAAAAAAAATGTTAGTAGATACGACAAGAAATGAAAGAGGGTAGTACTATGAAGGTGAACGTCGTCTACTATTCGTGGATTAAACATGTCTATTTAGGGATTTCGTCCTTGAATTTAGAGTGTATTCGTTGTATATACTTTGGAATCACTGTCGAGTTTTAATTTTGTTTATTCATTAGGATTACTATGTAAGACGTATCTAAAAAAGTTTGTTGCCCTTAACAACGAAGCGCACACAAGGGTCTCCGACTGACTTACAGTGGTTGACGGGATCCGTATCATCGTAATAAATGTTGAAAATCTGACAGTGAAAAAATATATATATAAATACATAAAACTAAAAATAAATACGATTTCGTGGACGATAATAAAACCACCGCATTAAATGATGAATTCATCATGTCATTCATACGACCGCGTCTCTGACATAAGTATGCATTTAAATGCGTAATGTGATTCAATATTAATGGTATTTAGTTTTTTACAACCAACAACGCAAGACCGATGGATTAAATTCAAATGAAAATTACCGAAATGTTTTTTTTTCTTCATAAAACTACGTCACCAGTAAGGTATAGTGGACGAAACTCCTCGCTGAAAAAAAGTCCTCAGAAGATTGTGATTTCGAGTTTTTATATTTAAGTACCCTTTACACTTAATGACCCTAGACTGAAATGTACATGTATTCTGTATTCTGTATTAATTTTTCACGGTTATTTCTATACTTGAATTAAATTTACAGGATTCATTCATATCGTGTTTAATTATTTAAGTGTCAAATAGATATATTGTATTCATTTTTAAAGAAAAATTAAAAAAATTAAAATAAATCAGTATATCTGTATCATTTTAGATTTTAAGTAAAACGAAGAATGCATTGGTTTTACAATGCTGTGTTTTTTTATGTTTGTCATCACTATTTCGGAAAATAATAATAATCATCCAGAAACTACATAGATTGGAAATTTCATCCAGCTGGTACATTAGACAGGTCATTTTTCTCTATTCTCGATAGTTTTTCCAAGCGTGGGAATAAACTACCTAAAAATTAAGCAAAAGCGGTAAAGATTGATTTAGACGAGATTTTCATAAAATCCATTTTTAATATTTAGCCATAAATTCGAAAATAATGGTTTTAAGGTCTAAAATATGTTTACAACGTTCTTTATAAGTAGTCATAGCTATATTTACATTTTTACAGCAATCAGATTCGATAATTTCATTTTATATAAAGTAGAAATGTCTGAATATTATTAAATTGAAATGGAGTTCTAATGTTATTATTCTAGTTCATTTCAACTTAAAACTTAAAAATATCAATTATTCATCAGAAGTGTTTTCATTTTTTTGAAAACTTAACTAGTGATACTAAAATAAATTATTATTTGAGTTTCGCTCCGAATCGTTTTCCAAGGATAATAATTTATCATTGATTTCAGATTTAAAATAAAGTCGTACTACACGTATCGTTCGCTAATCGTATAAGTAACTATTCTAAAGTTCTTTACGTCTATCACCATTATTTCGTTTTAAATGCGGAGAATACCCATAGTGCGAAATAAGTCAGGCTTTTTTAAATATTTAATGTACAAAAAAACGAGGTTTTTTAATGTTTATAATTTTGCTTTTGTTTAAACTTGGCTTTTATTTTTTAAATACATTATGTATATAAAAATTATTCTTATAATATTAACCTTTGAGATTTTTTTTAAATAATACAATCCATTGATTTATTTATTTTCATTTCAAAAAGTATATACATTGATAGTTAGAAGAGTTTTGTTTAAACTTTAAAAAAGTATTCGAAAGAAATAATGAAGTCATAGTAAAAATACTTTTTGAAAGTTTTTTCAGTTCTGTTAATATAAAATAGTTGTTTACAAAGTTGAATATGAAATATTATTTGTGTATAATATATATGATGTATATTTTATACTCCGTATGTACATAATAAGTGAAGAAATACTTCTTAATTTAAAATATTCAATAACAGTTAAAAATTATTATTCACTAATAGGGTTGTTAGTATATAATTAATATCAATAAATTCATATTTTTTATATTTTAATGAAAAAAAAATTACGATATATACTAGTTTGTTCATAAATCGATTTTTAATGAATCGCGTTTACCAACAAATTTAACACGTTTGAACGATACATCTACATGAACCGAATTTGGATAAATTCAAAAGTAATTTAGTGTGTTTAATATTACTATATAAACTTATAATAAATCGAAAACAATAAAAAAATAAATATGCAGTTCATAAAATGGAAAACGATTACCAAACAAATATTTTTCACAAAAAGCAGAAAGTAAAAGCGTTATTATTATTATTACTATTATTATTTCAGATCATAGATTAAATTATTAAATTATTAATTTTCCTTATACTTTCGCAATGGTGCATTTGTATTTGAATGAATCATTTTACTCATCGAACTATAAACGATAATAACAATAATATATATTAGAAATCGATTCATAAACTGTGACCCTATTCTATTATTCAAAATATGATCGTGAAAGATTGAATAATAACAGAAGTTCGTATACCTACAGGCTACAATAATTTAAACGTACGATATGTTAAATGGTAAAATTAATCTTTGTTTTATATTCAATTTTTGAAATGATCATTATATGCGTTTCATATTAGATTGTATGACATTATTCTATAGCAATATTATTACGTCATGAAAATGAAAACACGTATATCGTACCCGTACGTAAGGTAGGTACCTATTCAAATATTTCTACATACACACGCGGCTTGAGAATAATACATTTAAAACGATAAAACCGAAACGAAGCTATCATAAAAAAAAAAAAAATTTAAATAATAATAAATACAAATATAAATAGTAATATTAAAAAGATAAAATAGATTATATTATAGATAACTTATTCGAACGGCGGCGCAGCACAGGTCCACTAAAACGTCTTACGACGCGTGACCCACATAGGCGAATGGTTTTCGTTCCTATATATTTTTATGTAATAATAATATCTATTTACGGGGACCCGGGGCTGAACCTGATCTGATATGGTATCGGGCCGACACAATTCGCGGATTTCCGTTTTACGTATATTATATGAAATAGCACCGGATCGGCGCAATCGAGTGAACCGGGCCAGAAACGGCTGCAGTACGAAACCCTCTAATTTGGAGATCCGGTGTTCAATGAATATTCGGTGAGAATACTACTGAAGAAAAGAAATATGATGCACAATCGATTCATAGATAGGCGACGACGGTGCGCAGTGTTGGACGTCAGCGTTGATCGTGGGGTAAATGACTCGGTGGCTCGGTAAAACCATCTAATAAAAAAATGGACCACATGGACGTGCGAAGTCCGAAAAATCCAACGATCGGTGAATACCTATTTAGGCAGAGGCGGGCTGACCCACTGTTAGATTGTCCTACCACGGATAGTAGATTTCAACGCCTTTTGATTTGTTTTTTTTTTTTAATACGAAATACGGAGCGTTTCTGTATAAATGATAAATACAAATATATTAACATATCACATTGAATATGTAATAGTGACAAATTAAGTCACATATAACATTGATATTATTGATATTTTAAATGAAATGTATGACTTATTATTAATTGTATGACCAACTATAATGTCTGAATTTTGCTTAAAAAGAAATCTGGAGATATCCTAAATGTACATATTTGAAAATTCTTGAGGTAAATCAAAACGTGACGAGTAGTATTTATAACAAATTTTTACAATATTGGACTGTTGAAATAAAAATAATTTAAAACGAATTTGAACCTTCTAGTTATATCTATAAAAATTTTCAAAATTATATTTAGTCTACGACCACCGAAGACTAATAAATAGCTATTGAGGATCGTACATGGATCACAACGAGCCACTATTGACGAAAGTTGCAAACAGATTCTATGATAAGTCGACAACGAAATCGACTATTAATTAGTAATTATTGCACTGACGCGGGAACTTTTAAAACTTGGTTTGAAATCTAAAAGATCGTATATATCAAAACCTATTAATAACAAATAAGTCCTTAGAACGTTTACGAGATTAAATCGCGAGGATTTGGTGGGTGGAGAGCGAGTCTCTGCATAACTCCTGAGTAAAAACGCGAGGGCTTCTACGTCGATATTATAGGCTCGGATGAGATTGGTATTACGTGTATTGGCGAAAGCGTTTAACGGCGTCCGGTCGTTAAAGCGGCGATAATTTCCGCAAAAACGAAAACGACCCACGACGACGACGAGTAATACGGCGTTATTCGAAACGAATTAAGCCAACTGTAGCCCAAAACGGCGATCATCCGCGCGGCACGTCGTCGTCGGCAGCGACGTGTGTTGGCCGACGGTGGCATACGCGAGAATAATGACATTATACACTAGTGCTCCGTAATTTTAGGGACCGGACCGGGCTAAAAATGTTAATAAAGGACCGAAGTCGGACCGAACCGATTGCTACATTTAATTTTAAACCGGATCGGACTGAAAATTTAAATTAATTTCTTAGAGTGGACCGAGGCCGGGCCGCCGGTCCGAACTAATAAATTTCGAACTGTAAAAGCTTATGGACCGGACCACGGACCTATTTAAATTTTTGTCTACCATACAAGACCGATCTGATTATATTTCAGAAACCGGACCGAACCGAAACTATTATAGTTTCAACCGGGACCGGACCAAAATCATTCGAAAAAATATTGAGTCGGACCGAACCGATCTTTCGCCTATTTTTTATACGATAAGACCGGCCTGATGTAGACCGGACCGTGCAGAGCACTATTATACACCATGTTACTCGAGCCATTGTTGTCGTCGCCGCCGTGAACCGTTATCACTGTAATCGCTGTACCTACTCTCGTTGGTTTACGTAAACCGTGGTGCGAGCCGCACGTCACGTGGTCCACTGTTCGCGCTGCACGCGCCGGGGCATGACCGTAAGAGCTGTTTTTTACGGGGCCGCTGATCCTCTTTCGGCTTTGAGTCCGGCGGACGCGAAGTTTATGCGGCGAGCACTACGTCCCTCGCGCGTTCGAACGGTGTGCGTGTATTCCGGTGGTTTTCGTCCTGCACCGTCTAATTTTGTACGGTCGACAGCACGACGATTATTCACTTAAACTATGTTATATATATACATATAAATATAATGTATAAAACGTAGAAGGCGTGGTAATTTTGAGAAATAAAGTACTATTTTATATAATAAGCATTATCGTTATTCTATATAGTGGACGAAAACTCTGTTTATAACTGTACCGTATTTTACGGTTTAGGACCCGGTTAATGTACTACTACTACTACTACTACTACTACTACTACTATTACTACTGCTACGGGTGCGGCGAACAATATTGTTGAAAAAGCGTGATTTTCATGTGGTAAAAAAAAAATAGTAATAATAAAATAAATAATGAATAAAATAAAATAGCGGCACTTTAAAACTTATTATCCCTGATAACGGACATCTATCAAACCGGCGAGAAACTATTAAACTGCTGTTTATAATAAGGTACGCGTCTATTACAGAGGTACATCGAGTACGTGTGGTCGGCCTGTGTAAACGCATAAATAGCGTACGTGGAAAAACCCGAATGCAAACGTTTCGGCCGTGAGCGAACGGAGAATGTTTTGAAACTTTTATTTATTTTGTCTTCGAAACCGGGTAAAAAATGGTTGAGCGTTTTTTGACGTCGGATACTTAAAAACGTGACTTCGGCTATTAAGCTGGTTGCACACAGGGCGTTTTGAACGCGTGTGAATAAGTTTAAAAACTTAAATCGCGGCAAGCGATCGCCTAGAACTATGCATTTGTATTTAGCTATCATTGTCTTCGTGCGGGAAATAAAGACAATGAATTTGTTTGTTTAATTTTGATGCGTTCGTTTAGGCGGCCATATATAAATCAAGAGCATACATAAGGAGAATTCAGGCAATGATGCGACCGCATCGGGGCCCTAATATCTAAGTGGTTTTTTTTTTTATGGTTTGAAAAAAAAATGTCCGTTGAATATTATTTTTGTCGTTCAAAAAAATACGGACGTACGAACGACCTAAAATCGCGGGGAAAATAATTACCTGCTGTTTTATTATAATACAACTTACAAGTTCCGTTTAAATAAAGTTTTAAGATTTATACTTTAACTGCTTTGTATAATATTTTATTGATACAAGTATAAAATTATTTAATACACTAAAAAAGGCACTGAAAACTAATTTAAAATTCATTAAATGCACTGTCAAAAGCATGTACTCGGTTCATAATTTTATTTTTCTACGTACATTTATACTGAAAGAAAGGGCCTTTTTAGTTTTTTTCATCGAGACCGAATTTTAATATTTACACCACTGTTATGAACGCAATATGTGTACAAACGGTTTCGGGCGATAATTTTTCACAACGTTTCCGTGAGTAACCTGCTTCATTGACGTACGCACAATAATAATTATATTACCGCGCCTCGGGTGTTTGAAAATGAGTAATAACGTTAATATTTTAATGAATTTTGAATCATATTGAACAAGTGATGGAAATTTGGTGTAAAACCAAGTTTTTTATGCTCATTGGACCTATGCCTATCAAAGCCGATCCCTTCACTCGTAACTATAAATTATTTAATTTACACATTATTTACGTTTGATACTTAAAAGTTTGGTACCAACCTACCATTGTTGGAAAAATATTTTTTAAAAAAATACAAATATTTAAAAAAAATAACCAACGAACTATGTACATTTGAATTTATTTAATATATAAAAAAAATCAACTTCGTCATTTAAAAAAAAAAAATTCGAATTAAAAACTGAAAACTGATGTATTACTTCAGTACAATGGATAGGTTTTTATTTGAAAAACCATAAACTATTTATCATTATAATCAAATATTTGCAACGCTTAATACAGAAAGACCGTCAGGGGTGCTAAGATCTATACTTTAAACTTTTTGGGGGCTAAGTCCCCTCAAGCCCCTCGATTTCAGCCTTTGTAACAGAACAATTATCAGTAAAAAAAAAAAAACAAAAAGTGATAAAAAAAAAAAAACCATCGATATTATGAAACGCTCTCCTCACCTGGGTATGGTGGACAGGCTGAGCGACGACCTGCTGGACAGCGGTTCGTACCTGCCGGTGGCGTTCAACCAGACGGCCACGTCCCCGTCGTCGTTCAGCGAGTTGCTGGACGAACGGCACTCGTACGGCTGCCACAACAGCGACGAGATGGCCCGTTCGTAGTTGCTCGTGAACGTCCTGCTCCGGGTCAAGCTCGACACGCCACCGCCGCCGCCGCCGCCGCCGCAAGTCCACGTCCGTGGCCTGCGCCTCTGCTGCGCGTGGCCGCCGTTCCGGAGGCCCGCTCCGACGGGCGGAGCGCAACACGTGCACGACGGGCCTTCATGCGGCAGGCCCGCGCCTCCGCCCGTTATCGTGTACACCGTCGTCGTCGGCGGCGACGACGCGTCCTGCACCGGTCGCTTTCTCGTCTTGTAGTTGACGGCCGCGTCCCGTCCGCCGCCGTCCGTCGGTTGCCCGTCTCCGTTCATGTCCGTCCGTCCCGCGGCCACATGGATGCGCACTCGTGTATCACGCGCAGACGGATCGCGTGCTGACTCCACTTCCTGCGCCTGCGCAACAAACGCCACGTACATTATTACGATTTTGCCGCGGCGCCGAAGGGGACACAAAAATGTTTTAGTTATCGTCATCAGGACGACCCCCAAACGGGAGGGAGGAGTCAGAAGGACCCACGGTATCGGGGCCCACACTTTCCAGGGGATCTGCTTTCGTGCAAATATTTACTTAATTTTATGTAAGAAAAATGTTTTAAATACGAATTTCAGAATTCAAATATTCCTTAAGATCTTTTTTAATCAATTCAAAAATCATATGCGAAAACTATGGCTTATGATCGTATCTTTAATACTATAATATTGCCCCACTATGAGTAATTTTAAAACAATCGATCGCCATATGAGATTAGTCTCTCTATTTTTTCCAAACTAGTAACCACAGTTGATTTATTTATAAAATGCATACATGTAATATTTTTTTTTCATAACAATTCATTAGTATAATATTGATGAATATTTTTCATACATTCAAATATTATTCAGTATAACAATTTTTATAACAATCACACAATTAAATAATTATCTAACAGATTTTTTATATATATATATATTTTTTTTTTATTTTAACTCTTAACATACATATGTAGTATACCTATACCTACTATATTTTTAAATATTTTTAATTGATATAGCTTACTTATAAATTTGATGATAACTTATTTCGAATAAACTTACACTTATTATCTTATACATCAAATTAATATTAAAGGTGCATTTATGACAACAAATTAATTGTTATTTAAGAAGGGCCCGTGTTAACTTCTGTACCGAGGCCCAAACTGTGATGTGGGCTGGTCGCCATCATACGGGATGTTCAAACACACCATGTCATATTATGATAGTGCCTATTTTTTACACTGGATTTACTGTATCGTACACTTTTTACTTTGTTTTTCTATTAGCAAACAGAAAAAAAAACGCGAATTCGTTTGTTTACCGTAAAAAAGAAGATGAAACACTGTGTACACATCGTCATATTATTCATTGTGTGTTTTCTATTGACCTAAGTAGGTACCTAATAAAATTAAAGTAGGTACCTGATAAAATTAATAGCGGAACTCAAATAGTGTCATGATTTTTAATTTTAGTGTCAGAGGTGCGTGTAGTTTTTTTGCTAGTTTATTTTAATCCAAACTACCGCGTCTAAACTTTTCGTAATGTTTCAAAATAAATGTAGACTTTTGTTGTTAAATATAAATAAATAAATATTTGTATTTCTTTGCTCGTGTTCTCAGTGCACATAATATAAAATTTATGTGCACATAAATCCGTATTCTCGCTTTGACCTATACGCATCGTTTCGGATTCGATAAATTAAAAAAATTGTAACGACAGTCATTCTCTTAAATAATCTGATCGTATAATATAATCACTAAATCTTTAAAAAATTTTATTGGTGTTATTAAATCATTTTCCAAATAAAAAAAATAATAAATTCGTATGATGTTGTAACGCAATACACGAATTAGATGTTATCACGTAAGACTATATATTTTAACATCTTCGTATTCCAAGCACAGCTTGAAAGTTCTAAAGAGAAACTGCACTCGACTGAAATTTAAAAAAAAAAAATGTTTTAAGAACAGTTATTAATGACTCAAGTAGATATCGCTTACTTCAATTACTATTGATGAATTATAATGGTTAACGTTAGCGAATTTTTTATTTCATAGGAAAGTATTTATGTTTTGAATTCGTCTTTATACTACAGACTAGTAGTGGTTATTATGATGATTAGTACATCCATTGAATCATCTAAAACGGTACCTAAATAAATCAATGCACAAGTATTTATTTATAATTTTCGTTAGAGCCGTAAACATTTTTACATGCAAATTTATTCAAACGAGAGAAAAAATAGAAAAAAATATTATACGCACGATACAGATAGCATGAATTCGTGCGTCGTAAAAACTAAAGTGCAGAGGCCATAGAGCATAGAGCCATGCCCAACCGGCGCCGTTGGCGAGATACGTTTTTATAATTCCGCAATTGGCGTGATACACGTTTGGAAATGTCAGAACATCATAATAACCCATAAGTGCAGAACACACATGTATATAAATACATAGTCATTTTTTGAGGGCTACAAAAAAATGTTTGCAAGTTATTGACCTCAGATCTTATTAGATATTAACACAAATTGTATTGCGACCAATAAGATATGATAGGTTGTATAGTTCCTAATGGAAAAACATTTTATTACTTATAGTAATTACTATTAATGTTTTAATGAATTGACCTCATTCAGAATCCGGAAGTAGAAACTATTTCACTGAGAGTGTAAATGATATTAATTGACACTTGAAAATAAATGAAATAAACATCAATAAGTTGTACAATGTACATTCGAGTAAATTGCGTTTACTTTATTTACCGAATTTGAACACATACACAATGAATATAAAAATCACGGAAACAACCGTACAATCAATATTATTGTTAATAATAATAATAATAATAATAAAAGTAGCTATAAACGTATACGTGGTCTATAGCCATATTGATATGAGATCAGTCATAACCCTTTTAATACATCTTTCTTGGGTGTTTCAACGGCCAAGTCGAGTAGAGTATTTCGATATTTTCTGCGGCCGATGTTCGGCAACGGTGGCCACGCAAATCTTAAAAAAAACATCCCTTTCTACACGCCACTCTCTGACACGTTCACTTTTAGCAAGTTTACGTGTGAAGTATGAAGATTGTGTGACAACTGACAAGACGAAAAAATGTCATCGCCGATATCGCCGTGGAACTATGTGCCGCGTCGCCTTCCACTAGTGCATTGCGCATAAGTGTTTAATATTCATGTACAATATGAACAGTGCAGACTCCTGGCCGTTATTATACCCTATATTATTTATTGATCGCGATTTACAAATAGAATATTACATTTTCACGTTTTCATTTCGCGTGCTAAAAATAGGGGTCTAAAAAAATGTGATCAATAAATACCTTTTTCTCTTTCCTTTTTTACGCACGGGGTGTGTGACTACACTACCGTTAATATATTATGTACCCTTGCACGAGTTGTCCCCGACTCAAAGTTTAAAATACGAGGTAAACTTATCAATGAATAATGTTTAGGCACTGGCCTCGTAAAATCGTTCATGACAAATATTGCATCGACCAATATCATAATATGATGTCGTTCTGTTGTGCTTTGTACAGTTAAAATTTTCCAAATTTAAATAATTATAATCTATATATTATACTTGTTGTATATTACACTGATTGATATTGAAAAATACGTTAAAATACGTTGTTTATGTACTACGACTTATCGGTAAAAAAAAAAATAACGTAATTTACGAATTTCACTTTAAATGAGTCATAAATAATATCGGTAATTGCCGTTTGCAAATAATAATCTTTTTGTTTGTATGTTACTACATAAGCATTATGATTTATGAATACCATTAACATAATAGGTACTTTTTATGTTTATTTTACGTAAATACTAATAATAATATTGGCTAGTGTAAATATTATTAAAAATGCAATAAATAAAAATCATAAATTGATTGTATCTTAGTAATATAAACACAAATTACTAATTAATATGAATATTTAAATGGTAAATCACCATGATGCCATGCCATAAAACGTGTTTATTTTATTCCGTTTTAATTGATGAAAATAAGCGTTATTTTAATATTCTTTTGAAATAAAAATGTTAATTAATTATTGGAATTTGATATATTTTTCTTCTTTCATCATTGTTTTGCAATTATTATCAACTTGTAATTTGATATTAAATAAACATTTTGTTTTGATATTCGTTAGTAATATAATTTTCCAAGTGATGCAATAAGTCTTTACAGTTTTATAGGACGACTAGGAATTAGAATAGAAGACTCGAATTCGCTGTCGTAGTTGTTGCTTGTCTTCGCTCATTTAGTCACGAGATATCATTATTATATAACTCATTTACATTATCTGAAAGCATCAATAAATATTGCATTTGCAAAGTTATTTTGTGCAACTCATTTCACTATCTACTGATATAGTATATACCTTGGTACTATTATTTTTAAAATTCCAAATGTTCGTTTAAAAATAAATTATGAGTTAACATTTTCAACATTGCGTAGGTATCACATGATAGTGGCTCTACATTTAAATTTTATATCTTAATATTAAAGTTATAAATTGTGTAGTTTAATTTTAAATACAACGTTATTGAAAATATGAAAGCACACTTTGAAACAAATTTTGAATCAAATAACAACAAACAAATACCTACTAATAGTAGGCATTTTTTAAAGTTATTAAAATATAACTTTTAATACTTCTAATTTTCATCGTAATTGTTTTTTCTATTTACTTTATTGGATACTTTTGTTTGTTCATAAATACTTTATTTTAATTTAAAACTACGCTTACTAAAAATCATATAATTGTCGTAATAATTCATGAAATAAATATATTTTGCTTATTTGAAAAAGGCTTTGAAAAATGTTCGAATACACAGTATTTATTATATTTTATTGTTGTAATTCAAATGGTATACGTGTATGGTTTAAACTTGAATTGCGTTCTCGTAATGTCAAAATGAAAATTACAAATTGTACAAAATGGGTGATGGTACTCTAACGATTTATGAGTTTTGAATGTGCATTAATTGTAAATTTTAAATGAACAGCACTAATGGAAATATGTATATATTGCTATTAGATATAACCTATAAAATATAAATGTTATTTTACGGTGCCTGCAATTAAAACTCTCAGGAAAATATTACATATTTGTATCGAAAAATGTTTTACTATATTATTTATGTGTTACAATTCATAATTATGAATAAAACACCATTTATATACATGTTTAGTATTGAAGTTGTGTATGAACTAAATTACTACTTACTTACTTACTTAAATTGTACTATTTAATGTTTATTATTGGTTTGTTATAATCATAATAGTCAAAGTTATTCCATTAAAGTTAAAAATATAAATAACTCAATTTTCATTTATTTGTGAATAATTACTATGTGAAATTATTCATAAGTTTCGTGATAAACTTTTAAATATTTATACATTTATAATAAAAATAAATATTTTGCTATTTAGCTTCTTTTGATATATTAAGCTTATAATTATTAATAAACATAAAACACGAGACGGCCATTTTAAAATGTCTTTTTACTACCTTAAGAAACTTTTGTCGGTTCAGCGTAAAATGGAGAAAGTGTATCATAATGATGATCCAGAAAAATTGAAGAATATCAAATCATAGTTTTTAATTGTATGATAAATAAAATATGAAATTCGTGTGAAATAGGGTTGTACCTTGTACATAATGTATACCTTTAACATTACTATGTCGGTTAGAAGAATCATTCGCGTTGATTTAATTTCTGATGAATAGTAATACGAAAACTACGAAGGTCATCCGCGAAGGAAATATACATAGCACAAGATACCGGTAAGACGAGAATGCTGTAAATAAAACGTGCATATGCATTTGGGTGCAGTTCAACTACATGATGTGTAGAGAAGCTATTAGTATCATGTGATGTGATGGATGCCTAAAGTGACAAGGGTGATCGTATAGTAGCAAGGATATGTATATATATATATATATATATTGTATGAACGTATCCTAGAAGTGATTTCATTACATGTGTTCAGTTTTGTGACTTGACGGTAACAATTAAAGGCTAAAGTAATTTTAACTTATCCAAACAAATAATAAGAAAGTAACAGCAGCAACGTTATGCGCGAATAGATATGATATTATTTTTTTTCTTCTTCTTCTTCTTCATCTTATTCTTCTTCAAAAAAGTGCAAAACACGAACAACGAACCATACACGAAATAATTAAAAATTGTACACACCAACTAATTTATTCAGAATATATTACAATTACGCACATTCATATAAAATTACGTATTTCACGACATTAGAACTTTTAATAGGGTTTTTAGTCCGGCGATTATTTCAAAACTATGAATCTAATCCAAAGAGATTTAACTTAAGTCTTAAATAATAATTAATATTATATTAAACACGTTTATAATTAAAATAAGAAATAATAGTGCGTCATGAATATTTAGTATATATTTTCAATAAATTTGAACTTAACATAAATGAAATCACGAACATTTTAAATACTTAAGTATTGTTTTTCTTGACATTGAAAACAATATGCTAACATATAGTAATTTATCTAAATGAATTCGTTTCAATATAAATCCTAAAGTTTGCTCGTTCATTATGCATGTATCATATACGATAGCGTCTTAAAATAATGGGTTTAAGTATACGCTGCTTAAGAAGATTCATTCGTATATCATTAAAAAGCAGTTGCACTTGAAGAAACAGTAATTTTAGTTCAATTAAATGATAAGTATCTCACGTCAAGTTAAAGCCTGTCGTAATTATGAAAGTGTAATTTTACCAAGTCTGAAATATTTGCCAAATTGCACCTATCACTATTTTGAAAGGGTGTACGAATAAAATAAATCAATTTGCTGTAGAAGAATTTCACGTTTTCCGTGTATAAAATATTATTATGCGTAAGCATAAAAAATATCCACCGTTTTAATTTTTTAAATACGTGTTGAATTCCTAAGAATTTACAGATAGATAGGTAATTGAAGTTGGATAATATAAATTCAGGTAAGTTAATATCCAGAAATAATAAATTAATGCATTTTGTATTTTAAGTTCATTAATCATCAAATATATAGTTCGTCATGAAAATAAACTATTTACAATAACGATTATGTTATGAGTTATGACATTTTCCAAAATTCATAGTAATTAATGGTTTATAATAAATTGTACCTCAAATCTCAATACCAATTCATATGATAGAAAATACGAGGAGAAATAATTTAAATGCTATTCATAGTTAGCTACCGCCAAAAAAAATATTCATTTAATACCTAGAAATGCTCAAAAATTGAAAAAATTTAATCCGTATAGTTACAGGCAACCACATACAGAAATGTAATTAAATTATAAATAATGATAAATCTCTCAGTTATTTTCTTTTTGATTTATATTTACCACTGCTATCTATACTGGTTTTTGTTTCATTCTAAGATACTCTACTTATGACCTCATTGATGTCAAAAAGAAAATCCTAAGCTAAAATAGTTTTTCTTCTGGAATCCTTAATCTTATGTAATTAATTTTTTGTGATGTCAAAGAGAAGAAAGGGATTGTTCAGATGTGACTTGTTGTAGTAAGAATAGCAACTGTGAGTAGTATAATTAAATAACTCTACCGAGTAAAATAAATTACGATACATTAAAGTCTCTATAGCAGATATAATATTTGCAGTTTTTGTTTAAGTTTATTTCATTTTCCGAAGATTCAATTTTATTTTCAATGCCTGAATTTCAGATAAAAAATAGTTGATAAATTGGTAAATCAATGCATTTAAAATTTCTTTTATAGTTATATAGTAAACTTGTTAAAAATGTTCTATTTGAATTTGTGTTTCATTCCATTTTTGTAAATTCCCGGTGTATATTATTTTACGATAAATCGTTGCTGTACTCACATATATAACATAAATTTTAAAAATGTTTGGAAATCAAAAAGGGAGATAGTTTCCCCCGGCATCCATTTCTGTATAGTTCCTTATTTACTATTGATTGGAATGTTAGTACATTTAAAATACTATACCGTTGTCCGTAAACAATATCAAAGTCATAACAACATTAACAACTATTGATATATTATTATCATTATAACTACTAAAGTTATATAGTCAAAGCTCTTGTTTTGTCAATATGCCCTATTTCATTTAAAATAATAATTTAAGTTGGAACGTAAATATAATATAATAAACAATAGTATTATAGTCAATTGCGTGTATGAACATATATTATTTTGTAAGTTATTACTTTATAAATATTACTGGTATCTAATGAATATACTAAAAAAATGTAACCATAAAAAATACCTAATGGGACCAATTAGTATTGTTTTACGTTGATATCGCATTGTTTAAAACATAATAAGCCTTTAGGCAACAATTAATACCATTTTATCACTAAATCAGTATAAGCATAATTCATTTACAAACTTTAATTTGAATTATTTTAAAATGTTGGTTACTTCATTTGCATAAAGTTTTTAGTTAAATTATAGAATTTTATTGCATATTGTTAGATATGTAGTATATATTTTCAATAAATTTTAACTTAACATTAATGTAATCACGGGAATTTTGAGTACTAACTACTTCGATATTGTTTTTCTCGACATTGGAAACAATGTGCTAACATACCATATAATTGTATATCTTGATGAATTTTTTTTTTCATAACCATAAATACCACTTTTTTAATTGAAAAAATAATACGTATTATTATAAAGAATTTTTGGCCAATTGAAATACTTGAAGTCTTTAAACGAAATAATGACATGTAGTAACATATAACTGTTATAATAAATTAATTATATGAAAAAAATATTAAATATATGAATTTACTTACGAGTACAGTTTAAAATGTACCTATTTAAATGGTGTTTAATTGCTTTGTAAGTGAAATGCTTTGATAAACTTACATTTTTCCCAGAATTTCTGCTGCAAAGATGTATTGAAAATGGTCATGGATTAATAAAAAATGATAAGAGTTCAAAAATATTATCAAACTCGTTTGTGTGGTATAATAAAATATCGATTCCACAGCATTCAAAGAAAATGTTTTGAAATCTGATTTAAACACTTCAGCTATCTATAACTATATCGTGAGTAATATAATTTTAAAAATCGATTACGCCGTACATTAACAAACAAATTTAGTCGTTTTTACAATGATATATATATATGTTTGTGTTGTTTTTTGCTGCACAATAAACAATTAGTACAATATTGTTGTTCGTTTAATACAACCTTTATGAATTTCTATTGTTTTATTTTCACTATACTAGTTCATTTGTTTTCTTTTATACTTGAATTTTTTTACACAAAAACATTCATAATTTGTATTATTCAATATTTTTATACACAATATGTAGTATACTCATTTTACCTTGTGTAATGTAATAAAAATGAAACTTTTCGGTGGACCCACAAAAATCGTGAAAATCCATTGACCGTAATTGACAAAGTTTTTATGACCAATCCCATCTTTTTCTTAGATAATATTTATTGTAGTGGCTTATAAAATCGTTTTTATCATAAACATTTATTTTTATTTATTTTTTATGATAAATCTGAGAAAATATCTTAACTTTACATTTCAATTGATCTTAACCGTATACTCTTGATCACGTTTTCCTTTAGTTAACTTACTTAACGCCTAGAATTAAGTGATTAATATCGAATTATGATTTTTGGTTATTGAAATAATCATTTCGTTAAGAAATATATAATCAAATACAGATAATTCCATTCATTAAATTGTTTAAATTTCAGACTAAATTAGTATGAATTATCGATTTAAATAATAAAATACTTAAAAAACTAAAACACTCGCATGATTATATACATGTTAGACACGTTTATAATATGTGTGACTAATACTAGAGAATTTCAAGGGGTCTTATTGTAAAATTAATCGATGAACGAAAGTGGTAAATAACATTAGTTGAACGTTGTATCTTATTATACGGAATTCGCAATTTAACGGGATTACGGTTTAGACACCGGAAGGTTTTGTTTTATAAGCTTAACACGTGTTATTGATTTTTGTTAGACCTTTAAAAAACCCTTTCTATTTGAACAAGGATAAAATAACGTCAACATTGGTTGTTGTTTTCTCAGGACGTCCGGAATAATAACACGATCAATTAAACGAGACGGCAGTAAAAATAAATAAATAAAAATAAAAATAAAAATTGCGCAGAATGGATTTGTCGAGACTGATTGATATTGATTTAATCTTTTTTATTTCCAGCCCCTCGGCAACGTAGTGTTGTTATACCTGCCCCCTCCGGGATACCGATGTATACCCTCGGTACGAACATTTTATGAACAGCAAGAGGACTCTACAAGCACACACACACACACGCACACACACACACACGCACACACACACACACACACACACACACACACACACACACACACACACACACACACACACACAACTCCTATAGATTAAAAGACGTATTCATTTTGGCACATAGCCCAGTGACTACGTAAATGCCATCGATATAATTTCATTGTATAGTACCTACGAATATATTGTTGACGACGATTGGACCGGACTCGATTCCTGTAGTTTTGTATTATTGTTATTGGTATCATATACATATAATAATAATAAATTATATTTTACGTTTACTATATAGCTTGTAACCGGAGCACGCGAATACCCCCGGACTACGGTATAACGTTTCACGACTTGGAACGTTACAAATGATCGCTGTATTATTTACCAGGCGTGATATTCAACAGTCGTTTTCAACAGTCATCCGACTCAATGAGTCCGATATATAATCCAATAGGTAGTTATTTTATTACTCTTACTTTTATTTTTTTCAACCCGACACCGGCCTATAAGCCTACAGAATCTTCATGTTAAAATCTGCGTATCCGTGAATATTAAATTATCACACACACATATATATATATATATATATATATATATATATATATATATATATATACTATATATATTTATATGTATATTATTGCGCACTCAACGTACCATCAATGCTGCATACTACTCTAACCTTCTAAAAACACGCATGAAACCCGTTTATCGCTCGAAACGGAGGAGCATTCCAGCACGAAATGCGATTTTCCTCCAGGATAACGCGCGACCTCATACCGCGGGTCTCACGCTCGATACAATATCGAAATCGGGGTTAAAGGTACTGGAACACCCCCGCTACAGTCCGGATTTACCGCCCTGCAACTACCACATGTTTGGACCACAGAAAGAGGCCCTCGGAGGTCAAAAGTTCAACACCGAAGACGAGGTAGAGGGGTTCGTGCGCACATGGCTGTCCGAGTTGCCCAAGGAATTTTTCGACACCGGCATCAAAAAAATTCCGGAAAGGTGGACAAAATGTATAAATATTGAGGGGATCACCTAGAAAAAATGTGATTTTTTGTAAATTTTTTCGATAGTAAATAAACGTGTTAGAGCATTTGTCTCGATCATATTTGAACCACCCTCGTATAATTAGGGTTCTTAATTTGAAATATTTCAATGAAATTATGAAATATAAATTTTTTTTTAATACATGACATGATGTTCGTAAATAATAATTTATTATGTATTACTGTATTAGTGAAATGTTATCAATCAGATTCTAGCATTCCTTGATTATAGACTTACAGTTTGACCATAATATAAACTAATAATTATTTTGTTACCTACGCCCTGAATTTATAAAAATCTATGTAACACGGCGTATTGTGAAGGCTCCATGTTTTATACCAGATACTAAATAATAAAACATATTGAGTTTTATAAATTTTAGCTTGTAACCACGGTCTTACAAGATATCTTTATCAATGATAAAAGAGAAAAGAAATTATACATTATTAAACTTTTGTATAATTAATCCAAAGATAAATATTATTTTATTCTTATGATCATTACATAATAATTTGTTACATTTTTTTTATATATTCATATTTACAGTTAATTTTGATTAAATAACCTAATACAAAAAAATTGAAGAAGCATCTTGCAGTTGTATTTATGTATTTATTTTTTCTTGTCTTGTGTTGTAAATTGTAATTTGTAAAAGAAATCTTAAGTGTCTAGTTACAAATTAGATACCAGTCTAATATTGTATTTTTTGTACTTATTTAGAGATAATATCATTTCATAAATAATTTTGAGAAAAAAAAAGTAAAATCTGTAATAGATAAATAATATTGTTTTGTAAAAAATAAATGTATAGATAACATTCACAAATGCAAGGGTTAAAAATGAATAGTAAGTATATTTTATGTATAAGTATAACTGTATAAGTGTATATATGTAAAATTTGGTTCAGGCTATATGTAGGTATCACCTTTATTTATACATTATAAATTTAGTAAAAAATTAAACACTATAGAACTAAAAGTAACATAAAAAAACATAGGCATTGGGCACTTTGTGCTTAAAAATTATTTATGTTTTCAATGTTTTCATAGAATAGAATAGATATACTACCTAATTAAAACGTGTTTTCTCATCTTTATTACATAATATAGCTGAATAGCTCTAATATGTATTAATTGGAAAACAACCCTTTTTTTTATTTATTTTGGGAAAATTTTTATTTTTCGTGTAAATGAAATATTTCATGAAACTGTCATGAAATATTTCAAGAAAATAAATTTCATGAAATTTTAGAACCCTATATATATTACATATATAGGTGTTCTGGGTAGAGGTAAACGGACATTAGCGACTCAGTCAAAGTCGATTGCGTCCGAAAGGTCGTATTTATACGGGTGCACTTGGCAATGTCAGTGTATTTACACGTTTTGTTCCTCTAACGTAGGGGTTCTCAACCTATTTTGTACAGTAGACCACCTTAAGGTACCATAAACAGCCACGGACCGACAAATAAAAAAAAATCTTTTTCAAAAAAAGAATAAATTTTAGTTGTTTATATTATTATTATGTGACAATCTACATAAATGAAAAACGAATAAAGTGTGGTTGTTTTAGAACTACGAAGTTGTCAGTTGCGTGACCTGGGAACTCTAATAGTTTTATGTGTTGAGAAGAAAAATCTGAGTCGCCTCACGGACGCCTGAGTATCCAACCAAGGACTCCTTTACAGGGGTCCACGAGCCACCGGTCAAGAATTCCTGTTCTGATGCCTTTCCGTAGACGTATTCGTTTTTAAACGTACGTATAAACCGAGTGTGTTCCGTCGATATCGAAACCTAACTTTTTGAAGGGCGGCTAGACGCTCACACGTGACCATCGTCGTACCGTCACTTTCGTGGAGTTGACACCACCACTTCATAGTATTGACTCCAAATCACTGCTAATATTTTGCTACTAATATGCAACACCAATTTCAAAATTTGCCGCTCAACCCCTTGACAGTGAAAAACAAATTTTAAAGTGGGGGCGCCATCTTCACGCCACGCCGCCACTTCGCGTTATCGGGTCTAAATCGACGGCGTTGTTGACATCGCGAACGTGAAACCGTCACCGTCGTGCGTGTGATGGCGAGACGCGTACGTCGACGCACTTCGCGGCGCTCGTCGCGTCACGCCGCATACGATATTACGATACTACCTGTGGGCTACTCGCCACCGGACGCGCGTAATATACTGCGTCGCTAGCGTATAAGTGCGAAAAGTATTATAAAAGGGCATTAGCGACATTTTCGAAATTATTCAGGAGAGCCGGAAAACAATTTTTACCAATTAGTTAACTTATCACTGAATATTTTTAATTAAAAAAAAAGTTGAAAAAAGTTGGGTTTTAATTTATTTTAAAATATGATCATTCGTCTATATTCTTGATTTATAATTTACATCAATTGAAAACCGAGTATGATATGGATTTTGGCGCTTATGCCCGTTTGGGTTATCGCCGTCGATATTTTCTTTATCGCCACCACGATTGTCGACTTGCTTGTCGATTTGCGCGCGTGGCGTACGTCGACGTCTCACGTGCACAACGTGTGCGGTATCCGTCGCGCACGGTGCACAATGACATACGCGTCGCGTAACATGTCGACGTAACAGTAAAGACAATGAGTGCGACGACAGCAAAATTATACGTACTCGCGTGCTCGACGCCGCCGTCACAACAATGATATCGTACGCGGCGATGCTTCCGCGTTACCGAGTCTCGTTAGTCGTTCGTTGGCAATGAAAAAAATTCGTCGAGCAGCGTTACACGTACATTTATATATGTATTTTTAGTTTATTTTTTCATTTTATTATTTGCATTAATATAAAAAAAAAAAAATTCCACAGATGCATATCCAATGCGTACCATCGGTGTATTTTATTTGAACTCGTTTTTTTTTTTTTTTTAACTTGATATTCATTAATGAAACCTAATTCAAATCGAAATAACCAGTGAGTAGGTACCGATTGTTTTTGTAAACTGTATTTTTCCAAAAAAAGTAAAATTTGCCATTTTATATAGTATAAATATCGTATTTCATATCGTATTATGGCGAAAAAGTTAGCTATCGAATACTTTATTCGTTATACAGAAACGTCATAATCGTTATGGAGAAATAAATGTATTATGCATGATTAGCGCAAGGTCATGGTTTTCTAAAATACTTCGCCAAACAGAAAATTTTGTAAAACGTAAGTTCTTCGTGAGGTGTCACTGCATTCACCCACGTGGACGACGAGAGTACGAGGTGGCCACAATAATATTCCTATGAGACGGGATCGATCGCACAAAATAATAATGTGACGGCGTGCGCACACCACTCGAATTATTTAATGCTATATGTAGGGCTCGGATTTCAATGCACGTGAATCTTCTTTTATAAATGTCTTACATGATGCTTTCCAAGATAAAAAATGTGTTTCAAGTATTCCCTATTGTAACCATAAAATTTCTGAAACAGTTTTGACGTTTTCAATACATTTTTTGATTTTTTTAAGGTTTTTGGACCTGTTTCCGTTATTATGACCATAGTAATTTTATTTCATTGAAATATAAACTTTGAACTACGCAATATAAATTTTCATTTTAAACTATATACCTAACAAGTAATCATACTTCAAATTAGATAAGGCTGACATTTATCTCTATATTATTTTATCGAGTCGATTTTATTTCATAAAACTTTTGTTGGAATATTTTCTTAGTGAGTGATAATATTATATATGTTTGAAACAATTTTACAAAATCAATTTTTGGTTAGATTTTTTTAGGTCATACTCAAGTGAATTTTTTTGAAGGGCATTTTTTTTTTTTTATATTTTCCGGACATTAAAGTCCGAGCCCTAGGCGGTGATGCGGTGTCCGTATACACGCTTTTGAGGTACACCCATCTCGACACACTACGGCCCGGCGGCGGCCGCTGTGAGTTGCGACGACGATTGTGTGACCGACCGGCGAACGAGCGGTTGCGACGTCGCTTGCGGAAACGGCCCCGAGCAATAACGTCATTAATATCATACCGAGTCGCAATACTATATTATTATTATTATTATTATCATTACGGTCGTCGTTATTATTATTATTTGTGAATATCGCTATTATTACGGACGTGCAGGCGAGCAGGTGATGTGCCGCACGAACTCGGAGACTTTCCATTTTTGCATTTCCCACGTCGTGTGTGTGTGTGTGTGTGTGTGTGTTTATTCAAAACTCGATATTATAATACACGTATGCGCCGTATCTACGCGTATAATTATACGCACGCGTTATTTTATATCGTTGTCTTTGTGTTGTTTGTTCTACATGTATGTCGTGTATGTCATGTGTGTAATGTGTGTAATGTGTGTGATGTGTGTGTGTGTGTGTGTGTGTGTGTGTGTGTTTGTGTGTGTGTTTATGTGTGTGTACGGTTTAATATAATAATATATTATTACCGTTGTTGTTGTTACGCGCGCGAATATACGAACGAAATATATATGAAACACAACCAAACCCCATTCGACACACACGTTGGCTCGCGGCACGCATTTATAATATTTTTGATATTATTATTATTAACTAATAATTTTTTAACATTACGAAATATTTTATTGTTTATCATTCGTAATTAACGAGTTGTTCTTGATCGAACCACAACCCGTTTTACAACGTCGAAAATGTATCTCGTTATAAACGGTGTGGCGTATAAAATAAGACGGCTGCGCCAACATTTGCAGATGTATCAGGACTACAGTTTTATGGAATTCGTGTTACTGCCTTAGAGGTGATAATTTCGGGGACGCAGTTCAAGTAGAACGCACCGGATGACATTTTCTACATTTTACAACAGAAGATAAATCCAATTCATTTTACATGTTTCTGAAAAATTAAAAAAAAAAAAAAACCAAATGGATGGAACATGTCAACATGTGTATTATTTTACTGTAACTACCTATAGTATGTTTAATTGACGTTCATTATTTATAAGTGTGAAGTTCTTTATTTACCATTGCACATTTCAAAGCCTGATTGAGTGTAGCCGTAGTTGATGAAAATACTGTAAACAGAATTATAGTAATAATATCAAACACTGAAACTCTGAAACTATGGAATATCTGAGGGGCACAAAATGCGATTTAATAGCGCTACACTTCCATAAAAATTTCAAACGAACGCGACTATGTAATACAACTCACTTGGTACCTCCACGATTATGTATTCCTATATGTTTATGTTTAATTGTTCAAAGAAGGCCGGAAGTGTTGTTACAGAACACTTTTACAAGAATACATTCATAAGTACGTGGTTGCTTGAGCATATATTGTTCATTACCTAATTTTCTAGTCGATGTCACATAACGCCGTCTATTCGATCTAGAACATAGTTACTAGTTGGGAATAATTATAATTTCAACACCTCTACTTACATCTGAACTTACACCTGTATCTATATGCGATTGTTATGCTTCGAAATATCATCAACGATCTTTTTTGCCATCATAATTAGCTCGACTCAAAGGCGCAACTGGGGATGGGGATTTGGGGGTTAAACCGTCGTCCCCGAAATGAAATCGATTATTTTACAAATCCTTCGTAACTCATAGTTGCATAACTCGTATTACAAATTCAATGAATGACAGTTGTTCGGTTGTACCTAGTATGTTAGGTTACGTTGTTCCGTAACGACGATAAGTAATCATGACCTAGACCTCAAAAGTATTATTTTCTCATAGGTATAATTTTTATATCTCTATAATTGTTTGCCGGTGTATAAGGTCTATATGGTAATATCGGCCGACATAGAATAAATAGTTGCCATTCTGTGTCTACTGTTTAGTAATCTATGTAACCGATACGGTTATTATAAATAAGAGATCATCTTCAATTGATAAATACTGTTATACAACTCGTACTTATAGTCATTATTATTATTATTTTTATCAGTTAAGATTTTCGTTGTAACATTTATTTTCCATAGAGATAACTCATAAATCCCAAACTACAGCCGGGCACAATATTTGAAACTCATATTCCCCCACTCCTCTGGTCCCTCCGATGAATTTCGGTTGCGCCACTGTCACGGTCGACCCAGTGGTGCGTCTTTTGTTTTTATTTGTTCGTCTCGCGAAGAACGCCGCGCTAGTTCACGGGGGGTCGCGCTGAGCTGTGTAAACTGTAAATCACGAATCTAATATCCTCGAGTCCGGTCGACGGCGCGGCGGTTAGATTGCGATGCGTGTCGACGACTCCGGCCCGGGCAACGTGGTGGTCGCGTCGCCGCCGCCGCTGTCACACTTGCGTAATATATTATACATACATTTATATTATAAATACGTGATATACGAGGGCTGTCGAGCACTACGGTTTCCGACCCCGTATTTTCAGCGCGTTTTTTCCGACTCTACCGCCAACAGTAATATTTTCCGACGGTAAAATTCGCCAGTTGGCCTGTTGGTGAATTTAACTTCGGGCGATTTCCACTCGCCCGGTAAGGAAATTCCCCGGTTACGCACTACGTAACGCAATTCACGCTCTGCGGTAAATGTCCGCAGTAGTGACTGTTAGCGCGCCGGCCGCCACGCGCGTTTATCCCGACAACGGACCCGACGAAACGCGTACCTACGTATACCCGCGTAACACACTATTATATTATATATTGTGGCATTGATATATATTATGGCATCGCCGCTTGAACGGTCGGCCGACAAACTGATATTGCGAATTCGCAAAGCATTTTCCGAACACCACTCTGGATAAATACCTGGATAATCCACCGTCGATAACGTTCCGCCGTCTCAGACGTGTGCGCAATAACAATTTAGCCACCTGTTGTAGGCGCACAACATATTTACTCATAAGTATATAATGATAATGTATTGTTAAGATGTCGGCTAATTACACGTTAATGGTACCCACCTAAATATTATGCCATAATAATATGTCGCCGTAAAGTAGTTACGGATTTTGATTAATCCTGGGTTAAATTTTCTCCAGTAGTGTATTTGAAGACGTACAAGAAGGGAAAAGTCATACTTTGAAAGGTAATTTAAAGTTTTGCAGACTTAAAAAAAAAACGTGTTGGTAAATCTCGATAGATAGATAAATTATACAAATTGACTTTGTACACTTGAAAAAAAATATATTTTACATATTAGATAATGCACCTATTATTATTATTATTGTTATTATTATTTTTTTTGTATCTACATAATTTCCATTTATTATGCATAGTAAATATACAAATATGCAACAAGGACGAAAATTTGTTTTAATTTTAAAAAGGTATTTATGAAATATTTAATCTCAAAATTTAAATTAACCGATTATTAGCGTATAAGTACTTTACATTTTATTTAATAAAAGCATTCATTTTTGTGTATTCTATAACCAAAAAAAAAAATAAATAAATAAGTTATCAAATCAACAATAGATGTGGTTTAAATAAAAAAAAAATTACCATTAACAAAAGAAGTTTTATTATTTAAATTAAGTAAAAAATTGATTACGTATTATTATTGTACATACGTTAATGAATGTTTATTTACTTATTACTTATTAGTTATTAGTGATCGTTCGATTATTATGACATCGTGAATTACAAAAAAAAACAAAAAACATGAAAGATCGACATCTACAATCTATTAATTATATACAGTTTTTGAAGCGATCATACCTAATTAATTGGTGAGTCATGACCTATATAATATATTCATGCAATTATCAACATAATGTAGGTTCAAATTCTAATTTTTATAATTGTTCGGCGTTTATTAATTATTAATAATACAAAAAAATGTTAAACACAATTGGTATCTGAAATTCGATTCAAATTTAATGTATGTATATACATAATATTATGTATTATTATATATATATATATATATATATATATATACAATGATAATAACATTTAATTAATTTGTTTCCAATCTAAAACAACACAAAATACAATAAAACTTACAAAAAAAATAATAATAAATAGTTATAATAACTATATAAGATATAAGTTATAATAATTATAACTTATATCTTATGACTGTTAGCAAATGACCAAACTACAATAAACATTCAATGGTGTGTTGTATACGTCCCGCGTACTTTCGAAGTTGAATTCTCCTTTTATAGGTTTATTTTTATAAATATAATTAATTTACAAGAACTCACTTTTATTTATATAAATATATATATATCAATATATATATAATAATATATATAACATATATATATCAATCTTCAAAATTATCTCACTTCTATTTTTTCACGTAAGTTCATCTACACCGCGTATATCGCAGCGGTGGACAGCCCTCTCTCTCTTTATCTTTTGTCCTTATATGTTAAATACATTTTTGTTGTCTCCGCTTATTTGGCTTCATTGACTTACTATTTCCATATTATAACTATTTCTTAAATATTAATGGTAAAATGTTAGCTTATTGCTTTTGATGACTTAGTTCTAATATCTATTGTTAGCTCCCATACATACCTACTACAGGTGGTATAATGGTATTTAACTGTACTGCCTCCTTTGCATATCGCACGATGTTGGTCATGGTAATAAATGTGGAAATGTCTGAGATTCGGGCTAAAATCAATAAGTTATACTTGGAATCTACCTGTCAACCCTTAGTTTCACCCTAGAACTGCATGATTATTATGATTTTAACGTGAAGTATTGTATCCTGCACACCCTTGTAGTACTGTGGAAGCGTTGGCGTATTTGAGAATTCAATCGCGTGGAGGCGATGGAAAAATGTTAGCCCCGCCAAAATATAGACATAATATGATGGAGCAAAACATAATATTTCTGTAAAATAAAAGCCCTTACCAACGATTTTCGACATTTTTTCGAACTAATTGTAAAAAATATGGTATTCGATTTGTAAGTCATACTTAGATGTAGAAATTTTACGAAGTATAAATTTTTAAAAATCAGGTGTTTCCAATATTTCTAAAATGCTATATTTAGCCAAAAGTGATCAATAATTTTTGTTCACAATCAGTAAAAATTTCAATCTCCTAGTTTTGTTACTTCTGATGTTACGACTGAATCGAAATTAAAAGTAGATTTCAATATCGTTAACGGCACGTCTTAACCACTTTGACAAAATGTGTTCTAATTTGATTATTGAGAAAAATAACTTCCAAAAATACCAAATAAATAAAATTTCTGATCCATACAAAAGAGCTGTACGTAACTTTTGAACTAAGTCTAGCTGTTACTTTAAAAAGTGTTTACAGGTATAAAAAGGAAAAAATACAGAATTACTGTGAAACCAATATTCACTTCACTTAGAATCTAAAATCAATTATCATTTATTTACTGATTAAAAGTAAAAAACACTTCTAGCATCAATATAAATAATATTTGTGTAAAACCTCTCGGAGAGGAGGAGGAGGCTATCGTCCTCCTCTGAAATTCGCCACCAAGCGGTAGACTTTTTTTTTAACACCATCGCCATAATTAAATTTTTTTTTATCGCTGTATTTATGGATCAGAAGGCGTAGTTTTAATAAAACTGTTTCGATTTCCGGGCTAGTGCAGCCGTACAGCTGCTGTCTACACTATATAATCGCTGAACGTTCGATTGTCGTCGATGGAGCAGTAGTGGCATCAGCCACGGCCATAAACGTGTTTATTTTTTCAATTTCATTCGTTTTGTTCGGTCGTCACTGCAAACCGCCGGGTAATGAACCCGCCGTTTTTATCGTTCGCTCACGGTAGATATATTATAAGTTATAACCTACGTCCGATAAGTCGGAGTAAAAACAATAATCATCGGGAAAGCGATATTTTTCCACAAAAGTAGACTCGATGAATTACTCTATTTCCTCTATGACCACTCGGCCAAACGCTAATAGTTTTTGTATTAAACTCGCCTCTCCCACGTCCAAGCCAATAATATATATTGCCGTATTCTCACACCATGAGTTTACTTTTATATTTTATACGCAGACGGTATTAATATCTCTAAATACGTCATAACAACGATGGCATGGTATTAAAACGGTAAAATTCCGCAATTGCGTGACATTTAAATATCAAAAATATTAAATGTCAAAAAAACTAGGAGAAAAATAAATTGTATAATAAATAAAACGAAACAATAAACTCACCAAGGATACGCATCAGAAAAATTTTGCATTCACAATATGTTTAACATTATTTTTATGTGGATGGTGTAATATTTTTTATACATATTCGTGTTTCACTTAAGTAATAGCGTAAATGTTAAGTGTTGGAAAAATATTATGTTGGTAATAAATTAAAATATACGACGGTAAGACACGGTACATCACTCCGTATATCATATAAAAATGTACAGTTTTCAAACATCGACTCAATTAAGAAAATGTTAAAGTTTTTTTGTTGTCTTTTTAAATATTAAACTTATATGATAAACTGATATTTCATAACGATTTAAAATAGTTTCACCCGTGTGTAAAGTTGCAAAAATATAAAAATAACAAAGATGAATTGCAATGTATATTTTAAATAGACACTGAACATTATATTAAAATTCAGTATTAATTAATTTCAATTTGAATGAATAATTTATCACTTCTAATTCGTAAGTAATTGAACACGTTTATTACTCTTATTTTGATATGTTAATATAAATACTTAATAGCCATTGACATAGTTGTAACTTAGTTGTAAAAATAAAACGCATTGGCTCATCAACCTAAACAGTATTGTATGCCTGTATATAATTATTTAAAGAAGCACCTGTCTATTTCGACACTGTTATTTAATTACTAATTTAGACAACATTTCACTGTACGTAGTCATGGGACACATCAAACACAATTTTTTTCTTCTTCTTTTTTGTTCTTTGAATGATTTACAAAAAGTGTATTTATTTTGTTTGAAAATGTTTTATAGTGATATGCCAGTATAGATACAAAATCAAAACTTACAAGAAACAGCAAATAGATACTTATATACAGTGGCGTTAAGAACATATTTTTTGGGGCAGTTGCCTCAAAATATTTTCGGTGGGTGGTAATATTTTGTCTGGCTGTTAAATTATTTTATGAAAACTTTCATCATAAAATAAGTTATATTTAAGTTTTAATCAGTCTGATAGAATTTAGACTAGACTTGGTCACATGGATGGATATATTTCACTGATTCATTCTAGTAAACAGTGCTATGGCCTATTGACATGTAGAAACGCATGCTGTATTGCATTTTTTTTTTAACATTATTTTTTTTAGCTTTTCTAAAATTCGCAATAATATGTATCTATGTTTCACATGCATTAACATATTTTTTTTTTGAGTAAACATAACTACGCTTGAATAAGTTAAAGGATACATTCAATACGTATAAATATGCATAATATTCATTTTTTAATGATAAATATTAAAGCATTTGTTTTTTTCAGTTGTGAGTTATTGCGTGAAATGTTTGGATGGGTTAATTTATACTGGGCCCGTAAAGAGTTCAAAAATTTACAAGTACATTGGCTATACACAAATCCACGAGTAACGTGTCAAATTATCGGATATACCTACTATTAATACTTCATAAGCCCTCTTTTTACTTACGAATACACTATTTAAGTATCGGAATTTGGACGATCGTAATTTATAATGTTAGTATGACCTAATCACAATTATTCACCGCTGACTAAATCGAGTTTGGCATCATGTGCGTGTTTTAAAAATATATCATTAAACTTTTTCGTTAGTAGGTAATTGAGTTCAAAAGAAAACAATAATAATAGTACCTACGTATATTGTATAAAAACTATACCTAATGTTTTCTCATCCTTTCATATACTTGTAATAGGTGCATTTGGATTTTCTAAAATCGAAGTTTGCTTCTGTGCCACGATTACTATTATGAGAACTTATATAACATCATATTATTATTATGTAGGTTGTAACGTGCATCTTTAAAATATTCTTAGTGCGTGGTCAGCGTTATGTAATTGAAAATATTATAATATACATTTCGGTTGTATAATAAATATTGTTTGCAATATAAAAAAACTGGCTATTTGTCAAGTACATTGTGTTGGTATTTAATTTTTATTTATGACAACAATTATTTCAGTAGTCCAACTGTCCAAGCAATGTATTTTTTATTTTATTTATTGGTTTCATACTGAATCCATTTCCTGAGAGCAAATCGAAAACACAATAGGCTCGAAACTCTTAGTAATAATAATTAAATAAAATAAACGATGTAAAACTAAAGTTAAATTTATGTGAAATATTCACACATAATTCGTTATTTTTTCAATAAATACATTTTAAGCCTTTTTATCGCAACAATTTAATGTTTAAACAAAATATCTGGTGGATATATATTATTTTATACTGATAAAATTATAACTATACTTGAAAATAGACTTTTGCTTTTACAAATCGTAATCAATATATGAACCGATTATTGTCAATCACAAAAAAATATATGAAAATAATGTTTTTGTTTTTAATACATATAATTATTCAAATTTATAATTAGTTCCTAATATATCGTATGTCACAATATTTTAATAAAATCGATTTTTTAAACCATATATTCGTTTTATATATTTAAATTGTATATTTGCTGAACATTTTAACGAGTCTCTTTGGATTTTAATGCATCATAATATAAATATATATAATATACATATATATATATATATATATATATATATATATATATATATATATATATATTTATGAATGATTTATGAATGATTTATGTATCGGTGTGCTGCCATAAAGAATAAATAATGTGTTACGATGAGTCAATACATTTTGAAAACGCTGTTGAAAGTATTACTGAGTAATTTTTCCATTTAAATCATTAAATAAATTTATTTATTTCACTCAACGAATTTCTTCTAGATATATTTTTACGTTATTTTAGTTAAAACAAATGTATGTTATTATTTAAATATTCTGTATACATTTACATTTAAAAAATATTAATAATTGATTAAAGTTTAATATTCATTTTACATAGTTTTTAAAAATGTTAGATATAATTTGTGATATATTTTGTGAAACATTGTAAACTTATAATTAACTCAGCTTTATTTATTATAACGCCTTAGTTTCGTTTGATATTTTTTTTTTTTTATTGTTGAATTATTTTATGTACTAAATAACATGTTCACCAAGTGACCCCTTTGAGGGACAGGAGAAATTGTTTCGTTTGGACACAAGGGGTGTTACTCTTATCCTTCCATGTCCCAGTCGAGGTAGTCGTTTAATAAGTACTTTAACTGGCGTTAAAACTCTATGGGGGAATGACCCAAGGGCGGCTATAGCTTTTGAGTTGCCGTGAAATTCGAAACCCCTCTGTGTTATTTTTCCATTTAGATGGCCTAAAATAGCATCTTTTATTCCCTAGGGAAAAAACTATAGTCATTAATAATTTCGTTTCTTTCTGCATATATGTGAAATGTGCATAATATACGCTACGTATACTAAGAAAAATCCATTAAGTAGTTAATGTACATACAAAAGTATGTAAAAATTTTTATTTTTGAACAACACAATTGATACATAATTATTTGAAGGAAGTAAATATATTTAAATGTAGTTATCTTTATCATGATATTCATTTAAGGAATAGATCAGTGGTACATCTGATTGATTAGGTATTTACTAATAGTGTCCAAAAAATTACGAGTAAATTAGGAGATCAATTTTATATTATAATGAACGATCTGAAATTGTTTTGCCTTTAAAATTTGTGGTTAAGATGTGTACTAATTTTATTTTTTATAGTATTGATTATGACATTTATCAAATTTAAAAATTAAACAGCTTATTGTTTAGACCATTGATATATCTACTCAAACTTAAGAGGATTTCGTTAAGAATATTGGTATTTTAAAGAGCTATATATTTTATTGTGTTGGGTTTCAATAAAAAAAAAAAAATAATAATAATAATAATAATTGTTATAAAATATCCTCATTATATTATCTATGAATGATCTATTATATAAGTACCACCTACCACCAATGTTGCCAAGGTGGTATTCAAATTTTTCTCAAACCATTTGCTTTCCTGGTCCCAAGATATAAGGCGATTTTTTCCTGCGGGGAAATGTCATGTTCTGTGTTCAAACCGTCATTACCACGCAATTTTTGACGGTACAGTAATTGTCTATTAAAACTGCATGTCAACGGGGCGTCACTTCTAATATGTTATAACGGGTTTGAGAAGATTTTGAATACCACCTTAACACCATAAGATCAGCTCGTGAGAAGCATATAGAATATTTAAAGATAATACGGGAAGGGATTTTAATTTTCGAAAAATAACTATTTGCAACTCTGATATTCAGAATAAAACCACCGTGTGCAATTAATATTATAATATGTATATGAGTATCCACTGTTAAGTAAATCACCTTTATATCTATAATCTATATAAATGCAATGTGTTTAAATTTTAATAAAATGTAATTTAATTTCATTGTATATAACTATATAAGGATTGATCTTCTTTCGATATTTTAAATTCTAATAAATTACTGATTAAAATATATGTGTTCTACCATACCTGCCGTTATAAACACTATTTATTTATCTTGATTGTTATGATATAAAAATTCTAAAAGTTTAATCCTAAAAAATGGTTTAATATATTTGCATATTTTATCTTTAGATCATTATAAATATATCGTAGTTCCAATATACACTTAAACTTGTGTAACTTTATAAAATAGTCGTCCCATGAAAATATTATGCACGACGATTCATATTATTTATTCACCCCAATGCCTAACGGTGTATTATCACACTATGTATTTTTCCGGCTGACGTCTTATGTTATGTTCAGTTAGAAACTTAAACGATTATTTTAATATGCATTTCGCATAGTTCTAAACGAATTTGTTTGTAGAACTCCGTATCGAGATCTTAAAATAATACAGAGAAAACGATTGTATATACCGTGTAAAATTATTTCTTTACTAACTTTACTCCGATAGCTTTTGCGTTTAATTGTTTCATTTATTTATATTTATTGCAGTGAAATTTGAACATTCTTTAGATGTTAATTGTATACACTGGGTCTCAGAATATTTTAACGAACTTGTGTCTTGGTTATCTCTTAGGACATAATGATTAATAACATAGCCACTACCGTTCTCGCTACCAGCTAAGAATAATGTGTAATTTTATTTTATTATTGATTATATTTATGCATTACTTATGTATATTTTTGTGGGTGTTAAATTAGATTTTCAAATGTTACTTAATAATTAATATTTAAAATACTCAACATGCAATATACGAATCAATAATTTGAATAAACGATCAGAAAACTTTTTTACCGGGTTGAAGAAATAAAATGAGTATTTTATCAAGACGTGTCTGTAATATAGGCGAATTGGCGTATATTATAAGTTATAACGGTTCTAATTACCACTGGGGATTTCGAATCAGAAACAATACAAAACACAGCAAAGATTAAATCGAATGTTCCTTAATACTTGAGGACAATCAATTCGAACATTGGTTAAGCTATGGATCACACATACTGATATACAGTTATATGACTTGGACTTGTTCACAATCAATCAGGCTATTTATTTTAATCTGAGGAGCTTAAGTTATATTTTAATTTCACTACCTTCAAATAGCCTTATAATATGTGTAAATATAATATGCATAACAACTTTTTCATAACTCTCGATCTTCATTTCATTTAGGTCAGTTTATTATGATGACCAAAGTATAGACATATATAATCCAGTAATGATCTAATAGAGTACCTAACATACAAAATTAAAAAAAAGCCTGAGCCTATCATAAATTTCTGACAGTTATGATTGAAAGAGCTATAGACACGTAGTGTTTTATTGTACATTTGTGTGATGTATTTTGTAAATGATAAGTCAGCAGAAAATATATTACTAGGTCCATGATATGACAGACATTAACTAAATTGATATCAGTAACAGTGAAAAAACATAACTGTCAGTGTTCGGAAGATCCTTACAAATAAACGTGATTTAAGAACATTTTGATGTATTCATACAAAGATTATTCTTATTGTTCAAATTTCGTAAAATTATTAATTTATACGGTTTTTACCAAATTAATAACAATATTTTTAATTTAATAATTCATAATAATTATTATTAATTATTTTGGGAGGTTTCAAGAAACAAAAAAAAAAAGGTTGGATTAATTTTGTTATTTACAATGCTTACTTAAAAACTTTATTCAGAGTCTACGACTTTGAAATAAAATAAATATAAGTATAAAATCTCATTGATGGTACAACTATAAGGATTATAAGGATTAATAATTATTTATAAGTATAGTTTGAATGTATTATCCAATGTCGAGAAAAATCATGACATATTTATAATAGCATGATTTTATTATTTAAGAGCATTTCATGTTTTTCTGACAAATTGGTATTGCAATAAAAAAAGATGCAAATACGCCGTGGTAGTTTAGAAATACCACTATAAATACATATGCGGATATAAGTAAGTACTAAGTACATTATTCTATATTATAGTGTTTTATTTTGTCGTTTTGTCATTGTATAACATGACAAATACGATAGGAAACACATTTAAAAAAATTAATTATTTCAATATTTTTCTTTTTATATTAAACCATTGAAATAGTTTTAAGATAGAATAACTGTTATTTACTTATTTAACAGTGTACAATATTCTATTTTTATAACTTTTTAATATTATTAAGTATAAGTATAAGAATATAATAGTATTATATTTGAAATTTGAATGTTTAAATTATTTAATTGAAATGTATTCATATGTTTTTTATGCATTTTTGAATGACTTTACTGGCTGTCTGGATTTATTGTGGAGGATTTCACTTAATGTACCACAAATTGCTACTAATATTTTTCGTAGTTTATATATTTAAACACAATTTAAAATATTGTTATAAGTACCTTTCAATGATTCAATTTGTAACATTTAAATTATTTTTGTTTATTTTTTTTTTTACAGATAATAAGGAAAAATTAAAACATCATGACATAAATGTGTCAATGTATGAGTTCATTATATGCATTATATGCATATTTATAAGTTATAACGATGTTAAAAAATTTTATTAATTGTACTTTTGCCCCCCATGGGCATAAATTATTTAAGAAATAAATTAAAGAATTTTTTTCAATTTTTAATTTTTTAGTAATCAATCCATTTTAATTTAATTAATTTATTATTATTTAATTTTATAGTAATGAATTAAATAAGTATACATTTCATTGTTATTAATTAAATAAAATTGAAAATAAAACATAGTACATCAAAAAATGAATAATTGTATATATGAATAAAAATTGTATGATAAACGTGGTAAGACAAAATGTTGATTATTATTGCTAAAATCAAAGATTTAATAATATACCCAATTACACTCTACAGCAAGATCTCATTTGTTGAAAAGTCAAATGGGTGGTATGAGATCCCTCTTTCAGAAGAAGTATGAAAAAAAACGTTTCTGTTTATTTTTATAAAAACATTTGTTTGGCATCGATTTTCTAATGTACATACCGTCGTAGTCCGTAATAACAACTTATAGTAATATATAAAGTATCACAAATTAAATTATAATTTATTTGTGACTAAAAATCTAGTTGATACTAATGGAAGTATTACATTAATAATAATTATTAAATAAATAATTTCAAATTTCAAAATTGAAGTGTTTCATTTATAGAGCGTCATTCTAAAGGAATTATTAATAAGGAAACCGTATTGAAAATTTAAATTATGTCGGCTAAATGCCTAACGGCTTATGAGACTATAAAATAGAATAGGAGTGTTAAATTTCTTACTTTGTGTATTATACAAAAATGTTTATTAACCGACAGTTTCATTTTATAGTATATTTATTTTTATATTACAATGTGCCTGTTTGACTTTAACTTGTAACTATTTAATATTTATTGAATTTTTAATTGAATTTTATTATTTATATTATTACGATTAATTATAATTAAATTATGAAGATGTACTAATATTATGAATATACCTATATTTTTTGTATACATTTTATAACAACAATACTATACATCAGCGGTTCCCAAACTTTTTTTTCCGCGGTGCCCTTTTAGGGGCCCCAAGTTAGCCACGGTGCCCTGTTGTATATAACATGAAAGACAGAATAAAAAATTACTCATTGATAAACAATTTTATTAAACCCAATACAATCTAAGCATTCTAAGGTACACAGCTAATTTATGTATAAATGAATGCATTTATAACTTAAAAAAAGATAAACAAATAAAAATAATTGTAATTATGATTATAGTTATTACATAAAAATATTCAAAATGATAAATATTCACATAGGTATGATTTTATCTGAAATAACATTTACGTTATTATAATAAAGTTGGATCAAATTACCAATAAATGTTGTCAATAGGTATTTAGCATATTCTACGGTAAGCATGTTTATTATACAACTCATCGGTTTTAATGTGCTTCTGAATTAGTTGAATCAAAAGTAGAATAAATTAAAAATTCCATATGATTTCAGATTCAAAAAGAAATACTCAGTTAAAATAAATTTAAAAAAAAATGTTTTTCTAAATTGCTCAATCTCAGCTAATAAACCGGCTACAACACAGTATATTTTCTCATACATTTTTGTACTTTGGGTTGAAAATAATTAGTAGACAACATAAATACGATTTTTATTCTAAACGAATTAACGGTGAGAAACTGATAAGCGGTTATCTAAGAAGAGGTAAAATATTCTGAAAAATCAATAATTTTACCAGCTAAATAAATCAGGCTTAAAACAACAAAAATCAACATGAGCGTTCTGTAAGGGTTGAATACTAGCGGTAGTTGTTGAATCGATATTTTCGCATGTGGCTACACGCAAAGCGAAAACATAGGTACCTATAATTTGGTTTACAAAAGTTTATGTACGTGCTTTGCAATACATTAGGTTACTGAAATGCTCGCCGCTATGTTTTATGGTCGCATAATGTTTTTGTATCGATTTTTCTCGAGATTTAGAAGATAAATAAAACTGCAGGCAATTCAAGTTGTAATATTATGACGGTCAAGCGAAACTAAGTTATTTAATTGAAGTGCAAGAAACTAGATCCTACTGTATATTTAATTTTATTAATATACACCAGACTTGTAAAATACCTATAGTGGGATATCCAAGAAAATAATGCATCTCACGAGAGAAAATTTATAATTATTTATTTCTTTGTTTCTTTATGACTATGTGCATACATATAAGATTTCACATTTTAAACGTTAAAAACGTTAAATTTTTAAAATTATGATTTTTTTCGAATTATTGCCTTTTAAAAATAGGAGCTAAATTCTTATTTAATTTTTCTCTTAGTAATTTATGAGATACGACTGAAAAAATATGATATCATAGAAATTTAATATTACGATCGTTTTATGTTATCTTCATTGACTGTCGTACAAATTAAGACAAATACGTTCTTTGATAGGAAACAATAAGCATTCCAATGAACAAAATGTACAAATTATTTTCATCAGTTATCACTATTCAGTATTTGATTAATTATTTGTAATATATTTTTATTGTAACTTGTAAATATAGAAATTTCATTATTTAAAAATAACTATAAAAATAAATAATTTTAATAGTAGCGCTGCGTTGTGAAAACAAATGCAATGGGTGTTCAATCCCCAGAGAGTCCACGCACTGGCGCCTACGATTTTATTATCATATGACAACACTTATATATACGTATTTAGTACTATGACGTGGATGGTATATATTTCTTAATACAACTATAATGGATAATTCTCAGAGCTTAAAATATTAATGCAAATTTTATCAATAAATGTTTGATTAATAAATTCGTAATTAAAAAATAGTATATAGTTTTTATTATTTATTATAAATCAAGCAAAATGTTTAACTATTACTTTTGTATGTATAATATGCATTGATATGTCAATATATTATATATATATATATATTTGTTACGATGTATTAATTAAATAAGTATTTCTTATTAAATGCGTTTACATTTTTAGATATAATATTATAATTAATATTAGTTATACAATTTAAATAAAAAATGTTTAGATGATTAAAGATAAGCGTAATTTGTATACATTTAATAGGTACAATTAATTCGGTATAAAATAAATTCCTAATCATAACTAATCTAACCGATTTTTAACACTGGGTACAAATTTTATTATTTTACATTATAATTGTAATCATTAATGCTCATAATTTATGAGGTCGTGTAAATTAGAATAATTTTTCTGTATAGAATACTACAAAAAAAAAACTTAGCTTTTATCAAACAGTGATAAGCCCGTCCAATAAAATGAATTGCATCGTCACTACATATCCGGAACAATTTTTTTCTCCCCTAAGGAAACTGTATGAGAGAGAATGGTTTTGTTCCCATCGAAGATGAATCGATGTGCTACAACGGCCATACTTGACCCACAAATCTTTCAACAACTCTTCCTCCATGTGCCTATTTCCTGCACCACACTCTGTATGCCCGAAATGTGTTTCCGATAAAATGTAACACCCCCTCTCGCAACGCCCCATTTCTCTCTTTAAATTTAGCATAGATTTGTTTTTATAACTCCAAAAATTATTCACATCACAAAGGCTGTAGAATGAGGTGACTGAAAAATGTTATCATCAAAAAACTTTATTATATTGTGGTTCTAAACTTTTTTTCATTCAAACTTAAATTACATGAACCTATTTTTATTAATGCAATTTCTGTATATTAATTATTATTATTTCTGTATATCATTATTTCTATACATAATATATATTCTATTTACACTTATGAAACTATTTAAATGATACTTTTCATGATCAGATACTACAGCCATGATACTTACTCTTGGTACTGATTTAGAAAGTAGGAGTGATGAAAATCGCTGATAACACGAATCTTTAATAAGTATGTGTGCACATTAAAATAGTTATTAACGTCCGTTAAGTTGTTAAACTAATATTTGTTGTTTGATGGAAAATAAATTTGAATGCTGTATTATGTTTGAATGTTTTTTTTCATAGATAATATATGCTCATTAAAATATAATATTACACAATTCTTCTGAGTTCTGGATCAATCAAAACTGAAAAACAAACATAAGATTTTATAATGGAAAATTACGAAGAATTTTTAAATGAATGACTGGTGAGATATCTAGTACGAGTTTATTAATTTATATATATAAATTAATATACTCGTATTAATTTATATATATATATATATATATATATATATATATATATATATATATATATAAAAAAAATATCATCCTTAAATTTTAGTTAAAATGATTAGTCCATACTTCAAAATTTTACAGTATTGCATAAAAAAATAGTCAGAATCAAAAGTAAAATATACTTTTTATGAAATTATTATTTGATGTGGCTCTTAGCTTCTGAGTGAAACGAAGAATGTGTTAGTTTTACTATGATGTTTTTTTCAATTCTATCACTTTTTTTGCGTAATAGTAATAGTTTAAAAGTTTCATCCAACATCTCTATAGATCAGACATTTAATTTAGTTGGTTAGGTTAAAAATTTAGTAAACACGGAAAAAATTTGATGTTAATGAGATTTCCTATTGATATTTAGTAATTAATCCAAAAGCAATTGTACTAAAGACTTGAAATTTTCACCAACCATATGTAGTCTTATATAAGTTTAAAAAATTTTTAACTCTTCCGGGCTATAGGTAGAACTTTTAAATGATTGGAACTATCTCGTTTTTTTTAAAGTTATTATGTCATAAATTTTGAATATACTTATATTAATTTTTTTTTGGTACAACTCACATTGTCGAACCAATCCCGAGTATATTATAGTGATGATATATGCTTATAAATGTAAGCTATGTTACTAACACTATTGTAAATATTGTTCTTTTAAAATGATTCGCATGTACACAGAACGATGTGAAAACTTTTTTACTAGCTTCCGTAAATGACGTGAAGTAAAGAATTTTAAACCGAAAGCTATTTAAACTCCATCTGAGAAATGAAATATTTAACTTTTCGTTCAATTTTCTCAACGATTTTCTCGTAGAAGCCGGCACAGCTAATTGAACACACATGATTTCATCAAAAGTAAAATTATTACTTTGGGTATTATGTATATACACATGGCCATTATGGTGGTACTTCACCCATGTTATTCTTACATTAAGGAAGTAATATGTTGAGCAACCCCCCGGGGTGTTCTAATGTTATAGGAGGTCAAAATGACCTCTGGACCACGCACGCGACTAAAGTTTACTGGAAACTTTACGTACTCGGCCGTATATATTATTAAATTATCAAATGATGTATTCAAAGCAACAATACCCAAATGGCAGTTCCATAATTTATTTATATCTCTTATATTTTACTTTAAAACTTTCCAATTAAATTAAAATATTTCACGTTATGATATTAAAAATAATTTGTATAACCCACAATTTTCTAAGATGAAAAAAGTCGATACAAGTTATTATGAAACAAAAATCATTATACAATTATTTGTTTACGTAATTGAATTCCATTGCAGTTTAGTTGTATGAAGGATAATTGACAAGTAATATGTTCAATCCAATGTATAGAATTAGCATTTTTCTTTTATTCCTTAATTGACAAAATCCGTTTTTGATATTCAAAACTATCCAGAAAACTACATTATTATAGCCATATTTTAACACCAACTCTGTTAGAATGTACAAGACTATGCATTTTTATAATCAATAATTTTAAAAAAACTCATGTTATATGTATTCCATTAGAGATACAGTTAATTTGTTGTTACCATTTTAACTAAAGATCAATATATCAACTTCAAAATCACCTAGTATCTGTATCTACATTATTATGTTTTTAAAATATAAGCGTCAATTCTCGTATTTTTTTCTGCTGGTTATATTTTGTAACACAATATTTCACTGGAAAATTTTATCATGCACCTTTTTCCGCATGCATACACAATGCAGTCAATATATAGAACTGTCGTCTATTGACATCGAGACACTGAATAATTTTGATGTATTCTATTTATACTAGTTATTGGTACTCCGGACTCGGGCAATAAAATACAAATTATGAACACCACTGGCATTCTTCTGTAAACTACATTTTCTGGAATCTACTTCAAATAATATATATCTTAACTATATATCCATACCCATTACCCATATTTAATACTTTATAGGAGTCATTTATTTATTGTATTAAATGTTTATAATTTTGGAATTGAAGATAAATGCTTTTCATAAATTATGACTCAACATTTATTATTAATTTATGCCATGGAAAGTTTTATTTTACTTCATTTCTACATCGGTATGAATTTAAGGAAGTGGACGTTTGCAGGGATGAAATATTTACGCATGCTGCATAAAGTTTAGAAAAAGATCATTAATCTTCAGTTGTGTAATCTAATAGGTTTTCTTTGTATCGAAGTTATCTTGGCTAGAGTGAAATGGCTCGAAATATGGTAAACTGTTATTGTTGACTTTTTCGGGAATAGTATCTCCATGAAAATGATTACTTATAAACAAATTAAAGAAAATGCAATTTAATTATTATAAACTAAATCAGCCGTGTCATTCACTATTTAATTCAATATTGAAAAATTACGTATTGTACTCGTAATTTTAACAATTATAAATATTTAGAAATATTCAACTTATTGAAGCGATTTAACGGGCATGAAATTATATATTATGTATAAAAATTTTTGTTCCTTGTATATTAACTTGTTTCAACGATAATGTCGATAATTTTTAATGCATTTTGTAAGTGTATTTTTTCAGAGTCGGTAAATTGCGTCCCTATAAGTACGGTCATGGTCATATACTATGTGAATTGCGGCCCGCGTACTTTTAAAACATACGTAAATTGCGGCCCGAGTATTTTTAAAACATACGTAAATTGCGTCCCGGGAACTTACGAAAAAAATGAACTTTGCTTCCTTTCAGTCTCCTATTGACACAACCAGACACAGAAGAAGAAACCACCATGATGTTGAATTACTTGAATTGCACTTTATTGTTTATAGTTTATAAATTATAATCGAAAAATTGTGTTTCAATCCGAATCTATATAAAAAGATAACTGATATATAAAACAACATTTTTATATTATATCTTTGGTTTCAATCACAGAAAAATTATATTTCATGGAATAATATAAAATGTCATGGATTAATCAACCATATTTTGCCCTGTTCGCATATGGATTCTAGACATCAATTTTATTCGTTGAGTCGGCTATCTAGTTGTTTTATATATCTGTGGTTGCTCTACAGTTTACAGTATTTTTTTTTCAATCTAATAAAAATGGACGTTATGAAAAGTGAAAGGAATAAAACGTTGAAAATAGTTGATGGTTTCAAATTTCGTTTTCATAAATTTCTACACAATGATATTCAACGTTGGTGTTGCACAGTTAAAACGTGTAAGTATTTTTTGAAATTTGATGATAATAATATTTGTACAGATAGTTTTAAGTCTGTTATAGTTATAGTCCTAAGTCTGAAAAATGGGAAGGAAAATATTGGTTTTGTGGAAAAAAGGCTTAGACGTAATTTACATATTAATAAGAAATAGTCAGATAGGCATATGTACAAAAATATACCCGGGCCGCAATTTACGTATGTATAAAATATACCCGGGCCGCAATTTACATAAAAAATTTGAAATGGGACGCAATTTACAGAGACCCTATTTTTTAAATAATGAAACAATTAATACATTTTTAAAGAATATTATTTCTTGGTACTTCCAGAATGTTTAATTTCCAGTCTTAGTAGTGTATAACAGTATTCGAGGTATAATCACCATGAATGTATTACAGACATGTAAACTTTTAATTAAACCGTTAAAATTATCAATATACATATACCTATTTACCCGTTCATCAAAACGATTTTTTTCGCATTACCAAAATCATAATTGTTGAGAAATATTGCATGTATTAAAAAAATACAAAAACATTCTTTTATCTCCACAATTTTCGATATAATTGATTATCGATGTTAATTTTGAAGATTGCATAAACTTAGCATTTCTATACCTTAATATACCGTAAAATACTACATATGTCCTTCGTTCTTTTGGTCTATCGGCAAAATAATAGCAATGGATTTATTTAATTTTAAAGAAAAGATAAATCATTCCTTAAGTAAAACAATTCTGAGAAAAGCTTCAATTCATTTTATTATATAGAGTGGTATACTATTTATACATTTAACCGTTTTAAGTTTTATATTAACAGAATTGTTTAGTCATCAGATCTTTTAAAAATTTTTAATTTGAAATTTATTAGAAAATTTATTTTACTAAAATACTTAAAAAATATTTTTGTCTACAAATTGAGTTTTATAAAGGTGAGATTGACCAATTATTTTTGTACATATTTAAAGTAGAAATTCGATATGAAAACAGACGATCGGTCAACATTTAATCGAATGCTTTAAAAAAAAAAAACCCACTGAAACAATAATTACGATTTTTAAGATTTTTTCAATATCGTCAGTTAAATATTTTGTAAAATCGTATTAAATTTTCGGGTCCTAGTATCAAGATTTAAAAAGCCGGACATACTTCGCACCAAGGGTTTTCTTCGCTCCTAAGACAAGATAACAAAGATGGATACATTGAATTTTAAAGAAATGATAAATCATTCCTATAGTTATACGATTCTGAGAAAATTGTCAGATTAAAATAAACTGTTATTAGATATTTCACCGTTTTTAGTCTTGATGACGGTTTGTTTTTTTTTATTAAAACCGTTGAAAAAAATGTCTGAACAAAAGATTTATTTTTTCAAATATGGTTAGTTAAGTATATAAGTCGGGTTATATTTCATTTTTAGAATATTTAGACAAATTTTCAAACAAATTTTAGGAATAATCATTTAAAAAACGAGAAATTTTCAACGTTTTATCTTTCGATCAACAGTAATTTTTTTTAAAACTTTGGTCAATTGTATGACGATGTGTCATTAATATATACTGAAAATTTCAAGTTTCTAGCAACATTGATTTTCGAGTTAACACTAAATATCCACTAAAGATTTAATGAAAGTATCATTTACGATCAATCTTTCCGTTTTTAAACAGTTTTTAGGCAGTTTTTCTTCACGAATGGAAAAACTATTGAAAGAAGAGAAAAATGTATCTACTAAGTACCATCTACATGAGATATTACGATATGCAATTTATTTTGTCAAATTGATATCAAATTTTTTTTTTTAGTTTTCCTTTCTGTAAGAAACATTTTTGAAAGCAAATAAAAATGTCATCTTTCATATGTTATATTAATTTATGATCTATTAAGTTGCTGTAAATAATTTTTAGATGAAAACTACAACCTGAAAAAATGGTGAAAACAAAAATCATTGTAAAACGATTAGATTCTTCGTTTCTCTAAGAATCTTTGACTTATTTCTTGTATTGTTAATTCCAGATAGAATTCACTGAAAATGAAATTTTTTATAATTAATCAATTATATATTCGAACTTAGGATGTAGTCGTGAAAAATTCTACTAAAAAATTAACCATTTAATTTTATAAAATTATACCTACATATTATTACACCTGTCTCCAACATGATACAACTTAATTATTTACGTTTGTCAATATTTTGTATCAAATATAGTTTATTGGTAAAATTTGAGTAGTAATACAATAAGAATTAGCCGCATACAACTAAACTTCTACTAAAACCTTTAAAAAAATATGTGTATCAAATGAAAATATAAAAAACAAAATTTTCTAGAAAATTCAAGATCAATTATTGGGAGTCTCTGTACCACAATTAATTTTATTACCAACGGGTATAGAAGATGTTAAATTTCAATGAGTAATTGTCAACATTTTATATCATAAACCCTAGCTTGTGCTTTGAAGATTTCAACGTGTTCCTCAAATTTACTTTATTCACCACAAACGAAAATAATTTAAAATGAAGATAGCCCTTTTTTCTATGGTTAATTAAGTTGTGAATTCAGTTAGTTTCAAAATACACAGTTCTGAAATTAAATATTAATAATCAAGTTCCCGATCATACTGATGAAGAAATAACATTCAAAGAAATAAAATATAAAAACAGAATTAAAGTCAACCACTTTATAAAATTTAATTTGGAATATTAATAAGAAGTGTGTTTAAAACGATAAACGGATTGAAATTTTCACTAGAAGTTCAAGACAGCTTCGACCTTGTACCCGAATATATAAACGAGATTACAATGCGGATTAAGGAGGAAATGACACTTAATTTAGTGCACTTAATAGTAGATATAACTACTTTTGTACTTAAAAAATTCAACATTTATCGATACTGATTTAGTCGAATGGGCTGATAACAATATGGTTATTTTTACTACAAATTTCGCATGTATAAAACAAAAATTTACAAATGTTTTTGAATAAGATAAATTATGATGCTATACATTTTATTGATGAACCATTAGAACATATGTAAAGTAAGAACAGGAAAACATAGAAAAATACTACACTAAACTTGTAGTTACTTAAATATTTAACTACAAAGTTATTCCTTAAGGACAGAAAATTAAAATATGTATTATATATATTATGAATTTATTAAATCTATTGTAAAATGTTAAATTCAAATGCAAATAAATAATTAGTTGAATCTATCTTTGTAGTTATTACTTTACTTCACCATTTAGTTTTGAATTACTCGATCCCGTCATCAATCCAGCCCTATTTAAATTAACACACAATCTCTCACACAGAATATAATGCACATATGCTATAAGAGTTGTATTAAGTATAATATAATCTTTGAATATATAATCTCGTTTATTACTTGATATAAATAATTAATAATTCGAAAATGCACGATCCGCTTTATCTTTGAGGTAAACTATGTATCATAATATTTAAGCCCTGAATTACGTAAATTCAATCTTTTTTTATAAGTATCTCGTTGAATAGACTTTAATGATTGCTACTAAACCTTGTCCTCGACGTTTCATAAAGCTATACACCTGTAATAAGTCGTTTAAATTAATAACAGAAAAACTTCCAGAATTGCCATAATTTCAATTAGAAAGGTTTATAGAACATATTAAATTAAATGTAGTAAAAATGATTAATTAATCAATATATTTCATGTAAAAACATCACTGTTATTAGAAGCTTAAAATTGCAATAATAGGTACAATTCAATGGTATTTTCTACTATAAAATAATTTTAAAATTTTAAAATAAAAATATTAAAAACAATTTTTCATACTTTATTTGTGTACTATATCAAAATAAAATAATTCTAAAGAAAGTCTTAAGAAGAAACTATTTTTAATATTTAATTGCATATTATTAGTATAGTTAACATTTTAAAATATGGTACATTTATGTCAAAACTAAAAGTAAATGAATGTTAAAAAAAAATCTGATACTACTAAAATAACATTATTTCGTCTGAAAATTATTTCTACGCCAAAACAATAAGTATTAAAATAAAATAACAAATAAAAAGCCGGTAATATCTTTGTAGGGGAAGTTCATCTTTCAACCCTTCAATCCTAGAGCAAGATATTGATGATTGAATTTTAAAGAACGATAAATCATTTGTTTTTCAGTCCACATCTCAATTTTTGAATGAGTTTGAGACTTCAACAGTAAATTTTATTAACTTGTTTACAAATGAACAAAAATCCACGAATAACGATAAAAAATTATAAAATACTTACACATGAATGGTAGTGAATTATAATTTACATAATGATCTTATCTCTTATGATGTAGATTATATTTTAATAAATTATTTGAAATGTAGTAAATGTAAAATTTTTAAAACTTTCTGTTAAACATTAAAAAAATTATTAAAGCTAAACTTTAAAAAAACGAGGTATTTTCAAAGTTTAATTTTTACCCCGAAAGTTGTCGATTTTTTAAAACTTTTGTAAAGTATGTAACAATATGTCATTAATATATGATAAAAATTTCCAGTTTCTAGCAACATAACTTTTGAAGTTATTAAATTGGAGTGGTTAAATTAACTAAAATTAATCCAATGAAAGTGTCGTTTACAGCAAATTTTACTGTTTATACTCGATCTTTCGACATTTTTCCCTCACGCCTGGAAAAACAAATTAAGAAAAGAGAAAAACAAACCCTTACAGTACCATATGCATTATATATCGATTTATAGAGCTGCTGTATGAAGTTTTTGGACAAAATTAAGTATACAAAAAAATGATTCTAGAAAAAAAAATAAGAAAAAAATAATCATCATTGTAAAACCAATATATCTTTCACTTCACTGAAAATCTAAAATGTATTCTTATTTTTCAATGTGTCCTTATTTTTTAAGCCAGACAACGTATAACTTGTACTTGTATCAATTACTGAAATTCAAAAGAGACAAATGTATTACAAAGAAAAACCATTTTGATGATATTGAAACAATTACAAATATGTCATATCGTTTAACTTGTCAATGGACAAATAATATTTTTTAAATTGGTAAAATCGTTGAAATACAAACACAATAAGATAAGGCAAGTTTTTCGAAGGGCAAATATAATTTGAGGTTAATCGATTTAATTGCTTAATTTTTAATAAATTAGTCATAGAATTGTTTGATAAGAAATCGTTAGTTTCAAAACTATGATAAATATATACACATTATATGTCTATGGGCAAATATCTATTAAGTAAACTGATTTTTTTTCAATTAAAATGTGTACAATACATATTTATATTACACATTGAATGTTCACGAAAGACAAAATTTATAATAATTTTTATACAAATGATTAGAGATGATTGTTTAATACTTAATGTAGTTTTATAAATATTTTTTAACGCACATGTATTCTATCATATTTTAGGTTTAAGACGTGCAATGTATATAATAATAAATATGTTTATTTATTACATCAATTATTTATAAAAAATTATTTATCTTTATTTCACTTTATTGTCAATTTCTTAGAATTACCTAATTATTTCATTCATATAAATTTTACTTTCATACCTATTGATATTATAATGTTAGTGAAATCAAGTGCCTCAGTATCTATTCTACCCAGCAACTATATATAAGTATCGGAGAGTATATACCAAAAAAGAACATAGGGTTTGACTCCCTACTATATTAGGTATTGTATTTCTTATTCTCTTCTATGAAATAATAACTAGCATTAAATAAATAAGTTTTTTGATTAATCAAACACAACTATAATGTTTGATTATATTTATATGTAAGCATATACATAATAATATGATATTATTTATACTTGATAATATACGTAATAGATATCTGTGATAAGTTGTCATCTTGCCTATTATATAGAATTTATGATAATTGATACTTGACAACTTAATTCAGGATAGAAATGTCATATTATAAGAAATTTTTTTTATGCTTTAAATTAAACAATGTGCACCGACATTTAAATTACTTTTAAAATCTGTGGTCTGTAGTTATTAATAACTTAATATTATGAGCCTCCTTTTACAGAATAAAACGATTATATAAAATATATAAAAGACATAAAATCTCGGTTCAGATAAGATTAATTAAAAAGTCAATAATTATGTTTACTTAACAATATTTGCGTGTTTGTAATGTGGTGTAATATGTATTTTTCATAAACCGTGGATGTTTTACTGTCGTAATTACACTTGTGAATTGAGATTTACACTTATATTTAAATGTTACGTAGGTGTGTGGGAAATCAAATTAAATCTCACTTGAAGTACATTCAAGTACTTTTGTACTATATACATTTATATTTATACATTTATACATTATGTTCGCTGATTGCTTACAAATGAAAACTACCACATTATATTGTGTCAGTATAAATCACTTTTACATAACGTAAACTTGTTAATTTCTAATCAATACACTAATTTTATTTTGATGTTTAAACAACAATTATATATATAAATATATATTTTTTTTTTATATGTATTTTTTAGAAATTCTAAACTATTTTGATGTTTAAACGGTAATTATATGACAAACCATTGTTTATAAACAAAGCCTAATATAAAAATTCAGACAATTTTTGATTTGCATTATAATATTGCTTAATAAACTTATTTGTTATTAGTACCAACTTAATTCAACCAATAAAATTTAGGTGCTGTATTTTTATATGATTAATTCACAAAAATGAATCCTAAATAATATTACATAACAACAATATTAATTATTATAAATAATTTGTCACATTTTTTGACAGACACATCAAAATATAATATTACTAAAATCTAAAACATTTAAAAAATTTCAATTATAGTGATAACTGATAAGGTACCACATCAATCTGTAGGCTACACATTCTACATTCATACTCATACATCTTCAATATTTACGAGAAAAATTATCATACAAATCACGTAGGAATATTTAAGTTTAATATACAAACACAATTTATTATTAATAGTATGATTACATAAAAAGTTATTTATTTTTTCAACAAACTTTAGATTATTTAAACCAAACTATTTCTCTTTGAACCCCTTTTTGTGCATTCCTTTTTTTTTTAATGATACACGCAATTTTCTCTCTAGCCAAACGTGAATATAATTTTCAGCGTTTTTACAAGAATACTTTTTTGATATGCGTGTGCACGTCACAGCGTAGTCTGACAAATTAAAAAAAAAATGCAAAGCGATAACGGAGAAAAGGGGGACGGAGAAATGTAAAAAAAAAGGTGGAAAACCGGACCGCGTCATTATAATGCGTGATAGCCGTCGCAGTTGTTGCTATATACGGGATACGTATTCTAGACGACAACCATGTCGTTTTCGCCGTTCAGCCCCTCCCCCGCGAATTTCCTGCACGCGTCGCACGTTAGATAAGTGCCTAAGTGTGCCCGCACTACACACATCGCGTAGGTACGTCAAGTGTAAGCACACATTATACATGTATCACTGCATGTACTAGTATAGTGGGTACATCGTGTAGAGGGTATAAAAACGTATTTGACGATGGACTTGACCTGGGGAATATATTGTGGACGAATTAAAAACATTGAGCGATGTACGCCGATTCAAAACAATTACTTACAAGGCTATAACTTTAGTGTTTAGGGTATACATTTCAATTCTCGGACGTTAATTTAAAATGGGGACCAACCCCGAGAATGAGGAATTTCGGGTCTAAATTCCTATGTACTTAATGTCTTTATTTTGGGCTATGTTTTTTCTTTGTTTATACCGATATTCGTAGCAGTGTCACACTTATTAAAGTAGAGAAAGGCTGTATAATATGTTTAATATATAACGCATTCCTACCAAGTGTTACACATTAAGCAAGTATAGGTTAAAACGATTTAAATATTAATTTTCCAACTACTTATTAAATAATATTTTTTTACTCCGAACTCAGAAGTACTTAGTCTAGTGGATATAAATCGTATATTAGTACTTAATCAAATTTTCAATTAAAGTTACAAACACATTTTCAACAAATTTACAATGACATGTTAAAACGCTTATTAGACTAGTTAGTCTTTAAATCGAATTACATGGATTTAATTAACCGACGACGAAATTAATTGTTTAAAAAAATGAAGGTAGATCCCACCCATTGTTACAAGAGTTACACTTGTTTATATCCACTTATAAGTGAAGTATAGTAGTATTTTTAATTTATTACAATATTTTATTCGGTATTTGAAAAGACTTTAAATACGTTTACGGTAAGATGAAAATAAAATAAAAACTCTCTCTTGGTGAAACAATTTGCTAGGTACCTTCATTTGGTGTAAACAGCCCGGGCTGGTAAAAATAAATATTTTTTCATTAAGTTAATTTAGGCAATAATATTTATTTTTTTTTTAATTAAGTCAACAGTTGAGGCTATATTAGAATAGGTTTTGAATAGGTAGTACACCAATAAAGTAAAAATGAATTTAACAAATGTTGATCAATGTAACTTAATATCAATGAATTTTTTTATGCTTATAAAATGAAACACAATATATCAATGTAGTTAGTTCTAGTTACAAAATCAATATTATACTATTATTATTAAAAATTTCATAAATGAATTTATAAATTAAAGGCGAATATAGACAATAATTATATTGACAGTGAATATTCGAAATACGCTCAATCGACGAGAAAATCGAATGCTAATGCGATTCGCTGGTCGATCAAACGAAACACCGAGTTGATTTATAAAACCATTACCGGTACAAAAGTCCGGCATTGAAAAGTTCTGAAACCTACTAAACGCCGACTCATAACGGGTCGACGGGCAGCCTCGTCCGACGGGGTACGCGTGACGCGGGGATGCGGAGCGCGTGTCGACGAAACGCCGTGAACGCTTACCCGGCGGCCGTTCGTCCGTAAAAGTAGGCGCAGGTACACTTCGCGTACCGCGTGAACGCGAAACGTAACGAATGATTGGTTCATTCGTACAGGTACACACGCGTTTCCGTACGCGGCTCGTTTTCGCCGGTACGACCGCCGGCCGTCTGACGATTCGCGCAAATGAACGGGACTTTTTCGCCCGTTCTCCGGCGGCCGCGATTAATCGCCGGGGCTCCCGCTCATCGCGCAAACCGCCGCGGTCGTCGTGCAGCCGCCGTCGCGGTCGTCACGCCGAGACGGATCTAACAGATTTACTACTCCCGTCCTGTCGCGCGTAGTGCTAACACAATACGCGTGCACTATATAATATTATACACACACACGCGCGCGCGTGCGTTATAAAATAATTTATTACACGTAAAATAATAATAATAATAATAATAATAATATAATACTCGTGTATACAGTCGTACAGATTAAAACATACTTACGAATACATTGTAACGCACGTTGTATACGCAAAAATACACACTCACGCGCGCGCACACACACGGTGTGTACGAGGACACGTCGCGTACGCACACACACACTCGTACGCTCGCTTAAATACACGTGATATCGTCGCGTCGGGTGGCAATTGGATACCAGTCCGTTCACAACTCAGTGCCGCGCGTCCGTCGCTCGCGTGCATCACACTATTCACACTCACGTCACTCTAGGTACATGAAACTTGTTAAAATTAACATAATTAGTTGTAATCTTATGTCATAATTATTGTCATAATGCTTTGTCGGGTTCTTCGACACGACGTTTCGGCCGACCCGACGACGCCGTGCACTGTAGCGTCACCGTGGCTATTTTTTTTTTTATTTTTTTTTTTCTGCTTTTTTCGCGTGATTCGCACCGGCGCGCACGCACAAAACAAGACGTGTGTCTCCGTATCATTTTTGCACGACCTGTACTCATCATGTGTGTGTGTGTGTGTGTTGTTGTTGTTGTCGTTACAGCTGTTGGATCCCGTCGGAAAACCGTGCCACCGCCACCCGTAAGCATTGGCGTCGTCCCGAACATGTGACGCGGCCGCGGACGGTTCACTACCGTCACCGTTGCAGCAGCAGACGTCCGCGCCGCCGCCGCCGCTGCCGCCGCCGCCGTTGCTGTCACCGGCCCAAACGTGCAGCGCTCGCGCCGCCACCGGGCCGCCGCCGCCGCAGTCGCCGCGGTCGGCCGCCATGGTCGGCGGGTTCTTCAACAGCCCCGTTGGCCGCCAGTACGTGGCCGCGTTCGTCGGTGAGTCTGACGCGACGTCGCGCACGACCGGACCACGGTGTGTCGACGTTGTTTTGATGTTTTCGTAGAATTACGCGCCGATCCGCGAGACGTCCACCGGTGGCGGGGACGGTGTCGTCACGCGGTTTTGCCGAGCACGCCCCCCGAGGGGGCCGTGTCCGCGGGGTGGACGGGGGTTTGTACCGTGCAACGGCACCGTCTCCGCGCGAGCACGAAGCGCGCAGGGGGTTGATTTGACGAACAAACGGAACAAACGGTTATTGTTCAACATTGTCGTGCGCGTACGGTATCGTCGGGCTCGTCATCTGCACCGCCGTGTGCGAAACGCTTTTCGCGGGACCCGACGTATCAACGACGCACAATGCGATACATCGTCGGTAAAACAAAGGTCTCGACGGCCGTTTTTCGTTTACGTCTGTATATGCGTCCGGAACGTCGTGTACGCAGAGGCGTTTGCCAGAGTTTTCCGCCCAGTCGCGTGACAATCGGCCGCGTCGGAAACGGCTGTGTTAAAATCGAGTAGGTGCGTATCGGGCGGTTGAGATTGTTACTCGATTAAACCAACACTAATCTGACGAAAATTCGCGCTCAATTAAACAATCTATTTAAATTTAACTCGAAACCGGTGTAAAATCAATCCGAAAGTCATCGTTTTGTGTTTACACGGCACGGAACCGCGTCGATCCGGGTACGGTGGAAGCGTGGTATCGCAAATAACGTGATGTTTTGCCCCCCCTACCCCTCAAAACGATCTATTCTATCACTCGTACAGCCCGACGTAACATTACGGAATACACTCGTTAAGTTTCCTGTTTAGTCAATTATAAAATACGTAAATGATACATTTTCAATTACATTAATGTAATATTGTGGCACTTACACGTTTTTTACTGTCATTTATTTCTGTTATTTCAATGATTTAAAAATCGAAACAATACGAATAGCGATACCATTGAAAAACTTTATTTTATTTTTTATTCATTTTTTTTCACATGCCTAATTGATACCATGAATCGCTTTGATAGTCAATACTTGGAAGATAAAGAAAACGTCACAAAATATGATAATAAAACAATAACATCGAAATCAATAAACTATTATAATAGGTTCATTCACAACTATAAACATCCTTAATTTTATTTATGTAAAAAAAACCAAAACAATTCTTATTCAAAGTCTTAAAAGATTATTTAAGGTTATGTTCTAAATAGCGTTGATTAACTATTGTAACTTCCTATACATGTATTTTATTTATTATACATAATTGTTGACAATAACAATTCTTGCATTCGCTATAATTTATCTTCCATTTATCATAATTGGAACGAACACTTTTCGAGTTCATGATTTCTTTTCTTCGGTCGCTATTATACTGCATTAAGTGTACGATGTTTATGCCTTAATTTATGTCATATGTTACGAATCACGTATGTTGTTATAACGAAAGCATGTTAACGTCGTATACAATACGTAAACTTTCAATATACATTTTAAATTAAATTAATTCCATAATAATTTTCTTCTATTATTATTATTATTATTATTACCATTTTTTTTTGTATCAACATATGAATTATTTCAATTAAAACATTTAATATTGTAAGAAGTACAGTTTTATTGAAAACATGTTTGCAAAAATATGACAAGATATCTAATATCTTAGTATTCATTGTATCATGTTACATAAGTTACATTATTTATATGGAAATTTTAGACATACATTTGAAATTTACAATCTTCTTCTCTCTAAAACTTTGACTGAAAAATAACGTGATTCGTTAGAAGTTAGTAAAACAAATTTCAAAAGTTTTGCTGTTATTAAACATAAATTTTATTTTTAACCATATAAGTAGAAACCAGTAAATAATTACAACATACATTATAGAAATATTACTGAATATGTAGAATTTTTTAAATATAGCACACAAATATTTATATTTGATGGAAATATCAAATATTAATTTTGCCAGGGACAACACTTTATTACAAAATTAAAATTTAATCATTAAACAGCTGATATGAACATTTGATCCGATTATTAAAGTTATGTTTAAAAAATAAAAGTTAAAAATTAAATTTTAGTAATAAAAAAGTAATAAAAAGCAATTCCTATTTAACCTTGAACAATAACCATACAATGGTCCAATTAATTGAATTTAATCTTTCAAGATTTAAATAGTAGAATTGAAAATATTTTTCAGAATTTAAGTCCCGAAAAATTTATTCAGCTAAGTAAAATATTCGAAATTTATACTTTTCATTTTTATTGAAACGTAATATAGGTAAATCAGCTCATCGGAATCTTTACTGCATTATACGTATATTTTCACAAATTTGGAAGAGTAAAATTTCATTTATTGATATAGTTATGAAGTGTAAAATATATTGAATTTGAATCGGTTAAAATAAGATTATTACCCAATGTTATCACTAAAAATAACAAATTATAAATTCGCAATCAATCTATATGTACATCAAGTGGCTACGTTATACCTTATACTACATAAATAAGACTATAGATCACGTTATATCATTTATTTAGATTATTCATAGATACAATTGAAACGCGTCAGTTCATTGCCATCATAATTGTACGTATTTTATAATATTTTGTTTTATATCAATATTATAACATATTAAGACGTATTATTATTTTGGAAGAATGTAGCATCTTAATTGGAAAATCAAAACACTTTATATTAAACGTGCGCGTGACTTAAAGGAATTGGTATAATGTAATGCATAGTATTGTTTGATTGTTTATACTCGATGTAATTACTTGAAGTAATATTGTTGTCGATCATATCAAAATGCACCGTTACATTAAACTGTAGATTGACACACTCACACACACACAATGAACCTACCTAATATAATAACTGTGGTAAAAAAAAATTATAATTATCACTATTCTCAATAAATTTAATTACATACCATTCAACGTATTTATACACATTTCATTTTCAATGTATCGATAAATGCTGTTCATATGTTTTTCATAAGAATAGTATTATGGCTTTTATATTATTAAACATGAATTGTTAATACTTACTCAGTATGAACTATAATGATTAAGGTAATGAGTTTTTATGAATGCATTATACATGCGTGTTATGAGTGATGACTAATGAGAATATTTGAGTCCTAAGAGAATAGATGGGTGAACTACAAACCTCAATAAATGTTTTTGGTGGTAGAAACATTGCTAGTGGGAGAAATTGAAACTTAAGATATTGTTTACACACCTTAATAATCTTTTTTTGAACCTAAAATGCTATACTTATTGTAGTTAAATCTATTTACTGTCGTAATAATGAAAAAGATAAAGGAAGTTCATATGAGGAATAGAGTAAAATGTTAGAAATTTTATCGCAGGATAAAAAAAAAAATGATAGTTAATGCAGTTACGAATTCACGATATATATCGAACATTTTTAAATACGATTTGTAAAAAAAAAAAACACGTAAATAAATGTATAGTTTGATTTGAAAAACAAAACTTTGATACGAAGATTAAATGAAAATAAATGTATTTATTTCATGGGATTTGTAAGTTAGTTTAGTCATTATAATATGATATATGTAATAATACGGCCATAGACAATGGTTGTGCATAAGAAAAAACAATAAATGTACACAAAAGCTTGTATGATTGTGCGTAGTGATGATAAGTAATAACTTTTTTATGACATAATTAAAAAGAGTGGCCATATAAAAATTTTATATTTTATTATAAACGTGTACACACTTGAGTGCCGACTTTTAAGAAGAGGGGTGTAGTAGTATTCTTAAGGGTGCTGCTGTAATGTGACCACTCGGTACATGAAGACCCAGTACCTACATAATAGTAGTATAACAAACACACAATCTAAATGCGTATAACTCAATGGTATACATTACGGCTATTATATGCCTGAGTACTTTTGTTACCAAAGACGACTATAAAATTTAAACTCTTGTATGCATAATAACCGGCGAATACCTCAGTGGATTAGTCAAATACAACATGTTTACACACATCGCGAATATCCATGTAATGTGTGTCATAAATCAAATTTTTTCACTTCCAAACCCCTTTTGGCCGAGGTCATGAAAAACATCGGCCTGGTCCGCTCATGCTCGTATGTGTATGAGTAAATTCCATTAACCCGTTACAAGTTAATGGCTGGTGCGGTCACAAAAGCTTCCCTTCGTTTCTAAACTGTTCAGAACACATGGCGCCCTGTATAATGGAAAAACGCTTATTTAAACACAACGTGCTGTCAAATAATCATTTGCACTCTCTTTGGACGCCGCCGTCGTCACCGCCCGAACTCTCATAAAGCCATAACGATTATTCATGTATCGGTTTCACGTTATATTTTTGAAAGCTCTTCTCAAACAATGATCAAAGTTTTGCGTGTATTTTTCACCAGTTCAAGAAGATTTTTTTTTGTTTATTCACGTAGGTTTGGACTGTGTATCTACCGTTTCCCGTAAAAACGGCCAATCGGCTTAGCATAAGTGAAAAATGTGGGTCTTGAATTTTTCCATTAGGAAATCATTATGGCTATGTATACATTATACATATATTATACGCATATAACCCAGGTGGGAGTGGTTTTCATACTCGGCATAGCGGTTTTTTGCAACACCGGATGTGAAAAATGGACGAAATAATCAAAAAGTTACCGAAAAGTTAATATCACAGCCTGGGTTTAGTCTAGCAGGTGAATCCGACAAACCCCACGTTGACTCGTAAATCTTCTACTTTGCAATTTTCGAAGCGAAAAACCCTGTAGTTTTTTTCTTTCTATTTACCTACATGACAATTGTTCTTTGTGTACTAACTATATAAAGAGACCATCGACGGTAGGTAAATGAAGCTTTGCCTAAATCACAAATTATGTCGTAATATAATATAGTCTTAATTGTTTGTAACTATTACTTAACGAATTAATGTTATCATTTAATATTAAATTTTGTATAATTTTATTCATACTAAATTTATTTTGCTTATAATATGATTCTGTTAGGTTAATTCTATTATATAAAATCATCAATGTCGATGATTATTGTATAACTGTACAGCATGTTCTAATACCAACTATATTTTTTTTGTATTAAGTTTTTGTTTATTTTTTTTTTCATTCCGTTATTTTTTAGGATCATAAATAACATACCACTATTTTATATTCACAAAACTAATTTAAATAGCTCAATGTTCATAAAAAATTAAAGCCTCATATTCCTTTCATTTTATTTCATTGGAAGTAAAGATTAAATCCTATAGTGTAAAACACTTTTTAATCGATATAAACAAATATTTAGTGACACCGGATATGTTGAGACTAATACTTTTAAGTATGGACCTACACTATAGGCCTTACATACATGAAAATGTGATCCAATATATTGTAATGAAAACAAAGACGCTTTTGCTTTATACAATTGCATATTTTGTAAAATAAAATGAATTAGTTGATTCTGTATCCAAATAATATATACTTCAAACTTTATTTTATTCAATTGAAAATTTTTATAAATTAAATAATTACGCTAACATAAAATAAAACAAAAATGTAAATTGAAACGAATATCCTATTTATATTTTATTTAAATATTCCTTTTTACACTTTGGTATCCTACAAAATAAGGACTATAGTAGTTGAAAACAATATTCCACCACAACGAAACTACTTAAACGAATTGTTTAACAGACAAACTTTTGCTTAACTTTTGTTCAACATTTCGTCCTTGTAATTATATGTACATTAAATTTCTCTTTATGTATACCAATGATGTGTACCATAAAAGTAAAAAGGTTTGGAGTTTACATCCATTCCATCAGTTTTACTTTGAAAAACTTAATAAATTAACCCAGCAACTTTTCACTATTCTATATCACGACAAAACATTGGTAAATTGTATTCATTATAATACACAAACGATTAATGAATATGCTGAATAAATGTATATAATCATAGAAATTTGAATATGTTTGATCGTATAAATTAACCTTAAAAAACAAAAAAATTGTGATAAATTTATATATTTATACATATTTTATCATTAATATATTATATTTTTTTTAATAAATATATTAATCAATTAATTAATTAAGTAGTATTGAATTTAACCTTGGATTGGATCACATCTGTTACATATTTATACCAGTTATCATTACGTCATTACCTAATTGTATCATTTTACCTATTTTCACAAATTTACATGATAAGAAATTTTTCGTATAATGTCGTTATGTTATAGTTTTAAACAACTACAAATTACCATTTTTATTAATAAATAAACTTACTAAGATACACTAATATATAGTTTTATATAGTTTTATACATTTTCTACTTGGGGTTTGGCATTCTATAGAATATTTTATCATTATAAACATTTTAAACTTTTCTTGTTCATTTTGGGCATTTTAATAGAATCCCTAGGTGTTCTATAGAATGCCGGGTTCAATTCTTTGCCGTTCACATATATAAATACATACATATACATTAAACAAAACAAAAAAAAATAGAATAAAAATAAAATTAGTTCCTTACTTCCCTAGCATTTTTAATGATGTATTATGTTGACACCGAGATTTTTTTGAACATTATTTACACGCAACTTTAATCATATAGTATATGACTCATAGCGTTTTTGGTTATATGAAGATTTACAGAAATTGTGTAGGTATTACACATACACAAGAAATTCATTTGATGTAGTTGCGATAAATTCATATTAAGTTTGAAATTAAGTACAATTTATTTGCTGTGTACAAGTCCGACTAGTGTGTATCACTGTATACTGTACAATGTACACACAGTGAGTAGGTAGCTATAATATAATATAATATAAATTTCTACATTTTTTTTTTACTCTGGTCTATTAAGTATTTTGTGAGGATTCATCATTACTGTTTATTTGTAAAATCGTTACTTCATTTTCAAGATTATAATTAGTGATAAATTATAGTAATTCTACTAAACTGTGTTGTATAAGTGAAGAATCGTTCATCGTTGTCACTAACTGAAAACGAAATTCTTTCGAGTAAAAATGCGTACGCTGTGGAGTTTTTCTCTATTCTCATTAATTATGCTATATTTTTAACTACTCATTTTTAAACATTCATTTAAATCATTTAAACAACAAAATAACGATGCGATAATAATGCAAAACTGGGTGAAGTAAAAAAGGTAGCGCAGTCACTATAATTTACATGTACCGGAAGCAAAATGTTTCCGTTTAAATCGTGTAAATTCTTTAAAATTTTCAGTCAAAAGAGTTAATGGTTTAAAATATTAGACTGTGTAATACACAAGTCGATTGGAAAATAGAAATATGATGCAAACAGGAAACGGGTATCTTACTGACCGATTGGTTAAATAATTTCAAAGTTACATGTAAAAGCGTTCAATGTTTTTGATGATGATTTTTTTCTACTACAATATTAAAAAAATAAAACAAATCGTTGTCACCTGTTACTCATCATAGAAATTATTATAGTATTTTCATTTCATATCACATTTTTTAGAAATTTCTCCATTACTAAACCCTTTTATTTTTATTTTCTAGGTTTTCTTATACGAATTGTTTTTTTTTTTGGAATTATGCATATACACTAATAATATAGGTACAACTGAATTATTCACTAACTTAATAAATTAAGTGTTTTGAACGATTTATTTCTAAGCATAATTTGAGTTTAATTAATTAAATTTAATGTAATTTAATTAAATTGATTAATTCAAGTTAATAGACACTGTAAGTTTTTTTAGTAAAAATTTAGAAAATATCTAGTGCAAGCAATTTCCTTTAAGTACGGTATAACTTATGTTGTGCATATTATTTTATAAATTCATTTAATTTTAGGTAAAAATGTTTTTCCTCTCACTATTCATAAAAATATTATTGAAAATCATCATTATCATAAATTATTTCAACATTTCTATACATTAATAATGATTGATGATGAAAGCAATTTTCTATTGAACTTTGATGAATGAATAAAAATGTTAAGTCTTACCGGAAAATGATTCAATGAATGCTTTATGTAAAAGATTTTGTATGCGAATTTGTAAGATTAGACTCGCTCCACATGATCTGAAATAAGTACAAATAAACGTGCATGTATTAATCTGTTAATAGCAATGGCCGATTTAAGAGAAATGGCCCGGTCGACATTTTAGTTTTTGGGGCCAAATATAAATTATAATATCAGATTTCAATTTAAGAAAAAAAGTGATAATATAAATCAATAAATCAAATAATATGACTGGATAATATAAATTATTACTAAGATAAGATTAAGGTTAATACAATTTATTTTTTATAATTATCACATTTATTTAATGCTTTGTCAGAGAGAACCCAGTCAGATTTGTCAGACTTGCCCGACTACGAAATCCGCCATTGGACTTGATAGATTGTTTTGTAAATTTTCAGATGAAATAATCAAAAATATTTAACGGCGAAAATGGTGCAACAAAATAATACGTATAAAAATCGTATGATACTTGTAATATCTTCTCATAAAGTTTTGTGCAAATTGAACTCATTTCAATAATTGGAAAAAAACTTGATAACTGTACAATTATTTCTTCTCAAACCGTTTTTAAAAATTCTAGACAACATAGTTATCATTACCTACGTTTTGAAAAAAACGATCGTATAATTTATGGCTTTTAGTCGAATAAATAAATAAATTTGGATATTAATCTGTATAAATATAACGATAACTTGAATGTAAATGTTCACGTTAAAAAATGTCGATGATGTATACTTTTGTACGAGGTTCATAAATGACGTAAACTCAACGAGACAGTTTAAAATGTATTCTTAAAAGTGTTTTAGTTGTTCCATATTTATTAAAATTATATTACTGTCACTTGTAATTGTTGAGATGTAAATAATTTATAATCAAATATCTTTCAAAAAAAAAAAAAAAACTGTTTTACCTACTTGAAATTTGAATTACTTATACTTAACAGTTAACATAATAAAGATTCTACACGTGCGCTTACAACCCAGCAATTTATGTGTGTAAATATATATATAAAATATACATTTAAAAAAATTTGTATAAATATACAATTTATACCCGCGCTTTATTCACGATTCAAAGCGATAAATTATAAATATATTTGCGGTGAAAGCGAACGCGGCTACATTAGATTCGATTATATTATACGGAGTTCTCCGTCCACTTGTAAATATTTGAAAATTATCTTTTATCGAAACGCTTTTTCTTTTTTGTTTGGGAGTGCAGGTCAGACATCAAAGGACACATTGTAGGTATAACTCGAACAGGTAGATATGTTTTTCACTATTCCGAAAAACTCGTCCGAGTTCCCCTTAAGCTTTATCAAAAGTTGCTATTATGTATTCCCCGTCGCTTTTGTCGGACCGCGGCCTAAGCGAATAAAGTTGAAGTGCGGTCGTACATTAAATATAATATCGAATCACCGATCTCGCGAGCCTTTGATGTCGTTGCAACATTGCATTCGCCCGACTACGTTATTAAAGTCGTACGGACGCGATAAATCCACTCAACGTGGATATTATACACGCATTGTACGCACCTACGACAATGACCGGAAATTTTGATGTATGAGTCTTGCAGCGTACATTTGGAAAAACACAAAAACAATAATTTTGCGAAAACGTATTTATAAATTATTATTATTTAATGCATTACGCATTGAGTGTCAACCTCACCAGTACCAACCTGTGTTACAGTGCCTCCATTTGTCTACCATATGTTACAGGAGGGAACATGCTAATCTTTCGTTCCTTACTAAACTTATAAATGGTGATGTCGATTCCCCTGTCCTCCTAAGTAAACATAATTTCAGAGTTCCAAGTTTTTACTCCAGATGCTCCTTCCCTTTCCAAATTCCTTTTAGCCGCTGTAACTATCTCAAAAATCGTCCTATTGTCCGTATGACGAAACTAGCCAATGAGGACCCAATATTCTTGAGTGCTTGGCACTAATTATTGTCTGTTCGCTCTTTATCTTAATATTTTATATTTCTTGTTTTGTAATTTATGTAACTTTTTCCTAGTTTTTATGCTAATATTCTATGTGATTGGGCTGCACGTCCCGTTTTTTCAATAAATAAATAAATAAATACATGCCGTATCTTTGTATCACAAGAACGTTAAACGACACGAACAACAATAACATAATATATTATGATATTATTGGCGTTTATGAAATACGTCTATGAAAAATGTTTAAAAAAAAATATGTATACGTCAAAATTTTACAAGTTATTTACGAATGAGTGCAATTTTTCTTCTGAATTTCGAAAACCGTTTTGGATCCTGCAAATAGGTTTTTTAAATTATCGTGAAATTTCACCCGACTTTGGTTTTCATTTTTATTCAGTAGGTAGCAACATTTTGGACTTGTTCAAACGTCTTGTAAAATATGTTAGGATGTAGAGTACATGTGTATTAAAACGTAGAATACGAAGGGGGAGGGGGGGACAACGACTTTACAAACTCCTGTGCATCAATGTTTTTGCATCAAATTATGATTTGATTGACTTTAAAACGAATCGACGACTTTAACCGATAGGTGATAATAACGATTATTGATCGGTTTTGAATTTTCCGAAAAAATGAATAAAATATGAAAAAATAACAACGATAAAATAAAACGGTGTTCGAGCATCCGACTCGACGTGACACGTTTGAATGTGCAAATCGTTTACGTAAAAAATGATGTCCGCGAGCAAAACAAAAACGAGGGGAAAAACCGAACGCACCACAGAGAACACCAGCGGATCGGCCGACCCCCCCTCCCCCGTCTAGGAGGCCGCCGCGCGTTAATAATAAAAAAAAAAAACAACAAAAAAAAACAAAAAATAGAACGGCGCACGTCTTCCGTCCGCGTCCTGATCGCGCGGCGTCGTCGCGTTTCGCGTGTTTCAGCCTCGCTGTCCGTGATGATGGCCGGCACGTCGATGGGCTGGCCGTCGCCCGTGTTGGCGAAGCTGGCCAACGGCAGCCTGAAGATGGCGGCCACCAACGAGCAGCAGTCGTGGATGATCGCGCTGCTGGAGCTGGGCAACCTGGTGTCGCCGATCCCGTTCGGGCTGCTGGTGGACGCGCTGGGCCGGAAGCCGTGCCTGCTGCTCACCGGGCCGCTGTACATGGTCAGCTGGCTGATGGTGCTGTTCGGCGACACGATCGCCGTGCTGTACTGGGTGCGGCTGCTGCAGGGCGCGTGCATCGGCATCATCACCACCGTGGTGCCCATATACATCGGCGAGATAGCCGGTGACGGCATCCGCGGCGCGCTCAGCACGTTCTTCAACGGCATGCTGAACGCCGGCATACTGTACGTGTACTGCGTCGGGCCGCTGGTCACGTACGACACGCTCACGTGCTTCTCGCTGCTGGTGCCGTGCGCGTTCATGGCCACGTGCGTGTGGCTGCCCGAGTCGCCGTACTACTACGTGCACAAGAACGACGACAAGAAGGCGCACGAGTCGCTGGCGTGGCTCCACGGCGGCGGCGGCGGCGGCGGCAACGCGGCGTGCCAGGACGCGGTGGTGCGCGAGCTGATGCACATCAAGGCCGAGGTGAAGAACGCGCACCGGGACAAGGGCTCGGTGCGCGACCTGTTCGGGTCGCGGTGCGGCCGCAAGGCGTTCCTGATCGTGCAGATCGTGGCCGCGGCCGACGTGCTGTCCGGCATGACCACCGTGCTGGCGTACGCGTCGTCCACGTTCGCGCACGCCGACACGGAGAACACGCTGACGCCCGACCAGTTCACCATGCTGCTGGGCGTGCTCATATTCTGCACCACGTTCGTCACCGGCTACCTGGTGGACAAGCTGGGCCGCCGGCCGCTGCTGCTGTTCTCGTGCTTCGGCTGCGGCGCGTTCGAGCTGCTCACCGGGCTCTATTACTACAAGCGCTGGGGCAGCATCGACGTGCTCGGCGCCTGGATACCGTTCACCGCCATCGGCTCGTTCGCCGTCATATACAGCATCGGGCTGGGGCCGCTGCTGCCCACGCTCCAGGGCGAGATGTTCCCGTCCAACGTGCGCGGCCTGGCCAGCGCCATCACGTCCGTCACGCTCACCGTCATATCGTTCGTCGGCCTCAAGATGTACCAGGTGATCACCGACCGGTGGGGCATACACGTCAACTATTTCGTCTACGGTTCCGGGTGCCTCGTCTCGTTCCTGATGATCTACCAGTTCCTGCCGGAGACCAAGGGCAAAACGTTCGCGCAGATCCAGAACGAGATCATGGACACGGGCCACGTCGGCCCGGCGCCCGGCCACCGCGGTCCCAACGTCAACACTTCCGGCGTATGAGCCGCGTCGACATATCAATAATGATTTTATTTTATTTTATTTTTTTTTGTTTTTTCTATTTATTTAGAGATTTGTTTTTTTTTCTTTTTTTGTATAGAACTATTGAAATATTTATACTTGTTATTTATTACGTGAGCGTTTAGAAAATACACATAACGTCCTATGATACGTATTATTTGCCTAACCGCGTCACTTCACGGCGCGACTAAACGTTCGACGCGTCCCGTCTGTCGGACGGCGCACGGGAAGTCGACGGGATGACCATCGTCATGATGCCGTGTTGTATTATCAGAATACCCACTCAACGGACGATCCTCTCTTCCCCCCCCCCAGCGACCGGCAAAAGGTAGAATGGAAATTTCACGGTGCTGCTGACGCGCGGTCGTTTTTCCGTTTTGACGTTTCGAACTCGAATCATCCCCCTGGCCGGTGATCAATAAGACACGTCGCGTTACAATGGGGGCCGCCGAACGGCAGAAGGGTGCACGCCGTACGCGTATTTCCCGTTCGCGTTTTGATTGACAGTCATCCTCTTTTGTGTACAGACATCCACGCGAAGTGTATGCGCGCGCACGCATACTCACACACACACACACACACACACACACACACACACACACACACACACACACACACACACACACACACGTATACTCGAATCCCGGAGAGGGATAAAGTTGCGGAAATTGCGTCAAGCCTCGTTTTGCCCAGAAAACAACGTGCACCGGAGACCCTAATCAATCATAAATGATTTTAGTGACATGTTCGGCGAAGGAGACAGCTCCGTCGTACAAAATGTAATCGAAAGCGATTTCCATACGTCCAACGGCCTAAGTGATGTTAATTTATGTATATCTTTTTTACGACGAATGTGAAAATTATTTTATCATGAAAAATCGTCGTTTTGTGCATATAATATAATACGTAATGTATGTTACGTATATAACGTTTTGTAGTGTTTTCTGACTGTACAGGGAACTACAGTACGTATTGTTGCGTTGTATATGTTGATCAAAAAATAAACACGAGTAAAAAACAACTACGACAAAATTAAATACGTTACATTTTGTTTTTAATAAAAAATCACGTCGAATTAATACAACGAAAATAATGATGTTTTGCAGCGAGAAAACATCACTTTACCATTTACAGTTTGAATTAATTATATTATTCTAAATTCTCGGAACACTCCAGTTAAAATCATAAACTTCCTCGAAATTTACGGTCAAAAGTTTCGCTTGGTTTATTCGCGTGGTTATATACATTAATGCAATATTTCTTGAATAAATCGTCACAGACTTTATTGAATATTTTATCATAACACTTCTGCAATTCTGTGAGCTATAAATTAAATTAATCAACGGTTAGGTTTATGGGCTTTGTCCATAAATGTTACGTTGGTGGTTTGAAAAAAATATTTTGATAGACTAAAAAAAAATATGAAAAAATGCATTAAAACATAACAAATGAATATTGTGCTCCTACTCTAAAGCACTAATGGCCGAAAGCCCGTGTAATAATAAGTCGAGACGTTTTTTTTCACCGAACATGTCGTTATGATAACACTTTATGAGTTATAATTAAACGCGAAATATTTAAAGAACCTTCTCTCCGCGTGAAATAATGTCATTTTCCCCTGTCCCGTTCACAGCCTCGCGGGTAGTAGGTACCTTCTTAATCCGGATTCACAGCGTCGCATTAATTAAATTCTAACGAGTAACGAGGACTGGTGTAAGTGAGTACACGCGCGCGGCAAAAGCATTCCGAAACACGTAATAACATAATCCCGTCCGTTATCAGTCAGACGGACGGCGCTCGACCGACAGATGGTACCACTATATTATTATACTAACGAAATAGATCGAATTTTTTTTGCCGAAATAAAATATCTGATACGCATTGATGAAATATTACAGACAACAATATTATACGATCGACACACGCGTGAAACGACGGGGTGTCCCTCTCTCTCACCGACTCGCTCTATCTCTCTCTCTATTCCCTCTCTATCCGTCTCTCATCGTCTCCCTATCCGTTTCTCGCTCTCTCGCCCGACCACATCGCCGGGACAGTATAATAGTGACGGTGACGTTTAGCTCGTGGTGTTCGTCCGCGCTATAGGTTAGGTGATTCGTCGCGGAGAGACCGCGTCGGTTGTTGTAACGGACGCGTTCAAACCGAACGCCCGGACTAAGGAGGAAGGAACGACACCACAGCACGTCCGTAAACGAACACCAATACTAATATAAATACACGTGTGTGTGTGTGTGTGTGTGTGTGTGTAAATCCACGAGCCTCTTCATATGTGTGTACGCTAACTGCGCGTACACACAAACGTGTATGCAGTAGTTTCTTCTGTTGTTTGTTCGTTACGAGTTCACGCCGCGAGTATAAGACACGCATAGAGGACATCATGGACTTTTGCCAATGCTCCGGGTCATTCAGACAAGTAGCTGCCTGCATCACCGGTTCGTCTCGCTTATCTAACACCCGGCTTTTAACCGCGAACGCGGCGGCGCTTTCACGACGATAACAATATTAACAACAACAACAACAACAACAATAACTAATAACGATAAGGCGAACGCGTTTTTATTTTATTCGAAACACGAGAGCGTTTCCGTGACGCTACCATAACCGACGCACTGTGTCCGCGTGCATAAATCACCGCGCGCACATAATGTGATAATATAATCACTCGAAGTTGTATATGCACGCTTACGACGCACCTATATTACATATTATCATTATCATGTACTTGTACAGTGTACACGGACCTTGTTCGTGCCGAAATCACCCGTGGGTACCCGTAAACGCTGGAATACGAAGCTTTAAATCTTTGTCATCGAAGTGCCGTTCGTAAATCATCACTCGCGCTTATCGTTACATATCGCGCGAACTACACGCTGAGAGTGAAAAAAAAAGAAGAAATTTAACTATGACAACATTATCTCTGAACGCATCGTACGATTTCGCTGCAGTTATCGATCGATGTTTAGGAAAACGATTTTGCTTTAAAACAACACAGATACGTACGCTTAAACGAAGTGTATTGTAAATCCGAAATATCATTCGCGTAAACATACGTCGTGATGTCCGAAATTTCTTTAACACGTTATATCGCACGCCTATAATACACGGTACATCGATAAATGTTTTATACGAACGCGTAACACGTCGTTTAATAACGAGGACCGTAAAACGTATAACCGCGACCGCGGAAATTACGAGTTACAACCGTATATAACACTGTAGTGTCACGAGATCACGACAACATCACGTATTCGCATCATTTGTTCGGTTCGTTTAATGTATTGTACGTCTGTCGTGTCGTACACAGGTGTATGTCCTAGACATTCGACTGAATTGCATTGCGAGACATTTCATACATTTTACTGGAGAGCAGAAATAAAATTTTAACATGCTTTTTTATACGTTCAATATGATATTTTGTTTTATGAGTAAAACACCACAATAAAACCGACGAAAAATCTCGTGAAAGTAGCGTCGGAATTCGGATTTTTTCCATAATATTATACTCGTACTCATTAATGGGAAGTAAAATAATCAATTTTGAAAAAAATACAATTCAGTTCATTGAATGCCCTCGATTCCTGCAGAGAACTTTCGTCGTATCCAAACGAACTCCGAACTCGCTTGTTGTTACTTAATGTTTTATTCATCTTCGTCGTCGTCACGCGTTATCCACACACCATGTTAGGATGTCAACGTTATTATACAAGAGCATGGGGAGTTTTCAACCTATGCCTCAAAGGCCTGTGTCGGGACGTCAAGTTGACTGACATTTTGAAAACGTCAAATTCTAAAACATATATTCATGACATATTGAAATTTCAATACTATATATTATATCTTATTTCTATACTTATATTCATATCTTCTACTAATGTTATTACTAATTAAGTTAAATAATATTATTGTTCTTTTGCACACAAACCATACTATTTATGTATTATATAGGTATATTGTTCTTGAGCCCTCACAGGCGTTTATATAAAGAAACAAAAAATAAATGACATAGCCTTTTTCATTTTAAATTTTCATTTAAAATTAAAATGATAACATTAATGATTTTATTCTCATTAAATAATTCTTCTCTATCTTCATTCTCATGATCTATCGATTTCCTCTCGGTTCCCTCTCAGTTTCCTAAAATATTTAGGCCCGCGAACGGTGTTGAATAGTATTTAAGGTCCGGCTCACCGTAAAATGGTTGAAGACCCTATTACCGTGTGTTTAATGAACGACGACGATGACGTGTCTATGGTTATTACATCTTCACGCTTTTACAGTGTCCCTGTCCGTTTTCATGGCGGGAAACGTGCTCGGATGGCCGTCACCGTTCATCGAATATCAGTCGCACGGACGCGTGCCCGTGGCGCTGACGGACTCCCAGACGTCCTGGATGGTCGCTTGCATCGACATCGGAAATTTCTTCATGGCCGTGCCGGCGGGACGGCTGATGGACCGGATGGGGCGCAAGTTCACTCTGAACGTATCCACACCGCTCATGTTCACCGGATGGATGCTGTTACTATTCGGCCGTCAAGTGAGTCAACTGTCGCCAGTTACGGTATTTTCACCGATCACCATTTTTTTCGCCGAAGCCTCGTGTGAACGTCACTCAAACAACCAGAACTGGTGCGAAGGAAATAAAAAAGAGATTCCCTGACCTAAAATTCTTGAACTTGAAAATGTAGGTCTCCACGATTATTTTTCTTTATAAGTATGAAAAATGGATTACAGGTATATTTACAATTATTAATTTTATGAAAATTAAAAAACCACAAAAAAAATCTATGAGTTTCAAAACGAATTACAAATTTTAAGTAGTGGAAAAATGGGAACATCATATTATATTGTATTGATCATATTTGCTGAATACAAAAAAAAAGTAAATAGATATCGAAGTTCTCAAAGTTACTTCCTCAACTCTGGCTCGCTCTCTGTCTGTATTAGATAGCTAGTCTGTCACGTCAGGTTCCAGAGCACTTATCTCGTGAGCATGAGTATTCTCACAGGAAAGCGGGTATTGGGAATGTATCCCGTGTGCTTTCTTTTTAGACTCTAATAACATATTTATATTGTTGATTTAGAAGCGGACTTTGTCGAATTGAAGTGTTCGGGTCGTGAAAGTCGTCTAAAAGTTTCGTCCAGTCTCACGTTTAGGTGCCCTATTAACAGACGGATATGACTACGCGCTGAATGCGCGTACACAATATAATATGTCTGTACGGCGGGCGACCGCTTTTACTCGACACACTCGCCACGCTAATATATTATACCGTACTGCAGCCACAAGCACTCTACCGCTGTAAAATATGTGGTCGATACGATACGAGTAATAGTCGGCCGGTCGCTTCCAGACACTGCCCGTATAGGGAGGGTACTACGAGTCTGTTGGTCGTGTAGTTACCGATGATTTATTCGCACGGGCGTCGTCATTTTCCACCGAAATCACTTTATGGTAACCCCCTCGTTATCTTCATAACCGTGTTTTCCGTCAAAAAACGATTTTTTTTTTCAAAATGCTCTTGAGTACCACCGGACGTTTATACTTATTAAGTTAATAAAAATAAAATTATAATTAATATTTCTGTTATCGTGAGTGATATATTGTTATATTATATAATGCAGATCGAGGAATATGATCGACCGACTTTATTTTTACCACTTTACCAAGCAGAAATAATAAACTAAAAGCAATACAGTATATATTTTGAAAGTAATCAAAAATTTTAAACAGTATGTTGTAAATCAGCGTTCTTTTTTTGACAAACAAATTGTTTTGAATCATTCCAAACTCATTTTAAACACTTCTTAAAATATATATATATATATATATATATATACACTTATATCCGAGTAATCCGATAAAAAATTAAATACTTACATCAAAATCTGTGATTCTAATAGTATAAAAGAAAATCTTATTAAAATAATAAAAAAGCATGAAAAAAAAAAATAGAAATAATACGATATCCAAAATGGTGAAGTGATTACATTTGACGTCATTTGTATTAATAGAGAATTAATTAATATATTTATCTTGAAAGTACTTGGAATTACCTAGTAAGATTATTTAAACTCAAAAAACATTAAGTAACTTAAATCTTTAAAGAGTTAGAGATAATATTTTTATTTTTTTTTAAACACAAATTTTCAATACAAATTTTATTTTTATCTCACAATATCTACTTATTTGAGTTGTATGTATGCAGTAAGCTATAGTAATCAGGAGTAAGTTGTTTGTACTTTATTTAGGCAATAAAATATCATAAAAATAAAAATTTAAAAACCCTAAAAAGTTTAATATTTTTGAAGAAAAATCAATAAAATGTACAGTAGGTACGAGTTCATAAAAACTATGAATAAAAAAAGATAAAATAAATGGACCTTTTCCTTTAAAGGTTTTTGTGATAATATTTCGTGTATTTTCATGCCGTCGGTCAGTTCTTTGTTTCCTACGGGACACTGTCGACATATTATATAAATATGCTTTTAATATTATAATTGTATTTGTACATTTATAATAAGAGTTACTGGTTGAGCGACTTACTCGCATATCACAATAAGTGAAGATTGTATTTTTGTAGAGATTTAAATTGGCTTCTGATAGCCCTATTTTTCTAAAACAAATCGGTGTTATCACAAGGAAAGTGATAGTTACGTATTTTTATAGTCGAATGTTGGTGATATAATTTTAACAGGCTCAACAATTCTATGACTCATGTATACGAGAGCTGAAAATAATGGTGCGAATTCGTAATAATTTTGAATTAAATTTCACATAATAAGCATCACAGAAAAGTAAAAATAACTTCATCACATTCACATATAAAAATATTCTTCATACAATCTAGAAAAAATGCATAATGATATCAAACTGACACAACGATTAAATAAATAATCATCTATTTTACTAAAGTTACAACAAAATCAAAAGTTCGTACTTCAATAAATATTGTTATTTCTGGACCATTAATTACAGATCATAAATGTACAAACATGTAATATAGTTATACAGCACCTTGAATAATTCCAACTTTGTAATTCAAACCTGAGGTTCCTAATCAGATTTTTGTGACTCGAGAAGTGATGTGTGTAGCCTGAAAAATGTATTTTCCCTACAGCTATGTGTATTCAAGTGAATTACTAGGTCCATATGACACAAAAAATGTGGACACTACAGTAGACTTCCAAAATATTGTGAATTAGCCTTAATAAAGATTTTACAACATTAATAATTTAAATATAATATGAATTATTCAAGTCAGTAAATAAATGTTTAATACAAACAAAAGGAATAAATTTTAAAATAAGGCATTATTAATTTATCATCTAATTCATTGCGTTAAAATTGATATATACCTATTAAACCTAGACATTTTGACAAACATTCAAAAAATATTTTTCAGCGTCCGTATTTATTATTTTGATAAATAAATGAAAATATAAACTAAGTATGTCCAAATATAAACACACCAACTCACGAAAATAAAATATGCATTTATTAGACTATAATATTCGCATCAAACTTAAAGTCAGCTCTGAATAATACACTAATGTGCTACAATGTATGTCTATTGAATGCACCGTAGTGCTTTCCCAGCCCGCGGGTCCTATTTTTGTTATAAACTATACATATAAGTATAACCCAAGGTCCTATTATAACAACGGCTCATAAACAGATCACTGATTTAATAATCAAACTATACGTCTCTACACCTTAAAATGTAGTATTCGGTATTTCGGCTTTTTCTATACCAAACAATTCCATACACTCATGACGAATTCACTCATATGAAAATATAACTTCAGTAATTTTAATATCTTGAACGATCAATAATATTTTCCAACCATATTTTAACTTAGTCGGGTGTCATTAGTGAGTACACTTCCAAACCGTAATTCTAGTCGTTAAAAAACTTGTAATATATATATATATATATAATGGTGCGAATTCGTAATAATTTTGAATTAAATTTCACATAATAAGCATCACAGAAAAGTAAAAATAACTTCATCACATTCACATATCAAAATATTCTTCATACAATCTAGAAAAAATGCATAATAATATCAAACTGACACAACGATAAAATAAATCGTCACCTATTTTACTAAAGTTACAACAAAATCAAAAGTTCGTACTTCAATAAATATTATTATTTCTGGACCATTAATTACAGATCATAAATGTACAAACATGTAATATAGTTATACAGCATATATAATATATATACTGTAATTATTTGTAAAAAAAAAAAAAAAATAAATAAAAATATAATATTTAAACTTAATTTTTACGTACATTATATGATGGCACCATTTAATCGTTGGTGCTTAAGTGCTTTACTGACTTCTCAAAATATTTATCAATCAGTCATCACTAAGACCTAAATCTTGGCTATTTTCCAGGTTTGACAATATACACTACATAGCAATACCTATAAATTAGATGCTAGGATGTGAAATGCAAACAATCATTACGAATCGTGTTGTATAGTAAAAAAAATTTACCGATTTTCAAGCACTAATGTTTTTCCTACAATTTTTTTTTGATTTATAGAGCGAAGTTATGACGCAAAAGAGTGCAGCAGTGTCGATTATATACATTAGATAAACCATTATTTACCCAGTTAGGTGCTCGATCCAATTATTTAATATTCTAGGGGTCCCAAAAATGCACTGAAGACATTGACTCTTTGAATTTTTATTATTCTAGTTGTGCCTGATGAAAAATCATTTTTATTTTTACTGTAACAAACCTAAGATTGTCTGTAACTTGATTAAAATTGAAATGAATCGTCATGAAAAAAATGTCAAAACATGTCCGACATTGTATTTTATTAATTTCCAAAAAGTATTTGATCACATCTAAATTTAAAATGTGTTTAAAAAAATTACACACCGTTGTAAAATAAATGTATTTTTGGCTTCATTCAGAATCTAAAATACTTGAAAACCTATGCAACAAAATATATGAGTTTTATACAGTGTACTTGGTAAATAAAGTATTGTTAATAGTTAAATATCTCAATAACTTAAATAAACATTTGATTGATAGCACGTAATTTTAGGATAGTTAATTGTTGCATGGTGATTATTTTTAATGAATAGTTCAAATAATTTAATGTAAAGTTTGAGTACTTTAAAATAATGTCGTTGTTGTATATTTAAATGATTATCTTACTACCCTTACTCGCCATTAAGTTAAATAAAATCAATAAAAACTGAAAGGGTACTAAGATTATAATATAGTAGTAGCCGTCTCGATTTGCTTATCTTGAATTGAATCATTTAAATCGAATAAAGACTCTAAACTAGGCTCAATAGTAAAATTATGGTCATCAAAGGTTCTATAGAAAAAGAATTACGTTGTTCGATCAATTTCTCTCACTCTACATGGAATCTAATGGGTGCTGCACTAATTTTCATTTGAAGAGACTAGAGGGTTGCAAGTGTAAAAGGGGTCTAAAGGACCCTTGATTCAGGCTTGTTGATAAACGAATAACATACATGTTATCACAAAAGAAAATATATACCAATATAGGTTATAAGTTATCGGTACTATCACAAAAATATTACAAAAATAATTGCATACCTACACACTTATCTTTAAGCTCGTTTAAATCTAGGAATACAGCTAATGTGAAAATTGATATATTTTTAATTCATTTAAACGCGTTTTGATAAGAGCTAAAAACAATATGATCCGCTAATAAATTTTATTTTACGTAAAATATGTCTATAATTATGCTGCAATATTTTAATACACAAATAATTTCAAAAATGTATGTATATTATTGTTGCAAATAAATATTTCAATTTCAATTACAATTATTTTCGTTTTGATTTTCATCCACGCTTAAATTTATTATACTGTAATAAACACAAAAAAAAAACTAAAATCTAATATATTTTCTATTTCTTACACTTATTAATTAATTATACTTAATAACGTTTATAAAGAATTTTTAATTATAAAATACTCAAATAAAATCATAATTTTTCATTGGATCATTATATAATATTATTACACTTAATTCGACTCGCTAATCAATAAAATGATAAAAAAAAATGTGTATAGTTATAAGTGAATTCTATTGATAAAAATAAAAAGAACTTTCTTTTAATTAAAAGTAAGATTTACTGATAAAATAAAATATCCGAGAAAAGATGTATTAATATGTAACGTTAATCTGATAATTAATTATAATGCTCGTGGATCATATTTTTAACGGAGTCGGTAAATTGCGTCCCTATAAGTACGGTCATGGTCATATACTATGTGAATTGCGGCCCGCGTACTTTTAAAACATATGCAAATTGCGGCTCGTGTATTTTTAAAACATACGTAAATATTGCGGCCCAAGTATTTTTAAAACATACGTAAATTGCGTCCCGGGAACTTACGAAAAAAAATGAACTTTGCTTCCTTTCAGTCTCCTATTGACACAACCAGACACAGAACAAGAAACCACCATGATGCTGAATTACTTGAATTGCACTTTATAGTTTATAAATTATAATCGAAAAATTGTGTTTCAATCCGAATCCATATAAAAAGATAACTGATATATAAAACAACATTTTTATATTATATCTTTGGTTTCAATCACAGAAAAATTATATTTCATGGAATAATATAAAATGTCATGGATTAATCAATCATATTTTGCCCTGTTCGCATATGGATTCTAGACTTCAATTTTATTCGTTGAGTCGGCTATCTAGTTGTTTTATATATCTGTGGTTGCTCTACAGTTTACAGTATTTTTTTTCAATCTAATAAAAATGGACGTTATGAAAAGTGAAAGGAATAAAACGTTGAAAATAGTTAATGGTTTCAAATTTCGTTTTCATAAATTTCTACACAATGATATTCAACGTTGGTGTTGCACAGTTAAAACGTGTAAGTATTTTTTGAAATTTGATGATAATAATATTTGTATAGATAGTTTTAAGTCTGTTATAGTTATAGTCCTAAGTCTGAAAAATGGGAAGGAAAATATTGGTTTTGTGGAAAAAAGGCTTAGACATAATTTACATATTAATAAGAAATATTTAGATAGGCATATGTACAAAAATATACCGGGGCCGCAATTTACGTATATAAATATACCTGAGCCGCAATTTACGTATGTATAAAATATACCCGGGCCGCAATTTACAGAGACCCATTTTTAAATATCATGGTTGAAATTTCAATTTATATTTTTTTGCTTTGTGTGCGGTTTAGTCTGATTATATGTTTGTAGGCGTTAAAAAATATTTGCCCCCAGGCATAAAGAAAAAATGATTCATCTTTTGTTCGAAAAATAAATTAAAATGTAAAAAATGAATAATAAAAACATCATAATGACATTGTTATGAAACAAATGTATACACACTGCTGAGACGTGATAATAATTACGGTTTTACGGTTTTCCTTTTTAATTCGTGGTATTTCCAGCATACTAATCTAAACAACGGATTATTATAATTTAAAGAGTCTGCTCTCGAAACTTTTGCTCTCCTACTTGGACATTAAAAAGCAATAACGGTAAAACAAAAAAGATTGAATGCGTGAAAATCTCTAATCGCATTTTGTACATCCGATTCGCTAATTGGATACCATGCGATCCAACAATATTCGTTGGAAAATTCACTGGGGGAAAAAAACCGTGTTCGTATAATATATATATATGGGGGTGACTCGGGATTTCGGTCGCTCGAAAACTACGTTATTTCGGAAAATAAAATAATTTCCAAGTTTGTGGTGGTTGAAATGCGTTGTTCCCGCCGTACGTACACGCTAACCCAAACGTAATAATAATAACAACAACGTAACACGCTTGGCAATTTATCATTACGGGGCGCTCCCGGGATTGTATTCGAACAATGAATATTAACGTCATATTATACGGAAACTGTTGTTTCCAAAACGCGTCGTCGTTGTCGGGGATCCCTCGCGACCGTGCGGGGCAAATAATAATATAATAATGAAAAAAAGCGGTCAGATTTTGCATAGCGGAGTAGTGTGTGTGTGTGTGTGTACGTGCGTATATGATTATATCGGTCAGTACCATATATTATATACCACGTATACGCCACGTTAGCGGTTGACATTTACTCGTTCACGTAAATCTCATTAAATCCTAAATTGATTAAACGTCGTCGGTGAATTCGAATGTATTTCAATTGTATTTAGAAATAGGAACCTCCGCGTATAGATGAGGTCACGTCGATTCGATGATACAAATCTCATCGCGATTCCATTGGTTCATTCCTTAAAGCATATAAATATATATAAATCAAATTCGATAGGTCTATTTATTTCGTTACAATTACTTTAATTGATTCGACAATATCTAATGTTTTTTTTATGTATTCCATGTATCAATAATCCCATGTATTTGTATAAACATATAATATTAAACATATTGTATGTAATACTACATATTTGTCATTTAGTATGAGAGATTTATTCAAATCGATGAACTAAAGCCGTCGTCGTGCTGTTCAAAGTGAGCATGAAACCTTATCAGCCCCGGCAAAAATATCTGCAAAGAACACTTTCCTTTTGAATACATTAAATTGAATCCCGTAAAAAAAAAAGTAAGTCTCCGATAACATTAGCAGAAAACCTGCCTGGGCTCTGTACACGGTGCACCGTGGTGTTGAAAACACAATATCTAATCTTCTCGAAAACGTACGTACACTGTAATCCCGTCTCCATGACATTCTTTCACTCATTAAAAAGTGTCGGCTTGCTGTATTACCAAAGGGCCCTAGAGTAAATTTTGGTTTGAGACGAACTGTTTGATAACAGTCTCGCCAGAATTTCATGCAAATTAAAACGATGACTGAAAGTGAACGAATACGGGTCTAGAATGGAGCTCGTGAACCTTGAGGAGTAAAAATAATTCGAATCGTTACGAGACACAAAGCGTAAAAAAAATAAATAAATAAACACTTAAGGCCAGGCCGACGCCGTTGCTGTTGTTAAAACATTAAATTCTAATAATTGGCAATTAATATACTAAATCATAATAAAAGATCGATCCCTATACAGTTGTTCTATCACGGTCCCTGATTCCTTCTAGAGGCAATATACATACAGTGTTATATAGTGTATAATGTCTATACTATACTCGTGTCGTATACGCCGATTACTTCAACGTATATGACACAAACACACACACACAATAAATTAAGTATGAACTTGAAAATAGCACGTGTTCTTCCTATGGTGGTCGAATCACACGACCTCCACAGTAAACCCTTTAATTTCTGGTATCCTCTCTTTTTATAATTTAACTTAACCTCATTAAAAATATGTTAGCTTATACATGTATAAAATAACGCTTACATGCTAATTTACAGTGTTTACTATTTCACAATTATATTCATCTATTTCAACATATATCTCTATACAATTTTGTGTCTTGTATTTCTTATGACCTAAATGGTTGTTATTATTATTGCCTTATACTACACTCGTTAGAGTAATCATTATAGATGCCAATCGTTGGCAATGGCATATACAACGCGGTCGCTCGTCACGCTCTCCAAGGTGTAACGCACCACCAACTGCTATAGTATTATCTCTGGAAAAGGAAAACTTTACTCCGTTTCTCGTGGTCGGAACTGAACGAATCATGTGACTGACGCGTGACGCGTGGGGTTTCGTGTATGTTAACTATAAAAATCACGTCTCACAGCGAATGTATTATAATATAGTGTTTTATTTGTACATTTGGTTTGATATCATAATAGTTATTTATCATGATCACAAATCGTAACTATATTGTTTTATGATAATATGTTCTTGTGAACAGTGTAGGAATTAATAAACATTATGATAAGTAAAAAAAAATAAATGAATAAACATAAGGATTAAAAACGTTAACAACAAATCAGAAAAGTATTGAAATTAGGTCGATAAAGTAAATAGAGACACACTATAGTGAGCGTTTTAATGTTATAACGTTAGTATGGTTCGAGAACCGAGGACAGTTCGGCTTGTAGGTTGCTTCTGAGCGCGTATTTTTGAACTTGTTTAATTCTCGAGTGAATTACATAACGTCGACGTCCGGCGTATATGGTCGTCAAAATATCCGATGGGTAATGCCCGGTCCGCGCAGAGTCTGGTTTTCCATTTCTTTTTCTGTTTTTTTAAAAATGATTTGGGTCCTGTCCGTGTCGGTAAAGTCGAGTTTACCTTTAAGTTTTGTCTCCTGGGGCAGTGTACGGCGTGTGGACTCCCACGACCGTCGGGCATAAAAAAAAAAAGTCACGATAAACCGATATTGTCACGTCACGTGTTATTCGTTTTTACAGGCGTGGTGCATGTTCGCGGCCAGGCTGCTGCAGGGAGCGGCCGCCAGCATCGCGTGGGTGGTTGCGCCCGCGTACATCGGCGAGATGGCCAGCGTCCGGATACGCGGCCTGCTGGGCTTGCTGGTGCAGATCAGCTACGCCACGGGGCTGCTGTTCGCGTACGCGGCCGGCTGGCTGCTGGCCGACTACGGCGTGCTGGCCGCCGTGTGCGCGTGCGTGACCGCCGCGTCCGGCGCGCTCTTTCTGTCGCTGCCCGAGTCGCCGTACTATCTGATGCTGGCCGGGCGGCCGGACGACGCGGCCCGGTGTCTGCGCCAACTGAGGAGCTACGCGGACCATGACCTTCAGGCCGAACTCGTCAACGTCAAAAAATCGGTGTTGACCGAGAGGTATATAAATATATATATTATGTATATACATATAAACATGTATGCGTATCGCCGATTTTTCAACGACGAGCCGGCGACGACGCGTCACATAAGTCTGTATCGATCTGATCGGCCGTGACCCGTGCACATGGGGGCGGGGACTGGTACTTTTTGGGTCCGGGATGCACTGTGCGTCGAGAGCCTGCTCTACGATCCGTAGAAACAAAGATTTCAAAGGGATGTTTGGCCTCTTGAAACGTATATTGCGTCGTAACTCTTTACGGTATTTTTCTACACCTATGTTTTTAAAAATACGCTATGCTATTGCGGAAAAAGTTTTCCGAACAAGGGAGTGCGGAAACGATCTGGAAAGGGTAACTGGGAGATTTCGCTTAAAGGAAGGGGTCAAAAACTATCCGAAAATGTCGATATAAGACATATATTCATTATACCTTATCTGTTTAAATGATAAAAAGCGGTGAAATAATGGCGCGGTGGGAACACAATAGTGATGGGTATATTGAACTTAAAAGGTAAACGATGAATCATTTTTTAGTAAAATATACATAAGTAATATATACCACTTACATATTTTACTGTTTTTACTCTTTTAGTCTAATCGTTGGTAGGTTTTTTTTTCGATCGAACGATTTATACCACATTTTTCTATTAATACCTCAAGTTTTATAATGATAGGATTGATCAGTTATTTTTTATACCCATTTATAGCCGGAAATTGATTTTGAAACTGTCAACTCCGTAAAAAATGTATAAAATGTATTTAAATTACTTTTTTCAAGTTATATTGGAGTTTGAGATACAGTTGCATCCTACCATACCTTGACAGTCCACCAGTTCGATGATGCCGCACAGGATGTATCGCCATCATGTCTTTGATACTCACTCTGTATGCTACCGTTCTGTATACGTTTCCGACAGCTGTCGTCATCTGTACGCGATTCGATTACAGATGTATATGTACACTTATCTACCCAAAAGGTTATCGCCGAGTACGCTCTATGCCGATTTTCGAGTTGGCGCGGTGCGAATATTTAACAGAATACGATCGCCGCGCGATATCGTGCTTTTCTTATCGGTGCACAAGCTACCTTTTTTACTTTTACAATCGTGTGTGTGTGTGTGTGTGTGTGTGTGTCTGTGTTGGTTTCCACGCGCATCTTTCACCGTAGAATATCCCCATAAATCATTATCACAATAATATGGTTTTCCTCGCGGGACGCCGTGCTGCCGTCATTGAACCTGTAACCGTGTCACGCGCAATTTGGATTCGCACGTGAACTATGCAACTCGCACACACACACACACACACACACACACACCATAATATGGTCCCACCGCGTATGTGCGATACACGTATATAATACAATAGTGTATACGTATACATACCGTGAAACCCGATACAAGGCACTTAATACGCGTCGTCGGGCCTACAGTGTTTTATATGTGCATTCGAGTGTTTGTGTAGTGTCACACCAAGTCGATAATAAAATATTTATCGCCTACCGGGGTTGCACGAAAAATATTTTTTTTTTAAATAATAATAAAACGTACGTATGTGTGTATGTATATATATAATGTGTTATATTATGTATCTTCCTCTCAGGAATTCCGCGCTCAAATTCGCTGCGAATCGCCCGGTCTTATCGATTTCATGAAATCGCGAGAGGTATTTCGCGAGAACAACAACTATAATAATAATAATATTAAACAACACTGTTGGAATTTCATATACTTTCAGCACGTCAGTACCTACGCATTTTTCGAGTACGCATCATATAACATTATTTAAAGGCATTTATGATCTAGGTTTTCATATAACATGGTCGCGCAATGTATGTAGACAAATAGTCTGTGTACGCAATTTAAAATGTTTTGAGGAAACTAAAGTTTTTTTTCGAGAAAGACAGTATGACGTAGAGTATCTGAACTGAGGTTTATAATAATACGCACAGCGTGTCCCACCGCGCGCGTTTGTGTGTGTGTGTGTCCTGTTTAATAATGTATTAATAAAATAAATAGTGAAAGATTATTTTTTGTTAACACAAATGTGGAAAGTTAAGCTAACTTTAACGTAAAAATTAAACAAGTGCAATTCATTTTAATAAGCAATACAATAAAGAAAACTTAAAGTTCATACTTAAAACTAATAAAAGCATTTGGTGGCATACCTGCGTGATCTGCGTGGTTGTTTGGCCAATTGAGACCAAAAATGATAATACGGAATTTTAGGTACACAAATGTATACCCTGCGTACCACAAATGACACCCCTGTGTTATTATATGTACTTGGTATGAATAATAATGCTTTATTGACTTTAAAAACTATTACATTATCATTTCATATTTTGTACCATTACAAAATTTCACACGATGAGATATAGCATAATGTACTGCAGCCTGCTGCGTTTATCACATTTTAATTACCTAACGTTGTTGAACTGACATTAATAATTATCATTTATAGAAAATCGTATTTTGTTTTAAGATTTAAAATTACAAACATAGCTATAAGACTTCGTGTGATCTCGAAGGTAATGTTGCTCATTAAGCCACCGTAAAGCAGAGCGAGTTTATCCCAATGACTTATTTTTTTCCGAGTACCTATTCAAAATTATACTCGTGTACACAAAAGCTCGATTCATTTTTTCGTTCAGAGATCACATACTGTTTTAAATTAAAAACGTCAACAATAAAGGATAGAAAGTAAAAATTATCGTACACGATGTTATTTGTTGGTAAAATATAACCCGTGGGATCGTATGTTACCCACAATAGGATACAACTCGTTTGCTTGCATTTACCTTTTTTACGACTTGTTTACACGAAAACACACAACTCGTCTGAGCACACAGCTTTTAAAGTTTAAATAAAAATTTAAATGTTATTCCCGACATATTAAAAGTTTATTTGGTTTTATGTATCAATCGTTTTCGGCACTAAGCTTTTGAACACTTTTGATTACTTCTCTATTTATTGTTTGGTTTTTGAATTCACTCTGGCCGAGTTTGTGTGACATTTCCTAATCTAGATTAATGTATTAAAAGAACACTGAAGGAACACTTTTTCTTAGTTTATTCAAAATGCGCATCACCAGACTTAAAATTCGAAATTCTCATAACTTAAATTTTTTCCGTGCGTTTCAAAAATATTTGAAACTCACATAAAATTCCAATTTTGATTTCCACCCGAATTATTTAATATCTGCAATTATTTTCTCTATGCACAGAAAACAATTAATCGATTTGTAGATAAAACGTTTTTAATGTATGAAAATGAATTGTATTTCACACTATTCACAATGTACCAATACGCCACATATACCTATAATAATATTAAAATATCCCTAGCTTATGGACATCTATAAGAGGACTTATTGTTGCCGGTTCAAATGAAACATTAAAGTATACCATATTATCTTGATGGTTTTTCATGGTGCATATTATATTCAAATATCAACGAACGAATTTTATCCGATATAGTCAAAAAAGTATGCTTGCATACATTTTAAAAGTACAATCATACAGACTTCCTGTGCGTGATATTGGTGTACCAGCTGTGTTGTGTGCAACTGCAAGTATTGTGTAAGTACGCGTGACGCTAAATCACGGTCCGTGTTTCAAAAATCATGTTTATAGCGTACTACACCAGCCCCTTGCCTCCACCATCTCACGCACGTGAACAATACGATCGTCAATCGTTTCGTTTTCTCAAAATTAGCACGTCAATTTCCACTGCTTTCCATACACTACCCGAGAATGTAAGGATTATAACGCGCATGTTTGATCGTCAAGAAACATCCGCAATAAAAGAATTCTACCGTATCATTTATATTCATGGAGCTAACGTTCACGTGTCGTCGTTCGAACATCATGTTTATAATATTTGTATCCGTTTCACTCGTTCACAGTCGTGCTTATACGTCCGCGTGAGTATTATATTAATATGTGCTCGTAATATAATATTATTTACATAATATGTACATGACAACAGATCGTTATTTTTGTCTCTGAGTGATTTGTTCCATTTACAGTAATTATTGCCTAATTTATGTTCGTTTTACAAATTAAACTTGATACAATGATATATTAATAATTAATGTACGCTCATATATATATATATATATATATGTGTGTGTGTGTGTGTGTGTGTGTGTGTGTGTGTGTGTGTGTGTGTGTGTGTGTGTGTGTGTGTGTGTGTGTGTGTATGTATGTATGTATGTATGAATGTATGTATGTATGTATATAAGCTGTGCGGCTGTGTATAATATACATTATACAATATACATAAAGTTTTTAAACATATTTGTGTACGATGTAACGATAACACGTATCTTTTGGTGGCACTCTGCGGGGGGCGCTCGTTGTATTTTTCTTTCCTAATAAATAAATAACTCTTGTCTCTTTTTCGAACGGATTCTCCCCTTTAAGCTCTGCATGAAGAATTTTATAATTGCGTTTAACAGGATGTTTACTACCAGTAAAAACATAACTTATAACAGTTGTATGTACAAATAAGAGTATTTAAACCGTCATCGTCGAGAACATAAAAAAAAGCACAAACATTTTTGTGATGAAACGTATTTCATTTCGTCAGATTGAAATGATAAATATTTAACGGTACCTATTTATTCGTTTGTAGTATAAATAAAATCAAATTTTTCGTTTAAATCTCATTTCCTCTCTCCCCTAAAAACTTAATGAATTTCAAAATCAATGGTTTAAAAGATTTTGTAAATACAGCGAGATAAAATAAATGTATAAATGTTTTAAAAATTAACATTTATATTTTTCAATTACGAACTTTTTATATTTTTTGATTTTTTCACAATAATATATTTTACAAGATAGAAGACCCTCTTATACATTTTTACAATATAAAATATTATATTATCTATGTTAATATGTCACACAAAAGTCATCACTCGTAATGTATCAATGATGATATTACATGTCCGTATAGTGTATTTATATACTAACATATGCATGATATACATATGCACAAGTTCAATATACATTAACATGCATAAACGTTCGTCTTATGTATGTACAATGTACTCGTATAATATGTGTTTTCATTCGTGTCTTAAAAACGATTTTCGTGCATTAAAATTAAACCGACGCCGGTTATGGTTCAAAGTCACTTTTGCTATAGCTCTTTCGTTACGCTCTGAAACGGTGTTTACCTACCCGCTAATATTTGTAAGCAAGTTTTTAAATTAGTTTATATGATAATTCAGTGCAGGAGACTATCCCGTGGGGAAATGTTTGATAAACACAATTGTGTTTATCGTTACATTAGATTTTATTTTCAAATTATTATTATTATTATTATCTCAGCAAAAGGGGTTTACACTGATAAAAGAAAAGCCATGTAAATATTTATAGCAATTTCGGCGGGAGAATCCGAAAAAAAAGAAAAACAAATAAAGTAAAAAGATGGTGGTAAAAAACGACGACTAGTAGTAAATTGGTTTTGCACAACGTATTTATCTTTACGCCTGTACGCGTACCCAACGACACGATATTATTTTAACGTCATCTACTAGACAACGATGCGCACAACAATCGCTTACTCATAAAATTGTCATACTCTAAACTGAAACTAAGAACCCGTGATCAAATTTGTTGTACTCTTGCTGTAGATTCCTTAAAACCTTTGTGAAACGTAAAAATTAAACTATACCTATGTAAGAGAAAACAGTTTCGTAATGCTGGATGTTTAGATTCGTTTTAATTTTTTTTTTTTCAATAACTAGATTAACCCGTCCGAAATTGAGTTAATGTTTTATTTTGATTTCTCACTCTGCAGAGTGGACCTGGCATAATATTACTATTTCAAACTAAACGCGATATGTGTAGTACAGTTTACTTGGCGGTCCAAAGCCAAATCAGTAATTACGAATGAGATATAAAATGTTGACAATATATTTATACCAAACCTTGTGAATACATGCGAATATTTGGGATAACAGATAGAATTATAGTAGATAACACCAACATATTGTACTCGAGTGCACACCTGCAGATTTTCTAGGAAATTGCTTCTCGGGAAAATATATAAAAATAATACAAAAGAGAAAGAAGTTAAATATAATTAATCTACTAGACACATAATTTTAATTATCTCAGAAATTTTCTCTATTTCTGAGAAAAATCTAAGATTTTTGTGATAATCTGCAGGAAAGCTTTTGAAAAGTATTCACTAGAACCTAAAACGTTTTCAAGAAATATTTGCCGAAGAGTAGTGTAAACCCAGGATAATGTTAATGAAGTAAGGTTGTTTTTAGTAGGGGAGGTTTTAATTTGTTTAAAAAAAATCAATAATAAGCAGTTGAATATTAATAGTGAATAACATTCATGATTGGTTGAAACGATTCGGTCATGTAAATTTTATAGATGCCATATTATGGCTATATGATAAATGATAATAATGTGAAACGTGATCAAAATGATGAGACTTTTACAACAGGGTAGCACAGACTATAAACCAACTTGCTCACCCGATTCCCGATAGTGGTCTGTGATTGTCACGTTATACCGTCCCCAAAATACTTATAAAATGGTTATACAGGGTGGAAAAAACCAAGGTAACCAAAAGGATATTAAATATCCACAGAGTACCTATCTACCTACAAATTTTGTAGGTAGATAGGTACTATGTGTGCCAAATAGAACAATAGTTTTTTTGATTAAAACTGTTGGAGTCATACGAATTTAAAACCATAAAAAAAAAAAAATTAATATTCTAAAAATCAAAACATATTACCTCCACAAAAATCGTACGTAACTAACACATAACAATAATTTATTATAAAACGACATAGAACTAATCACTACGATGTAATGTCCACTTTGGGTCATCCGACCCGCCGCGTAATATAATCTTGCTTAACGGACGTGTTATTGACGTTTCCGACAGGCGCAAGGGGAACGTGACGGACCTGGTGACCAGAGACCGGCGGCCGCTGGTCATAGTCGTCGTGCTGGCCGTGCTGCAAATGGCCTGCGGGGCCAGCGTACTCGAGGTGTACGGCGCGTCCATCGTGTCCGGCGTCTCGCAGGTGTCGGCCAACGCGTGCGCCGTCGTCCTGGGCGCCATCATACTGGCGGCCGCGGTCCCGTTCGCGCTGGCCGTGGACCGGTGCGGCCGGCGGCCACTGATGGCCGTCTCGTGCTTCGGCACGGCCGCGTGCCACGCGGTCACGTGCCTCGCGCTGCACAGCGGCGGCGGGCTGCCGCTGTTCGCGGCCGTGGCCGGCGCGCAGTTCTTCATCAACGTGGGCATCATGCCGCTGCTGTCCGTCGTCCAGTGCGAGTACTTCCCGTCCGACACGCGGGCCCTGGCCGACACGGCGGTCGTGATGACCGTCACGCTCGCGTCCACCGCCGCCATCACCGGGTACCAGGCGGTGACGGACGCGTACGGCGTGGCCGTCAACTTTGCCGCGTACGCGGCCGTGTCCGCGGCCGGCGGCGCGTTCTGTCACGCGTTCATGCCGGAGACCCGGTGCAAGTCGTTCGCCGAGATCCACATGGACTTCCAACAGGCCGTGCCGCTCACCGACGACTGCGATCGCGACCGGGCGCCGCCGCGATACGACGGCACGACCAAGACGGTCGCGTACCGCGTCGACGAATAAAACGACTGCGGTACCCCGGCGGTGCGCTACTCGCTTCTCCGTGTACCGATCACGGTATACCACCCCGCGCAAACCCCCTCTAATATTAGCGGGCCTTGGGATTTTTGCACGGTGACATTATTTTTCTTTACTCTCTCTCTCTCTCTCTCTCTCTCTCTCTCTCTCTCTCTCTCTCTCTCTCTCTCTCTCGCCTCATATAGTACGAATATGTACGAATTCAAAAAGACTTCTGAACTTGGTTTACACAATGAGTAAACACGTAATAATAATAATAATTATGATGATGAATACCGATGATTCCACAGAGACCCGCTTTTTATCCTACAAACTCTAACGAGTTAAACGTTACTGATTGAATTTATTTAAAATTTCCTGAATTTTACAATAAGGCAACACACGCATTTTAAATCAAAAATATTTTAAATCGTTGTTCACTTTAAAATATGCATACAGTCTATAGCAATGGTTCTAAACTTTTTTATATTTTGGTTTTACTCATAAATATTGAATATGTACATAATTCACTTTTTTAAATAAAAATTTTGGCGATCAGAAGATAGACGAGATATTTTAGACTTCAACAATTCGAATTCAGATTCTTCGTGTGTATTCGACTAGATACGTTACAACACGAGTGTCTCGTATATTCACATCATTACACATTATTATTTTTAATTACTGTGACGACTTTGCAATAAATATGTGTACTTATTTTACGTTCTATTTTTTTTTCATTTTTTTATTAATAATCTCGTTTGTTAAATTCACACGTCGTGTAAAAATGTGTTGATGGCTCCCTAAGCGTATTAAAACATTTTGACAACTATATATATATTATTTAGACGGCCACATATTATAGTAGATAATAACCAATGATAAGACCGTTTAACGTGTAAAGAACCCGAGTTGATAGTAAAAAACGTCTGATAAATATAATATTATAGTGTGTATGTGTGTATTAAACATAAAATATTTCACTTATGCAGCAGTTGAATAGCATTGTTTTATAGCATAATGTTAACGCTGAAATATCCTGACTGGAGATAAAACACGTTAAATGCAATACATTTACAAAAAAAAAAAAAATGATATTTATTTACGATTTCGACCTGTGTATAAAACTCTAATGATAAATACTTCTTACTATGAAAAATTTCAAATTTGAATAAAATAGCTTATGTTTTTTGAAAATTCTTATCAACAAATCGTTTTATTTCCAATCCACTCGAAGCGCTTTCATCAAATTTAGACTAAGTACTAAAAACAATTTTCCATAACTCGACAGTGTTTTTCACAAGCCTGACCTGTTTGAAATTTAAAATAAAATAAAACAATATTGCATTAATCTACGTGTACATTTTTGGTATTAAATTTAAACATGTCGCATTTTTTTTATAATTGTATTCAATTAAAGGTCTTTAAGTTAAGTGCATTTTTCAAAAGTTTATGTCAGTGATCTTTTCATGTATTAATTTAAAATTGTATTTAAAAAAACACTATTTTTATTACTTTTGTTTGATATCAAATATTATTAAATGAGTAGTATTACACCATTGTAAACATTATTTATATTTCATTATTTTATACTAAATATATTTTGAGTATTATCGTTAGTAATTTAAAAAAATATATAAATTCCAAATGTAATAGATTTTCGCAACTCATCGAGTAAATAAATAATGGATTCGTATTATATATTTTTTAAACTTTAACACATTAAAATAATACGTAGAAATATATGTTTGTGTATGTGTATGTGTACTTTAAAAACTAAATGAAACAAACAAAACTTAGTTTATTTACTAAGAATATACTGTAATCACGTAAAATCCATCTTTCAGTAGGAACTGCGTGTATTATAGTGGTCTCCAATTTGATTATAATAACAAAACACTGGATCCGTATTGCGATAAATTATAATCATTACTGTACCTCGGGAATCGATCATACCGTATACTGCATTATAAAGTTCACGTTTCATGTATGAAGTTAACATTAAGTCCATCTCAAATTTCCAATCGTCTAATGAACAAATATGAACCATTTTCATATCGTAATATTGATGTTGTTAACATAAATATTATATATTAAGTGTTATCATATATTTTTAAGACCAACAATAAATAATATAATAAAACAATAGATATATGTAATCAAGCTTTTTTTTCATTTTAGAAATTATCAATTATCATCAATGTTGCGTACAAAATGATGTATCATGTTAAAAATTAAAAATTAAAAATTTTAGACTGAAGAGAACATAAAGAAATGATAGTTTATATAAATGATGTAATAATGTAGCGTGCCATTACATTTGTCATGTTAACAAACATCTTAATAAATATAATATTAATTTGAGACAATGTTATTTTTAGATTTTAATCTAAGATGTTAGGACTTGGTAAAACATACGATTTGCACAATAAATTATGTCGAGCATCTAAGACAGTGACAAATAATTAAAAATTAATCTCAAAAATCCATTATGAATGTTCATTTTAAAATTTTTTCAACGCCATCTTTTAATAACACCATTATCGTTTTGAAATTGTAGCTTTACAATTAAAAAGGGTTAAGTTTCGGTAAACACTAAACCTACTTGTTGGATTGACGAAGTGAAAACTACTTGACATTCGTATATAAAAACAAGTTGATATATACATATTATATAAACACAGAAAAATTGAGTTAAACACAATAATATACACTCCACAGTATACATTTATTATCATACTCATACATACTGCATAAACCGTAATAAACTTATGAATAATCTCTTGATTAAAAATATCGTTGTTTTTTATCAGCGTGTAGTATATGTTAAATTTAAATTAAACAGAAAATACAAATCATGGAGTTAGTTACAAAGATGTATACTTTTATTAAATAATATCAAATGTAGTGTATTAGTATAAATTGACAGGTGCATCATATTAAGTATTAATAATGAATAATGATTACAATACATAATTATAGTTAACGATATTCCGTTATTATCGCAGCAATTTTAAATCTCTTTTTATCTCGAACAAAATAAATTATCTTAGAGCCGTAGTAAGAGCTTACAACTGTCGAGTACTATAGAGTATAGTCTACAATACTACATCTATTATTATTATTATTATTTACAGTAATAATAGAAGTTCATTCATAATATATAATACCCAATTGTATACTTACAGTACCAGAATTTTGCCACCAGTAAAATGTAGTCATTTATTTTGATTAAATAATTGATTTTACGTGCAATTTTAAATAAATATTTCACACTGTACGTACAATAAATTTCAGAAATTAATTCACCATTTCTATACTAACTACTAGATTTGAAATTTTTTAACCATTATGGTTTTACGATATAATATAGTTGAATGTATGGTGTAATTGCATCATTTCATGATCATATCATACTATAACATATTATGTTTCATTTACACAACTTATATTACGTATAGGTTAGGGAAGGTTAGGTTAGGTTATGTATACTGAAAATGCATAATTAGAATCGGTAAGTTTAAAAAAAAAACAAGATAAGTAATAAATGAACAGATATTTATAAGTGTGGGGAATAATACAATAGAGACATACATGGTTTTGGATTGGTACTTGAGTATAATTAATAATACAAACAACAAAACTGGCTGTTATTTTGAATTTCAACATGACAAATCAGTATTCAAATGAAGAAAAAATGATTTTCACAGAGAATAATTAAAACCGTGTAGTTATTAATTTCCAAACAATTAAATATAATATATATATATACATTCATATGAGGATTGGAGCACTAAAAATTTTCTGACTGAGATAAAAACATTTCATTATAACACCAATTATATACTGTAGAGTCTACAGTGTGGACTATAGCTTTTCCGCCGTCCAGAGTCTGATAATATTGCATAACTACTTAAAATCATATCAGAAGAATATATTTTAACCTGAAGTAGTATTCATATTCATCGTATGTACCATGAAATAGTAGTCGATAAATATGTTTTTGTATAAAGCAATTATACCTTGTTTTCATCAGTATTTTTTTGAAAAAATAAACTAATGAAAGTTTAATATTTCATAATGCTAATTCTTAACACGTCGCGTTTTATTATATATTTATACACCCTACAGAAGCATATTGAATACTTTGAATGACAGCCATTTGTCGAGTTATTAATGAAAAATCCATCAACTCTATCCACGTAGATTAAACCTATATAGGATAAGTATACTACCGAGATGAACATTTTAAAATAAAAAAATCAATTCTTTTACGAGTGTACTATGCTAATTTTTACAATAATTTTGTTCTAACATACATTTAAAAGATTTTGTTTAATTTTAAATTGTTATATTTCAAATGCATTTATAAATTATATATAAATAATTACATTAAATTATTAATTTGATTAAATATAATTATAATCGAAATAAGTAGATACCAACATTTATATATTATTCGATAATATTGTGTACACAAATTAAAAGTTTTGGTTTGTTTTCGAACTAAATTTTGATTTTATTATATACTACCATATTGAGAGTACATTCAATTACTAGTTTGATATTTAATATTTTAAGCATTTTAAATTAAAAATGATTCACGTCAAGCACATGTACACTAATTATAATAGATTAAATATATTTTTGTTAAGCATTATTATTCAAAAGGTACACAATACCTACAATATTCCATCTAAAAATAGTTATTGTGATTGTTATTGAATTTATTACTTATAATTATTCAACCATACACATATAATAAATAATATTTTTTGTAATGAAACATTTTTTTTTTTTTTTTTGTAAATTTGTTTATTTAATTGTTTTAACTATTTCAATTAATTGGTGAAGAATATAAAATTGTTGGTAATTTAAAATGTCTAGCTTTGATTCAAATGCAATAAAGTATTTAGATTTTTTAGATTTTGAGCTAAACGAAAAATTTCTAAAATTTTTGAGTTCAATACTTTAATTAAATATACCAGTGTCTATAAACTCTGAACACGCTCAATTCGTAGTGGAGAATTACAAGTATGATAACATTTAGAATGATGTATAGTATATACCTAACAAGCAAAGATTAAAGATAATTTTAATTTAATTAATGATTAATTTAATAGGTATATACTATTCGTCTTAGGGCTTAGGTAAATATTATCAGTCATCCTGAATCAGTATTTTCACTATCATCTGTGATCCATTTATTACTTATGACTCTGTGAACTACTCGATATGGTACGGTACGATATATGGTCTTTCACATTATCACATTAAGCATTAAGCTGAGGCATAATTTTAATTCGAGAAGAAGCACAATGGTTATTGCCAAACATTCGATTGATAAGCGTAATTATACATACTTATACTATCATATGTCTACGGCTCAGAAATATGTTCTTCTGATCATACTCCACCAGTACTCAAAAGATCTTTAAATATATATATATATATATATATATATATATATATATATATATATATATATAAATATATATATATATATATATATATTTAATATTTGCTTATACATTGTACATTAGAGATATTTTGATACATGAATGATATGTGATGTGATATACAGGATACACGTATCTTATGTATCAACTTTCATTGAATTTTTTTAATCAAATTCAAAATCATGATGCATTGAAAAAATATTTTATACTCTACAATATGACGTTGCGTAAGCAGTAATGACATAATTCAAATTTTTACATTCATATGAATCTGCCATCAATAATATTAAATTAAATTCGTAGTACGACATATTTTTACTTAGCATATATTTGAGCTCTATTTTATATTTAATAAAATGAAATGTATTTGGATTCTGTGTTAAGTTTTAAATAACAAATATAATTTGTTAACTTACTAAAAAATCATATTTTTATATTTTTTTTGTTTTTTTTTAACTCATCCTAAGATACATATTATCGAATGAATCTACAAAAATTATAAGAAATTGTAAAGCCGGGCTTAAATATTGTCTACTATGATAATTAAAATATTATGTATTTTTCAAACACGCTTGAAACGTGTTTATTTCATAGACATTAAATTGACAAACGAACATCGTTTAGCATCCTTCATTTTCGTTACGCTGTATTTCATAATATCTGACGTCGTTTAAATAAGTTCACTATTATTAGTTTACCGTAATTATTAAATCTCTTTATTTTCTGAAGCACCGACCAAGAATAAATTAAAGTTGGATGAATTAGATTTGCAGTGCCCACATTAATTTCGGCGTTCGTCTGTGCTATCATTGTGTGAACGCGACTTAATGCACAGTAATTTTTCGATAACGTAAAGGTCAGTTCACCTAGTTTATAGATTATACTGATGAATGTAGCCGTTTTATTTTAAAACATAATGATTTCGTTTTAGTATTAACGAATCCGTACACTACACAAATTGGCATAAGCAAATAGTACTGCAATTTGCAAAATGTCGGTTTTACCTAGTGGCATTTCTAAACAACTCTTTTCATGTTTTATAGGTACATTATTATTCTATTTAATTATTGTATTGTTTAATATTGCGTTTAAATATTGTGCATATTCATTGATTTTTCGTTAAATTAATTTTCGCATATTGTACAGTACAATTACTAATTATTAATCTCATAATATTTGTGTTTACACTACATAGTATCTTTGCCTTTGTTAATGGCTGGGACGACATTGGGATGGTCTTCACCAATGATGGAATATATGGTTAGTGGTAATTCGCCAGTTCAATTGACCTCAGAAGAAGAATCTTGGATGGTGACTTTAATCGATGTTGGAAATGTCTTATTATCCATACCAGCTGGTATATTAATGGACAAAATCGGACGAAAGATGTCCGTGTACCTGACGGTACCAATAACACTAGCCGGTTGGATATTAATATTAATCGCCACAGAGGTAATATATTATACATTTTTTCATATAAAATAGATTTTTCAGGGAATTCGTAACCAAAAAAACTTTTAGTTGATCTTTTTAATGCTACACAATCCATGTGAACATTCGAGAATTTCGCGTGTATTTTTATATGCTTATAATTTATAAGCACACATAAACATAAATATTTTGTGTAACTTAAACACAATATCATGAAGATATTTCATTACTCTTTATAATCTGTTAATCTGTCAATATTGGAGACGTTTATTATAGCTAATTAATTCAGATTGGCATAAATAATTGAGGTGGATTCGTTGTTTTATGAATAATTATTAACCTACGAAATATCACCTGTTACCACAACGCCAATCGTAAAATGTCTATTCGTTTAAAAATAAAAAATAATGTCTATTTTTCAAATAACTTCTTCGTTAACGACAATTTTCTCAAGTGAATAGGTACTAAAGTAGTGTCTATTTTAGTTTAAACACCTTAAAATATTTTTAGAAACTACTTGGTCTGAAACCGATCGATGGTTAATATGCATTATGTCCTTTCGATACAGGCTTGGTACTTGTACGTCGCTCGATTCTTACACGGCAGTGCAATGGCGATCTCATTGATTGTGTCCCCCTCGTACGTAGGGGAGATGGCCAGCATATCCATCCGGGGATCACTTGCCCTGGTGGTCGAGTTGACCTATGCGTCTGGTTTGCTTTTGGCATATGTGGTTGGGTGGATGGCTAGCTACGAAACGTTGGCAATAGTCGGCGCAGTTATACCAGTGATAACCGGGGTGCTGATGATATTCATACCGGAATCTCCGTACTTTCTTATGATGGTAGGCAAACCGGAAGAAGCGGCAAGGTCGCTGAGAAAGCTGAGGAGTTACGACAACGTGTCGTTCGAAGATGAGCTCGAAATCGTCCGACTGTCCGTTACGGAAGAAAAGTAAATCACACATTTAATGCGATATTTCGATAACACGTCAATCGTACGACATAATTTGAATTCAAAACGTGCTACGTGTACACGATACGACAGCTATTACATTTCGAGGACCGTGCTTTAGATTTGACATTTTAAAATTCGTAATTATTTATTATCATTTAATTTCCCTTCACACTGCATTCACTACGTAACCCGATTAGTAGGACGTTTTACTTCTATTTTATCGTGCCATAACATTATACAACTATACAGATAGACAGTTCACGTGCGTTTTATTAATATAAACGTGATCATATTAAATTTTATAAACATAGAAAACATTTTTGTGGCAGCTCTCTTATAAAAATTGAAACGAAAATACGACGCGTATTCGTTTTAGTATTTACCGATTATGCAAATGTTGCTAAGCAACGACTCTTGAGGACAAAATAAAATAAAATTACAAAATCTACACAAAAACACATGTCAACAATCGAAAAAGTCACAACGAATGTCCGGCGTTTAAACGATTTTACTTAGTTTCCCTACTCCGTAGCTAACAACAATCAAATCCTGAAATCGAATTTTCACCCACTTACCGTGAATCGAATAAGTTGAAATTTTGTACACGATTTCGTATACAATATAAAAATTGAATAGAGCATAATAATTCTCCCCTTCTCACGATAAAACGTGATTCACGTAAATCAAATGTCTTGCTGAGTTTTTCAAATGGAATTCAATAACCAATTAACGATGAATATGAATTATACGTTGCAAGCGCCCCCCACTATGTTTTCGTCCAAAGAGTAAATTTCATATAATACTAAAAATCTAAAATATGAAATATGAATATGATATAACATTACGCATCATATCGCTTTTATAGTTCGTTGTTTATTATCAAAAACGAACTTTTGTAGTGATGTTCGCGTAAATTATGGTACATAATGAATGCATTTTTATACGGATTCAATCACGACTATCGTTAGTGTAAAATCGTTTAGAAATAAACAGAAAATTATTTTTTGTCAATTTACATTTAAAAATGGGCGATGACGCGCAAACGCCGCCACTGGCCGACATGACCGACGTGTTCGTTTTGCCCCCGCAGGTGTACCGGACAACTGACGGACCTGTTGAACAGGGACCGCGCGCCGCTGATCATCGTGGTCATCCTGGCCGTGCTGCAGATGGTGTGCGGCGCGAGCGTGATGGAGGCGTACGCGTCGTCCGTGCTGGCGGACACAGACCTGTCGCCGAACGCCGCCGCGGTGATCTTCGGCCTGTTCATCATCGTCGCGTGCATACCGTTCGCGCTGACGGTGGACAAGTACGGCCGGCGGCCGCTGTTCATGGCCTCGTGCGCGGGCACCACCGTGTGCCTGCTGCTGGCGTACGCGCTGCTGTCCATGGACGAGACGTGCCTGGACCGCGGCTGGCTGCTGCTGGCCAGCGTGTGCGGCGCCGAGTTCTTCATCAACATCGGGCTGATGCCGCTGCTGTCCGTCGTCCAGTGCGAGTACTTCCCCAACGACACGCGCGGTCTGGCCAACTCCGTGGTGGTGTTCACCATCACGTTCACGTCCACCATCATGCTCAAGATATACCAGCCGATCACGGACGCGTACGGCAAGAGCGCCAACTTCATCATATACGCCGTGGCCACGTTCCTGGGTGGCGTGTTCTGCTACTACTGGGTGCCCGAGACCAAGGGCAAGTCGTTTCTGCAGATCCAGACCGACTTCGAGACGTACACGTGGCGCAACGTCAAGACGCGGCGCCGCAATTACGAGCGGTTCTGATCACACACCCCCTCCTCACCCATGAGCCCCGTGCCTTGTACTTAGTACCCGCCCTACGGCCCGTTGTGTTTTCGCGCCAAAACCGATCGAAAAAGTAATAAAACAAAATAAAAAAATCGTCCCGACCGCACACGGCGCGAAGACGATGGCGGTCACGCCACGCCGGCCCGACAGACCGGGACCGGACGAGACTTGTGTCATCGTCTCGTACGTTATTGTTTTTGTTGATATTATTATTATTTCTATTGTTTTATTTTTTTTTTTTCTATTTATTTATTGCCGTTTTTGTCGGATGCTCGGCGAGACGTCACGGCATTGCCGTTTCGTTTACGCCGTCAGAGGCTGTGTTTTTTTTTTTTTTTTAATTTTTTTTTTTACAAGCGTAGAGATATCGATATCGCGATGACGTACGAGGAGGCACTTTTCGCGTTCACCCGCGCTATTTCCACGGTGGTTTCCACACGCGCACTACGTAGTCTACTCGATCTCCGCGAGGGACGAGTGGCGAACCCCGATATGGAAATATTTAACGTAATATGTACTATATATTTATTTATATATAACACGTAGGATAGATTTAGTAAATATTTTTTTCACAATAATTTTAGATAAATCATTTTTAAGTCGAAACTGTTCAATTCTTAATACCCCGATGTATTGTAATTAGTCGATTCGGATTCGTTTTGTAGTAAATTATGATTTAACAGGAAGAGAACCTTTATCCTTTTATGTAACATACTTTCACAATTTCCATGTTTATACGCGTATACGAATTTTATACTAATAACTCCGGTTTTGTATTGTTACAATGATCTCAGTAAAGTTGTAGAAAAATAGGAATGATAATTATTGTTTAATCCGTAAAAAAATTAAAAGGCAATATTTTAATGTGGCTCGTAATTCGTATGACTAGTCAACTATTTAATATAAAATTATTTAACCATAATGTGATTTTAATAATTTAATAATCTAACCACTTCATCGCGTTCATATTAAATGTATAAACCTAGCAATTTGACAAGGAAAAATATTGAAAAAAAACTTAGTCCACCACAAGAAAACAATTAAATAAAAAATATTAATCTGCTTGATTAAAATTTCTCTGGTTTTAAGTATGATAATGAAATATAACTATTGTATACTGTAAATAAAGTAATACTAAGCAATTATGATTAGTTTTTGAAGCCATAATCAATGAATAAATTGTTACCATCTTTGTAAGTCTAAGTTGACAATAATTCATTTTTTAAATTTATGACCCATTATTAATATGTACAATGTAAATTCATTAGGTACTTGTAAAATATTTTTACTTTGATGCGCGTTTATAGCAAGCAACTTAACTTAATACTCAACATTAGAAGCTATATTAGGTACAATTTATTCGTAAGTTGCCGTCGAATATAATAGTTTTGTCTCATGTTCAGTTTTATTGAAAGTTAGATATTTTGATTGTCTTATTTTACAATGATGGGTTAATTGATAAATGAACTATGAACATATTTCGTTTGTTTATTTTATTGTGACAGTAGAAAAATATCCAAAATACCGTTTCAGCCAAAAGCATAAATCAATTTTTAATTAACAACAAAATTTAGTACTTAAGTATGTATGTGGTTCAATTGTTTACTCTGACTGAGTACCTGCCGATTGTTTACAATAATTTTAATTAAGTACGTGTTTCATTATCAATTAAAATGTTTATAAATGTTTTTTGATTATAAATAAACTATATTTATTATTTATGTATGAATTTAGAATACATGTAATTAAAAATGAATGATATATGTAAAATATATAATTGATAGAAAAAGATATATATGTTATTTAATTAGAAAAATATATCATTTCACTTTTTTAATTTCTAGTTTTATTTAAAAAGGTTTGGTTTCTGCTATAATAATAATAAGAACAAAATTCATTCATTGATGTATGTATATTTGTATATAAACTATCATTCATGTCATATCGACCTCATCGTTTGTTATAGAATATGTTTTTGAATTGTTTTATACTTATCATATTTTTATATATTAATTATAATTTGTAGAGTTAATATTTAAAAAGTTATATTTATATTATGTATTTATTTATTCAATATGTTGTTATGGTAATAATTAAAAAGTGTCAACTTTTAGTTTCTTTGGCGAAATTTGTAATTTGTTGTTTTGTAACCATTTTTAAGTGAGTATATATGAAACATCACGTATATTTTTTAAGCCAAACGTTAATAAAAGTGGATTGCATAAACGTGTACTATTTACGTATGAATAAAAAAAAAATATTAATAATTCATGATTATATGATTTAATATTTTAATAACGAGAAGTAAAATAAAGATAGAGAAATTAGAGGGTTAAAGCTAACCTACCTCCGCAATTTTTTAGTTAAAATCTGATAAATTTCTATTCTCTTTATCTATATTACATAAAATATTCTCAATTTTAAATTTTTTTGAAAATATATCTGAATAACGGATAATGATAATTTAATAAATATGTATTAGATACCAAAATGGATTAATAAATCTACCGTATTAAAATTGTATATTTTTTAAACATCAAACATCATAAATAATATAACCGATACAATAATTTACCGATAAAATTTTTTTTTTTTTTTTTTTTTTTTTTTTTTAGCTTTTATAGCCCATTGAGGGCCTTCGCTGCTTCCACAATTTCTTGCCACTTCTCTCTATTTTCACTTCCTGCTAGTTCTGTCTCTGGTGCAATCTTTGCTAGGTCTGATTTTATAGTGTCCATCCATCTATGTCTAGGGCGGCCTCTGGGTCTTCTACCATTGATACTGCCCATCAGAACTTGCTTGCATATGCCATTCTCTCTCCATAAGTGCCCAGCCCATTCGAGTCTCTTGCTTCTAATGAATGCTTTTATATTTGGTTTTTGGAATAGCTGGTATATTTCCCCATTTGTTCTTATTCGATAATCTCCATTTTCGTAGATAGGACCATAGATTCGGCGGAGTATTTTCCTTTCGAAGATTAGCAGTTTCTCTTCGTCTCCTTTTGTCACCGACCACGTATCGCAGCCATACGCCAAGACTGGGCGTAAGTAGCTCAGGTATAGGTTGATCTTTGAGTTTTTAGATAGGAGTTTAGATTTAAATAGTTTCACTAATGCAAAAAAACCTTTATTGGCTGCTGAGATTCTTAATTTTATTTCATTATACCGATAAAATTAAAGATATATTTTAAATTCTGAATAGAGCAATGGGTTTAAGAATGTGCATTAATCGTTGTGTACGTTTTTGTTTACATAAATTGACTATGATGAATATTGTAGGAATATTCAAAAAGTCACATAATACACTCCAAGTCTACCTCTCCTAAAATGAAATATGTAGTTGGAACTTTGATGGTCATTTATCGAAATTCATAACAGTTTTTCTAAAGATACAAGAAATATTACCAAAAATTAGCAAACGTATGCAACTAATAGTAAACTACATTTTCATTGAATTAATATAAGTTATTTGTATGACGCCGAAAAAAAAATACAAGAAACTTCATTTTTCCGCTGAATATTGGTAATAGAACTACGTCAGCTAATTAATATTTTTTCTTTAACTTTTAAGCCTAATATACAAGTTGAAAAATTTGGAGACTTTGCCATTATTTAGAAGTTCTTCTTCTCTTATGAAATAAAAATGTTTGATACTAATAAGGCTTTAAATATAACATAAGCAACTTCATATTTTATACTAACCACTCTGCAAAACCAAAAAATGTATATTTATAAGCTTTTAAAAAACATTTTTAAAAATAATTTTCATTATTCTATTTTATTGAGAAACTGTACTTACATAATTGTAAGCATATAGCGCGTATTCAAATGAGACATTTAAGAAACTTAATAAGAAAAAAATAACATTTCTAACACCGTCCATTAACAATTAATACTATATTTCAATTTTCTTCTACTTAAAATGTGTAGTAAAATAAATAAACTATTCAATAATATCCTACTAGGATTTTTATGAATTCATATTATATTTATTGTTAGTGCCATTAACATAGCACTAACGTAACGCAAAAAAAAAAATTCAAGTGATATTGATTATTTTAATGTAATTTTTATTTTTTGTACTTAGAAAAATGTTCTCAATATTTTGATTTTTATGCAAAAATAAATAATAAAGTTACTAAGAAAAAAACTTGAAGATTACTCTTTTTTAGCAGGAATTTTGTCGTCATTAGGTAAAAAAAAACTATCACAATATCTACAGGCTTCATTGCTTCAATAATATAAAAATCGATATCAGCCTTTTATAAAACAGTATTCTATTACAATGTAAGGTCAATATCATTGAATCTCATGCGTTTAATTCTAGTTTAATTTATATCAAGTTAAATTATGTACAATGAATTATGTATATTTAAAAAAATTACGAAATTAAAACCAATGACTTTATTAACAACATCACTTAATAGATTTTCATGATGCATTTTAAATATTTTTTTTTTATGATATCAAAATCCCACCTATTATGAAACATACAATTTAACTATAAAATGGAAACCAATCAGAACTCTGTATCCGATTCCAAATGCCATTTATTGGTTTGTGTAAATTATACTTATAACCTATAGGTTAGGTTAGTTAGTATATATTTTACTAATATCACATTTATTTAATAGTTCAGCTACCAAAAACTTTTTTATGTGTCTTGTATTAATTTAGTTGGTACCTATTAAAAAGAAAATATGCGATATTGAATGTAATTTTGACTTAACGAAAACGGTTTAATTTTATAATATTTGATTTATAAATAGTTCTTTGGAATTGCATTTAGAAAGGATTTAAGATATTTCAATAAATAATTTTAATGGAAACGTACTGAGAATATTTACTTTCGTCATCGATCAAACATATTAAACCAGGAATCCTAAAATAATATCATAAATTTTATAAAATAAATGTAAGTAGTTGGAAATACATTAACAGACATGAAAACTCCACTTAAGTAAATACAATGATTTTATGATTTTAATTTAAGTACTAACCTAACCTAACCATTGTAGATATGAAAAACAGTGAATGTTAGAGAATAAAGGTATTCTATATATCTTCCAATTGTAAATAAAAATATTCTCATAAAATAAGTGAAAACCCGGAAGCGTATAAAGAAATTCGTTTGCACGCATTGCAGAAGTTTATATAGTTTAATTACCTCGGTAGACTCTAGACAAGAGTCTACAAAGTTTTAATTTCAATATATATATTTATAAATACGAAACCTTTAAGTAAAAAAAAAAAAAAAAATCAGAACGTGATTTATTAAAGAAGCTCGTTCTGTAATACAACCCGCCCATTAGTACCACTGAATATTTGAATTTTGAACAAAATATGTGTATATAGATTTTCTGAAACCCAGTAAATCGCGCGAGCATTCTTCAAATTATATTAAAAACAAAAAAGTTTTCCGAGAAGTCATTATTGTAACGCTATCATAAATAACTAAATTAGTAATATAAAGTTCTAATGTGTTTTACAAAAAAAATAATAATAATAATAGTAATAAAGAACAAATGTTGTTTGTGAAGGTGAATTTAGTGATTGGATGACTTTATACTTTACTCTTAATCGTTTGTTATCGGTTATTATTTTTTAAATTTACAAACTCACAAACGATATCTATTAGTTAAAATAATATTTTTATAGAAAATTATATTTGTTATTATAACTATACTTTATTACTGTCGTAATACTACACATTATAATATTATTATTACCATTAGTAAAATATATTTCACACTGTAGTAACTTAAATTATTTAATTAGCTACGTAATAAATATGATAAAAAATGTCCATAAAGACATAATTGAATTAATAATGGTATAATATTATTAAATTACATATTTATGTAACGTATAATTCATGAGTATATTAAGTCATTAAGGAGGGGGTAATTAGTAGTATCTAATATTTTAAAAGTGTAAAATATACTACATATAACCCATTATCATCTATCGCAAATAGATTTAATGTTTAAAACGATCACAACGATTTTTTAAAAACATAACTGCATTAATGTTTTATTGATTAAAATATTATTTAACTGATTTATTTTTCGATAATATACTAATTAAACTTATAATCACTCCATAATTTATCAAAAACATTGTACAAATTTTTATCAAAATAGTTATATTTTATTTTTATTTTTAATTGAATTTATTACACTATATGATGGATACCATGATTGATTATGCATTATAATAAAAGTAATAATTTGATATGTATTGTATATAAAAATACATAACTCAAATAGCCGTGATGTGCAACTAAAAAAGTCTACCTGACTTGATCCACTTAAACTTAAAAACTTTTTGACATACATATTTTAAGGCTGCCAAGTTATCATATTAAATTCTTTTACACCATAATTGAATTAAAGTATAACTCAATATTCAAATGACTTCACATTTCTAAATAAAAAAAAAAAATATTATATATATATTCGTTCTTGGATCTAAGTATTCCAAAATAATTTAATTCTTGGTAAAATTGAGCTTATTTATGATTTTTATTATCCGAGCGAAACATTTTACTTACTCATAAATGCCTTATCATTCACATTTTAAACATTTTTAGCGTCATTAAAATGTTCTTTGAATCAATCAGAATAAAATAGAAATAAACACATCACAAATTATCAGTTTATAGTTTTGCTTAAAGATAATATATATGCCTATTTTAGACATACATAATGGTTTTATTCGTAACTTTTGTGAAAATAATGAAAATAATTATAATTGAGCTTCATATGAAATATAATTATATAGGTATACACATTATATATTTTACTATTACTTATATAACCTATCTTATGAGTAGCATACAAGTTTTCTGTTTTTTCCACGTTTTCACAAAATGCTTTTCTTTTTTATAATTATTAAAATTTCGTTTTTTTTTTCTTTTCGTTGATGATTAATAATTTCTGCATTAAATATTTTTATCAACTTTTAAGTGTAAGTGCGTTTTTCATTTAGGAATAATTAATTCAATCTTTCGTTGCGAAAAAAACCTAATCATTGCCGTTTGATCTATTTATATCTTTATTAATACATTTCTGAGTGTATATTTTGAACATCATCCAAAAGATAAATATAATACAATATAGAACCTCCATAACTCAAACTTCGTCTATTCAAAAATTAAATGAATTGCTCTAAAATACTATAGTAATATTGAGTAAAATTAATAATACTTTAATAATTCAATAACTCAAATCATTATGTTAAATTTTTAATTATTCAAGCTTTTATACATGAAGTTATTACATAAAATTGTATTATTCATTGCATACAGGAAAATAATATTATACACCACAATATTTAAAAACAACATTCGCAGTAAGATCTGATGAAATAAAAAAAGAAAATACAATTGTAACGAAAAAAGGAAACTTCCTTTAACTTTTTATCAGCAAACGCTTTTCTTCATATTCGATGAGCTGGCTCAGTTTATTAGTGATATATAGTTCCTTACGATTACATTTATTAGTCACAGTAAATTATTTCCATCAGAAATCTAATAAGAATGTTTAACGAAGATGCATTTTATTCAAAGCTTTTAATCTCTTTATTACATTATTATGCATTAGAATAATTTTTATAAATGAAAATTATGAAAAAAATCAAAATGAACAAGTGTTCGTCATATATTTAATAACCAAATAATAGAAGACAATTTGAATACTAAAAAATAAATTTAATGAAATGCTAACTAAATTAAACTTCATCCCTTAATAAGGTAATATTTGTTTCTCGACATATTTAATTTTAAATGGTACTTTACTGTTGTGTTTGATTGTGTTTTACTGAGTTTCTTATTAAGTTAAATTGTTTATAATAATGAGTGCAAAAAATAATATTTGAATGCTAGGATAGAAGCCACATGAAAATATTTACAAAAAATATAATGCTTTGAACTAAAGTTATAGCTCAACTAAATTTGTCTTAAAAAAAAAAGTGGGATGAAAATCTTACCAATGTCATCAAAACAGTTTTAGAACAATAAATGTTCGAACCATTCACATAGTAGAAGTAGCTCATTACACATTACAGTTCCGTTACTGGTCGTAGTTTACCGAATACGTTACTAAATAGAAACATTAAAATAATAAATATACTATTTACAAAATACATGCCAAATTGTTAAGTTAGTATTTCTAAAAATAAAAGTATATTAACACTAATATATCAGCAACAAGGTACATACAAAATTTAGCAGTAATCACAATGCATGCCAGTACAGTCCGGCAAATATTTACATCATTTATTAGTAAGTAAATTTTTAACAATTTTTTTTTTTTACTTGTCATAGTATGTCAAATTTGTTTTATTTTTACGTTCGTTTTTGAAAATAGACGTATCAAAATTGACATTAGATGTTAAATTAAATAATTTTTGCAACTTCACACCATGTATTTTGATCTAGTCCATTCCCAACAAATAACCATAATATATAAAAGACTCGCCCTCAATAACCATTTTTATATCATAGAACATCCATAAATATTTTAGAATTATTTATATTACATTATTCAAAAGTTTCATGGAACCAATATTTCATATTTTTTTTATTTTACCTGCCACTTTGCTGTAACTCAATGACTATGTAATGTGAAATATTTGAATGAAACTTCAAAAAACATAAATATATTTGAATGAAATTCGCCAAAGTTGTTGTTTTCTTCGAATATCATTTATACGTACGTTTGTATTGACTCATAGTTATATTACGGTAGTCGTGAAGAAATAAGTAACAAATATGTCTGTTTTAATTATTCAGCGTTTTAATAAACTATACTTGTAATATAAATTGTGAATATATTTTTTAATTCGAAAAACAAACAAATCATTCTTAAAAATGTATTGTTTTATAAATATTCTATGCAGTGACTTACGTCATCCCGGAAAAACATTGTAGTGAATTTCAAGAGAACCACGGAAACATATTTATGATTCTACCCAACGTTAACTTTATCAGATATTATTTTTCGTCTGGCACAATGACCAAGTATCAATGTTGATTCAGATTTCAATGAAATATTATTATTATTCTATTACCTAAGTAAAAAAAAGTTTTCCCCGTCATTTTGTATTCATTGCAATAGCAAATATCAGTTATCTAAAGAAATACACACATGGATAAATACTATGGTGATACTATTTACGAGAAAGTTCAATTTGAATTCCCTGAGGAAGTTTGCGGCACGACCCTCTAGTTATTTAAATTTAAATTTAGGTTCATTAATTACTTAGAGAAACCAAAAGTTAGCGAAACCAAATAATATGGTTTTAGAATACAAGTACTCTTCTTATATAATTACTTATAAATAAACCTGTGAATTTTAATGCAGTAAAACTGTTGAACGCACTTGTTCTCTAAATTTTCTGAAACATGTGAAATCATGCATTATATTTTTATTAACGTTTCCCTTTATAATAAAACACGCACTTATGTTTATTCCTAATTTCATACCAACAAACTTTGAAAATATTACAATAATATAAGAGTAGTTAAACGTAATTATTGTTTCTTGAAATAAAATAATAAAATAAATCAATAGTCATATAAAAACGAATGTAATTCATAAATTGCTCCAGAAAAATTTTGAAAAAAAAAGGAAGGATCATTTTTAAATATTATAGTTGTATTCATACGTTCATATTTTTAAGAGATTTAATAATCATAAGACCTAATAAAACATGAAAAAATTTTAAAAATATGACCCAAACAAAACATTTTAAAATATATAATTTAGTATATCTATAATAATAAATATTTTAAGAATAAAAATTTATAATTCAGTTTAATGTGATATTTTTGAGATTAATAATTTGAATAAAAATCATTTCCTGCCATCACTCACTATAATATAACAAATTGTATTATTATACATCTTCAATAATCATGGTTTCAAGGGATGGGTGTATGTGTTAAACATACGAAACATTCACAATCATATTAAAACAGTAAAATCTCGAAAAGTATTTTTCATTGGTGTATACAGAGTGGTCAGATGGCTCGGGTCACTCCACTCATTCGTATAATTTATGAATTCTGTATGTATTTTGTACCAACATTTAAAGGCACAACTGTATTATACTCTAAAGAACTAAATATTCCGGGGATCTCCGCGAACAATAATTACTTATTTTTTCACGAACACCTTTTATACTCCTCCATAATGTCGATCCCCGCGAACAATCGTTATAATGTTGTACACCAGTGTCCGACCCCGTCCGTAAACGCACGTGATCCATACGTTATGGACTATGGGATTTTCCATCAGACAGCGTTGGTTTGGGGGTAGGGAAATCGACGTGTTGTCCACGTCGACAAGTTGTACAGAACAGAATAACATTCGAACGCGAACACTGTGCAATAATATAGGTGGCATAATGATATAAGAATTAATTATATATACACCTCGTGTGACCGTTGTAAAACGTCGATTCATCCATTTGTATACGTGTGTGTGTGTGTGTGTGTGTGTGTGTGTGTGTGTGTGTGTGTGTGTATGTGTGTGCGCGCGTTCGTGTGTGTGTGTGTGTGTGTGTGTGAACGCGTGTGTGCGTAGTAACGCTGTCCGTGTTGATGTCGGGCACGTTTTTCGGATGGCCGTCGCCCGTGGCGCAGATGCTGCACTCGCGCCGGGCCCCGGTGAACATGACGAAGGCCCAGGAGTCGTGGATGGTGACGTGCATCGAGATCGGCAACCTGATGCTGCCGCTGCCCACCGGCCACCTGATGGACGTGCTCGGGCGCCGGACGTGCCTGATGGCGTCCGGGCCGCTGGCGCTGGCCGGCTGGGCGCTGATCCGGTTCACCAGGGACGTGTGGTGTCTGTACGCGGCACGCGTACTCCACGGCTGCGCCATGGCCATAGCGTACACCGTGTCGCCGGTCTACCTGGGCGAGATAGCCGGCGTGGACGCGCGCGGCTCGCTCGGCCTGTTCTTCCAGAGCATGAACTCGTCCGGCATACTGCTCGTGTACGTGGCCGGCTGGACGGTATCGTACGACACGCTGGCGGTCGCCATGAGCGCGGTAACGTATCGTGTCGTGATTTTACATTATAACATTAATAACACTGTACCGATGGGCATAAGCGAAAACCGTACAATTGTTTTACTGACACTCGCTAGAGTCAAGCAGTACACGTGTTGTAACTCGGGGTTTTTCGCAGTGCTCGTGATTAGGCCACGAATGTGAAATAACATTCCGATCGACAGTCATTAACGTGGTGTTTTTAATTCAGAGTGTGGCAATACTAACATTTTGGTTTTTGCAAAGTTTTTTTTTTTTTTTTATGTGTGCTACCATTTTTTCCAATAGGTAGTAAGTAGTAACAGAGAATCAAAAGTTATTTGAGAGATACGAAATCGTACCTACCTGGTACTTCAAGGATTGATATTACTCTCCATTCCTGACTGTGTGATTATGAAAATCAGTTATTTTATTAACATTTCTTTTTTTTTTTTTATAAGTCCGAAACATCTAAATACAACTAAATGGATAATTTTTACGAATAATATCAAATAAACATGGATTTTTTCCAATAGTAAGTAGTAACAGAGAATCAAAAGTTATTTGAGAGATGCGAAATCGTACCTACCTGGTACTTCAAGGATTGATTACTCTCCATTCCTGACTGTGTTATTAAGAAAATCAGTTATTTTATTAACATTTCTTTTTTTTTTTTTTATATAAGTCCGAAACATCTAAATACAACTAAATGGATAATTTTTACGAATAATATCAAATAAACATGGATTTGCATTGTTATTGTTCCAGAATTATTTTTGCTTTAATATTTAAAACTGCACTAAATATCTATTATGTGGTAGATGATAAAATTGTTATTTGAGCTACACTCAAAATCGTTTTCTGGAAACAGTGAATTATTATTTGTTTAAAAATTTAAAAAACATCATACTATACTAACGTTTAGTAGATGGTCCAATCGTTTAATAAAATTATATATATATATATATATATATATATATATATATATATATATATATATATAATATGTATATGTATAACAAAGGGTGGCCAACATCTACATGTTTGTGAGTCACGTGGATAAATACAATGTACAATGATACAATGTACAATGATGTAGAGAACACAAATATTTCAATCGTTATTACAGATTAGACTAAAATTCTAATAATGATAGCCAACAGCAGATAAACATATAAAATTATTAATTCTACATTAGTTTTGACAAACGTCCAAAATTATCCTATAAATTACCACGCATTACGAAATTGTGTAAAACGTGTTTAACTGTGCTGTTGCATCGAGATAATTCATGAAATTATTAAGTATTTTTGTTTTTGTAAAAAATAAGTCATGGCTACAATGATAAGACCACATGTAGCTCGCAAGACGCAAGTTGACCACCCATGTTATATACTGGTGGCCATTTTCTTGTCCAAAGACCAAAGGGACGAAGAACAAACTTCCGCCACCACTATTTTATCATCTTTTCTTTTTATTACTCTTACGTTGTTATATACTTAAACCTATACGTAATTCAACTCCGAATCCGGTGTTTGTGGCGTCTAGGTGCCGATACTGTCGATCACGCTGTTGGCCGTCATACCGGAATCGCCTCATTATCTAGCCATGAAGGGCGACAGGGGCCGTGCTCACGAGTCGCTGTCGTGGCTGCGGCCGTCCGACGGCGCGGTGGAAATCGAAGAGGAACTGCGGTCCATGGTGACGCCGGCGGCGGCGGCGACACCATCGTCCGGTGGCTACGCGGTCGGGCTGTTCAAAACGTCCGGGCGGGCGCTGGCCATCGTGTTGGTCATGGGCACGTGTCAGATATTCAGTGGCATCAGCGCGCTAGAGGCGTACGCGTCCACGGCGTTCGAACGGGCCGACGACTCGGAAAGCGCGATGATGACGGCGGACGCGTGCGCCGTCACGCTGGGCCTGATGGCGCTGGCCAGTGACCTGTTGTCCGCGTTGATCATCGACCGGTGCGGCCGGCGGCCACTGCTGCTCGCGTCGTGCGTGTGTTGCAGCGTCAGCCACGCGGCCGCCACGTACGGCCTGTACCGCGGCCGGCACCACGAGCCGCTGGTGCTGGCCGCGCTGGCCGGCGCCGTCGTGTCCGCCAACGCGGGGCTCATGCCGCTGGTCACCACCATCGTGTGCGAGTACTTCCCCACCGGCAACCGGGCGCAGGCCAACGGCGTCACGCAACTGGTGATGACGGCCGCGTCGCTGGTGTCGCTGAAGATCTACCAGCCGGTGGCCGACGCGTACGGCGTGCACGTCAACTTCGCGCTGTTCGCCGGCGTCGCGGCGTTCAGCACGGCGTTCGTCTACCGGTTCATACCAGAGACCAAGGGCAAGACGCTCGGCGAGATCGAGATGCTGTTCAGCCGCGAGGGCAAGTCGGCCGTCGCCTTTTGACCGCGGCCGCCGTTGTGCTGTCGATGACGCGGCCCCGCGGTGTGATCGGCCGCACCGACGATCCCCGTGTACACGAGACGCGCGGGCACGGTGCGCCTACGCGCGCGGCGATCCACCGGCCGCTCCCCCCTTTTGGAATCGTTCTCTCGTCGCGTGCCAAACGATTCGGTCCCTACCGCATTCCTGTACGTCCAACGAGCTGAAATGCCGTCACACACCCAGACGCACGCACGCACAAAGGCGCACAAAGATTCGCAAAAACACTCACACACACACACACACACACACACACACACACACACACACACACAACATACACGACCCGAACAAAACGGCTAAGCGGTTTTCGACGCGGAAAACGAACGACGAAACAAAACAACACGTACGTAGTCGTGTAGATGTGTACATTTTATGCAGAATACGTCCACGGTAGAGTAAACGCGTCGCTTATAAATTGCCCCGAGTGAAGAAATCCGGACGAAAACGTCATATCGTGCTTTAATGTTTATGTTCTGTATTAACAACGGCAATTACGCGTAAAACTCGGGCGTATTAAACCAATTAGTTGCCTATATTTACCCAGAGTCCAAACGTTCCTTTTGTTACTGTGTACAATATATTTTAAGTTTATGTACTGATTATAATATGCCTGCACATACCATACGTACGAAAGTTCTCGGATTTATCAAAGTTTTACTCAACGTTAAATTCTGTTGCTGCGTGTTTCCTTGATTATTGCGTGCATTCGTTTTTTTCTTTCCATTTAAACGGTCGACGTAGTATATATTTTTTTATAGCAACTTTTTTTTCTTTACTAACGTTCTCGGTCTCAATCAATATTTAACCGAATACCCGAGACCTTTTGTACAGTCGGCTTAGTTTTGCCAACCTATTGGAATGTTGCCAAGATAAGAAATTTACACTCCAAAGGGAAAGCATGTTTCACCTGGAAATCCGAACTTATAAAGCTAACTTATAAAGCATAGTGCGGGCCAAATGACTTGGCATAGTATTTTGATATAACTCACACTTCGTATTTTTACATCCGTCTAAACAAAACGAAAAACAACAAATAATTGTTAATCAATCGCACGACGTTTAGCTACTCTGCCAAATTTAAACATTCATCTTTTACGGTCTTAAAAATCATATCTGACTGAACATGGAGTGTGAATTTACACCTTATGATAATGAATACCATTTTAAAAAGACATTATATTTATGCTTTTAATTTAAGTTTAATTAATAATTAATTAAAAAATGTGTAGTGGTGCTAGCAATTAAGCACACTTTAACAATCTGGCGATTAATTAATCTATGTTAATTTTGAATTTTATATAAAAGAGCAATCTTTAAAAATTATGTATTTATGTATTTAAGTTGATTGTAGTAATTTTTTGTTTCGATAAAATATATGTTGGTATTTAATGTCTATTTAATATACATTTTATTAGTAACTTATATGATGATTTAAATAATTATAATTAACTATTAAAGGTAACAACTAACAACTAATAGTGATGCTGAAAACTTTATCAAATAATATCTTGTTTGTTTATAATAAATAATCTAAATACAAGAAATTTAATTTTTAATTGTTGTAATTACTTTTATCATAAAATATTTATACTATGAAACTTTAATTAATTATTTTAAATAAGAATTAAATTTCATGATTAAATTATGTTTACATACATTTAAATAATCCTTTATAGTTGATACGTTTAATTTGAAGATCAAAATTGTGTTAGTCTTAATTTAAAAATTGTTGTGAAAAAATTACCTTATATTTCTGTTGAATTATTGTATAATCATGCGTCTACTATACATTTTTGTTTTCATAAAAACGTTTCATGTCATAGTCTTTATAAAGTACATGTGCATTGTACAAACTAAATTAATAATATTCTATATTATATCCATACTATAGATACAGAATACAGCTAGTATACTTAGTGTTTGCGTATCTAACACAAAATCCATTGTTTTTTTTATTGTATCACGCTTTACCAACATGTATTACTATTCAGAGAAATTACGAAAATGATTAATCACCATTTAAAGTCTTTTCAAATGAATCAATTTTATTTTCACGTAAGCCCCGTAAAATCGTGTTGTTTAAAAGGTAAACTACTCGTACATAAATAGTAGTAGTTACTCATAAGTAACATAACGTATTATTACCATCATGGGGTGCACTGAATATAAAAAGTAAACATCGCATTTTCATATCTGCACACGTTTTGTGAGTTGAGTGTGATATTTTGTACTTTTATAATATAGGCCAACGATTTGCAGAGAGAGTGGGAAAGAGACGATTTGTCGTATAATGTGCGTACACGTCTATACAAGAACATACAAGAGTGTATTATTACTGTTAGTTCGGCATTTCGTCGTTAACCTTAACCGCAGTACGTAATACGGGATAATATTGCATATTGGCCGCCAGCGCGATTAGATTATTACATTAGTCCGATGTATGTTTTAATAACCGTTGTGCACACGCGAGATCGTCTCGTGCACACCGCCGTGTCTATGCATAATATATTACAGACTCGGAGACGAGCTCCCCCCATAACCCTACTATTGTGTGTGTGTGCGTGTATGTGTGTGTGCGTATGTGTTTGTGTGCGTATGTGTTTGTGTGCGTATGTGTTTGTGTGCGTATGTGTTTGTGTGCGTATGTGTTTGTGTGCGTATGTGTTTGTGTGCGTGTGCGTGTGTTTGCATATACGTGTGCATGTGTGTGCATGCACGTGTGTGAGTGTGTGTGTGTCGGTTTAACCCGGAGCGTGCGGTACAACCGAAATGATTTGTGCGGGAATGGGTGGGAACAGTTGTGGGATAGCGGACGGGCCGCGGCGGGTGAGGTATTTATGCTGCGCGCACACTTGAATCTAAACCGGAAAACGCAGCGAAAGTTGTGTACCAGGGCTAAATGACGCGCGCTGTTTGCTCTGTTAACGTTGTTTACGAGAATATTGATAACGTCTTCGCCCGCCCGCTCGACCCTTCGCCACTCGGCTATGTGTACGCTCGCCCACGGCAGCCCACGGATCGACGGCGCATCAGCGTATATAATATCGTTCATATTGTATAATATTCGCCGTCCGTGAACATAATATACATGTGTTTGTGTGTGTGTGTGTGTGTGTGTGTGTGTGTGTGTGTGTGTGTGTGTGTGTGTGTGTGTGTGTGTGTGTGTGTGTGTGTGTAATATCTATTTCGTCTTCATCCACCACGTTCGGCCTGTACAAACACCGAATTAAATACGACAGACACGCGCCGCACCGCACCCCGCGAGACGTGTTTGCACAACCGTCGAGCCCTCCTGCCCCCGACAGAGCGTGATGGACGTGGAAGCGAAGGTTTTAAGGGATGTGGACTCCGGGGCGGTGGCGGTGGTGTTGTCGTGCAAACGACGTGTACAAAAGTGCACCCGCGAATCGGCCAACGCTCGACACCCTTCGCAGCCGCCACCGCTACCGCGTGCACGCGAATTCGAACGCACCGACACGGCGGTACTGCAGGCGACTAATGTACTTTTCGTCGTAGCACGATTATCGTTCGCGAGATTTCCGGCGTGTCGTGTCCGCAATATCGTCAACGGAGACGGACCGTGCGATGGCGAAAACGAGAAGTATTTTTAACACGGCGACCACGGGTTCGTGATTTTCAAATCATATACCCCGCCTTGTTCACGGTTTTACGGTTAGCACCTGTTTATAATTTACGTGCGGTTTTTTTTCTCCTTGCAATGTTCGTCATAATCATACTAATCGCCATAACGTTTTGTTCAGAAAACTACGATCGATTTTGTGCGCATAAAAGTTAGGTTTTTCGCATCACTAATGAACGTATAGTAAATTATGCATGAAATATAACGTGTATACCATAACTTAGTACTTACCTAGATGTTTCAATATTTTCGTTTAATTCCAGTAACTCTACTCGCGATTTTCGTCAAAAGTTCATCAACCATTATTAGATATTACTCATCATACTTGATAGTTCTATTTTCGTTTCGAAGCACTTAAAACAAAAAATATTATCTACCAGTTACTGCTTGGATAAAATAACATAAACTGTGATTTCAACATGATAAATAGGTCAAATAATTTTAATCCCTTATGCTATTTTAAATGTTTATTTACGAAGTGCTACCACTCTTTGTAATGATTATTCGTCGATATCAACTTCACTCATGGCTGAATGATAAAAATTAAACAACGATTTTTATAATAGATATCAATAATTCTAATATACGTTAATATTTTAACACAATACATAAGGATTTGCACACTGTAATAGCCTCTAAGATGATGAAGATAATCAAATTCTGTTTTTATTATTATTAATATTTGTTATTCACAGGGGTAAGTATTCATAATTTAATTACATTTTCATGTTTTGGTGAAATAATTTCTAAAAAAACTTTTTTTTTTAATATTTTCGAAAAATTTGACGATAGCTAATCTATAGAATTTAATATTCTAAAAACATTGAAATTTCAACTTTTTTTTATTAACTTTATCATTTCTTATAATTCTTTTACTTTATTTTAGTAAAAAAATTATTGGCAACCGTGAAGTTGGTAAATAAAAAATTAACAACTAAAATCTTCAGAAAAACAAACTCAATAAAATGGCTGTCTTTTTTTTTTTTTTTTTTTATTAAAATATTTATTTACAATCTGTTATCTAAAACAATAAGTAAGTAGTTTACAAGGTTATTTAATATTACACATGAATAATTTGTGAAGGAAATTGTACATTAACAACACCTCAGAATTTTACATAATCATTAATAATAATTATTTTTAATAGATAATAAAAGTTATTTGAGGAATTTTTTTTTTTTTTTTTTTTTTTTTTTTTTTTGTTTTTATTTTAGCAGATCTCTGGGCCAATTTCGCAATCTTGAGCCTTGTGAGTCATAAAAAACAGAGTTTGATTACCTTGATTAACACAGAAGATATTACAAATGTGCAAATCTTCGTAGAACATCTTGAATTTATGTAAAAAAATTGTGATTTCTCAATTTTCTTTTTTACATAATTGTTTTTAAATTTAAAATAATTTTGACCTAGATATCTGATTTATATCAAATAAATTGTAATAAAAATTATATATATATATATATGTATATATTATATAGAAATTGTATAAAACATTTTAAGAAAAAAAATGATATAATACATCAAGAATCAAATAATTATTTTATTGTTTTTTTTTAATTTTCGACACTAAACGTATGGGTGTAAGACCATATACTTACATAGACTTTATAGACATTAATACTTGCTTCACATATCCACAACTCTGCACAATGCGTACAGTGGCATCTTTTCTATATTGTTAAAGATTTGTGATTAAGTCGAATAAGTACATTCTTTGCGTAGACGATTGACTCTAACTAATTTTTTTTCCATTTTGATATCAATTATGTTTTAATAGATACATAATTAAGTAACGCATACTACCATCAGACTACCGTCTACCAAATAAACGTAGGATGAACCCATTATTACAAAAATGGAAGAAATACTACCAGAATAGTGAATTAGTAACCAACTTATCCACAATTTTACCAACGACAACCAGACAAAAAAACTAAAATCATGTAAACCATCCTAGAAACTTACTTAAATCGACGATCGAATGATGATTTTAACCCAGATATCAAATGGAATACCAGTAGATATATAAAAACTCAAATAAACTGAATTTCATTGAAAATCCAACGATAAGACAACCAGAGTTCCGCCTAAAACGCAGAGATGAGTTATTTTGAACAAAATAAGAACAAGGTATTGAAAAACTGGACAAATGCTCCGGATAAAATATAGGGCTTGAGATCAACCTGAATGTGACAGTGGAAATAAAATATCAACAACTTAACAAATTGTTGAAGAGTTCTATAAGGTACAAAATCGCTACTCTAATAAAAAATATAACTATTCTCACATAATTGCTTGATTTCAGTGAGTTCAATGTTCTTTCTCTAAACACGGTATCGAAGACGTCTCCGCACGTGACGGAACCATAGTCCATCTTTTCACATTCATTCTGTAACCATAATCGGCGAAGGGAAATCACAACGTAATCACCGGAATTAATAATATATGAATATGTTCATTATGTGCGGATATCAGTCAATTAAATCATTTTATTGTTTAATTATTTTCCCGTCCATTGTCCATCCGCTCAGCGATGGTGTGTAATTGAAAAATCGGAAAATATCCGCTTGTCTTTTTCCATTCCTCGTTCCACATTACTCAACACCTTGAGCGGCTAAAGGACACCGTTTATCCGATGCGTCTCGGGCGAAGCCTAAGGACCCTTGGGCGTAGAGTAATGTATTTATTTTATTATTATTATTATTCTCTTACTATACTTTGGCCGGTAACCCGTTAGTTAATTTTAAGTTGTGTGTTATTTAATGATTTAGTCAAATTATACTTCTGTATGTCCGTGAATTTTGTTAATATGTGTATGGTGTGAATTTTATAATAAAATAGTCGTCTGTTGTCCGATATTCGAAATAAATTAATAAACATCGTTATTACAAGTTTACATCCATAGGTTATCCGTAGGGCAAATAATCTCCCTACGTGGCCACAGGCAACGACCCCTGCGCATATGATCGTAATATACGTCTAGTTTGCGACCGCGTATTCCTATGGAGTCTCCATCTGTCTCTTTTTAAACACGTAAGCTCTCAACTACAGTGACACATTATTATTATACTAATTCATGTTATCCATACATATAATATATTATACCTATATATTCATGTTTGGACCGCAGTCGTTTATTTGATGAACATTTGATATTTATTATTCAGTTTCAACTTTTTATATTATTTTCTTTCTCTTGAGTTTTTGTGCCTTCGGCTTTTTTCAAATAATTATAATTAATTATCATTTAATTCATATACTTTAACTGTATTATATTGCTGAAACCAATGTTGTTCTATTTTTTATTTCACTCTCTTGTATTGTTCTTATTTTTACGTATAAATCCTATACGGCCTTTGGGTCTCGGTGATAGGCTGGCGACTCTAAACAAAACGGTCCGTCACAACGCTCCATCATACGTGAGTGCGAGTCATTACAGTTCTCAAGGCGATCTTTCAACAAGAGCATAAAAAATCTCCACTAGGCCACTCTTGAAGCAATTAACTGTATCTCCAACATAGTTTGGATCCATACAATTCCTTAAGTTGCTATATGTTTATCTGTATTTAATTTATACGAATATTATTATTATCTTTATTATTGTGCTATGACTATTTTACGTTTGATTTTACTGTATTTTTTAATATGTATGTTCTATTAGTTTTTAATGTTGAAATGTAATGCCATACGTTCAATATATATATATATAAATTATTATATTTAATAATAATAATAATAATAAATTATTTACTTCATAAAAATTCCAAGTAGTAAATTCATATTATGATGAAAAATTATATAAAGTTTCATGCAATACAAATTATAATTAATTCACGAAAAATTAACAAAAGTTACGTATAAAATAATTGTTTCATGCACAAAGCCACAAAGAATCGGTTAAATAAATTTCCAGAAAACGGATTTCTTTTTAATGTGCATTTATTAATTTTATTTTAAGTAAAATATGCATACTTTAAAATACTAGGTTTCAGAGTTAATTTTATTAACCTTTTAGCTGCTCTAATTTTACTGAAAATGTGCTCTTAATTAGGATGATGCGTGAATACAAGGACAATGTTTAGGTAGTTTTGTTCGGAACCTTATGTTTATTTAAATATTTACTATAGTAATTTCACTGTATTATATTTTGTTTTTATATTCCTGTTATATTTATTTGTATATGCTCTAAAAAGCCGTTTGTCGTTAATTTATAAATAAAAAAAAATATTTATTAACTATTTTTTTTTTTTTTTTTTTTAATTCTAACGAATATTTTGTGAACTGAACTAACTAATCTAAATGAAATCATTAAGAATATGAAACAATTTTAAATGATAATAATCAACTCATATAGTCACATTTTTATTTTGTTTTCTAAAGTATTTTATAAAAACACATAAGTACATTTTTTTTTAAATAATTCTTTAAGAATATCATACTAGTTATATATTTATTCAAAGCTTAATAAATTATACTTGACAACTTATTTCAAGCATGCATTTCAGTATTTCACGAATACTTAGATACATTGGACTAGGTATCTCAATCGTATGTAAATAACTGTAATTGATGATTATCTTATAACATAAATGAGCAATTGAACATTATTCAATTGACAGAAATAATTAAACTTCAATAAATTATACCTCATATATAATAATTATTATACGCGTACGAATCACAATACATTTATACTTGCAAACAATATTTTTAGTCGAGTTTTGTTTATTATTTTTCATTTAGAAAAATATATAAGAAATCATTCTTTATTATATTCTTAATAGTATAAAATACCTACAAAAGACAAAAATACACAAAGAGCGTAAATGAATATTTTTCGCTACGTAAATAATTGAGAGGGAGAGAGTAATCGTTTGTTTCGTGTGTATACAGTTATAAACGGGGCCTTTTGTGTTTGCCATCCACATCCACTTTATAACATTGTGTGCGCAGTCACGTCAAATGAAGACGTAAATCCCACTTGTAAAATCGTTCATCAAAATTAAATCCACCCCGCGTTTCATAAAAAAAGAAAACAATAGACCAACCGATGAAAAAACCAATGGAAAACGTGACAGATTATTTTTTTAAGCTTGAGTACGAATTAAAAATATTATCCCTCAACTTTTTCCAAACTGTTTTTAGTTTTGACTAAAAAGTGTTAGTTTTTATTAAATTTTATTTCGTTTTCTAAGGAAGAATTGCTTAAAAAAAAGATACTAAATTAAATAACTAAAAAAGTTTTCCTTTAAAATGCGTATTTTTCTTCTAACTTGTCAAAATAAAAAATGATGAAATAAAGGTAAAATAGTCTTTTGCCAAATACGAAAATAATATAGTAATCTGTTAAAAACATTATTAACGAACACTATACTTCTAAACTTTACATCACCCTACTAACCTACGCTAACCACATAGGTGATTCTTTTATCACTCCTATGGATAATTCCATACTTAAATAATAAGACACTATTATCTCAGAACAAATTCAATAACTATTAAGATAAATATAGAACTTCAAATGTTGATTAATTACTTTATACAAATTTAAAATTATCTCAACTTTTCAAATCTTGTAAAATTTTTATCATAAATTCATAATGAACTATTCAAGTGACACTTATATCATATTAGTTATATGTATACATTAGTAGTAACTTTTCATATCATTAAAAATTGAGGAAAAAATAGTTTTCAAATAAATTAAAAATATTACTATAATAGTGAATTTTGATAGTTATAAAAAAAAGTCGTTGACTATTATCCTCTTAAACTTTTTAAATATGTTTTTGGAATTATTTATCCATTATTTGATACTGTCCATTCTTAATTTCCATTCCTACACATACAATATTAATTTAAAAAAAAGCCGATAAGATAATGGTGGTGGAAGTTCGTCCTTCGTCGCTTCGCTCCTCGGACAAGATAATGGTGAGGAGTGTATAGCACTTTCTATCATGGGATCACCTGGTTTACGATAGTTTAGTTGTATGGTACTTTACATTTGAATGCAATGATAAATCATTGTAAGTTAAGTACAGGATACAGTAGTTGGGTGGGATACACGAGATGCATTGCTAGATTAGGCATTATTGGATAGATTTTGGAATTATTTTATATTATAAAAAAAAAAACGATTCTGAACGAAGATGAAGATGTCAGCCTTAAATTGTAATATATATTTTATTTTAATATCCTAGATTGGGTTAAATTTACATTTGTCTATTCATGTGACTTCTGCTCGTGAGCATTGGACAAACCAGGATGTGCATAGATAGGGCGTAGGTAAATACCATATTATTTGCCTAAATGCACTATCGTGACGGCACCACCCGACCCCGCCGTCCATATATGCTGAATGCTCCGTGGCTACGTCTATTTAAATATTAATAATTAATAATAATATATAAAATCCGCATGTTTATGGAACTGATACACACATTAAAATAACTGGAAATTGGAAGTTAGTAACGTTCTATTCAACCATGTAAAGGTACGTTATACACCTTGTGTTTACAATCTACCAATATTTTGTATAGAACAGCTGTCAGCTACTGATTATATTATAATAAACTTAATCTATTTAATTATCTTTATCAGCTGTGATATTACATAATATTTTCATTTCTTATCTTTGAATACAAAAATTTTTATACATTTTCAACTACAAAATAATTTGCAAATATTCGTGATTTTGACAAATTTTGTCGATTTTTGAACTTCAACTGCTTATAAAAAAAAATTGTGCCTATGTATTTGAATAATTTTTGAATCACTCTTAGATCAACTTATTCAAAACCTTCTATTAAATTTTCAAGCGATTTGGTAGGGCCAAAAAATTGTTATCGACTTTTATAAAAAAAAATCTAAGAAAAATCGAATTATTCAAATGCCTATAAATAGCTCAAAAATAAACGAAATATTTTGAAAATACAACTATGTAAAGAAAATGCCTATTTAAACATTTTGTAAAAGTTTTAAGTTTCTACGACCTATACTTTTTGAATAAGAACAAATATCAAAAATCAATGATGCCTAAATTGTTATTTTACGCGATTATGTGAAAAAATTGTAATTTCAAACACTCATAAAAATTTTTGATTTTATTCCAGTGCAAATTTTTTTACAGATAATTGAAGGAAAACGTATTTCAAACTTTGTACCGAATTTACAATTCTTAGTTTTGAATACTTAAAATTTTATGAATTTTCAACTGCAAAATACATAGCAAATATACATGATTTTGACGAATTTTGTCAATATTAGCACTTATAAACGCTTATAAAAAAATTTTGTGCCTATGTATTTTTATAATTTTTGAATGGGAGTTAGAACAACTTATGTGGACCCTTCTATTAAATTTTCAAGTATTTCGTCCGAGCTACATCTTTTTTATCAACATTTATAAAAAAAAAAAATAAAAAAAATCGAATATTTCAAATGCCTATAAATTGATTAAAAATGAGTGAAATCTTTTGAAAATAAAATTATATAAAGAAAATGCCAATATAAACAACTGATAAAATTTTCAAGTTTCTACAACTTATACTTTTTGAAAAAAAAAACAATTAGCAAAAATCGTTTGAGGCTAAACCGTTGTTTAACGTGTTTTTGTAAAAATTTAAATTTCAAACACTCATAAAATTTTTTTGTCTGAATCCGGTAGAGTTTTTTTTGCAGATAATTGAAGAAAAACTAATGAAAAACCTTGTACCAAATTTTCAAAACTTAGTTATAAAATAAAAAAATTTTACGATTTTTCAACAACAAAATTATTTGCAAATTTTCGCAATTTTTACATATTTCGTATAAATTGGAACTTTGAGCACTTATAAAAAAAAATTGTGACTTACGATTTTGGATTTTTTTTTATCAGTTATGGAACAACTTATAAGAAACCTTGTATTAAATTTTCAAGATTTTCTGGCAAAAAAAAAAAATTTTATCGTTATTTTAAAAAAAAATACTTAAAACAATTGAAAATTTCAATTGTCTATAATTAGCTCAATAAAAGTCAAAAGTGTTCAAAAATTTTACCACGTATAGATGATTTCAATATAAACATTTGGTGAAAATTTCAAGTATCTACAATTTTTGGTTTTTGAGTAACGGCTAAATAAAAAAATCGATTTCGTCGAAAACGGGTTTTGCACAAAAAGTACCGGTTTTTCCTCATTTTTTGTTTGTTTTTCCCGTGGCATTTGAAAACTTTTGGGAATTTTCACTTGTGACCTCTCTAAGGTACCTCCGATATTCGTTTTGCCACCGAAAACATACCCTGAAGTTCAAAATTGAAGCATTATTTCGAGTAGTTATGGTGTACACAGACACAAAAACAAAAAAAAAAACAAAAAAAAAAAAAAAAAAAAAAAAAAAAAACAAAAAAAAAAAAAAAAAACACACATCATAGTAAAATCAATACATTCTTCACTTCGTTCAGAATCTAAAATTTCATTCATTCATGAGACAAAATAAACCACGATCATGGTTAAATAATAAATATTTTATATATATACAACAATATTATGTTATATTATAATGAAATTTAAATCTAACAAAAATATTTCAGAAATATAATACAAAATAGTGTGTATACTCAATGAATTTATATATATATATATATATATATATATATATATATATATATATATATTCGTTCGCAATATTAAAGCTAGAATTAATTTACAAAACGAAATTCCATTAAGTCAAAAAGCTGTCTACTGAACAAAATAACCTTTTTCATTCTATCGTCTCTGTTTTTTCTCACTTATTTATGGGTTTAAAATAGTGGCAGATTTTCCTTTGACGAGATTCCTACAAGAAATATTCATCATCAATTATTTCTTTTCAATTAACAATTCAACCTGCTACATAATAATTGTTTCTCCTTTACTTAAGATTCTCTCATTGCATTAACTTTTCTGAAATTCTTCTTTTGTTTTTTAATATTTAAAATATATTAAAATTACAATCTTTAACACAAAAAAATACAACACATATTACTACCGTAGAAACTTTAATTTTAACGTAAATAAAAAACAAAAAATTCAACTGTTATGCGTTAAAATGAAATAAATTAAAATTAATTAATAAAATATAATTATTTTCACACGATCAAACGAAATTTAAATTTTGTATAAAAAGGAAAATTATATTGCGGTATTGATTTAAATAAACATAATGTTGTATACAATGATATTTAAAGAAGATCCTTGGCTAATTTCGTAAAAATTTTAAATAAAATCCTAACTATATTATATCTCGACATTTAAGACAACATGTTGATAAATCGAGTTGGAAGATTTACGGAAACTTAGAGTGAAAAATGGAAAACAACTGGTAGTAAACAAATAAAGATGGAGAGATATAATATAAATGTGAAAATGAGTCGACGAGTATAGAACAAGCTTAAGTAAATAATATAATATTTTGTATACTCCACAAACGTCATTATTAAATCTAAAACAATATATATATATATATATATATATATATATATATCGATTTTCAATTAAATATTAAGATGAACGGGTTTCTAAAAGGTAAATGTATAGTGTCATGCTTTAAACTTTCCAGTAAAATATAGATTTGCCTTCAATATTATAAAATATTTATATTCTTTAAACTTGTTTATGATTGTGAAACAGACATAATAAACTGAATATTATTGATTAGTGAAAGTATTATAAGTATTTTTAGGGGATAATGCTATTATTTTTACACTAAACAATAAATAAAAAAACCGGGCAAATTGAATAATTAATGAAAGGGGTCGCCGTTTAATTTATTAAACAGACTATATGTGTAATATCCAATGGTTATATAGCATACTATTTCAATAAACACATTATAATATATATATAGTGGTTTAAAAAAGCAGTTTTCAGGTGTGTAATTCTAAAAAATGTATAGATATTATACTAACAATCATAAACATTACAGTTATTTAAAAATTTAACCTTTCAAATAAATTAAATAATATTATTGTAGTTACAGTACCTACGAAACAAATATTTAAATATAACAAAAATATTTTGATCAACTTACTTTTTTGTTTCAAATTAATGACTTATAGAGATAATCCATTATAATAAACATATATTTATTATTATTATCATATAAGAAATACAAATATTTTAATCAGAATTATTGTTCATTTGGTCACATTTGAAAAATTTTTACACAGGTCTTTAAAGACTCATCTCATTTTATTCATTTTAACCTCGAGTTATCTTTTAGCAGAGTATCAACTAATTCAAATGTAAGATATTGGTATTCTGATCATATTCTATAGCTATTTACACGAAAAATTAAACATTTTTTCCTAAAATTTGTACAAAACATAATTTTTTTAATATTAATACGTTTTATCATATTCAAAATTAAAAATGATTATAAAAATGAAATTTTTGAAGTTTTTTATTATACACACCTAGAACTAAGATTTTATAAAAGTAGATGCATAACGTAATTAGTTAATATTAGAACATTTTAGATCTCCAAAATTGAATAATTTAGACATCGGTGTCAACAATTTAAAACATTATAAAGATGTATGTTCTTATATAATAGTATTATAAAAAGAATTATAATATTTTAAAGTAGTTTAGTATATGGTATAATAATATAATATAATAGTATATGGTTTAATATATGTATGTATCTATATTTATTGGATTATTTATTCAATATTTTTAATTCATTTTGTAAATAATACACACAATAATTTAATTTTTCGTGAATTCGTCATTCAGTTTTTGGTTTTATAATAAAATTATTACTTCACGACAAAATTTAACAGAATATTTATAAAAATATTTCACAAATACATTATAACGAAATATCGTCGATAAATAAAAATTTTATGAAAAAGACCAACATAAATATTATTTCTAAATTATTCAGTACATATCATTCACTTAATACATATTATGTTTACTAAATTTTAAATACAATTTATATTATGCTAAATCATTATCTTGTAATATCTGTTGGCTGATTCATATTATAATATGGTCCATTGGTCCAGGTTACCAAGAAAATGTTCTCATCCAGTTTAAGGTTTCTTTTGTCCCGAGGGAACAACTTACAACTGGACTAAGGCCGAATAGAACAGATACTAGGGTAAAAAACTTTTCATCAGTTTTTCCACACTTTTTAAAACTCCCTTTTTTTTAAATCTTAATTTACGTCGTGTTTCTTTTATGTAGCCACCAGTCCCATGAGAATAACCCACAGGGACGTGACAAACAAGATTTGGAGTTTCCCTATTCTTATTGCAGTGAAAATTCTCTGATCTTGAATAATTTAACAAGGGACTAAACAATATCAAATATATAAATCAGATTTTCAGTTAAATGTTGAGAAAAATTCAATAAAAAAAATAAATGAACGATTATTCAAAACTGTTTATAAATGCTTTCGCCTTTAAAATATGATACAATAAATGTCTAAAAAAATATTCAACTATTAAATTTGTTAATACTATCGTTACCGGTAGTTGAAACTTTTAAAATTCTATTTTTTTCTGTTGTTACTATGGCTTAGGATTCAAATTTAAGTTTTTACTTAATCCAAAATGATAATTTAATATAAATATAATAATAGTATAACACCACATTAGACAAAATATTTTTAATTAACTTCACGAGAGTAAACACATTTTTACATTTTTCATTTGTTCAACATATACATTAATAACACTGAAATGCCCAATTCTGTTCATTATTTATTAATGCATTTTTTTTCTGTTACGCAGTTTTTCATTACAGCAATACCAAATTATTTTTCCCCGATATACGCGAATTATGTGATATGGAAGTTTTATGGTTATACATACAAGAGGTCGCGGGCGTCCAGTGTATAAATTACGTTTTAATGGCGTCGGCTCGGCATTCGAGGTTCCTATTGTTATGTAGGGCACCGTTTTAAATTTGTCGATGTATTCGCCAACGAATTAAAGCTTTATGGAAAATTCATCAGACTAATTGTATTTTCTGTTTTCTGGAAAAACAGTGAAGTACACAAAAATGTAAATTGGATATCATAAAACTAATTGGTCTCGAAGAAAACATACGTTGTCGACACGGTACTCAATAATCACATTACGTACTGAGGATTTTGATTTACAAAATAATTAACAGCTCTTCTGGGTTTACTCGGGTGTTCCTTAATTGAATTATACCCGAACAGTCTAGAAAACGGTTAGCCGTTTTCATGCGTCTATATAATATTTTCAGCTCTTTAATGACAACATATCGACAAAAGGTTGATGGCCTAATAAGAGAAAGTTGCGATACAAAACGACCATAAAAAATCAATGAAAACGTAATCTATCGTCAATATAAATTGTTTTTAAAATACAATAACAAAAACAACAAAGAAATTACAAATTATCGTACCTAATATATTAGCAAAGATATCTAAGGGATGTGTAAATAATCCAAAAAATCAGACATAGGTATGAGATAACAGATGAGGGTTTTTATTGGCAACCTCCGAGAGAAATATGGTATTATTCGTAAGAACATAGCAGGTAGACGTATAATTCCTGGGGGATTTTGAGGGAGATGGTGTTGAGGAAGTTTTTCATGCCCAAGGCCATTAGTGAATCACACTGGGGACTTCTAAAAACGAAACTTTTTGCCCTTGGAATTATTACTACTGCAGTGTATCCTGAATGGTCGTTCGTTTATTGTTACTTTAAAAAAGTTGAAGCTTACTATTTATTTATATTTTAGTTTTAATTCTAAATCTGCAAAATTATACCTTTAGAATTTTTACGCAATCAATCATCAGAATTTATTATATGTTTATACAGTGTATACACATATAACAGTTAACTATCAAAACAATTACATTTACAGCATTGATATTTTTTTTTTGTTATCTATATTTTTCGTAAATCAATTTGTAACAAATTAAACTTAATATTAATTTATATTTTAAAACTTTTTTTAGTGTTAGTAATTATTAGTTTTTAAGCAGTTTTTTTCTTTTTTTTTTATATGTATAAAAAGTTATAATTTGGTTCTTGGAATATTTCCTCTAATAATTATAAATAATACTAATAATTGGATTTCCACAGTTTTATAATGAGCTTTTTTAATATTTCATATGAATTTCTTCAAAAGTAATCATATTTGTTTAAATGTATGAAACACAAATTTAAATGTTATCAATTTCAAAATATTATATTGAAATCTCAATATAATTTGTACACATATTAAACAATATTCATTATTATAAATCATGATTTTCATGAAAAATAATTAATAAAAATGATTTATCTTTTTTTTTGTGTATGATGTAATTTATATATATTATAAACTTTAAACCATAATATATATATATATATATATATATATATATATATATATATATATATATATATATATATATATATATATATATGTATGTATGTATGTATATAAAGACCATACCTAGTATTGAATGTGAGTCACAAATGTAAACCTTAACAATAATATTGTAAAATTATAATTATGTATTATATATTATAATTATATTATAAGTGTACTAATAAGGATACTAATATTCTACCTAAAAAATATTGTCTAAAAACTTTCCGTATGACAATAAAGATAAACAGAAAATTTAAAATACTTTTCAAAAATCACCATGATAACTAGAGTAATTTTAAAGTTATAAATTTAAATCATTTATCGAACGCATCGGTTCATAACAGCTGAAATACATTTTTTTTTTTTTAAATAATACGAAACTTCAACTTGCGTCCAGACTAAGGTGAAGTAAAATAGCGTTCCCATCCCCGAACTCAACGCGTTATGTCCACACGTCTCTTCTTCTCACACTTCTCTTTTTTATTGTGCTAAGATTTTCAATTTTAATATATAACCATACGAATAATAAATATTTTCAGTTATTCAATAACAATTTTGCGCACCTACGATATTATTTAAGTACTTACGAAATTCGGTAGCGTCGAAAGCGTGTTGCACACCGTGTCTGTAAGGTATGTCGTCACATATCATGAAGACATAGGCACTTATGTATATTATGTATAACCTATTGTATTAGTACATATTTATGTGTACTAATACAATAGGTATTAGTATACATAAACGGTACTATATATACTAGTACGTTATTGCATTATGTGCAGCGGTGGAGCACGTGTGCGTGTTCTGCACGCGACTCCGGACGACGAGATTTTCTGGCGAGCGTTTGTTCGAAAACAACACGTTACGATCGCTATCGACATGACCGGCACGCGGGGTCTGAGAAGGAAAAGTCCCGACATCACACTATGCGCGGAGAGACGTACAATTCGAAAATCACACCGCCGTGATGGATAATTGTCACTCGTGTTTTGTGCCTAAAGCGGCGACGTGTCACAAATTATTTCACCGTCGATCGCTCGTTATTCGTGCACGAGAGTGTGTTGAGGTGATGAAATCTTTGGGGAAACACGAAGAAAAAAAACGTCCGTTATACTCGGTTCCACGGAGATTCGGGGTTTGTTTTTTTTTATTTTTTTTTATTTTTTTTTTTTTTTTGTGTGAAATTTGATTTTTCTATATGAAAATTACCCGTGTCAAGAAACTCTTCACAGACGCTCGCGTCGAGTGAGAGAACGCAAAACACGAGTCTCGGACGTGGGACGTATAATACGTACCGCGTGTGTGCGGCAACACGACGGACGCACAAACGCACACGAACGGTAGCGAGTTTCCCGGGTGGCGGCACGACACTGACTGGCGACTGCGTGCGCGCCCGCGGTTTCTCTCGCCCGCCGGGAAAAACCCCTCGGCGCAATAATATAGGGGCTGTCGCGTTCTCGGCGGTGCACGTAAGTTATAAAACATTTCCAACGCGCCCGCATGTACGCGCCGTGCGTTACGCACACGAATACATTACATACATAATACACACAGACACACACAGATATATATATATATTATATATATATATACAGCGATGATTTTTTAAGCACGCCCGTCCCGTTTTCGACCCTGTGTAATGGTCAAATTTGAGTACATTTTTATGTACGATTTCAAACACTTACTGGACTAGGTTTTTATGAAAAAAAGTTGTTTTTTACCATTTTTCTATTTTGGGTCTACGCTATTTTTTGAGTTTTTTAGTTTTCTTTAACGGTGACCACTGTTTATAACGTTATATTACGAAAGAGAATAATTATCTTTTTAGACAATTTCATATTTAAATTTTTATGATTTGATAAATAGTTTAAAAGATATAAATGTTTTGAGTTTAGAGTAACGGCGAGGAGTATAGGGGGGCGGGGCCTTCGCAAAAATATTCAGCCAGTAATATGGCCACTGTTCTTAACATTATGTTATGTATGTACATTACGTACTTATACACAGGGGCGTGCCTAGAAATTTTTTTCGGAGGGGGTTCAATATTTTTACTGACACGTACCTATTTTAATATATATATATATATATATATATATATATATATATATATATTATACATTATAATAGTATGTAACAATTATTTAAATTTTTCGGGGTTGGGGGGGGGGGTGAACACCCAAAACTCCCCCCTAGGCACGCCCCTGCTTATACATATCTTGTTATTGATCCAATATGAAACATTTTAAATACAGCATTTTTTTAAGTATTCTCTTTCGTAATATTAGTAATATTATGTCAAAAATTGTGGTTTCCATTATAAAAAAAAACAAAAAAAAAAAAACCTATAAATATCTCGTAGATGCATGAGAGGCATGAGAGTAAAAATAATTTTTTCATAAAAAATTAAACCTTTAGCTTTCTAAATTTTTAACTGTACACACACGTATAATGTATTTCTATTGTTTTTATTTAATATCATCTTGTCATTGTAATAATTGAATATCTTTTCTGTGTATATATATATATATACATATATATTCATTTTATATAGGGCTCAGCCCGTAAATTCATAATATATAAATAAATAAAAAATGTCAATCTATCATGCATTGAAATGAAAAAATCAATCGTATGAATTACATGGTTAATAATTAGGTGAGCATGTTTGAAAAATCAACCAATATTAAACATATATATACATATGTATGTATGTACTTAAATACAATTTATGTGCATGCATCTAACACAACTATCACGGCGCGCGGACACTAACCCTCACGTGAAATACGCGCGTGCGTATCTCTGTAATATTATTGTGACTTCGGCGGTCGCCCCACGCGAGCAACGCGCTCACGTCTGTGCATATTACGTGCGTAAATATTCCGAAAAGCCGAAAACCGGCCGGGGGAAAGCAACGAGACCGCGCGACTGAGTATAAATAATAATAATAATAAATTACGAAGTAACCGAAAAGGGAAAACGCGGAAATACCGCGTAGTTTTTCCTCCCCTCAAATCTCCGACGACGACAAACGACCAGGTCGGATAACGGCTACACACTGCAGCGGTGTACTCAGTGATCATGATATAAATGCGCGCGAGCTTGTATGTGTGTGTGTGTGTGTGTGTGTGTGTGAGTGTGTGTGTGTGTGTGTGTGTGTGTGTGTGTGTGTGTGTGTGTGTGTGTGTGTGTGTGTGTGTGTGTGTGTGTGTGTGTGTGTGTGTGTGTATGCGTAAGCGCGAGCCGGTATACTACGCATAGGGTGACTTGTAACGTATACTTCTTCGTAGTGAAAAACACGCGAGCGCTCACATCAACGCGACACTTATGCAGTTATATATCACACGAAGATATATTTGGATTCAAAACTTATTTGACCTTTTACCCCCCCCCCCCATCCTAATATCTGAAAGCGTATCTTCATAGCACATTTTTTTATCCGTATAGATATCGCATGAGTTTGATGAATTGTATAGTTGTGTGTTTTTAGGGTGTTTTTTTTTCATTTACATTTTATGATCTTCTAAATACTTGTATACTACAAAATGCGTAAAAAGTATAAATGCACATACTCACGGTATACTTCACCTGTTAATTAATTTTATTGGTCATTTTTAATTATATTTGGCCATATTACTATTACTTACATTTTATGTAAATTTAATTTCTGTGAATTCTCAATATAATATAGGTAATGTATGTTCAATTATAATTCAAAATGTAATAACTATTAATTGAAACTTTTTACTACTTTCAAAGAACATAGTGCAACAAGTTACGAACGAAAGTATCGAAAATTCCTTGTAATATTATGCAATTTTAAGTTATTTGTATAAAGAAAAACTTAACTTTATTTCTTTAAATTCCTACCCTTATGTAATTGGTGACAACCCACTAGTATTCGAGTGAAGTCAGAAAAGCTACCGGTTAATTGAAAAACTTCACAGCGGAACCCTTGAAAACTTTCACATATAACGTTAAGAGGGTATTAAAGGCTGCATCATTATAGGACTCCATTGGTGTTATATTCACGAATAACTAGTTAATCTTGTCACTTTATCTTGAATTTAAATTAAAATTTATATAATTATAATTATTTTTGTTAAATTATTTTTTTAACAAAATAGTTCTTATAGTCATAGTTACGGTAGGAATAACTGTAGAATATACATTTTACGTGTGATTTGATAGTAAATTGTTCAATTAATATTCTCAATAATTAAGTCATTATTAGTGGAATTTTTTTTCTTAAGTATTTTATAAATAAAAATTCAAAGAATTTAATTTTTACGGTAAAATACAGATAAGTGAAATTTGTTTTTCTATTTCCGCGTGCCTGCGTTTATTTTTTACATTGGTATTGCATAAATTACTTGCTTAGAGCGCAAGTTTATTGTTTTAGAGATTAAAATTGTTCATTATTATGTTAAAAAGTAAGTTTAATATGTATAATATCTGTAAGAGTCCGTTGATATTTAAACTCTACTTTATCTTAACTAAGACATAAGAATATAGTACAGTTATGTGTACTTAATTCGTCTTCTTAGTCTTTCATTGCAGTTTTGTTTTAAAAGTTAAATGCTTTCTCTATTACTATGGAACTTTAGAATCTCTATAATTTTATAAAATAAGAAAATATTTACTTTAACCGATTGAGGATATTTTTATCATAATTGGCCAACTTATTTGTTTGGTTAGAATCATTTCAATACCTACTTGATCCGCAATAATTATGATGAAAGTTATCTTTATTTTTGGAAATGAAAAACAAACAACACATTTAGGGTTCTAAAATTTCATGAAATAAATTTTCTTGAAATATTTCATGAAAGTTTCATGAAATATTTCATTTACACGAAAAATAAAAATTTTTCCAAAATAAATAAAAAAAAGGGTTGTTTTCCAATTAATACATATTAGAGCTATTCAGTTATATTATGTAATAAAGATGAGAAAACACGTTTTAATTAGGTAGTACATCTTTTCTATTCTATGAAAACATTGAAAACATAAATAATTTTTAAGCACAAAGTGCCCAATGCCTATGTTTTTTTATGTTACTTTTAGTTCTATAGTGTTTAATTTTTTACTAAATTTATAATGTATAAATAAAGGTGATACCTAAATATAGCCTGAAACAAATTATATACACTTATACAGTTATACTTATACGTAAAACATACTTACTATTCATTTTTAACCCTTGCATTTGTGAATGTAATCTATACATTTATTTTTTACAAAACAATATTATTTATTTATTACAGATTTTACTTTTTTTTTTCAAAAATTATTTATGAAATGATAATATCTCTAAATAAGTACAAAAAAACAATATTAGACAGGTATCTAATTTGTTACTAGACACTTAAGATTTCTTTTGCAAATTACAATTTACAACACAAGACAAGAAAAAATAAATAAATAATCATTACGAAATAACGAACTATTATCAAGTAAATAAAATTCTTCTAGCTCCAAAAATCATTTATAGTTACAACCACGGTCTTGTACCACCATATCTTGTAAGACCGTGGTTACAACCTAAAATTTATAAAACTCAATAATATGTTTTATTATTTGGTATCTGGTATAAAACATGGAGCCTTCACAATACGCCGTGTCGCATAGATTTTTATAAATTCAGTGCGTAGGTAACAAAATAATTATTAGTTTATATTATGGTCAAACTGTAAGGCCGGTTCTTACAGTGTCAAATAAATATCATATTATTATTTACCAACATCATGTCATGTATTTAAAAAAAAATTATATTTCATAATTTCATTGAAATATTTCAAATTAAGAACCCTAAACACATTTAAATGCTTCATAATTATCTATTCAACTAAAATGTATGCACACACCACATTTTAGATTCTGAACGGAGTGAAGAATATATTGATTTTACAATGATGTGTGCTTTTTTTTTTTTTTTTTATTTTTTTTTTTTTTGTGTCTGTCGACACGATTTGGGGCAGTAAAAATGCTTCGATTGCCTTATATAGCAACTTTTCTGAAAGGAAAGTGAATCTAGTTGGTACTTTGGGGGGTCAAAAGTTAAAAATTTTCAATATTTTTTTAACGCGCCGGGAAAAACCCTTAAAAAATGAGGGAAAAACGGTATATTTTACGCAAAACCAGTTTTCGACAAAATCAAATTTTTTATTTTGCTATAACTCAAAAACTAATCGATGTAAATACTTGAAATTTTCACCAAATGTTTAGATTAGCGTTCTCTATTCACCGTTAAATTTTCAAAGTATTTTGACTTTTATTGAGCTAATTATAGACAATTGAAATTTTCAATTTTTTAAGTATTTTTTTTTAAAATAATGTTAAAATTTTTTTTTTTTGCCACAAAATCTTGAAAATTTAATACAAGGTTTCTTATAAGTTGTTCCATAACTGATAAAAAAAAATCCAAAATCGTAAGTCACAATTTTTTTTTATAAGTGCTCAAAGTTCCAATTTATACGAAATATGTAAAAATTGCGAAAATTTGCAAATAATTTTGTTGTTGAAAAATCGTAAAATTTTTTTCTTTTATAACTAAGTTTTGAAAATTTGGTACAAGGTTTTTCATTAGTTTTTCTTCAATTATCTGCAAAAAAAACTCTACCGGATTCAGACAAAAAAATTTTATGAGTGTTTGAAATTTAAATTTTTACAAAAACACGTTAAACAACGGTTTAGCCTCAAACGATTTTTGCTATTTGTTTTTTTTTCAAAAAGTATAAGTTGTAGAAACTTGAAAATTTTATCAGTTGATTATATTGGCATTTTCTTTATATAATTTTATTTTCAAAAGATTTCACTCATTTTTAATCAATTTATAGGCATTTGAAATATTCGATTTTTTTTATTTTTTTTTTTTATAAATGTTGATAAAAAAAATGTAGCTCGGACGAAATACTTGAAAATTTAATAGAAGGGTCCACATAAGTTGTTCTAACTCCCATTCAAAAATTATAAAAATACATAGGCACAAAAATTTTTTATAAGCGTTTATAAGTGCTAATATTGACAAAATTCGTCAAAATCATGTATATTTGCTATGTATTTTGTAGGTAAAAATTCATAAAAAATGTTTTATTAGAAGCTAACAATTGAAATTTTAATACAAGGTTGGCCATAAGTTCGGCTTACCATAATTGTAAAAAATACGAGGGTAATTCATTGTTATTAATTAATTAAATTGTATTAAAAAAACCGGTACTTTTTGTGCAAAACCCATTTTCGACGAAATCAATTTTTTTATTTAGCCGTTACTCAAAAACCAAAAGATGTAGAAACCTGAAATTTTCACCAAATGTTTATATTGAAAACACCTATATGTGGTACAATTTTTGACTTTTTTGAACTTTTTATAGACAGTTGAAATGTTGAACTTTTCTTAGTTTTTTTTCTGAAACGTGGATAAAAAAAATTTGGCTGGCCAAAAAATCTTGAAAATTTAATACAAGGTTCCTCATAAGTTGTACTTATCGTCATTAAAAAAAATCAGAAATCGTTTGTCACAATTTTTTTTTATATTCGTAGAAAGTTCACATTTTTACGAAATGTGTAAAAAATCGCGAAAATTTGAAGTTATTTTGTAGTTGAAAATTCATAAAATTTTAAGTAAGTATTCAAAGTTAAGAATTGAAAATTTGGTACCAAGTTGTCCGTAAGTTTTCCTACAATTCTGTGCAAAAAAATGTCTACTGGAACAATATCAAAAATTTTTAAGAGCGTTTGAAATTAAAATTTTTACATAATTGCGTAAAATAACAATTTAGCCTTCAACGATTTTTGATATTTGTTCTAATTCAAAAAGTATAAGTCGAAAAAAATTGAAACTTTCACCAAATGTTTAAATTGGCGTTTTCTTTACTTAGTTGTTTTGCACAAGTTTTACTTGCAAAAAGTATTAAAATATCGCGATCGGTTCAATCAAAAAATTTTAACGAACTTCTGAAGCTGTAATCTTTACGAAATCAAAAATTCATGCGATAAATAACTATTTACTTCAAACATATTATAGAGACTAGAAACTTACACCAAATGTTTATATTGGCATCATCTATACGTGGTACTATTTTTGAATAGTTTTGACTTTTTTTGAGCTATTCAAAGACGGTTTAAATTATTCAACTGATCTTCGTTCAGAATCGTATTTTTTTTATAATATAAAATAATCCCAAAATCTATCCAATAATGCCTAATCTAGCAATGCATCTCGTGTATCCCACCCAACTACTGTATCCTGTACTTAACTTACAATGATTTATCATTGCATTCAAATGTAAAGTACCATACAACTAAACTATCGTAAACCAGGTGATCCCATGATAGAAAGTGCTATACACTCCTCACCATTATCTTGTCCGAGGAGCGAAGCGACGAAGGACGAACTTCCACCACCATTATCTTATCGGCTTTTTTTTTTTTTTTATTGATTAGGTACATGACGGAAAGCATTTATTTTCAGACTCATCAAGTATTTCGAAAGTTGTGTCATTCACAACCACTGGGATTGTGAATCAAAAACACAGGATCAATGTCCAACACTCAAATTCGAACAAATAATAAAAGTGTAGAAATTGGCATACATGTGTACTATGTACCTTTTTTCTGAGTAGTAAGTTATATTAACACATCCTATGATTCACTCTTGAATCTTTTCTTGCCATACTAATTTGGTAGATTCGAACCAAATGCTCTTTTTTTTCTTTTTGTGAGTTCTGCTTTATATTTGATGTACGAGTACACTATAATGTTTCACTCTGTTATACTTACATACCTTTCTTAAACTTTGAAGAAAAAACTCATATAAGTGCTTGTCTTGTTTAACTAGGGTGTTATCCTCCATAGTTGGATATTATTCGTGAGTGAAATTAATTCTCACACAGCTACTAATTTTCAACATTATTTTGAGAGCTATAAAAAAATATCAAAAGCAATTTTCATAACCCATAAAAATAATCTATTTCGTCGAAGTAAGACATTTCAATCACTCATTAAATTAAATCAAACTAATTTTTACAATAATTAGGATACAACAAGATGTGCATATAATGTAAACGGGAAGCTCATGGAGTTGCGTTCCGTGAAAAAGGTATACTCGAATTGCGTGTATTTAAATCATGGGTTGTCATAAACAACTCATAATTTAATAAATTACAATCTCACGCCTGTAAATTAGAATTGAGTCCCCCCCCCTGAAAAAAAAACAGTTTTGAAATTGTCTGAATTGAGTCCCAACTTTATTAATAATATTATACTAATTGATTCCTGTTTTATTGGTTATACACATCACTATAAAAATTACGATAATACAAATCTCAATTTCAAACCTCAATCTTAAGTTTCAAAATGTTTGGTTAAACCAATCATTTTTTCGAAACATTTTAAGTTGAAAATTGATGTAAAAACAGTCTTTCCCGTAAAACTTTTATACGTAAAAATTTAGTTAAAAACTTAAAAAATCTAACTTTGACTAACGATTTAAAAAATGTTTAGTGTTGTTAGGTGGTGTATAAATAGGTCCTAATACATTTTTAAATCGCATTATCAAAAATTAAAAAGTTATTTGAAATAAACTTTCAAAGTTCTATTTACAGACTAAAAGTCATTGCATTTTTTTTTTAATTTTTTACAAGTAGTAAAAGTGTGTGAATAATAAATAGTAAACATTGCAAATGTCTATCGACATTAATTTTGGAGTTAAGACTAAGTAAGTGAAATCGATATTGTAAAAGTCGTTTACGGTAAATGATACAATTTTCACTTGGTTTTCGGTAATTTGTCCCCCCCTCTAAAAACAACTATTGAGAAGAGAAAAATTAAAGTCTCAAAGAACCATCTACTTGCAATTTTTGATCTATTGAATTGCTGTTTGAAAATTTTGAACACAGTTAGATGGCTCAAAAAATGACTCAAAAAAAAAAAAAATAATAATAATAATAATAATAAGAAACAAGAAAAAAGTGTTAACAACATTGTAAAACCAATAGTGAAACGAAGGTATTATTGTCATGGAAATTGGTTTGAAAAAAGCATTTTGTTATTCATTAATGTTTCCGTCAATTTATGATCCTACCGTTACATAATAATATAATGTATGCAATTAATTAGTGTAAACCATTTTTTAAATTATTGATGGCAGATAAATACTTGTAGACATGGTTAAGCGTAATCGGGCTAATTAATTGTAAATAGATAATTCAGACTTTTTTTTTTTTATTATTATAAAAATATTTCAGTAAGAGAGGAGGTTGAAGTTTTCCCCAAAAATTATGTCTTTGGGTATAAAGATTTTTTTTTTTTTTTTGAGTTATTGAGTTATCGCCGATCATTACCTAGACTCCGACTACGAAGGAAGTCTAGTCACGAATGAAGTAAAGTCACTAAAATCAACTTAGGGGCTTAGCCCTCCTTGCGCCCCTAGTTACGCCAATTAAGTCATAAAAAAATAATACAAGAGGTGGGCCGCTTACGTTTTACATTTCCCGGGCCGAATTCCAATCCCAATCCGTCCCTGTAGGTATCTAAATACCTATAAGGACATAAGGCTATAACGTATCATTACTTTTATTTTGATTAATTGTGTATTATTTTATATCAAATTTATCACATTGATTATATTATTATGTATTTACCTATGTTATGTTGATGACAATATTACTAATTTAGATATTGTACAACAACATAAATATAATATATTATAAAAACCATTAACATATTCATAACATTCAGTAATTATTATTTTGTATAACAGATAATTTGGGCGTTGGGCCACAAAATTTATGTAGGCCCGTAATCACAATATGAGTAAACACTTAAGGGGGGGGGGTAGACGTGTAGTAATGGGGCCGCTAATGAATTGGAATAGTGGGCCGGACCCTTTCCAATCCACCCCTGTAAATAAAACTAAAACCAGTCATATTTTATTGGAAAAAAAATTTTTATATCCACACACCACATGCTACAGTGGTAAGGCAATAAACTTTGCGGCTTGCAGACGTTGAGACATAGAAAAAAGATTAAATTGAAAGCGTTGAGAGTTCTGTTTGGGTGCTTTCTCTTGCGTACTGATAACACGTTTCGTAATCAGTTAATGATTAAATGATAACACATATTTATTATTTACTTTTGGGGTACACACTACACAGTATGTCGGCGTGATATTTGTGTTTTGAAATTTGTACTTTTTAGTTTTAGCAAATTTATTAGGTAGTATTCGTTAACTCCAATCAGTCGTTACACGAGATGGAAAACAAAATTATTTGTGTACCTGGTGAGTATTAATACAATAAAAATCATTTTTCCTCGTTATTTATTTGGTAGGTATCTACATAAAATAAATTTCACTTATATGTATTTCGAATTTTGAACAATTAATTTAAAATAAGTTTTGTCAATCTATTTTATTTTTAAAATAAAGTCCTTAATTTTATTAAATTGTATTATTATCTGACCATTTTATTATTATTCATTTATTATATTGTATTTGAATTAATATAATCTAGCAGACAGATTTAAAATTGTTTTACTTATGTCACTTTCAGATCATTCAAATAAGACAAAATAAAAATACCTCCTTATCTGAGAATAAAAAGGGTTTTTAACATGTTAAAAAACCACTATGTTCAAAAATTAATTTTTTGATACTATCGTTAATTTACCAACAATTCAATTATTTATCAAACCATTGAACCACTGATCAGATTTTACCAAAATGTACATTTTGTGCTAATTATACATTTGCAAAGTCCATGGTAATCATTAAAATTAGTGGCGTAACAAAGCAAAATGTGCTAATGTTTTGAAGCAAAATTAAATTAATTAATACTATCACCAGTTAAGTTGACTAGTGCTTACTCTATATTATATATTGAGTATTACAAACAATACAGTATGAGGTTCATAGTTTATATATTCTTAATTATGCCAATAATCCGATTATATTAGAAAGAAAAAATAATTAGAACATTGATTTAAATGAAAAAAAAAAAGTAATATTCCTTCAGAAACCCTTCGTTTCACTTCTTGTAAAAAAAAATTATATGCTTGATACATTTGTGATATTGAATAATCTAAGCTTGCTGTTCAGCTGATCATGTCAAGTATTCATCGATATTGTAATTATTTACTAGGCGAAGACATTTATTAAAAAAACAAAAATAAATGTTTATTTGGAATTAATAATCAATAATAATTATAACTAGTAGGTAGTAAAATTAATTATTAGAAAATGCTATATAGTAGATAATATTAAATGGGTAGTTCTCGCCAAGAAAATAATTACAGTAAAGATAAGTATGTCATGTAATTAGCTAAAAAGCTTATTTAACTTAACTCAATATGATAACCTTGTATTTACAAATTTTATAAAAAGTATTTGTGTATTTACCTTTTTTACATAAAGTAAAGCTGAAAGTTTTTGACAGGATTTAGCATTATACGTTCCTACATATCATTATATTTATATGATTTTTAGAAAACTATAATTTATTTTCCAATTCATATTTTATATGATACATGATAAAAAATATAGACAATTATGGTCTCCTTACATTGAAGACACTTGTCTTTCGTGACTAATTCTCATACCTCAACTTGGGACTCATTATTTTGTCCCAGTAGAATATTGACACTATTGAAAATAAAAAATTGCTTGTTTTCATTTTTGCCTTGTAATAACTTTTCAAACCAATTATTCAATGAAATACATTAAAAGTTAAAACTAAATAATATGTCTATACTGTATAATGTATAGTTCAGGTAAAACTTTTAAAAAAATCTAAAAAGTATGTTAGTGCTTTTTTGAAAGATACATAAGGAATTTCAACTAAATATACATACTTTACAAAATATTTAAGAGGCTTCTAAACCTTGAATTCTAACAATAAATTACTAGTAAATATATTTGATTTTTACAACAAAATTATGGTTTATAATTTTTTACCCAGGACAACGACTTTGTCGTTTAGATTCAACACACACTCTAGGTAAAGGAACATACAAAAGACAAGATTATATCTATTCTAGTTTGGCTGGTGTTGTTCATGTAGATGATACAAATAAGGTGAACTCTAATATTATTTGTAATAATACCTACAGAACATTATCTTCAGAAAACTATTTTTAGGTATCTGTTGTGGAAATTAAAAGCAAAGATCAGACCATTGTTCCTGCTCCTGGGGACATTGTTACAGCAATGGTAGTAACTTAAACTTCATCCTTAAGAATTAAACTAATCAGTTATTTTTTTAGGTTACTTCATTAAATCAAGATATGTGTAAGTGTCTCATTACGAGTGTCTGTGGTCACGAGTTGAATGAAACATACAGAAGTAGTTTAAGAAGACAAGATGTACGTACTAAAGAAATAGACAAAATTGATATGCTGCAATGTTTTAGGCCAGGAGATATAATTTTAGCTAGAATTGTAAGCATTGTATAGTCAACTGTTAAATTTTATAATAAAAATCAATAGTATCTTTTACTTCGATCTTTTTCAGTTGCCAATGACTGAAGCTCATACCTTCAAACTAACCACAGCTGAAAATGAACTTGGTGTAGTCATAGCATGTAGTGAACAAGGTGAATGTTTTTTTTGTGTCTTACTGTATAATATTATGATTGATAATCTCTCATTATTTTTTCAGGCTTTCCGATGATTCCAATTAGTTGGACTGAAATGCAATGTACTAAAACTAACACAATAGAATACAGGAAAGTAGCCAAAATTGTTCGAGACAATGCAGAAGAAAATATTTAAAGACATGAATTATCTTTTACAATTTTTAATCAAACACATTATTTTTGTGTATGAATGATTTACTGTCAAATTTTTTTGTAAAATAAAAGAAAATGACTTATAAAGAGATAAATTATAACAATAATTATGTATTACATTTTTATTCCAACACTATTAGAAGAAATAAAATAAAAAAATTAAGTGTCAAGAGACTTGAGATGATTTGATTTGATTTGACTTCTTGATTTGGGCAAGCTTATAAAATTCTTGTAATTCTTCTTCAAAAGACGTTTTTTCAGGACTAACAGCTTTTACTACTGGTACAGGTTGATTGTATCCATACCAATCAGTTAACCATTCATCATCTAAATCAAATATACAATTATTAATTTAATTATGAAATATATTAACACATAATCTTAAACATTTAACAAAATTATAACCAACTTACCTAAGTCATAGTATGGAGTTTGAGTTTGTTTTCGTTCACCAAACCTAATATCCAATTGGACCTGACTTTCATCATCATTTCCATGATTGATTGCACGTTCAGCTTCTGATTTCTCAGAATATGTTACAAAGGCATAATAAACACGAAAACTGTTAAAATATTAATATAATTAGAAAACACGAATTGTAAATACTAGATAAAATTTTAAACAGAGTTCATACTCAGGTTTTTTATGAAGTGTCAAAGACTGTATTGTACCAAACATTTTAAATCGATTATATAAGTAACGCTTTCCATATTTGATTGGTATTTGTCCAACATATACAACCCTTTTCTGATCTCTAGACCTGTAGAATTTGTATTTTAAAGTAGCGAGATGTTTGAAATATGCCTGTTTTAGTATAATAACTGTACAAGTATATGTACACTATTACCTTTGAACAGTATTTCGTATATTTTGATTATATTGCCCATTTTGTAAAACATCAATTCTATTGCGATTATAATAATCATCTAGATTAGATGATGATGATGAAGATGATGATAATCGGCTACTTTTATTACAATAATCAGTCCTTAGAAATCAAATAAAATAAAATACTGTAGAATATATATATATATATATTACATAAAACAATTAAACAACTATACATACCTTGATGAACTGCGGTAAGATGAATGAACTCTAGTTTGATGAAACTTCTTTTGAGACTTATCATTTTTTAAATGAGTATCAGTATTTTTTCCTTGATTTTTATCACTAGACGTAATCGAGTCATCTGAAGTACTTTCATTTTCTAAATAAAAAAATTAATTAGTAAAAATTATTTTAACAATAAAAATCAAATAAAATTACCAGTATCATCGACATAATTATTTTTCTTCATCAAACTTGAGGTTTTTGCTATTTCTGACGCTAGAAAAAAAAAAAAATAATTATATAACATCAAAATTCACCAGAATGTTTAAATTACCAAAAGATGATGGTAAAAGTTTTTTGATATATTCAATTTTCATTCGCTTATTTTGCAATTCTTGATCTTCTTCACTGTTCATTTCTTCAGCATTTTTTCTTAGTTGTCCCTTATCTTCAATCTTTCTTTTTTGACCAATGAAATATTCAGCTGTATTTCGATCAAATTCTTCTATCACAGTTTCTAATTTATCATTACTTGTAGTAGCAATATCAGTTACGTTTTCATCATTGTCTTCTAAAAAAATTATTTGTTTTTAATTATGAAAATGTTTATGTTATTTAATTTAATTAGATTTGAGTTAACTTAATAAAAATTATGTCTTACCTGAAGTTTTTAATAAACTTAACTTTCCTACTTTAGCTTTGTATTCTTCCCACGAAATTTTCTTTTTTTCAGTTTCTAGAGTAGTATCATTTCCAATTGTATCAATATTATCATTTTTAACAGAAGCAATATTTGAAACAATACTCTCCTTTTTAATGATGGCAATTTTTTGACTATCAATGTTAAAACTAAAATCTTCTAAAGCCGTATACTTTGGCATTTCTTCATTAAATATGTTTTCTTTTTTGACATGTACTTCCATTCCAACACTATTTTGGTTAACAGTATCATCTAAACCTATAGGTTCACATTTAATTACAGGTATTTTAACTTTTGCTGTCACTTGATCATTAACTAGGCCATCTAGTTTACAAAAAGAAGGATGAATGATATGTTTAACATTAGAATTTTCAATAGTTTTTGAAGAAGTGTCATTAACATCTAGATGTTTTGAAGAAAAATCTGTTGATAAAGATGTCAAGTTGTTTTTAATTTTTTCATCATTACAGTACATAGTTTCATTTTGAAAACCATTAAAAGAAAAATATTTTTTCATTTGCATTTCAATGTCTTGTTCAATAATATCATGAATATTTTCAGGATCAGATTTAATATAAGGTGTTATCATTTTCACAGACATTGGTTCATAACTCATATCTTCTCTTTTAAGTAGATTATTAGACAATGAGTTTTTAATTTCACAATTTTTAGAGGGTTTTAAAAAACTTTTTTTAACAACTGAAATTTTTGGTATAGAACTTTTAAATAGAGAAGATTGATTGTTTTCTTTTTTCTTTACCAAAATCTGACTGTCTTTTTGATTTTTTGAGTTTTCTGTAGGATATAAGTTTATTTCCATGTTTATTTCTTGCTCGATAATGTCATTAATTTCTTCAGGTTTATGCTTTAAAATTGGTGTTTTAATTTTTAATGACGTTTGGTCAAGACCTACATTTTTCAAGTTTTTATCATCACAATTTTCAGTGATTTTTAAAGAAGTTTTATTATGAACTGGACGCTTTGGAATAGAACATTTTAATAACGAAGATTGAGTGTTCTTTTTTTTTTTTACCAAACTATGACTAATCTTTCGATTTTGTGAGTTTGTTTCCATGTCAATGTCTTGCCTAATGTCATCGGCTTTTTCAGATTCAAAATTTTTAATTGGCGTTTTAATTTTTACGGACATTTGGTTAAGACCTAGATTTTCTAATCTTTTATTTTTATAATTTTCAGACTTTTTCAGAGTTTTGTTAAGAGTTAGATGCTTTGGAGTAGAACTTTTTAATAGTGAAGATTGAATGTTGTTCTCATTCTTTTTTAACAAACAATGACTATCAACCTGATATTGTGAGTCTTCAGAAGAATAAGAATTTAATTCCAGATTAATGTCTTGTTCAATAAAGTCATTGGCTTCTTCAGGTTCACATTTAATATGTGTTTTAATTTGATCAATAATTAAATTATTATCAATGAGATGTTTAATATCTTGATTTTTAGTATTTTCTATTGAAATATTATTAATGGCTGAATACTTTGGAGAAATATTTTTTGATAATGAAAATTGAGAATTATCCTCAATTTTTAACAAACTATGACAATCAATTTTATTTTGGGAATCATTTATAGAACCGGGTTTTGTTTCCAATTCAACAATATCATTTAAATCTACCGGTTCACATTTTATAATAGGTTTTCTAACTTTCACCATCAGTTGATCATCTAGATTTTCTGGTTCATAAAAAGGATTTTGTATGAGACGTTCAACATCACAATTTTTTGTAACTTTAATAGAAGTTCTGTTAATTCCTCGTTTAGGAGCAAAACTTTTGGATGAGGTAATAGAAGAAATATTTTCCATGGATTTTACTGGACTATGGCAAACAGCAGTATCTTGCAAATTATCAGCGGAATAAGATGGATTTAATGGTTCTTCTTTTTCAATTTTAATAGTAAGTTTGCAGTCTTTATTTTCTGAAATATTTTTTTAAATGTTAATGAAATGAATTATAATATTGACAAATATATAATATTACCATGAGTACTAAATAGCTCTTGATCAAATAGTTCTGAAAAGCTCATATTTTTACAGTCTTCTGGAAGGTCAAAACTAGTGTTAAAATTTGATACCCTATAACATAAATAAATTATTACTTCAATTTACTACTTAAACATCAAAGTTATAACTCTAAATTAACTTAACAATTTTAAAGTTTACATTATTTTGAAATAAAATTGAAAAATATATTAATATAAATTTATAAATATCTCTCACAAATTTGACCAACTAAGTAAATATTTTAAGAATGTAAATTGATAAATTTGTACCTTAACTATTTCAAAAACGATAATAACCATTTCTACACTATGCAGTGACCTAATCTCTTCTACTATAGTCTATTTCAAGGCAGGATATATTTAATTGTACTGGTGGCACAAAGATAACATTTTTGGAATTTTGAACACATTAAGTTTACATGAAACCAAATTTTATTAAAATGACATCCTAAAAAATTAATGTGAATTTTTTACTTAAATAGTTATTTGAATTGAATGGAAACTTGTGCTTATATTTTTACATCAATTTCATAATAACACAATAATATAATGTAAGAAAATTTAAAAAATCTAATATTTATTTTTGATAGCTGATTATTTGATAAACTTACTTCAATTAAAAATACTTTTATTTATCAATAAAAATATATCAAAATATAAAATATAATTAATTTGTCATAATTTAAATTTTAGCAAAATGAATTATTGTCATGATTACTAATACAATTTATTGGAATAAAATTCAAAAATAGATACTAGCATGTTGTTTAGTCAATTTTGCAATCCTATTTACAAATATTTGTAATTTCAGTACTTTATTTTTACTTTAAAGGTTACCTACATTCAACATTTTAAACCAGGGTGGGAATCATTTATTCTAAATTCATTTATGAAAAATGTTAAAGTATTTTAAATACTCAATGCTACTGTACAATTTTTAAAATACAAAAAAAAAGATTATAAATTAAATTTTAATACTTCAAAATATTCTACAAATAAAGAGGCATAATTCATTTTTTATCACACTCCAATACAATTTTAAAATCATCAAATAATAAATATTCAATTTAAAAAAGTTAGGAATTTTCACATTATATCTTTAAATGCATTTCTATGTGGGCTTTTAAAATATTTATAAATTAATTTTAGCAGATTTATTTTTTGTACTACTTGAATTATATTTTCAAAAATTAAACTATAACTTAACTAAAATGAACATAATTAACTAAATTTGGACATGAAATTATATTTCTTGTATTGCTTATAATGTATGTGCAAATTAAAAAAAATACTAAACAAAATTGAGTAATTCACCATGCTCAGTGGGTATATTAAATTGTCATTGATCACTTTTAAATACATAATAAATTATATATATTATTATAATATAAGAACTGAAAAAGGATACCTCAATATAAATATATAAGTTATTCATGGTTCTTTATTCTAACCATGGTAAAAAATTATTCATAATTTTTAAAAAAAAACCCATGTAGTAATGAACTTAAAATTAAGTAAAATTTTGAAAAACTTAGATGTATATTCTCTATATAATGGCATTAACTTTTTTTAATTTTATATTTACAAACAATATATTTCCCATTATAACAAATTTACATTAAAAGAATATTCTAAGAACCTATTTGCAGATTGAAAAGAATATATTTACTTTATAAGATATCTTATTCTGAGTCCATACAATCTAGTTTTTGTTTTGTTTCTATTTTTGGAAACTATTTAGATAGTTCCATTTATGTTAAGAATAACTTTTTTTTATCAGAGTGTATCCAGCATTTCATTAATTGGGTAAATTAAATAATTTAAGCAAAAAAATTATTTTTAATTATTTTCATAAAGATTTTTAGCATTATTTTTTCTTGCTTTTTTACTGACAAAATAATTTTATAAGTATAAAAAAAACAAATATTAATTCAACTTTGCAGTAGTATGTTTTATTGTAGCACAAGAGAATACGTATATATCATTGTATACATATATACAACTAATATTAGTAACATGAGTGTGTTTAACATAAATTGACTATGTGGATTAAATATCTGTAATACACCATTTAAAAAATTAAGTGAACTACTCATTTTTAACTGGTTTCTCGAGTGTAGTCATGTATGTATATATATATAGTAAATGTAACATAGGTACTTTGATATGATCATTAGTAGATACTAAATTTTTAGTGATAACATTAGTTATAATTACAAAGAAAAAAGCTTATTTTTCCTAAATGTCGTATTTTTTCTCTTACGTCTTTTTTTCTTTTCTTTAATAAATAAAATTTTAGATAAATTTTTTATTTGGAAATGATTTTCAAACCATTTTTGATAAGATTAGGTTACATTTATAAAAAATTCACAGGTTAATTAATATCTCTTACTCATATATAAATAATTATACATATGATGATAATAACTTACGTTGAATAATACGAATTAAAAATGTAATCTAAATTGGTTTGATTACTAATCTCATTCACCTGAAATAAGTCAACAGTTAAGGGTTAAGAAAAATCGAATTAAGTGTGAAATTACAAAATAAATATAAAAATCAGTACCTCAGCCATGTCATAAGATGAAGACTGATCATTGAAATCATTGAATGAGAAATTGTCCTTTGATGACGACCTATAACATAAAATATTAGTTAGAAAACCCAAAAAAATTGACAATTCAATGAGCAACCAAGAAACTTACTCTAATAAGTCTGAATACATATCTGCAAATTTAAAACACCTTAACGCTATCGTAAAACTTGTTAAGTGTAGTTGTTTAGTATCTATGTATTTAATAATTTTTATGTATACAAATCAATCGCATTACAACAAAAACAACTACTTTACAATAGTAACTCTAACCGGAGCAAAGGAAATTTACCTAGAATAACAAAAAAAAAAAAAACAAAAACTAAAACAAAAATACGTAAAACAGTGCAAAAACAAACGATATAAATCAAAAATCAAAGTGCATATGACAAACAAGTGGTAGTGAAAACGTCTCTGCGACGTTGGTCACGAAATTTTGACAATCAACTTACCTAACCTACAAGACCTAGGAGCGTACTCGGCCTCTTGGAAGTAGTAGTAACAGTTTAACAGTACTTAACGTAGTAGGTAGCAATAGTAATATATCAATAAGAGCCAGCAACGGTAGTTCTCGACGGTCGCGAAAACAGCAATTGGCTACTATATCGTTGTGACGACGACGGCGGCGTTCAACGAGGTCGGAGCGAACACAACGTAACGCATTTCACGCGGTCGAAAATTTGCGAAAAAATAGCGATCCGCCGTGTTCACGTCCTCGCGGTCGCGAAGGACCGACGTTTAATCTGTTTGCTTAGGAACTGATATACCGATCGGAGCGCGTGTAAGTAATGCGTACGCGAGTGAGTGTGAGTATATATATATAGGTGGAAATATATATGTAAATATAATTGTATACATATATATATGTTGGTGTGTGTGTGTATATTTGGACGTATGTATTTTGTGCACGTCCGTACGAAGTGTGTAAGTGTGTGGACGGACGACAGCGACTTTTTCCTGTACAACACAAATGGGCAAGAGTTTAACGTTCCCAATATCGCGGGCGACGACGACGACGACGACGACAACGACAGCGACAGCGTTCGCACTTAACACTTAACAGTTTACGCTGCCACAACAGCCTACCGCGTCTTCGACTTTGGACAACCTCACGTGGTCACATGCTCTGTTATCACGTGACGACCGTGATTAGCGTTGGAACATGGAAGAAAAATCACCGGTGCGCATCGCGGTCATACTCGTTTCCCTCCAAGACGACCGTGAAAAGTGAAAACGGCGGTCACTGGACATATTTATTCATGATGTATAGATTGTACAATATGTAATTGAATCACAGATATACATAATATATTTATTATGTATATCTGTGAATTGAATCGCTAACTGCAGAAACGGGACAAGTCCATTTTTATCAATTTTGATTTTATTATCATTTTTCGTTAAGCACGCGTAAATACATCCTTTACTGTAGAAAGGAGTCAAATTCGACTATCCAAACGCTAAATATAGTGTTTGGAAATTTCACCTTACATCTTATATACCTATATAATTATTTTGAATTTATCTTATCTTAGTTGTATTACTATTAATAGTATACAATACGCCTTGAACAAAATGCCAAGAAATTTCCTATAATTGATATTATATTATAATATTTTTGTCAATATTATCCATAACCATCATAATGTGCTGTAATCAGTGTAATGTAAATCAGTATTCAGTATATCCGCTATATCGTAGCCTTTACTTCAGTAATGAGTAAAGTATAGTGTTAGGTTAACTAACTGTTAACTGTTAATTTATTTTTGAAAATGAATTCTGACTGATTCCAAAACAGAAATTCTTGAAACGTCAAAAGGGAAGAAAGGTGTAATAAACGGCAAAAAATATAAACGTAACATTAGAATCAATATCAAATCATAAGAAACTGCTTCATAAGAGTGAAGTTGAAAACACAAGAAAATACTTCAAATATTACCAAACACAAATGAATATAATAACAAGTTATCTCTGTAACTACTGAACTGATTTTGAAAATCCTTTCACCAGTTTAAAACTACATTATTCCTGAGTGACATAGGTTATACTTAGTTGTGATTAATAATATTTTTTTTACATAAAATTATAATATTTGCAAATCCACTCCGAGAAAAACGGACTGGTGTATTCATTAGTAAATGTTTGACGCCCAGCTAAGTGGCCACATGTCAAGCAGTATATATAAATATATATGTATATATGTTTAGACAAGTCGTGCATTAGTTACTGATTACATGAATTCATTACTTTCAACATGTATTGCTTTAAACTTTATTATAAAATGTAATACAAAATTAACCAGTCATGATGAAGTATAAAAATTGAAAAATATCTATATATTACATAACAATAAATCACAAAACACTATAATAATGAAAATAAATAGTTGTTAAATTGAGAAAAATAGTTAACTTGAGCCTAGGAAATGATCTCATAATAATGTGATAGTGTAATATACATTCAATATAAATATTGCAGCAACTATTGAATAGTTGTTGGTAATCCACATTGCCGCAGATGATACATCTAAAAACAATGAATTATTATAAAACACATATATAGATTAACTAAATTAAATATTGAAAAATTTACTTGAAGCTAATTTTTTATTGTATACTGGACAAATTTGATATGGAATTTTTAGTTTAACTTTAGTAGGATAATAACCACTAATTTTCAATGTTTGTGCAGGTAGCTGTCCAGTTGCTAAAAGTTTACTAAAATCTGATTCCAACTCATTAGCTATGGATCCTGATTGAAAACAATTAATTAATGAGAAAATAAGTTCAAAAATTATAAATCATAGCTAAATTCACCTTTAAAATGGACCAAATACTGAATACAGGCTCCATTATGTAATATTTTTGTTTTTCTACTATCTACAGTTAACATCCAGTCAGGAACACCCAATGCACTTCTTACGGCTTCAAAAAAATGTGTTGTTTCATACTTTGTAGTTTTCCTTACATTCACATATTTTATAATATCTTTATCATACTCAATATTAGCACATGCTAATTTTTCAAAACCATTTTTTGAAAATACTACAATTGATCTACCAATAGCTGAAATATCTCCTTCTAAAAATAAATAGGTATAAAAAGTAAAAATATTTGTTTTTGAAAATACATTAGTAAAATGTTACCTAAAGGTAAATTCGGATCAGAAAATACCATTGAATGTGATCCAATATCAATATTACCCAAGCGACCAGATATATCTCCAACGTAACATCGTAAAGGTTGATCAGGCCCACATTCAGTTTCATAAAGATTTACCTGATAAAAATACGGTAATATTTTTGTTATTAAACCCAAATTAATTTAGTAGTTGAAACAAAAGAAATATAAACAAAGCATTTTCTATTCATAGTGATTTTCAAATAAATAATTTTACATTCAGTGGATCAGCCAGTTGAGTGTAATATGGATTCCAAATGTACCCAGCTGCAGTGCAACGTGTTCCTAGATCTTTTACAGTAGCATCAATACCAACTGAGTTAACATAAATGGCCCACTTATGATCTTTTGTCTAAAAATTAATTTAGTAAATTATACAACAGATAAAATGTATGTGTTTATTTTTAAACTTACCATATTTTTATTGTATGAACCTGGGTAATGTAAATTAACTTCAATTACAGTATCACTTTTACTTCCGTCGTTATAAACTAATTGAGTCTAAAAGTTATGTATCATTATACTAATGTAAAATAAATTTTAAATAAAAAAATCAGTTAAATACAAACCATTCGAATATAACCATAAAGAAAACCATTAGGATTATGAAAAGAAGCCATTGCTCTTATTTCTCGAGCTTCTGATGGAGCATAACCTCTTTCTATTGTAGAACACCCTAATCTATCAACATAAATATAATAGAAATTCAAAATATAAACATTATTGTTTGAGTTTCATATAATTTATAGACAATTATTTACCTTTTTTTAGTAGGCATGCCATGTATAATAACTGATCGGCCTAAAAATACCAATTGACCGAATAACTGAGCATGTGTGTCATTGCCAATAATAGACACTGTCCTAAAACCATTTATTGATCCAAACCGCAAACTCCAATCACCATATCGTAAACCTCCAGTCTTTTTACTATTCCATGGATCCCAAATTTCATGCAGATTTGAACTCTCACATGGCAAATCTAAACCACCATCAACTGGATTCTATAAAATAAAAATATCAAACAATAAAAAACTTAATATTTAAATAATTAATCAACACTAAATGAATAATAACTTACCGAGTACACAAAATAATCATATCCACCTTGTACACCTTGAAGGTTGATTTCAAAATCGACTGGATCATATTCAGAAAGTTGAAATAACTCTATTTTACCAGAAATAGAAACTGAATCAATATCACTATACCAGTCCTTTACTACGGATTTTCGATGCCATACTCTTTCAATCCTAAAATAAATATATTTATAAATATGTATATACTGTTAATTACATATTTTATTCATATTTATAAATAATAAATTAAATAAAGCGTAATAAGTTTTAAAATTAAACCACTTCCTTTAATAATATCAATACATTTCTTATATACTTATAATTAAATAATATAATATAATCAAAATAACTTTTAATAATATTCAAGGATACAAACAATACTTGTTGTAATAGCTAAAATCAATGATAAAAACAAAAATATTAAATATTAATAATTCATCTACATGTGTATAAAAAAAAATAAAGTATAATTAATCCTTTGTTAACTGATACTTTATAATATCAACGTGATATGAAAATATATAGAGTAAAATATTTTTTAAATACATGAGTTTTTATTCTTAGCATTTTTTTTTTTTTTTAACAAATAGTATTTTTATAATTGTTTTGACTATATTCTTAGTAGTATTTACATAATAAAAACATTTTTATTAATCATTTATTTTTTTTAATGCATATCAATTATCTTCCAAAAATAATTCGTACTTTATTTTAATTTCTTAGATTCTTAGTATATTATTATATACAACTATAAAATCTAAATTATTTCATATTATAGATTAACACGTTTTAGAAATATAGTCCCATTTCCTTTATTAATAGTTATTTGTGCTTGAAATTTTGTAAAAAGCATGCAAGCTTTGGTCATTTTGTAAATAGATCTACATCACAATCACCATATTATCTTTAAAAGTAAAATTACTTTGAACAAGCTAAACGATCTCCGCGAGCTTGAGGACCATAATCATCATAAATCACAAGTGATCTACCAATAATTGTGTTTATTCCAAATAATGACATGTATTCGTCCACAAACATTTGTCTACTTATACCTATTGAGTGTAATTTATTACCCGCTATTGACAAACTATTCAAACGAGAGGATAAATCACCTACACTGCAGTACTTAAGAGATTTACTGCATAAAGATGTCATGTTATTTTTCACAACCTAATTTTAAAGATAATTCATAAATATGTGAATTAACAAATAAATAATAATAAATAAATACATTTTTTTTATGACAAATCAATAAATCAATAATAATAATAATAATAATAATACCTTGTGAGGATCATATAAAGGACCAGCACTTTTACATCGATCCATCCAATTATAAAAGTCTTTTCCAGGCGGTTGTGTATTTATAGACCACCTATGTTGATCCGAATTTTTGAGTGTCGTTCCATCTGCATGAACTAAGCTTTCAATAATCACAACTGTTTCAGTAGCTCCAATGTCTATTGGTTGTCGAAATATAATTCTACCAACAAGAGGATAACGGAAAACAGCCTCAGCTGTTAAATAGGCTACTTTGGTTTCGGACTTTGGATCAGTATATGGCAATAGTGTTGTACAAGTCCATACTTCTTTATTCCTGAAAATAATAATAGGAATACAATTAATGTTTAGGAAGAATCGAGATTTATTTTATTTTATTTACATATACAAAACTAAAGATCTATGAATAACACTATTGCCTCCAAATAGAGGTAAAAATGAGTCCCAACTGGAGCTATCATAATTAAACTTTCCACTGAGATCACCAACAGCATATAGATCTTGAGTAAGTCTTTCAGCTTCAGCAGGAAACAATTTATTAGTAGGATTAAAAATATTACCAATACCCAAACAATTGTTATTCATAATTAATGGTGTTTTAAATGTTTTTGGAATCGTTGGAATTTCGTGTAATCTTAAAGTGATATCATTTTGATCTGTTTCAGTTCTGCTATAAACATTAGTTACTTCAAATTTTGATTTTTGCCATAAAGTCAACTCAAGGTTTATTTGTGTTTCATTAACGAATCCTCTGTAACAAAAATTATAGTTAAAGAAAATGTAATTATAATATTTTCAATACTATATAATTACTTGAGTGTGATGCTTTTTTTTAAATTGATCTTCGCACAGTCTAAAATATTGTCAACACGTTCACTATCAAATAAAACCATGTATAAAGCTCTACTCTCATACTCAATATCAAATGTTGCAAGATTAGTATCGCGTATTAATGATTTTTTTCCAATATTAACTGGTCCAAGACGAGCACCTAAATCACCCAAACCAGTAGACTCTGGATCATATAAAATTTGAAGGGCATCACAGTTTAATTTTGATTTATCTAAAAATAATAACACCATAATTATTACATACATTAAAATTATCATTGTGTTAAAATACCTATAATATTTTAATTTCAATATGTGTATTACCTAAATTGGTTTCAAGAACATCAGTAGAGAAAATTTTCCAATTATTGGTAGTAAGCTCAGATTTTAAACTTTTTCGGTCTTCCAGATTAGTAAATATAACAGCATCCATTAAGCTTCCAGAAATTCCAACCCAAACAATATATATACTGCCAAAAAATCGAGTTTGAAACTTTGCTTCAGCTACTCGTAACTCTGAATCATCTTTTGCCTAAGTAGAGAAGTTATTATTTTTATGATTTGAACTTCTAATACACTAAGTATTGTGAAATTATGAAAATATTTTACCATTTAGTAAGTATATTTTTTATGAGAAAAAATCTCTTTTTACACAGTAATGAATAAATGAAAATATAAAATGTTCTTAATTTCTAATAACTGATTTTTTAAAGTCAATGTATCAGAGATGATATTATTGTTTAAAAACCTATTGTTTCAATGAATTGGAAACAATAATGAGAAACATTTTTTATACTTGTATAGTGTTATCTAAGTTTTGAGAAGTTTTTTTAGGGAGATAAATGAAAAAATTGATTTATAATTAATATTTAAAAATTATATTTCAATCAATGTTTTTATATTAAATAGAAGTACTTATTTCATTTAAGTTCAATGACAAAATATGAATTACCATATGAACAAGCAAAAATAAAAATGAAACACTTACAAAGTTACCCAAACATTATCTCTGTTCATACCCACCATCATATATAAAATCATAAGCTATCATTGTAAACATTTCGTTAGTAAATTTATATGTTAAATATCTATATATTAATCACTGTACACAAAATTATACTTGTAATTTCATTTATTTGTAATTGTCGAAAAAATGGCGTTAAATAAATAATAAAACACCCAACAAATATTTACAGTGATAATTTACAAAGATTGTGTAACTTGGACAACCCTTAAAAGTAAGGGTATGGGGGGCTAAGAAACTATAATAAATACATACCCCTGATTTAGATAATATGAAGGATAGGTATGGTTAAGTTCTTTTAATTTTTTAATATTAAATGAAATTTATTTCCTAACAATTTTATATGTTCTGTTTTGCCTGTATTGATACACAATATAAATGATTTAGCATAATGAATGAATATATGTAAAAAATAATAAATTAATAAAATTAGAGAAAATGTGTGCTAGTAGCAAAATAAACCAAATAGGTAAGTGAATACTTTCTAACCAAACACCAACTGAAGAATAAATGGTTTTTTCTTAAAAGGGGATTTATAATATGCATGAAACAAGAATTAAATATAATATTATTTAATAGAACATGAAAGTAAAAATAATCTATGTTTATTCTAAATATAATTTTGATAAATTATTAAATTACCCATAACTCTTACTTACCATGATTGTTGAACAAACAGTATTGCCAGCATTATCTTTGAGTAACAATGATCTATACCAAATTCCTAAAGGACCAGTCAATTCTAAAATAGATTTTGATATTGAAAACTGAAGTTTAGTTTGGTTTCCTAATGTTAATACTCCAAATGTATTATCGAAATTCAATAAACTATAAATTAATTTAATTATTGAATGATTTAATGTTTATTATTGAAAAAATACATAATTAATAATGAAAATATATTAGTATTACTCACATATTTCCAAGATTTTTGTCAGTACATCGATCAGTTAAAATTGAATAATCCACAGGAAATTCTTTTATATGCCAAGACCATTGTGAAGAATCTCCAAAATTATTTAATGAAACAGAAATTAAAATAATATCATCAATTGAAGAATGTTGAGAAAACAATATTGAGCCATGAATTAGATTTTGAGAAAACCTAGTGATTAATTGTACAGTAGTATTCACGTTGGCAAATTCATCTAAAACAATAAATACTTAAATAAATATAAAATAAAATGTATATTTAACAATAAAAAGAATGATTAATTGTATGTTCATATGAATAAAACAATTACACTTGCCATCGTCCAGGCTTTCACAGTATAAAAAAGGTAGTACAATGAATACTATTGAAAACTTTAAAAAAACCATTCCTATGGTTCAAAATTTTCAAAATTCAACTCATTGAACCACAATAAAATCCATTAATTAATTAATAGAACCAAAAAATTAAACTTAAACAATACAAATATCTATTGTATAAATTGTCCTAATACAAACGAAGACGAATCGTAGAATAAATTTAAATTCAAACAAATATAATATTAATGATAGCCATTACATGAATATTAGGGCGACATAAATGCCATCAGTCATTCCAATATTTTACCAATATTGAATTTGAGTAATGTGACACATGTACGTGATTATAATTGATAATGTTTATCTAACAATTTTATTATTGTCACTTGTTGCATATTGATATTTGATACAGCACAGCCACGTGAGCAATAAAGCGGTATTGAATTTATAACGCGTATCGCATACATGAAAAACTATATATTTGATTAACACGTTGAAAGAGAGCGCCACTATTGAATGCGAATGGACATTTAACGCGACCCATTTTGTGTGGACCGCAGTGGAAGCGTGGAAAGTGGAAACTACATGAAAATCGTAATTCAGAGTTCAGAGCTCAGAAGTTGGTTTAGAGGGAAGCATGTCTGCCGGTCACCTTGCGACGAACATAAATCGTATAGACATCTAGACAAATTAATACAACTCAAAAACAATCCCTGTCTAACTGTTACTTATTATAAATTATGCTAGAGGTTTATAAATATTTAGATTTTGGTAAATTATGAAATAAATTATTTTTGTCAATAGTATAAAAACTTAAATTTTTCAACACCAAGCCTAAAACAAATTTGAAATGGTAATAGAATGTAACAAAAAAGAACGAGAAAAACTTTTCAGCCAGACCAATGGAGCGCTTTTACCGGGGTAAGTTTTTAAATATTGCATTTTATCTAAAACAGCCTTATACAATATTAAACATGTATATACACAAATAAAAATCAATACAAATATGTTTCTCTCCAAGTTTTGATCTACATTAATTACCATAACAAAAATACTTATCTTGTGTTAAATTGAAGTTAACAGAAAAATTTATTTTAGGAATTTTTTTTTTCTTTTATTATATAAGTGGTTAGTTAATTATTTTAACTCCATATCATTCAAAGATTTTTCATAATATATAGGTAATTTATAGTATTTATAATATAGTGTTTATGTTTATCAATTAGCAATAATACATTTTAATTAAATAATTATAAATTTAAATTTAAAATGCATCTTCTTTTCTGCACATGCTAAACTTATCAATAATCACATGTGGGTTTGTAACAATTTTTTTTTCTAAAAATTTCTCGTTTGTCATTAATTTAAAATTGTATATTTTAAATTACAATACTTAATTATATAACTAAATTCTTTTAAAATTTCTTGTTTCCTATTCTTATGCTGACACAAAATATTTAGGTACCTGTTTATTTAGAACACTAGGTATGAAGTTATAAACCTAATTGTAATCATTGATTTATTTGTATTTCTTGTGATATAATAAATATCTCAAAATTTAATCAAATTATAAATTTTAAAATAATTGATTATAAATTAGGTGATTTTATATACCACTATAATATCCACCTAGTTTAGTTATTTTCAATTACTTAATAACTATAAACAAATGCACATTAGTATTATAAACCTAGTGAAAAGCTTAATTTATGTTCAACTAATTAACTCTTCAAATTAAGTCAATAGGGTATCAATAAAAACTGAACAAACACAATAAGGAAGAGCTATCCCCAAAAAATATTTTTTTACACAAAAAAAAACTATTATTAATTGGCATTTTTCAACTCGGCCGCATTAATTTGTCCAATCAAAGAGACTCCGGACCAGGCTACTATGATTGTATAACAAATATATAAGTTATTACTAATAAATACATTCATTTCAATATATTTGTTTTAATTTATGAAATTGTGGTGAATTAATTAAAATATAAAATGACATAACATTTTAAACATTATTGCATTATTGTTCCCTATATTTATTAATTTAACATTTTTACTTTCTTCTTTTATAAATACCTTTTATAAATTAATAAAATAAGTTATTTTGTATTAACCTGTAACCACCAATCCAGTACTAAAATAAATGTCTATTAACTACTTGTTATTATTATTATTATTATTATAATACTATAACACAGTGGCGTATGTAGAAAATATTTTCGGGAGGGGCTTCTATGGACAGAGTTAAATTTTTACTGCTATCTAGAATGACTTAAAAGATACAGAAGATACAATAGGTTTCTGTCTACATTTAATTTACAGAATGGCCCAAAACGATTTGAAAAACGCAATAAAATTTGTCTCAACTAATCGCATTATTTCGATTTGATGAACTTCTAAGTAAACATAAAGCACCATTAAAATATAACAAACGTTTAAAGAGAATTTCAAAGCATTTTGAGAGATTTCGAAGGAGGCTGTAGCCCACTATTCTCCCCTATATACGCCACTGCTATAACAATTATCCTTCCAATCTTCTTATTGTATAGAAATTTAGATATTGTATCACGACATCAAGTACTCCGAGATATTTGAATCATTGATAATCAATGATAGTTGTTAATAAATATACGGACCTAATGTCCACTTTACTTATCTTGTCTCATGTCTAACAATACGCTCAAGTCTCAAGTGAAAATGATTGCTTGACTCATTTTAATAGGCTTTATGTTTTACTCTTTCGTTAAACAGAAAATGTTAATTTTTGTTATTGAAAATTCTTTCATTAAAACATTTAAAATAGGTAGGTACTAGGTACTGATGAAAACGTGTATTATTTCATTGTGGAATATAAGTCCCTATTTCGTGAGATAATGCTTAGTTAAATGCAGAATCCCCACATGGGGTGGATCTTTGGACTCACATTATAGAGATCAGACTAATTTGGAACCCACCTAAAGGGAATTAAATTTGCATTTAGATATGATTTTTTTTAATTTATTACTTTTTATTTTTTAACGCTTAACATTACTTTATGTGTTCGGCGTATTTTTAGCAGTACAATACTTGTTGGAAGTCAATATCTACTTGGTAGCCGATTGTTACCATTTCATAAAAAATTTGTATTTAATTATGATATTTAAATTTATTAACAATTAGTAAATTTTCGTATGATGTACTTTTAGAGTTATATTTTTAATAGTTTAATTTAGTTTAATTTAGTAACGTGTAGTATGATTTTGGAAATAATAGATTATAAAGTATAAAATATTGTAGAGGGGCCCTACATTAATTGATGTGGGACCTGTTTAAATGGAATTATATAATAAAATAAGTAAAATTAATTATGTCGTTTAGATCAAAATAACATATTATGTACTTATAAGGTTTAGAATTTTAATTTTAACTTTTGAGCTACATGGAACAATAAAAAATCTTTATTTGTGATATTAATATGTATAAATGTATAATATTGCAATAATATTAATAGATTATAGAGCTCTATTAATGAAATCAAAGAATATTCTATATACATATAGAGTAGGAGGTACCTTATGTTACATTGTTACACACATAAAATATTTGAAAAATAGATACTTATGTAATAATGGTACTATAAAATATATATTGTTGCCAAAATGTGTTTTAAATAGATTTGGGTTGGAATGAATTATCAATATTAACAGTATTCTAATTCTCGAAAATCTTTGTGAAACACCTCTTACATAATTTATATTTATTTTGATCTTTGCATCAGATTTCATTTAGCTAATAAATTATAAGACTAAAGCTGCGTATACACGTGCGAACCGAACCTACCGCGAACCAATAACGACAATTATTTACGGACGGCATGTCGAACGTCTATAGAGCCGCTCGCAAACCGCTCGCGCCGATCCATCGATAGTCGGTTTTTTTTACGAATACAACGCGAACCCAATGTAAGTTAGTTCACTGTCGGTATTGGTTCGCGAGTGGATCTCAAGTGTGTACGTGAAATTAACGAACATGACACGAACACTTTGCGAGCGGTTCGTGGTAGGTTCGGCTCGCACATGTATACGCAGCTTAATGTATGTAACATGATAAACCTCTGCTCGGGAAACTACCAAGCTGCTTTAAATCTATTATTCTTTATTCCCGCAGTTCAATAAAATTAATCGGGTGAATGTAAGCTTTGAAATATTTCTTGATTTTAAGTCGTTAATCTATGCAATAAATTATTAGTTTAAAATATGTTTTAATTATTATTCCAAATATTTCTCTATTTATAATTTTTATAATTTTCAATTTGTCATGATTTAAATTTACTTGTTAACTAACTAATTTACAATTATGTATTAAAAACAGTAAAATATTTGATTTATAATATTTAATATGTACTATTTATGAGTATTGATTAATTGTTTAAGCCATTTAATAAATAATTAGCATTTAAAAATTTAAGTTCAAAATTTTTTAACTGTGTGAAGAAGCAGAGTTACCCTATAAAAGGTAGAAGAGACTGGTGAACTATGGTCCCGTTGTATTATGGATTTTTGCTTTTTTTGTCATATGTCATATTATCTGATAAGATCCAGACTACTATTTATGTAAAATTAGTTTGGTTACAATGTGTCTGATTATCTTCAAAGAAACGAATTCGTTATGTTAATAATAATGTAAAGAGCCGATGATAAGTAACTTAGGTATTTCTCCAAGTCAAGTGTGTTAATACTTAATATACGAATTGAATTAAAGCAATGTTTTTTATTATATCAATTTCGCATACGAAATTAAGTCTTTTAAAGTCCTTTAACTGCAATAGTATATTAATAAACGCATTTAAACATGAAAAACCAAAATATTGTAATTGTACCTAAGGCCTTTTTCTGTTATTCTATAGATAATTGAAAAAAAAATTTCTAATTTTTTTGAATACGTATGCCTCGATGTAGAGATTTAAACGTGATGAAGTTATTTCAGTTGATGTGGAAACTGCAGTAAAAGCCGTAGTAGTAGGTTTTTATTATTTATGTTAATTTTTTTACTAAGATTGTTTTTATTTAATTTTACACAATATTGTTACAAAGATAAATGCATATTTTTTATCCATATTCGTTAATCATTTGTTAAGGTTATTTTTATACAGAAGAATAAAATTTTGAATAAAATGAAAATGAATACAATTGTCTTGCATATTTGGTTTTTTTTCAACAGGATCCATGTTTACCATGACCACTAAACCATAGTATAATACGATCTCTTGCACCACGGTGTTTGAAAAAAATATTTTTTGAAATTTTTATTCCTAAGTTATAAAACTATATCAGTTAACTATAAACAAGTTTGCTTCATAGGTTCATACTTTTAAAAAAGCCCCAATCTGATTTTTCGCAAACATTACAGGAGACTCAATTAAAACATAAATATAAACTTAGGTCCATGGTACACAGTTCTAATTCAGGTATAATAACATTTCGGGTACGTATTATTTAAACATTAATTAGAAATATTTAACTATATTATTTTAAAATATAAAATTGTTAATTTATAATTAACTCAACATCATTTTTTCATTAAAATATTTAAATAAAATAATATGAATAAAAAAAATTCATTTAATAATAATAAAATATGAATTTTACTCTCACTAGCTCCCTCAACACTTTCTTCAAATCAAAATCCTTTTTGTATTTCATGGATTTTCATGTATAAACTTTGGATAACTGTAATATTCACGTAAATTATTAATACGATATATTATTAAACAATAGGTTGGTAGTTGGTACCAGCACCAGATATTTATGTATAGATTACTTGTTTAGCTTGTAATTTTAAATAAGTATTGATTTTCTATCAAATGTATAACAATGATAAATTATGATGCTACCATAATACAATATATATTATGTGAAATCTATTAACAATAGTACAATTTATTATAAACTTGAAGTCTTAAATGTAAAAAAAAAATATAAAACAAAACTTAACATTTATAATTGAGGTAACTATATGTAATATTAATAAAACATTATTAATTTAAATTATTTTGACTAACTATGTAAAGTAATTTAAGTTGTAATTTATTATGTATTAATTATGTTTACGGTCAGATTTCTCAATGCATTGTACATTAATACACACACCTAATCCTTAAAAGTTCAAAATAAATTATGTTTTGCTTTCTTTTTTTAAACAGATTCAGAATAAAATTAGTTGTATTGTACCTATGGTATAATATTATTATAGGCTATAGCTATGATGATTGTACCTATATAAATCTGAGTAATTTTATAGGTGTCAATATGTAAATAATCAAAATATCAATGAAATCTAATCCAATGAGGGTTGTAAATTTAATGCACTGTAGAACTTAAATATTGATACTATGTTAAGAATAGGAGAAATTATCTATATAATAATGTTACTTTTTTAATATTTAATCTATTAATTTTGTTATTAGAAACCACTACTTTGGCTAGTAGGCTTCGTTCTAAATAATCTTTCTAAAATTAGCATCTAGATAACACTTTTAGAAGTAATTTTTCAGTTTTCTCAATCCTGAAAAGTTTTCCAAGCATAAAAAAAAGCTACCGAAAAGTTGAGTAAAAATGGTAAAATATGACGTAAACAAGATCGTTAATTAATTGATTTTAGTTATTAACTTTAAAAGTAATGTTGCACAAACTTAAAATTTAAATCAAATATCAAAAATACCATTATACAGGCGTGTTCCGCCGAAAAAGGTAATGATTTTTTTTTTACATAATATAGCACTTTGAAAATACGTTTTTTATCCAATAAAATTATAGATTCTGAATGAAGTGAAGGATATACTGATTTTACAATGATATTTTTTTTTCTGTTATTACTTTTTGGTACACTGAACTTTGTCCAAAAGTTTCATCCAACAACTCTATAGATAGGAAATCGCACGTAGATGGAACTCGGAGGGTTCAATAGTTTTTCCAAGTGTTAGGAAAAATCGAGTAAAAACTGAAAATTTTTCCGTATTCGACACTTTTGCTTATTTGGTTTTAGTTATGTAGTCATAACTAGGAAAGTAATGTTGTTAGAAACTTGAAATTATCACCATATATTAACGGCAAATTGGTACATATTTTACGAAAATTTCAAAAAAATGTTGACAACTTCTGGCCTAAAAATATAATTTTAAATATACCTTGTTTTGTGAAAGTTTATCTCTACCTAGGTAATAACATTTTTAATATTTGACGAAAAGTTCTGGAAATTAATATAATCTTACTCATATACTTCACTTATGATACTAAAAAAATTTCAAAAATCATGACACAGGAATGTTTTTATAAGAGTTTAAGTATCTAAATTATTATATAATATTTACGGAATTTATTGTTTATATGTCAAATTTCAACTTTTATTTTATTATATTTTTAAAAAAAATGGTCCATCCACTATGAAATTCTGGATTCAGATAGAAAAACATGTTTTTAATCTTTTAGTAAAAAAGAATTTCTCATCGGCTAAACAAGAAAACTTTAAACAGGTTTAATAAAAAAAAAACATATCGACATTCAAACTAAATACGGTTGAATATATAAAAGGTCCATTTGCTGTTATATTGAGGCTTTAATCAGAATCGATCAACTAAAGAAATTATTCATTTTTCTTTAAAATTCAAATGACTGATCCCCATTATCTTGTCCGAGTAGCAAAGAATATCCCATGGTGTGAAGTGCGTACTTTTTTTTTTCGATTTGTTATTCTTAAGAGTTTTTATTTTTTTAATTTCTCGTCTCATTGCAGATGACAAGGCAATCATTTTTTCCCTACATTCGTCACCTGAAAACCCAATTTATTTTGCTATTTCTTCCCAAGCATCATTTCTTTTAAATTTATTATAATACTGTGGATGTTTTGCATACCAAAGTATTGGTTTTTGTTCATACATTTCAATAAATGTTATTGTATTTTGTTCGTTCCACTCCATATCGAAAAATAACAATATTTAGTTAGAAATATTAACACAAATATTAATTTAAACACTGCAGACAACTTACTAACAAGCGTGAAAACCGAAAAACGACTGTCACGATACAAATGTTGCGACGTTGCGTTATTATTTACGTCCACACTATTCGTAACCCCACCTCGCAGCAATCTTTTGATGCGGTTCAAATTTACCGACAACCGGTGGAACGCGGCGTAACTCCGTCGCGTGTCAACTTTTGTTACGCGACGATGTTGCGCCTTTACGTCCACACATGAGTTGTTGTTACGCGACAAAGTTACGATACGGTGTTACGATACGCAAGAATGTTACAAGTGTGTACGCGGCTTTAAGTTATGTTTTATTGTAAATAAATTTAAATGTTTTGATGTGAACAATCATCTTCAAATTATCACTGAAAATAAAATAAGAGGTAGTAATATTTTAGAGTTTGCTAACTGTTGAAAACAGATTTTGATCTTAATGTTTGATAGCATCATTGGTTTTAAATAGATAATTTTAAAGTATCACTATTTTATTAATTTTTCTACTACACCATTTTCCGATTTACATTAGTTTTGACACTAACCGTATATATTTTAACAGTTATTTTATATTTGTTTTTAAATTCAATTTGGTAAAAGGCACTTTATTTCTTAATACCTATAGTTAGCAATTTGATTTTCCGCATTATGACTAAATAACTGAAATCGATTCAGTTAAAGTGTCGTTTTTATTGCAAATTTTACCGTTTTTACTCAGTTTTTCCTCACGCCTGGAAAAATTATTGAGAGGAGAGAAAAATGACAACTATATAGTACAATTTACTTGCAAATTCTTATCTATAGAAATGCTAGGTGAAACTTTTTGAGTATTATTACTATCCAGAACCGAAAAAAAATAACCATCATTGTAAAACCGATACATCTTTTGCTTTACTCAAAATCTAAAACTATCAATAACATTATTGTTTATTAAGCTCTATTCAAATTCGTTTTTAAAATGCAATGATTTATTATCAATTTGAATATCAAAGAATAGCTTTTGCGTTTAACTTGTACTGGGTATTAAAAAACTAGTCACTTTTATTGTTTTTACAATATATATTATAATATTTCAACTTAATTTATATCTGGCAGACTCTATAACTTAAACCAGACCCTGTTTTGTACTTTTGTATGAGCTCCAACACTATGTTTGTAGTTCAGAATTGAGAAATGTGTCCTCACTGATAAAAGTGTACTTAAACGCAAAATTTTTATTGTGAATTTATTAGTGTTTTTGAAGTTTTAAACTAGGATAATACCTGTGATCATAAAATATTTGTTCAAAAGTTAATCTTTGTAGTCACTGTTTTAACATACACGACACACACACACTCATGTATTTATATAATACAGAATTATAGACACGATCATAATTATTCTCATGAATATTTATAATCTATAATTAATACCTATCAAGTACAGTGAAACCTCTGAATATCGGACACTCTCGGTAGCCGAAATATTGTCCGCTATTCAGAGGGAAAAATAAAAGAGGAGAATATTTTCCTGTCCCCATAAAAACGGCCGCTGATTAGAAGTTTCCGCTATTCAGAGGTGTCCGTTAAGGGAAGTTTCACTGTATAAAGGGGGTGTTGAAGGTGTATCCCTCTACGTCGTTGTTTCATTTCAATGTACCCGAAAAATGTGTAGTACGAATTTTATATAAAAAAATAGGGGCTGATTCAAACTAAAACTGTAAACTTGTGTTGATAAATATGAATCAGTATTTTTTGGAATATTAGTACGTATATACTATGTACTCGCGTATGTGATGAGTAGATATTAAAATTTAAATTAATATGAATTTATCATGATTATTTTTAATTGTAACTATTTTAACTTGTAAATTATACATTTGTACTCTGCTGTATGTATAAACCCGTTATAGAAATTATATGTTCTAATTAAATATGATTTATGCATATTGTTCTTAATGATAATCATTATTTTAAGTTCATAAAGAACACATTGTTTGAACAATTATATGTTGTAAACAGCATTAGTTAAATAATTTTATAATAATTAACTTCACTGGTAAATTAATCATCCAAAAATCGTTCTAAAACTTGAATTTCAAATATATATTTAAACTGTATAAGTACTTAATTTCTTTGAACGGTGTTACTCAACATTTTCGAAATGAACAAAAGAGTTTAGTGTGACCCTGGCCTTGGCAATCGCAATATCATATCCTATTTCTCTATACCAATTATAGGAGTTGACTATTTAAAACTTCCATATACAGTGACATTACTCCAAGGTGCATTATTATAAATATATTTATGTGTTCTTTCAAATTTCAATTCAAATTACTTCGAACAATTTTCGAGCTTCAGCTACATTACCTAGTCGTTTGGTTCTAAGACTTATTTTTACACAATACATCAATGTTCAATTTGTATGAAGAAAATTGAATTTACTAATATTAAAATAATATATTTTTCATACAAAAAATATACCTTTATAATGTATAATATTTGTAGGTACTCGAAAATTGACTCAAACTTATAGTTTAGAATACAAACTTTGGATAGTAGGCATAATGTCCATAAAAAAGAACATAATATGATAATATCGAAATAATACCTATCTAACTAAAATTATGCGTGGGTCATATGTTATTTTATTTTATACCATCACACTTTTAAATATAATTTTAAATCGAATATATTCGAAATACCCAAAAAAATAAGTAAATTTAAAATAAATTGATGTAGAAAACATGAATTTTTGCCACTAATTATTTTACGAAAAACATGCGAAATACTCCTAGGTATCTATATAGGATGTTGGTAAAATACTAAATTAAATAGGTGTTAATTTTTTTTAAATAATAAAACTATTTTGAAGAAGTTCCCCTCAAGTCCTTGTCATTAATTAAGTACTATTTACAAAATTTACACGTGCGTATATTTCACGTTTGTTGATAATGCATCTTTCAAAATATACTTTCTAATTTACATTCACTTACACTTTTAAAACGTTAAAATTTTAAGTCAAATTCAATTTAAAAAAAAATATTTTATTACATTTTATTATTCAAAATTATTTAGAAAATAATCCACAAAATACATAGTAACCTAAATTAAATTATTGACTGTTATTTTTATATAATAACATAGCAAGGTAAATAGGTATAGTAACATTTGTTGTTAGGTACTTAAAATGTAAATATATTGTATAATGCACTGCAGTACCGTTATTTTAATTATTTATTTCCTTGTTTAAATATTTCATACATTAAAATTAGCGAATATAATACCAAGTGAATTTAAGAGTATTTTCTTCTTTACGGTGAATGTTTTTCTAAGATCTCACTCTCCTAATAATTATGTCAGGTACTGCAACGAATGCAATTAGTAACAGTTCATAGACGTTTTCTCATAAATTGTGTTTCCCAACAAGTGTTATTGATTTGTATTATAAAACGTGAAAATTTCTAAAACTTAATCATTTTTATTTTTCTATATCAATTTTTAGTGCAATACAACAAAAATCTGTACCAATGAATTTAAAGATAAATATAGTATTGTATTTTATCAAACTTATTAGGTAACAGATATTTAGTTGTAAATTATTTGATGTAAAAATGTGACAATCCTATGCACTAGCCATACGGCCTTGGTGAAAATCTCAGCCAAATGTAAACCTCTCCATCATTCCGTGTCAACTGCTTGTTATTGTTGTTTGGCCCTGGTAGTACCAGCTACTCTTACTTTCCACCACTGCGTTATAACATAGTTGACGTAAAAGTATGCATTTCCTGTCTTTTAAATGCTCGTAAAAAATATCGTACAAATACAAAGGTAACTTTTAAACCTATTTAACCTATTTCTGTATATGTATAATAGCAATATTTATGATTTTGTTATGACATTAGTTATATGAAATATAAGTATCAGGGACGTTTTACAAAAAACGTCTATTGAAATCAAATAATTAAATTATAATATTTTAATTACTATACTATGCTTTGGCACTAATTCATAATATAAATCAATAAATCAATACGTTCAACAAAGTTTTATTTTTGACCTAAATTATAATACTAAACTGCTTAATATTTTCTTATTAGCACCTATCTTTTTATGTTATTAAGTAACAAAAAAACAATATATATAGTCACAACGTATTAATATATTCATATTATGCTTCATATTATCCATGTATATAAGTTAAATACTAGATATGTATTATTATAATATAATTTAATTTTTATAGATACACTGGTCACTGTCCAACATTGAAATTTCGTTTTGGGAAACGATATGGAGCCAACACTTTGGAAATTATTCAGGTTTATTTATACTAATTTTACTTATACCCAGCATTTAGAACATTTAAATTTACCTACATTTCAATTAAAGTTGTTTTAATTTAAAACAATAATCGTTTTATATTTTGTAAAATTAAGGAACTCCGCGAGAAAGGGGTAATTAAGCAATGTGATTTAAAAAATGTGTACCTAAGAGATAGCCCATTAGATGAACTACCCCCCAAACCAAGTGCTAATGATTTGAAAATTAATGTTGATAAACAACAAGAAACAGTCAATAATTATCAAAGATACATTTTAGGCTATACCGGTATATATAAACATCTATTTTTATTAAGTTTTATTAGTATTTCTATTCATTTTTTTTATTTATTATTAGGATATATACCAGGGATGCATTTTCGATATGGCAAAACTTTTTGTAAGCTTGCCCAAGAATGTGAAGAAAATATGCTTACCAAATTATCTTCAGAACAAAGTAGAAAAGCAATTGATAGACCTATTCGCTTTTTACCTCCAAAAATGGTGCCAGATAAAGCCAATATGCGTCTACAACACACTTTGAATAAATATAAAAGAAGCAAAGATTTTAAAGGTATAGTAATAGGGTTATATTTTTGTTAACATACAGAATATTCTTTAATAAAAGAGATTTCAGGGTTGATGAATTGAATAATTCCTTACGTTATTTATACGTTTACAGTTTTCTTCTTTCTCCTCGCCTTTTTCTCAGATGTTTGGGTTCAATCATCTTGGTCTTCAACTTCCACATTGCTAGGACCTTTTGTATATTTCACATTAATAACCAAAGTTTTCTTATCTTTCTCAATCACATATTTTAAATGTACCTATAGTATAGGTACCTAATCTTTTATTTTATTTACTACAGAACCCATATTTCAACTAATTCTGTCATATTTTATTAATTATACCTACTTTTATGTTGATCCTGTAATTCAATAACAATTATATTTTTATATCAAAATTAATTGATTTTGGCAAGTTTTTTTAAAAATATTGTATTCTTTTTAGCTATAATATAATATGCAATTTATTTTAGTAAAAAAGTTGGCCTCAGTTCTATATTCTGTTTAGTAGTATTTTAAATAAGTTATTTCATACAGTATTTGATTAATTAATGTATAATAATACGAGTAAAGTACATTCCACTTATGTTTGGTTTATACTTGGTTCGACAAGAAATCTTGATATAGGTTGATTAATACAAAAAATATAAAATAATTATTTTTGAAACTCATAAAACAATAGAATTAAATGTATATTATGTAATTAAACTTAATTTATCAAATGTTTTATTAAATATCAAACAAATTATTACTAATGTATTTTTGTTGTATTTATTAGATCACAAAGTATCATCAGAGTTACCACCTATATCTGGTTATACAGGCCATATTCCAAGACTCAAAGTATCTAATATTTCAGTGAGTCTACCTTTTCACCATTCAGCAAAACTTGGATTATCAGTCTTGAAACAAGTGAGATTATTATATTAACTTAAACTAGAATAATTTTTTCATGAGACAGAAAGGTTTCATACAATTTCATCTAGTTATTTAATTTTATCTAATTTCTAATATTAATTGTTAACTAATTATAATAATTTTTTTTTTTTTTTTAATATTAAATCAATATTTAAGTTTTTTATAATAATAATGTAGTATGCATAATGTTATATTTCTAGTTCATCATCTAAATATTCTTAAAAATTAAAAACCTTTACACCTTTTTTTAAATCTAAATGAACACATAATATCCCAACAACGTTTTCATTTTATTTCAAAAAAGTCTGTAGGACATACATTTTAATTATTGGTCAAAATTAAAGAAAACTCTTGAAAAAAAACCATGAAATAGAAATGATGAATCAAAACTTATGATTCTCATAGGTAAATTTCCATTACACATATACTGTTATGGAAATATACCTATTAAACAGATGTTATAATTTTCTTTTGATAAAATTAAAACTAAATTATATAAATCCTAAAAAGCAAGTCATGGGTTTTACCAATATCATATATTTATTATTTGTAGTATATAATGCATTAATAAAAAATTATAATTGATAAAATAATATAATTATACGTATTAGAATAAATTAATTATAAATAATGGTTGTGTATGAATTAATTTTATTAAATAATACCTACATACAAAACTTTAATTATAATGCAATTTATTTTGTTTTCTTATTGTCCTTGATATTGTTTTAAATCTTTACAATTTAATTTAAATAATTTATGCATTATGATTCAATTATTTCTAATTTAATTTGATTCAATAAATTTATTTGATATAACAATTAATAGGTTATTAACAATATATTTAAAATAAATTTAAACCCTATAAAATTACTTTAATTTTAAATTATTTAATTACTATTTTTCAGAAAGATGAAAATGCTGTTAAAGAATGCACAAGATAGTAAATTTGTAGAAAAAAGTTTGTATTTATTTATCTACTTCAAAGTATAAATAATAGTATTTTTTGTCTTTTGATTTATTTATATAATGTAAAACATTACACGATCAGATCATTGTTTTCTATTTATTTGTGCAACCAGTACTTATTAATGTTTTACTTATTAATATTTATGTTAAATAAGACAAGTTGTAAATGTTTAACTGAACAATTAATTATGTCAATTTATTTATTATAAAGAAAATATATTTATAATGTATGTTTCAAAATATCAGTTGATTGATTTAATTAATATCTTCCTAAGACATAATTTGTACTAAATGTATAGATAATTAATAAAAATAAGTTGGTATCTATAATTATTAAATTCAATTTAAATTCTAAATTGTTATCATTGAATATATGATCATTAAAGGATAATTACTTTACTCATTACTCTATAAATACAAATATATGCTATAATTTCACACAAACATTATAATTATAGTTAATAATTATTATAAAAGGAATTTTTCAGAAAAACATTGTATCAGTGAATAATTTTACCTTATAGTCCAATCGGTCTATTCAATCATTATGCAATTTGAGATATAGATAGAAGAACATGCTTTGAATATTTTGGTAAAAAAAATTTATCTCATGTTCCAAAAGCAATTTTGAATAAAGTTTTGAAAAAAAAAAACCACTGAATTAGATTAAAAAAGTAAAATGTATAAACGGTGTGTGTTATATACAGTATATAGTACACTGAAGCTTTCCTCAAAATCATTTTGATTCAGGTATTAATTCTTTATAATACAGTACACCTGTCACTGTTATATCTAGTCTGAGGAACTTAAGACGAGGTACTAACTTACACAGTCATAATCTTACCGGATTTTTCTATACAACACTGCTAAGGATGATTAGTGAACATTCATATTTTCAACTTCAACCAAACGGGTCAGGAGTAGCATAACACCAACTAATTCTGGTCACTCAGTTGTAGATAATATTATGCAGCTAAAACTGACATTAGGCACAGTTTTATTTATAGTCACGTCCCAATTGTTCATGTGTATTGGTGGAAATTGAAATTAAAAAAAAATTTTAATTCTGATTGAGAGTGACACTTGTTCAAAACGTAGGTACAATACCATAATTAATGTTTTGCAATAGGTATGTGGAGGTCGTGAAGATTCTACTTGCAGCCTACCAAGATTAAGTTATCTTTAAAACCAATTTAATTTTTCAAATACAGTGGTTAAGTAATAAACTGTTTGTTCTTGGATATTTCCGTAATCTAACGTTTCCCAATATCACGCTCGGTTTTGATTCCCAAAAACATCCATCGCCCAACAATTTTGCACCTCGCTTCATGTTTGCTAGATCTAGCATTTATACAGGTAAGCATTCATCCTGGATATGATTGAATCAATTGTGAAGTATAAATCCAACGAATCGGCCATTGGGTTGTAGTACAACCCTCTCTCGGCAATGTTCTTCAACAATTGTTGGCCGTCCGAAAAGTACGTGATGCACAGAAATATAAGTTGCACATGTACTACCAAAACGATCAGTATCGTGTCAGAAACGCTGTCTTCGATACCAGTTCTGAAACAACTGTGACTGATGCTGGTAATCAATCCATATATTAGAGAACATCTCTTCCAGGTCAACATTTTGTTCAGTCCCAATTTACGATAGGCATTTTCTGGTGCTATCTAATAAACAAGTCACACTTTTTTTACATAAAAATAAGAATGAGTATTATTATAAAGTAGGGTTGATGATTTCAAAAGATAATTTAAAAAGGAAATAATATGTGGTTTAATTTTTTTATTATTTTAGATTTACCTAACTTTTAATTGTGAAGTACCTACATGGCTACATGGCTACATCCTACACGTCTACAATCATAGGTATAGGCAGCATGAGGGAACTTTGTGGACTATAATCTTTCCAGGAGTGCTGTAGTTCGCCTATTTTTTTTTATTAAAATGTTAGTGTTCAAAAACTGTTTGAGTATTTTTAATCTAAATAAATGATGAGTATATTTATATTTATATACAGAGAATAATACCTATGAGTAATTTAATTATATTGACTGATTAAGATCATATCATCATTGTGACATAATATATAAATATGTATACATATAGAAATTATGCATGAATTGCAATTAGTTATAATGTGACTTAATATTTATGTTTATTGCATGTGTGTAAGAAAAAGTATTATCAACTAAGTACATACCCATAGATTATTTAAAATAATAACTGTTATTAAATCTAAACATAGTTTGGTGAACTTTTTCAAGGAATTTTGTATTTATTATTATAATGCTATACTAAAACTTAAATCACAAAAATAATAATAATAATAAATTTAAATATTTATACTTAATAAAATCTTAGATCTTGATTTAATATCCATCCGAATGTAAAGGATATATGTAAAATAAATAAAGATAATAATTAAAATAACAATATGAAAATGTATAACACATCCTAGATTAGACATGCAGCATTAACTAATGATAATGGATATTTTAATTTTTTACTCTTTACTACAATACCTAATGATAATATTTACAAATAATGTATCATTATAATTATAGATGAATACTAAATATGAGTAAAAGTGTCCAATAAACCTGAGTTAAAACTAATTTATTAAGTTTATGAACAAAACAATGAATAAATCGGTCTTTTCTTAAAATAAAAAGTTTTCGTTTAACATTACCGAGTAGGTACCTAAGTCAATGATGATTTTATAATCAAGTATAAATATTTTATGAGTAATGACTAAACCTTAGATCACATACTAGTATATGATCTAATTAAACCACATATTTTTATTCCATAGAGTTCCCCTGTTATAAAAAGGTTAGGTTAGGTTAGGTTTATAATATATTCCAGATTAACTACAGAAAAAGTAACAACATTTTTCTAAAGAGAAAATTTTTATATTAATGAATAAAAACTTTTTCTTAATTTTAATTTATAATTTTTTAACGTTTTTTTTCTTTAATTATTCAACGAGTTTGTTTGATACCAACATAAAATTATATACTTTTTTACATAGATAAAATATCCTTATAGTAATAAAAAACGTAATTAGTGTGAAATACGAAGACATTGGGGTTAAATATGTAACTATGCAAGGTATAATTTCGTTAGAAAATCTTTACTAGAAAGAAAGATTCACATAGATCATTCTCATATATTAAAAAATATTTAACTTCCTACAAACCTATGATTTAATCATGCCTGTATACATGGACGCTGCAAGGGAGGGTTGCAAAGGAATGCACTTGTGCACCCTTTGTCTTTTCAAGAAAACAATTTTAAAAAATTGTATGATAAAAAAATTATATTTTACTTAATAATAAACGAGTTTTCACATTTAACCGAGTTGTTTAATAATAATATTGTAACAGCCTGTGAGGTTTTTTCATAATTTTGAAAAAAAATACTAGCCATCTTGGTGCTCGTATTACTCGAATTTTCGTATGATTTGAAAATAATATTTTTACGTGTTTATTCATAGTTTTGAATGCATAACTCAATTCGCAATACGCAACCCCTCGGCTAATACGTCCGCACAACGCGTACCTATGTGGTCATATAGGTATAGGTGTACATATTTGATATTTTACGTGTCTTACCACTTACCAGTACCAACACGGTTAGCCAAAACAACAACACCACGGATACGTGTATTGTGGCTGGCTCGTATTTGTCGCCGCTCATGGCGTCTGACGTGGCCACCAGAATCAAGTGGCTGACAAACAGTAAGATTTTTAAAACAACGCTTTGCGTGCAGAACACATAGTGTTTGGTGACGACCGCTGTGACGTTTAATATCACTTTGGACGCCAAGTAATTTCGAGTCGTTACGTCCGCGATCTGACGGTTCGACGCGACCAGTTTGCCCAGCGCCAGCGACAGATACCAGCACACCAAAAAGTTCATTATGTAGGGCGCCGAATTTCTGGCGAACAGCCAAACGTCGTCGGTGATCAGACGTACCGCTCGCGAACGTCCGGCGTGTAAAAAGTATAAAAGCACGGTTATTCCGGTCACCATCGATGAGAATACCAGCGTTTCTCCCACCTCCAAAACGCCCTTAGAGGTTATGGTTCCACCGATGTCCATGTTAAAATTTTTTTTTTTAAACTAATGTATTGATTTCGTGTGTTATCGAACATTTGTAACGTAAACAAGTCGAGAAATCCCACGGTTTTAAATTTACATTTTAGCCATGTTCGTTTCGTTTCTACCGGTATAAATATAAATATTGCATTTGCCTTTGCCACCAATCAATTGTATACTATGTACATCGCAGTGCCGCAACAATAGGGGACGCTGGGCACGCGTTGAATTCCCTGGACAGAGATTTATTTTTAGATAGGGGCCCCTCGTTAAAAAGTAATATAATATAATTAATAATATTATTTATACATTTGATCAATAAAAAAAAAAACCTCAAAATTGTTGTCATCCAAATATCCCATAATAGTTATGATATATTTTCCTACCATTATCGATTGATGCCATAGACATTAGACATAATATTTTTAATCAAATATCTTCTGATTTAATAGAAAAACACTGAGATATATAGAAATAATTGATAGATAACCCTTGTTCGTAACTAATATATTGCTTTAAAAAAAATGTAAAGAAAAGGGGACCCATAATGCTGTCTTTCATTGGGGCCCACTAATAGCAAGTTGCGGCACTGGTACATCGCCTATGATACTCATGCATACTGTTCTAAAATAAAAATAAAAACTATATAGACGTATTTACGTCTTTACACGTCTATACATATTTTGTTCGGCACTGTTACGTAATTGTATATGAATCGGATGATATAATAAGTATGTACTTAAACAAGAGAATATTGCGACTACGAATAGTAATAAAGCTTGAATCAAAAAATTGAAAAATAAAGAATGGAATCGCCTATTCTCATAATGCCTATATTATGCACCATTTGTAAAATAAAGAATCATAATAATATTAATCCAAGGTGAAACACAGGTCATTCGATAAAAAACACAAATATAGAGAGGATTTCCTTTTTATTTCGATATTAACTTTCATCAAATTATTCACTTGTTACCTACCAATTGATACAATTTCAAATTTGTGCAAAATCAGGGATATTAAATAAATTAAAAACGGGTTATTGATTTTATATAAATACAAATTATTCGTCGTCACCAGATCCCAACACCATGGATATGAGATCTTCGGTGTCGATTAAGCCTTTCTTGTCGATTTCCATGTTGTCAAAAGCATCTTTGACTTCTTGGGGGCTGAATTTATCACCCCAGTTCAATAGACCGTACCTCAGCCTGAAAATAAGGTTATTAATTAAAAATCATATTTAAAGTCAAACATTTCGTAATGTACACTTACTTTTCGCTGTCGATTTTTCCACCGTTGTCAAATGACTTGATAGCAGCAATGACAGTCTCGTCATCGTCGGTTTGACCTATTCAAAACAACAAATCATATTAATAATTAATAACTAAATAAATTTCATATTTATGTCAATAGTGCACAAACCTCCATCGGACATCCTAGCTGCGAACAAGGTCAACAGTTGGGTAAAGTTAACTGGGCCAGAAGCTTCGCCTAACATGGCATCGAGTTCAGCATCTGTGACTAACTTGCCAACTTTGTCCCAAGTGGCTCTCAAGTCTTCTTTGCCCAAAATGCCGTCTTTATCCCAGTCCATCATCGAGAAACCCTGTTTTTACAAAAAATTTATAGATAAAACGGTTTAAAATATTGTTTTTTTATGATTTCAATATGATGTAACTTACCTCTTTGAATTCGGCCACTTGTTGAGTTGTGAACATAGAGAACACATTACTGCCGGACCTGCGGACTTTTTTGGATGAACTTTTACGGCTGCTGTGTTTAGTGCTGGAATGAGAAGGAGGTGCTTCGGGTTCAGGTGCTGGTGCTGGTGCTTCTTCTGCGGATGCTTCTTTTGGTTCTTCCTTCTTTACCTTCTTCTTCTTTACCTTCTCTTTGTCACCCTATTGAAAATCACATGATTTTTATTTATGTTTCACAATCAATTTTAAACAAATTGTTTCCAATTAATAATTATTGCACATCCACACACACCTAGCTTTTTAATTACTGCATTTAAAGAATAATATTACCATTGAGTATTGTTTGCGTATGGTTAAATTTATCTTCTAATAGATACTGTACTTCAAATTTAAATGTTAAATAATTCATTTTGAATGTCTAATTAAACTATAAATAGTAATTCCTTGATAATTATAAAATGAATTGATAATGAAATATTATGAGTGAATATTTGGTTGATTAAATGCTTCAATTATTACAAATATTTATGATTATAATACGAAGATAAAATATTCATCTATCTATTCTGACATTGTACTAGTTATGTTCCAAAATATCGGTATATATACAAATAATACTCAAATGTATGTATTTTGCATATCTTATGGGCCGACAATAATTTGTTCTATATGATACTAGCATATTGTATATTCAATGTTTGATAATTATCTTGATCGTAGTCTTTCATTACCGACCAATTGAGTTCAACGAAATTCCTAACTTTAGAAATACTAAGTAATTTTGGAAATTTGCCAATATGATGTCGTCTATGTGCCATTTTCTAAATATAAATCGAGCTCAGTCCAAATATTCACAAAATTTAATGCCAACTTAATATGTACTATAGTACCTTTGAATATCCTATTTGTACTTATAAAATTATTTTACTCATATTTAATATACGTTTTAAGTAATTACCTAAAATGGATTAATTTTGTTTTAGCACTAAAATAAGCTTAAGGACAAAAACATTTTAAACGAATATCACAAATAATCCAGTTGAAATAGTTTTCAATCTAGACTCCATGGTTATGCCGACAGTCAACCAATATATTATGTTTTTCTACTTTTAATGTATATAGTATTTTATAAGTATAGATAATTTACTGCTGTAGCATTTCTGTACTTAAATAAATTAATCACTTTAAACAAAAAGCTTTATGACCATATTTTTCAAAAAATGTAATTATAATGGATTTTTTTTCATTATTCTTAGACGCATCTGTTTATGTTAAAACGATATAAATCCCATAATTACTTCAGGAACATTATTATATTAGACCTCCTTTGTAAAGTTAGATATACCCGGATATATATATATTTTTTTTTTCACGAACCATATAAATAAAATAAATCTTATATATATATACATATAAATGTTATTTATTTCTGATTTGATGCAAAAAGTTGTATAAAATTATACAAGTATAACTCCCAAAAACTGAATCCAGTAAAAAAATTAACCCCCCCCCCCAAAAAAAAAAAATGCCAGTTACGGTGCTTCTACAGTTTATTGTAAGTTAAAAAAAAATTTCCTGTCTACGAACATATTCGAATGGCGGAAATCATTTTAAATAAACTAAAGTAACTTAAGTTTTAGATGGTTAATTCAAATTTATGTATGATACTTGTTTCAATTCATAAGTATTTAATGGGATAACCTAATTTTTAATTTTTATGGTTACTAAGAATTATTTTTATCTCATTTACTCAAGTATATTTAAATTTAAAATTCAATAATTATTGCTATTGCTATTATACCTCAAGTTATTTCTAGCGACTATGCATTAATTATTTCAATAATATTTAAAATGTTTTATCGAAAAAACCATAATAATAATCTAAAACAAAGCTATTAAATTATTTAAAAATAACTAATAAATGTATTACTTAAAATCTAATCAACTATTTTATTTAATATTTAGTATATTCTATGTACATTATGAAGTGTTTAAAGAATAATTGTTTTATTTAGTTTAAAACAATAGAGCATAACTAATAAAAATAAGTTAAAAAATTTAAAAGTTTTAGAAAGAAAAGAGTACTAACCATTTTGTATGTTTTCGAAGACGATAATTATTCCAAGAGAAGGTGATTGCTACTGAGCTACTGTGCTCAAACTGCTTGAGGTTCTCGAATCTCAGCGGTTTAAAAATATAACTTTATCGGCTAGCGAAACACTAAACTTAGCCATACTCAGTCATATGTCTTTTTGGCACTCATGTCTTATTTAATCTCTCATTCTCTCCCCACTTTACCTTTTGTATTAATTACGCATATTGGCCTATAATAATATTTTTTGGCAACCCAACTAGAGTATACCTTAAGAAAAGGAATTACTTTCACTAACACCCTTGTCTTATAGGTTAATGTATTCATTCGACACTATTCACTATACATTAATTCATTAATAGATTTAATACTCACATGACATTATTACTGTAGAACACATGTTAATTCTTACAATCAAACATTTATACAGAGAATTTTTATAGTGAAAATAGGTAATCCAGATTATAAAAACATTTTATTTAAACTAAATATACATATACACAGGTGTATTTTTCATTTAATTTTCCATTGTACCTGAATAGTAATCAAGTATATACGAAAAAAATCCTTAATATCGCCATACTGCACAAATTTTAATACTTGAAAGAGAAATTATAATTAAATGTATTGTCTTATTTTTAATTAAAAATAATGTGTATAATTTTTTACTACAAATTATTAATATTATTTAACTATTTTTGTATTTTAATAATTTGTATTCCCCTAAAAGAAAAGACTGTGCTAAGTATAAGTACACAATTAAATTACAACCGAGATACATATAAGAATAGGCATACAAAATCTCGATAGTGTTTTAACAATTAAAAAATGTAGGACTATCATTAAGTCTTATGAAAATTAAACTAATAATATTTTTTAATAACTTCATGGCTCATGCTATTATATTATAGAAAGAGTATTATGAAAAAAAAATTTAAGTCTGAATACTGATTTAGATATCTTGATACGTATTTATTAATTATTTAATACTTAGTATTTCCTATTTAAGAAAATCAAAACCCAGTTGTTAGATGAACATAGATAGATCTTTCTTATTGTAATGCTGAGATTTGTTCGTCAGAAAAATTTTTGCATCTTAGAATTCGCAAATTTATGTATACAAAACTTGAGTGATTCACTAACATAAAACGCGTATAAGTGACATACTGATGTTTTAACATGATATTTGTGACTGTTTCACTTGATTACCCAATTAATGAATTTTAAAAAAGCGTGATTCGTACAGTAAATGGTAATTTCTTTCAACGTTTCATTCGAACAATTTTCTCTCTTTTTTTTAATTGCTCATGAATATTTAACTTTCAAATTAACTAAAATTTGATCAATATTAAAAATTATACCTAATATTATTACATAACTAAAAATATAAAATAGTTTGTGCGTGCAGGAGAAAGAATTGCAGTTCGTAACCTTCCTACTATTCATATATGTTTTTGTGCGTAAAATATGTGGGCAGCTAGCTTTATTATTGGTTTGGTTAGGATGTCATCTGCACCTGACTTGCTCAAAGTTTTGCACACGCCTAATATATGTACTTATATGTTACCCACCGAAGAATTGTCTGAGTCAATATAACAGTAAACAAAAAATATGTTTTTCATTGTGCGTTCTGAAAACTTAAAAAAAATGTACATCTCAATTTTTATCATATGAATTAAAAATTTAACAAATGAATAAAATTAATTTAAATTGAAAATATGTGGGAATTAATTATTTAATTTATTTTTAACACTTTATCATAAATCAATGATAATTGATATTGGTTGACATAACTATACTAAATGTGTACTAAATGTAAGTAGGTAAAATAATTTTAAACAGAGTTTCAGTGTAATTAACAGACTGTGAGGCGTAATTAGTGTATAACCTCCCATCAAATTTCAGGAAATTTTGTTTCGAGTCTACCTATGCGTTGTAAAATGTTTTGTAAAAAGTTCAATACCTGTTCTTGTTTTCAAATTTTATTTCTTATTCACCTATTTGCGTCCGACGATTGCTGCGGTTTGCAACACGACTGTATTTATCGTGAATAGTTAAATGTTACGGGCAGTGTCGGATCTAGGAAATTTGACGCCTGGGGCCAATAAAATCGCAGCGCCCTTAAGTTGATGGTTCGGGGTGAGCGGGCTTAAGAATTAATATAAAACGAATTACTGTACGTAACGACGTGTTGGCATCGGCGTTCAACGTTTTAAATAACGAATGAGTGGTGGAATGACTGTGTAATATCTTTTTTTTTTTTTTGGAAAAATGTTATAATTTTTACTTACGTATTTTATGTTCCGTGACTTTTCATAAATTTAAGAGCGCCCCCATTCCAACAGCACCCGGGGCAGGGATACCCACTTGCCCCCCTAGATCCGGCACTGGTTATGGGTAACTGTAAGAATTTAACTCTCTTAAAAAGTTGGGACTATAATGATCGAACTTTCTGTTCTCAGCCTAAAAGTTTAGTCGAGTCTGTACTTTGTACCTCCGAGAGAGTTGATATTTGGTGAAGATTTCAAATTTCTATAACACCATTAAACTTTTGGAACTGTGACTGTACGAAAAGGTGGTCATGGTAAAAATAAAAATAAATCACGGTTAAAACGAACAGATTCTTGGTTTAACTAACAGAATCTAATATCATTTACTCTTACAGTACAGCTACGTTAAGGATACGGTATTATTAGGTAGGTACCTACCACAGGTAGGTTAACATAACCTATTAAAAGCTATTCGGACAGTAATATAATTGCATACCGACGCCGTTCAGTTATTGTTCCTATTTATTAAATATGTAACAATACTTTATACTTAAGACGCAAAAAAAAATAAATAAATAATAATAAATAACAAATCCTCACTGGAGGATCGGTTGACAATACTAATAGTAAAACTAGTATAGGTACATAGGTATAACTAGTCATATAGGTATTAATAATAGTAATATCCATACTAAATACTAATAGTAAAAATAATAATACTCAATGCACTGGCAGAAGTAGCAACTAAAATTGAAGAAAATACATTAAAGCCACGCCGTCGGGTAGGCCGTGCCCGTGTCAAGTCGTACCAAGCACTGCACTCCGCTGAAGTATGAATTATTAAGAATAATATGAAGTACGACACACGGCTACCGGTAGTGGGTAAGTGGGTAATACGTGTGCACAATACACTTTGACCTCATTTCAAAACGCACCAAAAGGCCACAGATGTGTAGAATACTATTTTAAATATTATATTTTAATCGCGTACAACTTGAAATAATTAAAAAATCAGTATATCATCTCGTTAAATACTACTGAGTGACAGTTGAAAAAAATCATGAACCGGGGACAAACTAGTTTTTGTTGGTGGCCGACTTTTTTTTGTAGTCTAAGATGCAAGGAATTCTTTTACTTTTCTAGATAGAAAAATATAAATGTCTAAAAATAAACATAAGCCAAAAGTACGAGGACGCACAATTTATTATTGTTATAGGTGATGCGCATATGCGTTATAGGGGATTCTATGAAAAAAATATTTGAAAAAAATACTAATACTAGATGCGCCATCTAGTAATGGTTAATTATTTTAGTTCTCCATTGGCTTATTCTTTTCAATTATTTACTAACCAAAAAAAAAGAAACGGATCACGGACCACGGTACTGTTCTCTGATATAGCACAGAATAAAAAGTTAGAAACCATGTGATAAAAAAATCATCCTTGGACAAATAATATAAAGAAAAAGCGAGGGAAAATGAAATTGATAGCAATTTTTGTTTTGATAATTCGACTACTCGTCTCGACTCTCGAGTAAAATGGCTGAAAGCTGAATATGATAAACGAATGTCGAAAAATGGGAAAAAGTGGGTTTGAATGTATTGTTTCCAATTGTTAAGTCTGTTCGGCTGCTATTATGATGAAATATGTACATTGCTATTGCTCAAATTACTTCTTTTGATGGTAAATAGAAATCTAGTTTAATTTCCCACCAAACTGAATCAAATCCTAAAATAATAATACACACATAGGCATTATTAGCTATGAACTAAACATGAGATTAACAATAATTTGAAAATTACATACCTATTATTTTAAAATCTGTACATAGCTTAAGACATTTCTCGTATATAATATTTGCATGCTATTGATACTTGTGTCCGAAGAAACTTCAGAGTTAAATTCTGTTCAGTGGTACTTTTTTGAGAAGTTTATTACGTTAATAATTAGTTATGAGTTACATAATATCTAAAAATATATCACAAGCACTGATATGACTTGACTGATAAAAGAACAGCTGTTTAAGGACCACTGAGAAAATGGCCGCCGGTCCATTTACTTAATTTCCTATACTACCATTGATAAACGAATGTCGAATACTAACAAAACAAATAGAAACTGCACGTGCATCTGTCCCCTTGGCACGTTCTCAGGACTTTTATTACATTTTTGTACAGCTCGGGAGGTAATTTTCGTTTTCCAGTTTTCTGCAGACCGTACGTCCCAGTGTTAGTATAACGCGATCTAATACTGACACATTGTTTTATACGTTATTCAACGTTTTGTCATTACGAGTGACGAGTTGCGACGTCGTTTATTTTCAGCTGCTACCTATTACATGACATCTACCGTCAATATGGATAAGTGGACAAGAGATTTTTATTTTGAGAATGAAGCCGAATGCAAGAACGTTCTGATGGAACCAGGGAACTGGGAGAAGGTAAATATAATAAATTATTCAGTCTACAAAACAGACATAAACTTTTGAATAGAATAAAATATTATCCAAATATTTAAGTGTATAGACACTTGAAATAGATATATCTTGAAGAGGAGAAACTTAAGTCTTTGCTCTCTTTGGTTTATATTGTTAAGGATAAAAGTTAATTTTTTATAATTGAAAATAATTGTATTCTTCTATCTTAAGTCTATGTGAATGCTATCCCAACAATTCTACTATTTGGTTTATAAACACAAGTTTTAAGTTTTCTAATCTCAAGCTAACATGTTTTAAGTTCCTGTTGTTTCCTATTGTCTGTTACAAGTTAATACCATTGATTTTATAATATATTATAAAATCAATGTTAACACTTAGTTATGAGTTGATTTGAGTTACATAGAGACAGATATTTTTTGCTTTGTCTATAATATTTTCATTTTCACTTTTAAAATTTCGTTTTAAACTGTAGGTAGGACTCAATTGTAGATAATTGTTTAAAATATATATAGAGACAGAATATAGTTTGCTTGCTGAGTGAGCTTTCTGCACTTAACAACGTATTTTATGTAATTATGATACATCTATTTTACTATTAGTAAATTAGCCATGCCATGAATTAATTATGAATCATGAATCATTTTGGTTTATAGTTATTTTCTATTCAACTTCATTAATATACCTTACATAACTATAAAATTATTATAGAGTATAGTCTATTGTAACAATTAACTGTCTCACAAGCTATTTTCAATCAATATTTAGTGGATTACTAAGATTCTGCTGGTAGCAATATACATTTTAGATTCACTGTGTAAAATGTAATTAAAATTGTATATTTTGATTGGTGACGGAAGTGTTATTTTAATATCTAGGTAATGGAAACACCTTGGTTTTTTAGATCAAGGTAGTGCTTATGTACTCTACTAATATAAGCCTTTATATTGTTGTAAAACTTTATAGAATATTAAACTATTTATATTTGCTAAAGTTGAAATTACAAGTTAATTATATGCCCTGGTTGTTTATATTGAATTTAACTATGGAGTGCTTCTACACAAGACGGTTTTTCATCAATTTTGTCTATGCCTGATAACATCTGCTTCTTGGTACATTACTGATAAAAATCACCATAATGACTATTAAATTTACCTTTAATAAATCACTTAATAATCTAATTAAATCTTATTTTACTAGATTTCATTCAAATTTAAACTTAATCTAATCATCTTATCAAAAATGTTTCCTTTGTCAAATTTCCTGGAAAAACATCACTTGAAGACTTAAAAAGTTATTACCTACATATGTTCTGACAACATAAAAATAGTAAATATCCACACACCTATGCCCTCATAAATAAATTAAAGTACAATTAAACCATTAAATCAATTTAGTTAGGTGGTACTGACTATAAATAAACTTTTTTAAATGAAACTATTATACAATTTTTTTTTTAAACTTGTTACAAAATTGTGTGAAGATTAATGATTGATAAAGCAAAAATAACAAGTCATAAATATATGTTAAGGTTGAAAAATTAATATGAGCAAAATATCAAGCATTTTAAAGTGATATAATTCATGTTAGATGCACAAGGTAAAAGCATTAAGTGCACAATGAAGTATGAACAAAATTCACATAATTAAAAATTCATGTTTTATCATTCAAGTGAAAAAGTATAAGATCCATTATTTATTTTTGAGTATTATTTATTTTATATTTGTGTTTTTATTGCAATAAATTAAAAAACTTCTTCAATAAACAAGATTTAAAAATATAAAGATAAACATTTATGCAGATTATTCAAGTTAGTAATTTTTTATATTTAATAAAATTGTTTTGAAATGTCAGGTTCCTTTACTTGATAATGGATTTGTCCAAGGAACTTTGGTACGATTTAAAGGAATGATACAAGATATGCTCAACCCAGAATATTATAGTAAAATTGTTCCTCATATTAATTCTCAACACAATGGTACTTTAAACCAAGTAAGAAAAATTGTTTTAAAAAATATTGTTTGCGTGTATCCAAAATGTGATTTAATTTTTAGCCTGAAGATGAAATGCAGACAGATGATACTTTAATGGAAAGGCAAGTTATTGCGTGTGTTCCAATTCCGGGATTAAATGAATGGGCTAAAGATGTAGTTTCTAAAAATGTAAATGAAACCCAATTGTAAGTTTAATATTTTAATTATTAAAGTAATTGACTAAGAATTCTTAAAATCAATGTATTGATTTAGAGAACAAAATGCCAATAAGCGTATCCGTCTTGATCCAACATGTCAAACAAACTTGAAGGAGGTTTTTATTTATGTTAGTATTAGTTAAGTTTAATTAATTATTTTAATATATTATTTAATGTAAGAATATTATGTGAATATTTTATTGTTTTTAGGTATACACAGAAGAAGGTGATTCTTCTGAATTAAAAGTCAACAGTATTATAGATGTTGTTGGATTTCTTGATCTTCGTTTAAATCAAGAAGACAACGAATATCTAGAAGAACCTTCTTTGTCAGTCAAAGAATCATATTGTATTCATACAGTTAAGTTTAAAATTTGTCCTAACTTAATGGACAATGTCGAAGAAATGAGTAAGTTAAAAGTGTATATTACAATTTTAATTTATATGACAATTTTAATATTTGAATACATTTAAAATATATTATTTTAATATTTGGATTTATAAAACTGAAGTTTGATATTTGATTAATATTATCGACAAAAATTAATTTTTGTTTCTTATGAAATAATTACATTTATTAAGTCTGTGATTTCTTTAACATTGTAATTGAAAATTAAAACACAATCATTATTGAGAAAGCAGATTACTTTAAAACATTTAAAATGTCAATACTTCATAAATACTTAATGTTAATTAAATTACAGAATACAATTTTATTTTATTTTGTTTTTCTCATTCAGGTGAAAACTTATATGTATTATTTTATAATACTGTTTAGTAGAAAAACACACCATTAAAATTATTAATTTTTATACAATTTAAAATATAAATCTACCAGTTTTCCTTACAGTTTTATGTATCTTTCTGCATTCTCAATAACTATCACCTTATTGACCTCAACAGTTAAAAAATTATTTCAAAAATAGAAAAAGAAGTTTATAGGCCAAAATGAATCAAAAAACTTATTTTTTGAAAACTTTTATTTGTGAAAAAATTAAACTGAACAAACAATGATTTTTAGTAATAGTTATTATTAAAAAGCATTAAAGTATTAACACACAATTTAAATAAGATATTAAAAATTTTATTTCTATAATTGATTACTTTATGAAACTATAGATGATCCTGTCTGGAAAGAAGCTTCAAACCTTTATGCAGAACTCAAATTAATATTAACTCAAGCATTATTAGGAGATTCTTTAGCTGCTAATTATTTGCTGTTTTATCTTGTTTCTTCCATGTATGTATATTACTAATGATATGCACTATAAATTAACCACTATTTTTTAAATTTTATATGGACATGCATATATTTAGATATAACAGACAATATGATCGGGTCCCTGGTAAATTTTCATTAAATATCCGTGGAATTCCTACAAATGTTGAAAAAACCTATTTAAATAAATTGTATACATTGATATCTAATTTGGTAGTAAAAAGTAAATACTTTTCTATTACAATTGATAATATGAACAACATGGATTTGATTCCCAAGTAATATATATTTTATTAATTTTATGTTTAAAAGGTTTGGAAATTCTCTTTAATCTTTGTTGTTTGATTTTTTTTTAATGTTCTAGAAAATGTTATAATTCAAATAGGTTATCAAATGGATTTTTACAATTATCAAGTAGGACACATTTGGTTTTAGATGAAACAGATTTGCAACCTGGAAAACTGGAAACTAAAGGTATTATATGTTTATATTTATTTTACCATGAAGTATAAATTATTTATGTACTTTTGAATAACTACTGTATTTTATAAAGTTAACTATGAATTTCATATCTTAATGTTTGAAGTTAGATTTATTATTATTTCTTCCCTATAAGAATATTTACTGAAGTTGTATATTTAATTACTAATTAAAATTTACTTCAGGACTACAGAATCTTCAAGCTTTGCAAAATGTAATATCTAACCAAAAACTGTCATACAATTTTACTTATTATAATATTGACTACGAGACACAGATACCAGTATTAATATTGTCAGTTGGGAAATCTATTCTGCCAGTAAGTTTTCTAATACTGATAATTAAAAAAATGTTTTTTAAACAATGTTTGTTATGACAGAATGATGTTGACATCGTATTGTGTCCAGACCCTTCTTGTTTGAACGCTGATGAGTTAATAGATTCTGCTTATCAATACCTTAACATTCAAGTATTACTTTTAGAAAAATTGAGGAAGTATATAGCAATTATTTCAACAATCAATTTCAACTTTAATGAAGATGTTTTAAAAGTATACTTTGAATGTTATACACATGTAAAAATATGCATCTAACAAAATAATGTTATTATTTTTTATTATTTAGGATATTGAAAATGATTATGTACAAATGCGTAAAGCTGATCCTAAAAATGTTTCCCCTGATGATTTGCATCGGTTTTTGATGATATCAAAGTAAGTTTTTAAATTTAAAACTAAAATTTAAAAATATTGTAATTCATTGTTTTTATTTATAGATTGATTGCTCTGTGTTCGGGAAAAAATGAATTAAACAAAGAAATTTGGGAGAAATGCTTGAGTTTGGAAAATGAACGTAAATTAAGAAATTCTCAAATTAAATAAATATTATTTGATAATTATCTTCATTTATGTGCTGAATTTGTTAAGTATTTATTTTAAATTTAAATCATAAATAAAAATGTACTGTAAATAAAATCATAATAAAATTTGATATTTGAAATATTGTTTACTAGAAACAAAATGTGCAAAAGAATGATTTTACTCATTACACTGAGTATAATTTTTATATCCAGTATTACTTAAAAATATTTTGATATTTTATATTTTCATTCCAAAAAATAAAAAAGTGTGTTATTGTCATGATAATTTATTGTTCAGAATATTATTTGATTCTTCAAATATGTGTGACCTAGAATGCAAAATCATAAGGTTCTTAAATTTTTTAAATATGATGTAAAAATACAATTAAAAATTAAAAAATATGATTGTAATATTCTCTATAAGTATAAATTTCGTACACAAAAATATGAATATTATTTTAGCAATAAAAAATACTTTTTTTAGACATTTTTTTTTTTTTAGTATTATAGGCATAATTTATTTTTAAGGTTGTGCGTACATCCAATACATAATGTATGTTCTATACACATTTCACTATAATGTATAATTATTGTATATCAATAATTATATCATTTTATAGAATCTATGCTTATTATCTTGTAAGAAACTATTTGAAAATTGAATATTAAATTGTTCAAAAAATTTGGAAAACCTTATACCTACAATCTACATATGTATAACACAAACATAAGAAATGTTTAACTGTACAATTATCTATATATATTTCTATAATTAAAACTAAAATTAGTCATCAATGCAGCATTTTGTTTAATACCATTAATTAACAAATTTTAGATTTTAAGTGAAATAAAATATTGGTTTTACAATGATGTATGTACTTTTTTATAGTTTTGAGTTTTGTAGAATGGGTACACTTAACTTTGTACTAAAGTTTTATGCAGCAGCTCTATAGATTAGAAAGTGCATGTAGGTAGTACATTGAGAATTTATTTTTCTCTATTCGCAAATAGTTTTTCGAGACACGAAAAAGAACTGCCAAAAAACCAGTAAACAAAACTCACTGAATCGATTTTAGTTATTTAGTCATAATTACAGAGTTAAGTTGCTAGAAAATTGAAATTTACACAAAACATTAATTTGTTACATACTTTTCAAAAGTTCCAAACAAATTAATAACTTTTAGGCTGAAATTAGAACTTCATAAATACTTTATTTTTTATTTTTAATGTATCTAGTAAACATTTTTAATATTTGACAAGAAGTTATGACAAACTTAAATACTGAACTAACAATTAAAAATCTCAGAAATTTTTTATTCAGTATTTTTTTTTTTTATAAGCCCATTCAGTGAATTGTAAACTTTTACAGAATCTACTGTTTTTACATCAATATTGTATTTTAAATGTGTATAGAAAAAACTTTTTGTATCATCTTATCAACTTTTGGATATAGATAGAACATGTTTTGAATCTTTTGATAAAAAAAAAGCCTACTGATGATTAGACTAAAAATGGTTATATATATATGTATGTTATATTTTACACAGAAGCTTTGCTCAGAATTGTTTAACTTAGAAAATGAGTGATCGTGTCCTTAAAATTCAATACATTGATCTCTATTATCTTGTCCTAGAAGCAAAGTTTACCCTATGGTGCACATTCTTTTTTATTCTTTATTTTTTAAACTAACACAAAATATTTACATATTGATCATGAATAATAAATGTGTATTACTGGACTATATATATACACCTTGATATATTATTTAATTTTGAGCACCCCGAAACCAGTTAAAATGAAAAAAAACTGTCAAGTCCGACCCAAAAAGTATCATTGTAACTCTAGTTTCATCCAAGCCTAACAATATAGTAGTTTTTGGTAAACACAAGATAAACTTTATAAGCACCCATTATGGTAATCATTCAAAAGATGTTACACTACATGTGTTCTCTTACAAACATGCAATGAAACATCTGAGACTGCACATTGTTTTTCACAATACCTACTTTTCTTTTTCAGCAAGTAATGAATAATTCAAAATTGTTTTTATTTTACATGGTTTTAAGTTGTTTAAAAATTAAAATATCATGAAAAACCTACACACAGTTAGAACTATTATATTTTTATAGTTCTAAGAAAATGCTATAGAAATTATTTATACGTGCTGCCATTGACTACTAATGTTTTTAATAATTTGTGGTTGTATGTCCATCTGTTTTAAAAATAATTAAAATTATGGTTGAAGCCACTAGACACCTACTCAAAGCAAATTCTTCCAGATAATTGTGTAATTTATCAAAAGTACTAATTTATTATTATGTATATTGTATTTGTATATAGACTGTTCCTTTTATTTTTCAAACAATGAAATAGATATTAAAAAAAAAAAAAACCCATAAAATAATTTACCACTCAAAATCTCTCTCTTAATAGAACATAAAATTGGCAATATGAACAAAGATATAAATTTCAATTAGTAATATTCAACTGTGAAACCAGGGTGATTTCATAACATAACTTGATGTATAAATAACATAAATATACAATTAAATAAATAAATAATATTGATGATTAGATTAAAACACATAACACAAAATGTAATTAGGACTCTTTTTCTTTTGGAGGCATATGCCCATATTTGAAGGTTAATCTTAATTCACCTGTTTCAGTTATAGGAAGTACGTCAGGAATCCATTCAATAATAAATGGTATTGGTTCTTTTTGATGAAGACTGACAATACCTATAAAAAAACAAGCTTTTAAACTTTTTTTTATTAAATATGTGTCATAAATTTAAAATATTGTGTTACAACTTAGAAAAAAGAAAATACAATATTTGATACTAACCTACTTTTAGATACGTTTTTAAATCATTTGGTCTTATTGGTTGATGAGATTTATTTACTTGTATATCATCAAACTTTTCAGGTTCAAAAGCGTCATATGTATCATCTAAATTTTTGATGAAACTGCGACTAATTTTGAGAGGAACTAAAGGTGTTTCGAAAATTGTCTTCACTTGCATTATATTAGTTATATGCCAAGTATACTTTGTAAATGTGCCTAATGGTAAAGAGTCACGCTTCACAAATACTAAAGTGGAATTAGGTAAACGTTTTTTTGAAGAAGCAGCACACATTCGTTCTCGTAAACAATCAAAAAAAGTCTAAAACATAAATTAATTACTTTTTTAAATAAGTTTATCATCAAGACAGTAAGTATGTAGAGAGGAATTAACTTGCAATTTCAGATGTTAAATTTCAATGAGTAATTATTGAGTCTCTATTGCTAACCTCATTAGTATTATTGTACATAGTATAAATGGACTTTTTTTCTCATACATGTCACGTATCTGAAGTGGTCTTTTGTATTAAATCGAAAGATATTTGAAACCTCCCGAGCCATAAAATACTTATTACAAGAGATGGGCTTGTTAGATAACTTGTAAAAAAAGTATCTAGATTCTAGATACATACATTTGTACCAATAGATATAAGATACATTTAAAGTTTTCAAAAAGATACAAGATACTTTGTTTTTTCTGCCCAAAGTTACAAAATACTAGGTATAATATTTTTAAGAATTATTAAAGTAGATAAAATTATTAAAATGTATTATATTTCAATATCTATTTTCAATGAAAATAACATAATTAAACAACAAAATATCATGGAATACTAAAATTTTTATAAATTATTTATAAAAAATGTAATTAAATGATACATTTTTATTGGAAGTAATAGGCAATTACATGTTTTGATAAATATAGTGTAAGTAACCAAAACATGGTGACAGGCGGTATCTTACATATAATAAGTTAGTCACAAAAATCAAAAAGTACCTAATATTTATAGCATAATTTATAATAATTTTAAAAAATATTACTAACTTTATGAATGTAGAATACCATAGTAGGAGGATTACCATCAAATTGATAATGCATTTCTTGATTAATACGTTCTGTGACAGATGAGAGCCATTTTTCGAAATTTAATGTTGGATTTGGATTTACATCTTGAAGTTCTTCAAGACCTAATTATATTAAAATATTGTTGAATTCATAAATAAAACACAAAAATAATTAACATACAATTTTTCTTTTTTGGCTTCAACTTATTTGAATTCGTTTTCATTCTTTTCTAAAAAAAATAATTATAATAATATTATGTAAACTCTATTATTTAGATTGAGAAAAAATGGTTTTAATTACATAATTAAAAATAAATAGAAAATTAATCAACTAAATACACCATATTATGTCTAACTTTTAACTAAGACAGAATAACATTGAATATATTTTAATAGTGGTAAGAAAAAATTAGAAAATGTAAAGTTTAATCCTAGGTATAAAATATATCCATACTCCATAGTATAAAGATAAAATAAATGCGTTTTACATTTTGGTGTAATATTGGCTATCATATTATGCCATTGAGTTTATGCTAAAACTACCATCAAATCAAAATTTTACTCAAATTATATACTCAAATGTACTTAGATTCATTGTTTATTATTTTTACTACAAAGATACTTTTAATATTTTTTTCATTCATTATTTTTTGAAAAAAATTAAAAAGAATATACATACAAGGTATAAAATAGGTTGGATACCTATTGTTCTATTAATCAATATACTGATTTTCTGAAGAAATTATGAAATATTTTGTTCTGGTTAATGAAGTAAAATTAAAAACATGTAAATTTATTACAGAAAAATTATTATTAAAATACTATGATTTTCAAAAAATAATATTTCAACTGGTAACTAAGTCTTGTCGTTTACTATGAATTACTATATAAATAAGGTACAAATTAAGAATAACACATCATGTTTTTCAAGGAAACAAATTCATCTTAATTCCAACTTACGTCTAAATATTGTTTGCAAATTAATGTAGTTATCATTTTATTTAATTAATCAGAATAAATAATTTTTTATTTTTTTATTAATGGATATGACTGTCAAAACATCAAATTAATGAATTTATTAGTGTTCAATATATATTAATAATACATTTAAGAATTATACATTTTATACAATCTGTTTAAAAAATTATTCTTACAATTTAAATACTTTTTTACAATTGATAGTGAAATAAATAAATAATCTTTTGAGCAAAATCATGTTTTGAAATTCATATAAAATAACAAATCAAAAATATTAAATTAATACATTAATAGGCTAGAATAAATTGTGTACTTTTGATATAATATTTGGAACTGTTCTTTGATACTCAGGAATAATATTCTCAAAGACACAAGATTCACTGGTTAAAATCATCTGATCATCAAAAAATGTAACTGGTCCATTGCTTTCTTCAGCCATTGCTACCTGAACATCTAAAATAATTCAGAATTCATAATTTAAAAAATAAAACAAAAATACTATTAGCAGAGAACAAATTACAATAAAATATAACTATCTTCTGTGCTTTAATAAAATTGTGTAGGTGTACCACTAAAATTTGCAAATAATGTTCAATAAAATATATATTAATATTGTAATTATAAAGATTATTTGTAGTATTAATTAAAAATAATTAACCAGCTTTTTTAAGCATTTCATTTAAAACAATATTATTATTTTGTATTAAGGTAATTAATGAGTTAAAACACAAGTCTTAAAATGTTTTAATAATAGGTACTCAGTGATTAATATTAAAAATGTATGTGGAACTTCAATTAACTACCTAAGGGGAGTTGATTTATAATGTTAATAGTATAACTTTATACAATAGATATAATAACCAAGTTTGAGAAAATAATGAATAGCAATGCTAATGAAAAAAAATCTAACAAATAAGTCATTTTGTATATTCTTTTATATTTTTTTATATAATCAGTAGCAGTAAATTGTAGCAACATGATCTATATAGGGTCCTATTTTTGATTTCTACCATTATTTAACAAATTTTGTAAGTGTGCAATGTAAATAAGATAAACAAATAATTTTTTTTCGATAACTACAACATTCGTATTGATGTAATAAGCAGGATTAATAATAAGGCTAATTAGGTTCAAGGGGCAATTAAATAAAGCGTATTAAGCAGGAATGTCTTTACACGGTTTTACTGTAGTATTATACATACACATTACATTATACTTAACAGTAACCATGTATTAACTATCAACATTACATAGTAAAAATATTTAAAATACAGATAAAAAACACATCATGTCATAATAATCAAATAAAATAATTTATTGGAAGTAACCTACTGACTAATAATAAAAAGAATAAAGATTAACTTTTACTAGACATTTATTTTTCATAATATATATCAGAGTATATTAATTAATCATCTCACCAATCTTGGTGTATTTAATAAGCATTCAATAGTTATAGCATTGATTATTAAGAAAACATTCACAAAATAAATTCCATACCAGGCAAATTGTCAAGTTGAACAATATTTGCTGACAATGTAGAAATAGATACAAAAGGATTAAGATTTTTTTCAAACTCTTGAACCATATACCGAGAACTTGCTACAGCACTTAAACATGCAATGTAATGACAACAAAAGTATGTATTTAAGTCTGGTATTTGATCCTAAGAAAGAAAAATGAATGGTAAAAATAATATAGGTATTTATAAGTATAATTAATTAAAAGATTACCATTTGGTCAACTGTAACTAAAGTAGTAGTACAGCTAAAGCATCTATTATACTTTCCAATAATACAATGCAGGTAGCCTAAAGGATTTTGGGTAGAAATTTTACAACGCACCACAAATATATTTTCAGATACACGTTGTAAATATGGTTTTTTTTTGTCTATAAAATTTGACCACACCTCCTAAATTAAAAACAGGAAAAAATAACTGAATTAATAATATTTTTATTTGTTGGCTTTCTTCTAATTTCTTTGTTGGCTTTCTAAACAAAAACTTATATGGTAAATAATTAGTTTAAAATCAAGGAACAAACTTGTTTTACAGTTTGAGGAACTCTAAAGGATTCCAAAACTTGTTGGTCAATTTTCAATGATACACCAATAGTATTACACTCAAAACAACTGTGAACATGTTTGCAAGAATCAGTTTGAATATTTACATTTAACACACTTTCCTGGAACAAATATATTATAAGTAAGTTTTCCTATAATTATTTATTAATGTGACACTATGAATTTCATCCTTAAAAAAATTGAAAGTACAAGGAAAAAAATCAAGAAGTTACTTGTTTTTTACTTAATATTTTAATTATTCTTTCCTTTTGTGTTGTAACCAAAGATTGAAAGAGAGAATTTACTGAATATACAAATTTAAAGTTTATACTCTTTAAATTAAAATTTTATCACTAATCAATAATCATACATTTTAATAATAAGTACAGATACATCTATAAGATATGTTATAGCCAATAGTTTAATTTATCGACATGATAGATTGCTAATGTAATAAATGTTTAAAAAATACCAAATTGAAATATATAGTAAACTCTTTATCATTAAAGGATTACATGATAATATTTTCTCAATACATTTTCAATTTTTATTTTTTCTAAAAAAAATATACTCCAATTTATGAACTAAACTTTGATATTTTCAAAATAATAAAAAATATATTTAAATTTTAATAAATATTTTTTGTTTTTAGGGAAAATATCTCCAGACTGTATAAACTAGAGATGATAATTAATGAGAAATTTATGAACGAACAGAAAATAATTTATAAAATGAAACCAATTTGATGTAACTTATTCATTTAACAATTTAATGGTTTTGATGCATTCATAGCAGTTTAAAATCATGTTAATAAATATTAAAAACGGTTAATAATATAACAATTTTAATAGAATCATGCATGAATCAATTTCGGTACTTTTTTAATAGTAGACTTACATGACATTTCAAAACATTACTATCAAAAGAACGACCGCATGCATTGACCAAGCAAATGCCTGTATCATGTTTATTGATTTCTTTGTTTTTGACATCCGGAAAATGGACAAATCCTCTCTCATTAAAATCAACATTTTCAGATGATATATAAGAAAAAATCTGAAAAATGTTTTGTTGAAAATGATGTTAATTAAATTATTTAAACTTAAAATGTACCCATGATGAAGAAGAAGTAAGTAGACGGCACACTTCAGATGGTGAAACTTTTTTGTTGTTAGGCTTCAACATCAAATAACATGTTTTACATACTACAGTTCTTGTTCCATTGTATGTTCCACACGATGGACACTTTTTGACACCTCTTTTGGTTGATCTACCCAAATCGGATAGTAGTGCTTTAATTTTATTTGAATGGGACATGCTCTTTCACTGTAGTTCAATAAAATGTCTTTACATTGAAAAAATATGAAAATGCATTACACATAAAGTATAATAAACCGAGTTATCAAATGAAAATTTAAAAATTGAAATAAAATTGGTAATAACCGGTAAAAAAAATCCAATATACTTATATTTGAAACTTTTCAATGTAATAATGTCTGTTTTTAACTTTCAGTAACCACTAATTTTTTATATTAAAAACATTAATTAATAATTATGAATAACAAAAAAAATTGTCCGTGTTCAAAACTTGAAATATTTACATTTATATAGTTATTAGTTTTCAGTGTTTTTACTTTTTACCACTCACTAGTCACTACTTATCACTTATCAATTTTGATACTCGCACCTTGTTTGTTGTTATCAAAACAAGAAAACATATTGATAAAAATATCTACTGATTATTTGGCGGGTTTTCCGACATTTATTCACTGATAATACTTTTTTAAATGTTGTATCCAAGCAGCATTGGTCATAATGGATCATGTTCGTTGGCGTAATACGACTTATTAAATATATAATACTATGTCAGTTGTCAATGTTCATATGACCTTCCTCTAGTTCAATAGCGAAGTGTTTATTTTAAAGAGAAGTATGTTATGTGAGTACATCTTTGTGCATTGAATTTATTAATTATGGCTTCTCTTTACGAGAAACTAATGAGAAACAAACAGTCGTCGCGTTGGCAAAAAATTGTTGCGGAAAATTTAGATTTAGATTATTGTCAGAGATTTCTGTCCGCCGACCAAAGTAATTCACTGATGGAATACATGGAGAAAAATGTGCAATATCTGGATGGCCGTCTGTCGCAAGTAAAAGTTTTCGGAAAATATTATCCTATACCTAGACAGCACGTCGCGTTCGGGAACCCAGGCGTGTCATACAGATTTTCCAGTACAACTGTACCTGCTCTACCTTGGCCACAGCCCTTATTAGAATTAAAGGATAAAATTTGTGTTGAACGTGGATTCGATTACAATTTTGTCCTAGTAAACAGGTAGAGAAATAATATTTATATCAATTATAAGTTTTTACTGTTTCAAATATTTTAAGGTATAGAAATGGTGAAGATTATATGGGTGAACATAAAGATGATGAAATTGAACTAGACAAAACTGTGCCAATCGCTTCAGTATCTCTAGGACAATCAAGGAAGTTTGTGTTTAAACACAGAGACGTCAAGAATAAAATAAGACAAGTTGATCTTGTTAAATTAGATCTGCATCACGGCAGTCTTTTAGTTATGAATTGGCCTACTAATGAGTATTGGTATCACTCCATTCCTAAGGAAAAGAAAGCAACTAATATTAGACTGAATTTTACATTTCGTAAAATTAAATAAATCTATATGTTATTATTATTATTTATTTTATTTCTCAGAAACAAAAATAATGGATCTCACTGGCTCATTATAAAAGTGGATTTCTTTAATTATGTTAATTTGTACTTTTAAGTCATAATTGATTTAAAATGTTTGTTTATTTACTGTCTGTTTAATATTTTATAATGTATAATAATTTAGAATATATAATTATAATAAAATACGTAAACCTTCTAGAAAAATATTATATATATTGGTTTACATTAGTTGTATGTCAACTCAGAAATGAATATATCTTGAATTATTATTTTCCAAATCATAAAGTAATTCAAATTTGAGAATTCATATCAATTCTATAATGTTTCATTAACCTTTGCCTAAATTATATTTTTTGAATTAAATTGTTTCAATATGCTTATTTGTTCTGTTTATTGGTTATCTGCCTATGGCTTCACACCAGAACAATTGAATTCATCAATTCAAGTCAATTAACATTTTTGATGGTCTCAAATTACCAATATCAAAATGATCTTATTTTTTGAGTAATGACATCTCAAATTAAAGATTGGCTATTGATAATTTATTCTATATTGAGTATTATGGTTGTATTTTTGGCCTTACTTGTTTTTAAACAAATAATAAAATTGCTTTCAAATTAAACGACACTTAAGATACTGTTTGACACTTTTTTAACTCATACTATATAAGAAGGTGACTCATTCAAGGTGTAAAATAAACTCTACATTATATATTAGGATTATTATCAAGTTTACAACTATTGACTCAATGATTAAAGATAAGTCTAGGTCATTTTTTTTTTATTTCATAACTGTTTATTAAAATTTTAAAAATATACAAAAAAACATTTTGTAAAAAAAAACAAATCCTTTCCTTAGTTATTAAAATAAAAAATAACATTAAAATTTATAATACCTGAAGTTATTTAAAAAACATATTCAAAATATAGAAAAAAACATTACAATCAAAAATAATATCTTTTATTAAAAGATTATCTTGGTGCCAGACATATTTACAGTAGAAATTCCATTTGGTACTATTTTTCATACTTTACTTGTTTAGCAATTCTATTCTTTTGTGGTGAATCTAATATTCGCTTTTTTATTCTGTTGGAAAATAAAATAAATAGTCATAAAAAAAAAACTATCTTTTAGATTTTTACCCTGAAGGAAATAAACGATGAGCTGATTTTGGTGTATGAGATTGACTTCGAGTCGGAGTACTATGTAACAATTCATCTGAAGATGTGCTATCAGTTTTTAGTATATCAAGCCAAAAACTTTCAGGCAACTTCAGCAATTCTATAACAACCTAAATGAAAATATTACATTTAAGCATCAGTGTTTGAAAACAATTTTGTATAAACTAGAAATGCTATATCATTTTATAGAAATGTTGAAAGTAAAATAATAAAAATAAATGTAAAAACTGGTAAATTATCATACTTACTTTAGTAAGAATTTCAGTTTCAATTTGTAAATCATCCAATTTAATTTTGTTTGAAACATCAATAATTGTAGGTCCGAAAATTTTAGCTAGACTTGTATAATCCATATGACTTTTAAGAGAACAAGCAACTCTATATAAATAATAACAATAAGATTTTATATTTCAACCAAAAGGTTTTATCATGATAATTACTTTTTCAAATGGAGAATAAGGAATGCAAGTATTTTACGATTAGTGGAAGGAATTTCAAATACACCTTGCTGAAATAACTTAGAAACTTCATTTTCTTTTTTTAATGCATCAACAAACTTAGAAAAAACACTTTGAGATATAAGATGATTTTTTTTCATATGTAAAAAGTCTTTTAGGCAACAACATAATACATGAATTTCAACATCATTTAAGTTAGGAATTCCTTTACGAAATCTATCTTTTAAAATTTTCACTTCTTTGTCAGATCCAGATACTCTATAAAGTCCAGTTGTATTTAATCCTCTTTTTTCGATTTCACTGACACAATGAACAATTAAAGGTGGAATACCCAACTATTAAAATAAAAAATTTAAAAAAAAAAAAAACAAATAAAAACATAAAAATTATGAATAACAAACATTTAAAGCATTGACTTGGTTTTGATCAATAGAACATAACTCTGGTATACGATCTTTGCATTCCAAATGTGCAATAGTTTTACAGTCTTCACATTTTACAATGCAATTATTAAATTTAACTCTAAAAACAATCATATCAATTAAAAACCAAACATGTAAACTTTAAAACAAAAAAAATGTTTAACCAACTTTTTATAGCATTGACTACATATTTCAGGTATAACTATAAATTTTTGAACAAAATTATGTTTCTTTTTAGAATTCCTATCAACATCTTTTGAGATTTCAGGTATTAATTCTTTTTGAGGTTCGTTGGAAGATAAAGATTCTTCTGAATCTAAAAAGTATAACCATACTAAATAAATAAAATATTTATCAATCACAAATTCAAATTTAAGTTTACCGCTCGATGATGATGTTAATAAAGCTGCAGAGTTTGGTGTAGGATAAGTTTTTGTAACTGATTTAACATTAACACCATTTAAATCCATATTTAAAGATTTAAAATTTGCTTGTCCTAAATCCATAGTTAAAGTAGTAGTAGCAATTATCTGTCGACCATTAACGTTTAAATTTTCAGCCTTAAAAAAAAGTCAATACGATAATGGTTTATGTTAAATCATTACTTCACTAAGAATCAAAAGTATATAATATAAACAAATAATGATAATTACTTTAATAGGTTTTGTGGGTACATTATTGAGAATATTACTAGTTGAAAACTTTTTTACTGATGCAGAATCATATTTAATATTTTTAAATATATTTTCGTATGAACTATCTTCAGAATTACTATAACTAATATCTGATAACAAAGCATCTGTAAAATAAAATAATTATGAATTATACTTGAATAAAATATTAATCAGTATTTTATTCTCAAGAGATTATCTTTAGAATTTCTTCGGAATAAGATTTAATGTGAAATAAAAATGGCTATTTTTTTTTTGTTTATATTTTGATTTTTTTTTTTTCATAGAACACTAATTCAATAAGCGTAAGGGGTTTAGTTAATCGTTCAAGTTGCCAGTGTGATAATGGTAGACTTAATTTAAAGTAATGTAGAAAAAAATGGGAATTTTACTCAATTGACTTCATAGAAAAGTATATCGGAAAAGACATAATATATTATTAAAATATACCTATTATAAATTAATGAATTATTTAGTTTTAAAAGACAGTGAGAACTCATTTCATAAATTAAGATGGAGATAATTTAAATAAGATTACCAGTATTATTAAGAGTCTTTTTCTCGTTTTCTTTTACACAGTCAGAATGATTAGAATGACGTGTATGAATTTTTTCTGTAGCCTGAGGTTTCTTAAAAACGTTATATAATTGATCCAATTGAGATTTCTAGTGAAAAAAAAAAACAAATGTTAAATATAAACATGAATCAATAAAATTAAACTATATGAAGTAATGATATTAAATATCTAAACACGTTTATATTTTTACCAAAGTAATTGGAGGATAAAGTCAAAGATGGACAATCTTTTATAATTGGTAGTTAAGGCAAGGAAAAATGAGAAAAAACTTACATATGAAAAAAAAAGTATACATTTAAGTTACCAAAGTTTCTTTTTCAATTTCGATTTTTTCTTTTTCTTTTTGAACGTCATCGAATAAACGAGCAGAAGTTTTAAGTTTATAATGTAGTTTAGAACATTCATCTTGAACTGCTTCCAGTGTGCTTTTTATAGTATCTTTATCATTTTCACTTTCATTGATTCTATGAGTTAATTCATCGATGAGTTTTAATTTGATCAAATAATCTGTAAAGTAGATTTCAAAATATTGAATTAAATATCAAACAAAACAGTTTTACAAATTCATTGAAATTACAAGATTATAGGTTCATAACAATAAGTTTAAGCAAGTTTAAAGTAAGTACAATTCTAAAATGTTGGAATAAGTTATTCAATATTTGTTTAAAATATGTATGAGTCTATTCAAGAGTATACTTAAATAGATAATACTATTACGTAGATATTCTTTAAGGACAAAAACAATACTAAGATATCAACTAAACCAAAGTGGCGAGAGAATAATTTCTAGGAGGGCTTCAACTGAACCAGAATCCAATAATCATCATAATATATTGAACATGTTTTGATTTTTTGTGGTATAAATAGGTATTTACTTCATAGATAATTAAGTGACAATTGCACTACAACATTCTAAGACTGAAATTGGCATAAATATATATGTACACTGAACAGCTAGTATTAGTTTGATTTTATTGAATATTTGTAAAGTTAAATTAGATATTATTATTTTTTTTTACCTTTATTACTTTATAAGTTTAATAATTAATTCTTAAGATTCAGGAAGAATATTTGCAGCTGAGTTCAAATTTTGTTACCTGGTTTCATTAGGTATTTAAACACAATTTATTAATAAAAATAACCAATAGGTAGTTAAATAACTTCATGAAGACCATTATGATATAGGTAGTAGTTATTATCAATAAAATCTACCTATAGATCACATTGTTCAAACAAATAAACAACATTAACCTATTATACAAAAAACGCAATTTGTACACCGAGCAGATGAATAAAAATGCTCGATATAATTTGAATAGAAAAATTGATTTCAATTTATAGCAAACAACATAAGATCAGGTGCTATAAAATCAGATGAACGTCATAAAAAAATATACAACTCACCATTTTCAGTTGTCGTGTCCAAACATTTTAATGCACTATTGACGAATACATCAAACTGAAACGCGAGGGTTTTACAGTGATCGTCCATTGTTATAATATACGTATGAAACTACGAATGACTGTCGACTTAAGACCGTTGTCTTTCACTGGACAATTCGTCACGTGACGCGAGCCACAAGCTCACTATATAGGTACCAATATCAACTGAATCCTGAAAGAAATTGAGTTTTAAATAAATATTCACCACTTTGTCACACACTTAAATGCACAATGATAATTTAAAAATCTAAACGTGAACGAGCACGTGCAGTATGTACTATGAATATTGAGTTTGAGTAGTGATCATTAACAGACAATAAAGACGGTAACAGACAATAGCTCAGAACTCAGTAGTCAGTAGCCGGCCTATCACCAATGCCAATAAAAATAGATTATCGCGGTGACTATAGCGCGGACTAGTGGTCGGAGGATTTATAATGGCCAATAACCTTGTACTCAGTAGAGTATACTGTATATGGTCTATGCCAATAACTAAACATTACCTTTCGTACACATTTTACATAGAATATATTCTGAACTTCTTAAAATATTAAATAATAAAAACGTCGTAACTACTTCAACATAGAAGTGAGAATGATTGGAAAAGTTTCTATAATAATCATATCATATCATACTGAACGTCTGCAGTGTACATCTTCATTCTTCTACACAGTGCACATCTTCAAGTATAATACAATGATTAGCATCAAGCTGATAACTGTTCAAATTTTAACGGTGAATTCCGGGTTATGAACTTTATGCAATAAAATTATAGATAATAAAAATTTATTGGTGAGAACCTAATACCAACCTTTACACTTACTGTCGCACTTCCAATGAATTGTAAAATCGGTACAATCATTTATTATTATTTATTACATATTTATTATAGTTCTGTGGTACAATTAAATCATTATTCATTACAATAAGTGATAACATTCATAGATGATAAATAATTGGAGCGTAAATGAAATTTAAATGCGATTTAAAGGATTGAATATTTTAGAAAACATTATCAAGCATAAATATTATTAAAAAAAAAGCTTTAAAGCCAATAAATTTAAATTAAGGCTATGACTATTCAAAAATGCTGTATTGATTTTTCAAGTTCTCATGTTAACAAATGTAAAATATCTAATACAGCGGTAGTTTTCGATTGAACAGTGCCCACTGAGCTTTGATCACAAAGGCCAATCCACTTCGACTGACCTTATATATTTCTTCAGTCCGATCGCGTACAGCACATATTGCATATAACATTATCAAACATCAGTTGCATAAAAAAAATGGAAAAATTGCCCCTTTTGGACCAAATATAGAACGTAGAATGTTTTTTTTATCAAATAAAATTTTTGAGTCCTGGTTTTTAGATTTAAAAGGTAGTAAAACTAAACTCATATTTTTTATCAACAATAGGTACATAATAATATCAAAAATCGTTATTTGTGTGTGTGTGTGTGTGTGTGTGTGTGTATGCATATTTTTATTTTATTATTTATTTTATTTTTAATTTGCCTTTATTAGGAATCTGTTCTTGTTCATAGTTCATCAACATATTTTAAAATTTCAAATTTGTCACTTACATAAAAGGTATAGAATTAAAATATTGCTTAATAATTATCCATAAAAAAAAAAATGTTCATGTCAAGGAAAAATGTGATTACTATAATAATAAATAATTAAATTACAATTCAGTCTCGTGAGTATTTTATTCTTATCTCATAACTGATTACAATTTACAATTGTTTAAATAATAGTATGAGATAGTATACTGTATAACTAAAGTAGGTACCTAAGTAGTAAGTACAAATATAAAAATGTACCTCCTTACTATTTTATAAACATATTAAAAGTGATTGAGCTTTGTATTTATGAATAATATGCTTATATGTATATATACTATATTACTTTATAGGTATACATAACATTATTACGAGTTAACTACTTAATGAATTTCACACTAAGATCTATAAAAAAAGGTTCTTAAATATACATGTGTTTGATTAAAGTGTAGTTTTTCTTAACTCGTTTTGTTCATGTTGTAATATTTTCAAATGCATCTGTATTTTCATAATGTGCAAATTTCAAGTACACTTGTTCCAACGTTGTTTGACTAAAGCTGTATTCTTGTATGTCATACATATTTTTAGCTAAAAAAACAAAATATTATGTTGATATTCTTAATGATACTGAACACAAAAATTAAGTTGTAGGTAAGTAATTGTCAAAGTTCTATCCAAAAAGCTATGATTTGTGCATTTTTCAAGTGGTTTGACTTGAAACGTATTTTTCTCATATAGCCTACAGGCCTCATGGATTTTTTCGCTTAAGTGATGTTTAAAAAAAATATGTGTAATTTTTTTTTCAAATTAATATAACATATTATACTTTTTTTGTAATTTTCCTTCCCAATTGGGTGATAAACGCTTATGAGTATAAGAGTTGTGACACATGAGACTGATTAGTGTCTAATTTTTACTAATAAAAAATACAGAACCAAAAAAACATGTGAATAAAATTTTTATTTTCGCGTAGATTTAGAAGATGACTTAATGGCAGTGAATATTCCTAGACATTTCGAAGATCTGTTATAAATTTAAATAGTATTAATGAAAGGCCTTATGTTTCATACGAAATTAATATATATACAAGTACGATTACCTAGCTATATAAAACTCATTTGAAATTAATTAATATATTACTATTTACTATATAGTTGTAAAGTGTGAACTCAAGTCTCAACTCTCAGACAACCAGTTCAGTGGGGCCCATTATATTTTCAAAGAAGTGATAAAAATTTAAAAAAATAGGTCCACAATGAAATTGGTAGAACTGTAAAAAGTAAAATCCAATTGAAAATTATTACTACAGTCTATAAAAAAAAAGGTTAGGTTATTATGTGCCTCGAAATTACTGATATAATCAGTAATTACCAAAATACTCAATCACGGTATTTGTTTGAATGCCATGCGATGCCATTTGATTAGATGAATGAATTATAAATTATGAAAAACATGTAAATAACTTATTATATAATATATATATTTACAAATATGGAAGGCCTCTAACCTTCCTAAAAAGTTGGCTTTCGGCCCACGAAAATAATAACTGATAAAATAATTTTGTAAAAATAATTCCTTGGTGGATGGCCCTCACACATCAATTTTGGTCGTTTATCATTCAATTTTTACAATGTTTTGATAACAATAAGTTATGATTCTACGCATACATTTATTACATTTGTTAGTGAACCTATGATATTGTTTAGAATCACCAAATCTCTATATTCTACTTTGAACCATATTTAATACGTATTATATATTATTGATTATTGATCACATGTACATTATCATTTATCAATCATTAAGTCTGAAGTATTAAATTGAATTATTGTAATAAATAACAATATTATTTTGTTACATTTTATTTTATTTTTGTAAAGCAATTCTTTATAACAGTTTATTGGTTGTTGCAATTACTTTTCATAAAGGTGTTAATAATTTATTTTACTATTATTATTTAAACAAGTGTAAAAATAAATAATATGATGTGATACGTGTGTAGGTATCTCATTTAAAAAATTAAAATCAATCGTTCTATTTATTAAATCAATAACAATATGCAGGTATATATATATTGTATAGGTTGATTCCAAATTTGTATTACGGCAATTTTATAATATGAATATTCAAATCGGAGACAAATGCAAAGTTTCCTTATTTAGGGAAATTTAAAAGTAATTGGCTAATTTCATATTTTTTAACTATCCTTAAGGGATAGTTTTGGGGATCAACTTTTAAAAATCAAGTGGGAACCTATATTTTATTTGTTGATACAATGTGAAGGTATATTTTAGTTAATTTTAGAGGTTAAAAACAGTAATTGATGTAATTTTTCATGTATAATTACATAATGCTCAAAAATAAGTAGTAAAATATTTAATATTAATAAGTACTAGGATTTCAGGTTAAAGATGTAAGTTATATATAGTAAATGTACTGACTAGGTATACCATTTTATATTGATAAAATAAATAAATTGTTCAAACGAATCAGTAGGTATAAGATGAGTATTCAATATTAATTTACGGCACATTATATACTACGTAGGTATGGAAGTATAATATTCAACATTGATCATAGTAAATGCATACTTCCAAAAATTAATTTTAAAACAAACATTTATCATTCACTCTCTAAAGATACTAATTTATATTAAAAAGCAGACATATAAGTAGAAATTACACAGAATAATTCGAACACTTCAATAATATAACAACTACAAATAAAATTATGTATATAACAGAATAATTTATGTAGAAGTAGTATACATGCTATGATGACGCAATTTTTCTAAAATATTGACTGGGACATTTAATTGATTTTTAATTGTTATTTGCAATTATCATTATTCATATATATAAATCGACATATTCCTTACTCCTCCCCCTCACACAATCCAATACAGATTACTCACCCAAATTTCTCCAGAAGTATCTAAAATCATAACGCCATCAATCTAATTAGAGTGATAATTTTTAGATGTTAAATTGTGTTACATACTTTTAAAATATGATTAATTTATAGCTATGTCCATATCAAATCAACAAAACTTGTTTAGTAATATTATTTAATAATAATTCAAAAATTAAATACCGTTTTCAAGATTCATAAAACAGTGCGCTAACGATTCAACAATAGATTGTGGAACTCCAAAAACTAATCGATCTGCAAATTCTTCTTCGGGAATTGCATTTGGAAATGATGTCGCAACAAAATTTTTAACATCATCCATATCTCCATGAGGTTTTAATTTTATTTCCAATGTGTAACCAGCGCCGTAAAGATTTTTTAAATATTGAGTCGAACCCAAACATCTATAAAATATTTTTGAATTATTTAAATTCAACTGTTATCAGTTATCACATTAAAATGTTTTATAATAATTAATAAGGATTTTACCTGAGTTGACCTTTGACCATTATTCCAACCCTAGAACACAATGCATCTGCTTCTTCCATGGAATGAGTAGTCAAGATTGCTCCCTTTGATCCTTGAAAACTACTAACTATAGCATCCCATAAATATCTTTTTGACCTCGGATCCATACCCGTACTAGGTTCATCCAATAGTACTAACTTCGGGTTTCCAATCATTGCTAAAGCAAAACTTAATTTTCGTTTTGTTCCTCCTGAACAACAACTAACCTGTTTATCTGCATGATCAGCTATCTGAAGGCCTTCAATATATTTATTGACAATACTAAGAACAAAAATTAATCATTGTTAATGTTTAATTGTATAATGTGTAAAAAGTGTTTGAATTAAGCTTAAAAACATTTAACTTAATACATTATTGTATTTTTGATTATTAAGATTAATAGTTCCTGATTGTATTTAAATTGTTACTGGAATCTATTATATGCATTTTCTGTGCATAAATTTACTTTTTAATTTGATCTTTAGAGATTCCTCGGATAGTAGCATAAACATATAAGTGTTCTCTAATAGTTAAGGAACTCCATAAAGCATCGTGTTGAGGACAATATCCGATCATTCTATATGCTATATCTACTGATTCTCGTATATCATGCCCTTTAATAAATACCTATAAATATAAAATAATTAAAAAATAACATTCGTAAAAGAAGCCGGTAAGACAACATGGGGGGAGGGTTGTATTTTTCACTTAACCACGAGATAATGGTGAATATAAAGTACCTTATTAGGTAGCCCATTTTACAATTAGTTCATTTAGTTTACAAATTTTAGTTTATAAACAAAAATATAAAAAAATGAATTTTTAAGTTCTATATTTTTCTCAAAAGGGCTTTTATTTTTTTTCAAAATGTTTTTGAAATCAGAGTAGGATTGTCATTAGTAACTACTAACTAGTCCAAATCCCAAGATCGTAGTTTTTAGAGTTATGATTAAATAACCAAAATCTATCTATGTTAAAAACTAAGGTTTTCACATATTATTTTACTGTCTTTATTCAAATTTTTGATTATTTTTTTTATTTTGGAAATATTCTGAAGAATTTTTAAAAAATGACATGTTTAAATAAAAACATTTCTGATCTACAAAAGATTACCGAAAGAAACGTTTTCTCCACTTTTACTACCCAAAAACGTAGTAACATAATAATTTTTTCTTTATGTAAAAAAATTAAATACATTTCATCATAAAACTATACATTATTTGTTTCAGTTAAAATCTAAAAATAAAATTATAAAATTTGTAAATGCTCTTTAACTTTTCCCGCTGTTTCTTTTTCCTCCATGGTAATAATACGCATAGTTGTAGTTTTTCCAGCACCATTATGCCCCAGCAATCCGAGAACTTCACCAGAATTTACAGCTAATGACAAATTTCGAATCGCAAGTTTTCTCTCAGTATTTTCATCAGTACTTTTTTTTTTTACTATACATCTTAGATTGGAATTCATATTTGGGTTGGTAAACTCTTTTTTTAAATTCTGTAAAGAATTAAACATTTTTAAGTAATTATGTATAATTCATTTTTTTGCAAATCGCTAATTACCTGAATAACAATTATTGGCCAATCCACTTGATCGTTGACAATATTATTGACTTTAGTCCGTTCATTTTTGACATCATTGTCACCTTCATCTAGGGTATCGATTGTAACATTTGAAGTGTCATTACGTTTTGTTTTCGAATCTAATATCTTCAGAATAACCCACAGTGCTGGAATTTGTCCTAAGCAACCCATTAGTAGAGCAACCGTTTCTTTATTGACATATTTTATAAACGGCACATGCTCGTCATTTTCACGATACACACTATTTATGAAGTAAATAATGGCAAAAGGCACGTAGACGAAATTAGTAGACGAAAATAGCACGTGTAGAGCAAATCCTATGTCATTAGCAATACCTAACATATCCAATGATGCTACTATTATAAATGGCACACCCCCAATAAGAGACATTATATTTGGTAAAATAGACTGTACCGAATCAGTTTTTTCAAAAAAATATGATACACACGCAGTTGCTAGTATTGCTGCTGGACAATAAGCTACGAGTAGTATAATCAAATTTATAATAGCAAATGGAGTATCTAAACCTTCAACATGTAATGAAGCGATAAGAAATATAAGTACAAAGAAAATTGAAAGTAACATTAAAATTAAAAGTATGAAATAGGAGCTGAAATACTGCATAAAAGTTACACCGTTTATTCGAAGTTGGTTTTTTGCTTTAATCTAAAAAAAAAAAAAATAATAATAATAATAAAGACTATTAATTTTACGATTGATCGTAATAATAAGCATAATTAAATTTTATTACATCCCCTTAAAGTATGTACTCACAACAGTATTTTAAATTTTTAAATATTAATTGGTATTAACTTTTGGTTAATTTACACTAATTGAATTACAAACAGTAAATGTATTTCAAAAGACTAATAACTTTATCTACGAAGATATTTGAAGTTATTCACGAAAAATACATTACCATTTGCCAACTAATAGTGGATAAGTTGCATACAGTTATATAGATAAGATAGCCTATCGAAATTTACTTTTTTGTAGAATTTATCATTTAAAATTAATGCATAAGTGTTAAATATATTAATTTACATAAATACATTTATTTATAGTATTTAATTACTTAATAATTAAATAAATTACAAATAACTATCAAATTAACGCCAAAAATAAGATGAATGTGTTATGTTACTTATTTAGTTTAAATTATAATACATGATTATAACTAAGTAAATATTTTTATAATGCACTTCAATAATTCAATATGATCTTTAGAACAAAAGTTTATTATTATATTTATACCCACTGTTCATTTCTAGGCACACGAGTGTCATTGTTGATTTAAATAGATAAGATTATTTCTAGATTATAAATAAAACTATTCATATATAAACTCTTATTACCTCTCTGTCGTAGACTAGGTCAGCAGATAAACTCACTGGAACTAAAACAAAAACTATGCCTAAAAAGAATGCTGATGAACACCGACTAAAGCTATACTCATTTTGCCTGTACTCCATTTTAAATGGTTCTGTTTTTATATCAATATTACTTCTGTAAAAGAAATTCTTATTTAAGAATACAAACATTCAGTGTGATGAGTATGTATTGGTTTATGAGTATTCGTATTATACATTGGTACCTTAATCCATAAAAATAATAATAAACGATAGTAATGAAATAAAATGTAAAGGAAATCAGATTATACCTACTAGAAATAATATAATATGATGATAAGCGAATAATACATACAGTGAAACCTCCCTTAACGGACACCTCTGAATAGCGGACACCTCCGATTAGGGGACGTTTTTACGGGGACAGGAACATATTCTCCTTTTTATTTTTCCCTCTGAATAGCGGACACCTGTAAATAACGGACAATATTTCGGCTACCGAGAGTGTCCGGTATTCAGAGGTTTCACTGTATATTATGTATCTACTATAACTCGTATAAATTATGTTTACCCTAGTAAATTGCTGGTGATTGAATTTAAAATTATCGGCAATGCATGTATAAAAGTATCATTATAGTATATTGTAAGTGAAGTTGGCGTAGACTCATTATGTGGCGCAAGTGCGCCTAGATGAGAAGGTAAATCTAATAATCCAGAATATGGTCCAGTGTATACGTCTGAATCCAGTGTTGAATAATTTGAAAAGTCGCCAGATGATATGACTAATCTACTTTCTTCTTTGTATACATCTAGAAATTATTTAAAAATGTACAAAGTTATATTAAAATAATTGTTTAATAAAGATAATTTTACAAATTCATAGTTCATACTATATAGCCCAAAAATATACCAAATATAAAATAACATTTTAAACGATAACACAAATCAAAATACAACTTAGAAAAAAAAATGTCGACAAAAGTGTACGATGAAAACTATACAAATTTATTTAAATGATTTAATACTCAACTTGTATAGTTGTACTGTACGTACAATATTCATAGGTATTAAAAAAAAAAAAAAACTATAATTTACGTAAAAAATTAAAGAAATGATATAAAATTTATTATTACTCATAAGAAATCATTTTGTCTACATAGGTAACAAATTTCTGTGTATACACTATATATTACGAGCATTATAACCACATTATTTTAATTAATAATTTCTAAAATTAACTATAGTCTATAACTTATAAGATGTTATGCATTCCATTTATTTAAACATGTTCAAATATACTATATTATAAAAATGACAACATTAATAATATAAAATAAATGTGATGGTAAATGCTTTTACAGATGGACGGACTCAGAATACAGTATTAGTGAATACAACACTAACGTCTAACAGCTATCTATATTATAATATACCTATACCCATATTGTGTAATATACTATGTAGTAATGTATTATACATTACTAGGGCTAGGATTTTAATGACCCAAAACACCTAAAAAAATGATGTTAAAATAACCTAAAAATGACCTTAAAAAATGCCCAAAAGATAAAAAATGATTTTAAAATGTTATAAAAATGCATTATAATTATTAATTATTATTTATTAATTACTATTTCGGTACAAAATTATTAAAAATAATAATATTATAAAATATATATATACTATCTCTATAATTGAAATATTGAATATGATATTATTTCTGTTACAAATTCAAAACTTTTATCGAGAACATCTAGTGTAAATGAAAATGTATAAAAATATTAACTAGATTTCAAAAAAGTTTTAAAAAATGCCCGTAAAATTGAAAAAATGACCCTAAATCCATAGAAGTACAAAAAATGCAAAAAAAGCAAAATAAAAACTATATATTTGGAATTGTATATGACCAAATCACATTTTGTGCTTGAAAATCTATGTCCTGCACATCCTAAAAAAAAATGCAAAATCCTATACTATCCTAACCCTATACATTACTATATACATACCATAGAATTCTAAAACAAAATTTCTTCTGTAAGTCGATTAAATAATAAAAACACATTTAGGTATGACCAGTACATTATCTTAATTTAATTTATTATGATATTTGATATTTAAAAAAAAATTTAATTAATTACTTGAACTTGAAACATACAATTTTCAAAAATTTAACTTATGTATTCCTAAACTTAATACTAATTTAATAATAACTTAAGATTGTACTTACTATTATTTAAAGCAATACTCCATAAAGGTTGAATTTCGTGGCTTAATTTGTTCAAGATAATACCTGTTGCTAAGAATACGACTGGTAACAATATCATAACATACAATTTATGAATATCTCGTAATACTCGTTTTGTTCGCATTTTGAGAAGGGCCATTACTGTATTCCAATTATTTGGATCGTATACAATGCTAGATCTTACAGTTACATTACGAATGGAATCAATTGATCCCCTGCTGTTAAAGAAGAAAATATAATATTATTTTTTATGTTTATGGAATATAATGTCACGACACTTAGTTTAAAAAATTTATCGTGACACAATCGAGCATAAGTAGCTGAGTATGAGACTATTTAGCACAAAAAAATTGAACACTTTGTCTAATTGTTCTTAAATAGTTTTTTAGTTGATAATTTCACTGTACTGTTCAACGCTATTTATGTAATACCAATATTCATTAATAATATTAGTATAAATTAAATCTGATATATTCTAATCACCGAGTAAGTATGCCCAATAAGTAAATATTATGTAGTATATTATACTGAGTATTCGGAATTTGTGAACAATTTCATTGTGGGTCAATAAAACATTTTAAAGAGGTATTACTAGAAATATTTGATTTTTATTTTATTATAATAATATTTAAACGATGCTTAAAAATTAATTTTGATTTGAATTTCAAAATAATGTGTTATTTATCATTATGTATTATAATGTATTCACACTATAATTTTAAATTATTTATTCAGTTTACACTATGCTTATAAATTATTATTGTTGCATTCAAAAGCTGTTCGCTTAATTTTTTGTAGGCTCAATTACTGTCGTAGAACAACGAAATATATGTAACGTGTGTATTATAACTACCCCGCTATTTTTACACTAGGACACATATTTGAGCCTTATAAGGCTTTAATTTAAATAAAAATAAATAATAATATTTATGTATAGAATAATTAAACAAAACAATTTGTAATACAACTATTGAAAACAGGGATTGGAACCTTAAGGATTTTATCGGTTCTGGTTCCGGTTCGGTTCTTAAAAATTATAAATAATCGGTTCTGGTTCCGATCCCGGTTCTTAAAATTACAAAATAAAGAGGCCTACACACGATCAGTTTAACTGTGCAGTTTATCACATATGACGTCATGTCTGAGCGTTAAACCGAGGAAACTGTGAAGTTCCTGCAGATTTTTACGCAGACATTTGGCCTGCACGACAGATTCTACTTGACAACGATAAACTGCGCAATCGCGCAGTTTATCGAACAGTTTGCACAGCCTTGTCTAGCAGTTAGTTATTTTCTATTATTTATTTAATTTAATAATTATTTTGTAACCATTATAGTGAAAAAGAAAGAACAACTTGTGCACTTTATTGACTCGTACAGAAATCTACCCGACTTTGGGGTATAGAATGCCCTTCATATTCAATGCGTATAAAAAAAACTGCCACGTACGATGTTTTAATTGATAAACTTAAACCTCTAGAACCTGATAGCTCCTCCCTGTTGCTAGAAACCGAAGCGTAGCTATCAATCTAAAAATCTAAAAAAACTGATGTAGCCTACACACCTTCAGTTCAGATAACGGTGTAATTTTTACTCAGTTAATTGCACAGATGAACTGCACAGTTAAACTGATCGTGTGTGGGCCTCTAGAGGGTTCCGGTTTCGGTTAATTCCGGTACTTACCGGTTCTTAAAAAAGCCAATTTCTAAACATTACCTACTGCTTATTAGTTAGATTATTTTTTTAATTTTATGATTATGTCAAATTAATTATGATATTTTATCGTATGATTAAATCTAGAAACGATATTTCATAAAATTTATAACAATCGGTCACCTATTAACGTTCGTCATTGACTGCCCTTTTAGTAATTCAATGGCCAATTTCCCAGCATTATCATGTTGTCCTTGTTCAAGGTACAGAAACACTTCTTCTAACGTGGTCATCGACACGCCATAGTTTTCAATGCCCAAATAACTGGTTGCGGATTTAATTTCCGCTTCGATTTGTCCGAACAACGGTGGAAATTTACTCACACTGTCGTGCGGTAATACAAAAGATAATTCATAACCATGACGTCTGGTTCGTTCTGCGTTCGGTACATGTTCTTTAATTAATCGTATGATCGAGTTTTCTTTAGCGTGGTTGTTTAGAATCAATCTACGAGCAAACGATCGTGATCAATAATTTTATTCACATTTCACAATAATATATTTGTGAATAAACTTAATTCATGATTGTACAGGTAAAATACGACTGTTATATCGTCTGTTGGGACCAACAATACGTGTTTTTATGCTTTTTTTATTTTGTTTTATAACTTACGTCAAGTGATATCCAATACCAAACTTGTTTTTAAGAAATATAGATGAACCACAACACCTCACACACCCTTTTGATATGACAGCAATACGGTCGGCTAAGATGTCAGCTTCGTCCATGAAATGTGTTGTTAGTAGTATCACCTTAACATATGCATAATAAGTTAATTTACATGTAGACATGTAGTGTTAATTAATACAAACTTACCTTTCCTTTTTTTCTCTTTTGAAGAAGTGACCACATATGCCTTCTTGCTGGTGGATCAACGCCTGCAGTAGGTTCATCCAGTATAATGATTTTTGGATTTCCAATCACGGCAATACCAACCGATAACTTTCGTCGTTGACCTCCACTTAAGGTTTTTGCTATATTATCAGCTTTATCTGTTAGATGAAGTTCTAAAAGCATTTTTTCTACTTCATCGTCAATTTTTTCAGAAGTTAACCCCTTGAAATATGAAACAAACATGATATACACAATGCTTTTCAAAATATATATTCTACAATGATTTATGAAAAAAATAGGAATAGTTAGTAAAGGCATATTTAAAATTACTCTTCAAAGTATAAAATCACAAAAGTTTGCATTATCATATCAGTTTGAAACATACTCTTAGCGCAGCAAAGAATTTGAGATGTTCTCTGGGAGTAAGTCGTTCAAATAAAATATCATATTGTGGACAAACTCCAATCATTCTTCTAATTTTAGTCACATCAGATGGATTTCTAACATCATAACCGAATACTTTTATTGTGCCTGAGGTTGGTTCAGTCAGGCCGGTTAGTATATTAAATAAAGTGGTCTTTCCAGCACCATTATGACCCAAGATGGCTGTGATTTCTCCTTCATATATTGTCATATTTATTCCTGCGATTTACTCTAATTATAATGATGAAATATTAAATTAAATTTATTTACCATTTATAACATTTTTTATTGATCCTTCAAAAGACTTGCATAAATTTGTTATTTGAATTGCTCGGAACTGTTTCATGGAATCCGGTACAGGTTCTAAATCGGGATTAGAAACTGAATATCGATCGATCTCATCGAATTCTATTGTTGTTTCTGGTGTTTTAGTACACCAAAATGATGTTTTAAAACAAAACCAAGGAGATTGTTTTCGTTCATATTCACTCGGCAAAATCATATCAAAATAATAAGCTAGTATCGCATAGTTGAATGCATCAAATAGCATTATAATTAGACTTTCACCAAATGACATCCCTGGCCCATCCCACATGTTACCAAAATGAAGACCTGTTCCGGCCAGATCCATCTCCATAGCTTTATCAATAGCCAATGCAAATCCAGATGGACTTAATAAAGATATTATCCATAATAGTTGCTTATTTGAAGGATCGATTAAAGAATGCAAAAAATACACAAGACTTATCAAATTCAGCACGAAATTTCCAAGTATTCCTGCTGTCTAAAACATATGCATTATATTTTGAATGTATTTCAGTATTTATAATATTAATCAGTGGTGTAGGTAAGATGCTTTATTCAAAAAAAAGTATTTCTGTTATGTATTTATGCTATTTTAAACATAAATTATAAACTATTAAGATATTTACGTTTTATAAATGCATATTTTATTTTATACATTAAAATCGATAAATACTTTGATACTTGGCAATTATGACAACTTGTTAGTGCTTAAATTACCAATAAATACCATAGATAACCAGAGAAAAGTTTTAAATAATTAAACAAAATATTAAGACATGGGAATTTTCCACTTTCCATTCAAATAAACTTAGAAATGATTTCAAAAACGAAATAGTCAGGAAGTCTAAAGTAAATACATTTTTCTAATATATATAATGTTTTTATTTCGGTCACCGTAACTACACCCCTGACTTATTTAAATATATACTTACCCTTGATTTATCGAAGAATGGGGAAATCATAAAACTAAAGAAAATAACTGTTATGGAGTATAATAATACAAGTAAAAATATTAAGATCCAGTTAGTATGGTTGAAAACTCCCAATAAAAATAGTATTATGGTACTAGCTATTGATAAAACTATTGTGTACGCAGCATAGATATTGAACCATGAACACCAAAACGCCAATTCTTTTAGACCCATTATCTTCATACCTTCTTTAATTTTTTTTTCTTTCTCACCCACTAATTGAACCAAAAGATACGTAATGAATTGTGATAAAGCAATAACCACATAAAGAGGTATAACCTTATTAAATATTATTAACCAATCTGAAAACAATTTTAACCATGAAGTTATTTTAACAGAATTATCAAAAAATAAAAAATAAAAACTCACTTGCGGTAAAGGCTGGTTTAGGGAAAAGGACAAACCGGTAATTTGGTAATGTCATAGATAAATTGGAGACCAAAGAAATCTTAGTAATATCTACTAGAGTTTGAAGAGCCAAAAATCCTGAGGATATGTAATGAATTGCAGGACATGAAATTTCTTCATTATTTTGATCGCTGTTATGGTGATGTCGGTAGAGGAATTTTTTCGTAAATTTATTTTTATTGGTTGATATTTTTCGACATTGATGACTAGACCCATAAAGTTTGGATGGTGATGGCGATGAGTCATAAAACGGGTTTGATCGAATCTTATAGCTATGATATAAACACACAAATATTAATTTAGGTTATTAGTTAGGTATTACATCGACATATAACCTAACCTAACCTAACCTAACCTATTTTTTTATATGTGTCTATTAATAATGAAATTATATAAAATATTAAATTAAATAATATGAAATATTATTGTAACTAAAAATATGTATTGTAAAATATATAGACTGTATTAATGCATTATCTTGTTACGTATTTTGTTCGTTTAAAGAACTATCTACCATTAATAATGTTCAACAATTTTAAACTATTTATTTTGTTTAAAAAAATCGTATACAACCTAATAGAATTATTTTCAATAGGATCGTCATCGAATAACAAAGCTATGTAAACCATTTCTGGATTATTTCTTTGTATTTCAAAAATATCTTCTCTGTTTTGATAAATGTCAAAATTAATTTTTTCTCCATCTCGTTTCATCCATATTTCATTCATTTTTTCTAAAAAAATCTTCAAAGAATTTAATTTTGTATGAAAATGTTCAACAAGTTATCAATTTATATTGACACACATTATTTATATGCCAAATTTACCTGTACATTATTCGTTGCCGGTGCTACGGTGATATTTCCATATAGATAATTATACATATCGGGAGATTCTTGAGGCACTGTTACCGGTGGAAAATTAGGATTGGGTATCAATAATTTAATTGCGACTAAAAGCCCTAATGTATAGACTGGAATAGCGATTTCCTGAAGAATATAAATTAATATTATCCATGCATTTTAGTATTTTTATAACGTTTAATATACTCACAGACAATGTTTTTTTCATTTCTCTTCGTTTAATGAGTATATTTCTAATAGTCATTGCTTTTATTTGGTACCAAAATTCAAAATTAATTGAGAACTTCATTTTAATAACACTATTGAAACAACTTGGACAACTAAAGACAGTTCTACGCATATAAGTGAATATTTCAACAAAAATTGTATTGATTTTTATTATAAAGGCTCCCAAGGTTGTATCTAGAAATAAATATCTAATAAGCTATGAAGGGACACTGATGACTTTTCTCATCCGATATGCAAACTATAACCTATAATTTGTAACTTGCTTCCCTATTGTTTATATATATATATATATATATATATATATATATATATATATATATATATATATATATATATATATATATATATATATATATAAACACACACACACACACACACACACACACACATTATACTTATACAAATATAATTAAATAGGCTTAAAATACTTATACTTATATTTATTGTGAATGTACAATAAATAATGTATGCTTACATAAATGTATAATAAAAAGGATACAATTATTGACTGATTATGAACGAAGCTTTTTGTAACAAAAACTTACACTTTGAAACTTTTATTTTGAATTTTTTTACGTTTTCAAATTTTTAAGTAATTTTTTTCTTTTTAAGGTATGTTTTTATTAAATTTTGATCAATAACTTCTTTACACAAATATCATTATTTATTTTTTATACATAGACTATTTATATGTCATATTTTTAATTTGTAAATAATATCCTTGTTTTAAAATAGTTTACACTAGCTGATTTAGTGTGTAAATACAGCAATCAATATTTGATTCGTCACGATTTTATAAAAAACAGTTTAATTATTTTTCATGTATTAATTTAAAATACAAATTATACCTTTTATCTGTATAAAATTGATATGAATATGAATATTAAAAAAATACCGACATATACATCGCACCTTGGGTATTCTTTGCTTCTTGGAATACATAATAGTAATGGATTAAAAAAAAAAATTAGATGAGCTACTTTTATAATTAGAGGACAATACGTGTAGTATGATTTTAAGTGAATTTGAAATCAATGATAAATCACTGATGCTGAGAAACGATTCTGAACGAAACTTAAGTAATAATGTACTTTTGTATCAACTAACAAGTTAAGTTCTCGAAAAAACTGAAAAACCTTATAAGAAACAATTATTGATGCAATTTACAAGTTTCCAATTAAAAAGTACTGGAATATTAACAAGAAAAATTCATGTCAACTTAATAATATTCGTAAAAATTCTCAATTTCATCGTATTTAGACATTTCTAGCTTATGTAAAGAAAAAAAAATGCATCCGATTACTATAAAAATGTAAATAGTCCTAAAACTACTTACATATAAAATAGTTTGCACACAAATTCTATCTTAAAACCAAAGTTTACAAATTGTATGAAATAAAAATAAATTTGATATTTTACGTAATTAATTTGATATAATATACGCATTAAAAGTAATTTCAGCCGTAATTCTTACTTTGAATGCTTGTAAAAACAATTTTTTAAGCTTATTTTTATGAAACTTGAACCTAGATAGGTATACTTGTATATGTGTAGGATCTATTAGTTAAAGAAAATCTCTTAACTAATGATTATCGTCAAAATTCAAACTTTAAACCAGAGACGTAGCCAATAGGTAGTCCTGGTAGGCCCGGGCCTACCCAGATTTAAAAAAAAAAAAAAAGAAAAAACAATAATATTTATAAATAATACGTTCACAGATATTTTTTTACACGTATTTACAACACTATTATGCTGAGACCACAGAAAAGTCTACCTACTATATTATGTTTTATACATGCTACTAGTATGGGAAAAATCCGGATTTATCGAATTCGAAATCCGAAATCCGCATTTGGAGCAAAATCCGGATTTTGGATTTTGAAGCATTTAATTACTATTGTTTTATCTATAACGTATTATGACGAAATTACTAAAGTTGATAAAAATGTCATTTATGGGGAATTTCTCCATTTTCGCTCCATTTTATGGTATTTGCCTCTCACTTGGAAAAACTATTGAGATGAGAACTTAAGAAACTGTCAAAGTACCATCTACATAAAATTTATGATCTATGAAGTTGCTGGATAAAACTTTTGGATAAATTTCAGTTGAGAATAATAAAAATGTATTAAAAATACTCGTAAACATCGCTGTAAAACCATTTCACTCAGAAACAAATTTGTATTCAGACAAATAAAAACTGCACATCTTTTAAAACTATTTACTTATTTTTTGGTTCATTTTAAGTTGTTAATTATTGATAAAAATAATCGTTGACAAATTCGTAATTATAGAAGGCTGTTATCAAAATTGAAAAAGTCACCATTTTTGTTGGTGAATAGAAGGTCATAGTGGGCCTACCCAAATGAAAATTCTTAACTACGCCTCTGCTTTAAATGCATATTAAAACAAAATGCAGACTAACGATTTTTGAAATTTTTTCAATAGTGTTAGTTAAGCATATGAATAAAATGATATTAAATTTTCATGTTTTAAATCAAATATTTAAAATTTTATCGATAAAAATGTCCAAAAAACGAAATATTTTCAATAATTTAAAAGTTTTATATATAGCCCTAAATTGGTTGAATGTTTTCGAAACTTTTTCAAGTCTAATTATAAGTTTTTAATGCAATATAATTATTTCTCATAACCATTGATTATAGGTCGTTTTAGGAATTTTTTTTATGTAATACAGAAGTCCCGCTTTATTATTTATAGCACCAGTACCACTAAATAACCTATATATGCCAATCACATAATTTATACTGTTTAAAATTAATGTTCTAATATTTGTCGATTTTAGGTTATCTGATTATTATGATTAAATATAAAACAAAAAAGTTAATCTCTGGATGAGTTTGGTTGTTTAGATTGCTTTTTGAATTAAGATGTATTCAAATTATATAACCTACCAATAAAGTATACAAAACTATGAATTAAACTAAACAGTTTTTGTTAGTAAAATAATTTCAACGCATAAATTATGATTTTTTAATTTAATATGATTGAAAACATAATCACCAAATAAAAAACAGAATGGGGTTTTCTAATTTATATTAAGTGAATTTTAAAAATATAGGTATTTGAAAAGCATTATCATATAAACATAATTTTTGACATTAATTATATTTTACTTTTATATCTTTAAAATTTAAAATAATTTATAGAGATGTTTGGTATAACTATAATTTATTTTCGTAGAATAATTGTTATTTATACTGTATTTTATAAAAATTCGAACTTCTCTATAGTTGGTTTAAAGTGTTTAAATGTACATAATGTATATAAAATAATCCTGTTATTACCTGAAATTGTTTAATTTGAACAGTAAACAGCAAGATAAGATAAGTGAACCTGTTAAAATAATAAACGTCTTCTCTAGTGAAGTGCGACTACAAAAATGGCACATTTACTCGTTAAAATTAGAATAGTTTATTCATTATACAAATAATTTATAATATTAAACGTATTTAAATAGTACTAAAATTATATTTCTTTAATTTAAAATTGCTATTTTTTGAAAAAGTTTGTAGAAGTGCATGAATGTAAGTATTGAATGTATAGTACAGTTATTAAATAATGATCAACACAAATACCGTTCACAGAATACAAAAAATAATGTCAATATGTCACATGATTATCAATATTAAATACAATTTTAACTATTTGTGATAAACAATCATAGGGGTGTTTACTTTTAACTTTTTTTAATTTGTCTTATGACAAACTACTGTTCAAATTTAATTCAATAAATATGCCAACATAAATCTAATATATAAAAAAAAATCAGGGACAAAAAAAATACCTACCATTTAACAATGTAACTTACCACTTATCAGAATAAAATCCAGAGTTTTCAAACCTTTTTAATTTTGCGAAAATACATCTCACTATCTCACCCACTATTAGTTAGGTGTCAAGTGATTCTTCTCCACTCATTTGAATCGTGATCCATATGTTGGAAAACAATACTTAATATCAACTCTAGGTTCCGACTGTCACCGAAGTAAATGACCCCAAATAAACGATGTTTGAAAAATTGTATGTTATACTTATACAATTCACAACTCAAAAATTGTATAAATATACTCGCACTGTAAATGTGTTTTAATTTTTAAATATATTTAACAAATGCAATAACTTTTGTTCGATTCATTATTTATAATTTTTGCTTAATACTGTTATTTTGAATTATTTTTTCATGAAAATTACAATTTTTTCTTCGCGATTCTTTTAATTTTTAAGTTTTTTTCAATGGTAACATAGTTTATAACAAAACTACAAAATATAATACTGATTTTGTTTTATTTTAATATTTAGTGAAATAGATAAAAGCATCTAAAGTTTAGAGTAGTGGTAAGAAGAAGTCCGCGCTACCATAACAAATTTAAATGTACAGTCACTACGTATGTATGTGTATATATATATATATATATTATATACTTTACTATACTATTTTGAAAAAAATAATAGTTACAATTGAGTAAAATAAAAACTTAAAAATGGATACATTATTTTAAACAATAGCTTATTAATAGTTTAAAAAAAAAAAGTAAATATCAAAAACAAAACCAAAGTTATCACATTATTCAATTAGTCAATTAAATCTGAAGTATCCCGTATTTTCATACAAAGTAATAATGTTTCTTTTTTTAATTTTTAATTTATTGTACGTGTATGCAAGTTTGAAATATTAAAATGTATAAAATTCAATCTAATTACATAAAATCTATTTTATAGAATCTAAATAGAGTAAATTAAATAATTTATTAACTTTGCTGTGATGTAATATTTAGTTTTATCTCTTTTTGTGTGGGTTTGTGATGGTTGGTGAATTTTACAATGCAGTTATGTTGTCTGTGGTAATCATTGGATAATATAAAACGCTACAAAAAAATATCAATCTTGAACTTTTGAATGGGATTCTTTTCCACTCCGTCACGACACAATTCCCCAGGCATTCTTCAAGTTTTCTGTTTTCTTGTTTTTAATGATTGGAATCATTAATTTTCATACTTGTTTTAAAATTCTTTTGTTTACATTATTACATTAAAATATTTTCAAATTCATCATCATTCATTATGTTATCAGTGTAATATAGACTCAGTAGCATAAATTAGATACATAATTTTTGTGTTCCTTCTTTAAAAAAGTGGTATAAAAGTTAACTAAATATGTAATATTTTTTACTAATTAAAATGTACAACAAAATATTTTGATTGAACATTGTATGATTTGATTTTTGCTGCCAATTAGCCCCCTGTAAAAAAATTAATAGAGGTAAAAGTCGCATTTGAATATTAAGTACAAACATTTTAAAATTATAGTTACTCCAAGCAATTTTCCAATTTAAACTAACATTAATATTTTATAATTATAGATTGAGATTTGGATACAATCAATATGTTTTTATAATTTTTGAGAAAGAAAAACAAATTTGTATAAAAAATATTACTTGTTAGTTAAGTTTCATTTAAGTTATAGAAACCCAACTTCCTTAAAATGTAAATCAATAAATATTATGTAATTTAGGTACCTAGTGGTTTATTTACTTGTATAGTTGTATAGGTTCTTAACGTTTATGTAAATTCATAATTTTCCCGAGTTCTCAGTCTTTTGTAGAAAAAATATGATTTAACACCAAAATCGATAATTTTTAAACTGTTTTCTGCATTTGTCAATTCTGTCAAAAACACTGGTCTATTAAGCGATTTATCATATTAAATTATTTCTACTACGATTACAATTGTTACATTTTCATGTTCACTAGTCATTATTAGAGTAGTTAAGTGTAGAATATTGACTGATAATTTTGTTTAAATGCCATAAAGTTTATACAACGAGTAAAATAATTATTTTACTTGTTAATGTAGGCGAGACCAAACAATTGAACAACACAAAAGTGAATAGAGCTACAATAACTTCGGATTAGTTTTGGTTGTTTGTTTAGATAATGAATATCAGTGATTCCGTAATTCCGTGGCATGTTCACAAATTAATTTTTTTTTTTTTTTTTTGTATCTTTCTCAACTAATACCAACAATAATAATAATACAATGGTAATAATGTAAATATATCATAAACACAACCTTAGATTATAAACTTTACTTTCTAGTATAGGACGACACAAAATCATAGTAAAAAAAAAATATAATGTTTACAGTGCTTTTTGCCTACCTATACAGTATAACATGCCTAGTACATAAATTATTATAATTTTAATACTACGATATTATTATTATGAATGAAACAAATTGATATTCATATTCCATGCCAATTACTAGCAGTAGGTTTTTTATGTGGTACAAATTAGTGTCAATTACCATCATCACTTCCGAAAATTTGGCAATACTTCGTGTTCTGAACTCAGAAGTCTGAATCACCGAAGTGCACAACATCGAACCACAGTGTGATTGTTTAGCATTTCATTTTGAATGTATACTAATTCATTAAGCTCATTAAGTCAACTCATTATTGGATAAAATAACAACATTTTCAAACCGATATTCTCTATTAAATATAATTATAAAAATTAATTAATTTTTTCTTTTTAAATAAATTAACTTTAAAACAATATCTAACGTTCAAAAAAATATTTAACGTATTCAAGAAAAATTGCGAAAAATATTTTCTTTTACACATAAAACTTATGGAGCATCTATCAGTAATATAAATTTTGTTCAAAAAATAAACGTTAACAACATAAATGTGTCGGGTAAATACTGGAAATTAAGAGAATTTTTATACATTTTCGGGTGATTTTTTGAATCAAATAAGGGTATAATTTTTATCATGCAAGTGTGTTTAAGTAAATTTGATCACTTTTTACCCAAAATATCCTTTGCAAATATTTTAAATGTTAAATTTTAATTTTGAAATATTACTTAAAAAATAAAAAAATAGGTAATGTATGACTACATTATGTCTATATATGACTATATTAAATATGCAACTCAAATATATAATGACCATTTAAAAAGGAATTATACTTGTTATACTCAGATATCCTTGCTTGTATACGTTATTACTGACAAAGCTCAATCAGAAAAAAATGTTATATAATTTAAAATACCTATACTTAAATTTAAATCAAAATGTTTTTCCAATTTCATCTATTTTTTTTTTAATTTTATAAAAAAAAGCAATTTTCAAAATATATCAACTGCAATAGAGTAATAATTAATTTTTTCACTGCATCACTTAAAAACGTTCTTGACAAATTTTACTCGTTAAAATCATTAAATGGTTTGTATTAAGGGAACACACATCTTGCGTTTAAATTTCAAAGTAAATACCTGCCAAATATTAACAATTAACGAATCGGTTAAAATTAAAATGAGTATAAAATGAGAATACATATTGATTTATAAATTATTACTAATAACTTAATAAATAGAACTTAGTATATTAATAAGTGTATGCGATGTATATACAAATGTTTTATGAAGTTTTTTTACTGCTATCGTACTAATAAAGTTAGTAACGTAACTGATACATTAATTTGAAGAACAAAAAAAAAACACATAATAAAACTTTAAATATTAATATTTTAATTTACTTCTCAACTATCTAATCATTATAATTTTCATATACATGTGTTCTTAATAAATTACTTTGTAAATAATCACTCTGCGTAAAAAGAAAACTCCATAACTCAAATATAAGTAATTACGTCAGTACCTAAGTTTCAAAAGACGATAGGTGATTGGTAACATTTTAAAATGTAATGAAAAAAATATATATTGTTTAAATAACATCGTTTATTTTTTATATTTATAAAATTATCTAAGCCTATACGATATCACACCAGATCCATTTAGTTCATTTGAATCTACTAGTCTTAATTTCATATAGTATATTCACAATAAAACTATATAATATAATTTCTTTTTACTTAACTACACAAAATGTTTATTATTAATTTAAAGTATTGATGAAAATTTCATTGTTCCATCAAAAAATCCGAGGACGAAATTCATTATGGATTTTTCTGTTAAATGAACACCATACTCCATGACTGAAATTCTTGCCATTGGAATATCTATCAATGTTAATAATGGAGCGGTGTCATCAGTCAGTCTCGTGAAATGTCTTAAAGTATCAGATGTGCCATCCTATGAAATAAAATATAAAGATGATTTTTTTTTTTTTAATTTCAACAATTTATTAATACAAATGAGCATATTATACTGATATACATATTACATATTGTATCATGAGTACCCATGGTACACCCTAAAGTGTAATCTATTTATATCCGTTAGTTTATCATATTATTATTATTATTATGTATCAATCATTATTCTATGTATTAATTTAAAAAAGGGCCCCGCCCGTATATTTTAATAAATAAAAAAATAAATAAATAAAAAAAATAAATATCCGAAAATTTCTCATGCAAATTCCTTGAGAGTATTTCTATTTATTAAAATTTTAATTTTAAATGAATATAATCAAATATGACTGTATGAATTTTAATAATTGGCTTTGCATTTTATTTTCTTGATGACAAAATGATTAAATTTTATAGAATTTTCAATAAGTAAATAGTAACTAAAAATATAAATAATTTCAGTATTTCAATAAAATTTGGCTTTATTGGAAAATTATGAAACGTACATATTCCATACCTTACATTTGCAATACCAATACGATTGTCTATTATAGTAGGTACTTGTATTATCATTGGCTATACAATTATATTTTAATAGAAAATCGATATTGCTGTATTAATTTTGAAACGAGCAAAATTTTTAGATTCATATGAAATATTAAAAATGTTATTTCATAATCAAATAATTAAGAGAAACTAGTTAAATTTGTTAGAAAGAAAAGTATTTATTTACCATTCAAAGTACATAATTCAATATTCAAAAACGCTCAATAAATTGTATAGTTTACGTGTAACTTCATCAATTCAACAATTGTAGTTTTGAAAGTTACGAAAAAACGAACCCAAATATAACAACTAAATTAAGGTTACACAAAATATTCCAATGAAAGCGACCTAAAATCGGTCTAAGAATAATTTTAACATTTATGTTATTATGTATTGTGGCATGTCAGTAATCATTAAATAGTTACTTGGTTAAACTCAGTTTTTCAGATAAATAACATAAAATTCAATGTATAAGTATAATATCGGTATAAATGTGTGTGTGTATGTATGTATACATATTTACATACGTCTGGAGCTATAAAGAATAATAGATCATATAATGCGTTTGTCTTTGTTTTTGCAACTTGTTGAGCTACTGGCAACAAAACACCTTCAGCTAATTCTAATTCTTCTTCTTGGTCTCCTTCTATGAATAAAACGATAGCAGGATAACTCTGAAGTTTAGGTAACAGTCTTGAGGAAAGTGAATAAACAAATCGATTTTTCCAAGGGAAATACTGAAAAATTAAAATGATACAATACAAACTATTCTATTCTAAGCAGTTATATTGAATATATTTATTCTACACAATTTTTCGACAGCAGTAAAAATGCTCGAACGTGTAAATACAATGATAGTTAATTGTACATGCAATGATATCATGACACATATTATCAAATACATATTTTTTAATATTGGATCGAGCGGTGTAATATTGCTTTAATAGAATTTACAAACTGGATTAATTTTTTAACGATAAAACAAATATATTTTACCAGCCCATCAGGATCTTCGCTAATTTCTGAGCGACCATTTTCTGTAATTATATTTCCATTGCTATCAATTAAGACTAAATAAGGAATACCACGGACATCAAAACATTCGGTTAGTTCTTGTCGTAAATTAATATTCGTATATGGAATGGAAGGCCAAGGCATTGAAGATGCATGTAAATTATAAGATTGTTCACTTCTGAAAAGACAATATTCATTTAATTTGCAATTAATGATTTTTATATTTAAATTATCATAAATATTTTCCATTAGGAATTAAGCAGTTTTTTTAATACCAAATTGTGTTAACAGATATATTACGTTCAGGGGCGTGCCTAGGGGCGGGGGTGTTCAAACCCCCTCCGAAAAATTAAAATAATTGTTAATAAAAGTTTTACTTAATATTATAATATATATATATATATATATATATATATATATATATATATATATATATATATATATATATATATATATATATATTAAAATAGGTACGTGTCAGTAAAAATATTGACCCCCCCCCCCGAAAAAAATTTCTAGGCACGCCCCTGATTACGTTAGATACCTAACGTATATATTTTTACAAAATATATCTACTACTTGCTAGAACATGGAACTTAATATTAATATTTAAAAATCATAAAAAAAAGATGTAAAAAGGTATAAGTTAGAAAAACTAAAAATATTTATGCACAATCACATAGGTACTTAGATATTGGTTACTTAAAATTGAAAACTTATCTTGGAAATTTGAAATTGAAAAATTGAAATTTCAATTTATTTCACCTGTATAATTTTCAAATATAAAAATATAACATGTTTGAGAAGACCAAAATTTTTATTGAAATAGTTTTTTAAAGTAATTACTGTCTCTGTATTGCACAACATATCTCCATCTTTCAAAAATAAATGTACATGAATATTAATTTCGCATGAGAAAATTACCAAAAAACCTAGTAAAACAACTAACCGAAATCGATTTTAGTTATTTACTCATGTCATAACTATAATTTATTTTCACAAATTAATCACAATAGTTTTGTGCAAATTAGATAATAATGATCAACATTTATTTACATATTTTGGGCTAAATATGCCTGAACATTAAAAATATGAGAATATTTCATTTTCGAATAGTTTTTGTTTGGAGGCATTTTCAATTTTAAATTCACTAAAAGTTTTGAATGAAAAATCAAACATATTTTTCTATCTATTCTCAAAATACCGTCATGATCTTTGTGAGTTTCTTTAAGAGCATTTCAAATATCTAAATACGGTAAAAGTTACCATTTCTATAAACAATAAAATTGACCCTAAAATAATATTCTAATTTATTAAACTCTAGAGATTTCAATATTTTATAACTATACCATAATAATTTAATACAATACCTGTCAGAGCTGACAAAAATGACCTCAAATTTGATTCTTTTCCTTATATTATTGTAAGCATGAATGAGTTGTGGTATAAATGCTTTACACGGTGGACACTAAAATCATAATATTTTATCAGTCTTCTAAATTACTTATTTTCATTAAATCGTAATTAATACCCAATGAGCAGAAAAATATAGACCATATAAGGTGTCATTGTCTTCATTCGAAGTGAGTTTTAAAGCTTCTTTACAGACTTTTTCTATCCAAAAGTCTGTCCATGGAAAACTTTTGCCACAGGATAAAAGTTTAAGACCATTTCGTGTATGGACTTTCTCTAAAGTACTATTATTTAGAATTAATAAAGTTTCGGCATTTCCAACGCGATATTTGTGTCTTAAACGAATCTAAAAACCATAAATTAAATAAACAATACGTATAATCTAAATATAATACTCCAAACATGAACACTGTACATTCGTACAAATTATAATCAATAGAAGTCAGTGATTTTGTTTTACAGCTGTATATCTTTTTTAACTTTATTTACCTCTTTTTTCAGAACACATGGCACATATTCTAACAATCTAACTAATATACATAAGCTCAAACCAACATTATACCACAGATTATATGCATATAGATTATATTCATTTAATGCCTTAATGGTGCCTGCTCATTGGTGCATAAGAATCATAAAAATATGTTCATTGTAGAAAATCGTTAAAAATTTCTCTACCTTTTGTCTATGCCATAGAATATAAATGACCAGCAATAACAATCGTGTTTTATTTTTATTAAAATATATATTAAAACGCTCAACTGAGATTTGTACAAATATAATTGGGAAATTATTTTTTTTTATGTGAAGAACTATTTATAAATCATCTTCTTCTAAGTGAATTATAGTTAAATTATGTAGGAAGTTTATTTTTAATTATATTACAATGATTTTGATTATAATGATTATTCCATTGTCGAATTTTACGTATAGCAGAAAAACTGTGTTTGATGGTGCAAAATAAATTAAATATTATGATACCCGACAACCATTCGATTTATTTGAAGAAGTTTGGGTATCGGCTATGCAATATAAATTATATTTTAATAAAAATTATAATTACATTATATAATATGTATATCATATAAAAGTGTACACGTAAATACATAATTCTGAGATAAAATAATTAGCCATGTACAAATCTATTATACCAAGATTCGTGATACAAAATAGTATTTTACTGAGTATTTAATAAAGAAAATATGACAACTTATACAACTACTCTCAACCTTTTTACATCCCAGTACCATACGTACATTTTGAAAATTGTCTGGTACAGTTGTACTAGTTGAAAAAATCACTTTAAAACGCAGTTATAAGTAAATGATAGTAGAGGATATTAGAACATACAAATGTTGTATTGAGTAGGTATAAATATGCACTAATTTATACATAATAACATAAAATGTATTTACCGAACTAATTAATAAATAACCGTCTACTTTAATTATGAAATATTAATTATGTCTTAAAAATTTTATATTTCATAAGCCATCATAGTTTAATTTTTGAATTGAATGGCTTATTAAATTCATTATATGTATACGTAATATATTATGTTAAACTAATGTTAAGTATTTTAGTTTACTATTTCAACAAAAAATTCTTTGAATGGCATTTAAAATATTAAATTTGGAAGATGAAATATATATTTTTATTTCGGACACTAAAATGGTAAATAAAAAAAAAGTAATATGTACCTACCTATTACCTATATTGTTTTATATTTAAACAATTTATTTCATCTATTCAAAAACCTGTCATCACTTGTAAAGTTGTAAATAATTTTATGTCGTCTATTTGAGTAAATAAATTATGTTTTTCTACAAAGAGATTATAAAATCGATAATATGCTATATACTTCAGTAAAAATATGCATAGGGTTTTTAATAGTGTTTTATTTAATGGGGTTGCCTTTTAAAATAAAACAATGTTAAACATAGTATACTATTAATATTGTAATGTTTGTGTCGTATTGATTCAAATAGTTGAAGTGTAAGTGTAACAAAAGAGAGGGTTAGTAAACGAGTAAAACTGTAATAAATCAGCAACGTTTCCCTACCGTGGTTAATGCATGGAAATCAGGTGTATGTTGGGGAAACACTGCAGGCAAAAACCCTGGGTACCCTAGAGTAATAAAATGCAAAAAATTGCTGAGGGTGCCAAATCTTGGGGAGAAGCGATGGGCATGAAAGCTTAAATGGTAATGTTACACCAAGGGAGGGATTGTAGTTGTTATTAAAATGTGAGAATCCCGAGGGGTTCCTAAATCGTACTTTTGGGATTATGACCATAGGAGGTTTGCAATATTATAACAATAATTTATTGGTTATCCCCAGACTTATCCCTAAAATAAAACTGAATAACCAACTAATTTTACTATGATTTGTTACTTTATTTAGTCTATTCATTTTTAGATCAAAATACAATACTAAAATTTTGATTTCAACACATTTTCAAAATTATTTTTCATATAATTATTATAATTTAATTTTTTTTTTTTGCGTCAATAGTCAAGTTTATAAAAATATTCAATTTTTCAAACTATCCTCAAAACTGAAACCATATGATTAAATTAAAATGAAAAATGTTTTTAAATTTAAAATAAATGATAAAATAATAAATAATAAATAATTGAACTTTGGTATATATTAATTTTGTAAATGATAAAAATTGTTATATCTATAACGAAAATGCATATTATGTATTAAAAGATAATGTACCTAATAAATACTCTTTAAAGCAAAAATAAAAGTTATTAACTTTAGTTTGAATAAACTGTGCACATCCAAACAATATGTATTTATAAATAGAATTGTATTCTATGAATTCTTTTAAAAATTTTCTGGGATTCCATAAAATCTGGGGATTTTATGTTAAAGATAATAGTATTAAATGTATATTTTTTAGCTTACCCTCTTCTCCACGTGTTCGTAAAGAACTGAATGCCATGGAACACAATTGGTCAATTCATCGAAGTATTTGCGGTCATCAGCCGTATCTGGGTAGCAAATCTGGATAATATTAAGTGTTTTTTCGTTCTTGTTTACAGTTTTATAAAGATCACTCAAAGCTTGATGGTCCGATGAGACAGTTTCATTGCCTAATGGAACGAAGTACAGCGCGATCAAAGAATCATTAAATGTTGATTCATTCAGCTCAACTGTCGTCGAACCATACAACAAACGATCGCCGAAAAGTTCAATCAGCCGTGATGACAGACATAATTTAACAGCCATTGTTCACATATTTACCTATAATTTAAATAAAAAAATATCAATAATGAATCATTTTTAATTATTGAATTTTATTGCTGTATTAAATTTTAAGCTTTTTTCTTTAAGCTATTAAACTTTATTTTTGTATCCAATGATCATGGAATATTAAATAAGAATACCAGGAATCATATTGAAAACATCATACAGAACCTCATTTTTACAGAATACTCATTCAGAATCCTGTATTGCAAAAACATTGAACATTTTATAACATTTTAATGTAATCCTTAACAATTTCGTTTTGATAAACTCTGCTTATAAATGGCAATAAAGAACTGTTATATAATACGTTTAGGTTTAATGTTATAACAACTTGTCATGAACAAGTCAACAAATATTTAATTTTTACGTCATGCACTTTATCACAAAAGATTATAATTTAACAGTTTACGGCGATAAAAAAAAAAAAAAAAAAAATCAAGGAATATTTCAGAAATGTCAAATATGGTAACTTAATAGAAATGAATTGAGAATAAACAACAAACAGTTTAAAATTTAAAATATTTTGTGCGCAAAATTTAAACGTTTAATAAAAACAACAAATTAAGTATACTTTAATTCATAAATAATCCATAGCGTTGATCATAGCGTTAACCCATACAGTTCACTGTACCGTCATTAACTATACACAACACACCAACCTTAATACATACGTACCTCATTTGTGCAAGAGTGTTTTAATTTATTTTGAACTTTAGAGAACATTGTATTGCTTTCGAACAATAGAACACATCGCTCATAAAGGAACGACAGAATACACAGACTGACGTCACGGAGCACACTGGATTGCCCGAGGCAGAAGCAGGAGGGATAAGGGATCGTGGAACTATATATACATGTTATTTATACCACATATATTTCATTTGGATGTATACAAAAACATGTACCAGATATCTACTGCACAGTAAAGGCAGTATGCCACTATAGAGGGAGAAATCCCTTTACCGTAAAGAGCTTTCAAGTGTTCTATGGCGCTGTGCTCTTAGATAAAACGGAGCGTATTATTTTGTTACAGTGTTATTCTACCAAGTTCAATTTGTTTGAAAATATTAAACAATCAACAATGTAAAATTCTACGTTTATAGTATTTTAGTCATTAGAATATTATTTTCATGGATCGTTTCATAGGTACCACTTTAGGTAATAGGTACTCGTGAGTATAATATCACCATATAAATTCAAAGTCTACCAACTTATTTTCCATTTGCATATTGGTACTTTTTTTGCACTTTTACTTTAATTTGTACACTATATTTTTTAAACATTTTAAAATCTAGTTTATACTTATTTTGCGATAAGTTTTTTAACGGTATGTTTTACCCCATTTTCGATGTATAAATTTATATTTTATTTATAGTTTATTTTGTGATTTTTTTTTTTTTTTTATAGATATAATAAATCCAAGCCGGATAACCAATAAATAAATGTGGTTTTTTTGCGAATTTAATCTTTTAAGAAGCTCCCTAAAAATAAATTACTGCTGGGATTTAGAAATAAAGTGGTAAATATATAATATAAGTGCAGGAACCCATTTTAAACTTTTCATAAAATTATTTGGATTGGAAATGAACATCACTCAGAAAAAAAAACTTATGTAATATAGGGAAGAACTGATATTCGTATGTATATTTTATAAGTAATTATTTACTATTTAGGTGCACATAAATAATGTGTAGGTTATAAAAACATAAAAATTAATTTTAAACTAAATTGAAGTAGGTATCTATTTCAAATCAAATATTCCAATTGTTCATTCGTAGCATCAAATATTATTTCATATTTGTTTTCAATAAGAGTAGGTAATAGAATCTAACATAAACCTCATTTGTTTGGAAATCATCACTGCGGGAAATTATACAACATTTTCAATTTTTTTATAGATATCAACATAAAAATATACTAAATATTAAATATTTACTTCGGCTCAGATTGAATATGAGCTCTAAAAAATAAGTAATTATTGTATTATTGATAAAAGAATACGTAAAAAATAAAATATCAGGTAGGAGTACGTTCATAGGTTAATAAATTAAATGAGTTTTTGTTTTAATTTCATTGATTTATTGAATTAAATTGATACGAAATTAAATTTCAAATGAACTTCAATAAAAGTAAAAATTGGTGTAATTTGGTAAATAATCAGGATGCTCACTGGCCATTCAAAATGTAATTAATAATTATAGACCTCTTAATATCTCGTTAAAAAATGTGAATTGAAAATAGATTTTTATTGTATCGATAATCTATAGTTTCCTGTATTAAGTATTTAAGTGCGTATATAATTATAATATAACGGTAGTAATCAGTGTCTGATGTTAGGTACCTAGTTACTTTGAAAAACCATATAAAATCATTTAAAATACTTAACTATCTTTATTTATCAGTTGCTACTTGCTACTTTTAATTATACATCGGTAGGCGTATATAGATCATCGAAGTTGTATTACATCATAGAAAAAAATTAATGAAATAAATAATTAATAACTTTAATTGAATAATTATCCGTCGAAAAAGAATTTGAAAGTGACTAAAAATGAACTTCCCCATCACCTGTATCCGATAGAATTGTTTTGTATTTATTTTACCGTTATAAAAAATTTGTAATTCTTTTTTTTTATTTTTATTTTATAATATTTATAAAGTTTTTCTGACATCATCATCAAAACTTAAGTGTAAAGAATTAAATATTTTTTGACTTTTTTTAAAAATTTGATTACAATATGGTTTATTAAAATTTTTAATCAAAACATTCTAGACTATCTATGAATTATTCATGAAAATAATCACACAATTATGAATATTACATTTTAATTAGTAGGTAATTAGTTGTCCTCAATCACCTAAATATCAACCAAATACTTATTCACCACGCCTGAATAATATATAAAAATTATAAAAAAATAGGGGGAGTTAATATCATTCACTTAATCGTCATAGAAACAAATGAATGAGCATCGGTACTTGAATACCTATTGCTTTCAAGTACACTTGATTTTTTGGTAGTTAATAGTTACGTTACATCCTATGAATAGCACTAGGAATATAACTTATAAGCGTGTAGTATTCACAAGTTTAAAAAAACTGACAAAATAGTGGTGATGGAAGTTTGTCCTTTGTCCCTTCAGTCCATAAACGAGATTTGTATTTGATTTTAATAGAAACGATAAATAATTTCTTTGAGTAAACGATTCTTAAAAAATTCTTTTAAAATGATAAAATGTATGAATGGTTTATTTTTATACAGAAGCTTTGCTCAGAATCTATCATGATTTATCATTTCTTTAAAATGCAATAATCTCATCTTGCCTGAAAAGCGAAGAATACTCCATGTTGTGAAGTACGTACATCAGTAAAATTATTTAAGTAAGGTCAATGGTCATATTAAATTTCCGTATTTTTTCATTTGATAAAAAAACCAAATTGTTGGGGCTTTCTAAAATCAACCATCGCCACTATATAATATATATAGATAGATCAATTTTCGAGGTCAATGATCACGAATAAACACCATTCTATGAAATAATAATATAATCCATGGAATTAATGATTTTTATAACTTAATAATCTGAGTGTCTGAAACCGTTCCTTAATTGTTAATGAAAATTTGAAAACCAAAAATCATTAATCGGCTTAACCTATAAAAATAGCCCAGGCCCGACAAATAACGCGTCCGTGTATTTAATATTGTTTAACGCCATCTGTACGTTGGACATTGATCTAATTGTTCACGTTGTCTGAATATTATGTTGGTCATACTGTTACAGAAATATTTTGTCAACGAAAATGTTTGGTTAACATTTTTCATGCCATTTGTGTTTCGTCAAGAAAATTGTAGCGTGCCAGCAATTTTATTCTTTCGTCGGAATTGAATAAAAAGGTAAGATTTGAATTAATTTTCATAGAATTAAACATCTCGTTGCAAGTACTTCATATTCCGTTAATCTTTCCGCAGACAAGATGCCAGCCAAAACGACGTCCGTAAAGAAAAGAGTGAGTATATGCAATCTTTGTGGTGACCAAATATTTAACATAATAACATAAATATTAAATAGTCTCATTGACGTTTTATTATTTGATGCTTCTAATTGTTATTAGTGTCAGATATAGTATAAAAATTTGTTAGTATTTTATGTAAATTTATTGTTCGAAAATTTGATCGTACGTATACAGTCGTAAAGCCTAACTACATTGTTTTCATTTACAATGAGTTATGTATTTAATATCTAAACATTTTAATTATAATAGTAATACGCTTTAAAACATTCAAATTAAGAATTGATTAAAAACTCCCAATTTTGATAACGATATTGAAAGTATAGAATGATATCAATTCAGGAGATATCTAATACCTAATTGAAGTTTTATCTATGTTATATTTAATTTATGATAAATTATATTAAACTAATTTGTATTAATGTTTAGTTTGTGTCTGATGGTATGTTACGTGCTGAACTCAACGAGTTCTTAACACGAGAACTTGCTGAAGATGGTTACTCTGGTGTTGATGTACGAGCTGCTCCATCACGTACCGAAATTGTCATCTCAGCCACACGCACTCAAAATGTTCTGGGTGACAAGGGACGTCGTATTCGTGAACTTACATCTCTTATTCAAAAGCGTTTTGACTTCAAAGATAAGGCAGTTGAACTTTTTGCTGAGAAAGTTGCACAACGTGGATTATGCGCAGTTGCCCAAGCCGAGTCATTGCGTTATAAGTTGATTGGAGGTTTGGCTGTCAGAAGGGCATGTTATGGTGTGTTGAGATTCATCATGGAAAGTGGTGCTAAGGGATGTGAAGTTGTAGTTTCTGGCAAATTAAGAGGTCAACGTGCCAAGTCAATGAAATTCGTTGATGGACTTATGATTCACAGTGGTGACCCATGTAATGATTATGTCAATGTTGCTACTAGACACGTTTTGTTAAGACAAGGTAATGTTTTTGTTCATATGTATAATTTTAAAGTATTTCTAATGTAAATTTGTTTTTAGGAGTCTTGGGTATCAAGGTCAAAATTATGTTGCCATGGGATCAATCTGGAAAACTTGGACCAAAGAAGCCCTTGCCTGACAATGTTAGTGTTGCTGAACCGAAGGAAGAGATTTTACCAATAGCACCAACCAGTGATGTTAAATCTAAACCAGAAGTAGCAGTACCTGCTGTTCCTGTAGTACCTGTTGTTGGATGAATTAATTGTGTAAAATAAACAAAGTTTTTTTAACAACATTTTGTTTCTATTATTTTTCAATAACCTTTTTTAAACAAATTTAAAATTTAAAAAAAAATGTAAAATTTAATATTTTAAAATATTAATTAGATTTTTTTGCTTGTTATCAACTTTTCACTTCAAATTATTTTTCTATAATGCACAATTAATTTTACGTAATGCCTCTGGAATTGAACACATAAAATTACTGAAAACAAATAATTTTAGAAATATATTAACTCAACAAATTTTATATTAAACAAGTATTAAAACATTTACTTTTATTTCTTTAAATTTAATAATCTTTTCAGGTGATAGTTACTTTTTTTTAAATGTATCTAAGGTTTCATCAGTTTTTCTGCTTAAATGTACAAATATTAAATATTTATGAAGAATATAAATAGGTTTATAATATTTTGTAGTTAACCTCTCAATTTATTATACATAATATATGTATGTACACAGCAAGCCAGATCTATTTATCAAATGCAATATCTTTTTTCTATGAATACTTGAATCTTTTAGTACAATTAAATTGCATTTAAAGATTATTATTTATAGAACTAAAATTTCCAAAAAAATTTGATACCATTTAGAAAAAAATTAAAAATAGCCATTTTGTGAAATTTTAGAGAAATATCAATGATTAAATCTTTAATAAAGGTTTATCTGTTAATTTTGTACAATTTTTTTAAGTTGTTAAAAAATTAATAATAATATTTTGCATAATTTTATCGCATTATTGTATACTACAATTAATTAAATGACTGATCAATATTTGATTTATTCCAAGAGTTTTACTTCGTTATAAGCTATTCTATAATCATTAGGTAATTAAAATGGATATTCATTATCAATCGTGCAAAGATTAATCAAAAGTAGTGATATAATCTTGATAGAATGTTCAATAATTTTAATTATTAAATTCGCTTTTTCAAAATATTGAAAAATTATTTTAAGTTAATGACCACTATCAAAAAATATTTTAATGCCATAATTTTTTTTGTTATATGATAAAATAAAATTTTTTAAATTTAATTAAAAAAAAAAAATATGGTTTTATTGGAACGCAGTACTATAATAATTATTTTGAAAAGAAAGTTAAAAATAATGAATAAAAAAAAAGTTATTGCATTTGTCAAGTAGATATGACAATAAATATGTGTATAGTAACTATTCACATTTCATTTTGTTAGACACGGTACTTTCTTTTCATATGATTTTATCCTGAACAATTGTGATTTGTAAATCTAAATTTATTAATTTTTAAAATCATATTCTTATTCCTGTGGTTTATGTTTTTTAGTGGTACTTGAATGTTTAAAGTTATTTTTTAGATTTTGAGTGAAGCAAAGGATTTTTTGGTGTTTTGTGTTTAGATTTAGATTTTTCCTTCCATTGAGTTGCATTTATAATTAATTATGAATTAAACTTTAAAAATGTCTATACTTCTAGTGATATTTTTAACTGCATATACTATTATTTTTAAAGAGAAACATATAGATTTTCTTTTACTATCTAAAAGCCTACTAATGTGAAAAATAGTCACACTTTCATAACAGCTTTTAATTGTTTGGTATGTATTAAATTATGTTTTATATTACATCTTAAGTTTTGTGACATTTTTCTCTTGAGATTAATGCAATTATACCTTGATTTTCTTGTTTTATTGAAGATCTTAAAGAACTTATTATAATATTTAACTTCTGAAAACTACTTATTCTTATTTTGACAGGAACATATGTTAATTGTTAGAAATTTAGAAAGATGTGTAAATATATAGCTGTATTTGAAGTAAAATGATCATTATTGAACACAAACTGTAATACTAATAACTAAATGCGACTAGGTTTCAATATTTTTGATATATTTGGAAATGTATGTGATTTGTCTAAGTGAAAAGACCAATCAACCAGTACTGTACTTTTGTTTAAATTATTTATTTAAGTACACAATTTTTCACTTCTAAATTTTGCTGCCTTATTGTAGCTCTATTTTTCTAACACACTGGGTTAGTCCTGCCCCTAGTATTCCGGAATCTACACTAAATTTAAATCTTAAAAAAAAAAAAAAATGAAAATAAGAAAAGTAAGATCTCCCCTTCCCTTTCCCCACTGAAAACTACAAACATTTTGATATAAAATAAGAATTTATATTTATGCTTTTAATAAATTATGTTTTCTAAAATATGATGCACAAACTATTCTTTCAATTTTTTTGTTGATTATGACAATCTAAAATATGTAAAATCTTTATTTAATAAATGAATAACAAATAAATTGTACTTTCTAACTATCCTAATTGTGTCAAATGATATGAATGAATCAAAAAAGTTAACTATGAGCACACAACATCAAATAAATATATTAATATAAGTTATGTGTATTATCACAAAAACACTTTTTAATTTTGTGATTTTAAGGTTTAAACTATAAACTTAAAATAAATCATGAATAGTTTTTCATTAATTAATAACACTGTTCAATATAATTGAAAAAATAGTAAATAAATTCAATTTTCTTTGTTTCTTGTAATGTATGATGATGTAGAGCCATTTTTGCCTTGTTTATTCTCAAATAATATTAATACAAATCATTTCTCAGAATCGATTTGTAATAAAAAACTTTTATTCTACAAACAACCTATACTGTGTTATTGATAACTGTAGAACTTTAATTTTAATTACAATGCAATAACATAATTAAAAAAAAAATGTGTAGCATTAATAAATTAATGAAATGTTACAAAACAATTTGTTTAGTAAGTATATCAAAACAGTAATAAAATTTTAATTTTTGTTCAAAAATAACTTAATTTTAATGTGATACTTTAATTAAATACATGATCTATTTATTTAAATTAAGTACCTATAGCACCAAATTATTTTTGTAAATAGTTAAAATAACCCATACTATTATTTTATAGAATGTATACTCTTTTTATTCCTTCAAACTTTGGTTAATAAATTAAAATCAATTATGCCTTCTATAAACTACTAAAAAAGCTAATTTTTGAAAACAAATTAGCTAATCTACTGTCTACATACAAAGTTCAAAAGTCAAGACTTAGGATAAATTTTAACTGTCATTAATTTTTTTTTTCTATAATGCAAATACCAATTTTACTTCACCAATAATCAACATTAAACAATTGGATCAAAAATTGTGTATTTGTTTCTGTTTGATTGAGACTGTCAGTACACAAATCTAAATGCTTAGTTAAATTCATAAATTAAAAATGCAATAGTTTGCTCTAAACTCAATTATACTTCCTATTATTCTGATATGTTTAGTATACATCAAATAAGTTATATTTAGTTCAGATATCAAAACTCATAAATCATAACACCATTATCATAAATGCAGTTTTAAGTTTATTTTAAATTCAAAATAAAAATGATACATATTTTGAAACACAAAGATAGATTTTATTGATGATAAATTAGGTATTGTTGAAATAAATTATTCAACTCTAACCTTATGAGACAATGAAAAAAGTTGTGTAAATACTAAGAACTGATGTTTTAAAAAAAAATGATATTCAATAGATTTTTAATAGTCACAATATTAAAATTAATATGTTATATACATTAAAAAAAGTAACAATAATATTATTACTTGTATACTATGGATCTTTATGTCCATTTTCTTCCAATTTGACCAACCCTAACTTTTTAGCTTCAACTTCATACACAAGAAGTCTCCACATTTTCACCACAAATACTTCAGCTTCTTCATCAAGAACCATTTGTACATCATCTAAAATAGCTTGTGGACTGCTACCAGCTAATACTTTTGAACAGATAAAATCTACTAGTGTTGGTTCAGGCTCACCAATATATTCGATGATCTTTTTATTTATCCATGGCCTAATACGTTTTTCCATCAGTTGGTTATCAACTACAGCCCAATCAAGATGAAATGAGAATAAGTCGTCTTTATCGGTAGGAATGCGTTCAATTAACTGTCGAATATTTTTTTTCTTTTCTTCAACTGCTTTACTTTCTTCTTCTTTTTTGTCAGTGTAATCAAGAGGAACCAATTTTCTTTTTTTCGATCTAGGTAGTTCTTCATCATCGTTGTTGAATACGTCTTTAACATCCATTCGTTTCTTAATCATCAAAGTTGTAGGTTGAGCTATAGGAGTAAATTCAGGTGGAGGTGTTTGAGGCTCAACACTGGGTGGTGTGGCAGGTTGTTGTGGACTGGGTGTAAGTGCTTTTTCCATAACATGCCTTTGCCGTTCTAGTTCAGCTTCTACAACTTTCTGTTTTTGAATTTCTTTCTCAATTTCCATTTCATAGCGTTTTAATTTATCCTTTTGTTTTTCAGCAACATCTATTAATAATTTAGGTTTATACATTTCTTCTCTGGCTTTTAATACTTTAGCAAATTCTAATTCTGGGTCTTTGTAATCACTGCTGTATATCTTTTCCCGAATCGCTTCCAGTTCATCCTTTTCTTTTTGACGATCTCTTCCATCTTCTTCAATTTCTTTTTCTCTGAGTTCTATTCGTTTTTGCATTTCTCTACCTTTATAATACTTTTGATCATCTTTTTCATCATCATAATCTTCCAAAAATTCTTTTAGTTTTTTGGCATTTCTTTCTCTTTCTTCTTCTATCATTTGTTTTTTAGCACGTTCTTTAGCCAATTCTTTTTTTTTTTGATTTTCTCTGATTTCCCATTGCTTACGTTTCTCTTGATAAGCCAACTCTCTTTCTCTTCGTTTATCATCTTCTTTTTTTAATTCCAGTTCTTCTTCTTCCATTTCTTTTTCTCTTAATCTATTTTTGTCATAATGGCCTCTACTTTTATCTGGATCTTTTTCTTTTCGGTTTTCTTTGTCAATACTTTTTTCTCTATCTTTTTTTTCTCGTTCTCGTTCCTTGTCTCTTCTTTCTTTTTTTTCACGTTCACGTTTGTCTCTTTCGTCTCTTTCCCTTTCTCTTTTGTCTCTTTCTTCTTTTTCTTTTTCTCTTTTATCCCGTTCTTCTCTACGCCGTATTCTTCTATTTTCTTCAGAATCTGGACTATTAGGACTTCCGTGTCGTCCGTTCAATTTTTCCTTTTCTTGTTTCTTTTTTCTTTCAACTTCTTTTTCTTCTTCACGTTTTTTCATTACTTCACGAAACTTACCTATTTCTCTGAAAATTAAATTTTTCTTTTCATCTTCATTCGGCACTAAATCAAATCCAACACCATCAACTATGCTTGGTTTGTCTTCTTCTTCATTCTTCTTACCTTCTTTGTTAATTTCATCATTGTGTTCAGTAATTATGCTATTTATTCTTTGCCTACAGTACACTTCAAATTGTTGATTTTCTTCAGAATCATCTGCGCCTTTTTTTTCTGCCTTAAACTGATCTAAAGTTTCTTGTGCTTTTGCATCAACCTTAACTACAAGTGGTTTACCACATATTTCCATTTGATGTAAAACTTTAATGGCACGCAAAGCAGCTTCAGCTCCATAATATTCGCAAAAACCAAAACCTTGTACTCTTTTCCAAGAAGCAATATTTCCACATGTTGCCAATATATGCCTTATCATAGCATCAGGAGCTTTTTCAGAAATATTACCAACAAACACAGTAATAGGAGGTTCTGAAGGTGTTGGTTGGCGGAAATTTTTTCGTGGAGCACGAGGATTGAATCGTGGAGGTGCGGACACAACATGCGGTGTCACAGGTACAACTAAAGGAGCTTGTTGCATTGGAGTCCATACCATTGATTGAGGCATTGGAACACTGGGTACGGTAGGAGTAAACGGCATGACTAAGTAATTTGCCGAAGTTGTGGGTAAAAATCCGGCAGAAGATGCAGTAGTAGTCAAATTCGGATCATCCATAACGTGTGAACAAACGAAAGCTAAAAATTAAATACATAATCTTACATGTATTAAACATAGTGTATTCCATTAGTTTCAATGAAATTAATAATATGAAATGAAGATATCTTCATAGATATATATCTTACCGGTAGCTTCATGTGTGCAGACAACACGTCGTACTTCACAATATCAATTGTTTACACGTATGTATAATAATAAGAATTGAGAAGTTTTGGTTTGACAGCTGAATAAATTTGAGTTTATGTGTTTATGGTAAGTAAAAAACACACTTTTAAGAAGAAAGCAAATTTATGATAAAATAAATTGATAGAAATGATAATATTTGTTGTTTATCAAGGTCGTTAGTTCATGGAAGAAAAAAAAACCCTCCAAATTTAAAAACACAAAAATTATAAAGGAAATTGAACATGTACTATATTTTATTCTTAATAAAACAGTGTTTCTTTGGAATGTAAAAAAAAAACCAAAAATATGTGGCAATTTAATGTCAAATAGCATAAGAATAACTTTGAATTCATAGTAAATCATTACAAAATAACTGTAATAAACATTTATTTTTGTTAAAGTGTGACGAATACGTTCGAAATTGTGAACAAATGAAATGTTAACCATCTCAAGGTAAGCGTACAAGATATTTTAAGAGATTTTTCATCAGTACAGTGACTCCGCTTTATCGGGACACCTCGGTTAGGCGTGTGTTGTCCAATACAAGAGATTGTCCCTCCCAATAATCCGAAATGAAAAAAAAACATAAAAATTATCTAGGAGTTAAGAGCCAACTAATAAATTAATATGCAAAAATATGTATAATAAATGATTCATTGATGTGTTGAAAATTGATGTGTAGTTCACTTAAACTACAGCCACAGATCTTTAGCATATTTTTTCATATAATAAAAATCATGTTAAATCAGTAGAAAAAAAAATAGTTTAAAAAACAAACACGAGAGGTTTTTAATAAAAATTGCAGTAATAAAATAATGTTAACATGTGTTTTAAAACTCATATAATTTGATAAATTAGAAAATCATTCTAATTTTAATTTAAAATGAACTATTGTCCTGACTCCTGAACATTAAGACCAACCTATTATCATTGATTTTATAATATATTATTAAATCAATGCTATTATCAATTCTGCACCTATACATAAAAACTAATCACAAAATTACATTTTTACATTGTAATACAATTTATTTATAAATAATGATAGAACACACAAAATAATTTTTAATAGGTATTAGGTACACATAACAATAATAATTTATATTAAATACATATTAAAATTGTATAGCAATTTTTTTCTCCGAATAGAGGTATTAATAGTGTAAATAATTTCTTTATTGCAAAATGTTAGTCAGAACTTTTTTTAAACATTTTGTCCATTTTTTTCAAGTAGTTGTGCTCTATAAATTGATCAAGTGTATTAATTTTCAAATTTGATTCTTATATAATGACGGTACACTTCTGTATTCAATGCAAAGAAATTAATTTAATATTTTTGTTTGTTTGTATTCAGTTTAGTTGTAGATTGCTCAAATCGAAATATGAAATAATAAAAAGATTACAAAGACGCCCTTATTCAGTGAAAATAGTAAACTTATCAGAGTAACAAATAAATGTATATTTAGCTGTGACAAAACATACTGCAATGTATCGTATACATAAGTGATAAGTATTAACAAATACATCCTCTAATGGTGCCGCACAACGTATTTCCTCCACAGCCACCGTATCCGCCACATCCGCCACATCCACCACATCCGCCACATCCGCCACATCCGCCACAACCACAGCCTCCGTAACCGCCGCCGCCGCCACCACAGCAACAGCAGCGCCCACCACAACCTCCTCCACAACCACCGCCGCCACAGTTTACATTGACTGGTACCTTGCAAGCCTAGATAATAAGTTTTAAAAATAATGTCACAAATGAATATATCAGGTATCTACGTGATATATTCTAAGATAATGTGTTATAATAACTAATAATAATAATAATAATAATAGTTTGTAAAGTGCACCAATAACGTTAATCTATCACCGCAATTCCAATATAATATTGAACTTACTTGAACAACAATTGCAAGAACTACAAGCATGAGACTAATTGAAATATTCATCTTCAACATTTTAATATTTTGGTCGTTTAAAAACTGTTGAAACATATACGTTTAGGAATCTCAATGTAAAATAGAAATATTGATTGCCTTCGACATCGACGACAATTTATTTATAGCATATATTTTGTTTTCAATTTATATTCAATAGATTAAACATTTAATTTAATTTAAGAAGTTTTGCACGAATTGCGTTTAATTCGAACGTTAAAAAAATCATGTAATTTATTGTATTTTATGTTCTGTACGTGCTTTGTTTTATATCATGACTATCATGTATAAGGTCTGCAATGCCAATTTGTGACCTACGCTTTTTTTTTTTCAATTCATAACATTTATAATGTGTTTATTATTTTTAAAAGAATTAAAAATCATATTTTAGTTTCAAATGTTTCAACATAAAAATAGTAAATACTAAAGTCTATATACCCATGACAAAGTTTATTTTATCACGAGTCCACTTAAATGATATACCATAATTGTACATATGTTTTTAAAATTTGAATTATAGCTAAACAGATAATTTTTACAAGTAATTAAGACAATTTTTTAAAATTGAGCATTACACATTGAGCCATTTTAATATATATACGCTCAAACATTTTATTAATAATGTTTTTCCACTTTAATTATATTAAATAAAAAAAATCAGTGCAATGGATTTTTCACGTGTTTAAAGTTTGAATTGTTAATCATTAAAACCAATTCAAATTATAATATTACTACATGATATTCTATAATGGCGTTTTTTTTCTTATGTCGATAGTATGTGATTATGTTTTTATGTAGGTAGTAAAAGTGATTTTTTTTTTTTAAAGTTTTGTTCCTCTTTTCTAAAGTTCAGAATTTTTTTTTTACGTAATTTGATAAATATATATTTTTTTTATTCTCGTTAGGAAAAATTACCAGAAATTTGTGCACAACATTATTTAAAACTAATATTGGGTATTATTCAAGATGTGAACATCTCACCAATGATTTATCATAGGGTTTTGCATGCTCTAAAAACACTATTAACTAACAAAATCCACAATTATTTATACTGAGCTCTTCACTCTACTAAAAATCTTTTTAAACTGAACTAATTAATCATTGTTTTTATATTTGAAATAATATCATACAAAACTATTGTACACAAGATATGTTAATGCATTTGTCATTAACGTCTTGTCCGAAACTCCAAAGAACGAACACCCACCATCATTATAAACAATGTTGCTGGCTTTTAGATTTTGAGTTAACGGAAGATTTCATTAGTTTTACAGTAATAATTTTTTTTTCTAGAACCACTTTTTCAAGAAGATACTTTATTAAAAATATCAGAAATGACCTTCAGCCTCTCGGTGGACAAAAAATGTCCTCTTTAGAAAGGTAATGTTTCTCTGTTTCAAAATTTGGTAAAAATGATAATAATGGAGTAAAAACAGTAAAATGTGGTGTTGTTAAATATGTTGAAAAAATATTTTTCATTTTAAGCTAAGTATAGAACTTTGAAAATATATTTTTATTATTCAATAACATTTTTATTTTTTGGTCTTAAAACCTGAAAATTTAACGTAACTTTATTTTAGATTCAAAACGAAACAAAGTATGTATAGGTTTTCCAATGAAGTGATGTTTTTCTTTTTTTGTGTATGTTATCACTTTTTTGGGTAGTAATATTTGTCCAAAAGTTTCTTCTAGCAACTTTATAGATCAAGCATTTTATCTATAGTTGGTACCTACTTTAAAAATATTATATTTCTCTGTTCTTGATATTTTTTCTTTGTATAATATGGAAAAACTACCAACAAATTGAAAAAAAACGGTAAAATTTGCCATATAAAATATTTTCACAAAACCAATTTTTTCATTTTGTCATAAATTCAAAAATAATAGTGCTAGACACTTGAATTTTCACCAAATATCAACATGGCCCTTTCACAGACTTTACAAAAGTTTCAAAAATATTTGACCATTTTCGAGATCTAAAAAGAATTTAAATTTATTGAAAATGCCTCGTTTTTTGGAAGTTTTATCAATGAAATTTTTAAATATTTGGCATAAAAACCTAAAATTTAAATAACATCTTATGTACGAGTATATGCTTAACTTAGAGTGCTGTAAATATTTCAAAGATGGTTGATAAAGATTTTTTTTTCGGGTTTAACGTTAAAATTTTAACGAAAATCATTATTTATACGTAAATTAGCAATATTTTTCAATAAAACCTAACGATATTTGACATTATTAATACGGTAAAAATTGTCTTTGACCATTTAATTCTCCACATATATTCTTATCTATGATTTGATTTTTATGAATAAGAAGTAAATAAATTATTTTTTATATGCATTTAAATTTTAAAGTAGGAATCACAACTGAAATAACTGTTTTTACATAAAATGTCAAATTTATTTTTATTTTTGTTTCATACAATTTGTAATTTTTTATTATAAGATCTGAAATTTGTAAACAAGCTGCTTTATTAGTAGCCTTAACTATATTTATATTTTTTTAAGTAATCAAACACGTTAATTTTTTTTTTTTACCTAAGCTAGAAATGTCTTAATACGGCAAAATGGAGTATTTTTACGAATATTATAAAATCGACATGGATTTTCCTTGTTATTATTCCAGTATTTTTGAACTTGAAACTTGAAAATTCTATTAATTGTTTATAATGAAGTTTTCTTTTTTTTTTGAAAACTTCAAAAATTGATACTTAAATCAATTATTACTTGATTTATCATTTATTTCAATTTTAAAATAAAACCGTACTGTACTTATAGTTCACTAATCGTAAAACTGATTCATCTATAAAGGTTAGGTTCTATCATAGAGTAATATTACTCTATGGGTTCTATACATCCATCACCATTATTTTGTTTAAGAATCGAAGAATACCCATATGGTACGAAGTACATTCGACTTTTTTTACTGCTCAAATACCTACGTATTTGTAAAGGAATAACTTATGGGAAATGATTTGTATTCAATATTCATTATCATTAATTATGGTATATAGACTTTTGATTACTCTATACTATTTTTTCAAAACTATTATCATTTAAGACTTGGCAATTTGGCATTTTGACAAATTCGTTTCTTATCATGCACTTAAATTATGAGATCGAAGGTATTATCAAAATGTCAAGTTTCTACCTATTATAGTTGAGGCTTTACGTTGATTCTTGGTTTTCAGTCAGTCAGTCAGAACAAAGTCGCTTATATAGACATTATCATTGTGATTTATCATATTTATTATCATATTGTTTTCATGAGTCAAAATGATTATCCTCGTGCGTTAAATAAGGCAATTATAAACTACATGGTCTTCCAAATGTGTTGAACAGCAACAACTATTGAATATTTTTTCCGAGGAATAAAGCGATGATCAACAAAGGAAAAATTTTAACCACATCAATTTATTTTACCGGCTTTTATTTAATATAATAACTTTTTCTGACAGTAAGATAAGACATCTAAAAACTTCAGATACATATCCTGTAGAACAGTTATTTAGTAACATCTATTTGGTTGACAGTAATAAGTAATAACTTTGAAGTAGTTATTATAAAATATATAATTACACTACACTAATAATATAGATAGAATTCAGTACACATTTCAAAAATTCAAATAATTATTAAAACAAAAAAAAAGCATTTGAATATAAATTAAAAATGTAATGCTCATATTTATAATTTGATTCAATTGATTATAATTATTGTTACAAGTTATACATAATAGTAAGTATAGAAGTGTACTTTCAACAATGTGTAGAAATTAGTTTAATTTTCACAGGTAGGTACATATATAAAGATTATAGAATATAATTAATTATAATCTAAATATAAAGTTGATAAATAAATTCCAAATGTAATTGAATGTACTTTCGAAATATCTACGAAATGTATTTTCTAATTTTTCTGTTGAAATTTCAGATACAAATTTTGAATAATATTAATTGGTTATTTTCTCTAAAAACGTCGTGAATCAATCTTCAACAATCTTCCGTTTGTTCAATATACCTGAAATAAATGTATTCGATCAATACGAATATGTATAGTTAACACCAAGGGCGTATTTCTGGGGGGGATGAGATGATCGCCCCCACCCTGGGCCTTATCAATTTTTTTTTTTACTTTTTTCATATTATCTGTATTATATTATAAGAATCATAAGAAAAAAATTACGAAATTATTTAAAGTCATAGATTACGATATAGGTGTGTAATATATTGATAGAAGCGCTCGGAATTTACCCAGCTCGTATCGTATCGATTTTATAACGATAGATACTTTTAGATACACGTTATCTGATACTGAACGTTCGATCATTTTTTTTTTTTTTTGTTAAACACGAAATAGTAATGATATTATTGTAGTACACGAATACGTCTTCACAGTTCACGTACCTAGTACACTAGATGCGTGCAAAATAATAGATAGATTTGCAGAACACAAACGATTCAAAGAATTTGTTTTATAGAATAATAATTTTAATTAGTTTGTGCTTCATTTAAAAGAATTTTTATTTATTTTTAATCCTAAATATTATAGTTAAATTATTTTTGTTTATTTTTTATTCCTTAACATGACAAGTCTAAAAGTCGCCCTCCCCTGAAAATAGGGTCTGGGACGCCCCTGGTTAACACCTGGCTAAGGTGATCGCGATTTTAAATAATCAAGAGGTAATTTTTCTCTCCTTTCAGTAGTTGTTCCAGACGCTAGGAAAACTGCCAAAAATCGAGTGAACGGTAAAATTTTCCGTGAACGACATTTTCACTAAAATAAACTTAAAATTAGACTATAAATGGTAAAATATAAAAACGGTAAATATATTTTAACACTGAAGCTTTACTGAGTATCGTTGAACTTAAAAAATTAATATATCCAAGTATCAAAGAATACCCCATGATGCGAAGTGCGTTCTTTTTTATTTTCTAAGTAGAATATACACTTTATAATGTATGTATATATTCACAGAGTCTAAATGTAAGTACAGTAGTGGTGAATATTGAGTCGAAACCAGGGAAATCACTTGAAAGGGTCACATAAATACCTACACATTCAAAGTTACAGTATTTTACTATAAATTATTACAAATTTTAATTGTTCAATATATTTTACTTATATTAAGTAAATAATATTATTAAAGTGTACCCTGTTTGGTGTTTGTGAGATAAATTCGTTGCGAATTGTAATAGTAGTTTACTACAATTAAATAATAATGACATATGAAGCATAAATACAAATATACCTAATACGAAGATGTGATAGGACTATATTGTAGTCACTCTTACAGTGCACCGATGAAACTGTATGATAAACGAATTCCATCTAAAATTTCTGCTTGAATTACTTGGTAAAAATATTTAATAATTTTAATTATAATTTTAATGAAAATTTATTTCAATTTTTACTTATCGCTAAGAATGATTGTTTTCTTTTGTTCACACATATGTATTTTGCATTCGTCAAAGTAATCTACCAACACCCTAAACATATTATCTTATTTATATAGATTAGAATGTATTCAGGTGAATAGTATGCGTCGACGCGTCGTGTACATAAAAGAAGTCTTAAACTAATTGGAATGAATTTATTAGTAAGTGTTACTGTTAATAACTACACTAATTAAACGGCTCTATTCGATCTCACCGGTTAACATGCAGAACACTTAGTATATGTTTTGTCAATAATTCCATTGAAAGAACCAAAATTCGGTTCACGCTGAGGTGCTACGGGTACTTGTAACTGATATCCGAAATTTTTATATGTTTGAGGACATGGCACCGAAGGTGTGTCAATAGAGTAAGAATAAGAAGATCTATTTTTAGACAAATCAGTGTTTTTTTTTATCAGAAAAACGTTAAATTAACTATTAAAATCGCTTTTGATACCTTGAAATGGGTGGAACATTTGGCGGTATTTGAGTATTGTAAGAAAAAGCATTGTTATTGCAAGAACCCATGTTGTTTGATTGACAAGTCATATCATTATTTTGCCCATTACAACAAGTACATTGATAATTTGGACTGAGCGACTCCTAAAAAACATTATTAAATTATTTATATTTATTGATTTAAATATATTACCTATATACCTGAACATTTTCATAGTTCATACAAGAACATGTTGGATTCATCATCATGGTATTGCAAAAATTATCTTTTGAACAACCACATGTAGGACAAACACACTAAAATAATATAAACAAACAAATTAATACATATACTCAAATGATGGGTAAGTAAATTTAATTTAGTGCAAACACTATTTATGTATAGTGTAACAGTTATTGAACCCATAAACTTTAATTTAACTTATAAGTAATCATTAATATTCATATATAATAGTACCTATGTAACTTGAGTAATGTATAAATAAAAATATAGGTAATATATATATAGTATATACCTACATTGTACATATTTTTTTATTAATGAGATTTTAACATGAATTATTATATAAACTATAATATATTATATATACATTTAGTATTGTATATCTTTATAATATACAACAGAAATATACCTGTAAATGAATCTATAGCTTCATATTAAATAACTTTTTTTTTTATTATAAATAATGCATTATAACTTAAAAATATATAAAAAATTCTTCTTAACATATTCTATAGCTGTGGAAATATATTTTCACATCACTGCGAATACATTTAAATTCCAAAAACGTTGTCTGTAGTATAGTGTTATTATTTATTAGATAGACCTTGAGATCATTTTTGATCAATAATAATAATAATAATAATGTACAAAACAGAACACACCGTGGAACACGTATTTTTAAATTAAAAGGAAAAACAATTAAGTGAGATATTCACGGTTGAATAAACAAAATATATTCACTACTTTTTTCACATGGTTTGTTTATTTTCTATTTTACTTACTTTGTAGAAAACCATAAAAAGTTTGTCATATCAATCAAATTATTTGTGTGAAAATTAAATTTATTCGTGTATACCTAATGGACAAGTATTATTTTTTTAGTTTTTGCATGATACATCACAATTTTAAAAGCTGTTTAAGTAGAACTAAAATAAATAAATGTAAACTTACCAATCCTAAAGGCGATGCATTCACTATCTACAACCAAAATGAAATTTATTAGCGTATAAAATTATTATTTATATATTTTTAATATTACCTGAATAAACAAAAATAAAGCAATGGCAATTTTTACAATCCTGCAATAATGAACCATTTTTCTACAGATTAAATTATTAAGTTATTTAAACTGAATAAATTTTGATGAGCAATATCAAATGAATTTTGATATATGGCGTTTATATTGTAACAAGGTACCTATATATAATAAATTGATGCAACATGAAGTTAATATAGTCAAGGTTTTGTGAATAGCCGTTTATTATTGTTTACGTTGAAATTATTATTGTTTATAAAACCGTCAATCCAACTGAATTAGGAATTTTTTTTTCAATTTAATGATAATTTTAATATATTTTTCATTTTGTTTAAAATTAATCACGTATTTAAACTATTTTCCTTGAATATTTTTTTTCATCGTCCAAACATATTCAAGAAATTAAACGTGAAATATATAAAACAAGTTGTTTCTTCAGATTCATACCGATTATTATTTCAAAATTTCAAATCGAAACAGACGTAAAAAAAAACATATTATGAAGTCAAGGTGGTTTTTGGTTCTAGTTGAACTCTCTATTTGGTTGAACACGGGACATGGTGCTGCAATTGGTCAAGGCGTCTGTAATTTTCAACCGTCAATTGTCAGTGTTATTATTTTTTCAAAATGAAAACACAGTAAATAATCGAAAAATTGGAATATTATGCTTTGTTTTCAGATAAGAACACCTAAAATATTATTACCAATACCCGTAAGTTATCGTGTTGTCTGTACTAAAACACCTGGCCCTCAACCGTACACTCCAATATCAAATGCTTGCAGCAGTTGTGTGAATACACGGGTGAGTGCACAAATGTAAATATTAAATATTTTGTAATAATCGTAGCTGCATTGTAATCTTGAATTATTATACTGTTAAACTGACATCCAAACTACTTATAGTAGGTACTCCAAAGCCAAAAGGTACTATACGTTCAGTGTTTATAAATTTATAATAAAAGTTAAAACAGTTACTTAGATCGCGAAGTCCGTCAATCCAAAACCTACGTACCTACAATGATAATCTGAACTCTTAATTCATGTGAAACGTAGAACAGTGTAATTTATAAATTACAAAATTGGATGTTCTATGTAGGCGTTTATTTACAATAATTAATATTATAAAAAATAAGATGTCGCCGATGTCTTTAGATCAATAAAAAAAAAAAAAAAAAAAAATAAGATCAATATTAAAACTATTATTTACATTAATATGATAAAGTGCCAACTAGTTTAGGACGAAGTACTAAAATTATTTGATACAAAAAAAGTTGTCATTTAGTCAATAAATTAATTTGTGAGGTAGAAATCGTTATTTTTAAGTCCGTGAGTAGCTAATAATAGTATTTTTTTCTCGATGTTTGGGAAACATATCATAATTGTGTAGCCAGTAAAATAATAAACTTGTCATTTTTCCCTCGATTCAGGAAAAATAGTCGAAAACGACTTGAAAATACATGATTCTTAAATACGACTCTAAATGCTATGTGAAAAAACCCCTTTAAAATAGAAACGGCTAAAAAATACAGAATAAAAGTCAATCATTTGACTTCGCGAGTAATTGAAACAAATTTAAAGCCTGAAAAACCTGATCCAAGACGATTGAAAAATTAAAACCAAAAACGTGACAACGGTCATCAACACGCGTGCCCAAGTGAATATGACTCTAAGAGTAACGAATGACCGTCGTGTGCGCAGGTGACACCGGCCACGATCGCGAGGGTGGACTACGACCTGACGGCCACGACGCCGTCGTCGGCGAGCGGCACCGCCGCGGACGGTGCGGACGAGGACCCGCAGCCGATCGGGGAACGCGGCGGCGCGTTCTTCCCGGCGGTGGCGGGCCCGTGCGACGCGGCGGCCGCAGGGCCCGGCGGGTACCCGGTGTCCGAAGACCCGCCGGGCCCGGACGGCATCGACGAGCCGGCGGCCGCGGGCGACGACGGGTGCGGCTGCGGCGGGCCGCGCGCCGCGGCCGTCGACCCGGTGTCGCTGGCGTTGGCGCAGGCCGAGGCGAACCGGTGCCGCGGTGACGACGTGCGCGAGGGCCGCCTGGCGTTCGGGCCCGCGGCCGTGCCCAAGGACGCGACGCCGCCGCCCGCGGCCGCGGCGCCGGACGTGGACGAGGAGGGCCTGTACGCGCTGGACAAGGCGATCGTCGAGCTGAAGACGTGCAAGCGGTCGGGGCAGGCCGACGCGGCGCTGGCGTCGGACACGGACGCGCGACTGGCGCTCGAGGAGGACGCGCGGCTCGACGAGGACGCGGCGGCCGCGGGGCCCGCGGTCGCGCTGCCCAGCTACGCGGACGTCGGGTACCGGCCGGAGACGCCGTCTTGCGCGCCCCTGGTCGGCGGCGTGTCCGTGCCCGCGGCCGTGGACCCCAAGCCGACGGTCGTCTACGATGGCACGACGTGCGCGGCGTCGCGACAGCCGGCGTACGTCGCTGAATACTCGCCGCGGTACTGCGCTGTCGGCGGTGACCGCAAGCCCTGCACGTCGCCGCGGTACCAGTGCCCGTGCGACAAGTGCTCGGGCGGCGTGTACCCGTGCGGCAAGTGCTCGTGCGGCAAGTGCTCGTGCTGAAAAATCGTCGTGCGCGCGGTTGTCAGTATACGCGCAGGCGCAACTGCCGCGAAGACCGCTCCGCGTTTCGCGAGAAAACGCTTCACGGAAAACATACATATTATATTTTTAATCATGCACAACACGACGACCTCACGCGTATTTCTCCGGCTACATATTTGCGAAATAAAAACACATAACGGTGTAACCAATGCGTATTTTTCACTACACTCAGAATTTAAAAACATGTATTATAAGGTGATAGTGGCTTAGTTATGATTTTGTTCTGGGGGCGGATACATAATTTGGTCGGAAAAAATACCCCCTGAGAATGTCTATATTTGATAGCAAGCCTATCCGTGAAAAAAAATGTCTTGGTTATCTACCCCCTCACCCCTGACCCATAACTAAGCCACTGTGAGGTGTAAAGAACTCATACTCGTATACTTGTACAATCTATATATAAGTAAATGTATTGTATATTTATTATAATTTATAAGAGAAAAAATACAAAATTAATGGATTTATTAGTACAAAATTGTACATGCATTTAAAATTTAATGAAGAAAATCGAAATCAAATTAAAAATGTCTACGTCGAGCTTTTTCATTGGAGTATAATATGATATAATATTATATAATATATATTTATTGATATCATTCCTATCTAATTTATTTGTAAAATGTGATTCTATGGCTAAATGTTTTAAACAAAGTCTTGATATCAAATAAACCTTGATATTTGTTTAAATAGAAAAAAAACCTCTTGACATAACGAGTAGGAGGGTTAAAAAAATTCATTACGTAATTTTTACATAATATGAGTACAAATCTTGATAATATTATAGTTTATAAATGTAGTTATGTCTTAAGATATAATACTTTTCTGTATTCTGGTATTATCAATGCATGTTCCAATATGATAAATGATAACCATAATAATATTTCAATAGGAATTATAATTTTTTTCATTTATCAACCGAATATTTAATCTGCAAAAATTTACCACCTGTGGCCAAAACCTCATCTACCCATCCTAAATACGTCTCTGAAATCATCACGATTCGACGTGCTTAGGATTATTATTATTATCCATTAGTGTACAGTGAACAGATCATAAAGTCATGTTGATTGGTACAAAAGTAAGTGAATTCGCAAAAAGAACCTATGCACCTTTGTTTTGAATATTGTAAAATATAATATGCACTATGTATGTCTTTACATAGATACTTAGGTCTTAGACTACATTTTTATGATTATCCTAACAAATTAAAATGTGTATTAGTTACTAATAATCATTTAAACACAAATGTTTAATCTTATATTCATAATAATTATTATTATTACTTCCATTTATCTAATATTGTTCACCATATTTTATAAATGTATCCCTGTATATTATTAATTTTTAAATTGTATCCATAATATTATATCACTATCTGTAGTCTGTACTACCTTAACCTTAGAGAGTGTTATCTTATAAATAAATACTTATAAAGTTATAAATATGATTTATTAATTTAAATTAAAAAGCATCATTCATAATTATTATTCTTTTACGAATTACATCATCACGTATACAAAAATTTGTATTGACTTTAAGCCTTAAGGTAATGAAATTGTCATTGTTAAAGCATGAAATCAAGTCCTTATGATTTTTAATTTCTAAATCTTAAAGATTTTAAGATAAACATAATATTAGAATCAAGAATTTTTTTTCTATACAGTTGTTTCAGTGCAAAAGATATATTATATCTTCCACAAATTACAAATGCCCTTTTATTTTGATGTATCTAAATAATTTAATGAATAATACCTAATTAAAAACTTAAAATTTTAAGTGAATATTCATTTTTAAATGATTCGTTTTTATTTCTCTTGAAAATGTTGTAGTTGATTTTACCAATACTACATATTTTAGTGTTTTTAATGTTTGTTATGTAGCTAAAAACCGCATTGCCTTTTTTGTTTTGAATTTTCCACTAATAATAAACTTGGTAATAGACCTAGTGACAGATTCCCGTACATACTACTCACTACGCCTGTTTTGGAGCTGCGGCAAATTGTGTGATTTCAGTTATTAATTTTCAATGATTATTACGAACGGTGCAGATACAAACATAGAATGGCAGTTTTACTGCGTTTTAATCAATTTTTCAGTTGGTTTTCCCTGCACGTTAAAAAACTATTAAGAAATATTAAAAATATGGCATCATAGAGGTAGAAATTTCGACGCTTATAATCCTATATAGATACCTATAACCCTAGGAAAATTATAAGGTAGGTAGATATATTATATTGAAAGCGAAAAATGCGGTGAGGAGGCAGCAAATCTTTGAATTCGCCACTACGGGCTATGCACGAACAGGCAAGTGCACAGAGTAAAAAAACGTACATAAACACATTATGTTTCTCATAAAAAAAAAAAAGATAATATGATGAAAACGAAAATGCTCTTGACCTCCAATAGCAGGGCGAATCCGTGAATCATCAGTGCGCTGAACCGAACAAGAGCATGACACGTCGATCAAACAAGAGTATAAACGATATCGACATAATAGGTATATTGTGCGTGCGTCATGTGCAATCATTGCAGATGAGTTTGACGTACACTTACTATATGTGGTATGATAATATTGTCTTGATGAAAAAACCTATCGCCATTATTGAGTAACTTCGGCGTAACGCGTTGTACGCGATTTGTGTACAACGTAAATTATTATTATTATTATTTTCATAATAGCCATAAACGCTTCACTTCCCTACGGCCGATGTCCGATTATCGCGTTTCTCACGCACGCCCGAAGGCTAATCGCCGATCGCGACCGTCAGCCGCGTATTGACGTGTGTCGTCGTCCGACTTCCACGCACAGGCCCCTCCGTCGTCTTCTATACGGCGTTTACGGAGTCGGGGGGGTTTTTCACGCGCACGTCCAAGCGTCACGCGTTTCGTAGGTGTACAGTGTACACATAGTGTAAATATAATAACAATAATAATAATATATAAAAAATACAAAATGTACACACGCGCGTGCACACGAAGAAAGAGTAGGTAAAACTCAAATTACGTGTAGCGCAAAAAAAAAAAAAAATAGAAGAAGGATTGAAATAAAAAACCGACGGACCTCGCAGCACGATGTGCCGGAAGACGGCTCTCCCGCGGCGAGAGAAAAAAAAATGTTCGAACACAACAAATAACAATACGCCGCGTGAGCTCGGGCGTGGCGGGACGAACGATCACGGGTCAAAAGACTCTCGCGGGGGGAAACGATTTCGACCGGGCGCGTGCTACGAGTTCGTACCCGCGCCGCGGCGTCGGCCTTGAAGACCGTCACGATGACAATGGGATCTGCCGACGACCGCGGTGCTGCGGATTTACCAAACGCGTGTCGCTGCACGGACTCGCCGAGAGCCTATATATACGGCGTGCGAGGCCCGTGCGCGAGTGATTACCTCCGACCGGCACGCGTTACGTATACTCGCGTCGTCCCACAACGTCCGGGCGTGTACGTGTGCGTGAGTGCGTGTGCGAACGGTGGACGCGATGCGAGCGTTCGCGGCGATCGTCGCGATGGCCACGACGGTGATGGCGATGACGATTGGCGCGATGACGGTGGTCGTGTCGGGCGCCAACGCGGCGGTCGCCTCCGCCGGCGTGACCATCGACAACGTGGCCGTGCGCCTGGGCCTGCCCGAGGGCCCGGGGCTGTCGGGCGTGTGCTTGTTCAGGAACGGGCCGGACAAGCGGCGGCACGTCATGTTCAAGTCGGTGGCGTCGGCGCGCAAGAAGCTGGGCCTCATCGGCGGCAATGGCGGCGGCGGCGGCGGCGATTACATGGTGGCCGGTGACCTGACCGCGGACCGCGTGTACGAGGGCACGTTCGCGCGGCTCGAGGACGGCGACCAGGTGGCCCGGTTCGAGTGCAATGGCGGCCAGCGGTTCGAGGTGGCCACGCCGTTCGTGGTACCGGAGCCGGACCTGGACACCATTCTGGCCGTCAAGGAGTCGATGGAACGGCGGTTCGGCGGCCGGCCGTCGCGGCGCACGCCGCACCGGTCCGTCACCGCGGAACACGTGTCCGTCACGTTGCGCGGGCTGCGGCCGCCCGGCGCCGCGGCCGGCGACGCCGTCACCGTGGACGTGTTCCAGCTGTACAAGAAGCCGACCGCGGCCGCGACCGCCGCGCCGTGGAACGCCAAGGTCAGCGCCCGGTACTCGGCGTATCCGTACGCGAGGTACGCGCTCCGGTACCCAGTCGGCAACCTCATGCTGGCCGACCTGCCGCCCGACCAGATGCTGGCCGTCAAGTACCGCCGGTCCGTCGGGGCCGCGAACCGCACCGTGGCCGCAGCCGAGAACGCCCTGTTCATATACACCGGCGGCCTCTATCCCCGCGGCACCGCCAACCTGACCGACATGCTGGACGAGCGCAGCGCGGCGCAGGGCACGTACGACGACGACAACGTGGCCAGCGACACGGCCGCGGCCGCCTCCACCGCGGCGTACCAGGTGGACGCGAGGCAGGCGCACCGCGACTCGTACGGTAAGCGGATTCACCGTGGCCGGCGAGCCGTGTAGGATGGGCGTGCGGGGTGCGCGTCGACGGCGACGATGAAAAAAAAAATTACCGACAAAGGTCTTCGCGTCTCGTCGACGTCTCTCGCTCGCCGACGTAGGATGTCTTTCTCGGCGGTAGTCCAATGTCGTACCCACGAAATCACTCACGAGGAGCAGATGCTCTTTTGTTTTTGTTTTTGCGAGAGCATGAAGTTGAAGAGTGTTTTGGAATATCACAGTTTTTCTCGAGTGTTCCTATTTTTTTTCTTTATCTATTTAATTGAAAATCAAACTTGACACGATTAGAACTCTTTAACGATTTATCTATCTTCTTGAATTAACGTTTGTGTTACATGAAAACACAGTTAAGAATTTAAGATTTTTAAATACAATTAATAGTCATTAATATTTTAGTTTTTACAAGGTGTTGTACACCGTTATGACAAAAATAACAGTCAGAACAGATATGAAATGAAAAGGCAATAGAAATAGAAAATATGAAAACAAGATAAAAATAAAATTTATTTATTAATTGGTAGGAATATAATTTATAGATAGGCACTAAAAAAAAGGTATAGGTACTTACACGAGTATTATGCATGAGATATTACATTTTTTATAAATTTAACAGTACCTAACCATTTCTTTACGCACTACTTAACCAAGCGATACAATTTTGGCTTTTAGAGTATACTTTTGTTTAAACGATTTCCAAATCCATTAAATTAAAAACTCAATGGATCAAAAAGTCTAAGAAGAATTTTTGATCAAACTATCAAAGGATGTGCTTTTAGTACATATTTTACTATACTAGAATCATATGTATAATTATAAAATAATTACCTTTGAAAACTGTTTTTTTTTAAATTTTTGGAGGGGACATCTCTTTTGCCCTTTACTGGATTTACTAATGTCTGTGTAAAAAAATATAGAATACAATATAATTTTAAATATTGATATAATGTTTTAATTAAATTTTAACAATCTGTAATTTAATTAATTATTATTTAACTTATAAGAAATATGTATGTCAGTTATTGATTTGCATTATACTAACTAAATACCAAGGTACACAAAGTGAATTTAAAAAACTTTGAACACATTCCATGAAACTTTTCAGCATTTTCTTTGATTACCTACTAATTGTATAAAGTATTCCAATAGTAGCATCTTATTCCATCCACTAGGTAATTCAGTCCATCAAATATTATATACAAAATTGTTCTGACCAAATTAAATGTTTATTTCTTATACTGCTGTTCACCCCGATTTTGTTTATTCTGGACAATCCAATTTGTCCTTAACAGGTGGCGACTACAGTACATGTAATATTTTACTGTTATTTACATTCTACCTAATGCATTTTCGTAGAACAATAAGATGGTATTTTTTTAATATTCGAATGTACATAGATTACATATCTAAATATAAGACTTTATCTTTAAGTTTATAATTACCTGCTTATGATTCAGCAATTTTGATCAATAATTAATATTAACCACATTAATTAACCATTATCCTAAGAAATTGTTACATTAGCACTTTTTATTTGTTGGCTTATTAGATTTATCATACATTTAGCTATATATTAATTAATATTTTGATATTATAAATTTATAAACACCAATTGTTCCATCGTACAATATAATATTAGTTATTTAATTTTGAGATTTGACATGGAATTTTTAATATCTTTTAAAACATTGAATAAAAAAAAATAGTTTAAACTAAAACTTCTAATATTATTTTCTACATTTAAATAAATAATAATAGAATTTTTTTAAGTATAATTGGAGTCTCTAAACATTCTTTAAAAACAGCAAGAAATTATAAATGTGTATTAATTAATTTGTTAGTAGCTTTATAATTTAAACATGATGATGATATGACTAATAATCAGTAATATACAAATGATACAAAATAATAAACTAATTTTGTATAAACCTTCTTTCAATATACATTAAAATTTAATATTTTAATATTTTAATATTTTATATTTTATACTTTTATATAGTCTTATATTTAATATAAGACTATATAAAAGTATGTCAAAGGCATACAATCATTTAATTATCCCTACTTAGAGTTCAGACTCATGAAATATACTATCAAGTATAAATACATAATAATACATAGATCTAAACTAATTAGCAGGACATAAATAATTCATTATATGTATTAATGAAATGAGATTATGAAAATAGTAAAAAATGTATGTGATTCATAACATAATGAAGTTAATACACCTACGTTAAAAAGGAATCTTTATGTCTGTGAAATACAAATTTTGTACCTACACAGATATACAATTTAATGTTAAATTAATGGTTATATTTTAAATTAAAAAGGTAATATGTAATTATGTAACTTAAATAGATACAAAAATATTGATTAGATAGTATGTATAATATTAACTAAGGAGATGCCAGCAGTTATCATAATGATTCACTATTATCTGTTATTAATGAACTTTATAATGCTCATTGACACCAGTCGTAAAAAACATGACTAATTCATTTCAGAGCCTGTGTAGCTATTGTCTTTAAATTCAACAATATAACATTATTCAATTTAAAAATAAATATATTCTTGTATGTCAATTCTTTAAGCCAAGAGTCATTAACCTGTGATTCAGTTTTTGATGGGATCAGAATACATTTTTACAAATAAAGACATGAAGTATAATGACATATAAAATTATAGTAATTATTGACTGATCTTATTTTAAATTTTATTTTTTTTTTTGTTATGATAAATCACATTAATTGGAGTTTGACTAAAATTATTTTATCTAGAACTTTGACAAAAAAAAAAAAATAATAATAATAATAATAAATAAATAAATAAATATTCCTATTTGTAAGGTCTTAGCTTATATGTAAGGTCATAACTTCACATATTTTATTCATTATACAATTTTTAAATAAATTTACAATTTTTTTTTTCTATAGAAATAATCAAACACACAGTAAAATGTTACACCGATGGTATGGTTTACAATGGATATCCATGTCGAAATTCAGATGTTTGTATACCACTGGGTTGGTTATGTGATAATCAAGATGATTGTTTAGGTAAAATTTCATAAAAATTACATTATACTGTAACAACTTATTTCATAATTAGAATTTGTTTAATCATAACAGAAGGCGATGATGAATATAACTGTTTTACCGATACCGATAATGGCGAAGATACCAGTAGTTTATACAATAATAATGAAAACTGGTATTATCGTCGTGGAGTATGTAAAAAGTTTGAATTTCGATGTCGGTCTCGAAGAATGTCTGTTTGTTTGCCTAATTCATGGTTATGCGATGGACGAGTAGACTGTGATGATGGGTAAGTAAAGAAAAATTATAACAATCTTTTTTATGAAATCTCATCAATATTAAAATTGTTACATAAATAATATCTTTACTGACTAAACTAGATGGGATGAAAATGAATTCAATTGTGACCAAACATATGGTGGTCTGAGACCGGGATTCAGCGAATTCAATTCTCGAGAAGATTATACATGCATAGGTAAAAATAACTTTAAATGTTGGCAAGGAACAGGGTGTGTAACTTTTCGTGCAGTATGTAATGGAATCAAAGATTGTATCGATGGATCTGATGAACGTGTATGCGACAACTGGAGTTCAAACTGTGATCAATATACAGAATTTAGAGTAAGAAAACATATAAATCTCAACAAATGATTTTTACAAATATTGTACAATTTATTTATTTTTCAGTGTTTGAATAACTATAATACATATAATGCACGTAGTTGTATACCTCGGCAATGGGTATGCGATCTCCAGGACGATTGTCCGCACGGTGAAGATGAATCAGTCACTAGTTGTTTAGGAATGGATCACCCAACATTTAACGGTCTAGAAACTAATATTGAGGATTTTTAAACAAAACTAATTTCAATAAATATAATATCTATAATCATTATAAATTGTTCTTATACAGTGTTAAATGTAACCTTATCATCGGGTTTGCTCTCTAAAGAAAATGGAGGTATTCGACAGTCAAATAAATGTCCATCTTCACGCTCCATTCGAAACGTTCCCCTAGAAATAAAAAAATCAATTTATTAACAAATTTAAATATAATTTGTTATTAAATATCACAATGCAAACAGCAGTAGCTTATTAAGCATATCTTTTTATTGAGTATTTAACTAATATTGTGAACAAGATTATATCATTAATTTTTCAAATTAAAATATGTTATAAGATTCAATTAGTATAATTGTTTTATTTTGATAGTTATAAGTTGATTACATAAACATTTTTTTACTAATAAAAATCACACAATATTTTATTATTGTTTTACTAATATCATACTTAAAGAAATATAATATGTATTAACATGAAATATTCTATAATACAACTTCAAAACAACTAACCACATGTGTCCACTGGGAGCTTGTAAGCTTACATGACTGCTGTATTGAAATGCTGGTGATTTCTTGGAGAGCACAGGTTCCTGACCTACTACTCCTCTACCGCGAACAGTTTCTAAAGTTCCAGATAGACTAAAAATTCTCCAATGGCGTTCTCTCAATTGAACACTTTGTTCACCTAAATTTTCTAATCGTATACAATATCTCCACTAAACAAAAATAAAGCAACTGATAATTATTGAATTTATGGAAAAAAAAAAAAATATATTGAATTATTTCTCACCCAATATACAGAACTGGTTTGAGATTCTCTGTATCCCATGTAGAACGGTATTACAGTAACTCTTATATTTTCAGTAGTTTCTTTATGAACATCTGATAACTCCAACCAAGGATGATTTTTTTTTTGCCATGATCGTAATGTTTCTTGTGCCCCAAATGGTGGATCTACGTTACAATGAATTACATAAAAATTTAAACATACATTTTAAATCATTAGTTAACTGAAAAAAAACTAACTCTTCTAAATGATTAAGATAATAATGATGAAGTTTTCTTTAAATAATTAAACCATAATGCTATTATCAAAGACATTAATATAAATTATATTTACCTTTATTAGGATAATACATGAGGAATTTATCAAATAACTCATGTTGAAGAGGTTGTTTTTCAGTAGCTGTGTATGGAAGTATATCTTCTTGAGCTACATAGTCTAACCCAGGAATCGCATACAAACTACGACTAGTATCTTGATTACCGAGAAAAGTAACAGCTTCTGTTTGGGCCCTCTAAAATACAATATAACAAAATTATTAACAGTATACATTAAGAAGGAAAAATATTTTTCATTTAATTACAATGAATGGGCAATCTCGTTCATCTATCAAGGTTTGATAAAATGTATGTGTCTTGCCTTTTACATCTTTTCCCACAGCACTAAAACAAAATAAGTTTTATTGCAAGTGTTTTGAACTAATGCAAAAAATTACCTTTTAATTAAAATAAGTAAAATAAATTTTATGAAGTAATGTAATATGTGATAACATTTATTTGTCTTATAAAAATTTAACTAAGTCTTACTTTTCTGTTTTGTTGACAATATCACGGTCGTATACTCTGGCTAACCATGGAAATAAGATGACTCCTCTGTATCCAAATATTCGGTGGAAAAACAATTGACCCGTTTCATATTTTTCAATAGATTTTGGTAAATTTAACTGACCCACTTCTATCAATCTAATAATAATGATAATTTGCAAAATGATTGCATGAAAATATGCAATGATTACAAAATACCTTAAAATGTATTACCTGACATAAGAACGTTTGCATATACACAAAATATTACTGCGACCAAAATTTCTAAACATTTTTAAACTTTAAAAATACAAATATATGTATGTATCAAATAAAAAAGTAATGTTTACTACAATTTTTGTTCTGACACATTTTTAAATAACTTCAACACGGACTCGGACCAGTATTGAGTTTTAAAATTAAGTAATTCAGTAATTCAGAATTAGAAATAAGAATAGTATTCTACTCTAAAGTCTAAGATGAGTAAGATGAGTGTCAGAGTGTGTGTCAGAGATACAGCTAAAACTGATACTAGATAAAAAAAAAATTGATAAATTTAATTTCATGGATGATAATGATATCTATGTTCCATGAAAATATTTTCCATTAACCACTGTAGAAACTTGAGATAACCTATCTATAGCCATGACCACGCTTAGAAGCTGATATCACAGAATAGATGAAATCAGAATGGACACTTTGATAACATAACACGGGTAGTATAGGAAATTAAGTAAATGGACCGGCGGCCATTTTCTCAGTGGTCCTTAAACAGCTGTTCTTTTATCAGTCAAGTCATATCAGTGCTTGTGATATATTTTTAGATATTATGTAACTCATAACTAATTATTAACGTAATAAACTTCTCAAAAAAGTACCACTGAACAGAATTTAACTCTGAAGTTTCTTCGGACACAAGTATCAATAGCATGCAAATATTATATACGAGAAATGTCTTAAGCTATGTACAGATTTTAAAATAATAGGTATGTAATTTTCAATTTATTGTTAATCTCATGTTTAGTTCATAGCTAATAATGCCTATGTGTGTATTATTATTTTAGGATTTGATTCAGTTTGGTGGGAAATTAAACTAGATTTCTATTTACCATCAAAAGAAGTAATTTGAGCAATAGCAATGTACATATTTCATCATAATAGCAGCCGAACAGACTTAACAATTGGAAACAATACATTCAAACCCACTTTTTCCCATTTCGATTTTTTTTAATTAAATGTATAAAATAAAATATAGAAATGCCAAAGCAAAAAGCATGCACTACAAAATATGACACAAACTTAAACAACCTGTGGAATGTTGTGCTTTCAAAAGTCATAACATAGATATCATCTACTCTATGATATAGCACTGATAACGCATAAAAATGATAAGAGGGACCACTGAAAAAATGGCTGCCGTTTTTTTGTTTACATCGAGAGTGTCCATTCTGATTTCACCTATTCTGTGCTGATATCTTCTAAGACCGTGGCCATGACATTGATCGATGACGAAATTAAAACCAATGGGCGAAAAAATGTTTTAAACTGTTGAAATTAAATTTATTTTATGAAATTCCTAGTAATTAATAGAATACCGTAAACAATAATACGAAACACTCGGGATCAGAATTGGTAAACGGTTGTAATCAATTTTCAGTAAGCTTACTGTTCTTTAAATGCTATTAAATAATGTATAAAATCAAAAAAATCTTTAAAAAAGTACATAGTTCACCCCATGAGATATTCTTTGCAACTCGGACGTGTTAATGGGGATGGATATATTGAGTTTTAAAGAAATGATCATCATTTCTTTAGTTCAACGATTCTGAGCAAAGCTTCAGAATTAAAATATACCGTTTAGATTTCTTCAAATAAATTGTTAAAGTTGAAAATTGAAGTAAAAGCAGTTTATTACGTGTTATAATCGTAAAATAATTCACTTAAATGCTTATGAAACAAAATGTTTCGTCACGATTTTTGAAATATTTTAAGTATCGTTAATAAAGTGTAAGAGAAAGGTCATATTAAATTTTCAGTATTTTTCATTAAATATTAAAAATATACCGTTCATATACATCATCAATTTTCGACTAGTTTTCGTATTTTTTTTTTAATTATCTGAAGTTATCATGTTTGATAAAAAAGACAATTTTCAATTGTCAAATATTTAAAACTGTATAAGAGATAAATTTTCAAAACTTTTAGCTTAACTTTTTTCACATCAAAGTTTATACAAGAAGAAATAGCAGTTTGTTTGAGTGACTTTAATTGATTTCTTTCTTTTTTTATCAAATACGACTGGCTAAAATAAATTGTTGATATTTAATTGTTTATTTGTTTATGATTCAGTTTCCAGGATCAACGGATCACGATAAATTTTTGTTTTTTACGGTCTGTATTGATTCAGAATTTTAGAAACCCTTGAATCTATTCTAGAAAAGTTTTTTCACCAACTATCTCTTAGTATAGCTCCAAGTATAAACTTGATAGAATTTCGGTCTTTACATATATTAACTGTATATACTTAACTGTTCTATATTAGTTTGTATACACCTTTTTCTGTGTGTATATAGATACAAACGGAAACGCGATATTTATACAAGGCACTTGGTCTTAAAAAAAGGCGTCTTAAGTCGACATAATTGATTGAGCGGACCATACTAAAGAGCGACATCTGCACAGTGAGTACAATACATCGTTACATCGTTTATTAAGATCTCCGTAGAATTTTATAAATCTTTATTAAGATATTCGTAGAATATCTAAAATATAAATTATCATGACGTCGCGTCGTAGTACCTAGTGAACATAAATCTACCATACTGTATTTGTGATTTGACCCCGACCCTCAAATTTCAAATGTTTTCACACGTAATGCGTCATAATCGTGGCTGGCAGACAATGTAGTACCACAGCGAAGTCGAAAAAAAAACTTTATTATTGCAGGCAATTGAGCCTACAAGTAGAATATTCGTTTAATACATATTATACATTATTTCGTTCCATAGGAGTTACGCGGTTGTCAGACAAGAACGACGATAGTCAGTAGTCACGCTCAGCGTAACGGTTCGAGTTTTGATATTATCCCTGGGCCAGTTATCACGCGTTTAGTGCTCAACATGAACGGATCCGTCGAAATTCTGATCTCCACGCTGGATAAATTGAACGAGTGTCTGATATACGCAACGTGTTTCTTTTGCCTGATTATGGTGTTTGTGCTAAAAAAATCGGCAGGATACCTGGTCGACACAATAATTGTTGTGTACCGAATTCTGGCGTTCGTGATCGGAAAGGTGACAAACGCAATAAATCAACCCGTTGCCGTCGATGTGATGAACTCAATGAGCGACGAGATAGAAAATCTGCCGACCAATCAAAACAGAATGGAAAATGTCGACAGAACTGCGCGGACTGAAAAACCGAACGGGTCGACTGCAACTGCCAACGCAGGCAATCGTGGTGAATCGCCGCTAATAAAACAGCAAAAGAAACATAGGTCACCGGTTAGTTAATAAATGTATTAAATGGTACATAAAGTAGACGATACCATTGAATCACATTAGAAAATAGATCACGAGTTTCCCAACAAAATTCAGGCTATAATTTTATTTATTTCGAGTCCAAACTGTTTTAAATTAATTTTTATTGATTTACTTTATGTGTCATAGATAAATCACAGTTAAGTTTTGATCGATATAAGTATATCTTATTCCTTTGATTTTTTTTTTTTGTATTAGTCTGTAAACAGCTTAGAACCACGAGAATCAGCTACAAGATCAAATGTGTTAACTGAACCAAAAAACAAATTTGTCGGTAAATTTATCAACAAGCAGACGTTGTGTGAATATGAAGTGATAATGGACACGATAGGTTCAAAAATCGTTACTAACTCGCCTCAGGTAAAAATTCAAATTGGTTCATTTCAGGTTCATGTATACTTTTAAACAAAATATTGAAATGAAGATAGAATTTTGATTTTCTCACCTTAACAAATCACGGCTCTGAATCGAATCACGATGGTATTTTAAATTTTTTGTGGCCCGCGCAGTGTTGAAATGAACACATTTCGTATTTTATTATGAGCGTAATTTTCTATCATACTCAATTTAAAATATTTGGATTTTGGAAACTACAAAACGTATATACATGTATGAAAATGTGCAAAAAAGAAAAGATGTATACATTATTTATAGATACTAATTTGTGAATTGTGATATACTTAACGTCAGTGCTTACATTCCGTGTAACTATATTGTATATTTAAGAAGTACCAAATCGTCGTCGATGATGTCCGAGTATAGTTTTATCGTCGATCGTGTTATCCGTCTCGATCGCGACGCGTATAGTGATACGTTAAATTAATTTTTTACGGTGTAACATAGTTTTTTTCGCACGCTTTTATCGCCGTTCATTTTATTTTCTATACAAACAATCGTTCTACGTACATACCGGTGTCTGTCGTGTTTTCGACGGACATACGAGTATGAACGAAAACTCGAAATATCTTTCGGTGCTCGTGGGCCTCCGGAAGAAAAAATTTCCAAAACCGATATCGCGAAAAGTCTGGGGGATCCCTCTGATTCGTCGTATAATATTACATATTTTGACGAACCCGAAAAAATCGTCTTGTGCTTTCGACGTGAAAACCGATTTTCCTTTAATTTTTGCCCGTGTTTTAATGTTTGCCCGTAGACGAATCACGGCCCGCGCACCAGAAACGCTTGGAATAATCGAAACCGCGGGCCGGTCGACAGGCTGGCCAGGTGGAGAAGCTGGAGATACTTCGGCGACGGAGCGTCGCCGGCCGCCGGAACTCGTCACGACGCCGCGCAGAAACGCGACGGCAATAGGCAGCCGCGGTCCGCGGGTCCCGACACCCGAGGCCAGACGGCGACCGCGCGGCCGTACGTGCGAGGCGACTACGCGCGGCCGTACGTGCGGGACGACTACGCGCGGCCGTACGTGCGAGGCGACGCCGTGGGCGCACCGTCCACTTGGCACCCGGTCCGTACGGTGGGCCCTTGCTCGCCCTGCCCGGTCCGTATGGCGGGCCCTTGCGCACCGGGCCCGCGCCTTCACCCGTTCGTTTATAGCGACGGACGGCGTCATAGTTTCCACGGGCGAAATCCGTAAGCGAAACCCCGTTGAGCGCATCAATAAACCGTGTTGCGACACCGCCTCCGTGTGTCCAGGCGCTCTCGTTCTCGAACTTCGCGAGTATGGTTTACTCGTATACGTTACAAACACATACGTATGGTACTATTCATGTTAGGGTATATTTTGTTTTCGTTTCATAACTAAAAAAATCTTTTTCAATTAACATTGATTTAAAGATCCCTAAGTCTAAATCAATTTCATTGACTCTTAAGTGTTTAAAATAACATTGTGTACGGCTAGGCAAATTAACTGACAATATGTTTAATTAAAAAAAAAAAATTTCTGCATATACTTTAGGACATATTATATTTATTAGATTACAAATTAATTTTGTCTGTTTTCATCGATCATTCAACATTTGACTCGTGTAAATATAACAAAATAATCATAAAATAATTTAAAAATAAAACTTATAAATAGGATGTAATTATAAAATATAGTCATAAAAGTATTTGCTTTAGGTAAGCCATGGGTAAACTAAAGTATAACTAAACTCCAAAGTCGATCTTTAAATTTTGCCCGGCCCCGTGCAGTCCATTAATGTCCCTTCTATATCTAATTTGATAGCACTTTATCTATTAATTAATTTCAATGTATTATTATGTATCAATGTGTTTGAAATAAAACAACACCGTGTTGAATTTATCATCTTGATGGACTCATTTGACGAAATTCGTGATACCAATTGTTCACCTAATTTTTCACCAACATTTAGTACTTTATTTTTCGGTGTATTATTTTAGGACGAAACTCTGAGAGATGGTATTGTTTTGACAAGTATTATCAAATATAATGTAGAATATATATTGTAGAATAGTATATAATAATATCAACTATTGCACTGATTTCATGTTGTCTGTTGGTTATTTTCGATATGACCGATGATCACGTCATTGAGTTCTTTGGCCTCGTAAAGCGCATCCAAAAGAAGTGTTGCCTGTTGGTGACGTTTCATAGAACCGAAGCGTTTGCAGAAGATATATTGTAACGTTTACGACAATACATCTTCTGTTGACGAGAAGATACGAACGCATTAAGAATATACTACTATCTAATTGTTTATACTTTATACGATGTAATATAAAAATATTTATTGTTCATCCAACAAATGTATTTTAAATACAAATATTTTCCAGTAAAATTTTAGCAAATGAAAGTTATATAATGAAATACTATTATAATAAGTAGTTGTAATTCATTACAGTCATAAGTATCATCAATGTAATAATTATTGAGGAAAGTCATATAGGTATTTTTGAAATGCGATTTTCTATAGAGAACTACGCCACACAGTTGATTGTTACATGTGTTTTCGCGTCCGCTTCGTGTTCATTTGCCGAAACGTATCGACGAATTAAAGCGCTCCCGCGACATCGCAAACGCCAACTACAAATACGGCGCGGATCGCCACATCGCGAGCTGTACTCGAACAACCCGTGGTTCGAATTTCGTGTCGTTTCCAGCGTTAACGTCGTCGTATTAAATGTGATCGCGTCCGGCGACCGCGACGTCGTCGGAGCTGTGCGGCGCGGCGCGACGCGAAAGACGTACGCAGACGACATTCGCGTATCATGTGAAGACACGGACGCGGTGGCGCGAGACCTCCGATCAAATTTAATGTCCACACCGAGTAGACCCAGACTGGTGTCGGAGAACCAGGTCATCGATACTCCGTCGTGGTCGATTTAAATATCGACGTTTTCATTAAATCGACTTTAGTAATTTCGTCATTACTCCAAAAATAATGTTGCTAGAAACTTGAAACTCACCATATATTATATGCTATTTACGTATCACTACATGTTTCAAAAAAGTTTCAAAAAAATTTGACAACTTTTGGACTAAAAATAGAACTTTGAAAATACCTTGTTTTTTTAAAGTTTATCCCAGATAAAGTTTTCGATATTTGACAAAAACTTTTGAAAATTTAATATGACATTACTCATAATGGTTAAATAAGTCACAATAGGTTAAATAAACCTATTTAACGATTCAGAAAAATTTTAAAAATCGTGACTCCAGGCTTTTTTTTTAGAAGCGTAAATTATGATATGATTTTTACGTAGTAATCTGTTTTCAACATTAACAATTTATTTAAAGAAATCGGTCGATCCAAACACAATGAAACTTTGAATACAGATAGAATAAGATGTTTTCAATATTTTTTATAGTATATGTACGGTATATTTTTAATATTTGATGAAAAATGCTGAAAATTTAATATGACCTTACACATATTCTTTATTTACGATACTTAAAAGATTTCAAAAATCGTGAAAAAGAATTTTGTTTTATAAGCGTTTAGGTGAAATTATTTTACGATTGTTACACGTAATAAACTATTTCTGAAGCTTTGCTCAGAACCGTCGAATTAAAGAAATGATAGATCATTTCTTTAAAACTCAATACACCCATCCCCATTAACACGTCCCAATAGCGAAGAATATCCCATGGGGCGAACCGAAGTACGTACTTTTTTTTCTATACTATCAATTGCTACGTACTCTGTACAAAACATTAAATTGCAACATTTCCTATTCTATTATTTTTATCCTCTTTTTTTACTCACATAGTATTAGACCTACGTTACTCACATATAAAATTATTCAATAATCAAAAGAAAATAAAAGTTTTTGACAGTGTAAAATCAGAATAATCGAAACAAATTTAAATCGGAATATCGTAGACTGCATGTGTGTATAATTTGATATCGTATGTTCAATGGCCAATGCATATGGCACGTTTGTCTTAAAAATGATTTTCATACCTAGTTTAAATTTATGAATTAACAATATTCTATAATTGAGTTATATGACTCCTTCAAATTTGATCTAATAATCAGTTCATACTGAATAATTTACAAGGAACAGGATGCGGCAGCTGAACAAACAAGGATGTAATTTATAAGTAATATTTATAAATATATAATTATTTTTATATAAATTAGTGTAATAAATAATAATAAATTATAAATTATTCTTCATGTCATTTCAGTTATCACTGTATAGTATGTGGTTTGGAATCTATATATTATATAGTTTGGTATTATCACAGTCCACAGAACAATAGTATTATGTATATGTATATCTGTGTAGAATGTAAAGATATTTATGTAGGAGTAGGACGTACCTACATACAAGTATATGGCTATATTTGAATACAGTGGCGCAACCAGAAAATAATTTTGGGGGGTCACGTTATTATGATATATGTAGGTATGTATATATATATATATATATATATTTATTTATTTATTTATTTATTTATATATACAGTGAAACCTCCCTTAACGGACACCTCCAATTAGCGGACGTTTTTATGGGGACAAGAACATATTCTTCTCTTTTATTTTTCCCTCTGAATAGCGGGCACTTCTAAATTTAAGGACAATATTTCGGCTACCGAGAGTGTCCGGTATTCAGAGGTTTCACTGTGTATATATATATATACACACATATACATTAGTATATTAAATACATCAATACCAATGGCATGTGAAATGAGTTTTTAAGGCATACGCCTCACCGAAAAATGAGAGGATGTTTGAAAAATTTAAACTTTATTTTTCACAAATTATTATAACAGATAAAATAATAAATTTTAGACCTCTAATTATAAAACAGCAAACAGAATAACTTAAAAATTAATATTGAGTTTTCTTTTTGAAGTTTTTGCCATTTCATCGATTATAATCACTGGATCAATATTAATATCTCGGTGAATATTAAGCATTGCCAAACCATTTATTCTCATTTGGCTAGAAGTATTTCGTAAGTACGTCTTAAGTCGGCGCAAAGTGGAAAAAGACCTCTCTCTCTCCAGTAGCTGTTGTGACTGGTAGTGTGATAAGTATTTGCAACAACTTGGAGATTATAGAAAAAAATTAGGATAACAAAGAAAAAATAATTCTGTTATTGTTGTTTTTGATGATTTGGATGCACAGCTGTTGTACCATAATTTAAGTTCTCCACATAGACCTTTTACTAGTAAAAGGTCTATGGTTCTCCATAGCATACTTCTAATCTTGTGATCAAATTATTGCTGTCATTTAATATGTCAGTATATACAAATTGAACATAACTTTAAAGTCCCCAAAAGTTTCTTCAGATATTTGCTTTTCAGGTTTTGGTAGTAAACAGTTAAAACTTTTTAATTTGGCCCTATGTTCAAGAAATCGTTCATCTTGTTTTTCAATAAAATTATCGATAAATGGGATAAACGTTGAAATTCTATAATATTCTTCTGGACTATTTGTTGTAACATTATTTCGATTTTATTGACGACTTGTTGTTCTTGGAAGACTTAGGTACAACTACACTATAACTGGAACAGATATTCTCAACATTTTTAAATGTATCATTAAACTCAGCATTAGAATTTTTACGGATTTGTTTTATAGCAGATTGAGTTGTATCAGCAAATTGTAAAGCAGATTCTAAATCTAAGTTTTCAGTTTGAAGAAATTTGCTCAAAGGAGCACTTATTGCAAATGCTTTAACTAATATTAACAAGGCTACTTGAAAGTACCGAAAAAAAATTCAGAGAGGGGGGGGTAACTCTACCCCTGGTTGCGCCACTGTTTGAATAAAAGATAGGTACATAATATATTTGTGCCATAAACAATGAAGTATATCGCGGTGGATGGCTCAAAATGTCATACAGTTTTATTAAAAAATTTATATACTAGAAATTTAATCATCCCTGCAATAATAAAATGTAAAACGTCAGTATATGCCTCTTTCAGATTTTGTTTAGCTTAGCTTCTTCTAACACGTAGTTTAGGGTGACCGTATTCAAAGTATAAAAAAATTTAACAATTTTTACCTCATCCCCACGATGAATACACTCACAATATTCAATATACATTATGTTTTTGTTTAATAAAAATTATGATCTTCAAATACATTTAAAATGTATTTCATGATTTTAATAATATTTTTCAACTCAATACTTTTGTCAACATTTTAATATTATCACATAAAATATATATACAATTATATTCGTCAAATAGTTTGTCCTCATCTACATGTCCTTCCACGTTAATTTTTTCATTCAAAACAAATTAAGCTATGAAGTTATGTGTTTATTCGAGAAAAAAAACGGAACCTAGTAGTAAAACGGAACAATACGCGTTCCGTGGTTCCGTCAAAATTCCGTTGAAACAACGGAACACAAAAATCTAAAAGAGGAAAGACAATACTATTTTAAACGGGACGTTTGGCAACACTGTGTCAGATTTGTCGGACGCAAGTTAAACGGTTACGCCAAAAGTTTATGCCAACTTAACCACGTGATTTTACGACGTCGTACGTCTAATCTCTTTTCTATGGTCGTACGATTTTATTGTACAATGTACTAAGTACTTTAAATTTTAAAGTTTAAGTGCAATTCACGACTAGAGGAAGTTTTACACTGTACACTTTTGAATACATAAGTATTTCTTCAAGTTTCCTACGTAAGTTGCTCGAACTTTGTGATTCCTCGTAAGTACAGCGCTATCCTGTCATCTTGTTCTCTTGTTGCATGCACGCGGCCCAATATCTACCTGTCCGCCGTCGACGTCTAACAATAATATTATCGTGGACGTGCGATTCTTCCTGTTTTCTGTTTTTTCCTGTTCCGAGCCGAAACCTACGTAAGCGGTCACAGTTATGTCGGTTCTTCAATTTAAAATTATCTTTTTTTTTAATTAGGTATATACCTACTTGTCTGAGATACATTATAACGTGATGCCAAAGACCGCGGCCGTTGCTCGTTGGACTACGAGTCCGGGAAATAAACGTCTTAGAAAAAAGACGGTTAAAAATGATGATAAGTAAGTTAAAGCGTGCAGCTAATAAAATTTGTTGATTACATTTTTGATTCATTTTTGTTACGATTCATTTTTATTACTATTATTTTATTCATGGCCGCGTTAACATTACATAAATGCGGATTAGAAACATATTATGGATAGGTTTTTCTGATTTAGGGCCACACACACACACACACACACAGGAGTCTAACGAGGCAAAAAGCACCGAAATATGTTTAAAACAAATATTTAATTTAAGGTATCAGCTACAATGAGAGAAGGATTGTCCTGTACATCAGTCGTCAGTGGCATATTTTCAAATTTTTTCTGGGGGGGGGGTCCAAAAAATATTTTTTATATTCTGAGTAACCCTCTTCACCATTATCGCTGAATTACAAATTATAACAATATAAATATGTATATATAAATAAACAAATATATATATATATATATATATATATAAATACATAATAATATAGGTAGTAAAAGAATATTCTCTTCCTCTATTCTTACCTAATAATTAATTTATGACTTCTAAATACAATTTTATAAAATATTTTGTATTTGAGTCTGGAATCTTATAAATATAATTATTATGATACTATAAGTACATTTCATTTCAGACGTAAATTTAATTTTGTTTTCTTCTGGGGGGGGGGGTGAGACCCGGGGACCCCCCCGTAAATATGCCACTGTCAGTCGTGAATGTATTTGATCTGTGGGTACACATGACAAAATAAACTGTCAATCATGTGTGTTGTACATGAATGGAAGTTGAACTGTGGAACATTGTGGTTAACACAGATTTAAGTTTAAAAATTTTTTAATGAAAACATTTTTTATTTTGCTCAATTATTCTAATGATTTGTATTTTTACTTGTTAAATTTGGTATATCTGAAAAATACTTGTACTCGTTGAGCCTTTGCATGGCGCATGATAAAGACTAAGTGGTATTCAATGTATGTTCCAAGCATGTATTTTAACAAATTTGGGGGGATTCAAAGGAATAGAGCAACATACATAAGTTTTAAGTATGTTATACAATAACTGTAGAACGTCATCAAGAAATCTCTCTTTTGGAGCAGTATCTGTTGGTGTTGCTTCAGTGGTGAATCTTGAACTGGTGCCTTGGTGCAGAAAAATTAGGGCCCCTTGAAAAAAAATGTATCATAATACCTATATCTTGTTATTTTTATTAAATGTCCAATTAAATTATCAATGTATATCTTCTTTTAATACAAAATACAATATTTAAAATAAATCTTAAATACCTAATAAATTATTTAACATTATAATATTTGATTCTTCTAAACATTTTTTCTAGAAAGTCTAGAACTTCATGATAGTAAAAAAAAAAAAATATTTTAAAACTATTCTTTTAATATTTTATCAAAGTTAAAAACAATCAAAAGATGTTCATTTATGTAAATTAATCAGTAATAGATCACCTTTATGAATTACTCGTCTGTAATAACACAACAAACCTCGCAAATAATTTACCAAAACAAACAATACTAATTTAAACATTGGGTAAGTTCAATCAAATTAAAATGGCAGGTAATATGAAATATTTAATGATAAAACCGCTAGTTAAGAATATTACAAATATTTGTATAAAGCAGCGGGTATGAATGTATGGTAGGCTGATAAAAAACAAAAATTGTATCTGCATTAGTAAAAGGTACAGATAGTATATTTTTGGAGAATTTAGTTGGCAAATATGATATTTGAATGTGGTCTTCTGTGAAAAAAGCAATTCTTAACAAATTTTAACCGATAGGTTACATTACAATTTTAAAATGTAAATTAGAAAGTAAATGGCCAGCAATAACAGAATCAGTAATGAGCTTTCTTAACAGAGATAAAAAACTTATGTTAATGGTTATATAGAGGCACCTGTTAATAAAAATTACCTTTATATCTACATTTTAAAAGGAATTAAAGAATCAATTTTACACGCCAATTATATTTATGTTAATGGTAATTTTAATAAATTAAAAGTTAATTATTAATTAATATATGAAGAAATATAAATCAATGTAGTTCAGCATTAACCCAAACAGCTCTTGTTTTAATGAATACCTATACAGACATTTTTAATAAAAAAGATTAAATTAGATAAATATACAAAAAATTAAGGAGTTAAAGAAACAATTAGAGATTATATTGAACATTATAAAAGAGAAATTGAACAACTGAACAAGGAAATTAGGAACATCAATATTAGGTACCTATAAATAAAACAGTAAAATTTAAAGAAAGAGGATATAATTATAATAATACAAATTACTATAACAATAAATGAGAAAATATAGATAGATCTTATTATAGTGAGAGGAGTAAGTCTATATAGAGAATACAAAGATAGTGAAAATTTCCACCCAGAAATTGAGAATTATTCCAAACTACATAACTTAAATTGTGGGATTTGGGCATAAAGTTAAGTTTAAGAGAAATAGTTGCTATTAATACTGAATACATTTTTGAATTGATCATTTTTTTTTCATTCTGTATTTTGAAAATTGTATCAAAAATATGAAAACTAAATATTACTCAAATATTATTTGTTTACAGGATAACTACAAACAATTCAGAACATTTCATTGAATACAGCGTTAGAAAAAATGGTTATGAAGGTTTAATTCCTGAAATGATATTAGGTATAACGAAAAAATTTTCCCAACTCATGTTTGTAGTAAAATGGAAAAACATTGTAAAACCAATTGTTGTTGAAGCACCATACATGAACATAAATTATCCTACAATGGTTATTGAATATTATGAATCAATAATAGAATGGCAAAATAAGGAACGTGATGAAAACTAATATATTGACCTGTTAAATACTTATACTTAAAAATAATAAGTTTTTTTTTTCAATCAATTTTTCATTTTATTAATTTAAGTCATGGGTGAATCCTGGAATGAATGGTTTATTATTTTTTTTTTTATAAATTATTTTATATACTTAAAATCATGTTATTAATTTAATTCAATAACGTTTTTGTTATTTTTAATTGTTATAATTAACAATTTTTAATTGGAATATTTATTTTATAGCCATGTTTTATTTCAAACTTCTTATTTACCATTTTGTTAATATTATTTATATATATAATATAAATATTACTTTTAAAAGAATAGAGTTCTTTTATTAATTTCAAATATCGTAATAATAAAATAGGTACATTTGCTTGTCACCAATTTAAATTCCTTACTCTGACAATATAATAATTCACATAAAAATTGTAATTTGTTGTTTAAAAATTTTGCTAGCTGTTTTTTTTTTTTTTTGTAGGTACAGATTATATTCTATAAGCATATTAACAAATGTGTTTCACTTCATTTTAGTTGACTTTATTATAATAAGTATATGATAATATAGATATTATTTTTAATTATTATATGTGAACAAAATAAACTATCGACTTGGTGGGCTATGTTTTGTTATTCATTTTAATTTGATCTCTAGTGATGGACAAAACCGAATAATGACTAAGCATTTGTTGCTAATAAAGAATTATTTAATAAGTCGGTTTTAAATATTGTTCAATTAACAAATATCAATCAAATAATCTGTGAAATATTAAAACTTAAAGTGAACAAAATTTTTGAAAGGTAGTTGTCAACTTATTTATCTGTAAGTCACTACTTTTTATTCATTAGTCATTGGTCATTATTAATTATTTGTTAGTAATTTTGTAGGTTTTTATGGTGTAATTTATAACTAATAGTCGACTATCTTAATTTATTTGGTTCTATACATCATTGACCTCCACTGTGATGCACTTAAATAAATATCATACATTTAAATTTGTTGTGTCAATATTCCTATGGTATGGATAGAAACTCCATACATTTGCATGGCCTGTCATCTTAACTCAGTCATGTTTTCTCATTACTGTCATTAGGTATATGCTGAATAATAACAGAAAACCATATGATATATTTCTTTTTGATTAGAAAATATTTTTACTATAATAAAATAATTATAAGAGGTAAAAATAAATAAATATTGATTTTAGTATTGTTCAGAGATCTGATAACTAAGCTATTCCATCAATAATTCAGAATTTAACTTTTAAGTTATTTTTCTATAATAATCGTAAAACAAATGCTCTTTTGCTGCATTTATAATGTTTTTTGGTTATATTAAGATATACGCAATTTATATTTTATTTGTTTTGTTTTGTTTTTTATCAAATTGTTATAATTATCTGAAAAAGTTAGGTATTTTATTTTTTACAATTTAATAATTTGCAAAATGAACAAATCAAAACTAAATACAAATAAATTTGATAATACACTTGGATGTCTGTAAAGTTAAAAGAAGTGGCCATACCTTCTATTAAGTTAGCTTATCATAAAAATGGCCATCAAAAAAAGAATATGGAATGATGTAGTTGGAGTAGAAAGTGTGTAGGAATTACCCATAATTGCAAATACTCATTTTTGAAATTTTCGTTTAGTAGTTTAAAGAGAACCAATTTCCACTTAAATGTGTATTGTTTTTGTTTGTTTCGATTATTAATATATAGTATGATAATAATTAATCAATGTTGTATTATAATTTATATTTTACCATTGATTATAAAATAGATTATTGTATAATTGATGCTTCTACCCAATTTGACTACCATACGTTTTTTTGAAAATCCTAGAGGTATCTTCGGTGGCGACATAACTAAAAAATTTTTACGATAGGCAAGTATTAATGCCTCACAAAAAAATTATAGTTGGTGACTTATATAATAATGAAGCTTATTAATTATTGAAATTCATTGATACCTAATAATTTACATTATACTGTAAAACTGAAGTTGTGGGTTTGGTGGTAGATGGTGAAATGGTGAAATACAGTAGTAAATTATTACCAATTATTGTAACCTTTTACAATAATTTATATTGGTCTCTTGACCATCGTGCTCGCCATTGCAACACGGCTACATCTTCTCGACGCGAGCAGTACTTTATTTTTTGTATATTTCAATCGATATAAGTACACATATTTTTAAGCTTACACTCGCTGTAGATATAATAATAACGTAGGTAGTGATATTTATCATTTATAATTCAAATTATTCGGATCAGCGATTCGGAAAAATGGGTTATAGCTCATAGCATGCCATGGTTCTTATTTAGTGCCAAGAAAAACACCGTCCATTTGTCGAAAATCACTAGCCGTGCTAACATCGAGCACCCTGGTAGGTATACAGTGTGCTTTTTCATGAAATCTAATCATTTATTAATTAATAAACTTAAAAGTATGTACACAACATTTGTTTATCTAATTAATAATTATCATTAGGTATTTAATATTCTGCAGTACTTCTCTATCATATGGACGAAATGGACAAAGTGCGTGATCCTTCAAGAGAATGCGTAGTCAGTCGTAAATATTTTTCTAGTAGATCGTTTAAAAAGAATATGAAAAAGTATAAAACACTGTGGATTTTGGTTGCGGTAGCCGCATTTATTTTTGTGGTGGTTCAAAACTATACCATGAATCTATTCACTCGGGCTGTTTTGAAATTAACAATAATGCAAGTAAGTCTATCTGTTTGATATGAATTAATTATTATTATATAAGTAGTTGGAGTTTCTTTTCTTTATCAAAAAAACAGAAAATACATTTAAATAGATGTATGTTAGTAATTAATCAATATATAATTTATATAGTTATCAATTATTAAGTGGATACAATGTTATAATTTATTAGTGTAAAGATAGGTTTTTAATTGTAATGTACCTTTAAATAAAACTAATTTTCGATGTAGGTATTTACAATATACACATATGTATTTGTAATATCCACTCCAATCAATTACGTATTATCACGAAAAAAAATTGAAATAACATAAAATGTATTCCTAACTTCTAATTATTTTTATTGACAAAAATAATTTGTTAGATAGGGTGGTGTAACTTCATCATGAAGCCTTTTTACTGCGTTGATAGATCGGTTTCAGAATAACGTAGATATTTTTAAATAATAAGTTAGAGACTTGTGTTTGATTAATCATTAAAATTTACATAAATACAAATTGATAGAATAGGCACATTTTTCTCGGAATCTGTATTTGAAACAGTTGCTGTTTTCGAAACTGAAACGGTATTTTAACATGACGTTGATAGGATAATAGTTAATCGAAATTTTGATTCTGATTTCTGAGACATAAAATGATCGTAACATGAAATAGTGATTTTTTTATCATTTATTTATTTATCTATTTAAAGTAAAACTTAAAAATAATTAGTCTTTCTTCAAAATTAAGTACACAATTTTACTTTATTTTCTTGTCATTAGACAACATTTCACCTCCATTTTTCTACCGGCGTTTTAAATTTGTAGATATTTTAATATTTTTTTAAATGAACTTGTAAAATAGTATATTATCTATTATAATTAAGTACAATTTCAGATAACTTATATATAAAAAATAAAACTTATGTTGACCTAATTTTTAACACATAGGTAATTTTATTATATACCACGTGCATTATTTTATTTGTGAATGTTATTAAAATTGCGTTAAAAAATTGTACTCATAATAATTAAAACTTTTATAGTTTACAGACTTGAACAATTTTAAGAATTTACTGTATGATTCGTGTTTGATTTATAGACAAATTCCTAAACGTGAGCTTACCTACTCTGATTGTTATGTAAGTAATTATATTTGAGTTTTTAAAATGCCATCGTAAAATGTTCTATGTTTATTAATACATTGATAACTTCATTAAGAGGACGCTACACACGTAAATATTGAGACCAAAAACAAGGTTCACGCGAACACGTTTTATCAGAGCTCTAATCACCCTAGGGATTCAAAATTTGTACACAGTGAAGAAGACAACTGTTTCTATGACGTAGCGTTTTTATTTTTTTATTAAAATAATTAGGAAAGGAGTTATTAAAGCTTAAATATGCATGATATTATATGTTTTAAAAAAGCTTATAAAACTGCATTGAGTCAAAATATGAAAAAAATAAAAACACTACATCATAGGTACATACATAGGTAGGAACATAATATTAACTGTTCATTTTTATTTAGACCTGTGAAATTATTGATAACGTTGATGTAATCCTTAACCCAGAAGTGACTTTGGAATCGTTTGCAGAACTCGATTGGCCGGTGGCATATAAAAGTGATATCATAACCAATATCAGTGTTAAAGATGTAGCTTTTGTAAGAATTTTTTATATTACTAATATGTGTATGATAATCTCATTGACAATTAAATTTCTCTTTTTGTAGACTCTTTTAACCGGAGACTTTTTACCGTGTAATTATGAGTCTAACTTAAAAATTGATCCGCTCCGAGTGATCGAGATCAAGACTGGATGGTTTATGCATTGGTTAGTACTTATATATAAGTATACGTATATTTGGTATTTGGTCCCTGGTATTTACTTAAAGATCAGAGTTTTATATTTATCCTAAAAATGCTAAATAATGGAATACCTTATGAAATCTGAATTACATAGTTATTAATAACATATATATATTATATATCTCCTTATTTATAATAAGTAATTAATAATAATAATTTCAAGTTCTTAGTATAGGTACTTACTATTTTACATAACTAACTCAGTGGTAGCGTACGAGAAGATACTTCCGAGTCACATAACATATAAAATGCAAAATATAGAAGTGCCAAGACAGAAAAAAAAATGTTTCTGACATCGAAAAATCAGTATTTACTATACCTAAATTGGCCTCGATAGTTAGATTATGTAATAAAGATATCAAATGTAATACAATGTGTAAAATGTAAAACAAAATTTAACATCGACTTGTCAAAAAAACGGCAGCGTGTTGAAAAAAGGCGGATATAGGTATACTTTGCACCATATTCTTCCATTCTCGGACCAGATAACGGCGATGATGTAAAAAACTTAAGATGAGGTATTTTTACGATTTAAAAATACGTCTAGTATAATTTTATTTAAATTTGAAATCAATAATAAATTAATAGTTTTGTACTATGATTTTGAGAAAAACTCAATTTATAATTATTTTAGAATCCGCTAGTTAAGTTTTTGAAAAGATCAAAAACCTTTTGATAACTATACAATTGATGAAATTTTCAAGTTTAAAGTTAAAAAGTACTTGAATAATAATAAGAAAAATCCATGTCAATTTAATTATAATTTGTAAAAACGCTCTGTTTCACCGTATTTAGGGATTTCCAACTTAGAAAAAAAAATAAGCCCATCCAATTCCTGTAAAATATAAATATAGCCAAGGCTATACTTATAATTTATAAAGAAGCAGCTTGTATAAAAATTGCAGATCTTAAAATAAAAATTACAAATTTTATGGAATAAAATAAATTGACAATTAAATACGTAAAAAAGTTATTTCAGCTTTAATTCCAAGTTTTAACGCGCGTATAAAAAAGTTATTGAGTTTATATTTATGAAACTTGATCCTTTTAATTGTAAAATGTTTTTGAAAATCTTGAGAAGTCTGTATAAAGGTTATATGATTAAAATATTAAGTGTCTATAGCACTATTAGTTTTGGATTTATGGCCAAATTTAAAATACGGAATTTATAAAAATCGCATCAACAGCAAATTTTACTGTTTTTACTTGATTTTTATATAATTTTTATATACGATTGGAAAAACTATTGAGAAAAATGAATAAATGACTACTTTTAAATAGGTACCTACCAACTTGAAAAAATGTTTGATCTTTAAAGTTGCTTGATGAAACTTTTGGACAAATATTTCTACCCGAAAAAGTGATAACACTCATGTAAAAAAACGTCATTGTAAAACAATTACATAAGAACATAAAATTCAGTCACATTCATAATATAAAAAAGAGAGCTCTCATATCACAAAATTTCTAAAAACTGCCCTTACTATATATACTCCGGATGCCCGGACTTTAAAGTCTTAAAAAAAAAAAAAAAACAATGGATCAAAATTACGTTAAAATTAAAACGATTATTTAGGAATTAACTGCTGCATTATTATACATGATAAAATACTGTATTTTTATCAATTTTAAAAACTAATTAGTTTATTTAACTATCGTCAAATTTTCAAATACAATTTTTTAATTTTTTATTTACACCTTTAAAGATGTCTTCCAGTAGCGTACGCAGGATTTTAGTTCGGTTAGGGTTTTACATGAGTAAATAATTTTAATAATAATAAACAATTTAAATAATTTGCTTTACAGTTTTTATATAATTAGTTACCTATAAGTTATAACAAATTATAATTAATAATAAATTAAAAATTACCAACAATTGATCGACTGTGTATTCAAATGGTGGTAAATGAGATATTTTTTGTAAAATGAAAAAATTTCGGTGGGGGTCAGAACCCTAGAACCCTACCCCTGCGTACGCCACTGATGTCTTCAGTCATATAGAATAAGTCGCAATTTCCATGTGGGTCGCTACAGTCTCGTTTTGGCCACCGTTGACATACTACTTATACAATTAATTTCATTTAATTCGTGAAAAACTGTACAACTCAAATTTTCTTAAATTTTCGATTTAGTTTTCATTAGTTTTTCATTGGGTAACTATGCATGAAAAAACTATTGAGAAATTAGGGGGAAAACCATCCCTGGCCTAGAGTCTATTTTGGTTAGTTTATTCTTCTGGTTTTTCAATTTGAAAAAATTGATAAATATTTAATGCAACTATATCATAAAGCAGAGCTTCTTAGTATCATGGTTCATGACCTAAAGTTGTCCTGAAAGTTTATCACTACTCGCATGGTTTTACATGACAAAAAATAGTTCTAATAGTAGACAAATACTTACGAATGTTTTATTATATAATATATATTATATTACATATTACATACTACATACAATATTTATTATATATATATAATATATATTGTATGTAATTTTAATTATATTATAAGCAGTTTAAAAAAAGTAAACTTCTTGTGACCCGCCGAAAGAAATTGGTTCGGAACCCACAGTTAAAGAAGTGCTGTAAGTATAATCGAATTATATAGTATTTATACGTGATGACATCATTTCTGTATCTTATATAACAGAGTTAAACAGCCAAACCGAAGTAGCTGTAAAAAAGTTAGTCATGTAATTTTAATCAATATAATCACTATTTATTTATTTATTTATTTATTATGAACAATACGGACTGAGCCCAATTTACATAATATGATAACACATCTCTGTTAATCTAGAGATTAAAAAAAATTAATTTTATTGTTTTATTGTAAGTTAATCATATTTTTATCTTTTGATAAATGTTTATTTTTGAGTTATTTTCAAAACACAGTCGTTTTTTTTTTCATCAGGAATTTTGAGGAAAATATTTTTTTTTAACTATCTTATACTATTTAGTTTCGGAAAATTCAATTGAAATCCACATAATATTATAGATGCTTTCAAGAATGTCTTGATTGTTATCAACTTCAAATAAATTAATCATATTAATATTTAAACCGATGACAACCTTATAGTATGTAAAAAAATATCATGTTAATGAAATATAAGCCTATTGAAATTACTTTCATGACCATTAACAATTCAACGACCCTGAGTTAGGTCGGGAACCGCTGGTTTGACCTACGGACTATTGTTGTGGTTCATATTAACCTAATCTAATTCTAGTGTAATCCAATTTGTGTTTCTATATTTTTAACAATCCACCCATAGGTACAACGATACAACGTAAAATTAAAAAAAAAAAAAAGCTGGTAAGTGAGATGATGGTGGTACAAGTTCGTCCTTCGTCCCTTCGGTCCTCGGACAATATATTGGTGATGAATGTATTAAGTTTTAAAGAAATGATGACTCATTTCTTTAGTATAAAACGATTCTGAGCAAAGCTTCAGTGTAATATAATATATTATTATTTAAATACTGTTTACGTATTTTACGGTTATTTGTATAATTTTTGATGAGTTTTTTTGTAATTTTTGTAATAAAATATTAAATTAGATATAACTCATTTAAACTTCAATTGCTATAACAATTATAACTCATTAGAAATAAACTTAAAAGAAATCAGACAATATCGAAAATAATCGTATAATAATTTATTAAAGTGTGTATAAAAACAAATCCTGACTAACGATTTTCGAACTTTTGTTAACTTTCAAACAATGTGGTAAATTAAAAGTTCTATATTTAAGTCAAAAGTGCTATAATTGTTCTGAAAATGTTGTCCAATATAAAAAATTATGTATTTGATATTGGATAAAATTTTCAAGTTTCTAGCTTCAACACTTTTCGATTTATGACTAAATACCTAAAATCTGAACAGTGAAAATCTCGTTTACGGCGGATTTTTACCGATTTTACCGTTTTTACTCAGTTTTTCGATCGTCATTCTTGATTACTGGAAAAACTATGGAGATTTTGGAAAAATGACCTCTTTAAAGTACCATCTCAGTTCAATTTCGAATCTAAAAAGTTGCTGGACGAAACTTTTGGACAAGGATTTCTATACGAAAAAGTGTTTACAGAAAAAAAAAAATAAACATCATTGTAAAACCATAAGATCATTTGCAATAAATATATAACTTACCAAAAATTATACAAATAACCGTAAAATACGTAAACAGTATTTATATAATAATATATTATATTACACTGAGGCTTTGCTCAGAATCGTTTTATACTAAAGAAATGAGTCATCATTTCTTTAAAACTTAATACATTCATCACCAATATCTTGTCCGAGGACCGAAGGGACGAAGGATGAACTTGTACCACCATCATCTCACTTTTTTTTTTTTTTAAATATGTTTTATTCAAGTACTGTATTGTATAACTGAAGATTATAAATATCCATAGTTACGCGTTAACTACAAAATTTAATTGCTATAAATAAATAGCAATATATTTGTATAGGCTAATGTCAAAACAATAATAAAAAAATCGTAAATTAAAGGTGGTGGAAGTTGATTTTTGTTTTTTGTTAACTTTTGACTGTTTTAGGTACTTATAGTCATATTAATATATTATAAAGTATAAAATATAATTATAAGTATACTATATATTATATAACCAATCAGCTTGATTAACTTAATCATTATTTTAAAAATTTCATAAAATACTATGTTACCACAAATTTGATTCATTCTATATTACCTACAGTTTTTATCGTTAAATGCAATTTGTTTTCTAGGAGAAATTGCGATGATGTTCAAGGTAAAATAATACGTTCGTTGTACAGGCCCGATTCGTTTTTGAGCACTTCTCATGAAACATGGACAATTATGTCATTTAAATATGAAACTGTACACTTCAAAAAAGTATGATTCAATTGGAATTATATTAATTTTGACATATTCTCTAATAATTAAACTACATTTCAGATCAATGTAGACTACAACAGCAGAGTGGCTGTATCGCAAATAAGAGGTATGTGTTATTACCAGTTGGTTCCAAAAAGTCCTTGTACAACAATTTGTAAATCTCTGAACGGTCATCTAGAAACATATTATGTCTGTGAGTATACTGACGAATTTTTTTTTATGAATTTAAGGCTATATAATACATTTAACCCTATATAATGCGTAAAATTGAATTTTTTCACTTTTGAATATACAATTTAAAATACTAAAAGAAATACATTTTTATAACATTTTTTGTTTATTTATTATCTATGTATTTTTTTAAAGTTTTTTAGTTTTGTTAAATGGCAACCTTTAATTATAACGAAATAATACGAAAGGAAATATATTTTTTTTTAATTTTGATTTTTTAAAGTAGTTTAGAGCAACGAAGTAGCTATAGTGGTCACATATTTTGTGTGGTATTCCTGCTTCTCCACTTCACTACTTTAAACTGTAAGTACTTATATCTAAGGCTTGGAAGAAGTAAGAGTTGCATATTTGTCTGCTTACCATTAATTTATAGTAGACCTAGCTAGAAAAACATTCTGTAATATGACAAAAATTAAAAAATAGCCACATACTTTGTACCATGGGTATATTCTTTGCTTTTTGGACAAGATAATGATGAATGTATTGAATTAAAAAAAAAAGATAACTATTTCTTTAGTTGAACAATTCTGAGCAAATTTTTTGTATAAAAATATACCACATACCTACCTATTTTATATTTTAATTAATTGTCTAATTGTCTATACGTTTTTTATCAAAGTTGTTTAAAGTTTTCTGTTTCATAAAGGAGACATTTTTTTATAACTGAACAATTTAAAACACGTTGTGTTATCCTAAGTTTCCTCATGATTGGATAGACCAATTTTTTTTAATTAACATTAAAAGATGAAAACCTATACCTATATAAAAACAGCCCATTTGGTAAAAATGTTATTATAATTTACCTATAAACACTTTTTACTTAAACGATTTTTGAAATTTGTTTTGTATTGTTATTTAATTATATGAGTAAGGTCATGTTGAATTTTAAAAACTTTTTGTTAAATATCAAACATTTTACTACAGATAAAATTTAAAAAACTATAAGTTACTTTTAAAGTTCTATTCAATATAGGTACTCATGGTGCAAAGTATATCCGGATTTTTTAAAAAAATTTTGGATATTAAGTACAAATTGTTTGCTTAATTGATAAGTTTTTTTGCATATTTAACAATTTTTAATGCATATTTTGCATTTTTTTGATCCTATAATTTCTGAAATCTAGGTTTTATCTCTGTAACTATTGGTCCATAAAATTATATAATATAGGTTGTCATTTAAAAAACTAAAGAAATTCAAAAACAAAAAAGAAAGAAAAAATTACTTACTTAACAGATATTAAGATTATAAAGTTTTTTTATTTTTTATAAAATATTGTTTTCAACAGTGTTTATAAAATTATACATAAAAAATAAAATAAAATACAATCATGGTGCAATGCACATAATAAAATGGTTGATGTTAAATTACGTTGTATGAACCTCCATGTGACATCTTATATAACGTGCAAAGTGCAACATGTAATAGCTTATAATTATATCAAAAATAAAATATACTGTTAAGAGTTAAATGCATCTTCTTAAACTACCCATGTATTGTACCGTAAAAATATTTAATTATTATTTTTTTTACATACAGTGATTTTCAACAGTTTCATTTGGGATTTTCAGTATCTACCGTCAAACAATTCAGCCGAGAGCATTTCAATTATTCATTATTTGGATTAAAATGGAATTATTACGTTAACCTTTGTTAAATATTCAATTTTTTTTCGCTTTTTATCAAACACTTTAAACTTATTTACTTAAATAATAAGATATTTATTGTAAGGCATTCGAGCTCAACAATAAATTTGATTTCAATAAAGCTATGTTTGAAATACCTTTATTTTGTTGTTGTTTTTAACAAATATAAAATATGAATTGCATCATGAAACACGATCCAACAAGTGTATACAAAGCTGTAAATAATACTTTTAATATTTTAGATTATATAAATAAAAAGTTCTTGAAAAATGTATTTTAAATATTATTTAAACAAATACCTAGGTACAAAAATTACAAACATGCTTGAATAAGTACTCAAAATGTTTTAAAAAACAATTGAATAATAACTATAAAATAGAAACATTACAAAACTTAATAACATATTGTAAGACTATTTATAGTTAGCAATCTATTTTCTATTAAGTTGATATAAAACAGTAATTTCTTTTCAATTTTTGTAGTTTGAATATTTATAGTTATTTAAAATGGGTACATACCTAGGTACACATATAAATATTTTTATGATAACAAATTATTAGTCTTATAAATATTACATTTTAGAAATATTAACTGTATATTATAATTCATTCAAATAGGCTATTGTTTAAGGTAATTTTTTTTGATAAAAAGGATAAAATTAAAGAAATTTGATGTTGATTTTCAATTTTTCAAAATTCTACGTCTTAGAATTTAATTTAAAATTGGCTTACATTTTAAATTATTAAAACATTTTATTATTTCAACTATTGTATTCATATAAATAAATATAAATATGAATCAACACAATAAGGTTTTTATGAAATTATGTCATTTATGTTCAACAGAGGTGCCAGGTGCACATTTAGAGAAAAGCCGAAAGCTCAGACACACTTGCACACCTTGTCACTCCAGCCACATTATACTAAGAAAATTAATTGCAATACCTAGTTTATTGAAAAAAAAATTTCCCCAAAGTTTATTACCACACTTTTATGTAGGCGAATCCGTGTAATCTGTTAACCATGCTTTTATCATAGAATATTACTGCAGTCACTCGATTTCCATAGATGTTTAGAATAATTATTCCTTATATCTATGTTAGTTACCTCAGTATGACCACTATTGTTCTGTGGTAAGACAGTCTACCATAGACATGGCATACTATATGTATAAAGCGGCCCATACACGTTCAATAATATTGATCAATATTTGATAATGTCAATAATATTGATCGTATATTGGCATTATTGAAGGATTGATCAATACTATAATATTGAATAATATTTTAGATTCTGAACGGAGTGAAGAATGTATTGATTTTACAATGATGTGTGTTTTTTTTTTTTTTTTTTTTTTTTTTTTTGTGTCTGTCGACACGATTTAAGGCAGTAAAAATGCTTCGATTGCCTTATATAGCAACTTTTCTGAAAGGAAAGTGAATCTAGTTGGTACTTTGGGGGGTCAAAAGTTAAAAATTTTCAATATTTTTTTAACGCGCCGGGAAAAACCCTTAAAAAATGAGGGAAAAACGGTATATTTTACGCAAAACCAGTTTTCGACAAAATCAAATTTTTTATTTTGCTATAACTCAAAAACTAATCGATGTAAATACTTGAAATTTTCACCAAATGTTTAGATTAGCGTTCTCTATACACCGTTAAATTTTCAAAGTATTTTGACTTTTATTGAGCTAATTATAGACAATTGAAATTTTCAATTTTTTTAAGTATTTTTTTTTAAAATAACGATAAAATTTTTTTTTTTTGCCAGAAAATCTTGGAAATTTAATACAAGGTTTCTTATAAGTTGTTCCATAACTGATAAAAAAATCCAAAATCGTAAGTCACAATTTTTTTTTATAAGTGCTCAAAGTTCCAATTTATACGAAATATGTAAAAATTGCGAAAATTTGCAAATAATTTTGTTGTTGAAAAATCGTAAAATTTTTTTCTTTTATAACTAAGTTTTGAAAATTTGGTACAAGGTTTTTCATTAGTTTTTCTTCAATTATCTGCAAAAAAACTCTACCGGATTCAGACAAAAAAATTTTATGAGTGTTTGAAATTTAAATTTTTACAAAAACACGTTAAACAACGGTTTAGCCTCAAACGATTTTTGCTATTTGTTTTTTTTTTCAAAAAGTATAAGTTGTAGAAACTTGAAAATTTTATCAGTTGTTTATATTGGCATTTTCTTTATATAATTTTATTTTCAAAAGATTTCACTCATTTTTAATCAATTTATAGGCATTTGAAATATTCGATTTTTTTTATTTTTTTTTTTTATAAATGTTGATAAAAAAAATGTAGCTCGGACGAAATACTTGAAAATTTAATAGAAGGGTCCACATAAGTTGTTCTAACTCCCATTTAAAAATTATAAAAATACATAGGCACAATTTTTTTTTATAAGCAGTTGAAGTTCAAAAATCGACAAAATTTGTCGAAATCACAAATTATGTCGTAGTTGAAAGTGTATAAAAAATGTTCTACTCAAAGTTAAGAAATGAAAATGTATTACAAGGTTGTTCATAAGTTTTGCTTGCAAAAAGTATAAAAAATCTCACGATCGGTTCAATGAAAAAATTTTAACGGGCGTCTGAAACTGTAATTTTTACAAAAATTCAAGCGATTTACTATAAACATATTATTCACTGACAATTCATCTTCGTTCAGAATCGTTTTTTTTTTATAATATAAAATAATGTCCTAATCTATCCTATAATGCCTAATCTATCAATACATCTCGTGTATCCCACCCAACTCCTGTATCTCTACTCATCACCATAATCTTGTCCGAGGAGCGGAGCGACGATGGACGAACTTCCACCACCATTGTCTTACCGGCTTTTTTTATTTTTTATTATTTTTATTATTAATGTGTTATAATAGTGTTATTGAACAAATTAAAAATATTTGATTTTTATTGACGCACTGTCAATAATATTGTGCATTGGTAGTAATTTCATCATTAATGGAGTAACTAAAGTTAAAAGTTCATCAAAGACATGACTCGTTCATTCTTAAAAAATTTCGATACCTAGTCTTCAGGTTGGTTTAATCGTAGCTCAGATAACATAACAGATTTCAACAATTATACTTATTTCGCTTTTGCAACCATGCTTTAGCTCAAAACCTCTGCATCCGTTATTTCTTCCTTTTATCAAGAAAAGAAATACCTAGAGCAAGAGCTATTATAGTTTTATCTAAATTATCAGACATAATATTGTTTATAATTAAAATGCATAAAGTGTTTAAAGCGAGTTTAAATCTGATTTACTATTTTATAACGGACCTGATAATTTGATAATGATATTATGTTTAATAATTTATCAATAATATTGATACGTTGGTGGTCATTGTCAATGTTCGTGAATATTTTGTCAATAATATTGATCAATAATATTGGACGTGTATGGGCCGCTTAATGTCTTTGCAGTCTGTCTGCACGGCTTCAGAAAAGTCAATAGTTTTAATATGTTGAGTTGGTAAAATAAAAAATAACAATTTATATTAACTATTAAAACAGTATGATATTGTATATATGTTTTGATTAATACTTATTGATGTATGCATTTTAATTTATTAAAAATTAATAAAAAGTCACATTTACGATATATGTATGTAACTTTACCTACATTCCAACTTGTTTCAGAGTGGTAGCCAAAAAAATTGTACAAGTGATCTAATTACTATAAGTGTAAAAAAAAAAAATAATAATAAACATCATTGTAAAACCATAAGATCCTTCGCTTCACTCAGAATCTAAAATTTAAAGTAAACCTAGTAGGTAGTAGGTACCTTGGTAATTTAAAATAAATAAAATTAATAATTTGTTTGTTTTTTTGTATAGAGAAGATATAATCACGTCTTAAGATTTCAACCTAACTATATCTTATGAACAATAATCAGTTCTTTTGATTAAACAGTACATGTCATCTTATAATTATTATTTCTGTAATTTTGTATCCCTACAAATATATGTCACTATGTGTATTCTTAGGATATAGATATACCCCATATTATGATAATATGACAACACAGTGTTTTCATTCATTGAACAATTTTCAGTGGTTCTGTGTACATAGGTTAGGTACATTGTATATAATTCATCACTCACGAAGTTATGAATTATAAAACAAAATATTACGATGCGCATAGCATTATATTTTCCTTATACCTTTATGTTGTGTTTTATCTTGATTTAGTGTAATATTAATTACATTTTTTGTTATTCATTATTTTTAATGTTATTTGATAAATAACATACACGTATAAAGACATAAATAGGGTGATTTTAAATTATGGTGTCCTGGATCGTGATGAGAATAATAATTAACGTGAGAATAATATATTCTCATTTTTTATTTCACGTACACAGATTTCCTTATCGTTTCGTTCCCTTACGGTACCTACCTAATTTAGAATAATACAGTTTAAAAGTATTGTCATTTGCAGTTTTATTCTTTTATTAAGACACATGGTGTATTCATATGAGAACACGGTTCATGTTTAGATCTAACTATAATAACGCATTGATCACGACTGAAAATATAGTTAGTTTAACAAAATTCAAATCTATTAAATAATGCACAGTCGTGATTCGTTTGTATAAATTGGGATAAAGTATTTAGTTCTCGGGATTTAATTACCTGGGTGCTGCCTGTGTGTGTGTGTGTATGCGCGCGATTTCGCACTCCTTAAAGTCTAAAACCTTAAGTTGAAATGAATATAACTTCTTAAGTAACTGTTAATTTTTTCGTGAACTACCAAAATCTTAATCAAGTTAAGTGATTCTTTAGATTTATTTTCATAAACATGTTAAATGATTAGGTACTTCAAGCATTATTTTTAGTATTTGATATTTTTGAGGTTTAAGTAAATATGATTGTAAATTCAACACGTTATTTTTTTTGTGTATTTAAAAATAATTTAAATAAAACGCTTCTGAGCAAAGCTTCAGTGTAATATAATATATTATTATTTAAATACTGTTTACGTATTTTACGGTTATTTGCATAATTTTTGGTGAGTTATAATAATTTATTAAAGTGTGTATAAAAAAAAATCCTGACTAACGATTTTTGAATTTTTGTTAGGATAATTAGGTAGGTATATGAGTAAGGTCATATTAAATTTTCAGAACTTTTTGTCAAATATTTAAAATAATATTACATAAAAACTTTCAAACAATTTGGTAAATTAAAAGTTCTATATTTAAGTCAAAAGTGCTATAATTGTTCTGAAAATGTTGTCCAATATAAAAAATTATGTATTTGATATTGGATAAAATTTTCAAGTTTCTAGCTTCAACACTTTTCGATTTATGACTAAATACCTAAAATCTGAACAGTGAAAATCTCGTTTACGGCGGATTTTTACCGATTTTACCGTTTTTACTCAGTTTTTCGATCGTTATTCTTGATCACTGGAAAAACTATGGAGATTTCGAATCTAAAAAGTTGCTGGACGAAACTTTTGGACAAGGATTTCTATACGAAAAAGTGTTTACAGAAAAAAAAAAAAAAAATAGAAAAAAAGGAAAAAAAAAAAAACATCATTGTAAAACCATAAGATCCTTCGCTTCACTCAGAATCTAAAATTACGTTCTATACTCCACTTTGGACTCAAGAAAAATGATACCATTTTTTCATCCGATACCACTGTATACCCGTTCTTCTATTACTTCATGCATGAATAGTACCTTCAGTTTTATGTGTAATGACTAATGAGTTTGAGATCATAAAGGAATTTAGGGAAACAAATCGATGTTTAATATTAGTATTTTGGTAATTATTGTTTCTTACGGTTGCAAGAGCAGAAAATATATTTTAATTTTTTCACAATCGATTTGTCACTGGACATAAGTTATAATTGATATTAGTATTTAGTAGGTACTGAGTTGTTAACACTGTTTTTGGAAATTTAAAGCAAATAACATAATACGCACGTCCACGTAAAAAATAATAATAATGACCTCATGCATCGAAGTAGTACTATAGGCTATACTGAACTTATAGCACGTGCGTCACAAACAAATCACTGACCGTTCTTGTGACCAGACGGCCACATACATACTGCAGTCCAGTATAAGCAAGATACAACGAGAGAGGGAATACAGTTAGAGGCGATGGAATAACTGATGACGACCAAGACCAACTGCTGGAAACGTGTTTGAATTTAGTCGTGACTGGGTCAACTCACAAGGAGTGCGTGCTTTAAATATAATATTAGTATAATCGTGTGATATTTCGATTTTATTTTGCCGGATAACCGACATAACATGTTGCGGCGTACAACACGGAACTAAATTTATAATTATTTATCTGATATAATGAACAGGTGAGTGTATTTAAATTTTTTTAATAATTATTTTTTTCCTTTTTAAATTCTAAAGTACAGGCTATTGCATTATAAAATACATATTTCAGTTGTTTTTTTAAATTTAAATAAACATTTCTAATTATAATTAAATATAATGACATTAGTTTGTACTCAATATGTTGATTATTTGAATTAATTTTAATCGAAATATTGTCGGTGTATTTGTTTTACTACACATGATGCGATTTACGTACTTACTTTTTGACGAATAATATTAATTAAAAATAACATTTTTCCAAGTAGATATGTGTGCCTGTGTCAAAGCAAGGCCAAAACATCTGATTTCAGAGGACACACTTTTTAATTCAATTATTACTTTTGGCAAATTTCTATAGCAAAAATTGCTAGAGGTGGTTGTAGCGCCAAAATCCTCCACTCAATAACCACTTACCCTATACATTTACATTAATATTATGTGACGTTTGAAATAAAAACACATAAAATGAATACTAGTTAGAAATCAAAATATTTTACTAATTCTTATATGAAACAACTTAAAATGAAAAACATTAGTACTTGATATATTTTGAGATCAAAAATAATAATACATTTGTATTGAAATTCCAAAATGTTTGTTGTTTCTACAATCAAAACTAAAAACCCGTTATACAACTTGGGACATACATTTGTAATTCAGGAGAAACACTTTAATTTTCAGGGGACACTAAGTTTGTCATGGGACACACTATTTTTTACCATGGGTCTAAGATACAATTAATAATGAACATGACGTACACTTTATTTTGTTCGATAGTTCTTACATTATTTAATCACCTATCCAAACAATAGCAATCTAATGAAAATATATATTTATTATAATAATAATGTTGCTAATTAAGAGATGTAGAATATTTTCGTTTCAATTTTACTATGATCCTCTCAAAAAGTTCTATTTGACGACACAGTGCCGGCCGTTTAAGTTTCCTCCTAATGATTTTGTAAATATTTTATCCATAGATAACTAAACGTTTTTTTATTTAAAGTAAAATCAAATCATGCATGACGATCAGTCAGATAAATTACATCCACTTATATTTTTAAATTATAATAATATTATTGTGATTCGAAACATAAAATGATGTGACTTTATATGGCTACCATTGTTTTTGATTAGTTTTTTAACGGACAATTATTGAAATACAACTAACAAACACGGAAAGTGTTTGACACCGATTTAATTTGACATGGTATTAAGTGATGTATCTCTTTTTATGGTACATTTATACATCAATTTCACACTCAATTAAACATGAAGTACTAAAGTACCGCACAAATAGCTATTGATGGTATAAGATTAAGTGTCAAATACATAGGCCATAGGTAGAACATAAAATATATACATCGCAATCGATTAGGGAAAATTATAAACACATGTATTATGATTTATGAGTCATCACGGTGCTACAATTTGTAATACTGACACAAATTAATTGGACATTTGGACATCAATGCCGAGTTACATATTTGTGGGTCTCTAATAAACATTTTGAGATTTTCTCACAAATTATTTTCAAGCTATTTTTTATTTATTCACCAGTAAATGTCTTATATATCAATTTTTTTTTATAACTTATTAATTACAAAAAAAAAAAAATGTTTACTTAATATAATGCTTTCTATTGTAGTTTTAAAGAGTGAAAAGTAAGTAGTTACAATTTTCGCTATTTCTGCCAGAAAAAAAAAAAAAAAAAAAACATAATAAATAAAAAAAAAATGAATGAACTTATGGAATAAATCTTAATTATAATTTGTTCGAATATTGACTTTCAGCAATTTTTTCATAGTGAACTCTTCAAAATCTATATTTGATAAGTTGTCGTATTTTATGTTCATAAATCATAATATTAAGTAAGTTTTTGGGGTCATAAAAAAATCGATTAATATTTACTTACAGTTTTAATTTCGATAAGGTTCGATCAATTGCTACTGATTAACGTTACGTTCGTAATCATAAAATATCAGTACATTTTACTCTGTCATAACATTAGAGAACATCAATTCTATCTTATTTAAAAAAATTGATTTAAATGATCTGCAGGTATTTTTTTTTTACTATTTTTTAAAATATAAAATTAAAAAAAAAGAAAATTAAATATTAAAAAAGACAATGGCCCTAAGGCTGGCACTTACTTTGCCTAATGACCAAAAGATAATCCGGCACTGCTAGAATTGATTAGAAAATTAATTCTTATGGGTAATTCGTTTAAAAAAAAAACTTTGCCGTAGGTACGTTAAATGTTCAATTTTTTGATTACTTTCAAGAAGTATTATCCGAATAACAAAAGAAATAATCAAAGCGGATAAATGATAATATTAAAAACTAAATTAAAATAAAATCTTAATTTCAATGATCATCTGAGTACATATGGTTTAATCAGTACCTATAACTTAAAGTTTTCATTAATGTTTGTTTGTGTTGTGGCAAAAATTGAAAAAATTGAATAATACCTATAAATAATTAACTATGCGACAAAATATATATTATCCAGATCACATTTTATGTAGCAATGGCGATAACGATAATTATTGAGATAATTTGTTCGATAAAATGTCTGACAAAAGCGTCAATAGCTGTAATTTTATTTGGCTTTAAAAAAATAAACACCTATGAGATGGATGAATTTAATCCGGCTTCCCTAAGTTATTATGATTTTGTGGTTAGCAATAATATTTAATCAGGTACTTATTAAAATAGGCTCTCAAATTTGTTATGATTTATAAAATTAAAAAAATTAGTGTAACATGCTAGATCATAGTTCATTAATTGTGGTTTCACTTTAGTCAATACATAAATATTATTTAAAAATTGATAAAAATATTGAGTATAATTAATTTTGGAATAACCGAAAATGAAATTTGAGTAAAACTCCTAGGTAATAGTTTGTACGTTGTACCTATTTGAAAACACTAGAAATATGAACAATAATCAGATTTAAAATGAAAAAAAAAATGGAATAGCTAAATGAATTTAAAAATATAAAGTATATTTAGGAAATAAGTGTTAATATATTAAAGAAAAAGAAAACTTAAATCAAATATTAAAAACCAAAATTTTTAGGGAAACATAAATTAATTGGAGTTAATCGATTACAAGTATAAATTCATAAAATATCCGAGTCTGTATTCGATTAGTAAACAAACAAGAAAGTTAAATTATTTATTTTCAATTCACGCGCCCATAAGAGCACTCGAAATGCGGTTATATATAAAACTGGCTGGTCGCGTTACAGCACCCTCTCATGATATCACTTTTATATTAATTAACCTACATACACAATATATCTGCGTTTAATTTGGCACATTCTTTGTATCCTCTTCGGTATCACGTAAACAGAATAAATATTACAATAAATTGCATGCAGAAATAGCTATCGTTTACTGTTGATGTGGCGAACAATATAGGTATATATTTTATTGTTTTAAGTAAACGAAATCGATCCATGGATAAATTGTTTTTTATTATTATAATTTGTATCTACGCCATGCTCATTCAAGAAAACTGTATTTGTTAATTGCTAATAAGTTATAACATTATAAAAAAAAAGTTAATGAAATGAAGATGTTGTTTTACATAATTTAAATGGGAATTGAATAAAGATCCAGTGTTTACGATTATTAATAATCATTTCCTCAACCATTCTTCAAACTGTTGTCGACTTGACACTTAATGTTTATATTATAATATATATATCCCATAATGAAACGCTTAAAAAAAAAAAAAAATAGAAACCATACTTACGTCAATAATTGACTTTTCAACACAATAATATTATGTCGTGAGGCATTACATTTCGGCTGACCATTGTTCAGTGCAGCTTTTGATTAATACGTGTGTGTATATTGTATACGCAGGAGTTTTAACAATGCTAACCGATTAAAAACGAAAATAACAATTATGAAAAGCCGTCGATGGCCTAACTGCGGGGGTGCTAGGGAAATATTTTTTATGATAGGATATGTTGTGTACGGGTACACGTAAGGATGATTACAATGTGTTATGGGTATCGATGAATATCTGTAATATTTTCTAATGGTGTATATAGCTATTTAGGTTGTATATCTATTATTTTTTTTTTTAATTACAATCGTATGAACATTTTTTGAAATAGTGCGTGACAATTAAATGCTATTTTGGGCTATACATTTTTGTTTACCATGTAACTTATTATATTTTACCAAGTTAAATAATAAACCATTAATACTTTTAATTTTAAGTGATTAAAATATATAAATATATTAATAATAATGAAAACAATTATACCTATTATGAATTATTACTGAAAAAAAAACATTAGGTACCTACATCAACGTCAACTAAAAAATAATGAAGTTCATTTGGATTATTTAACATTCTATAATTAATATTTACATGAGGATTTAATACATTTCAAACGGTTAAAAAAATATAGGATTGGTGTATAAAAAAACAAACTAAGGTATCTATAAATGTCTGGGTGAAACGTTTCAGAAAACAAAATTTAATTATATCTTCAATACAATAATCTGAAAAAATTGTTTGTTTATTCATTCTTCTTAAAATTGTAATTTGTATTATGCATAATCACCGGGCGATCGTATTAAAAAAAAAAAGGTTCATTTAGGTTAAAATATAATTCATTGCAAATTTCAATATAATAAGTAATTTCGACCCTGGAAACAATTGTAAAGATTTATCTCGTGCAGTTATCGGTTCGACGGTTGTTGGACCTCATAAAGCAATACATTTTTATATTTGAGCAGTAAAATTCATATTTATTGAAAAATTGACAAATCAATCTGTCTGACAACTGTTGAGTCTAATAATAACAATAATAATAATAATAATAATAATAATAATAGAAGCTAATTTTTGGACGTTTCTTACAGCTTATTACATAGGTAATGACAATGTCATATTATTCTTAATATTGTTGTTACTATAAATGTATTATAAAACAGAACATCCATGAGAGTTAAATAGCCGACAGATCATCAATAATCGATGCCTATGCTCTCGTCTCCAATTTCAACAAAGAATAGAGATTTTTACATTTTAGACGTAAATATTAATATTAATTAACAATATATATTACGAAAACGATATCAATCGACGGTTGGAAGATAGCTGACGGTTGTCATCAGTTAGGATTCAGATGCACTTATCAATTGAGCTGATAACTTAGTCTCCAAATTCAATGATTTCCATTACATAGAAAATATTAACAATATTACAATTAGAAAGTCAAGGCCGTTCAAAGAATCAGATCCAGTAATGAAGACCAGTTTTTTGGTTCCGTTAGGTTTTTTTCCCCATACGTAGGTACTCATTACCCCGAATACCGACAAAAATAACTATTCTAATAACAGTGTCATGAAATAGGCATTTACTTTTACACAAAAAGTTAAACTAAGATCTTCAGATTTTCACGTATCACTATGGAGTATATTTTACGGAAATAATAAAAAGTAGGCACAGAAAAATGTTTGTTTTGTATTTCTATTGGAAAATATTCTTAGATATATTTTTTTTTCTTGAAAGAGTATGTTTAATAAATAATATTGTTGAGAAAAGATTTTTGGTTTTAAATAACAGATATATAAAGCTTGATTTAATTCCAAAATTATTTTAAAATATTAATCCGTAAAAATTGAAAAAAGTAAAATATAATATCGTTATTGATTCGTTATTGTATTATTTTTGCTCTTATGCATACGCTTAGTATGATTACATGACTTACTCACGTATATGACGTATGGACTAGAACTTTAATTTTAATATTAAAAAGTTTTGAAAAAATGAGTAGAAAATACATAAAAAGTTAATTTATATTCTTATATATTAGCATATATCTATATTAAACTTGTGTAGTTGTATACTTGTATGTGTATGTATGTAATATACTAATATGTGACATTGTGTACCTATATAGGTACTAAAGAATTTGTTGTTTTAGCAGACGTAGTAAAACTTGGAATTATGTTACAAATTTAAAAAAACTTAACATGATGAGACTACTTCGCCGCTATATGTTTGGCGTATGCCTTGCTTTGTTCTATACGATAGAGGTAAGCCACATTATTTTTTAACTAAATTTCAACTTCGTATTAATAATAATTTTACTAAATATTTGATTATGAAATTTAAATTAAAAATTTCAAACAATATATATTATATATCTATAATTATAAAATATATTAATTATTCATCAACACTAAATCAATGAATTGATTGCAGTGGGTCCAAGGTTCCAAGTTACGGAAACAACGAGAGACAACTTTAGGGAAATTCTTCAAATTATTATTCTATAGGTTTATTTACGGTTTCGCTAACATGATCGGTATGGGTGAAGTGGCGGAAGAATTCGGGGATGGAATGCTGGCTCCCCCAGATAGTGATTACCGACAAGAAGGCGCAGAAGACGACTATTACGACGACGATAAGAATGATGACTACAATTACGATATCGCGTATTAATCTCAACTTGGCTGAAATGCGAGACAAATCAATAAATTATTATTATTATTTATCTATTTGTTCACTAAAGTGTTTGGCGAATCGACAGACTTTTAAATAACTTAGTTTGACGTAGAGGAAAATAAAATTGCTTGGTGTAGGTGAACTACATAACATAAATATAATCCAAAGGATGAAATTCAAAATGAGATTCATGAAAAACTTTTTGAATTCTATAAGTGTAGATAATAAGAGTAAAGCTTAAATAGTGCAATAGTGCATAGTGGACGTGTCATATAGGTACAAATTATCTTAAAATTGTTATTTTAATTATTTGTATTTTCAGCATTTGTAGGGCTGTTTATAGGGGTTCGCCAAGAGAAAATAAGAATAATAATAAAATATCTAATTTATAGCTAAATATTTAATAAGTTTTAACATTATTATTAGTATATAATCTGTAAATATATGACAAGAATAGTTTAAAAAAATAATTTTTATTTTTCTCCTAAACTTTTCCTTTTCCGAATATAGTCCGTGGTATATATCTACTTTTATTATCTATGGTTTTCGATCATCAATATTATTACCACAACATCATGGTTTTCCATGAAGGTATTTACCAACATCGCGGTCATCAGAAATATTTCAATTTAGAAGGGTTACCAACTTCTAGCTTTTCATACATCCCAAGGTGATAAGACAATTTTTTTATTTCAGTGAATCTACATCAGCTAGTAGATAGTCTGTCATAGAAATATCAATTTTTTTATATCTACGGACTACGACATAATAATATTACAAGTAGAGGTAAAAGTAATAGTTGTTGTCCTAATCGTTTTTATTTTTTTGAACAAATTATCAAAATGAAACCTGAAGCAATTCTTAATCCCGAGAAGTATGGACCTGGCCGTAAGTTATTTTTACTTAAATTTGTAATCTAATAAAAAATGTTTATGTTAAAATTTTTTTCTTACACAGTCAAGGGCATTTTCCGACAAGGAATGCATGAAATACCATTGATTATGTTATCCACACCATTTCTCATTGCCGGCTGTGGACTGATTCTTTACCATACTTACAGATATGATAAAAATGATGGAAATAATAAGAAATATAAATTAAAATACACCCGTAAGTATAGTTATGGTATATAGTAAGTTAATGTTTGTATCGAAGTCCAGATCAAAGGACTTTTTTTGGTGATATATGTTACCAAAATTATTGATTCCAATGGTTTTCATCCTGGCTTATATTACAACATTTAAAGCATTTGTCACTTATCATTTTTTATGGTCTATATTGGTTTATATTTTATAATTATGAGATCCAAAAGTCTTAATATTGAGCTTTATTTTTAATGTAGTGACTTACCTATTTCTTAATCTTATAATTTATTATTATAACTTAATTATTAGGTTTAGGTATATTCACTCAATTTATAGTTGTATGTGTTAATATTAATTTATGTTTTATACTCTTTTTTGGATTTTCAATTGTTTAGCATTGATTTCAAAAATGAAGTAATGATTTTAAATGATTTGCTCATCTTTACGTATGAAACTGTTTCTTATTTTTGAGTGTAAAAATTTAATTTTTGTATATATACTCATTTCAAGTAATTTTAAATGGATATATATATATATATATATATATATATATATATATATATATATATATATATATATATATACTTAAACATTGCATTTAAAATTAACTTAAACAAAATAAAATTGTATTTTTTACTAATATCATTGATTAAATATACAATATTTAATCAATGCTAATATATATGAAAAAGCAGTACCTTGGACTTAATAAGATATTTTAGGGCTAATATTTATTGTTTATATAAAATAAATTAATTCTGTTAAAATGCTTTAAGTAAAAATGTTATAATATCCATTTATATAGTTTTTAACTAAAGATAAATAATTTAGACATCAATGAAAATATTAAACATACAGATTCCTAATTTTTGTTAATAAATAGCTTTTAAACACCTATACTAAATATTTAAATTGTATTATTTTATATTTTTATGAAAAATAATATTTGAAAATTAAGAAATTTTTCCTTTAATTCTATGAGTTATAAGTGTTAATAAATAACTAATCATTAATTAGTTCAATTTAAGCTTAAATAACACCCTAAATGTAGGTCTTATATACTTTAAATTGTATCATTATGGTTAATTTTAATTAATAAAATACAAATTTTTAACTTTAGAGGGGTTAATATTAAAAAAATATTTTATACATTCCATTTTTAATGTTACATCAATATATTTTTTATTACTTATGCTTTCATATTACATCAATGTTGTATTTATCAAATACATCATTTATATTGTATATAATATAAAACTATTAAAGGATACTGATCAAAGCTTTAGTATAAACATATATATTTTTTTTATATATTATATATTTGATTTATTTATAATAAATGTGTATACATGATATTATTTTTAATTTCATTGTCTGTAGGTTTTTTTTTTTTTATCAAAACTGTTAAAACATTTTTTTTTTCTAAAAGACCAAAACATGAACTATATTTATCCAATGGTTCATAATGATTGGATTTACCAATTCATTTTTATAATTATTTAAACAGTCAATCATGAAAAAAATTTACTTTCACTCTTTAAAAAAAAGTCTTGTTAAAATTTTTGAAATTTTCCGAGTATCGTTAGTTGTGTATATAAGTATAGTCTCATTAAATTCTTAGAATTTTTTGTCTAATGTTAAAAAATGTTTGAAGAGAAACTTTGAAAACAAGGTATTTTTAGCCCGTGTTATTTTTTTAAAACTTATAAAGTATTAAGGAATATGTCATTCATTTTTGGTATAAATTTCAAGTTTTTTTTAGTAATAAACTTGGAGGTTAAATAACTAAAATAGGTTTAGTAAAATTGTGGTTTACGTCAAATTTTACTGTTTTTATTTGTTTATTTCTCACACCTGGAAAAACTACCGAGAAGAGGGAAAAATGAACCCTCTAAGTACTATTCATATGAGGTTTTGATCTATAAAATTGTTTTATGAAACTTTTGGACTGTGTTAAATGTACTAAAAAGTGTCCTCAAAAAAAAAAAAAATTGACTATCATTATTTAACCAATAGATCATTCGCTTCACTTGGAATCTAAAACAACTATTGTTATTGTGAAATGAATATATCTTATAGAAAGAAGATTCTGTATTAGTTGGATTTAAAAATATAATGATCCAACTATTTTAGTTGATAGTGTAATATGTAATAATAAAATGTATGAATTATATTGGTAAATTAATAATTTTTGTATGAAATGATTGTATTTTTACACATTTTATAATTTAGATTAAACAAAAAATATATTTACTGATAGAATGCATACTTAACTCCTAATGTGTTTTTACCAAGAACTATGATTATAATGGACTGGTGGGGGACAGAGTGGCCGAGTGGACTCAGGTGGCGGTTACGACGCGTACCGTCGCCGGTTCGAACCCGGCCTCGGGCAGTCTCTCTAACTTGGACAGGAAACAACTGTCTTCGGAGAGAGACTGCCATCCCCCCCCACTCCGGGGCATGGCAGAAACCTACGGGTGCCCCAATAGAAATTCTGCCAAACCGGCATCCGAACTGTAGACCCTACTAGGGTCTGCACTCCCGGATAACCATGCCATACGAAAAAAAAAAAAAAAAAAAAAAAAATGGACTGGTATCGATTTGATGAGGGGTGTCTAGGGGGACTGGTCACAAATGTTTGGACCTTTTCTTAATACATGGGTTTTTATGTTCTCAAGCGCTATCTAGTTTTTAAGCATGATATAAAAGATTGTGTTCTTTATTATATAATGTGGATATATAACAAAAAATTTCACCAAGAATTTTACTTGTGATGTTTGCAAAACAGCAGTAATGGGTCAGTCTATAATACAGCAAAATTAAAAATAATTTAATAACTAATTCATTTTTTTCCAGGTATAACATCTTACTTGGATAAACCAAAAGCTTGTTTGTACCTAAAATATTTAACAAATTAAAATATTACCACAGATTATATGAAACCTAATCATATATAATCTGTGATATTACGATGTTGTTATAATTTTGCATTGTTTATTATTGAAATTTAATAATAGATAGCAGTTTTCCTAAAACTCCCCAGTGGTCTAGTCATTTCGGTTTCATTGATAAATGCTCCGATACCAGTCCATTATAATCATAGTTCGTGGTTTTTACTAGAGGACATAATATTATATCCCTTAAATTATTATTATGTCGATTATCTCACAGAATTTGTACTTGAAGATGATTTATAGAAAATTTAGGAATAAAAGAGCGAACTAAAAAAAATTGTGTGAATGTGATCAATGTCCTATGCTAATAATTAAATTTAAAATTTTATAAAAAGTATTCAGTATATTTTTCATTATTGAATTCATTGTATATATATATTATATATTTGTTTTTATTTTATAGTTTACCGACCAGATGATCCAAGAGTACCACACATCAAGAATTGAAAATTTTAAAGATTATGTTGTATGTTGTTGAATTAATAGAAGTTAGAAATAAATACAAGCAAAGTGAAAACAAATTCTTCTACTATTTATACATAAAAAAAAAAATATTATAAATAATAAATGTAATACATGTTAACTACTCTGTTGATCTTGATTTTTAAAAAAATTCGTTTTGTAAGATGCAATTTTCGTTACATCTACTTGAGCAACATTGTCACGACCTGTTCTTATTTCTAATGGTAATGTACTGTTAAAATCTTTATTGTCTCGTTCTAAAACCAGCTGTACAAACATAAGATTGATTGTATTAGATAGAAAATAAAATTATAACTATGATAAAATATTTTAACTTACTCTCATTAATGGTGGCAATTCAACGGATCCAGGCACTACCTTCTCACGAGGTTGGCTACTGGCTACTCGATCCCACCACAACTGCTCTTCGTCTTTAGGTATTAATCGATAATCTGGTTTGTACGATACACTGTATATTTCTACTGGATCTTTGTAACGTTTACCTCTGAATATTTTTTCCACATGAACAATTACTTTTCTGGCTTTGCCCTCCTGTAAAGAAAATAGAATTTCACAACAGTATATCAAAATGATTGCTAAAAAACCGAATAGCACTTACGATTTGCGCAGTCGGTTCGACATTTAAGACTTTGAAAAAGCACGGCTCGTTGTATCGTTCATAAGTGCTACGGGTTATCAAACGACCGACAGCTGCGTTTCTCAGATTGCCGATGATTTCCCAGAGCGTCTTACCGTAAAAATTCGTAGTTCTACCGATCAATTTTACCGGCATGTTAAACGTTTTTTAGAACGAAGAGAATCTAAATAATTCTAAAATCTATGTACTGCGTGCCCCGTTCGCCTGTAGCTGCTGATCATTGACCATTTTACTCGGTGATAAGACAACCGATCAAAAGTGATAACCTGTGGGAGTTTCACGATTTCTCCTTGTAACTGCACTGGTCCCGCGTTATCATTGCTCTCTGTGCGACAGCGTTTTACGTGTTTTTATTTTTCTCGCGAAGTCCGTCGCGCAGTAATGTCCCTCCTGTGAGTGATATACGGTACGCCTGTTTTTCTTTCTCACTTTCGAAGTGCACAGTAATGACATCGCTCAACAGGTATCTTTGAATCGGTGTGCTGCAGGCTCGAACACCGGACCAAGTTGTGATGGCAGCGGTGATAATGTGATATAAATTCGTCTGCACCTAGCAGTTAACACTCGGAAAAATCGAGCTTGCCTCCGACCATGGCCAAATTAGAGATCAAAAGCAAAGTACGTGTGTATGGAAAACCGACTATGATCATGGTGTTATTTTTGGACTCTCTTGAATTATAATTTTGTACCGATTTTCAGTTTGACGCCGAATTCCGTCGTATATCATTGCCTAAGACGGAGGTTGGCACATACGAACAATTCAGATCATTAATTGAACGTTTACACAAGTTGGTGGAGGTGCCTTTTGTACTGTCTTATACAGATCCGAAAGACGGAGATCTGTTACCAATCAATAATGATGACAATCTAGCACGGGCAGTTTTAACAGCAAAACCATTGTTAAGGTTAATCATTCAGCGCAAAGGTAAGATTTTGTTAGACTAAATTTCAAACATGGCGTGCATACTACAATTTTTTATTTTTGCACATTTAATATTAGGTACATTTATTTTAATATTTATTGATAAATTGTACTGTTTTCTACTCTTAATATATGAATAATATATTGCAATAATATGAAGTACTGAATTTAGTTCTTTAATAATTTTTTCTGTACCAATTACATTTGTGGATAGTTTATCAATTTTTGAAAATATGTTTAATGTTTATATTTATTTAAGAACTTGATTCTATGTATAATTTTCATCTATGTATATAGAGTGATTTTAAAATTGTGTTTCAGCAATATAAATATTCAAAATATAATACAATGTATTTTATAAAAGATTCTTTATTCAGAAAAATCTGAAGCGATAAGTAAATTTTGTATGTTTCAATTACCCTTAAGAAGTAGTTTTGGGGGTTAACTTTTTAAAGTAAAATGGGATTCTATATTTTTTTTTTGCCAACAAAACGTGGAGGTATTTTTAAAGTAAACTTTAGTTATTCAAATACATTAATTTATGTTTAACGCTTAAGTTTAATAGCAATTTCAAGTCTTGAGAATTTATATTACGATCATTGTGCAGTTTGTGTGCTGTGTGTTTGCGCGTGTGGTCATAATACATTTGACACATACAACGCTGCAAAATTTAAAATCACTCTCATACCTAGAGTTTTGCATCAATTAATGTTTTTCAATCATTACAATTTAGTATACATTATATTCACTATTAATTGACAAAATAAATATAAGTTCCTGTTTGATTTTCAAATGTTAACCCCATAAAACTACCCTTTGGTGGTGGTTAAAAAATATGAAGTTTATTTACTATATTAAATTTCTCTAGATAAAAATCTTTCATAATATACATTTTGTTCTATTTTTTTGTAATTAACAAATTAATTACATACTTATTTTCCTATTATATTTTTGTTATCAATTATAATTTACTTATCAGTATGTTTGTACACATTATAAATACTATTTAGGTAATTAAAGTTCCAAAAACTACTGTAATTTATATTTTTTTAGCTTATTTGGTATTACTATTAGGTAATATATTTGGTAAAAATCCTCATTATTAGTTTACAATGTCATATGCGTTTTATAACATAGTTGATAAAACTATTTGTATAGTATTATGTATAGAGCATACTGAAGTACCTAAAATATATTTTTAAGACATTGAATCGTATATTGAATAATACATCAAATTAAAAATGGTTTGTTAAATTTGTGTCTCTCAAAAAATGATTTTTGTGTAAAAGAAACTTTTATGATTTATTTACAATTCAAATCAAGTAAAATTATTTAAATCTAGATTTTTAATTGTATAAATTATTTTAGATTTTATGATTTAATATTTTGGTTGTTTTTTTATGAATTTCAATACCTTTTCTTTATTACATATCATAGTATGATTCAAAAGTTTTAGCACTATGATATTAATGTCTAAATATTATTAATTAAACTATTATTAATATCAGTAGTTAATCACTTAACATTGTTTGCTGTAGACTTCCATTTGAAATCCTATCTTGAATATAGTTACTCCTGTTGAAAAAATTGTTACCTATATGGTAATGTTTCCTTATAAATACATACTATCTAGTTTTTGGGAAAAATTAGGGAAATTTTTATTTGTATTATAGCATACATATTGTATTCAATTTAAAATTATTTATTGCATTTAAATAATTTAAGAGAAAGAAATGTATGTAGGTACTATCTTTTAGTATTTTAAATTTGCTAACTGTCATATTTATTTATTACATTTTTATTATTTCTTACTGTTCTTTGTACTTATTAAAATGTGAACTATAATTATTATTATATGGTGTTTTATTTGTTTTATTTTTATCAACTAATTAAATTCACTGCTTAAAAATTATCTGTATGTATAAATACATGCTTAAAAAAACAATCATTATCTATAACGTACTCCTGATTCTAAGAGTATTATATTTCAATAACTGCAAAATTGTATATCAATGGTACCCCTATACATGTGCTCTTCAATCTCCATTGTCTTTAAATAAACAATCATTCATGAGCAAGTTACTTCTTTGTTCTGAGAGCCATTGAAATAATCTGGCAGGTGTTAGGGCGGAGTTCCTGTCAATTTCTAGTATAAAAACCCAAACACATTAATGTTCCGCAATGTTTTTCATATAGTCTGAATCAGAACATTTTTCATAAATAGGTTGTATTATTTTTTCAATTAGAATAAAAATCTATAAATTAGAAATATATGTAGGTTGTGAATCCACTTTATGTGTTGAATGACCTGAACTGACTTTATACAAGTTTTTAACTTTCTCATAGAAATGGGTTATGTATTTTTATTTTATTGAGTATTAACTAAGTTATGTCCAAAAATCCATTTATACTTAACGCAATACATTAAAAATTATTGTAATTTCAATAAAATATTGTTTCCTTTTGTATAGTGAATACAAAATGTTGTATAAATATTTACAATTTAGATATTATAAATACTTTATTTTCGGTTATAATTTTATTGACTTTAGGTGGTAAAAAACTATTGGAAACATTAATATTTATAGTATGTAGTTATCTACTGTTAATTATTTCAGGCACTTTTACTTACCATGTACATTGTATGTTTATTTTAAAAGTCAGCTGAATATGAAAAATTTAATCAATTAGTTTCCATTTAATTTTTATGTTTATGTTATAAATTAATATAAATATATCAAATTGATTTGATATTTTAATTTGATGAGATAAATATAAAAGAAATTTAATACTATCAAATTAACTTTCTACATTTATGGTTGTGTTTTATTTTATTTGTCATAAACATCATTTTATTGTAATATTCCTTTTATGGTTTTGACTACTACAAGAAAAAGTAATCAATGAAAAAGTATGTCATTTACATTTTTATTGGTTGATAATACTCTTTATGAATATTTTATAATATTACAAACCTTTAGTATTTTTTAAATTCTGTAGTAGTAGTCATTTTATTTTGGCTCAAATGAATATTTTGTGTAAATGCATGAGAATAAAATCTATACATTTTTTGTTTTTTTTTTCTGGTGAATCAAACAGTTATTTTGATTGTTCTTTTAAACTCGATAGAATTTATATTATCATTTGAATATATGTCTAACCTCTGAAGATTCTATTAAATAAATACTGAATACAAGCTTAAGTATTTCAATAAATTGTATTCATTATTTCAGTGTATTTTTAAAAACATAAATATTTTATATTGAAATGTCTTGTTTTAATCTATTTTAAGTTAATGATTTGGTAGTGATAATTTAGTTGTTGATAAACAAAGAATATTAATTGATGTGGAACTATGGTCAGACAAAAAAAATCATTTGACAGTTCAGTTTCAAGGGCATTTCACAGGAAACTGGTTTGTTTCCTTAAGTCTTTAAATTAGGTATAATATATTTTTCTTTTGTTTGGAATCAAAATATTAATTGTTGAACAAGTAGATGAATTAGCCCAATGTTTGTTGTTTTTGGTTTAATGATGAACGTCTTATAATGAAACTCTGCGTTGTCTGTGAATCATGTTTTAAAACTTTCAACATTTGATTGACACTAAGAAGTAGGTATTGCATCATGAAATTCCATATTCTTCTTTATGCACTAATCCCACAAGGACGCAGGCTGAAACCATAATTGAATTTTAAGTTCAAGATCAATTTTTACATTGTTGTATATTTGCAAAATTTATGTGAAACGCCATAAATTTGCTTGTTTGTTTTTACTTTGTCAATTGTTCACAGTGTTAAGGAAATGTGTAAATAAGTATCATATGACAAAGGTACAAAATTTTAAATGATGTACGTACACAGTACACACCATATGTATTAACGAAATTTTGATTCATTTTACATACGTATTAACATAACGTTCCTTTACAGCATCGATATTTGTTTTTTCTCATTTCTAGTATTAGTTATCATTTAACATTTTGTATTTTAAGACTTTCCTTCTCACCACCTCACATTTTTATTGAGCAACCGCCACTGTTTACTGATCAGCTTGTGAAAGAGTGGAAATAATTCTAATCAATTAAAAATAATCATAAGAAATTCATTGTCACATTACATCAAAAATCTTTGATTAAATAATTGTATTTGAAAAGGTTTTAATTGTAAAAAATTCCACATTTTCATTTGTAACACAATAATTACTCAAAAACCATGGTATATTTATTAATTAGATTCTATTTTAATTGTGTTTGGCAATCATTTTTGTAACTTAGTTATTTACTATTTATATCAATTAATATCATGCCAACTAATTGTTGCTTATGACTTATTTTGAGAAAAAAAACCTGAACTTCATATATTTCATAATAAAATAAAAATTGATTTGTTCTTAAACTTCCATAATTATTCATGTGTAAAAATTTATAAACTACAGATTATTGGTGCTCATTAAAAAAAAAAAAAAAAAATGTATTTTTAATATTTCCATCCATTAAACAATACCTGTATGTATTGTTTTAAACTTTTAAAAATATGAGTTAATAATGCTTAAATATTTTACAACTACTTATAGTATAATAAATGAAATTATATTGTTTTTTGCAAAAAGGTATGCAGTTTTAATAGTATGTGAACAGTTAAATGTAATTTACACTAATAATTTTGTCATTTGTCATGATGATTATTCTTAAATAGATGATAAATTAAAACTAACTTAATTTATTATCAATTTAGGAGCTATCAGTATGACAAATGACAACTGGTATTAGTTTAAATTATATTAAATAGTTCTTGAACAATTATAATTACCTAACCTTTTACAAAAAAACATAGTTATTTAATGTATTAATAATTATAAGTTAGAAGTTTTTAAATATTTATGATTATTAACTCACATTTTATGAATTAATAATTACATTTTTAATACAATTTCATTTGAAATAAATAACACCACATACATAAATTATACATTGAATGAAATCAACATTAATTTACTCCAGTTAAAAATAGATAAATTAGAGATAGACAGAGAATATTTATATTGGGCATTAAAATTTCAATGATGTTAAAATATGGCAATGATTTTCTTATGAAAAAAAAAGGAAACAATCACATTTTACTTAAAATATCTGTAAAAGGCATAAAATACACCATGTTAATATTTCATTCTATATAATAGATAAAAATGCAAAGATTTTTAGATAACATATTGCACCATATATAATTTTATTCTGTTTAAAATAGATAATATTTTTCATTTTTTTCCAAAAGTGAAGCATTTTTTGTTCTTACATGCAATTAAAGCAATTTGTATCTATACTTAACCATTTAATTCTTTGTGTTTTTTCGGTATTTTGATTTAAAATATTAATTTTAAAATGCTTGACTTTTCTATAATATTCGTTTTAAACTATGGAATCATATATTTAGCCAACTTCTTTATTAGCTGATACTAAATATTTGAAATCCTGTAATGTAAGATAATTGTATATTATCTTTGGAAATAATTTTAGACCTCTGTGTCCTTAATATAGTTATTTAATTTTTCTTATATTAATTGGTAACTTTTTTTTTGTATTATCCATGTTTTCATTGACTTTTGTCTTGATTTAAATTTAGAAACCAATTCATTATTTATTTGTTCAAATAATCTTTACTAAAATATTTTAGTATTTTAGATAAGAAATTATTTATTTTTTTAAAACAAATAATCATAAAAATGTTATAATATATAATATAATGTTATTATTTTTTTTATCATTAATACATGACAAACTTATTGTTTATACCGAATTATTTTTCATTCAAAAAAATAATATGAATATCTAAGAATGAATATCTTCTGAGTTTCATAAGGGTCTTTGTTATTTTAGGTGAAAGTCTTGAAGAACTAAATGGTTATGGTACTTATAGACCTCGAAATATTATTTCCACAATTTTGGGTGGTACTCCTAGCAAAGCAAAACATCTTTGGATATCAAACCCTCAGGATTTTCGCCAGGTATTTATTTGAATGTTTTTGAACAACTTAATTTAATTTTCGTTTATTACTTTTATTTTCACTTTAGGTATCTGCAATTATAGACGTCGACGTAGTTCCAGAAACATGTCGGCGAGTTCGATTACTTAAACATGGTTCAGAACGACCATTAGGTTTTTATATTAGAGATGGCACTAGTGTACGAGTCAGTCCTTCAGGTGTCGAAAAAGTACCTGGTATTTTTATATCCAGATTGGTTCCAGGTGGCTTGGCAGAAAGTACTGGGTTACTGGCTGTGAATGATGAAGTTTTAGAAGTAAACGGTATTGAAGTGGTTGGCAAAACTTTAGACCAGGTATATTCAAATAAAAACTAACTAAAATATTTGGAAGATGAATAAATAGATTTTTGTTTTATTTTAGGTTACTGATATGATGGTTGCTAATAGCCATAACCTAATTGTCACCGTAAAGCCAGCTAATCAGCGAGCTACAATGTCAGCTCCACGTCGGGGATCTTTATCAAGAACTTCACAGCTATCAAGTGGGTCACAGCAATCAGCGCATAGTGCTGCCACAACAGTCAACACCTCTGAAGAAGACGATCAAGATGAAGTGGTGGATTTAACTGCTGGATTAACTTTACAAGTAGCCAATGATTCTACTGCTAGTACTACTGACCAGTAAGAATATTCATAAAAGTTACTTGTCATGTGTTCTTAAGTTATCAACCAAGTGTCTTAAAAAATAAATGAGCTTATATTATTGTTAAGTTAAAATAAGAACACATTAGCATTCCAAAAATATAAAATAATAAAAATAGGTTTTGTTTTTGATATTAGATCATTTGTCTTCCACTTCATGTTTTCAAATGTTTATTGTTGTAGTTTAAGTATGTGTATTTTTATAAAATAATTTATATCTAATCATTAGTACTACAATTTTACAGGGTGATACTGAAATTAATAAAGTTCCATTACATTAATCCTAATTAATTGAAACTGGTTTTCTTGCAATTAATCATCTGTTGTACTGACAATTTAATTCAGACATTTTAATCTATTTTTTTTTTCTTAATGAATGCTTTTTTTATGATATAAAATTGTAATATTTACATTGACCTTAAAACTCAAAACCCTTACGACTATTTTTTTTTCTGATCTCGAAAAACAATTTTGCTGTACTATAACAAAATGATTGATATTGAAACAAATCTGATTATAAACTTAACATTCCAATATCATTAGAAAAATACGTAATTGTAAAATGTAGACTGAAAGTAGTGAAATTTCCTTTAGTAAATATAATTTTTTTATTTTAACAAATCTCGTGGTTTCTTCTTAAATTTCTAATATAATTATTTTTTCATTAGTTATTCAATTATTATTGTCAATATGTTCAAATTTGTTTTGTGGTATTTTTTTTCTATTCTCTTAGGTAACTTACATGCATTCAAAATTGTAGGTTTATATTCATGTGTATTCTACAACCAAAAGTTAAACAAACTTTATTTGTTTTCTTAATCAAATGGGTTATTATTATAATTTCCAAACATCTGAAATACCTATATGTTTCCAAATGAGTACAATTCCTAAACAAATGTCCGTCCATTACATTTTTTTTTTTTTTTTTTTGTGTTAAATGTTTTTCCTGTATACGTGATTTTTCGTGTTTATTATCATTATTGTTTAGTATTATTATGATAATTATTATTGGAATTAAAAATATGTCATGTAAGTGTTTTAAAATTATGAAAAACCATTACCTGCATAAAAATGACCCAATAATTTTATTCTTGTATTCATTATTATTTATTATTTATTATTGAATTTTGTTTTTAGTTAAAATTATATCTTAATTTAAAATTATTTTCATCTAATCAAACACCATAAAAAATTAAAGGTATTGATTAAATTTTTTTTTTTTAATTATGGATAAACAAATACTCAAATAAACATTTGTATGAAAGTATTAAATCATTTATATATTATTGATCTATTTATCAATATAAAGATAAAATAACATTATTTAATAATTAATGCATATATTTTTATTTATTCATTTATCTTATTTCTAGATAAAATAAATTCTATATTTTAACAGTTAATAAGTTATCTTTGTAATTACACATTAATTCAATATGAATTAAAATAATAAATTAAAATGATTTTATATTTTTGAAATTTCAACATTCTTAACTTCTTACAGTATCATGTGTTTAACAATTAACAAGCACAATCAAGTTTCAGCTTTTAATCTTACATTTATTTTTCTAATTAAATTCATTTTATAGCATAAATTATACTAAAAAATGTATTTATTCGTATTTAATATCAAATAAATTTCTTTAAATTTGAAACATTAAATTTTACACAGCAAAATTATATTTTACCAAATGTTGGTTTGACATAAAAAATGTTGTCATGGTTTGTTACAGTCAACAGTTTGTACTTAAGTGTTGAGTTCTTTTTTATTTAAATTTTAATAAAAGTTATAATTATAATAAGAGTTATGATTGTTTTAACATTAATTTCTTTTAATTACTGAACCATATAAAAATAAAAATTTAAGAAGAAAACAATACTAGTGTACAGTTATAAATATTCATACTATTAACTCTAAATCCTAATTGTAACCAAACTGTACTGCTTATTTTGTGTATTAAATTTTCAATATTATATAACACCAGACAAATAATAAATGCTGGTGGTGTACCCTAAAAGTTATCAATGATACATAAAAAAATAATGCTAGTGCTGGACATTTTGAAACCTGGTTATTTACTAATATTTTTAAGTCATTCATTTATTATTTAAATATAAAATTTTGTAAAATTTGTTAGACTATACTTCTAAATGGCAATTGCTTTTTACTGTTTTTAAAAATGAATTTACTTATTATTTATATATATATATATATATTTTGTTTTTTTTATCACTATTGAAATTGCTCAATAGTATATTATAGTGTATACCAAAAATTTTTTGCAAAATTAGTTATTTTTTATAATTTCTATAAAAATATCACTTGATCTATAAAGACAATTCAATCAAATGTACAATTAAATTTGAATTATTTAGTTTTGAATGAACGTAATAACTTAAGACATTATGATTGTAATTGTCACCGTTTAACTAATGTTAATCCAATAATACAAACAAATTTGTGTTTGTTGCTCCATATATTAATCCAACATAATTTTGTATCTAAGTATTAAAATTAATTTTATGATCTCTACAGTTACATAACAAACACTATTAATTTGCACTTGTTTAATAGTGTTTTTATATAGTCTTGTTTGTTATAGTGTGTACTTAAAATTAATGAGAAAGTTAAAATTATTTTTATAAATTTAGAATGAAATGATACAAAATTTAAGAAGGGTAATATGTGTGCAATAATTTTATTAGATAATACATGCATACTTATATATATATATATGTGTGTGTGTGTGCGTGTGTGTGTATTTTTCAACATTAAATACATACATTTGTATAAAACATTATTTTATGTTATATGATTATGTATTTTTCTTTTAAGTGTAATGAACATTTAATTTGTATTACCGAAATCATTATTTGTATTATGTGTATTATTATTTATTTGTATTAATTAATTAATGATTGAGTATTATAAATGTTCTTATTATTGTATTTTTATTTTTAATTTATTATAATTTTGGAGCGTTTATCGCCCAGTTTTCTTGTGTATTTTTTTTTTTTTATTATTAAATGTATTTTATTCAAATCTGCTAAAAAACAATATAACTGTTGAATTGTCTTCAAAAATAAAATTGATAACATAAAATAGATTATTAAAAAGTGTCTTGTTTTTAGTTAAAGATACCATCAGATGGTTTAATACAAAGTTATTTTTTAAATATTAGTTCAGACAGGTTATTGTGGTATTGGATCCATTTTTGCAAGGATTCCCAAAATGTTTACCAAAAGTACTCTTTTTGGGGCCACATTCAGCCATGGATAATTGATATTAATTAATAACTCATAGGTATCCCTAGCCCTTACATATTTGTGTTAATGAATATGCATGATGAACATGGATCAATAATTAACATACATTTCTATAAATAACCCATTTAAATTTTTTCTGGGTTTATTACAAAATCAAATTTGAAAATAAAGCAATGGCTGTATAAAATATGTCACATAACTTTTCAACCTAGGGTTAAACATAATTGAGTATAATGTAGCCACTCAAGTATTCATGGACACAAAACAAATCTGATCTGGTCAGATCCGATACACGGATCTAATGTGTAGCCCTTACCCTATATAATACGAGTGAGTCGCACAATTATCATATCATTTTTAGCGCTGAAATTGAACCAAAATGGTTAAAATTACGTTACATAGGAAATCGTGTTACAACTGTGTACCTGAGCAGTGGCGCCGATCCCTATATCTAGGTATTGCAGTTGCAATACATGTTAAGGGTGGAAGGGGTGGGTGTGTTAATGCTGCGAAACAAACTAGGTTAGATCCACTGGATGGGAGGGAAAAAAATGAGGGGTAGTTGCTCAACCTATTGTGGTTGGGTGGATGGGTACTTGCTTTTAATGCTTTGCAATACCTCTAAAAACTAACTTCGACGCCACTGTACCTGTGCACTGATAAGTGAGTAAGATCATTGTAACGGATACCATACTTTTTTTTACCTAGACAGTTTATTTACAGATGTGTACCCAGTGCCGTCTTAAGACATGGGCCCAAAGTTCCCTGGCCCTTGGCCCCGGAATTTTGAGGGCTCTAAATTCACATAAATTATATTATTTACAATATATAATATAATTATAATTTTTTTTTTTAAATCTCAAACGAAAAAATATTAAAATTATCTTTCTGTGAAAAAATAAAATAAAATTTAACCAATGCCAATTGAAAAGAATCATTAAAATTGAATTCAAAATTTTAAATTTAGCCCCGGTGCACCAATAATTTCTTTCTATTTTCAAATGCAAAATAAAATACCAAAACAATTATAATTTTTATATATCTGTTAAATTGGTTTTAAGTTTTAACTGTTTTACAATGTGTAGAGGATACAAATTCAATTTTTTGAGTCACTTACTCGAATAGTAAATATTTTATAATTGTCTTTTGTTACCTTTTTATAATCAGAATAAAATGTAGCTATCCAAAGGGCCAAAAAACCATTAAATAGAAAATGTTGTCTAGTTTAAAAATCTGTAGTAAAATTGAGAATCAGTAATGATTACTTGGTATTTATTTCATTAAATAAATGAGTGTGTATATGATACTCAAGAAAAGATTGGCAAGTTTATGTGAGAAGCATATTTGATTCTCAGAGTAAGTTTGGAAAGACGATAAAATAATGAGGGAGGTATATAAAAAATAACTGAGTATCTATTATGATACTCAAAGCGAGATCAGTAAGTTCAATAAAAATGATAATGCAATTAACTTGTTAAACATATTAATTTATGTATAATTTTTCAATTCAATTAAATATTTTCAAGTTTTAATTAACAGTTAAGTATTTTTTTATTGTTATTTAGAGGTGTTCCCTAAAAGAAATTTTATTCTAAAACATTACGAGTTTATATATATATATATATATATATATATATATATATATATATATATATATATATTTATATATATATTATTTAAATGTTTTAAGGCCCCCAAAATATATTGTGCCCAAGGGCCTCGCATTATCTTAAGACGGCCCTGTGTGTACCTATTAATAATAATTGTTATGTCTTCTATGAAAATAGCAATTCATTATCACTCGACATACGTCACAGAGCTCATTAAACTATTATGCAGATGCGTTTTCGGACGATCGGTATAATTACGCGTCTTTAATAATTGAGACAGTATAAAATATTACAATGTACGTGACGGTCCGTGTATTGTGTCGCCGAATCACGTATGCATCGTATCAGTATTTGTCTAAAAATTCGCTCGTGTGTCCGTTCCGCAAGTGAAACGCGTCGTGAAACATTGATGAGAGACCGTACTAAGTCACGACGAGAGTGCCGCGACTGCAGCGAGTGTGTCTTACCCTGTCTTGTTCCTGGGTTGTGGACACGGTTCCACGTGGTCACAATGAAATCGGTACCGATCGAAGTGAGATATTTCTCTGCAGTGACCGAGACGTGTGCGAAAGTGCTTCATAAAATAAATAAGAAAAATATATTAATATTAATAATAATAATAAAAAAATAAACACGTGAATTATGGTATGCTCTATTATTTAAGTTATAAAATGTATCTCGTCCGTCGTTTTAGGTTTGTACGTTGTTTTTACTCGCGACACTCGCAGTAGTAGTGTCGACATCTTTAAAGACAAAATCGATACGAAACTCTTCAGACGTTGACCGTTTTCTCAGTGACGTGGCTTTCATTCGGTTATGGTGAGTACGAGCGGATCCGGTCAGTGACTACTCCGCCGGATCTTTTGGCCGAACGATTTGATCGGACCCAGTTTCTACCCCTAAAAAAACTCGTATGGGTGACTTATTCAAACTGCTCGCCATTGTCGCCTAAATCCATCTACCGTTTATTTGTGTTGGCTTGTAAAGTTACTAAGAATGTGTAGCCAGTGCCGGCCCTAAGGGGGGGGGGCAAGCGGTACGTTCGAACCGGGCCCCATGATTTTGCTGGGCCCCTCATAAAGTGTACCGACCTACTTCACATATTACTACGAAAAAAAAAAGAATCATTTTAGTTTTTTCTTTCACACGATTTGCGATTTGTGCACTTTACAAAATGTAGTTAATATGATCATATTATTAGTGGAATATTAAGTGAGTACTTATTTATTTTAGTATTTTCTTATAATATGACGTAGGTACCTATCGAGGTACTTTGCTGATTCTTTGAGTTATAATGAAATAATTGACCTGTTTGCAGGAAAAAAAGCGAGGAAAAAATGTTTAAGTAATATCATATGTACATTTTAAGCAGTATTCATTTTTTAAATAGTGTTTGTTATTATATTTTTTTTTGTAAGTAAAAGTGTAACTATTAGGTCATATTTATCACACCATGTTCATGTATAACTAAAAGTATTATTTGTACATAGGCAGGTACTAATTTTGTGTTTTATATGATAGAAATAAAAGTTGATTTTTATTAGTTTACCTTTACATTAAAATTTAGATATCAAATATGACTTTAAAGTTTATCTAAGGATAACCGCAAATGTCTGCACTGGGCCCCAAAATACATCGGTCGGCACTGTGTGTAGAAATTATATGATTGCTAAGACGATACAAATAAATAAAACACAAAAACATGGCGGTTTAAAAGTTTCGTTCTGCGCCTCTATGGATCAGACATTTCTTTTCAAGTGTCGTTACTTTTGAGCAGATAATTTTCCTTTATTTACAATATTTTCCCCAAAATAACGTCAACTACCGACAAATTGAGTAAAAAGCATTAAACTCACCAAACGTAATTTTCAAAAAATATATTTATTTATTTATTTAGTCGGAACTCCAAAATCAATGGTGCTAGTGACTTGAAAATGTCATGAAATGATTACATCGCCCATTTCACAGATTCGAAAATTCGCAATAAGTTACAAACATTACATCAATTTCGTCCTAAAATGTATAGAACTTTTATTAATATTCATATTATAAAACTAAATAATGGAAAAATCTTGCTTTTCGAAAGTTTTTACTTCGCAAAATTTTAACTATGCGTTTTGAGTTAAGTAAAATAACTATAAAATGACGTGATTTTTTTACAATTTAAACTCTGTAATATCTTAATGATGTAAATGCAATAACCACGTTCTATTACGAAAAGGATAGTCGTATGTTATTATTTTTTTTAGACTCAAGTTGCGTAAAACTGTAAACTAAATTTTTTATAATATGCATTTGGAGCTTGACAATTTCTTTTCACACAATTCTTGAGTGAATTTAAATTCTAAAAATCAGGTAAGTGGGCCAGGGTTAAGGTGACCATACGTTCCGTTTTGAACGGGACAGTCCCGTTTTTTGAATCTCTGTCCCGTTGTCCCCTGGGAAATCTTCGGGACTCTAAAATGTCCCGTTTTCAAAAAGTAGACAAAAAAAAATAATGAAAATAAATGTTCTTTGACGAAATATCGTTTTTATAAAAATATACAAGTATTTAATTTTGTAATTATTACACGAAAACATTTTGTTTATAATAAGTTAATTTAATTTTTTTGTCCTTTGAAAACAAATAAGTACCACAGAAATTTGCTAGTAATATTATTAAATTAAAAATATTTGTTAGTAACAAATAATTATGATTTTTTTTTTGTCCCGTTTTGATTTAAAAAATATATGGTCACTTTAGCCATGGTCCATCTTTGAACCTGTCACTAAACTTCCCTACAGACATTTAATCAAGCCTACTCGTAGATAATCACAGAATACTCATTAATTCTTGAATTATTAACAATGTTACAATTGTATTATTTTATATTATAATCCTGTCTAAGCAATAAAGAAAATGATTATTCTAAACATTTTTTCTCTCATACGAACTGCCGGGCGCCGAGTGTCATCAGCTGTTTATCATCATGAGACGTCGCGTTATCACTTAATCTTTTTTCTTCATACGTTGGTGAGCAGCAGCTGGATGCCCAGTTGCCACAACGATGATAATAATACGTTGTTCAAAAGACTGGTGGTTTTGTTTTTAACTTTTTAACGTTTCGGTAAATCCAGATTTTAGACTATTTACACGTTTGTTATCGTATATTGATAGTTTACAATTTTACATGTTTCTCAAGAATAATATTCTCAATTTGTACGAACGAATATTTTCTCGTTTTTTTGAGATGCCGTTTTACGCTGTAATTTTTAAGACTTCGAAAGCCGGCACGGTAGCCAATAATTGGTAATTAGTCAGTTAAACTAATAAATTACATTATTTTGATTATAAATATATTTTCTGTTGGTGTGGTGCTTGGTAATGACGGTTCAATGTATTTTCCCATTTACTTTTATTTGACCTCTGTAATGATCAAGTTAGTTTTGGAAAAAATAATTTGAGTTAAAATCATAATTAATGTGAAAATTGTGTTGGATTTCATTAGGTGTCTTAAATCTCACCTGTGGATGGGCATCTATAGGATATATAATTTATTTCTTTTGTATCCCTAGTCTGTCTTGAGTAAAACGTACTCAGTAGCTAGTACTGAAATATATTTTCACTCCCATAAATAAGTTAAAGAACATTTATTAAGTGAAAAGATAATTATTTTATTTGAAAGCAAAATTAGATTTATGAAATTAATAATGTTGAAGTTAACTTTTTACTATATTAGTAGGTTATTACTTAATTATCTATGGTAGGTATATTGATATTTTTAAATATTAAAAATTATTTTGAGAAAATTATAAACTAGGTATGTAGTAACTTATTGATGGCTATTTTTTTCTGTTTTGTTTTACATTTTTTGGTCATTTAGACATTGATATTTTTAAACATTTAATTTAGATACAATTTTTTAATCGTTTTCAAGCGAGTTATTATTCTTGAATACATAAACTGTTTGAAATTAAGGCATTGGTCCAATATGTGACCTAGCTCTGAATTTAACCTACCACTAGTCAATTGATATTATGACCTAGTGACCTATCAGTTACTGTCAATTATTTTGAAGTTATTGTATTTCCAGACACCTAAACTACAATGTCAAGTACCTACCTAGTTAATATATGAAAAAAAAAATACATATTTTAAAGTATTTTTGAATTATAAGTTATCATTATATCATATATTAATATGCATGTAAAGACAAACATATAATAGATTTTTAGGTTTTACACCACAGCAAAAGCCTTATAATTTTTTGTATAATATCTAAATATTTTTTGCTATAATATGGTTTTGAATAATTAGCCATAGTTTATATTATTATCATTTTTCTGTCTTATCTGTATCATATGTTCAATATAAATCTAGTACCTATATAAAATGGTATATATTAATTTTAGATTGGTTAGTAATTAAAACATTAATTTTACTATTTTAGTCATACAAACAAAATAGTAGAGCTGATTGCTATATTTGTATACGTTTTCAACGGAAAGTATCATATTAGTAGCATTTTGTTGTAATTTTGTTTTAAAAGGTACTTTCTAAATTGTTTTTTTATACATAAAAACATATAAAACCAAAGTTATCCTAGAAGTTGATGTGTAAAATGTTGAAATCTAATCAAACATGAATTTTTTAAACTATAATATCATGTACAATTACAGGGAGGTAGCCCGTGGGTTAAGAGATGCAACTCCTAATTCTTATGCGAAAAAATTTGATTCAATAAATGAAGCAGAAAAATATATAAAAGACTTCAAGTATAAAATTGTCAATAAAGAAGATAACGCTCATGAGTTTTCTAGTCAGGCTGCTAAAAGAAAACGACCTGAGAGTCCAAAAAGGTCAGTCAGTTCACTGAAAGATCATATTAAAAAAGTAATTGTCACATTTTTACTATTTGTTATATTAAGTAGTTGAGTTATTCATTTAAATTTGTAAATTCATTTTAGATAAGAACAGCATTTGATGATCTGCAAACAGTATTACCTTTATTTCCAGGATTGCCAGCAACATCTATAGATCAAGTAAAGATCATGAATGAAGATGTTTCTGATAAACTGAATGCATTGTTTAGTGAAACAAAGTGTGTTAAATTTAAACTATAATCATTTTGAATTTATTTATTTGTTAACTCATTTTATTCCTGTATTTTGAGTTAATGTTATTTTAATCTTGTACATTCTTTTTTGATCGAATGTTATACAAAGCGTGATAAAAGTTTATGAGGAATTTTCATTTTTCTCAAAAAACTCTAATGACATATCTTTTAAAGTAGTCCCTGTTAAATTTAATACTTGAGTATTAGTGTTTAAATAATTTCTGAAACAACTTTTAGTATAGTGTTAAGCTTCTGTAATTCCTCAACATTTTTAAAATGTCCTCTTTTTGTCATCCTTGGAGGTAAAAAAAACTTATTGTGGGCCATGCATACCAAATATTGAGATTGAATTGTTATTGACTTTGTTCCGAAATTCTTGATTCATTTCCATTGAACACTGATTTTAGTCAAAATTCAATATTTTCAGAACTCATTTAGCTTCTTTGCATATCACTTGCGAAATCCCCTGAAAATTGTTTAAAATGATAATAATTATTTGTCTGTATTAAGAGTAATCTGATGGAAGTTTGGTGATTATCCATGTTGATTTTTTTCATTTTTCTGTAATGGTTCTCAGTTGCCGATATGGTCCAAAGTGTTAGTGTCATTTTTAATGCCTTAATAATCTTTTTAAAAATTTTTTTACTACTTGTAAACAATTATTATACTCATAGATGTCTTACCAAAAGCATTATTCATTACTTATATCATGATGTTGCTATGAACATCATGCAAAATATGATATAAATTACTAAATAATTCATACAAATTTTGTTTCATTTTTCCTATACATAAAAGTGCCATGCGCACCAAAACATACTATGTAATAAAAATTTTATATATTATATACAATTTTCAACACCAATAATGAAATAAGTCATAAAGATGACTGTTTATGTTGCGATGCATCAGAGACTTCAGGTTACTGTATAACAAAATTTAATTTTCACAAATATTGCTCTTAAACACACCATAAAATAAAATTCCTTGTACTATTTGATCAAACCTAGTATTTTTTAGACATATTTGAGTTCAAAATTTAATAAAAGTAAGGTAATAGAAGAATTGGTAAATATTAATAAATAATAATTAATACTTAAAAAAATGAATATTTGAATTTACAGTGATTGTCTTTATTTTAGTGTTTCAAATCCAGGTTTTATATTTTATTATAACAAATCATAATAATTTTACAAATATCAAAAAAATTATTAAAAATATTTTAAGGCCATATATTTTTTAATATGTTAATGTAGCTCAAAATTCTTACTCGGAAGTCCAAAATCCATTGACATAAGTAAATCCATTCATTCATTTATTGATGTTCATACTATACAACCATCTGTATTAGAAGAAGCAAGTAATTATAATTTTTTTAAAATATTAAATAATAATTGAAATTCTAAAAATTAATAATCATGTTATTATGTACCTATTTTACTAATGTTTTGAATGTATAAACACTTTAAATTGTAAATATTAGGAAAATCATTTACATTAAATGAGAAAAAGGAAGTAATCGTTTATACAGATGGTGCTTGTTCAAATAATGGCAACAATGGAGCGTCTGCAGGGGCAGGCATATGGTTTGGAAATGGCAATCCTTTGTAAATAATTTCATGATAAAAAATTGTTGACTTATTATTGACCAAATAACTTTATTAGGAATTTATCAATAAGAGTACCAGGAAAACAAACTAATAATAATGCAGAGATTTTTGCCATTATTAAAGCAATTGAAATTGTTAAAGCTACTGGTAATATTTTTTGTGCATCACTTTAAAAAAAATTAAAAATAATTTCAAAGTAAATACAATTTATAATTAGGTCTGACTAGAGTGAACATTAATACAGATTCAGATTTTGTTATCAAAAGTATAAACGAATGGTTGCCACGCTGGCAATCCAATGGATGGAAAACAAGTTCAGGAACCGATGTGAAAAATAAGGAAATGTTTTTGAAACTTTTTGAAAGTATTCAAATGATGGACTCAGTTGGATGGGTAAAATATATAGTTTAATTTTAATTTTTACTTTAATTTATAACTTTTATTTTAGACTCATGTTCCTGGCCATAGAGGTATTCTTGGTAATGAAGAAGCTGATAAGTTGGCCAGATTAGGGGCCAAGATGTAAAAAATAAATTATATTTTTTATTTATTACAGTCTGAATTTTGTGTTTTTATAAGCATGAGTATTTTTATTTTTACAAGTGTCCTACTTTCTTATTGAGGAAAATTAATTTACTCACGTCAATAATTCAATTTTAAAACACTGTATGTTGTAAATAAAGAAAAGAAATTATTACATCAATGATATATTTCACATTTTTTTATATTCCTCACAATTATGTATTACTATAGATTTGTTAATAATTATTCATGTTTACTAAAATATATTAACATCAGTAATTTGTCAAATGATTTTCCATCCTTTAAAAATCAAACTGTCAAGTACTAAAATAGTCTACTGGCCCCTGCTTGGTATTATTTATTTTAATATTAATTCGACTATTTTTTATTGCTATTACATTAAAAACATAGAATTAATAAGTGGTAGGTGAGCTAATCAAGGTGATGGTCCATGTGAAATGTAATATTCCTACTATTAGTGCTCTGTTCAGGGAACAAAGCGACAAAGAAAAAACTTCTATCTTATAGGTTTTTTTTTTTAAATTTTACTCATGATAACGACATAATAAAGTTTACAATCATATGATGATGTATTTCAAGAAGTTCGGTAAAATGTAACTTTTATATCAGACATGTTAAACTCAAAATATTAACAGGGCAACACTTAACAATATGTTGAAAACAATTTTTTATCAAACTTTGTTAATTTTACTAATTATGAATGTAACAGGTGAAATCAAATCATTTGTACTTATGTATTTTAAATAATTTATTTAATTAAAAATAAAGTAAAATAAATTATTAAAAAAATGATTAGGACTCGAACGATTAGATAGGATTGTAAATAATTAAGCACTTGTATCTATTGAATATATTGAATAGTAATCTATATGTAAAATTATATTAATAATACTTTGATATATATTTTTTGATAATAACTTAATATATATTATAACAAATAAACTTTTTTTCTAACAAGTCTATTTTGAAATTTTTCTAATGTTTTGTATTATATCTTATTAATTTTATTGAATCATCCACTTATGTCTACTATTGATAGTTATTTGTGCTTCAATTTACTGCATTATGTTTTTAAACAATAAATCATATACATTTGAAAATTAAAAACCTTTAATTTTTGAAAATATTTGAATACTCTGTTGATAATTACCGATTTCGAGTATACAAAACTTGATTCACAAGGAACAAACCTATATTTTGAAGATGGTCAAACAATTCATGTTTACATTGTCAAGTATAAAAATTATATTGGGGTTTCAGCTTCCTTTGAATCACTTAAATCATGAGGGGATGATTAATTATAACAGTAAATTAAGATACTAATAGGTTAGTTTAATATCTTTCTTTATTGTTTACATAAAAAAAAAAACATAACAATAATAATTCACCAGTGTATGAAAAAAATAACATTTGAGCATTTAAAAAATATGATTGATCACATTTAAGGAGAAATAACACTAAAAACTGGAAAGATTATGATTTACACTTTTATTTGACCACTTTGTAACTTTTCTTTTGATAACAATCAATATTTTTTCATAACAAACAGTTATTAAGATTGTTAAGTATTTGTTCTTTGATAGAAAAAATTTTATTAAGAAAAAAGTATTGAATACGTTTTAATTAGTTTAGGTGATTGAGGTTTGAATGGAATAAATTATAGATTTGAAATAATGACTTACTAAAATGCTAGATGTTAGTATCCACAATTTTACATTTTAAGTATAAATTAAAATTAAATTTTGTATAAAATTTGAAAAAATTCTTAAAACCTATCAATAAAAAAAAAAATAAAAAAAATACTTAGATATCAGTTATAAAAACAAATTATATTAAAATCATACAAGAATAAAACAATTTTTTTTTAGGTGTTATAGAAATACAAAATGTAATATGTTGGTTAAACAATATCAAATAATCATTTCATTTTCAGTAATTTAATAAATAGATTGTATGAAAAAACCATTCAAAATTTTAATTAAGTGAAAATCATAAAATCTTCCCATTTGTAATTAGGTACTAAATAAAACACTCACACTTTTGTTTTAACACTAAAATTAATAATAATTGGTAAAATTTGAACATACATGCTAATAACTCTTAGTGAAAAAAAAACAAATGCACATAGTTATAATTTTCACGCACTTGATACAGTTATTTGGAAAATAAGTTACGTAAATAATAACATATTATTTATATGGGTAAAAATATTTTATGACTAGCAAGACTGGGATCAAAATAATTTTTCGCATACGCACCCAAGAACTATAAAAGGAACAAATAATAATTCCAAATTTAAACATCGATGAAAAGCACAGTATAAATTATATATATATAGAATCAACATGGATTTCTATTTGAGAATGTAAAATACTAAAAATATTTTCTGTTAATACTCTATGTACAAATGAAGTTAAATAGAAATAAATAATTTAAAAAATGTTACTAGGCAGTCGATTAATTATTACATACAAAATAAAAAAAAAAAACTAACAAATAATACAAAATTAATTGTAATTATATTGGTGTATGATGATGCGTGATTAATTAGGAATGCATACTATAAAATATAATACTATGAAGTGGCTACTCCAGGCTGTTGTTCATTGGTTTTTGATACAGATGGACGACCACTGATTATCGCTTCCACTTCAGGGTATTGCATGCGCACAGAATCAACAACATCTAACAGATTTTTGGCGTCCATAGCTAAAATATGACCTGAAGATAGCATTTCCCTGAATAAAGAGTTATTTGAATAAGTACAATGTTCATTATAAATGTATATTATTATATTCAATTAAACAAAACTCACTTGCTGTACAAATAGTCAACAGCAGTATGGCAGTAATTTTGAGCAAGTTTCATAGCATTGACTAGCTCCGCCATGTCTTTGCTGAGTACTTTATGTGCCATTTCCACCTAAATCGAAATAATTTCAATAATATAAAGTTATAAATAAAGTTTTTATGTTCACTTTACTTGTTTATGGGCACTCTGTGGGAAAAATGGTACCAGGCTATCAACACTTGTTAATAAAGCCCTGAGTTGGAGACCTACCTCCTTGACTAGATCCAAATATCGATCGGTATGGTTCTGTTGAACTCCTATAGAAATATAATACAATTTATCATTTATTACATAATTTGTTTATTATTAAGAACAATTAAGTAAAAAATGTAAGTATTTTAACCTTGTGACAGAGTCATAACAGCCTTAACAACCGATGTGGTACACTCATATACTTTATCATTAGTTCTGTCTAAATCGGCTGTTGGCGTTGGTTCAAGTTTCTATAAAATGATAATAATTCAAACTTTTGAGTAAGTTCATTATAATATGTATTTAAAAACTAACTTTTATCACAACAACTCGTTCTTCAGTAGGTTTTGTTTTGGTGCTTCGATCTAAAGATGAAGGAGGTGTTAATGAAGATCTGCCATCATTAGATTCATTGTCTGATGTGCTAGCTACCAGCGAAAGTCTTTTTTTCTACAACAAAAAAATTAATATTTGATGATATAAAAATCATAAAAAATAGTTTATAGGGATGAAAAAATATTTACCAAGTTTATTTCTTCTTCAGCCAGCCATAAGCTATCTTTTTCAGACTCAATTTGTTGTTGTCTCAGTTTACGTTCTAACTGTTCTACTTCAGACATAGGTTCATTATCGTAAATACCAATAGAGTTGTTTCCAATGTATTTGGATCCCTAAAATTTTTAAAATCAAAAATATTTATACATCAGTAATACCATCAAAATAACAATAGTACAATATATTATTCAGTTATTGATATTGTGTACATCTTTATTTTTAATGAAAATACTAGTATGAAAAATGTATTACTATTTTGGCTACACTTAGTAAAACAGAACCAAATTTATTGTATTATTAAGGATGCATGAAGGATATACAATTGCATACTAACAAAATAAATAAAATGTGATGGTGGAAGAAAAGAGAAAGAGAAATGTTATAGAGAAAATAAGCATTACAACTTACAAGTGCATAAGATACAGCATAAAAAGATGTTTAAAATAATAACAAAGCAATAACTAGTGCAATCATCAAGTACAACAGAAATGGCAAATAGAAATTGATTTGTGAGCCGAAAAAATAAATTATGGCAATTTTCATCTGTCAATAACATTTTTTTTTTATTAAGAAATAACTTAATTTCTTTTCTTAAGATTTTATTCAGGAATAACTTTAGAGCACAGATCAAAACAATTCCTTTTTTCTTCATGTTTGATAAAAACAAAATCAAGATGACCAAGATAATAAAAAAGTCAGGTTTGTTGAACTAGGTATATTATCTAAATCTAAAAATATACATGGAAATATTTCCAATTTAATTTGCTCCAAAAACCCGCATGCCACTTGTTTGCCATCCCTGGAACACAATAATATTGCATGCAACCTCTAGATGTTACGATGTATGCAACCATCATGCAATAAGCTGAACCTCATTATTTATTCCTCCACCGGTCGCGACGGCACAAGTGCCCAGACTACCGTCTGAACATCGCCTCTTATCTGCTGAGTTTGGTAATGTTAGTGAAGCCACCCCCGAAGTGAAATTCCTAGGTAATGTCTTGTTAGTAGACGAATGGCTGGCAGCGACAGAACCACTGCCACTGCCGTCCATGGGGATTAGTCCCACAGAATCCATGCTCAGAATACTGTTGCCGGCTGATATGGTTTTGTCATCATCAACGTCATTAAGGAAATCAACAGTTACCGTGTTGAATCCGGTGGCTGGTGTCGTGTACACGGACGGGTTAACACCACGCTGCTCGTTTTCCTTCAATAAGTGCGCAAGGACTTCTGCATTTTGTGCAACAATATACGTGGAGACCGGCAACTCGGCGCCCTTGCCATTAGGATCCTGCACACTTGGTTGCCGAGACGGTTTGGGAGGTGCCAAAGGGTCATCTAAAGAACCGCTTGAGCCTATAAGTTGTACGATTAAAAGAAAAACAGAATAAAAGTAATATTAATAAATTAAATCTCATTTAATACACCAGGCCCAGAATTTGTGCCTTTTTGCGTTTGTTTTTATAATTTATACCCCAAGATAAAGTGTGCACTCTGCGGTTTTCCCTCCGAAGTGTTTCTTTTTGTTGGTGTCTTTCTTCGATTAAAATCTCGCTAAAAACAAACAAAATTGATTCCATTAACATATGACATAAGTATAGGATGTGTGTTTAAAACTCTATAAAAGCAGATATTGTAGCTGCAAATCTCTTGTTTAACATTAATAAAAAAAACAAATATTCATAATCAATATTGTTTTTAGATGGACACTATTGAGTAACTGAGACGAGCAACCTAAGATTCAGAAAAAAATAACAAGTTAGTTTGCCATTGGCACAACAAGGATTAATATTAGGCATCTACAGAGGAAATCCCATCAATACCTGAAGCTCGTAGATTGGACCTGTGGAAGCAAAAAGTTCCTATTTCCGTTTCGAACTGCAAGAAAAAATATCAAAGGGTGAAAATCTGTCATACCCAACATGGAAAACCATTAATAGATTGAGAACAGGAGTAGGTAGATGCAAACTAAATATGTTCAAGTGGAAATTATCAGAAGACAAAAAATGTGAATGTGGCTCCATCCAGACCATGCAATATCTCCTGGTATGTCCAAACCTCCCAACAACATGTAACATCAAGATCTTCTGGAAACCAACAACCAGGCAGTAGAAGTCGCTCGTTACTGGCAAGAAATTATATGAAGGCACTTGATGGCCCGGACTCGTAAAGAAGAAGAAGAGGATTAATGTTTTGGGGAGGAGGGGCTACAGCTCTAAAAAAAATTTTAAAAGGTTTTGCTCATTTAATTACACATATTTTTACATTAATTACTAAATATTTTTTTTTTACTAACTACAAGAGAGCAAAAAATTAAAACAATTTATGATCAACTTTATACTAATATTTTGATACCAACATAAATAGCAACAAATTTTAGATATTTTACTATCATTAGCACTAGCAAATGTTTTTAAATTATCTTCACTGTCAAAGAAGTCAATTTTATTAGATAAGTATCTCCTAATTAGAACTAAAGTTAAATTATGAAATATTTTTTTGTTAATATTATCGGTAGGTACGTATATTTGTTTTATCATAATTTTATTTGAAAATATTTTGTTTTGACAAGAATTATTGGAATTTTTTTTAAATTTATAGGTGGAACAATATTTTTTAAAAGACAAAATCATAAAATTTAACAAATATTTAAATTAATCAGGTATATTTTCTGGGAAGCAGAATCTTTGTTTGGAAAGGGGGGGGGTTAAGCTCTCTTTACTTGTGTCACTGCAACTTACCTTCTCAAGGCACATGATAAAATACTATATTGTGGTACTTTATAGTAATGCAATACAATTTTGGTTTATCAGGCTAAACGCTGTAAAATTTATTTAAGTTATGTATATAGGATCTTCAGATGGATTTAGATGAGTTTCATATCAAACTTAACTGAAATTTTCGTTTTGTAATAAGGGGAAAAATGGTAGACTCAACTTCAACGATAATGAAGGGGTCAGACTATACTACAGTTAAAGAATTATTTCAGTCACTTACTTAAGTACTTCTTTGACATCCTTAAATGTAGGCCTCTTGCTTGGCTCAAATGACCAACATTGTGACATGAGACTGTACAGCCTCGGAGGACATTTGGGGGGTAACGCCAACCGCTCACCATTTTCAATCTTGCCAATCACGTCATTATTTTTTATTCCTTGAAAGGGCTTTACGCCCATCATCAGTATTTCCCACATGCACACGCCAAACATCCAGACATCACTGGCAGTTGTAAATCGCCTAAAGTTTATAGATTCAGGGGACATCCATTTTATCGGCAGTTTTCCTTTAGACGCCTTGTAATAGCTCTGGTCCTGAACCCACCGTGACAGACCAAAGTCAGCCAATTTCACGCAATGGTGTGAAGACACCAAAACATTTCTAGCCGCAATATCTCTGAAAAATTATTTTGTACAGGATATATTATATACTTACTTCATTTATGGACATAATTTGATTATGTCGATTACAATTTGATTTGAAATTTTACAGTGTTGTGAGAATTAAAATAAGTTATTGATAGAATATTATTCAATACTTGAATATTGACACTTAAAACAATGTGATGCATAAACTATACCTACCAGCATAGAAAAAAGGTCGACTGTTCGTAATTTTAGATTCTGAGTGAAGCGAAGGATCTTATGGTTTTACAATGATGTTTATTTTTTTTTTTATTTTTTTATTATTTTTTTTTTTTTTCTGTAAACACTTTTTCGTATAGAAATCCTTGTCCAAAAGTTTCGTCCAGCAACTTTTTAGATTCGAAATTGAACTGAGATGGTACTTTAGAGAGGTCATTTTTCCAAAATCTCCATAGTTTTTCCAGTAATCAAGAATAACGATCGAAAAACTGAGTAAAAACGGTAAAATCGGTAAAAATCCGCCGTATACGAGATTTTCACTGTTCAGATTTTAGGTATTTAGTCATAAATCGAAAAGTATTGACGCTAGAAACTTGAAAATTTTATCCAATATCAAATACATACTTTTTTATATTGGACAACATTTTCAGAACAATTATAGCACTTTTGACTTAAATATAGAACTTTTAATTTACCAAATTGTTTGAAAGTTTTTATGTAATATAATTGGTAGACTGCTCGTAATTTTTATAATTTGAAAACGCAATGTGCAAACAATCGATTTGATTTTTAATCAGATAGGAATATTTTTCATGAATAAATAGTTAATTCTCTAAGGTTAAAATGATTACTGTAATAATTTTAAATTGAAATTTAGCGCACTTTGAACGATACTGTCGTGTGAGAAGGAGAATAATTAATAATTATATCATATAACAAAAAAAAAAATTAGTGAATCTCTGTTACCTGTGAACAAACTTCTTGGATTCTAGGTATGACAAAGCGGTTGAAAGTTGATACGAATACAGAATAAGAGTGGCCAAGTCCAAATGGGCTTGATTGGTTTGCAAGTAAGCTCGTAGCTCTCCGAGTTTCGCCAATTCCATGACTATCCACACAGGTGGGGAACAACAGACTCCAATTAAACGTATGATGTGAGGATGATCAAATTGCTGCATAATATCTGCATAACACAGGAATAAAAATGATTGTTCATTGTATACAGGTAAACGTATGATAATAAATATAGCCAGTAATTGCGATTAAATAATACTTGGCATGTGTAAATACATACAAGCTTCTTCCAAAAATTTGTTCGTTGTCGCCATGTCTGCATCAGGTTTACACGTTTTTATGGCTACCGCCACAGCGTTACCAGGTGTATTTTTAGTCGAACGCATGTGACACACTCCTTTGTGCACATCGCCAAATTGACCTTCTCCGATAATTTCACCCAACTCAACCTGGTCGCGAAATAGCTCATAATTACCATCTGAAATGAATATTCAAAATGTTTTCAATAAAAGTGAACGAAAATACCATTTTGATTTGTCTAACATATAAAAGTCAATGATGAAATAAATGAAAATACAATTGATAATTCAATACATTGAATAGTTATTTTTTCAAATGGTAAAACGCAGTTAAACAATGTAGTTTGTATAATCGTACTGATAAAGTAAAAAGTGTATAGAATTTACATAGAGTACCAGAGAGAGAAAAAAAAAGGACGAGTTCATTGGACATACAGCAAAGGTTTTAATGAATGTTTTCAGCAGAGTCATACAGATTACTCAATAATTTAAATTTAGAATATGTATTTATAATGATAATCGTTTTTAAAATAAAGATTATGGATTATTGCTTAAAATATTTTATCAAATGTTCTTGCAAGATACTAATGGAAATATAATTAAATTTCATACTTGCGAGAGTTGAGTAATCGCCTTCTTCTTCAATAGGACCATCATCTGGATAATCGTCAGAAAACCTTGGAGGTACTTTAGATTTGGGTTTCCCTAAATCTGTCAACAACAATATTGCATAGAATAATATAAATAAGTTTAATTATACTATAAACAACATAGTTTTTTTTAACTCCTATTGGCACAAACCTTTAGAATCACATGGACAAGGAAAACGATTCCATATAGCAGCTTATATAGGAAATTAAAATCCACAACATAAGTATATTTGAAGAAAAATAGAGATGACGTTTTCCAAGTTTCATAGTACATTATGATACAAACACTTACCTTTTTTGTCCCATAACGATATGTTTGTTTTTCTTGCTAGCTGACAATATCCATCGATTAAATTTGCTAAACTGTACATGTGTTCAAGTGTGGAACAACTAAGCACCAAAGGATCGGCCGAATCAGCAACTTGGAGTTGTACAAGAGTTTTACGATGCGTATCACACTCAGACACAAGTGTTTGAATATTTTCGATGTGAACGAAGTCGGTCATTTTTGTCGGCTATATTATGTAAAACAAAATCAGTTTGTTCTAATGTGTATTGAAACTTGAACGTATATCACAGTATAATATTATCTTACTGTTGATCCTTGATTATTGATGTAAGAGATTCCGTGTCTTGGTCCGATTACGAGATCTACAGGTATTGTCCAACCAGACTGAAAAATTATTAGACGTTTAAAAACGTAAATTTTTTCGGGCATAAAAAATATGAATAACTTACTCCGATTGAGCACTTAAACTGTTCTTCATCATACTTGTAGAATGTCCAAACGAGATTGAGAAATTGTAGCACACACTCTTTTTCCGATGTCTGCAAAACTTTTTTATACTGTTGCTGAATCATTTTGCGTAAATTCTTTGGTTTCGTAGATTCCAGTATGTAATAGGGCAAAAACTTGTTGAGTCCAATCTGCAAGAAAAACCCGCAAAAGTCATTATCGTAAGTGGTAACAATAAAAATTATAAATCAACGATCATACTTCTCGTTCCAGGTATTCCAAGTTGGATTTCTTTTCCAGTGACATTTGAGGCACTTCACGGAAGAAACATTTAATCTGTAAACAGCAGAGTTGTACAGCCATATCCAAGTCCACTCGGGTTGCCGGGTCGGTTTTTCTCAAATAATCAAATCGCACCTATAAGTTTACGCGGAACATTTGATTGCCCCATGACGTATAATGAACAAAAAATAGGTATGTGCAAATTTTTTACCTGGTCATAGTAAAAGAAATATGTAAACCGATCTTTTTCGAATAGTTCTTCCATATTATCGGGCGAGTATCGCACGCGTAATTCGAATCTCCATTCGGACATTGGAAACTGTTCGTCGTACTTACTGTAAATCTGTTGTGGACGAAAATAACGTGTAATTTATTTTAATATATTAATAAATAAATAAATGAATACACACACACACACACACACACACACACACACACACACACACACACACACACACACACACACACACACACACACTATATACATTTATATTATGAACAACATATATGATAATTTAAATAGCAATGAAATATTGTAAACAAGAAGTCTAAAATCGAAATATATATATATACTATTATTATAATAACCTCAGACATTGTGCAGTCTTGATGTAACCAATGAATCTCTCCAGATAATGGATGGTATAATTGTAATCCATAAACACCTTGATATTGAGGACATCCGTTGGCTAAACGTCCAGTGACTAGAGATATAATACCCTTGAGAGTGAAAAACAAAATTAAAAACATTGTTAACATTAAGTTTCAAATTAATATATAATATAACATACATGTCATTTACATACAGTCCGAGTAAGATTTATATAATTTATGGCATATATAAATAAACACACTAACGCGATGAAGTGTATTAGAAATAATGTATTAAGTTTTTCAAAATAAGCGACACGCAGTTATGTTTGAAGCCTACCTTGACATTGATGTTATCGATATACTTTACGATGTTGAACCCATTGTTTGGCAAGTGCACTTTGATCGATCCGGTTTTGGCAGCTGGAGCTGCTGCTGCAGCTCCGCTGCCACTTTCAGCCATTTCCGTTGACTTAGCCGGTGTTTCCCCTGGTGCTCTGCTACCATGACTGAAACATCAAGTTTTATATGTTTATATAATTTAAACACTTAAGACAAAGATAACAATACGATTAGCATATGAATAAAGCAGTCTTATTTCATTAGGAATCTGATTTATATAGTTTGTCTATTAAAATTCAAGTTAAAGTCTAATGCAATATCCATTTCAACATCGTAATATCACATTTCGAAAAAATCCCATACGTATTAGACGATTTTTATCGTCCAATGACCACTCACCAACAAGAGAAATACATTTCAGGTAAGCGTTACGATTGTACACAAACAGTGTAAATGACTAGAACAGCATTAATTAACGCTGTGCTAATGGTTCGGAACTGGTTAATTGTCACCCATTAAAATTTCAAGTAATACATTCACAGCAGACACACACACACACACACGCACACAGTTATACAAACAGCTCACGGTGTTGGTTCTGTGCAAGGAGCATATCAGCGTAGCAGCATACGAAGTTCAAAGGTCAACGTAATTACACTCATTAAAACTATATATTTTACATGGATTTGTCCCACACATGTTAAGAAAATGTAAACGCCTAATTTATTCTCATTTAAAGTAAACTATACGCAAAGGTAGCAAACGAAATAAACTATAAACAAATAAGATCACTCACCAAATTCGCTCTACACGGTTTGATAAGAGTTAAAAAAAAACATACACATTTCATAAATTATTTATTTCCATGATGAAATTATTCTATAGTTTGTTGAAATAAATTTGCATAATTTTATTATTATAGAATATAATATAAAAAATAATTGTAAACCATTGTGGCATTACAAGTGTAGTATTGTTAAAATGTAATGACAATTAAAAATTACGATCTTTGTGAAATTAAATATTAATTTTATTAATTGTTTATACTTTGGCAATCAGTCAAACACGATTCAGGTAACATTTCCTTTTTTTTTTTTAATTAATGTACTAACAATAATTAATGCCATAAGCGTCTCTGTGTACAAAACGTGTAAGCTATACTTGACACTAAAATAATTTATATTATTCTTGTTTTCAAATTCATAATAAAGAAACATAATTCTATTTATAAAAAATTCTTGATAATAAATGATAGTTTAATAAAAAAATGTCATATGCAGCAAACATAAAAGATTTAAGTTTATTTTTATAATAGAAAAGAAAACAAAATGTACTATTTATCACATTCCAAAAGCGTTTATCATCCGTAATGTGCCACTGCAAGAGAAGGTAAAAACGTGCTAACGACCATAAATACACTCATACAGATAGAATATCGTGGGTTGTATAGAAAGTGCGGTTAAAAATTAGCGATTAATGCCTTAGAACACGCGTATACAACTTATTAGTTATGTACAGTGTACATGCACTTGGAAGTGAAGTGTTGACGGATAAGTTGAAAACATCCAAATATACAATATAATTATTGTTATTTGTTAAGAGTAGAAAAATGAACATTATTTATTTCTACTTCATCGTATTATTTCAATAGATACATTTGATGTATGCGTGGACACGTTTAAGGACGTCGCGGATAAGCATGATGGGCGATGATAATAAAGGAGTGAACAAAGATGTGATCTTAAAGTTTTAACGTCCGCGCGGAGGACAATGGTCTGCGCTGAACTCGATTGGCAAACGAACAAAAACTAGTCGTAACACGCTGCGATTTAATAATACGTACAAAACGGTTTTCTCAATTCTTATTTTTCCACACGATACACTGCAGTACACAACTTTGGATCTGGTTTTTACCATATTATAACCATACGCGTGTGCGTGAACTGTGTACGTCTCGCGGCAGCGACCAACATCTGCCGAACCATATAATATATACATTATATATGTCATCTAGGGAAGGTCTCCGGTGAGAAAATGGAGGTAAAAAAAAAAGCCGCCCACTCGGGTGTCGCCGACGATCTACACACTACACACCTTTTTTGTCTTTCGAGGTCGAACGCAAGTCGTTTATATATGGGTATATATATATACAAGTACGCAAAATGACGTAATAACACTATCTATATACTGGCCGGACGATAGAATACGCGTGCGCACACATTGACCGATGCTTCATAACCCATTTTAACTTCCCGAAGACAGTGAATACCAAAGTCACTTAATTGGGCGTCAAAACATAATGTTATGAATCTACCCAGATATCGTCAAATTTTTGGGGCCGTGATATACCGTATTCTTCAAAGGCGGATTTACGCGAATAAAGAGTCTATGAGCCTTAAAGTACCCTTAAAATTTACCAAAAAAAATCCTCTTTATTATTTTACAAAAGTACTAGATAATTGTATACAATTTCACGCTTGATGTGATAATCAAGCGAACTAAATATGCACCAAATTTCAGGGCAACGCAGTAAACCAAAGTTTTTTGTGCAGCCTATTTTCACCTCTTTAGATGCATTCTCTTAATCTATATACATTAATTGTGGACGGGTACATCGTACGTGTTCATCATTTCACAGTTAAGGTACAAGTCAAATATACTACATATAATAATAGATTTTCAATTATATATATATATATATATACATATAGGCCCTTAAATTGAACTTTCTTATCAAACTTTTCCCGATTCAGGAACTTTTACGCGAATGTCCCTGGAAACTTTTTTCGCGCAGTTAAAATTTTAGGGAAAGTGTCCATTCTCGTTCAATAACCTAACCTATAGGCTATATTGAACGAGGTGGCATCGCGCTTTTCCGTCAAAAAAACCGGTATTATGTTTAATTAATTGCACGTCTCTGCCAAAAACAAAAAGTTCGATTTCCGGTACCATTAAGGTGTTAAATCTAATGATTAATCGAGTAAATTATAAACATGAAAAAATGCAGCGAATAAATTGATATATACCGATGAGATTTCCATATAAAATATCAAAACAGGTATTTATCTTGGTGTTATAATCGACGACTATTGGTGTATATTTTATGCGTGTTAATCGTTATCGGGCCGCGATCAATCGGAAACGGGAATCGAATCTCTCTGGTTTTTGACGAAAACGGGCATATTATTATAATATTTAAACAGCCGTGCCCGAGACGGCCGGATTTCAGCGGCGGGACAGCAGAGCGTGTGATGCCAATGTACCTTAGCCGCTTGAAACGCCACGTGTGCGACACGTTCGAGAATCCGCCGTTGCTGGCGGCGGTCGCGGTGGCCGTCCGTTTGCGCACAGGCGCCGCCGCGACCGGGACGGGCGCGTCACCGCGGGACGCCGTGGCGGCCGCTATCGCGGTGGCCGCGCGGGACGCTCCGCACGACAGCCAAAACTTGGCGGCCAACTTTAGTCCGCCGGCCTTCAGGGCGGCGCGGGCCCCGACGTCGCGGCCCGCAGACTCGTCGTCGTCGCGGCCGCCGACTCGGTGCTGGTGCTGCTGTTGTGGCAGGGCTCGTCCGCCATGGTAACTGTGCGGCCGCCGGGCGGCGTCGGCGGTCGACGGCCGGGGCCCGCGTTCCACCACGTCCACCCGGTGCAGGTATTGCGACCGTCGGCGCGGCAGCACGCGGTCAAGCACGCCGGCCAACATCGCGGCGCGGGTCGGGCCGCTGCAGCAGATGCACGGCTAACGGCGGCGCGGCCGAGCGGATCAGCGGTTGGGGCGGCGGACCGCGGTGGAATCGCCGTGCTCTGCCCTCGTACATTTTTCTCCGCGCGCACGCCCGTTCTCCTCCCTCACGTCGTCGTCGTCTTCTTCTGTCTCGCGGCGTCCGGTCGTTTATTCGACGTGTTATGGTGACGAAAGACCCGCGGGGCGATCTACGCGTAACGCGCACAGCTGCACTCCAACACGCGCTCGATCGTTGTTATTGGTTAGGATATTACCATAAACGTACGTTTTACACGTGTCGTTATTTATCGAGTGGCGAGTTTTGTAAACGACTGTATAATCATAACATTACACTGCACTGGCGTCGTCACTTTATTTAAAACATTTTTTTATTTTAGGGTACGGTTCCGCAGCAGCCGCGGGTTTCGGCTACGCGCGCACAATGTAACGGCGCGGCGGCGCGTGCAATAACGAAGCACGGAATAATAAATACGGCGACGACCACTTCGACGGCGGCCAACAGGTGTGTCCCCCGACACCTTAGTCAACAGAAATACACACGAAAATAATATATTATTTATAATACCATTATGCGCGTGAACCTCGCAGCATTTTACGTGAGTTTATATATGCCCATAAAATATGACCACACGATATTATTAAGTGGGTATGCGGCGGCGAGCACACTTTCACTGTAATAACGAAAAGTATGATGTATTTCACTAAAACGTATTCGAGAAATTCGACCGTCGGTGTACGGGCGAGAGAGCCTGCACACACGCGGCAATCGCGTGAAATTCTTTTTCGTAACACGGCACATTGGCTGCCAATGAAATGAGTGTAATATATAGATACGCATTTTTTCGCACTGTAAATTCATCATTTTTTTTTTTTTTTTTTTATAACATAAAACTGGTATTCGCGGGATTTGTAACGCAATTTTTCTTTCTTTTGTGTAATAATACATAAATAATATGATATGAGCAATTATAAATATAAACGCGTACACCTCAGTAATGTACATAATACATGTATACTGTATGTTAGAGCCTACGCAGTAGGTCGAAGGATCGGTTTCGCGGTGAAATTACGTGTGAGGGTTTATTTAGAGGAGGGTAATAAAAATCATTCGTTTTCTTCTCCCCTTCTCCGTTGGTACAATTAATGAAAATACATCTTTTTAAGTGTCATCGCATGTGCGGTAGGATAAATCAGACTAAATTTAGTTCAACCTGTCAACTGAGGGACCAATGCCAAAAGTAATTTTTTTTGTATTAACGTTTTTAAGTGACATACGAATGTTTTTAGACTTTTTGAGAAGAAATAATGAAATTAAAATGAAAACAATGACCTATGCATAAGTCAATATAGTATTGATGGAGATTGCAAAATTACAAATTTATACCGTGTCCTTGGTAAACATATATGAATAATAAGATAAAATGTGGGATTGGCTTATCATCGGACATTCGGACAATATTATTAATAATATTTTAGCAGTCTTTATATTATTATTAACAATAACGTCATCCAAATAGTATTATTTTTTAAATTTTTAACAAAATAATAATACGTATTGCATCTATTTTGCGTTTCAAATTACTAGAGCGTCAACATGAAATGAATGTATCATGTAATGAGAGAGGCGTAGTAATATTGGTACTATTACTAAATAAATGTACAAAATATGTATTATTACATATGACTACAACTCACTACACTTTTGTCTTTGTGAATAGACATTAAAAATCAATTAAATTTTAAGAAAGGTATTTTAATAATTTTTAATGATGTTATTAAATAAGCATGACGTTTCGTAGAAAAGGTAATTTAAACACGAAAAACGTATACATCAAATTTTATTTGAATTGAATGAATATTTTTTCCAAAGCAGACAATTGGGCCAGCAGAACATAATATCGACTTATCGAATCGCTATTAAAAGATTTACTTTTTTCATGCAACAGAATTTATCGATTACGTTTTATGAAATACATACAAAATATAAATTAGATAACAATTGACTTAAACCCAAAGAAGTTGTACACACAATTAACAATTTTACCAACGGATAAGTAGGTACATGAAGTATTAAACATTTTAAAATCTACATTTGATTAAAAATTAAAAATTTAAAGCAGCTAATAACATATAGAGCAGTTTTAAAAAGATTATACTAAGTAATTTAATACGTACATAATAATACTTTGTTCAATGTATTTGAATGATACATAACGTGATATGAATTACATGAGTTTTATATGAGTACGCATCTTAAATAGATGACTAATTTCAAATTTGTGGAAATCTCTAATCTTGACGTTTTAATCCGACCGTTTAACCGTGAGATTAAATCAGTTAGTCAGCCAAAAATAAAATATAATTCAATGTTTCATTTTATAAAAATAATGCACTCGTGTTTTGCTGTACAATACATTTTGTAGATTGAAAAATTAAAACATCAAATACGTAAAATTTAAACTCCGTATGTAACACGAATGGAAAATGTAAAATCAAATAGCACTATAATCGCGGAAAAGAAATGCTTTATTTCAATTTATAACAAATATTCAAATGGTTAAAACTTAAAGATTAAACATGAAATGCTGCATAATTTCATTGCAAATAACTTTCTCGGTCTGACTACATTTTGTTGATAAATCTCGAATATATAAATAAAATTTATTCATTGTAACAGGGAAACCTGTTTCCTCATATTAATTTGTGATAAAGTATTGATCATCAACAATTCTGACAAAACTAATAGCAGATTTTACATAATGTAATTTAAGTCTTTAAGAATTTTTTTAAATGTCAGTATAATAACAATTCACTGTAATCAAATAATACATTTAATTGAATAAAAAAAAATTGACAATGTTTCTAAATTAATTTTTATAAACTATTCAATTATTTAGCTATGGTTTTTTTGGGAAACAAAAACTATTTTTTGTTAAATTGTGTGTATAACTAGAAAAATGTAAGTAAGTGTATTAGGTACTTAAAATAAAATTACAATATACATAATAATTATTAAATATTTTACCCCAATAGTCACACTACCAAAGTAGGTATTTAATTTAACTTGCGCGTAAATTTAAAGGTTATAAAAAATAGTTATTAAAAATTTAAAAAAATAATGAATTATAATAGTTTTTTATTTTATTGTTAATTAACACATACTTTAAAAAAGCTTGATCACTAAACGCGGACGAATACGTAACGAAACAGACGAGATCGGGCGTGGAAAGGCAATACTAAGGCTAATAACCGGTAAATACTGACTGGAGCTGGATTAAAATTAATACGAGAAGACCCCATATGCGCGGACTTGGACTCCTTCCAGTCTGAATAAACAAGATATTATGCAATTCAAGGTTTTCGTGGTGCTATCTGGTATTTAAACAACACAAAGACGGCCCATACAATTATACTATTATAATTTTAAAATAATATAATTAATCTGTTATATGATTAAATTGATTGTTAAAACAATATTCGTTAGATAAATAGTTAAATTAAACTTAAAATAAATAGTTAATAACACAATAAGCTCTTTTGAGTTTTCTTTTATCGCCAAACTAATTTAGATAACCACTCATCTGAACATTTTATCCGTTAGAAACGTATATATTAACTCATAAAAATGAAAATGCAACAGATGATTTGTTTATGAGTAAATCGTATCATAATTTTTATCCACGATAACATTCGTTTGATAAACCTTTAAAATAGTTTAAGTTTACACTTTAGGAGTAAAAAAATAAACAACTTTTTATTTTATTACTATACATATACGACTATACACCATACAGTATCAAACGTATACAGATTCTGTAGATTCAAGAATTATTCAAGCAGTATATAATATGTATAATATTGATAATGTATATGAACGATTTAAAATCAAGTTGTTACATATACTTCATTAAAATATCAGGCATTAGACCTTAACACTATACCACAGTGTAGTGAGTTTTATATTTAAAATGGACAAATGGCAAATAGTATTCAAATATTTTCATTTAAACAAGTAATGTTTGTAAGAAATATAACTGATGTAATAACTCAAAGTTTTTCGAAATTTAAATTTATTTAATGAAAGTATGGAACAATATGTCAATGAGGTATGGTAACATTTTCTAGCGAATACCAATATTACTTTTGGGAGTTATAGACTAAATATTAAAATCGATACACTGAAAGTCTCGTTTACAACAAATTTTACCGTTTTTACTTGATTTTTTCTCATGCCGGGGAAAGCTATTGAAAAGAAAGAAACCATTGATATGCGATTTTTGATTTATGGGGTCGCTGGATGAAACTTTTGAACTTAAGTATACTAAAAAGTTTTAAAAAAAAGATAATAATAATGAACAGCATTGTAAAACCAATAGATCCTTTGCTTTACTCAGACTCTAAAATCCAAAATTGATAGAGGATTAAGTGTAGAATCATAGAAGAATCACTCTATGTATTAAGAATTTAAAACTTTTTAGATTCTGAGTGAAGCAAAGGATCTTATGGTTTTACAATGATGTTTATTATTTTTTTTTTATCTGGAGTCACTTTTTACTCATCTTTACTATGTCCAAAAGTTTTATCTCTTATTTCAATAGTTTTACCAGGCGAAAGGAAAAACAACCAAAAATGGAGTAAAATCGGTGGAATTCGCCATAAACGACCCCTTCATTAAATCGATTTAATAATTTCGTTATAACTCCAAATTAATGTGGCTAGAAACTTGAAATGTTCACCATATATAATTGACGTACTTACTACATACTTTAAAAAAAGTTTCAAAAAACTTTGACAACTTTTGGGATAAAAATAGAACTGAAAATACCTTGTTTTTATAAGATTATTCCTAATTCAGTTGTCAATATTTGAAAAAAATTTCTAAAAGTTTAATATGACTTTACTCATAAATTTCTCTTACGATACTAAAACAAATTTCAAAAACCATGGCACAGGATTTTTTTTAACATATAAGCGTTTAAGTAAATTATACAATTTTTATGTAATAAACTGTTTTTACGTCAATTTTCAAATTGAAGAATTCATTAGAAGAAATTGGTCAATCTAATAATAATGAAATTTTGAATACAAATAGAACTAGAAGTTTTGAATCTTTCGGTTAAAAAAAATGTTTTCTCTGTCGAACGAAATCTTACTGGTAATCAGACGAAAAATGGTGACATAATTTATTAATCGTATAATTGAATTCTGAAGTTTTGATCAGAATCGTTTAACTAATGAAATTACCTATCGTTTTTTTACAAATTCAATACACCTATCCCCATTAAATTGTTCAAGGAGCAAAGAATACTCCATGGAGTGAAGTACATACTTTTTTTTTCAATTTTGTATAAAATTTGATTGTTTAGAAAAAAAAATTGTCTTAATAATGGTGTTGACTATTTTTGTCAAGATTTATTTTAAAATTCTTAAGCCGTATGCAATTTTTATAAGCATTGGTATAATAGTTATTGAGAAAAACAGAGCGGATCGTTTTGCATTTTTAGTGAATACCAAAAAAGCTTTAACTTATTGGCTTTGTTCATTTGAGTGTGATTCAATCATGAATAATATAGTATAAACCAGAAACTATTCATATTGGCAGTGTTAATTTGAAACTTAAATTATGATATTCATAGAAGTAATATGTAACAATTTAATTAACCTGACAGTTTAATGTTGGAAAAGGACTTTAAATAGGAAAATTGTAATTTATATTCATAACCTTTTAATTGTAATTGAGAAAGGTGCTTAAGCTGGTGATAAATTGGGATCTTTTTATAATTTATGATTGACAAGGGTAGATAATTAGAAATATAAATGAGAAAATATCAAATTAGGTTTACATTACAAATTATTAAAGTAATACATTATTTTTACTTTGATGTGCTGTGTTTCTGTCTAATTTGATACATTTTTTGATCACCCATTGGTCAACAGTCAAATAATGAATGAAAATTCAAATTAAATATGTCAGCATAGTTATGAAAATATATAAGTTACTAAAATATATACAATAATGGAATAATAAAAAATAAAAAATTGACTGAGTTACAAAAATCATAGCAAGGATTTTATGATTGAGTACTTAACATCAAATATCAAGTACATTAATTGAATATAGTGCTCATAGATGTAGGCATAATATTAATAAATGTAGAAATTAAAATATATACCTATTATTATTACAGTAGAACTCTGATTATCCAAACGCCAATCATCCGGATGCCCAATTAACCGGACGAGAAAAAAATGTGCCTAGTCAGCTTTTTTTTGGTTTTAAAATATGTTACATATTATAATTAAGGCTTATTTTGTTTCAGTTAAATATATAATAAAATTATTTGTTTATGGTTACGAATTTTAAATTATATTACATATGTATTAATAATAAATACATACATACAATATATTCATACAATTATATAGCTTTTGATATATCATACGTCAATCATCCGGATATTTGCTTATCCGGACTACCCTTTACATTAATTAGTCTGGATAATCGAAGTTCTACTGTATTTAAAATGAATCTCAATGAATGCAAAATAATGTCTGTCTGTTTTATCTAATATTAGTCTACTACATAATATTTAGTATAATTTGTCTATTCATGTAATGCTAATATTTGTAGTAATCTATATTAAAATAATATCACAAGAAATAGATTTAAAATGTACCTTTAAATTAAAAGAGTTTTGTTTTATAACAACAAGATTCATAAAACATACATGTATAAAAAAAAAAAAAAAAAAGAAAAAAAGTTTAAGCACTTAATTATATTTTTATTGTCTTAGGAAAAATAAAGCTCATTTGTACAATCTTTTTTTTGAGGGGGGTCAATCAAGTTGAGGAAATCCTTTGTGTGTTTACACTTATCTGAATAAATCTTGTGGCACACAATGAGACAAATTAGGCGTTTAGCAGATGTTATTAAAGTAAAATCACAGATGTTTAAAAGCTGATGTCATATTAGATAATTAAAAAATAACCATACAAATTAATTTCATAATATTCAGGCAATACATTTTGACAACTAAATAATGTTCGATGAATAGGAAATATTTAATACAAGGAAATAATTACTGTACAATTTTATACACACACATGCACACACACACACATAAAGTACATATGATTATTAAAAAAAAAGGTTTTATACTTAATTGAATTGATATTCTAATTGGTATTAATAATACTTAATAATAATTAAAAATATAATGTATTATGAATCATTGCTTGAACTTTAAATTTCATAGGGCAATAGTGATAATATTGGTGATAATAGAAACATAATTACATTTCTTAATATTATGAAGCAGTTAAATTGAAATATTACACGCATAATATATTATACTGTGTTTACTTATATATCTAATAATAAATAAATTGTAATAAATAAGGTCAATATGTTATTTATTGAAATATACATAACATAGAAATTAAAATTATAGTTATTTTATAATATTTACCAAATAATATTGCTTAACTATTAAATTTGAATAAATATTAAAAGTCTGTAATTTACTTACTTGAAGCTCCATGACTTCTTAATTATATGCCTCAACAGGATGTTTTCTTTAGGCAGGATGTTCTGCCACTATTTGTTCGCAATTTGTTGCCTATAAACAAAAGACAATAATAATTTACTTTAAAATAATTCATCATAGATGTAAAATGTATACATGCTATACCCACGGGTATATAGGGTACGAAAAAATGAGTTTTGGATGTGTTCACTACGAGTTAAATCTAAAGGCACAATACTATGGGCACTGAGCCAAATGTCTTACCTGATAAATATTAAACGGCGAACAGAGTTTGACGAGCAATATTTGAAATCAAAGAGTTTATTAGCACCTGCATGTGTTATTTTTATTTTTTATGTATGTGTATAAAAATTCTCTTAAATAAATTGTTATGTTGATGATGCCAAACATGGAAAAGTGAACAGAACTCGGCTGTGCGATAACGACACAGACATTGGACAGTCGATATGTTTTGTAATGAGAGGCGTCAACGTGTGGTATTTTACAATTTTTTTTTCAATAGACTCGCACCGCGTCAGCATCAAAAAATAGATGTGTATTAGTTATTTGAAAATTACTCACGAAACTCTATTATCACGACAACAAAAATACAATATTATTTTTAATGATTTTTTTTTCTCGTAGTATCTGATAAGCAGGTTGTACGCCCAGTCGGAAGAAAAAAAACTACTCCGGAGCTGCAGTTGCTGATGACTAGCCGCCGCCGAGGGAAGTCATCGACCCGCACACGCAGCGCTATCTGTTGATCCGGGGGACGTAATCGTATCACCGTGGCGATCACGAAAAATTAGCCACAATTCGCCGCGGACCTGCATATTTTCAATTTCGTTGGTCCGAAAGAACGTATGGTAGCCTATATTTTATACGAGGAAAGAGCCGCGGAGTCGCATGGCAAAATAAAGCATACTTTAAGCAGTATTGTCCATTGAATTTGTTCGTATTTTTAAGAAAACGGCTCAAGCCGCACACGATGAATACACACCAGCGCGCGTTCGCGTTTTCGCGATCCGACAGACAGCGCTGTGGGCCCCGGTCAACGGAGTTTGCGATTTTTTTTCATTATCACGTCCCCATATCACATACACCGTTATCGTTTCCCGTTTGCACTGGCCACACTGAACGCGAGCACGAGAATCGTAATCTATAACATTGTGTACAATATTATTTATATATATTATACACATATATATTTTATTATTCCAACATACGATAATATTACTTTCGCGTGGTGTATTTATTTATTATTTGTTATTATCATTTTGTCTAAGAGTTTTTTCGGTATCCCCCGGTCTCGTCAATTAACCGGCCGTGTGGCTGTGCACTATCATCTATTTACCTCGGCTTTCCCACTCGCCGATTGATCCACCTCCCGTCGCCGTCGATTGATTGTGGTTTGTTTTTTTATTTCTATTATTATTATTATTTTTTATCACTATCACGCCGAGACAATATCCTTTCCGCCGTGCCATTGCAGGCTGCACACCGGCTCTGCTCTGCGCGCAACGCCTCCACCACCACCTTCTGTCGCCGCCGCTGCCGCCGCTTTCCGTGTCGCGATTTCTGAATAGGAAAATTCGCGTCAGTGTTGCGTTTTCCCTACGTCGTCGACGTCGTCACGTCTCGCGCGTTCACAGTCGGCCCCACGCAGCCACGGCGTATGCGGTACCGGACCGTCACCGTCACCGCTCCGGTTCTTGAACCCTCGTCGGTCGTTCGTCGCGAATTCTCCGCACGTCGGTTTCGCGAAGGTCCGTCGTACCCGTCGCCGCTGGCCGACGTGGCTTCGCCGCGACGACATCCGCACGGCATGCCGGCGCCCGCCGTACCGACCTGAGCGGATCGCATGTTGGCCGCAGACTTCGGACGGTCGGTCATCGCTCGCGGCCGATGAGTTGTCCGACGGCCGACAGTCATGGATTTCGATTCGGACCAGAGCCTCAAGGAGTGGGCAAAGGACAAGCCGCTGAGCATACTGCAGCTGGACCCGGCCGACCGGGCCGTGCTTCGCATAGCCGGTAAATTGCATTTGATTTTTAAAATTATAATCATATTAAAAAAATAAAAATGAATTTGACCGCTTCTATTGGTTCACATTTGATGCATGGCACGGGTGTAAATCATTGAATGTTTTTATATTGTATAGAAGTTTGAAGTCGCGAAGAGTGTCACAGGATGCTAGTCGGTTGAAATCGGGGTTAAAATATAGGTTAATCGGGTTTCCCCTCGGACGTGTAAGACTTCCCTCCGTTAGTCCTTGCTCGTTTGGCATCCATATAATTGCTCCGTCGTTTTTGTTATCAATCTTGATATGGATACGGAGAAATTTTGGTTTATCTGTTTAATTTTTTTTATGCGCCCATATGGCATTTAAAACGTACGCGACTTGTTTTTGTGTTTGTTCGTTATCATTTATCATTGGAACAAAAATAATATGATTTTGCACGAGCACTAAATATATGCTTGCAAACAACTAGGCGACACTGTGACAGTTTTAATATTACACAATCGTGATACATTTACCTATTGTGATTTCGTATTAATCGTATCTGTTAAAAGATAGCATGGTTATACTTGTTATTAGTAAATAAGTAACAAATTTCTCAATACGCGATTGATAAAAAATATCTTTAATTGGATAATGTCGTCGTTGCTGAGGTTGTATAATACTGTTTATTTGTTTTCATTACCTATTATTATTATTAATTTAATGTACGACTCGGAGCCTCAGTTCACCTTGTGATTACCTAACGGTTTACGGTAGAACTCTGTATTATAATTCATAGGCAATTATTATAATGAGTTTTTTAACGTGTGTGTTGACCACTTGTGAAATTTGTCGAATCTATAGAGAGGTTACATTGAAACCTATTAAGAATCGAACGTTCAATGACTCGTTTGTGTTTTTTTTATACATTTTCCGCCCGGCGACATTTTAGACGTTGACGAGTCGTGCCTGTCGAGGTGGAAGTATGGAATAAAAAAAAAAAAAATTCGCTTATTGTTGTTATTATTTTTTTTTCACGAACCCATTCAACCGGTTCGCCGGCTGACCGTTTTTGTACGTATTGTGCTTTGTATGCAATCTCGATAGCATCTTATCACACGCTCATCCGTCCAGGCGGCAATTGCACCGCAGTTAGCACACATGTGCTCGGATAACAGTAACCTAACAACGACAACAACAACAATGGTTATCAATTTATCATTAATCAATAACATTATTAAATCAATAACAAATAACAATTAAATGATCAATCAATTCGTCGTGCGTTCGTGCCGATCGTGAACTTAGAGGGGCCGTTCGTCGATCGACAGTAATTATTATCATTTTAATGTACATTGATAGGCCGAGACGTACTCATAACAATATAAATAACACGTAATGTACATTCACACACATTCAAACATACACACACACACATATACACACATACACTCGTACGCAGACACACGGTCGCGCGTGATTTATGGTGAACACTAATTTGCATACATCCGCGTCGGCACCGGTGTATAATAACGGAGAGAGGAGCCGCGTGCGCGTTTGATTTGTGCGCGGGCGTGTTTATTATTTTTTCGACGTACACCTCGGGTGCCGTAGCGTACCGTGCGAGTATCCGCTACCGCCGCCGTGTCCCGACCTTGCCGGCAGCCGGCCGGTCGCCGCCAGACGCGTGTGCGGCGACGATGATCCGGTCCGCGGCCACCGTTTGTCTACCGCCCGCAGGCGGCACGGCGGAGTCGCGCGGACCTCGTCGTTTGTCCCCTCGAGCGGTCACCGACGGAGATCGGGTTTTCAGGACGGTGGCGAGCCACCACGCCGTCCGCCGCGCCGGCAACGTAATGATAAATAATCGTATAATAACAATAACAATATTTTAATCGTACCGATCCGACGTCGGCCGCGATGCGGTCACGGCACGTCGCCCGCGGAACGACTACTGCAACAATGACAACATCAACAAATAACAATATATTATATTCGTCATCGTGATTTTGTCCGCAATTCCGGTAACAATGGCCGGCGGTCGCTCGCCAACGTGCCGGTGCGCGCGTTCGCCATTCTTCACACACACGCACACGCACACACGCTAAATTTTTCGGAACCCGCGCGTTTCCGGCATTATTATTCATCGTTGACCATGTAAGCTACGCGTAAATTTGGTATCAAACTTGAGACCGCATACGTTTGTAACCCCTATTGACTCGCTCCCTCTACTCACGTGATTCCAACAATACCTAAACACAGCTATTTATAGAAACATGTAACATAAACATCGTTTCACCATTTTGAATCAAACACGAAAACTTCATTTAAATCCCATCGTCCTACGTTGGGACCGCTTCTCCTATAAACTGCTAAACACAACGAAGAGTATATAAATAATGTGTTACGGTGTTATAATGTAAAAAACCTGTTTCAAATCTATTCACCAGAGTTTTTTTCGAAAATAACCAGGAGTGAACAAATTATATTTTTGTTTTAGGTACTCGTTAAGTATTTTTCCTTTACGTCCTAAGACGGAAACTTGATGCCTTCAGTTGTGAAATAGTTACTATTTGTATTTGTCTTGTTAAATTTTTTTTCTGTGCAATATGGCTAAATGCAAATCTCATAAATGTAATAGTAAGAATAACTTACGGTATGTCAAACTGTAATTATTATAGGTTATTTACTCAGCTCAAATTAAACTTTAAGTGTTCGAGACTTGCGAGTTGCGAGGTCCGATCACTCCCCCTTCACTCTCGTATGTGCGCCTATGTCGTCGCTTCTGTAAGCATAGAAGCCGTCGGGTGTCGGTAGTCGGTAGAGATATTATCTCTACCCTTTGTAAGTTGGTTTGTCTGTACATATCAACTGTGAACTGGGTATCGACGACAGTGAAAAATGCTTAGTTGTTGGGCCACAACTGATCCGTAGGTAATATACATACACGATACACACACGACGCTCATATAACTCATAAAGGAGGTACTGTTATTTTTAAGTTCATGAGTGCGTGTGTGTATCGAGAAAACGCTGTCACTTCATCAGTAATGACTTAAAAGCAATAAAATCAATGTTTTTTTTCGCTCGTACGCTCATGGACTATTATGGGACACGAGTAGATTATCTTTACTTTTTTTTCATTTCTTTATTATTTTTATTATTTTTTTATCGTCCCTCGCGTTCATTTCGCAAACGTATTTCACTATCAGTTGATGTGTTTTTGATTAGTCTCGTGATCGCGTATAGCTGATTTTTTTATTTTTTCTTTTCATCATGCATTATTATAATACATGCCTACGAACAGTGAAATAGGACGCGCAAAAATTTACATTAAAAATAAACTACTTCGTTGTGTCTACCCCTTCGCCACAACGACCTTCCTTGCCGTCGTGTTTTAAACGACGTTTGATTTGAATTTAATTCCGATTTAAAATCGCATTAACGCCACCACGGTCCACAGATACTGTTGTGCCTCACGAAAACATTTTGCACAGTTTATATTATATCATCATACATACGTTTTGATAACACATAATATCACGTCAGATTTCCGGCCGCGCCGTTGTCGTCTCGTCATCGTTAATGAATGCGATCCGAGTCATTTAGCGGCCCGTTAAGTAGTAACATATATTTTATCTTTTGACAAGTATTGCTTGGTAAACGCCGCCACGTCCGGGCGTCCATGTGTGCTTTTCAATATTTAAGTACACATATATAGATAATAATCCATTTCTGTAAACAATATGATTCTTAACGGTTGAGATCAGACTTCTGGAGTGTGTGTAACCCTATTATACTACTGAATTACTTAAGTTTTATTCAATATTATTTATTGTAATAATTGATTAAACAAGTTGTTAATTATTAGAAAACAAATATATAGTTTAAATTCTTATTTATTCAACTATTGAAAATGGATATTCATAAAAACCAAGTACCAACGTTAAAATGTTGGTGGTGCTTTCTTGAATATTTTTATATAAATGTAGATTATAAATCATAGTATATTCCCATAACATATGGATATATGCCACTTGACCATTAATTGCTGTCACCCATGCATTTTTTATGGGCACCTTATAAATGAAAATGAAAAAAAAAAATTATAAACATTCATATAAAGTGTAGGTACTACGTGACAAAATAAAGTGTCTAATGAATATACGTAGTTGATAAGAATTAAAAAAAATACATAGGTAGTGTTCCTGTCTGTAAAATGTAAAATGTCTGAACATTTTGAATCTTATTTTTTTACCGATATTTCGTTTTAATTTGTCTAGATCTGGATGTATTAGCGCCAAGATTTAAAGTTTCAAGTTTACATTTCATTATTAAATGTCCGCTTTGAGTAATAACTTTCGGGAAACTTATAGGGGTGATGATTTATGCTCGTGTTAATTCTATGACTTTGACTTAAATAGTCTTATATTATTAAAAGCTGCTTACACCTAAGTTCCGTGTGTAATGTAATAATTGTTTATATTTTTATGGCACAACATTTTGATTTCGATTCTTGGTATGGCGTAAACTCTACTTAAATATATTATTAATACTAAAGAATATACGCTACTGTTGGGAGTATAAAGACGAATGTTGTTAATTACCTATGCATGAGGTGGACAGTGAAGATAAATTAAATTATGATTGTCACTTAATGTGGTACTAAACTATGCGTCATAATATTCATTTATCATTTTATTAGTAGTACTAATTAATAATTAGTAATTAATTTCAGTAAATCATATTGATCAAATTTTCAACAATTTACAGACCATAATAATGTTATACATAATGAACGATGCATGCGGTTTAGTGTGTCTGACCGACTTAATTGGCCATGCATTTATGCATGGTATATTATGGCTTGTACACCTAAGCTTGTTTGTGTTTTTTTATTAAAATCCATAACGCTCATTAATACGACTTCGGTACAATGCGTATATATGATTTTACAGTAAATAAATCACATAACCAGGTTTATCAGCAAGAATACATTTAATATAAGACATTTCAGAGATTATAAAATAAATATCGATACATTTGTAATTTAATAAAGTACTTTTAAGGACTTTATTTTGATATTCCATTCAATTTCGTTAATTTTGTTTGTATGATTTGCCTGTGATTATAATTATGATAATATAACTGTGATAATTATTACTGGTAGTTAGGTATAATATTCATATTCACGACTATTGTCTTTTACTGTTAATCTACATAATCATTTTAATAATGTCAGCACATTGCGTTTGTGATTGTATGCGTTTTAAGTTAAAACTATACTATTTTTTATAAGTGTATCGAACTAAATCGGTTAGTTTTTACTTTGGCTTGTAACCAAAAAGGTGTCAGGTACGTTGCATTGTCAGCTTACCGAACACAGTTTGACATTAAACTTTCGACGGGAAGTATATATGTCTATTTTCGTCACGAGTTCGTGAATTGGCCGCACTTCTCATTGTAGACCTGTATATCGTATAATTTGATTTAACACTTCTTATTGTCTTATTATTTTATGATGAATACGTATCGTGATTCATAGTAAATAAATGATCATTAATTTTCGGATGACGGGTTTCGGCCGTTTCGGGGTTGATAATTGGTATTTTTAACGTACCACCTACCTCTTCAATAATGCTAGCTTAATTTTAAACATTAAATTATGTTATTGTTGTTGGTGGGCGTATGCATAAATGACCATTGTAAAATTATCATATACTGAACCTGGCATAAAACTCGCAGTATTGAAATAACATTTAAACCTTGAAGAATATCAAGCATTCTTATGAAAATAAAAGATAGGCGTTTAATATAATTTATTTTGAATAACAAAATTGTATTTGGCGCATTCGTTAGCAATGTCCATTGTCCTCTATTTAGCTCGATAATATACTAATCCACGTTAAGTATGGTTGTAATGCATTATATTATGCCGTATATTTTTTTCAATTCATTTTAAGTTAATTTTATATTTTGAGTGAAGCAAAGGCTCTATTAGTTTCACCACAGATAAGATACAACTTGATTAATTTTATCTTATCTGTAGTTTTACAGTCATATTTATTTATTTTTCGAATGGTTTTTATGGGGAACAAAATTTCTTTCAAAATGTGCGTTCAACCTTTCTCTATTGATCATAAATGTCTAATACTTTAAAGAGGTAATTTTTCTCCTAAGTTTTTCTTGGTGTAAGAAAAAACTTCCCTGAAAAAGTATTAAAACGGCTAAATTTGGTTGAACGAGATTTTAATTTATATAAATCAACTTTAGTTGTATAGTTATATTTCCAAGAGTAATAATGTTCAAAACTTAAAATTTTCATCGATTATCAACAACACTTTTATACAGTTTTGACAAAAGTTCAAATACAAATTTCACAACTTTAAAGCTAATTATAAAACTTTGAAAATAGTTGTTTTAAACATATCTATCTAATGAATTTTTTTCTTTAAAACTTAAATTTTTAATTTATTTATATACTTTGCTAAAGTTACAAAAAAAAATCTCGAAAATCGTTCGTTAACATTTTTTTTAATGGAAGTTTCATTACAATTTTGACGTAATCGACTTTTTTTTACATAACATTCCAACTTAAAATATGAACTCATACGAAATAATTTGTCTGCAACCTTCTTAAGTATGTGATTCTTCGAATACTTGTACATAAAAAATATTTTCAAATTTTGTTGGTAAAAAAAAAACTTTTACCAGATTTAGAATTCATTTTGACCTTTTTTAACCAAAAAAATTTAAAAAATACCAATATTTTGGCTGAAAATGGTAAAATATGGAAACTATATATATGACACTAAAGCTTCGCACAAAATCGTTTAACTAAAGAAACTATTTTTCGTTTATTTCAAATTCGGTTTGGTCATCACTCATCATTAATGTCTTGTCTGAGTTGAAATACGTTTGGATTTTTTTATATTTAATATTTCAATTATTAAAACTTGTTTTATAAAACATAAAAATATTTTTGTTTAATGTTGCATTAAACTTATAATAATTATAAGTCTAATGCAACATAAACAAAAAATAATTTTAGTAATTATTACTAAAATTATTTTTTGGGAACGAGACTGATTAACGTTATACTTATTAATGTTTTTATAGTAAATTTAGTCGTAATGTAATGAAGTGTTATGTACTGCTGTATGTACATTACTTGAACGAATGCAAATCTCAAAAGTTAAAAGTGTAGGTATTACAAGAATTTTAACATATTTCTAAATGACTCAATCGAACTCAATGGTTTACTCGGTACTCCTCATTTAAAATTCTTATGCACGTCTCTATTATAAAATATAGGATAAGTACCCAGTTGTTATAACTCATCACTTTCTTGAACTTTTATTACCTACTTATAGTATAATAATATAATGAACAAATATATCACGCAGTGAGTTACGAACTAGTCGTTATTATGGCTGAAGTGTTATGACAATAATGTTCTAAAACAATATCAAAATTAATTATTAACTTTGTAGTTATCTTAAAATATGTATTTAAGATTCCGAGTGACGTGAAGAATGAAAGTGTTATAAATAAACGTAAAAAAAAACTACTCAATTTGTGTTAAACTGTAAAATATACTATAAACTTATTTGTTTATTATAATATATTATATTATAATAATAATAAATTTTATTATTATAATTATAATATTATATTAATATTATACATTGTATAGATTTGTATATGCAATCGATTTTTGTCTAGATTGCGTAGTACATTCTTTCAAAAGTAATGGTATTAGAAAGGTTGATTTTTCATCAGTTATCAACAATATCAAATTAATGATCTTGTTCATATTTACTAGAAGTGTCCTATCATCTGCCACCAATAGCTATTGTCTGAGATACAACACTACTGAGGGCGAATTTTCAAGACCATTATATTGCAGTTTTTAATTTTACTTGCTTCATTAAATTTAAAAATCCAGCCTAAAATCTAAATTAATACAGTTTATTTTACATTTATGAGAGAGGTCACAGCAAACGATTTTATCAAGTATATGTAGGTAATAGGTATAATATTAACTTAATTTTTTCATACATATATTACATAAAGTTATTTCGTATGCTTAAAAATATAGTTATTGTTAAAATCAAATCACATTCATATAATATGTATAAATTGTTAAATAAACATTTGTAATTTCTCTTTGTGTATAAATTACTATAACTGAAATAGGCTAAGATTATTTTATTACAGTGAAGTTGTATCATTCATAATATTAAGTTATAATAAATATATAATAATATATAATGGCATTATTCTTATATGGTATTATGGCGGTTCCTCAGAGCATAGTATTACAGTTGTAAGTATTTACTGGACCACAATTTGATGATGATGAAGTTGATAACTGATTAGTTAATTTTACGCCAATACCAAGATGGATATTTATATGTTGTTATATATCCACCTGCATATACGCATTAATTACGCCGATCACATAATATAATCTATAGATTCACTATTCAATAAAAATCTATCAATAGATAAACCTTGGCCATAGACATTTGGCTGCATCGGTATTATGTGGTACGTGTTCGCTGTGTACAACGTACTCTGTGCCTAATCTGTATAGTGAATATTTATAGTGATTTGTAATAATAATAACTTTATAAAAAATAAGGAATCTGTAACAGTTGACAGCTCCAATAAGTTGTTAAAAAAAGACAATGGGATTAATGGGGAAATGTAACCCCTTACATCCGCCCCTGTGCACGACTCTGACTGTTAGAAAGAAAAGAAATAATCAATCAATTGAAGACTAGATACATTACTATTAACGGCATCGCAGCTTTATTTGTGGTTGATAATTTTATTACTATTTATTAATTTTTGTTTTTTTTGAACTTTATCTCTTGGCCAATTTTTTTTATAACATTGAACATAATCGGGTAAGAAATAAAAGGACATATTACTGATGAGAAGATTTGAGTGGTTTCATAATTCAATGTGTAATTTCAAAAACATTTCATTTTATGTGTTAATTTATTCAATCTCATTGTTAGCTTTTTTGTATGTTACTTGAAAGTATTGTAATTGCATATTTAATATGTATCACATCCGCTCCACATTTCTAAAATCGCATTATAAAAATACCATTAAACTTCTCTGTTTTGATTAATATTCTATTTATTTTAATTATTTTAATTCGATGGCTACAAAATTGATAGTATTAAACTGCTAATAATAATATAATACATTGTATTTAAAAGTAGTATTTTACTCTGTATATTATCTATATTTGTACCTATTATTGTTGGTAATTATATTTTTAAGATTATTTAAAGATTTATTAAATTATGTAGGTATATATCTACCTTATATTTTTAATCATGGTGATTAAATTTGGTCAACAATAATGAAATATTTAATAAAGTAATAACTTTTAAAGTAAATAATAAAATGTTTATGTAGGTATTTCCAGCTATTTAATTATTTCATGAACTTAAACTAATGTCACTGAAAATAGTAAATTTAATGTACTGTCTATAAAATGCTTTATAATTCAATTTGCATAAAAGTTTATGCAAACTTTCTAATGAGTAATTATTTGGTCTATTCTTAATGAATGTATTACCTACTATAAATGGTTTGAGTAATATTTTGAAGCACCTATCTAGTAATATGTATTTGTCTGGTGTCGGGCGGAAGTATTTAAAAAAATCAAAATAGTAGGTATTTAATTTTAAGGTATATTTACTTTTATGAATATTCTCATTTGGTCAAAAATTAAAAATACGTATAATTATTTTTGGTCAATAAGTTATATTATGTGTACTAAATAAATTTTAAATTAAAAAAGACGTTTTGATGGAACCATCCAAATTGATAATTTTTAATTCAGATTAATATAAATGTTAAAAATCTAGTTTTTTGACCTTGTTAGTAGTTTCTTTTATTTCCGGCATACTATATTGTTCAAGTTTCTTCTTCAGTTAATAACTCGGAAAATTACTTTTATTATTTATGCAATCGCTCATGATGTACAGTTTTTGAAGTTTTTTAATATAATCAAGTTATAGCTAGGTGTACCGCTGTAATAACTAAAAATGATCATAAATGATAAATGTTGATAAAATAATTGCTACTTATAATACAGTTTTATTTAAATTACATGTTAGAAAGTTATAGTTTGTAGTAGTTTAAGAAATAGCTTCTGCAATTCATATAACTCCAAAAAGCATTAAAAGCTGTGTTGAATTCTAGTTAAATGTTCTGTGTAAAATCGTTCAAAGTAGATAATAGTAAAATTATTTAAAAAAATTAGCAGTCTCAAATTTTTAGAATGAATAAGTAATTAAAAAAATGTTTTTCACATCACAAATAGGCACAATTTAGGGTATTTACAAAACTGCAACACTTTTGAGCTATTCCAAATAGTAATGAATGAAATACCTTAAAATTGAAATAACGATTACACCCACTTCTTTTGAGTATTATGGATAATGTAAGTTTTTCTTTTTGATAGTATTTTCTAATTAATGTAAAATAAATCATTAAAATTGTCCACGGAGCGTGCTCTTCCTATCACATTCTTGCTTTGTTGGAGTTCTGTAGGATATTTAATAAGAAGAGAACTTATTACTAGTGTAAATAAGCTATTGTTTTGCTTTTTCGATAATTTCATCTATTGTTCTTATAATGGTTGTGTAGTGACGCTACAAAACATTTCGCCAACACCTTTTTTCAGATCCAGTAGGTATTTAAATGGTGCGCGATAGATAAGCAGCTTACAAATGCTTATGATTTTTTATCAGAATCATTTCAATTGTATTTTATTATACTAACATTAATCTTGATAATTTAATTCTATTTATGAATTTTATATTATCTTAAATTGAATTATCATAATCATTATGATTAATGAATTTCGAAATAAAAATAAATCTGTAATTGTTTAAAAGTTATTTATTATCTATCACTTATTTCCAAATGTGATTTCTTAAGTAATTTAGGGCCAAAATATTTTGTCGGGCTGGTGAACGATGTTTATTATTATTATTAATTACTAATTAGTATAATAACATAATGTAGTTATGTAATTAATTTTATAGTACATATTAGAAATAATTTTTGTATATTTACCTATTTAAATTTAGTAATAAAATGTCATATAAAATATATGTACTAACTTGGTAGGTACCTATTTAAAATTGTCTTTCGTAATTATTGTCAGTTGGATTGAACACTGAACACTAAATAACAGGTGACTAATGTTGTTTGTTTAAAATAAAGTGTGTATAGTACTGTTTAAAATTGGCTATTTTGTTTTTTTGTTTACAAACGTTTTCTAAAATGCTATTGATTTTTTTTTATAAAACAGTTTTTTTTAAAACTTGTTTCATGTGTATATTAGGATCGATTTTTTAGTGATGATTGTTGTATTTAATGTCAAATGAAATTTGGGAGACAGGGAATGATATTATGAAATGCTTTTTTATTTTCTACATTGATTATAAAGATTTATGACTGACGGACGACAGAAAGTTTTGTGTTAATTATTGTAGTTGAACATGAGAACCAAGAAATATTCTCGAATTTATTTTTTATTTAACACTCCGTGCTTTGCGAATATGTAGTTATCACGCGAGTTTACGTTGATAAAGACAATTGAGACTAATCGTGAAGTTTTTCAAGTGTTTTTCTTAACCATTTGTAAATTATCGTTATTTTGGTAAACACATTTAAATATTCATAATAATATTGTACTCTTATCGAGTACAAATTTTATGTAACCTCTGTGTACTGTGTAGTGTGTATCATGTGTAAATGATGATTCCATGAATAATCGGAGCGTTGTAATATTAATAATTAATAACATTGTGTTTGGGACCTTTGTTTGACGAAATTATTATTTGTGTTTGTATCTGTATTCTCTGACGTCCGAACGATGACCGACATAAGTGAAACACGCCTTTGGTTATTCACATTTGCTTGCGCATACACGCACTTGTCTATATTGAAGTATTGTTTACTACGTTTACGCCGTGACCACAAAAGTCTACATTTTAACGGTAGTTTGTTTGCAATCACGTCATTGTGTACTGTCAGACAAAATGAATAATTCGGCGAAATGGACCCCTCCTCACTGTGTTTGTAGTATATCCTACGTCATCGACGAGTCGACCAAACGTTGCGTCGTGTCCTGGCGTCAGCGAGCCGAAGTAGTTGCATAAGCGGAACGCCGTGATTCGCGAGCGCAACAGGTAGACTACGCGCGAACCGGTGCACGCACGTTGACGTTCGTGGGGTCCGGCGCAGCTCGTAAAAACAACACCTTCGTGTTGCGCGGCTCTCTTTCGCCAGATGGCAGTGCGTGTATATACATTAGTGGAAAAATTAAATAATTTAATAATATATACGTATATAAGCTTACACGTGTTATAATAACGTTATTATCCGGCCGTAGGTTACTGCTTTTCGTCGCACCCCCCTCTCCGCCGGACACACTCCACGACGCATTCCTTCCATCTGTTCGACACTTGCGTGTTCGTGGTGTTATGTGTGTGTGTGTGTGTGTACGTGTACGTGCATAATACGACGTATGTACAGTGTACACGCGCCGCCGTTTGTGTGTGTGTGTGTGTGTGTGTGTGTGTGTGTGTATGTGTGTATATTGCCCCGACGGTATTGAACGTGGTGGTGGCGTGTGTGTGTTCGTCCGTCCGTATCGTGTGTAGCTAGGTAACCCGTAACGGACCCGCAGTCGTCGTGTGCCGCGTTGTTGTTTCGGCGTCTGTCGTATTGTTATTGGCGTGTTTCGTTACACTTCTATTCCGCGCCCGTTATCACCACAAAAATTATTATTATACGCCGTTTACTCCGTACATATATAATATACGCACGAGTATAAATATTATATTAGTATTCAATTTTTTTTTATTCATACACACATAATACATCATTATGTAAAGCCAATAGAACATTCGGTACTATGTTTTAGTCTTATTATTATTGTTTTTCTCTCGCGTGGCAATGGTGTTCGTACAACGGTGGCTTTTTAATCCGTCGCCGTAATATTCCTCAAAAAATTCAGCGGCCGCGGCAAGGCCATAACAAAACATATAAAAAATAAAAAACTTCACCATGTAAGTGCTGTTTTCTTTTTGTATATACGTCGCGTATTCTTTCGCTGTGTACGAAACGGACGATTCCCTGAAAGCTCGGTTGGTTTTTATTTACACACTCGCTGGTTCTCTATATAACGGTCGGGCACCTAAAACATCTGCTTGATATACTGTGCGTATCGATGTGACCCTCCGACGAGAGCGTTTGCTCCCTTCAGTGCATTTTAATCGTGTCCCCGCGGCCGGTAGGATGGAAATCGAATCGGCCGCTGTATATTTTGTTTACGCCCGACTCGGTCTCGTCGACTTCTAGTAACCAGATCCATCTGTTAGTACCTACCCATCGCAAATGGTTTTCAGAAGACAGGCGGGACAGGTGCCACAACGGTCAACGTAGTGTATATTCCATCTGTGCGAGATGTGTGTTTACTCAAAACACGACGACAACAAACACATAAGTCCCAGTTTGCTGGCGCACGCGTGTGTAGTATGATGCGTGTAAGCGTTTGCGCGTGTGTCCGTATTTTGTATTATGTGTGTGCGTGTGGCGTTTTTTTCGACAACCGGATTGACGAGTACAAATATTAGCATAACGTCCATATCGCCGTGGTCGACGCTGTCGCCACGGCGGAAACAGGTTCCCGCCCCGGGGGTAGGCTTTTGCACGTACGACGCGCGTAACGACGACCGAACACGGCGTGTGTGTGTGTGGAAACTCGGCGGCGGCACGCTCGCGGCTCGTGTTAAAAGCCGCTGCTGCGGCGAAAAACACGACCGTTTCGCGCCGGCGATTAAATCGTAATTCCACGTACGCGTGAGACTTACTCACGCGAAAACAATGCGCGCGCGCGCGTTACATTGCACTCGCCGCAATAAATACCACATAGGTGTAGTATACACCCGCGGTGACGATGACGCGACGCGGCCGGGCTGCTGTAGCGGCCGCGGATGACTCCGGTGTGTGTATTTGTGTGTGTGTGTGTGTGTGTGTGTGTGTGTGTGTGTGTGTGTGTGTATGTGTGTACAGTCTCGACCCGGTACCGCCCGGAGCGGAGTCCGTGTGCGCGCCGGCTCCGGTTCTCATCGTCCGTCGTGGTGTACCGCGGCGGCGTGGAATGAGTGCATATTTTTCAAAGTCACGTCTCGGGCGCTCGCGCGGCGGATAACTGCGCAAAGTAACCGATCGTCTGCGATATGAATATAATATGATTCCGCGATTTATAATACCGCTCGCGTCCCACCGGACTCCCCTCGTCCCGCTCCGCCACCGGAGCACGCGCGCAAACGTATAACGCCGCTCGCGGGAAGTCACGAAATAAAAAAAAACCTAACCGGACGATTGTTTTCTTTGGCGTCGTCGTCGTGCGGTCGGCCACGGTGGCCGCTATTATAGCCGGCGACGTGTACTATATACGGGGCCAGTTATATTTTCGTCGTCTTAACGACGACTAGTTGCGACCAGGGGGACGGACACGGTTTTCGTGTATTGTATTATATTTATTATGACGACGTGACGTGCTTCTTGTACTACTTCTACTACTACTGCGTGTTGGGGTGACTATATATATATATATAATATATACTTACCGTGAGGACGAGACTGTTGCAGCAGCACGTCGAATCACCCCAAGCGTTTGTTGTATACCCGTTCGCCGCCCCCGCTGAAAACCGTTTGCTCGAAATTTTCCCACGGCCGCGTTGCATAAGCTACTACAGCTGCGTATACCTATAATAATATTAGTATAGTGTGTACGTGCGTGAGCGTTTGAAAATCGCAATTATATTAGACGTGATTATTGGTGGAAAGAAAAAGAAAACATTAGTCCGACAATTATAATAATAATGATGATATAATTCGTCGTCGTTATTCTTCGGCATTTCCTCGGTAATGGTATCGGAGGGGGGATATAAAAAACGCAACGTAAGCAAATTTTCGTATTTCGGTGTATATGATTTCGTAAAACAGCGATATGTATAATGCCACGCAATCGGAAAAAAATTTAAGTGTGACCAATGTTCGTATGATTGTGGAATATGTGAGAATGTGCTGTTGTGATTTATGATTTTTGACGCGTCTAAATCCGAGTGGGAGGTATGTCGTCCTAACATTTCTGCTTAGTCATTAAGACGTACTTAGGGATGGACTAGCCATGTTATTGTGTATATTATAGTACAGTATAATTTTAGCGCGTGATGATTAAGATATCCATAATTTATAATCATATGAGACGAATATTTTATTATTGTGTTCATTGTATTGTTGTTAAAACATGCATTTTTGAATTTGTTTACCTTTATTGTTTACGTATATACCGATCGAATGGATGTATGGAGTTTTAATTTGTTATTAATGCATTTGTAACGATGACTATGAAAGTAAGTGAGCTTTGCAATTTATTCTTTAATATATTGAGTTTTTGATTAACACCTCTATCATGTAGTCCCTATGATTATTATCCCATAAACATGAAAATTATGCTCGGAGAATTTTGACAGTTTAAACGTTCGATTTTGTTATTTTGAGTCCGTGAGCTATGAATAAAAATGGTCCATAGATTTGATTGTTTGGTAACTATTGTTCATTGTTTTGTTTGTATGAACGGTAAACTTGATATTATCGTCTTAAATTCCATAAATAAATCTTTCATTTTTTAATAGTCTGTATGCGTATTATATAATTATTTAACATAATAGTATTTGTACAACATATTTTTTGAATATAATATTTACTTTGGTATATCGTATGAGACAATTTTTTTTAAAGTATTGGTTTTATAGATGATATATATCCTTTACAAAAGAAGGTTAAAATCTTTATATACCCATGTGACCTTGTTTAATTAAAATCATTTTTTTGTGATGCACGAATTTTGATGAAGTCTGTCTATAAACTAAAAAAAAAAAAAAAAATTGGGAATATTTGAGTCACATTAAACCTTGACAATGTTTCACATTATTTCCATTTTAATAGTCACTGGATCGAGGACAGCTAGATCCAGTAAACGATTTAATGACAGATTATTATCTGATTACTGTAAGTTGACGACATAATGTACTTTGGTTAACTCATGAATCAAGATTTTTAATTAAAGCATAAAATCCGTGTTCCATTAAATATATACCATTCATAATACGCATTCTGAGTATCTTCAAGTACCTATCTTCTTTGTAAATTAAAAATATGTTCTCCTGTACCTATGTGATGTATATATTTAGTATTGATATTTTTTCTTTCACCTATACCAGTTGAAACATTAATTAACACGTTAATTCGATTAAACTATTTAAATTTTGTCATAATCTGTGAACGTTGTATTATAATACTATATTAATATGAGTTATATTTTAGTTGACAGCATTCCATATGCTTTATAAATAATTAGCTTCTGTGATTAATTTACATTTGACCAATTAAGGGACGTTTTTCAATTTCATAAATAATATGTTAATAATAAAAAAAATATAGGCTCTAGAGTCAATTTCAAATAAAATCATACAATTTATAAAAAAAAAAAGCTATTAAAAAAATGAACATTAAAGCTATGCATACTATACCCACAATATATTTTGTAAATTTTATACATTTTTTTAAAAATTTCAAAACGTTTTGACGGGTTCTATAGTTATAAAGATTACTGTTCTTATTTATAGGCTTTAATATGAGAGTATACTTATTTCTGTATACGTAAGTGAGAATTCAAAGTTATTTAATTTTCTTTGAAACTGATGAGTAGGTAGGTTCTTTCTTTGAGTTCTTTGAGTTAAAATGTAATTATTGATTTAAAGATTTTTAAACGGCATGTCAAATGTTGTCAAGATAATAGATGTACCCCAATAAATACTGTACCTATTATTAGTACTTATTTCGTCATCAAAAATTCTTTTCAACCACAGTATGACCCTACATAATAGGTCGTATTAAAATCAATAAAGTGATTCTGCCGGTGATAGTAAAATGCTCAATGTACATAGATTTAATTTTATTAGTTTTTGTATGGGTATAAATAATTTTTGTAATTTTTTTACATTTATACAAATTACGGAGTTAGGTTAGTGTCGAATAATCTAAAATGAATAAACAGTGGTGTGTACTTAAAACGTTTTGTGTTTATCGAAGTAAAGATACAGCCGAGTAGTCATATAAGCAAAGTGATATTTATAACGTAAAAATCAATATGTGGTTAAGTATATATTTTTTCAAACGAATGAAATATAATAACGAAAAATAAATTGTGCTTTTAAAATCCAATATTTTATGAAATTAGCATAGGTTATAATAGGCTGATAGCATTTGATGAAATAGTAATTTCTATATTCTTTCACTTTATTAAAAATGTTTTATATACTCGTAGTTACATGTTCTTAATTGTGATCCCATTCACATTTTATACTCGTAGTATAAAATATTATCTAGTTTATGATTTATGTTTTAAATTATAAGAATATAGGTAGTATGTATAGGTAAACTGGGTGTCCTAGGAAGATATAACAATTGCAATAACTTTTGTTAGTTATATTTTGTTAGTGTTAATATTTTTCAATTTTTTTTTCAAATGAATACTGCAGTACTGCGCAAAATAAAAATGTATTCATTTTTTTTTAATTTTCGGAGTCTAAATTAAAAAAATTTAAAGTGTATTCTATACTTCAAAATAAAAATAAAAATTCTGTTTTGTAAACTAGATTTTTAGAAAAATGTTGGTGGTAAAATGTCTTTTAAATGTAACGCCATCAATTTTTTATGATTTTTCCAAATTTTTGGAAATACGTGTTTTATAGAATTGTAAAGTCATTTAAAATTAAATTAGTGGTATTGATTTATTTTCAGCTATTATTATTAGTTAATTATAAATGATTATAATTATTATGTACTCCAAGATTATTGATACATTTGTATTCAATACATTATGTATTGTTTTTGAATTATCATTCATATTTCTGATGTTAACAGGTATTAGTGATAGCAAATTTCTTTAATTGAATTTTGATATATCATTATTCTATTATATTACTTCTTATTATTTCCGGAGAACGGTGATGTAATGTGTTGGACAATATGTTTCACATTTTCAGAAAACTTTAAAAATCGTAGAACATTAACGGATGAACCTTTATTACAATTTTTAGCACCAAAATTTTTCTAAAAATCAGATTCACAAAATGGCTATTTTAATTTTGAATTTCAAGATAATACAATTTTAAAAAATGTCTCAAAACGTTATTATTATTGTGCTTAAGTATAGTATTTAATTAACTAAAAAAGTGTAAAATAATGAATAAAATAGATGTAATTTCATTAACGTCAAAATACGGTGGGACATTCTATATTGTATAAATGTGAAGTTTTAATTATTTTAATCTTATCAATCCTATTCTATTCATAAATTGTCATTTAATCTCAGTAATATTTTTCCAGAAATTTATTTTTATTTTAGTAAGTTCTCTTAAAAATTATTATCAAAGAAATAAAGTTTCCAGAAGAAGTGAGTTCAAAGATTTTAACGCTCGATGACTATAATCTCCAGCTTTAAATTATAACGACTATTATCATTTTGCTTAAGTTTTTAAGTTTTATTTTTTCGTCATAAAACTATTTTGAAATAAATGACTTATTTTCATAATTCATCATTTAGTATATATATATATTATACTTTAGTATATATATTTAGTATATATTTATACTTTTTATACAATTAATTATTTTAAAGAATAATTCTGGAGTTGGTGATTAAAAAAACTTGCTTGCTTTTGGTTATACTTCACATTTTTTTTTTTATTGGAAATCAAACAAAAGAAGCATTATGGTGGTTGTGTATTAAATTATAAGTCTATAGTTATGTAATGAATATAAATAATAAGGAAGATGATGAATGTGAAAACATCAGGAATAACTTATCTGTGCGTATGTATTGTTGTTGTGACCTTTAATAATTTGGCCTTTAGAAAAAATCATTCTCTTCGTTTGAATCTGTTACAAATAAGTTCATGTTACGTGTATAAGAGAACACATGTACATTTTTTACGTCTTATGAAATTGTGGGAAAATTCTTGTTGATATATATTTTCCTGTTACGAGGAAAACCATTGTTCTGACAAATTAAAAATTGCGTTTCCTTAACCTATCATTTCAATTTTTAAGTAGTAACTTTATTGTATTTAAGGTTCAATATGTGTACTTGTGTCATCGTTAGATTCAATGTTTACAGACAAACAGAATATAATTAAAAACATTGGGTAATCAATTTAATTAATAGGACCTATCCCATATATATACTTTTTTTCTAGTTTTTTTATACTCACATTAATGTTCTTTATGCATATTACAAAATATCATTTTTGAACTCAATAACATAATTATATTGTCATTTTTAATTTTGCTAAACTTCTGTACGAACATTAATTATAACGTTCACTTCTTTTACGTGATAATTGGTCTTGACAATTTGTATTTACGATTTGAACAATAATTAATAATCAAAAAATCTATCTTGACCGTAGGCAATTAGTATTATTTATATACTGTCTAAACCTAACCTAACTCGTTATAATTTTTAATTTCCGTGAAAACCCACGGACTGTAAATACCACACATCATGTAGGTACACTCGTAAATTATTGCAATTATTATTATAGATCGAGTGACTTCATTATTGTTGGCGGAAAGCGCGAAAACTCGGTCCGTGGTTCCCGGGGGCATATTCGTCGTATGATCGTAGGTACTCATATAAAAATCATATAAAAACGCTACTTATGCTCGTATTGGCACATTATTATATTATTATATACATGTATATATACCTACATACGTCGTTGGTCCGGTCTGTCGTCGCCCACGCGGGCCTGGTGTGTATCGTTATTTCGTCTCCCCCTACCGCCGCTACACCTCCTCTAGCACCTCTCGCTCAGATGCGTTTTTAAACTTTTGAACGTGTGTGTACATATATTACATTTTTATTTTTTTTTTTTTTCTACATTGCCGATGACCCGTACTGTGGCAAAAACCGCGTCGTTCGGCCCGTCCGGGTGTAAAGCAGTTCCATGTAAGGTTAGGCGGCGGCGGCGGACGCCAATCCCGCGGCCCACGGACCGCAGTCGCCCACCTGACGTCTTCGTCCCGCGGCGCGCGCTTGTGCCCGACCGGTGCGCGCGAATTCCATTTGGGGCACGCAACACCGCGGGTCGGGCACCCGCGCACGCGAGCCAGCCGCCCGCACGCGCTCCTCGGTCACCTCCGGAGGGGTGGAGGGGAAATAACACATCCCCGCCGCCGCGTCGTGCGTGTGCGCTCGCCCGTGTGACAGCGCTGCCGCCGACAACGACGCGACGCGACGCGTGTGTGTTCGCCGAGCGCGCGCGCGTGTATACTCGTCTGCATATAATATCGCGTATCATACGTTCGGCGTGTGTAGCTCGTGTATGTATGTAATATGCGACCAGTGGTCGGCAGCCCGTTGTCCTGATTATATTGTTTCAGGTGTATGCTTGGATATGTGTGCGTGTGTGCGTATTTGTCTGTCTGAGTGTGTGTGCGCGCGCGCGTGAGAGCCGTATAGCCAGTGTGTAAACAACAATCACCGTATACGTGTATATATATATATATATATATACAGCTAGGGGACACCGTCATTAGGCCGACCGGTGGAAATCTCGTCCGTTATACGCCGGCCGAAACAATACTGAATAATCGTATTCGTATGTACGATTGATCTGCGCGCGTGCTTGCGTATATTTACTTATATGCGTAAACGCCGCGCGGCGCCGTTTCGCGTGCTCGTTCAAATTTTGTGTGTTTACTTTCTCCGAAGGATTTAACAGTCCCGCGGTAATACCGGCCAAAAATAATAAAAACCAAAGGGCTGCCTCAAACACCGACGACGACCACTACTACCGCCGTCGGCTTCTTCTTCTTCTTCTCTCCCTCGTACTGCATAGGGGATGTCCTACTACAAGGATCGTCTCGGGTTCGACCCGGACGAACCGACGGCCAACGGAGACGGGACGACGTTCCGCAAGTCGAAACGCGGCTACGAGGAGAACCTGTGCAAGTTCAAAGGTTTGTCACGCTTATAATATTCAATATTTAATCGCGCCGCGCCGGCGGTGTATCCGGACTGTCCGCGCAGTGTTCTGGGATCTACGTTTCGAACGACCGTGTAAACGGTACTCGATCTACGGAAGTGTATCGTTCCGACATGCCGCGAGTGAAACTCGACGGTTTTAACCGAGTTCATGTGTATGCTATATATTAATTTTACTATCTATAATCAATGTATACAGAGAGTACATAGTGTGGCCGCATCATATATATATATATATATTCACATAGGGTCCTCGGGGTCGTGGCGCAAAGTCGCGTTGCCGTGTCGCGGTTCTTTTGGCGGCGTAAAAACGAGGTCAACCGTGAACGCCGGGCGGCGCGCGGGCCATTACACCGACGACGACGACGACGACGCCGCCGCCGCCGCACCGCGTACGCGTAGTAGCCCGTCGTCGCACTCGCTCAGTCGTAGTCGCCGCGCACGACCGATTCCGTCGCGCGCACTCTCGGCGACGCGGTATTTCTTCACGCTGGCAGCCAGCGGTGTCGTCGTCGTCGTCGTCGTCGTCGTCCGGCCTCCCAAGGTCTGTCGGTGTGAATCACCGCAAGCCGGGTGCACGCGTGGGGATAGATGTGTGCTTGTCCTCTCGACATCGCGGCATTTGAAATATCTACGACGATTATATGTGTATATATATATACACCTGCTGCAGCGGCAGACAGTGTCTATGCAATAAAATAATAATCTTACTGTTCTAGCTGTGGTTTTAGTAATAGTACTCGTTGTAGTTTGTACGTCTGAGTACATGTGACCCGTGTCGTGGTGCCCAGTAGCCCTTGTTGTGTCTCGGTATAGTATTAATATTATTGTCTTATGCCGTGTACTGCCGCCGCTGCACGTGGTCTCTACAGAATTCGATTGACGATTTGATGATATAACGCCGATAATTACGGTGTTCTCGAGTTCTCGCCGCGGTGAGGAGAGGGAGAGGAGGCGCCGTGTTATCGCGTCGTGTATCCGCGCGCGGTTATATTGTGCATGCCGTCGCCTGGTCCGGTAATTCGGCCCGTGTCTGTTTTCGGTAATAACTACAATATTGTATTATTGCAATATAGGTATAATAATATTATATGGCTAATAAAGTTGATAATGTCGTGACTTTCGGATTGAAATTCTTTTTCGTTCCCTATTTGTGACATTGCCTGCTGTATGTGTCGTGTGTATAGTAAAACTGTGGTGCGATAACGTAAATATGACGTAGAGTTGAATGACGCGTCACGAATATAACGTATATTATAAAAAAACTATGTGACAGTATCTTGTGTAATTGCTACTTTTTTTCATCAATGACAGTCAGACAATTTTCGATATTCTGATCATACTTCAATGATTCATATATGTGTCAGACTACCCGGATTATTGTATTGTATAATATGTGCATATACACTGATATAATGCACAATCGTGTTTGCAAATTCGTTGTGTAGCGAATTATGTTTGTTCGAAAGTCGATCACAGTTAATGCGTGTCAACATTTTAATTTATTCTTTCCGTAACTATTGTTCTCTACTAAATACGTAAAAACTATTTACTGCCCACGGTTTTTATCGAAATCGGATATATCACTTGGTTGGGTTCTTTCTATTCATATGAATACTCAATACTGTATAGGTATATGGCATTTTATTATTATAAATGGGCACCATTACATACTTCATAAATTAATTATAGTGTTGTGTAATATATTGTATACATTGATTTGGAGTTTTTATCGTGGTCCTCAATCTTCATTTAAGTATAATCTTTTATGTCAACCGTTAAATACTATTTTACGTCGTTCCACATGTCATCAGTATTCGGCTATTGCATACTAAAATGTTTAGGTTTAACTTGATCAAGTTATATTTTTCTCACCATAAAACTAAATAATGGGATAACATATCTTTATTTATTCGGCTCCCTTGACTTTTATAAATATCATTAAACTGTAGTGCGTTAATATATATTATATATTACTCACCAGCATACTCATTCGTGTAAATAGTTGCTTAAAAATCATCGTTAATACAATGACTAGGTTTTCAATATTCATTAAACTTGTCGGAATTTCAAATAAGTCAAGATAATTATATTTTCTTAACAAGATTATGATGAAATATTTTAATATTAAAGGTATTTATGTCTATCTGACAATGGAAATATAATAAATTGTTTAAAGACAATAATATTTGACAAAGCTTTTATTTCTAATCTATTAGTATTACCTAATAACAATCGTATGCGTATTTCCAATAAAATAATACTTACAATTTAATTTTTGTAATGTGGGAAATATAGTTGACCATACAGTAGAGGTAAGAAAAAATGCAAGTGACACATGACTTAAAAAATGTAATGTCAAATTACGATGCACTATAGCATATAGCCATATAGGAATACATTATCGAAATTGCTGTTTTCGTAATTGGTTAATAGTTGTAGGCATACGTCCAAAATTACATCATATTATAATTTTCAATGGGCTTTCTGACAAATAATATTATGTATGATAATCTTATAATAGAATAATGGCATGATGGGAGTCCCGTTGTCATTGTTCTCTAATCAGATCTAATACATAATTTATCCGTAAGGGAAAATATAGTTTTCCGTGCACTTTTTTTTATTTGTTTTATTTATGTAATCCGGATTGACAAAGCCCGGGGTGTGGATCGAGAGTAGGCGAATGCAGTGGGCAGGGTCAGTGGTTTTCGCCATCGGTATAGTATACTAATGCAACACCAAAAATGGTATAGGTCAAAATAATAATAGCCAAAAAAAAAAAAATCCACTCATTGAAGACCGGTCATCATTGTAGAGCCTAATTATTAATTTAGTGCACGACAAAAAAATGGGAAGGGAAACACAAACACACATATTATATAAAAGTTTGTACATGTGTATGTTGTGTATGTGTATGTACTCATACTCGATCGTGTTCATTTAGTTTTATTGTTTTCCAATTACGTACTTGACAATCCTTGGATGATACTATAATACGCATATGTAGTTAGTTAATATCCTCGATATTTATAATATCAAAATATTTAATAAAACCCTGTCTTTAAAACCTATTTTTGTAACTAAGATGTATGTTTTTTATTTAACGTACATAATATAAATTTAAAGTTTAATTTTATAAACTAAATCTTGTAATTATAATAATTAATATTTTTTGTTCATTTCTTAAAAAATGTTACATTTTTAAAAAAATTTAATAATTTATTTATATTAATTGTGTACGTTTATCTATTTTAATATCGATGCATTTTTTTATCAGATTTTAGCAAAATTGACATTTTTTTAAAATATTTTATTCGCAAATAAACACACATGTATATTTTTTTTTCTTGTGTGCATAAAAACAAATATATTTTTCTGTATCTTTAATATTGATAACAATAGTTGCCAGTTATAGTTTTTTTTTGACAAGTTATATACTCAAATAAAATATTTTTTTTAACCATAATAATTTATAAGTAGTAAATAGTAGTTATAAATAGTAATTATTACTATTATTGTTGTATAAATAATATTTTACTCATCGAATTATATTTATTAACTTAATCCTTAAATCTATTATAGGTACCTATTATTATAAATTAAGTTTCTTATCTGTGAATTAATTTGCTATATAAATGTGGCGTAGGATTATGAGTTATGAATATTTCAATGGTAATAAGATTTATTTCCAATTATACTGAGTAGGTATATAAGTTTTATTGTTTTTCTGAAATTTTTTGTTATCTTTTTTTTTTTAGTTTTTTGTTGATTTTATTAACAAATTATTATATATCATATAACTCTACATATTTATTAGAAAGCTATTATAAATTATATTTTTATTATGATAAAAAAAATTTCACTTTAAAAATGTGTATCAAAACAATTTTTATTATGAAATTTATGGACATCAATTATATTAAAACATACTGAAGTTTGAAATTAATCAGTCAACATTATTACATGTTTAAATTATGTATATTACAGCTAAAGTGTATGTTATAATCATAAATAAAGCTGTCTCGTTAGTGTTTTTTTTCTTATTGACTTACTTTTACTCATTTACATCATTATTTTAACGCTAACATGTTTTAAAACGTTTTTATTTTATAAATATGGCACTATGTTCAAATTTCAATCGAAATCGTTAGGTATTTTTCACAATTTGTTCAGGGTCTGTACGGAATTTTATACGAAACATCTGAATCACAAATAGTGTTGATGAAAAATAATACACCGTTGTAAAACACATTCACTCTTTTTAAAAACTAAAACCAAATAAATATTGTAATTTAAGATATTGTAATTGTGTAGTATTAAATTGATTGTGTACTTTGTATAATTTTGTAATACTAATTCAAATATCGAATTTACCTCAAAAAAAGTTTTCTCTTTCATAGTATCGCGTTATAAATGGTTGTTACCATTTAAAAAAACTAAAAGGTCTAAAAGTCACATTGATAGTAATTAATAACAGTTTAGAAATATTTTTTCATAAAAATATATTGTATTAGTTTAGTACTATTAAAAAAAAAAAACATATATTTACTCGATAATTAAAATATTAATATATATTTGTCAAATATATCTTTAACATCCCGTAACTTGTTTTCATATGTAGGTATCTATATAGAGTATAAACTCATTCATTTTAAGTTAGTATAATAGGTGTTTTGACATTTAAAATATACTGAATACTTAATAATATTTAATTAGATTACTATGATATGCGAGTTTTTTCTTAAAATAAAGTCTGATGGTTGTGGTGTTACTACCTTTATTAATTTTGACAGAGATGGCAGGATTTGATGTCTTGGAGTTTTTTAATTGAATATAAGTTATTACTTATATTTATTAATATAATATCCAATCCCGATTCCGTATAATGTGATAAATCGTATTGTTTGTAGTGTGGGAAACCTCATAGCCGTTTAAAATAACTTTCGTTTAGAGCGTAATACCGGTCAAGCCGGTGGAATTATCCCTATTAAGTATTATTCATGGGCGTGTCGGTCATATCGGTTACTCTATACACCTACTATTTTCTGTACATTATTTTATCGCGAAACAATCAAATGTTTCATACTTCGTAGTGTAGATGTCAGTGTATATATATATATATATTCACTATACAGGGTGATTTTTTAAGTAAGCTCACCCAATTTTTAACTCTAACTATTCTCCATGTAAAGTTTAAATCACTTACGAAACTACTTTTTTATGAAAAAATGACATTAAATTCTATGATTTTTATGTGCGTGATTTTTAAGTTTTTTCGTTTTTTAGTAATCGATAATTTTATGTCTTAGTTTTTTATATTTTATTTTAGGAATTTAATTTTTAATTTTTTGGATTAGATCAATAGTTTATGAGACATACCTAATTCTTTAAAGATTAGAATAACAAAGTGGAAAAGCAGGGCTATTCCACTAAAATGTATCAACACTACTTTGTTATTTTTAATTTTAAATGCTTTTATATTTTGAAATATTGTTCAAATTATCAATAATCATAAAACATTATCAAAATTTTCAATGAAAAAAAAAATTTTTTTTCAGAATAATAAATCAAGTATTTACCATTTTTTGGCAACTAAAAAAATTGAAAACCAAAAACGAAATGAAAATCTCACTATAAAATTGAGGAAACAAATTATTGTTTTGAATTGTTTATGAAGAAAAAATTCAAATTTTCCTTTATACATAATTAAAACGTGGTGTGCAATGAGTATACTTGAAAAATCATCCTGTATCTTGTATCTGTGCATGAGTGCGTGCAAACTGTATGGCGCCAAAGACAAGAAACATGATACTACAATCGTATATATAAAAGTATACGGTGAGATGAAAGAAATTACACACGGTTGCCTTTAGATAATAATCAATTAAAATCGCGTTTCTTTATTTTAATCTCCTTGTACTTTTCGTCAGCCATGTCAACGATAGGTGGTGTTACTATTATACTTCGGAGTATCATAACATCATAAAATCCATTATTCATTTTGAAGGCCATATTTTTCGCCTCTATATTAAAAGTGCATTTGGTTTCGCTCGTCTTTTTTCAATCATGATCATATTTTTTACACGAATGTACAAAATTGATGGCTATTGAACGAACTATAGTCTTTTTAAGTTAATTTGAATTTTATGTAGGTAGTTAGATATCGTGTAAAGTATAATGACGTTGTTTGCATTATATAATACATAAAGTCATAAAATATATGTCGTATACTATTTTTTTTCCAACCTGATGTTTCAGTTTTCAACCTAAGATAATACCTTGAAATACTAATACATTTGTAGAGATTGTGGTTAATAATTTAGGATATTTTCACAATAAGTAATCTTATGCATTTGTTGTTGTTGTGTCATATGGTTATATTATATATATGTACAGATAAATAAAGTAATTCATTAAATACGATTTAATAAGTGATTTTATGTATAATTCAATATATTTATATTTATATTTTTCATAGAAATAATTCTTCGTATATTATTTTTTATCTTAAAAGCACACAGGTATTATCATATATTATGCAATGTTGAAGTTTTACCGTTAAGCAAAAGAAAACTAATATCATGTAATTATTATAAATGTGTCAATGTTTCTTTAAAGTATTTGTACTCTTCAAATTTATAAAAGTGAAAAAAATACCGTATGATATAATTATTAAAGAACCTGAAGTATGTAGAGTCACATCCAATATTGTATCATTTTTTGGATATTATGAACTAATAACTAAGTAATTTAAAAACTACCTTTTTAAAAGTCAGTAAGTAATATAATTTTTTTTGTACAAGTTGGTTATGTTAAATTTCATTGTTGGTCAACGTAATAAAGATTCATAACTTCGAATTAAAAATTAAATTTGATTAACTCGATTATTATGTAAACTAATAATTAGTTGTTAACAACGATTATTGTTGTTGTGTACGATGATAAACAATCACTTTGTGATAGTTTTATGTATAAAATATTCTTTAGCATAATTGAGCTATAATGAGCATACAATTATATAAAATATTGTCTTTAAAGGCTTAAAATTTTTTAACTTGTTTAATAATGTATGGAAATTTTTTGAAAAAATAGGTAATAAAATTAATATAATACAATACTTAGTGAAGTATCAATAATAATAATTAAGATGTAAAATTAAAAAAAATTAATTTATTTTGCCTTTAAATGAAATTTTTATTATTTGTAAGTAGGTTTATACTATTTATTGTTTATTATGTGACTGTAAATTTATTTAACTGTAACAATATAAATTTATCATTTTGATTTTATTTTTAAAAACATATTCATATTAAATACATATTTCAATCAATTCATTCAATTCATGTGAAACGTAGTATATTATAATAAAAAAATCGTCTAAGAATATTGATGTATTTATTTTTTTAATATTCGATTAAAGCGTTAAATTTTTAATATTAGGTAGTAGAAATATTTCTTTTAATATTCATTTATTGAGTCATGTTTATTTAAATTTAAATTTGGTATGGTAGGTGTATGAAATTTTGTCGATTTCGAATTTTCCTTTTTTGAAATAACGTTTATAGGCATTCGAATCGTAAATATGCTGTTATAATTCATCTTCTCCTTTGTGTTTGTGAATGGGAAGTGATGACATATTCTTGTGACATTCATCTTTATAACACCATTAATTTACATTTAATGTATTATGAAGTTAAATAAAAATATTTGTGATGTATGATGAATGTTAGTATTGTTGATAATATATTATTGTTACTCAAGTTACTTGTTGAATCAACTTAAATTCAAGTTTTGAAAAAAAAGATTTTTTATCAAAAATCTGTTTGTATCTACCTAAAATAGTATGCAGATTATAATATAATCTACTAATTCGCTAAATATGGTGTAGTGTAAATAAGCTATTTTTATAGGATATTTATGTGAGGTACTCAATTTTTAATTCTTATGTATTATAACCACTTTTCAGGGTTTTTAGTGTAAGTAAAGACATACATTTTATTGTTGAAGTGCAATAGTTGTGTTTTAAAATAAACTTTTGATATTATTAGGAATCATAAATACTAAATTCTATGTATTATCGTGGTAATTACTACTATGATATTTTGCATTTGAAGTGTATTCAAAAATATAAATATTCACTACATATTATTTATCACTTTTTTCGTTCACTAATTAGTGAGTACAATATTGAGTAGAATGAACATTGAGGTCCGCTGTACATTGAACGGTTTCAATAAAATATCGCATTTTCTGCATATACCTATAATTAACTGGACATCAGAAGTCATTTCACTTTTGCTAATGTATATACTCAGTAGTTCGTATTTTTGCACTTAATTGATAATCTGTATCTAATTGTATTTCTAGATAATATACATCCATAAAATCCAGTGTCTATATTACAGAATTGTTCTCACAATTTGATTTGAATTCAAACGAAACGGTACAGTCATGCATGCACTTCATTTTTAAGTATGATTCTTGAATTCTTGATTTATTTAATTGAATATTTAATTACTAATATGGATGGTACTTAAGTTTGAAACTTAAACTGAATGTTGTCAAAATAAGAGATAATAAATACTATTCATGTGTTATTGTCGAAAAATTAACTTATTTCGAAATATCAATTTCGTTAGTTAATTTAATTTAATGATTGTAAGTGTTTATAACTTTGATGAGATTTGCATGTTTTGTGTTTTTAATGTTCATTCAATTTGTGGTTTCAAGACATAAAATATTTTACTTTTATTAAAAATAAAAAAACAAATATTATTTAACACTGATTCTGTATTATAAAGCTGTGTCATCGGGGTTTTGGTAAAAGAAAACCTTTTGAAAATAATTTATTTTTCATAACGTGTCAACCATACTCATTTGTCTTTGATTTCCGGCTCGTGAGTTCGATTGCCCCGAATAATTTCTTTAAGTTGCCGACATGGCCTTGGAATATTGACCTAGAGAAATATGAATGACTATGGTAGATATCATTTATATGGTAGTATTTTATTCGTTTATTTTTATTTATTACTGTCTTGCTAATTGTGTATTAAATTCTGCACGCGTGAACTAAGTTCTCGTATTCATAGACGTTGAATCACCGCGGTCAAATACCAGGTAAATGGTTACGTCAATTGCGATGTTACGTGTGTTGTGAGATACATTCATAACGTATAAATTTATGCGACATACGTGTGTGTACATGCATGAAACCGTAGTCGTTTTAAATGCGTTCCGTAGCGAACAGCTGCTGTTGCTGGAGGTGACGATGACGCGACGACCGACAGCGTAACAATAAAAATATAATACAGATTACATTATTATATTATTATTATTATGGTTAACACGTTATGAATACATGGAAAGGTCAATCCCCTCCCTGTCCCTAGGCTGTTATTGTCGGTCTTTGCCTGTGCTTTGACAGATCTCTAGTTATTTTCATTATTATTGGTATAATTAGATGTATTATATGTGTATGCCGTATGTTCAAGGTATATATATGTATATGTATGTAGATAAAAAAATTTGTGGCTGCTGCAGTAAACTCGTGTACGTGTATGTGTACTCGTGCACATGAATGTATGTCATATAGATCGTCATATATAAATATAAATGCCTATGGACTATGGCCTCACATTTATTTGTTTTTTCGATATTTTTTTTCTCACTGAGGTGAACGCATATTGGTGTAATTTTGCTAAAAATGTTTTATGGATTATATTTGTGAAACGCTTTTCTCGCGTTTAGACTTTTTTTATTTTTTTATGCACCAATGATATGTTTATTGCCGCGATGACTGTGCATTACCATTAACTGTATGTTGTATACGTCGGAGCGTAGGATTAACCTAGCTATTACATATTATTATTATAATTCGTGTTGTTATGATTTGAAATATGTATTATTATTGTATTATAATGAATCTATGAACAGGTCTCTCCCGTAATAATAACAGTACCTACTATTAACACCTAAATATTTTATGTTATCCTTGCAATCATGTTTGATCGAAATTCATCTGTTTATAAATAAATGTATTTAGATATTAAAGCTGTTAGGACACGATTAATTAATTAGTTTTACTGAGGTTTAGCATGTAAAGGGATAACAGATATCCGTGATGTTATTAGATATAACACCATTTAGGACCACCCTAAAATCTTAATTTTTTAAAGGTCACCATTTTTAATCTTAAAGCTATATTGGTATAATTATTTTAATTATTTAAAATATTAATCTTAATTTTGTGTTATTTTAAGATAATTTTAATATGGGTATTTTTAAAATTTGCTATGTTATTATTTGGTGTATGAAATTATGCATTGCACAATCGGTTTAAAAGTATTTATTTTTATTTGTGAATGATAAGGTATTTAATTATACTCGATATTTCATTTGGCATACTTTTTGCGTAGGTTCACTATTTTATTGCTTTCTCGAGAACGTATATTATGCATTGCGCTTAGTATATATGAGAGAGAATGCGCATGAACACAATTTTATAATCCTTAAATGATTTTCACATTAAAATCTCGGGTAATTTTGTATTGTGAATTTTAATTTTAGATGTTTTAAACAATGATTTTTCACCATCAATATTGTTTGAAATGAAATTATTACTACTACGTTTTAATTTCATTTTTTTAACAAAAGTTAATGCTATTGTTGAGTATTTTTTATGTATGGTTTATTACATTTTTTAATAGTATTTTTACTCTAAATGTATTTAACCAGGAACTCAGGAGAACACTTTCAATTGCTATCAACTCTCGTTTTATGTAATTTTGTTTTAATTAATATTTGATGACTAATTATGTTTACTTTGAGTTTAAGAAGAAATATTGTTTACTTAAATAATTAAAAAAAAGGTATTAAGTATTAATGTGAGTAATTTAAACAACCTATGTTGAAACTATCAATATTAATTTATAGTATTATTTTTTGGAAAATTATACTTAATTACTTTTTAAAATTCAATTAGTGTGATTTATTTTGCAGACATTTGTATATAACAAATTTTATAGCTGTAAAGACATGTCACTATTTAGAAGTGTATTTGTAATAAGTATATAGCTAATACTAGTGCCAAATTATAATTTCTATTGGAACCCTTCCATTTTACGTAACTACTTAATCCTTTGCCAATTTGATAACTTATTTAATGTAGGTATTAGTTTTATTTATTTATTTTTATTTTTATTTTTTAGTTAATTTAGATGAATTTAACTTTTATGTATATACATCATGATTCATGAGATACATATATTTTATACTTGAAAAATAAATTTCGTAGAAAAATCATTATTATATATGATATGCATATTGTAGTTCGCATTTTTTCTTTGTGCGTATAGTAGGTAAATGGCAGTCTAGTATTACAAAGACGGTAAAAAAAACGTCTTGTGGACTATATCTACCATGAAAAAAAAAATTATATCTCCATGATTTATGTTTGACTTTCTGACTTACCCTATTCTTTTGAGAATAATATTTATTGCGTTGGTATTAGGTATAAGTTAGGTTCAATCTTTAGTAAATTATGGACGTTTAATTTAATTAAAATTTGTTTTACTAATTATTTTTAGTTATTGATCTTACTATTGTGTCTATTAAATTATGTTAATTGATTTCTAGAAATTTCTAGAAAAGTCAATGAAAATTAAAATTAATTACTTCTATAATTATTTTTTAAAAATTACTGAAATTCCATTCAAATAATTAATTTGAAATAAATTGAATAATGTGGTTTCAAGTTTTTATTTATTGGTAGTTATATAACATAAAAATATAGGTATTAAGTATAACATGTTGTAATGTAGGTATATTTCATGTTTATTATTTCAGAAGCAGTCTCTAGTTCAATGTTTTTTATTAATTAGCTATAAATTCATACATTAATGTATGTATTGTGCAAAACATTTTTGTCAGTTGTCACAAAATTAATTTGGATATCCTAATTCGAAATATTTTTAATATTGCATAACGCATATGCAAGGAAAAAAAATAGAATAATGAATACGAGTTTTATGTAGAAGTTAATTTTATGTACCATAAAAGCTATTCAATTTTGACTACCTTGGAAGTTATCGTAAAATTGTACTTAATTTTATAATATATCTATTCCGTTAGAAGAAACTACCCAAATAGGTGTTAAACGTTACAAATAGGTCGAAGCGAAATGCATGAGTGATAAAGAAATTTCTGTAAAAGCGATTACGTATAGCCGGAACACTCCCAGATACAATAATTATACGGTATTGCATATCTAATGAATATGATTATTTGGGCACAGTTTGAAGTGTTATTGTTTGGTGTTCAAAATTTCGAAAAATTTGTGTTTCGTAGTTTTGTATAAATAATTTTTTACAACGTATTATTATTATTATGTAGGTGTATGTTTGCAAATCTATATATTTTTTAAAAGCTTATTTATGTGTGTACTTTTTTTACTATAATATACTATACATTCTTGTTATGCATATAGAATACTGATGACGTATTAATAATAGATAGTTTGCTTTTGTCAACTGCCTCATGTAAAATATGTTTTTACCTGGCGAAAAAAGGTACACTTCATACTAAATATTTTTTTCTATTTTCAGATGAAAGAGACGCCATACAAAAGAAAACGTTTACGAAATGGGTGAACAAACATTTAAAAAAAGTAAGTGTGAATCTTCCTATAGTTTTTAATATGTATAATATGTTAAGAAATTTTTAATATCCGTTGGTAATTAAAAGTTTGAAAAAATGTTTCAATCATTTATTAATTAATTTTGAATTGAATTGGTAAATTTTATGAAAATTAAGAACATACAATTGTGATTCTTTATAATACTAGTATTATAAATATTATTTTTAATTTTATCGAATTTATATTCATCAACCACCAGTCGAGTAGAAAATTATGTATCCTGATTATTTGAATCCCTTATAAGTTTCTATTCCATCGCTTTTGGTTATAAATTACTAATTTGTTATCTTTTTTTACGAAACAAACTAATGCGAATATTTGTACACGTAAATGTACAAATATTTTCATTAGTCATTTTATTATACCTACCTCTTTGAACCGGTTCGTTATAACTTTTAAGTGGTGGTATTACAATAGTTACAGACAAGCTCCCATATTGTTAGATACAAACATAACACATTTTATGTTTTAAAAATATTTATGTTATAAAATATGTTTTGATATGTTTACTTTCATGGAAAACTTAGTTCGTGGACGCATTTTTTGGTAGAAGAGACGTAAATTCTTTTAAAATACAGCTGTAATTTAAGTTTACAACCATTATATCCTCCAATGATACTTGTAGATTCGAATAATTTTTTATAAACTTTATATTTTACCTATAATTGTTAGAAATTTACTTTTGGAATCTAATATTCCATAAATGTTCAAAGCACTTTCATACGGACGGAACTGACGGTGTAAAAATTAAATTATTTAAATTTTAATTCAGGAATGTTTTTAGGCTGTATACATTTTTTTCTGATAAATTTGTGTATCCTATTTCGCGTGACAGTTGACATGGCAACTAAAAAATAAAAAGTATTTTTTTTGTTTACCGGTTTTCATTGTAATTATATAGTAATAATATTATTATAATCCTTCAATTTTACCGACTAATTCCATAAAAAGAGGCCGCAGATAATAGTGACATACTAATGCACATCTATGATTTAATGTTTTTCTGTACATTGGGGAAAAATATCAAGTTTTTTTTCTATGCTTCAATTAATGTCAAGTCATTAACTTAAATAATTGTAATACTTTGAAATATAACTGATGCTCGCTTAGAATTATTTTTAAAATCAAAAGTTTTACATTGAATACATTGTACACAACTGTAGTGCGTACAATTATATATTATGCACCTATATATTTTTAAGTAAGTTACATATTTCTTCAAAAAATAAATATTTGAAGTATATTTAATAGTAAAATATGTAAATAATAATAATAATAATAATAATAGTATTGTTATTTTGGTGTGAAAATATGGAATTTGGATATTTTCCTCCCGTAATAAATTATAAACCGCAAAGATATTGATAAACCAAGAATAAGTTTACATATTAGAATAATTACCATGTTTTTTTGTTTATTGTATATTGTTTATTAGTTTAGGTGTTGTTATTGTATAAAAAAAGCCAATGGATAAATTCTAATATAGACTGAAATAAAATTCAAATTATTTCAATTCTGTATCGAGTGAATTTTATTTGATTGATTGTATGTAAATAAATTATGCAATTGTAATATGTCGCAACGTTTTCAACCGCTTATTTAAAGAACAGTAACTTTTGACAGAAACCAATTTTGAAATTAGTGTGAAAAGTTTAATTTTAGACTTTGATAATTAGTATTTTAATAGAAATAAATGCTTTAATTTATTAAACAAATCATGAAAATAAATTTTTTCTGCAGATTGTTAAATTTTTATTTTTTTACAAAAATCGGTTATGTTATTATAATTATTTGTATGTTTGAAAATATTTTTACCAGGATTTTATAAAATTTAACGTGGCAAGACAACGTCTAAGAAAATTAAAAAATAATTGTAAGATAATTCATTTTCATTGAATTTTGTACATAAACTAATATTTCATAGGTAAATGAATACGAATAGATCCTTTATATGAAACTGATAAACTTATAACATGCAAGTAAAAAGTTCTGTAGATTTTTTTTTCGTGCGTTTAGTCACAATTATTATTCATCTTTAAGAAGTTACATTACGTATTTTAATTCATAAATTCAATCAAATACAAAAAGTGTCTTCGACTCAATATACAATTCAATCAAAAAGAATTGGTATAATGTTGTTATGTTGGTTATATTTTTGAGAAAAACATATTTATGAAACATACAATTTTCGAGTCGAAACCGTAATGCTCGGAAAATTTATAAGTTTACGGGTTCATGTTAATTATTTGAATTTCGTAAAATGTATTTATTCATTAATACAAATTAAAAAGTATATTTATTGATTTAAATAACTACAATTGTTATTAAAATTTGCCTGTGCTAAATATGTTAAAGTATTTTATACACTTCCAAATAAATAATTTTCTTTTTTCTGATCTTATGATGCATATTGAAGTGTTCATTATTAGTTTTTCTTATTATATTATTTAATAATTTTTGGGTCAAGGTATAAATAACATGGTAGGTATCTAAAAAATATTAACGCCAACTTCTTTTTAAAGCAGTTAATGATGTATACGCCAACACAAAACGGAAACATTTAAATTTTATTTATTCATATTGGATAATATTTTTTTGGTTGGCAAAAATATGTTTTAGGATTGGCATATGGTGGGTATATATTACTTCCGTTGACTAAAAAGAAAAAAAATTAGCATGCAAAAAATATTTTGTATTTAAGAATTAAAACATATGTTTAATTTTGTTAATATTTAAACTTAAGAACTGTGCTACAAATGTTGTAAATGGAAATAGTCTAATTTATAAAAGAAATTAAATACACCGCCTTATTGGTACATTTGATAATAATTTTTACTTGAATTCATTAAGTTCTTTTTTCTCTGATATGTGAAAGCAGCATTGGAAATACTCGAAGGTAGGATTCTTTTGAAAAAAAAAAAAATAACCACTCATTATTTAATTAATTAACACGATTCTTTTAAATTTTATCCTATGTATCTACGTTTTAGAAATATATTAGTAAATTATATGTTTCAGACATACACATGTCTGCAGGCGTGTTCTAACTCTAGTTGTTCTTGTGTAAGTTTACTCGAGTTGAGCGTTTTCAGATTTTTCTTTTGAGTTTTTTTTTTACTTACAGCATTTGAGCGTGTAGAAAATTAATATTTTGATCACTGCCTACTGTATCATATTATATTGTGCGTTCGTACTGTACGTAGTCTTTATCACGTTTTTTCTTATGTTTATCTATTAAACTGTGAACTGTAGTTTTAGTGTTTCCTGTTAAACGTGTTGACGCTTTAATAATGATAACATCATAACACTCATATTGTGTTTAATAATATAATTAATCGTTTAATTTTTCAGGCGAACCGACATGTAGGGGACTTATTCATCGATTTACAAGACGGTCTAAATCTAATTTCATTACTAGAAGTATTGTCCGGAGATCAATTGGTAAGCAATAAATTATGAGTATATAATAAACAGACAGGACATTACAAAATTATTTGTGTTGGTAGATATATTTTTTTTTGCGAAAAAAAATGTATTTACATGGTTTGGCCAGTATTATGTTATTAGAAAAGTGACTTTCAAGGTTTCTGGGGTGTGCCGCGATCGGATTTGTAACGTGTCAGATGAGCATTAGGCCATAATCGATGTTTTGAGTAATCGAAAACTTTTGATTGTAGCTCAGCACGATAGTTTTTGTGGGCGGTTTTAAAAATGCTATTGCTTTTAATTGTTATCTTTTGTGTTTGATAATGTAAGGGGTAGGCTAATACTGTAGTATAGATGTAAAAATCGAATTGAAGGAAAATGCTATAACATCCAAGAAAGGTGTTCCCGGCAAACCGGACAATGATAATTACGGCCAGCAGCTACTTAGAACTTGATATTCCGTATAAAGTGATGCGCCAAGGCCTGAAATACATCCTTGTCTTTGTTTTGTTGGGTAAAATTGTGTAATACAATTTGTAAAAAAAAGTCCATTAAATTATTATGCCTATTATTCTCGAGTTCCAATGAATATGTATAATTTATACTTCGTTTACTAAGTGAATTGTAGAATTGATACAGATCGGTTAAAGAATGTAGCGTTATATTCGAAATAATTTCAACAATTTGTGATAATTGTTTTTAAAATGCTTTTAGCCAAGAGAAAGGGGCAAACTCCGATTTCATATGCTGCAAAATGTTCAAATGGCGTTGGAATATTTGCGCTTCAAAAAGGTAAATAAATCTTATTTAAACCATCTATTTTTATTTTATTTTTATTTCACTATGTTTTTAGATCAAACTCGTAAATATTCGGGCCGAAGATATTGTAGATGGTAATCCGAAACTCACGTTGGGCCTCATATGGACAATCATACTTCATTTCCAGGTTAGTATTGTTAACTTTTATCGCTGGCCATAGGTTTTTATGTTCGAAAGGTATATTTACAAAAATAGGCTGTTACACAATGCTGGTCACGTGTCATAGAACAAAACACGGGCGCACCTGAAAATTATATGTGGTTAATAATGGTCCTATGGGTTCAGTGTAGTTTATTTTTACGTTTTTAACAAATCTGAACAAATATATATTTTAAAAACAGTGTTGTGTGTAGTAGTCATACAACTAAAATATCCATTTTAAAAAAAAGTAATGTTTGTCGAAATATGTTTGCATACTATTTTTCTATGCATGTTTAAAAGTAAATAATTTATTCAATTTTTAAAATCAAAACATTAATTAATTTATATTCCAATTTATAGATTAAAACACATACTATTTAATTTTGTGGATTGTTTTCCGACTTCCTTAGGGAGGAATGACTTTCATTATCGATTACCTGAAAGTATATTATTGTAACTGTGAATATTTATGTCATTAATTATTATAAGAAATGAACAATTATGTTTTAAATACATCAAGAACGTTTCTGTGGTTAGGTTAGGACTGTTATATTTATTGGGAGTTAGATATGCAACAATAATGACATTTATGTAGTAGTAGTTACCTACAATACTACTTTAATATTAATTAAAACGATCTTGTAATTATTGGTGTTTTCTAGTTAATCTACTGAATATTAATTTTAAATTAAATTTAGTTTCTCTGAAGTAATTAATTAATAAATGTGTCTTGGAAATTTGAAATGAACAGAATCATTAATTTTAATAGACTAATTGTCACATTATATCATCCTTTAATACACATTCAGATTTTCAAGCTTTGCATTAGATATTGATTTTGTTTAAAAAATGAATTACCTGCATTATGTTAATATATGTGTGTGTGTGTACATATTGAAATTTTGAGTATTAATTTTAAATAAAATGTTATGAATGTACTAAAAACATTTTTTAATTCTATATTTTTAGCTACTACTTGCTAAAACTTTTCATCCAATAAAAGTATGTACTACACATTTTTAACTGTGTTACACCAATAAATATTAAGTTATAGAATAGATGAATACGAATAAAAGTTGTTCAATAACTATTTTCATCAATTAAAAAAAAAAAAAAAATGAATCAACTTAATACTTCATTTATTAATCTATTGAATACCGAATCACTACTATGTAATTATCAGCTATCAATTATCACTTATCACCGTTAAGTTAAACAATAAATATTAATTGTTTTTTAAGTTCTATTGACATAACGAATTTCATTTATTATAGAATAATCGATTTTAGCTGTTTATCCTATATTTTACACATTATAACTTAAATCTGTATAATATTTTGATATTTTTTTAAAATTCAAAACGATACTGGTTAAACTTTGTCATATTATTACATCGAGTCTTCTAGGAAGTATTATTGAAATGCGTCCTATATTAGCTGTTCGATGTTGTGTACCAAATAGTAGTTACTGTGTTTTTAATCTTGGAAACAAAGAGCCGAAAGAACGGTACATTTTGTCTTACCCGCAATCATATCACGACGAATAGAGCAATAACGCACGTCACGAAATTACAATTACGATTTGAGTGAAATTATACACCATCCTATTGTAACGGTGTATATATAGTGTTCAGGGAAATGCGAAGATGCGCGAAGATGTCGCGTTGTGAGTGGAAAATATGTTTAAAGTCCAAATCTGATTTTGCTGGGGGTGTAACCCAAGGCCCCCACTAAATTAGGGACCCTCATAAGCAGCGTTGGTAATTTAATTCAGTTATCTCGTTCAGAAAATAGATTCGTAAATCTCGGAAAAACAATTTGTTAATTTAAAACTGTGTTCCTATTATTTTACTGATATTTTCGATTAAAATTTTTGTAATCGATACCGACAAATAGGCACTTGTCGTTAATCATTCGCGTCGATCAACATAACATAATTATTCGAGTTGCTCGATTGTCGTTAAATTAATAATTTGTTTACGGTGTTTGAAAAATAAAACGAATATGAAAAAAATTGACTTGGCAATAGAACCGAAAGTTACCGGTTCAAGTCATGAACCCCCCGAAAAAGATAAGCCCCCGGGAGTCGAGATCTCGTAAAGTCCCCGGGTCGGGTTCTGAACGCACACGCGCCGTGCATCACCGTCGTTCGGATCCTTCCGGAAATCGCGCGTCGCGGCCCGGTTGAGAAATATGCGACGTGTTTCGCGAGCGCGCGTGAACACATCCGGTGGCGTCTTAACCCTGGCTGTGCCGCCCATGCCTCCGCGTCCGCCGCTCCCGCGCGCGTGTTTATGTAATTCGCCACGCATCTCCTCCTACGCGCACGCGGCGTGGCCAAGGTCCCGGGCCCCGGTGACGGACGCGCGCGACCCAAGGAGACCTGGCCGCGGCTACACCTGGCCGCGGAGCTCTTTATATGGATATGTGGTGCACACACGCGCGCGCGCATGAGGATTTCGGTCCGATCGCAGGTCGCGCGTGGGCACGGCCCGTGGGTGCTGCCCGGGCGTTGTTGTCATTACACCTGTCAGCGGCGGCGGCGGCGGCGGCGCGGCGTACCTATACTACGGGTCTTGTGCCGCACGGGTGCCTAGCTGCACGGCAAGACGCGCGCGTTGGGCAATGTTGTTTATTATTATTATTATTTTTTTTTTCAATGAAACGACTACGTGCAGCTGTGCCCCTGTTCCGCTGTGTTTTCCGATTTCCCGAGGAAAACACACTACTTGTAATATTACGCGTGCGCTGCATTTATCTCCATATCGTTATGTTCAATGGGTCCGCCGCCGCCGCCACCGTTACCTCTACCGCTACCTCCACCGCCGTCGTGTCCCCCCCGGTATCGTGCGCGGGGGGCAGTGCGTGTGCGCGGCTAACCTTGAAGTGCGCTTTTTATTATGGCAGCCAGGTACACACCATAGGTACATTTCCCCTCCGCCCGCCGCCCGTACCTGTGCGTACTCCTACTCATTCACGGTTATTCCCTTTCTGCACACACACACCGGCCCGGCCCGACGACGGCTTAACACGGTTCAGTTATCTCTTGTGTACCGTCCGTGTCGCATGCGTGTGCAGTGATCGTCCGCCGTGTCGTCTCCGTACGTTTTGTATCATACAGGCCGCCTTCACACAAACCGCCCGGACACTTTTTATCCGTTTCCGTTTCGTTCTGTTTTCTCTCTTCTCTCTTTTTGCCGCCATGCGCGTGAAAACGTCCGGCTGGTAAACGGGAACGAGACGTGATACAGACATGTACCGGTTCACCAAAGCCTCCAAAGAGGTGTCGTCGTCGTCGACCGCCCGACCGGGTGGCAGCCGGCTGTTCATGCAGGGCACCCGGGAAGGCGACGACGACGTGCGCGACCTGCAGGCCGTGTACACGAAACGGCACCTCTCCACCGAGGTAACCGGGTCCAACCACGAGTCCCAGAAGGTGGACAGGCGCCCCGAAGTCGGCAGGCACTCGGTCACCACGCGCGTGTTGCGCAAGACCACCGTGCTCACGCGTGGGGTCGAGATGTCGGCCACCGAGAGCATGATGAAAAGTGGTCAGATGATGGTGACCGACCAGCCTTACGAGGAGTCTAAGCGGTCTAGACATCAGGTCATCAAGACCAAGAAGGCTAAGGTAGTTCGCATGAAAATCGCATTTATATCGGTCTATTGACCTATACCGTGTTGTCGCATATTGTTGTCGGCGGTCGTCTTCGAAATAATTTTATACTAAAATAGACCAAAATTATAAGTATTCTGGCTCTTACCCAAGACCAGAGATATTAGTCTAGATGCTGACTGCTGAATGACTTTCGTATAATAAAGTTTTAATTATTTTAAGTGTCATATCGTCACTCTGTGTACACGCTACGAAATACCACACTGTCTCGTCAGTTTTTTTTTATCTTTAAAGTGCCTACTGTATAATGGTAATTAGTGCTGTTGGATACGTGTGTTGTTTTGTTTTATTTAATATATTTTTTTCATCTCTGGCCTTCTATTAAAAAGCCAACTTTTTTCTTAAAGCAAAAACCAAGGCAAAAACCGTTCATAAATCTTATGTAATACTCGTCCATAGGTACTTTTTTCATAAGTTACTAAGTAAATCTGGATACCGCCATTAAATTATTTATTTTCTTTAGTTTGTATTAAATATCATTGATAGGAAACCTTATTATAACTGTTAAGTTTACATTTCATTTGATTTTACACTTTTTTCTAATTTTAATTAAATTTTGTCTTCAGTGTGATATTTAGTTACACGTGGAATATAATATTTGTGAACACGTGTGTGTGGTTATTTGTCTATAAAAAATCAGTTATTGGTAAAAAGTGTCTTTAAAATTACAATGTTTCAATGATAAGTAACTTGGAATTTTTCATTTATAGATTTTTCTCAAAAATAACTGTTATTAATAACCTGGAATTTCTTTTTCAATTTTTCGTATTGCTGAATGCTTATGAAATTTATTCATATCCTAATATTTTTATTTTTATTCTCTTCATACCAATAACATGCATATTAAGCAGTCTTATTATTGTTGTTGTTAAACTATTGGAAAGGCCATGGACGAATTAGTTGGTCGGTGTAGGTCCAATTTATCATTACGCCATCAAATGTGTTTAAAATTCGAGAGTAATGAAGTTGTAAATTTAATAATTTGTGTTTAAATTTACTCACCTGTTATTGGTTTGAGTGCACGTACCGGAAACTAGAAGGTGAACGAACTATGTGTTGGAAGTGAATGGAGTGATTGTTTGCAAATAGGTACTTCAAAGGAAAGGGTATATAAGTTTTGGACTTTTTTGCATCTGACCAAGTGGAATAAAATTCGCAATTAAACAGAATGAGAAGTAAATCGTTTGAATGTATAAGTTTTTTTTTACTTTGTGCAGGTATTATGTAATTCCTTTACATCCATGATGTATGTTTACTTGTACAGTTTATGCGATGCACACCCGAAACGTATACACACGTTCATGTGTACATTTTACGCTGTACCCGCTGTAATAGCGAAGAATAATATAACTATGATCAGGGCACGCATGGATGGTTTCTTTTGCATGCCGCACATTTCCTTCAAACGTGCATAATGATGGTGACCTGGATTTTGATTCCTTTCTTCACACACATATACACACGTTACGCACAGACACAGACACAGACACACACACACACACACACGCCCATAAATCACCTCTCTCTATCTCTCATTTTTGGACCGAAGTTTCGACTTTGAATCGTCTTCAAATAGTTTGCTTTTTATTCGTTCGAACAATATGATTTCAATCGAAGAATGAAAGAAAAAAATAAAAAGAATTATATTTTGTCCTACTAATAAATGACATGGGCGAGAATGTGTTGTAAACGGCCTCCAGAGCGGACCTCTACTGTCCATTTAAGGAGAAGACTGGTGGCACGGCCGGATCATGAAAACACGTATACCGAATTGTAGTATTTTGTTTTCGACGGCGGGCTTATTTTATTGTTGACCCTAATAATTGTTTTATTTTTATTATTCTGTGTAAAAACATCATTACATATTAGTAGTGTGATATGAGTAATTCAAACCGCCTCCGGTGAGACGGGAAACCTTATGTGGACATTTAATACGCGCATCGACTTATAATGTTGTATTCCAATATTTTTATTTATTTGCATTTATATGTATATATATATATTTTTTCATAGATATCTGACATCGTGGTCGGAGAAGAACCGAATGTATCAGCGCGTGACGCATTATTGAAATGGGCTCGCAAATCAACATCGAAGTACCCAGGTGTTCGGGTGACAGACTTCACATCTTCTTGGCGAGATGGCATGGCGTTCAACGCAATTATTCATAGAAATAGGTAATATTTATTATAAAAAAAGAAACACATTTTTATATGCGACAAATTCTAAAGAATTATTATTTTAACATTTTTCTCAGGCCGGATTTAGTCGATTGGCGTAATATCAAAAGTAAACATGTTCGAGAACGATTGGAGTCTGCATTTTACATCGCAGAACGAGAATATGGAGTTACTAGATTATTGGACCCCGAAGGTATGTTGTGTAACATAACAACAACTTTTTTCAGGAAGTTATTACCAAATTTGATGTTATAACTCATTATTATTTTTTTGAAGATGTTGATACCCACGAAATTGATGAAAAATCAATTATTACTTATATATCATCACTACATGAAGTCTTCCCAGAACCTCCACGTCTACATCCTCTTTATGATTCTGTTAGTATGAATTTTATCGTATTTTTTCTTTATTATATTATATTACTTTATGTGTAGGAATCTCAACAACGTTCTGGAGAATATCGTGAGATTGCCTCATCGTTGAACCGTTGGATGCGTGAAAAATTATCTATAATGTCTGATCGTAATTTTCCACCAACTCTTATTGAAATGAAAAAAATTGCTTCCGAATCAACTAGGTTTCGTAATGAAGAACTTCCTCCTCGTCATCGTGAAAAACAACATCTTGTTCATTTATACAAGGAACTCCAAGTAAGAACTTAACTTATGGTTTGTTAATACATTCATTGTATGTAACATTTATATTTTATTTAGAAATATTTTGAGGCTGTTGGTGAAAATGATATTGAACCAGAATTGCAAGCTGATGCTATTGATCGTACTTGGAATCGTTTGATGATGTCTTATCAAGATCGAGACTCTGCTATTCAAGAAGAAATTAAACGTCTTGAACGCTTACAGAGATTAGCGGAAAAAGTCCATCGTGAAACTAAGCGCACTGATTTAAAATTGGATGAGTTAGAAACCAGAATTGTTGAAGAAGGTCGACGAGCAGATAGACTACATCCCTTAGACGCTAAACACAATGCAGATCAACTCGAAACTGAGTTACGTTTATCTGAAGATACCATACAGTCATTGTTTGTCGATGTACAAGCACTCAGAGAAGGGCGATATGTGCAAGCACCAGAATTACAAAAGAGGTGATTACTATAATACAATTAAATTTTTCATTGACTCAGTATAATGAATTTTAATTTATTTAGGGTTGAAAAACTGCATCAAAGATGGGTGAATTTGCGTTCTTTGTTACACTCAAAAGTTCTTACTCCTTTGGCTACTTTATCATTTCCAATTGTTGAAGAGCGTACAGTTACCAAACAAACCAGAACCATTTTGGAAACCCGGCTTGTTGATACCAACACCCATTTCCGTTCATTACAAGAATGTATTGATTGGTGCAATAACAAATTGGTAATAGACATTTGAAAGTGATATATTTACAATATTTGCTAAGTTGGTTTGTATTTTTCGTACTTTTAGAAACAGTTACAAGAAGCTGAATATGGTTCAGATTTGCCCAGTGTTCAAGGGCTTTTGGACCAACATCAGCGTGAACACAAAACTATTGATCAGTTTCATACCAAAGTTGAACACTGTATAAACGCCAAGAGTAATTTCCATGGAGATGAATTGTCCCTGTACTCACAGCACCTGAATACATTACAGAAAGTTTATGCTGAGTTAGTTACTTTCTCTAACAAACGGCTATCTGATCTAGAAACATTACAAGACTTCTTACAATCAGCAACTAATCAGCTTATTTGGCTCAATGAAAAAGAAGAAATTGAATTAAACCGTGATTGGAGTGATAAAGATTTAAACATTCCATCAATTCGACAATACTATGAGGTAATGTATAATATGTATTTTATTTGAACTTTACAAGTATAATAATTTTTGGATCAATAGAATTATTATTAAATTGTAATATATTAAATAATTTTTAAGCATGCATTTGGATCAGGGATTGAGGTTGGTTGATTATTTAATTTGTATTATTATATTTGAACGCTTAATATTAATTGTTTCAGTCCTTAATGTCAGAGCTTGAGAAAAGAGAAATTCAATTGAGTTCTGTTCAAGATCGTGGAGAAGCATTAATTCTTCAAGGCCATCTTGCATCAAAGTGTATTGAAGCTTATATATCAGCTTTGCAAACTCAGTGGACTTGGCTTCTTCAGCTAACTCTTTGCTTAGAAACTCATCTGAAGCATGCTACTTACTATCACCAATTCTATGCTGATATCAAAGAAACTGAACACTGGTTAAATAAAAGAGACGAGTTATTAAATTCAGTTTACAGTCAGTCAGAATTTAGCTTAGATGAAGGAGAACGTCTTTTGAAAGGTATGCAAGACCTCCGCGAAGAATTAAATAACTTCAGTGAAGTGATCGGAACTCTTGAAGAACGATCTAGGCAAGTAGTTCCACTTAAACAGCGCAGACTTCCAATTACCAGACCTATACCAGTAAATGCTATTTGTAACTTCAAACAGAATGGGGTTAGTTAAAGAAATTTTTTCTCATTATAGATCATTTGTAGAAAAATATTTGAATATGTTTTAATATTTTTTTCTTAGATTAATGTTGAGAAAGGATCTCAATGGTTGCTTCATGATAACTCGGGACGAATCAAATGGAGAGTCTCTAGAGGAATGAATCTCACTGATGATTCTAATGTTCCTGGTGTGGTATTTTTAATACCTCCTCCAGATCAAGAAGCATTGGATGCTGTTGATCGCTTACGTAGAGCATATGACCGTACAACAGCATTATGGCAACGTAAACAATTGCGTATGCGTCAAAATATGATATTTGCTACCATAAAAGTTGTTAAAGGATGGGACTTGGCTCAAGTAATTAATTTATTTAATTTTTACTTTTTTCTGTAAGTATGTAATTTTTAATTTTTGTGTAGTTTTTGGCCATGGGTGCTGACCAACGTAATGCTATTCGTAAAGCGTTGAATGAAGATGCCAACAAGTTATTACGTGAAGGTGATCCAGCTGATCCTCAACTCAGAAGACTTAAGAGAGAAATGGATGAAGTTAATAGGTTATTTGATGAGTTTGAACGAAGATCACAGGCTGAAGAAGAAAGTAAAAACCTCATACGGATGTTTACCGAACAAGTTAAATCCATTCAAATTTCTTTGGATGAATACGAACATACATTGAATACCAGATTGAGTGCTCCTATACCAAGAGATATGGATACTCTTGAACATTTAGTTATCCAGCATAAAGATTTTGAAACTTCATTAAAGGTAGCATAAAATATTTCATATATTATTAATCTGTTCTTTGATGGTTTTATAAACATGCTATTGTTCTCTAGAACTTGGGTCCTGATGTAGAAGCCATGCAAGCTACATTCAAAAATATACAGAATAAAACACCTGCTCTACAAGCTAAACATGACAAGATCTTGAATCAATGGAACCAGTTGTGGAATTTATCTCAACTTTATGTTGAGAGACTGAAATGTGCTGAAATAACTTTATCTGGATTAGAGGAAGCTAATAATGTAATATCAGATTTTGAAATAAAATTAGCATCTTACGGTGAAATGCCATCTGAATTGCCTGCTTTGAAATTGGTTAGTATATGTTTGAAATGTCCGATTAATGAAATTTGTATATTTACTATTTAATAATTATGCATGTATTTGTTTAAAGGTACATCAAGATCTTATAGCATTACAGAAGAGCGTCGTGCAACAACAGCCGATGATTGATCAGTTGGTTGAAGATAAACATAGTACAAGGCGCCTTACAGAAAAATCAAGACATCATTTACCGCGTACTGCTCATCATGATTTGGATAGACTTGATAGTGACGTAAATCGTATTACAAGTAGATGGAACAATGTGTGTAGTCAGTTAGTCGACAGGTATAATTTATTTTTTTAACTATTATTTATTTATTTTTATTTTGAAAACATATTAAAGTTGATATAAGTTATAAATGTTTTGTTATGATTATATTTAATTATTATATGATTAACGGTAATTAATTTTTATTTATTTATTTTTTTGTTCTCTATGTTACTTAAGTTTTATATATATTTTTATTTCTACAGGCTTAAGAGCTGTGAAGCAGCTTACGATCTTTTGAACAAATACAAAAATTCGTACCAGTCGGAGGTTCAAATCATCGATGAAAATTATGTTAAATTGCAAGCCAGAGATCTTACAGCAGAATCTGCCAAGGTAAGTTATAATTTAAAAAAAATTAAAAGCTGATATATTTGAAATATATTTACTATGTTTAAGTTATGGTGAGTAATGTATAATAAATTACTTAAATTAAACCATAGCACTGCATGTAAAATACACAAATCATAATAATATAATATATTGTATAATATTAAATTATAAAGTAATAAATATTAATATAACATGAGGATATACCATACTACGTTATCTGAGCAAAGTCATAACAATGTTTATACATTTATTGATATCAATACATCTCGTAGGCTTTGTATAACAAGGTGCAGGAACGTACTAAAGCAATTGAGAGCGTCAATGTGGACGGTGGCAGATTTATACGAGAAGCTAAGGTAACGACGCTTTTTAACGTTAAAAAAAATCAAAATTTTGCTGTGTTAACCATTTAACAGACCATAACAAAGACTATGCGTATAATTAACCCGCACATAGATATATGACCTTCGACTTCAACATTACTGCGCATGGCTGATAGATGAAGTTCACCCTAGTCTCGATGCCAGCAACCATAATAAAGATCAGAACATGGATCCCAGTGTTGGCGAATTGGCTGTATCTCACGAACTTGATGTGCTAAATCATAGATTTCAAGCGCTGCTGAATATGCTGATAGATCAGTTAAACAATCTAGCATCAGTAAATCCTGATGATCTTGAATTACAGGTTAGTACAAAATCGTTGAACTGATTGTTTAGTATTTTCATCTTAACTATACTTTTTGAAATCAAATATTTGTATTTCATATTTTCTTTATGATTTAGCCAATTATTAAAAAAAAAAAAAATTAATATTTTTATAAAGTAAAAATAAATATTCTAGTTAATCATCAGAATTATTACGTTTATATGGTGGCGTTAAAACGGTTTGAAATTAAACCGTTTTACATTAAAACGCTTTAATGTCATGTAAACACTTAAAAACAGTTTAAAAACTGTAAACCGTTTTAAAAGTTAAAACGCTCGCACTATGTAGTTTAAGAATTTAAAACCGCTTTTATGCTTAAATCGGTTTATCAAATGTACATATAAATGCGGGATATATTTTGCAAATTGTGTTATCATTGTTATCATGACATCAGATTTTGTTTATAATATTTAATACGGTACGGGAAAAAGAAAGTTAACTATATACTTAATAGTTAATTTAGTTAACTAAAGTAAAACAAAAATTTAAACCAATATTAATGATAAATAAATGTCTCATGTTTAAAAAAAAATGTATCCAAGGCCTCTTGTTACAAAAAAAAAAGTTATACGTTTATACTATTATCTATTTATGGATACAATTATGAAAATATATTAATTATAATTACCTTCATCCATAAGCTTTGAACTTGAGTACATTGATTTATTTGGTCAACTATTGTAAGCGAAAGAGCATCTTGAACAATAGTTGATGGCATGGTAGTAGCAAATATTAACAACATTTTATGTTTTAACAACTTTCTTTTAGTATTTATCATTTTAAACACTTTTTTTCTTCGCAATTCAGCTGTCAATTTTCCGCGTTTTAGTGCAGCAACAATTGAAACAATTAATTTTAATTTTGTCATGATTTATTATTGTAAATTTCAAATTTGTATTTTGTAACACAAAATGAAATATGAAATATGAATCAATCATATTATCTAATATGAAAATTTGAATCAAATCAATTATCAAATATTCTTTTGGAACAAACGAATAAAGTCAAGGACTAAAAATATTAAAATTAAAACGGTTTATAAAATATTTATAAATCGATTTATATAAATGTTCTTATATAAACACCTAAAAACGGTTTAATCGTTAACCTAACAGTATAATTAAATAATATTAAAACGGTTTAGTTTCAAACCGTTTTAACGCCATCATATAAACGTAGTTATTAACGTCATTGTCATCATTAATTAAATATCATCTAAGCATAGTCATTAAATACGTTGAAGATAACAAAGATGAAAACATATCTGCGTAGATAAGTCTAAGACATTATATGATAAGTATTACATTTAAACCAGAAATTATTCAAATTAATTGTTAACTATCATCTGAATCATATTTATTAAAAAACATTTTTTTGATAATACCTTCAGTATACACAAGTTCTTAGGCCAAAATGATAAATTTAAATTCCTTATGTAATGTAATTTAAGTTGTATAAGATATTATGCATTGATATATTCAAATACTAAATATTTTTTATTGAACGGTGATATCAAAATGCTTATTGGAATATTTTTAGTATTCACCCCTTCAAGATTTCCATGAATGTTTGTATTGATAGTTATTCTAAAGTTACAAATGTATTTTGTATTTTTATTTAAGAATACCCCTTTTTATTTCAACAATCAAAATGAAAGAAATTCATTATTTGTGTGTGCTTAATATTTTAATTACATACCTTTCTATGTTTGCATATTTTACATTTTTTGATTAAAAATTCAAGCTAATATTAAAATTACCTCATTAAAACAACATATATTTTCTCAAATTATTTTTAGTGGTAGATATGTGGTAGAAAAAATATGTTCTAAAATGTTCTTTTTACTAAACATATTTTGTGAATATTAAAAAAAAAGAATCAAAAATATTATAATAGAAGTTTCAATTTTGGTTCATTATTTATTTTAAAATTTAAATCTAAAATTAAAACATCTATAGAAATCCAAAGAATAAGGAATGGTTTACTGATACCCTCCTTTCCTTCTCTATCAATCTCTATTGATAATACCTGCAATGAATTACTGATTCTAATATATTTATGTTTAGAACGTACAATTTACAAAAAGGATAACAAAAATATATTTAATATTATGAGTTTAAAGTATGAGTTTTATTAACATTGTTTATTGGCTCATAAATTTATTTTAAAACTATTGTATTATTCAAAAAATAATTTGCTTTTTGTCATTTTAAAATAGAGCTATAGTCTTTCCATCTTTTACTTTAAATTTATATGTGTGTTATTATTATTATTATTATTATATTGTGTTAGGTTCATATTTCTGAGTAGGTATGAAAGCAAATATTTTGTTGTGTATAGTTGATTACACCTACATAGGTGACACACCTCTTGTCAATTATTGTGCTCTTTTATTTTCACTACAAATAATTAAAAAGCATAGAGTATTATACCCTTGAAGTTATTAAGCAACGTATTATTACTAAATATAACTCAAGGTTTGGTCTTAAATAAACCTATCAATTTGTCTATTAGAAATGATTAGTCTAAATAAATGTTGCAGGAGTTTGTGAAGACACTAGAGGCTAGGCCCTTACGCACATTCAGAACTGAATTCAATATATACGACACCATTCCTGAGTGAGTTCTTAATACTTAGTGTTATTAGTGTCGTGTGCTTACTAGTAGTATCTTCTTTTCTTTTTTTATTTATTCTAGAACATCCACAAATGGTGTAGATGAAACTATAACAGTAAAAAGTGCAAGTAATCAGTTATCAGCAATGGGTAGTCATCATTCATCTCATACTGTTGTATCGAATGGTGATGCAGATATTCGTTCATTGCGCCGACGTATGGAAGAAGCGACTGGAATGGATGATGATATTATTAATGCTCCAGGAATCGTGCATCCGAAAACTGGCAACATTTTAACAGTCGGCGAAGCAATTCGTTTACGTGTATTAGATGTTCGTACAGGCCGTATCGCCACTCAGCCAGATTCTAAATCTGGTTGGGTAACTATTGAACAGGCTGTAGAAAAAGGACTGGTAGACAAAGGTCTAGCCGACAAACTTTTGGGACCTTGCATTGTTGGTGATAATGGACCTCAAATGACTTTGCTGGAAGCTATTCAAAAGGAGTTGTTGGATGCTGAACGAGGACCAGGGGAAAGAATTAAGGTAAAAAATGAAGATCATATTGATGATTTTAATGAAACTCTCAGTTCAAGTGAGGTTAGGGGTGAGGTATTTCAAGTGTTAAATAAAAAAGTTACATTAAACGAAAAAGAAATAACTGTACTTGATGCAGTTCATCAGGGAAACTTAGAACAAATAAATTTGACTGAAGACGAATTACAACTTTTATCAAAATTAAATGGTCTCAAACCTCAAAATGCTTTAAAAGCTGTATTGACCAAAACATTAGATGCTTTGAAAATCAAAGAAGATCCAAAGACTGATTTGCCACCAGAAGGTTGGAGTTTGTTTGAAGCAATTGAACAAAAGTTATTTGATCCGGTGTCAGGTGTTTTTATTATACCCGGTACTGACAGGTTGGTTTCATTTAAGGAGTGCATTGATATGCGTATTATCAACCCAGATTCTGCTGTAGTAGTCGATCCCAATAAGCCAAGAATATTAACATTGAAACAAGCGCTAAGGAAAAACATTTTAGATACCACCGGACACTTTCAAGAATATACTATGAAAGAAGCGATTGAAGGTAATTTTGTATGTGATCCATCAGCAGTTGAGTTTGCTACTTCACCAGTTGAAACAGCCGAAACAAAAAGTAGCAAGCGCAAAGTTGAACGGTCTAATAGTATACGACCCACATTTTTTGTACAAGAATCAATAACAGAAGAAGAATTAGCTGATGTACAAAATGAGGATAGACATGTACCACATTTACCGGTATCACTACTAGAACCTATCGCTACAGGAATGACTTTGGTAACTTAAATGATGATGTAATTTTATGCCATGCATGGTGTATTGTGTTTTAAAACTATTAAATTGTTATGTTATGTGTTAAAACATTTTTGATTGATATTTTTAAGAGAAAAGCTTTTTTTTCAATTTTGTTTTCATAGCTTTTGTGTTTGTGTTTTATTTTTCAGGATTTTGACCATCAGTTTACATTTTAGAAAGCTATACATACCAGTTATTATTTTTTTTTTCTGCCTGTATAATATGCCTAACAAATCATTTTTGTAATAACGAATTTCAAATGTTGTTTTTAATAAAGACTTATTATAACAGTTAAACAGATTATAAGTCAAAAAACAACAAATTAAAACTAAAATTAGTTATAGATTTAATCAGCTTTTAATTTTTATGCATTGAACGTAATCAGTATGCCAAATTGAAAAATTACGCTAATATCTATTAAAAAAAAAAAAAAAAAACAATTTTATATAATTAAGTTTTATAAAATTAATAATGAAATGTTTTTTTAGCAAGCAATGGCAGAAAAATACAAGTTGTGTGATGACACATTGTCAGAATACTTGATTTGGATTGGTGAAATAGAAGACAAAATCGCTAACCAGGATATAGCTCAAGAGGATTTGGATCAATTGCGCAATCAAATAAATATTTTAAAAGTATATGAATGTTGATTATTTAATTATGTTTTTATATTAAATGTTTTTTAAATATATTTTAGCTGATTAAAGAAGAAATTGACTCTCAGTTACGTCCTATTACAACATGTTTGGATCAAGTACGTCATATAATTGCTACGGGTAGTGAATTTTTGTCTAGAGAAGAAATTAATAATCTTGAAAAGAAGGGAAAATCTCTGAAATCTCGTTATGATCATGCTAACGAACGTACTGATAAATTATTACGTCGTCTGGTCTCTGCCAAAGATGAATTATCTAAATTCAAATCTGAACTTACAACATTTACTTCATGGATGGATAGAGCTCAACGTACACTCGATGAAAAAGAACGTGCTTTGGCTAATATAAATCGACTTACTGATACATCGTCAACTGAATCTACCAGAGAATTTGTGTCTGATGTTATTGCTCATCAAGCAGATCTCCGTTTTATTACGATGGCAGCTCAGAAATTCATTGATGAGTCTAAAGAATATCTTACTTGCTTAAATGATTTCAGAACTGGCTTACCATCTAGACTCCATCATATCGAACCGGTCTCATCACAAGACAGTGTGATTAAAAATACAGTTACCAATGTTACTCATAGTTATCGTGATCTATTAGCACGAGCTAACGCCTTGTCTGATAAATTAAGCGGACTTAATTCTAAACAAAGAGAATATAAGGATGCTTTAAATTCTGCCAAGGCTTGGCTCAGAGAAGCTGAACCAAGAGCCATTAAAATTCTCAATGAGCCAATCGGTGCTGATCCAAATGCTCTTGAAGATCAATTTAATCGAACAAAAACTTTAAACAATGAATTTTTGGGGCAAGCTAGACTAATTGAAAACGTAAAACAAGCTGCAGATGCTTTAATTAGATCACTTGAAGGGCAGAGTGGTATGAAAGAAGTAGAAGCCATTCAAGGACCAGTTAAAGAAGTGGAAGATAAGTACAGATCTTTATGTAACGCTTTAGCTGACCGATTATCTCAGTTAGACACTGCATTAGTTCAATCACATGGTGTGCAGGATGCATTGGATTCATTACTTCATTGGCTAAATGATGCTGAAGCCACATTAAAGTAAGTTTACTTATTTTAATAAAATAATACACAAATAATTTATTTCACCAATATTTTATTTTATTAACACTCTATTTACACGCAGTTATGAAAATTATTTCTCCTATTTCATATGTTTTTTTTTAAGATAAAAATCAAATTATTATGATTTAAATTTAGGAGATGTTTGTTAGTGTAGTGTAAATATATTTAAAATCATTGTTACATTTTTTAATTTAGTAAATTAAAAGTTAAAAATAAATTATGTCAAAAATTAAATGAGCTCTATTTTTTTGTCATTAACAACAATGAATAATACTAAGAATACTTAAGTTATATATTCATTCTATTTTTATACTTTTATTTTATTTTAAAACATTAATACTTTTTTCATTAAATGATAAAAGTGAAAAATGTCCAATTTTAGAAACTTAATTTGAATTTTTAAAGCATTACTGTTGAAAATGAATTTTTGAGTTTTAATGTAATCATTTAAAGCTTGTTTTCCATGATTGTATGCTTTGTTTATATTTTTATTCTATTTATTTTTAAGTAAATTTTATTTTAATTGCCTCATATTATTTATGGCTAATTCTAAATCTATTTTGAAACCATTAAAACTATGATATCTCTCAAATAGTTTTTTGTTGATTCTCAAAAAATCTCACACAGTTTTAGTCAGTATGACACAAAATTCTGGTTATCTTATTATTAGTTTTTAAATATTGATGGAATTTGTTTCTGAAAAACAAATTGATATCAATAAAATATTAATTGTATATAATATGTTATATAAATATTTAATTATCTTTATAGGAATATTACAAGGCCAGTAAGTTTACATACAGAACGTCTAGCTGAACAAATTCGTGAATACAGACTTTTACAATCAGATATTGATACTCATAGAGCAAGTGTTGATAGTGTCGCACATTCTACACAGGAGTTAATGACTAATTCGAGTAATCCAAGACTTGCCAAAAAAATTGAGGTCAAGTTGAAGGATGTTATGACACGATTTGAAAAGCTTTTAGACAGGACTGCTAAACGAGGCGAACTATTGAATGACATTAACCAAACTTTGTCTTCATTTAATAGCCAAGCAGCAATGCTCGAACAATGGTTAACAAATGCACTGGAAAATTTCAACGAAATGCCAGAAAGCAAATTGGACGATCTTATTGCTCAGAGAGACTCTCAGCGACAAGCATTAGACCAAACAATACGTGATGGAAAAGCTCTTATCAACAATAAGGATGTTACTGATACTCCTCCTGTTCGTGATCGTGTGAAGGGATTGGAAAACCAATGGAAAAATTTGAACCAACTGTTAGAAGAAAAGCAAAGATTATCTAAAGCTAAAGTGGAACAACTTCAAGCCTACGAAAAACTCAGAGATCAAGTATTGGTTTGGTTGAATAACACTGAAAAACGAGTTAATCAGTTGGAAAGTGTTGCTGTGGATATGAACATTATTAAAAATCAAATTGATGAACTTAAACCAATCGCAAAAGATCATCGCGATTACAGTATTACTATTGACAGACTTAATGACCTCGGAGTTACATTTTATGATTCTAACATTACTAATTCTTTAAGAAGGCGTAGTTCAGCATCTCCTACGAAACGATACTCTTTGGATTCTTTAAGAAAATCTTCGAGAGATTCTCCGAGAAGTTCAGTTGTAAGTTTCACCAATTATAGGATTGAAGACAGTTTAAATGATAGTCCAGTACAACAAGAACTTAATGAAATTAATAATAGGTACAATTTATTGGGTATGAAAATAACTGATAGACAGAATGAATTAGATACTATTAGAGATGATGTAAGAAAACTGGTAGAAAATATGAAAACATTAAACCAATTTTTGGATAGAACACAAAAAGTATTACCTAAAGAAAGCGTTCCTTTGACTAAAGAAGAGTCTGATAAAGCAGCTAAACAAGTTAGAGCTGTGCTTGAAGAAATGTACGAAAAACAGTCTTTGTTAGACAGTACTAAGTCTGGTGTAAATGATTTATTGAAAAAGAAACCTACTTCTTTAGGAGCTGATAAATTGCATGATGATATGCAATCTGTCATGGGCCGCTGGAAAAAATTAAATGATATTTGTAAGAATCGCATTCAACTTCTCGAAGACTTAAAAGATTTCCATGATTCACACGACAATTTATCAAACTGGTTAGGTGCTAAAGAACGCATGTTAAATGTGCTGGGACCTATATCATCAGATTCAAGAATAGTACAAAGTCAAGTGCAACAAATACAAGTGTTGAGAGAAGAGTTTAGAACTCAACAACCTCAACTTACTCATTTAACAACTGTTGGAGAAAGTGTCTTGAATAGACTGCCGGATCCCAACTCGCCTGATGCTCAACGGTTTTCAAATAAATTAACAGCAATTTTACAAAAATGGTCAGACTTACTTGGAAAATTAGAAGACAGAGCTTCAAATCTTGGTGCTGCCGCTGATTCTACTCGAGAATTTGATGCAGGCCTTGCTCGTTTGACTGAAGCTTTGCAAAATATTTCAGATCAATTAGATGATGTTTCATATGACAAGGAACCAGAAGAAAGACTTAGAAAAATACAAAACTTAGAAAGACAATTGGAAGGTCAAAGACCTTTATTAGCTGATTTAGAAGACGCTGGCAATCATTTGTGTAATGTGTTGGATGATCCTGCTTGCAAAGCAGATATTCAAGCAAAATTAGCTGCTATTAATCGTCAATACAACAACTTGCAAAAGAAACTTGATAATAAAAAAGCCGAAATTGAAGGATCACTTAAGGATGGAAGGCAGTTTGAAGCTACTTGTGCTTTGACACTTGGTTGGCTGTCCGATCAACTGGGCAATCTTACAGAACGTCTATTAATATCTGCTGATAGAGATATACTGCAACAGCAAATTTCTCAGTATGAGCCTATTTACAAAGAAGTATTACACAAAGAACACGAAATTATTATGCTTTTAAATAAGGGCCGTGATATGTTGTCTCGATCTGGACAACGTAATGAATCTCGTAATTTGCAACGTGATTTAGACAAAATACAACAAAACTGGGATAAATTGCGCAAAGAAGCTGTTGAGCGTCATAATAGACTCCAAACGTGTATGGAACACTGTAGAAAATATTACAGAGCTCAAGAGTCTTTCACACCATGGTTGACACAAGCTGAAAACAAACTAGAACTTATTCGACCAAATAGTTTTAGTAAAAGAGATGTAGACAAACAACTCAGAGAATTGTCTGCCTTCAGAAATGAAGTGTGGAAACATTCTGGTGAATTTGAAAATGTTAAAACGCTCGGAGAAGCATTCCTTTCTTCTTGTGATGTTGATAAAGAGCTTGTAAAACAGGAATTGTCAACCATAAAAACTCGCTGGGAAAAATTGAACAATGAATTAATGGAAAAAACTCAGTGGTTGGAAGATGTTTCAAGGAAATTGGCCGAATTCTCTGACAATCTCAGAGATTCTGAACATGCTCTGCAACGTTGTGAAGATAAACTTGCTTCGCATGATTCAATCGGTGGTGGTGCTCGTGATCCAAAACTGTTAGAAAGAATCAAAGCTTTACGGGAAGATGCTAGAATGTTAAGAAGTCCATTGGTTAGTCTTAGGCAAACAGCCGGCGACTTAGCCTCTGAAGCTGTTCAAATGGGTGTTCATGACTCATTAAAATTACAAGACGATGTAGACAATCTCATGGATAGATTAGATGATTTGGAAGGTAAACTAGATGACAGATGTTCACAATTACTATCAGCTTCAACTGCATTGGCTGAATATGCGGATAAAGTTAAAATACTTGGTAAAAATTTGAATGACTTGGAAGCTGAATTTGACTCTTTGAAACCACCTGGTCGTGATATTAAAACGGTAACTGGTCAATTAGATGAAGTTGATAAATTCATCAAAAAAATAGCCAGAGCTGGAGATGACGTTACAGAAATGTTAGAACTTGGCCAGCGTTTGGAAGACTCTACTTCTATGCGTGATCAAGCTGAATCATTGACTCGTCAATTAAACAAACTCGATGAACGTGCATCCAACAGACAAACTGATCTTGAAAATATTTTAGACAGACTACAAGATTTTAAGAACAAACATGACAATGTTATTCAAGACATAGAACACGCTTCAGATGAGTTTAGAAGTTTAAAACCAATTGGATCTGAAGTAGAGGCTATTAAATTTCAACAACAAGAATTTAGTTCTTTCAGAAAGAGCACCATTGAACCACTTATTGTGTCTGTTAATGAAGTTAATGGCGTCGGCCAACGGTTAATACAGTCTGCTGCAAGAGGTGTTAATACTGGTGTTTTAGAAAAAGATTTAGAAAAAATGAATGACAAATGGAATGCACTCAAGGAAAAATTAAATGAAAGAGATAGACGCCTTGATTATGGCCTTTTGCAATCTGGAAAGTTCCAAGAAGCTTTGGATGGATTTGCTAAGTGGTTAGCTGATACTGAAGAATTAGTGTCTAATCAAAAACCACCATCAGCTGATTACAAAGTTGTAAAAGCGCAATTGCAAGAGCAAAAGGTAATTAAATATTTTTATTGATATATTATTAAATAATCATGTATTAAATTGTAATTTAAATTTTCAGTTCTTGAAGAAAATGTTAGCCGATCGTCAAAACTCAATGTCATCTATATTTGATATGGGCAATGAAGTTGCGGCCAATGCTGATCCTAGAGAACGTAAAGAAATTGAATCACAATTGAAAGAATTGTCTCAGCGTTTCAATAATTTGGATCGAGGTGCTACAAAACGCATGGATGACTTACAGAAAGCTATGGTAGTAGCTAAAGAGTTCTTAGAAAAAATTTCTCCTCTTTTGGAATGGTTAGATAAGAGTGAGAAAAAAATTAAAGATATGGAACTCATTCCCACAGACGAAGAAAAAATACAACAGAGGATTAAAGAACATAGCGTAAGTTCATTTAATAAATAATTTTATTTCTTAAAATTCTATTGTTGTTTATTTTTAATATTTTTAGAAATTGCACAATGAAATCCTGTCTAAAAACCCAGAGTTCCATGATCTCACTGAGGTAGCCAGTACATTAATGGCTTTGGTCGGTGAAGATGAGGCATCTGGTGTAGCAGATCGTATCCAAGAAACAACTGATCGTTATGCTACTCTAGTAAACACATCAGAAAGAGTTGGACAACTATTACAAGATTCTCGCGCTGGTCTTAGGCATCTCGTTTTGACTTACCAAGATTTGCAAGCATGGATGGAAGGCATGGAAAAACGCTTGGGCAAATACAAAGTATTACCTGTGCACACAGACAAATTAGTGGGACAAATGGAAGACATTGCAGATTTGTGCGAAGAAATATCAAACCATCAATCTGATGTTGACGGGACCGTAGATGCAGGCATGGAGCTAATGAAGCACATTACCAGTGATGAAGCCATACAATTAAAAGACAAATTGGATGTACTACAAAGACGTTACAACGATTTAGTCACTACTGGTACTGATTTATTAAAGAATGCTGAAAGCATGTTGCCACTTGTACAACAATTCCACAATGCTCACAAACGTTTGGGTGATTGGATGATGTCTGCTGAATCGCAATTGCAAAGCGCAGAACCAAGAGAAGAAGACATTCATAATCTAGAACTTGATATTCAAGGTATGTAAACATTTTATTGTATAAATTATTTAAAGGGTTTTTAATACAATGTTTTGTTTTGTTTTTCAGAATTCCGTCCGGTTTTAGAAAACATTAATCAAATAGGACCACAACTATGTCAAATGTCTCCTGGTGAAGGGGCTTCAACAATTGAAGGTCTTGTTACTAGAGACAATAGACGTTTTGATGCTATTGCTGAACAAATTCAAAGAAAAGCTGAACGTATTCAATTGTCCAAACAACGGTCCCTTGAAGTCATTGGTGATATGGATGACTTATTGGATTGGTTCCGTGAAGTAGAAATCCAACTGAGAGATGCAGAACCTCCGAGTAGTGAAGTAGATGTTATTCGTGTACAGCTTAAAGAACACAAAGCACTCAATGATGATATATCTAGTCAAAAGGGACGGGGTAGAGACGTATTGTCTATGGCCAAGAAAGTATTAAGAGAAGCCACTACAAACAATGATGCTAGTCAAATACGTGAAAAAATGGAAGATCTTCGTGAAGTTATGGAACATGTGTCTTCATTAAGTGCTGAGCGTTTAAGTATACTTGAACAAGCTTTACCGCTTGCTCAACATTTCCAAGAATCACACTTTGATTTATCCGGTTGGTTGGATGACATGGAAAGACAAGTGTCTATGTTAGCTATGCCTGCATTGAGACCAGAACTTATTGCCCAACAACAAGACAAAAATGAAATGTTTGTACAGTCTATCGCAGAGCACAAACCACTTGTGGATAAACTTAATAAGACTGGCGAGGCTTTAATTAGATTATGCAATGAAGAAGAGGGATTGAAAATTCAAGATATTATGGAAAGTGATAATGCTAGGTATGCTGCGCTAAGATCTGAACTCAGACAAAGACAACAAGCTTTGGAGAAAGCATTACAAGAAACCAGTCAATTTAGTGATAAATTGGAAGGCATGTTGAGAGCATTACAAAATACTGCAGAACAAGTGTCTGGCGCCGAACCTGTTTCTGCTCATCCTCCCAAAATTCACGATCAGCAAGATGAAAACGATGCAATTATCGAAGACTTACACAAACGTGCTGATGCATTCCAAGCAGTGAAAAGAGCAGCAAATGATGTCATTAATAAAGCTCCGAATTCATCAGACCCTGCTGTCAAAGATATCAAGCGTAAATTAGACCGATTAAACAGTCTGTGGAATGAAGTACAAGAGGCAACTAACGATCGTGGCCGCAGTCTAGAAGAAGCTCTTATACTGGCTGAGAGATTCTGGGAAGAATTACAAAATGTGATGGGTACACTAAAGAATTTGCAAGATTCATTACAATCCCAAGATGCTCCGGCTGTAGAACCTGCCATATTGAAACAACAAAAGGCTGTATTAAAAGAAATTAAAGCAGAAATAGATCAAACTAAACCTGAAGTCGATCAGTGCCGTGCAAGTGGTCAAAAATTAATGAAAGTATGTGGAGATCCTGATAAACCAGAAGTGAAAAAACATATTGAAGACTTGGACAATGCTTGGGAAACTGTGACCGCCTTGTTCGCTAAACGTGAAGAGAATTTGATTCAAGCTATGGAAAAAGCTATGGAATTCCACGAAACATTACAAGTATAAATAAAAACTTTTTTTTAGTGATATGAATAGATTTAAAACTTTTATCAATTTTGTTTTAGGATTTGCTCAAATTTTTGGATGGAGCTGAGCGTAGATTTGCCAATTTGGGTCCTTTGGGTACAGATATCAAAGTCGTTAAAAATCAAATTGGTGAACTCAAAAATTTCAAATCTGATATTGACCCACAAATGGTTAAGGTCGAAGCCTTAAACAGGTATATATATATTGAATAAATATTAAAAAAATTATTTTAATATTTAATGAATTGTGTATAATTTATACTGCTTACTATGGACTTAATGTTGTAGAAGTTTAACTAGGTAATAAATATAAATCTACTCGTATATAGTTCTTCTCATATGACTGTATATAAAAATTTAATGTAAATATACATATTTTTAATATAGGCAAGCCCAAGAACTCACTGAAAGGACCACAGTTGAACAAGCAGCTGCTCTTAAACAACCGTTGACTGAAGTTAACCGCAGATGGGAAAATCTACTGAAGGGCATTGTAGAACGACAACGTCAATTGGAGAACAGTCTTTTACAATTAGGGCAATTCCATCATGCGTTGGCTGAACTTCTTGCCTGGATTGATGCTACCAATAAAACCTTGGATAAAGATTTGAAACCAGTGGCTGGTGATTCCCAGCTGTTAGAAGTAGAGCTGGCCAAACTTAAAGTGTTGGTCAATGACATTCATGCACATCAGTCAAGTGTTGACACATTGAATGATGCTGGCCGACAATTAATTGAAAACGGAAAAGGATCTGCTGAAGCTAATTCTACTCAAGATAAACTTAATTTACTCAACAAGAGCTGGAGAGATTTATTACAAAAGGCAGCCGATCGACAGTTAGAATTGGAAGATGCACTACAAGAAGCCCAGAGGTTTGCCGTAGAAATACAAGATCTGTTATCATGGCTTGGTGAAGTTGATGGCGTGATAGCTACATCTAAACCGGTTGGTGGTTTACCTGAAACTGCAAGTGAACAACTAGAACGCTTCATGGAAGTATACGATGAATTGGAATCTAATAGACCTAAAGTTGAAACAGTATTAGCTCAAGGACAAGAATATTTGAAGAAGTCTCCAGGCTCAGGCAATCTTCAGCAGAACTTAAAAACCTTAAAACAGCGATGGGATAGTGTGACTGCTAGAGCTAATGATAAGAAAATCAAACTGGAGATTGCTCTTAAGGAAGCTACAGAGTTCCATAATGCTTTACAGGTATGTTTAATAAATATAAGAACATTTCATTTTATTAAAATCAATTTACAATTTTAAATATTGACTATAAATTTAATTAATAAATAATTTAACTAATAAATCATTTTATCATGATTAGGCGTTTGTTGATTGGTTAACTGATGCTGAGAAAACATTATCAAATTTGAAACCGGTTTCTCGTATACTGACAACCATTTTAACTCAAATTGAAGACCACAAAACATTCCAAAAGGATGTGAGCTCTCATCGGGAAATTATGCTTCATTTGGACAAGAAAGGAACTCATCTTAAGTACTTTTCACAGAAGCAAGATGTTATACTCATCAAAAATTTATTAATCAGGTAATATATATTTTAAAACTATTTGTATAGTTGAAATGCTTTACATCATTATTGTTTCTTTTGTTAGTGTACAACATCGCTTTGAACGTGTTGTGTCAAAGAGTGCTGAACGAACTCGTGCACTTGATCATGGTTACAAAGAAGCTCGTGAGTTCCATGAAGCTTGGTCAAGCCTAATGGAATGGTTAACCACAGCAGAAAAGAACTTGGATGAATTAACTCAAGATGCTAGTGTTGGAAATGATCCAGAACGCATTAAACAACGTTTAGCCAAACACAGAGATGTACAGCGTGCTTTAAGTGGAAAGCAAGCAACCTATGACTCTACCATGAGGCTAGGAAAAACATTGAAAGAAAAAGCTCCAAAGAGTGATGAACATCAATTAAACAAAATGATCAATGAATTAAAAGAAAAGTGGAATATGGTATGCACTAAATCTGTAGATCGACAGAGGAAGCTGGAAGAGGCTTTGTTATTCTGTGGACAATTCAAGGACGCTATGGAAGCACTTTTGGATTGGTTACGTAAAACGGAAAAACGATTAACTGATGATGGTCCAGTTCATGGAGATTTGGACACTGTTATGGCTCTAGTAGAACAACATAAGGTAAACAATTTAAAAGTTTACTATTAGTTATTTTACATTACTTAGTATATACTTGTTACTCATATAATTTTTATTAGGCGTTTGAAGAGACTTTATCCAAGCGTTACGAACAAATGAAAACTGTAAGACAGACTGGTAATGATCTTATTTCTAAAGCCAGTAGTGCTGACCGATCTGTGATCCAAAATCAATTGGATGACTTGGAAGGTTTGTGGAACCGTACCAGTAAATTGTGTGAAAAGAGAACTGAACGACTTGAAGATGCTTTGAAACAAGTAAGTAAATTATATTTAACTATGATGAACACATTTTAGTTGATTTATTTGTTATTATTTATTTGTTTAGGCTGAACAATTACACAAGTCTGTACATTTATTATTGGAGTGGTTGTCTGACGCAGAAATGAAATTAAGGTTTATTGGACCATTACCAGATAACGAACAAGAAACTCGAAATCAACTAAATGAACATAGAAAATTCATGGAAGAAATGTCTGATAAAGAACATGAAAAAGATTCTACTGTCACATTGGCACAACGAATTTTAGAAAAGGCTCATCCTGATGCAGTTGGTGTGATTAAACATTGGATAACCATCATTCAATCAAGATGGGAAGAAGTATGGACGTGGGCTAAACAGGTAAATTTTTCATTAAAAAAAAAAGAAAAAAAATACTTGCGCAAATAACTTTCGACTTAATTTTTAATTGATTACTTGTTTTCACAGCGCGAGCAAAAACTGGTTGATCATCTACAATCTCTTCAAGATTTGGATTCATTGTTAGAAGAATTATTCTCCTGGTTGACTAGGTTAGAAAATCATTTGTTAGATCTTGAGTCCGAACCTCTACCTGAAAGTATTGAAGTGGTTGAAAAGCTCATCACGGAACATCGTGAGTTCATGGAAAGCACAGCTAAAAGACAAACTGAAGTTGACACTGTGTGCAAGGTTAAACAACCAGCTGCTCCAGTGGGTAGAAAACCATCAGCTAAGAAAATTTCAACTATCAGGTATGCTACAGCAGAATGTGATTGTAAATTATTTCATTTTAAAGTACTATTTATTGCATGTTTGTATGTTTAGAGCTTATTGTGTTGTAGAAATATTTTCATATTGTGTATGCTTTTTGTAAATATTATCACGGTATTGCACGCTAGATATTTATTAGACTGCACTTTTTGCACATTTTCAGCCGAGAAGACTTAACTGGCAGTTCACACGATCTAACTGATCAACGAAGACAAAGGTTGGTATTAAATGCACATTGCACATTTCAGTAGTATTTTTGATTTAACTATACACTTTATTCCATGTAGTTATGACCGTTTAAAATTAGTATATGCGATTATTATCATATTGCATGCTTACAATGGGTTTTTTTAAATGTAAATAGTGTTGTTAGGATAATAGAAACATAAATTTAATCTCGGGGAGACGGAGTGGCCGAGTGGAACTAGGCATCACTGCTGACGCACACTGTCACCTGTTCAAACCTCGGTCACGGGCGGCTATCTTTCTCTATGGACAGGCGACTGTCAAGAGAGAGCGGCCGCCATCTCCCCTGTGCAGAAGGCAACGGGAAACCACTGCACAGTAACCTTTCCTTCCCTAGTAACAACTTCTCTTAGTGACGAACCAACCCTCGGGTTGTTGACTCTAAGAAGAGTGTTGCAAAATCAACTCTCGGGTTGTAAAAAAATAAAAAAAAAAAATTCAATCTCATAATGACATCGCACCTGTACTATTTTTAGATTTTAGAATATAATGTTAATGAATATAATTTGGGTTAAATAACATTTAAATATACAATAATTTAATTTTAATTTTGAGTAAAAGAGAATGCCTGATGTTAATTTTTATACTACAATAAAATTCCTTATTTTAATTTGATTCTCCAACATATTTTCGGAATTTGGATCTTATTGATTATAATCTCTTTATTTTCTCTTATGTTTAGTCGAGGAAGTCCAATCGTGCGAGACAAATCCATGGATCACTTGCCACACATTGGACCTCGATTCCCAGCTAAAGGAAGGTAAATTAAAATATATCTACAGTATACCATTACTGATAACGTATTTGTCTATGTGCTACTCAAGTCTTAACGATTCTTCTAGTCTGTATTTTCTTTATATTTGTTGAATGAAGCTTAGTCAATGTTCGTGCCATTTATTTGTTAATAAGTTATTTTCGTTTAAATTCTGACATATTTTTAAATTTTTCTATGATGAGTAGTAAAGTGGAAGAGCCATTGTTGCGCAATTCACGTTGCCGACAGCTTTGGGACAAATGGCATACCGTGTGGTTGATGGCTTGGGAGCGTCAACGACGTCTCCAAGAGCATCTTAACTACTTGAGAGAAGTCGAGAAAGTCAGGAACTTCTCATGGGATCTTTGGAGAAAACGAGTATGTAAAGAAGAATTAAAAAAAAAATTAGTTAGAACATTTGTTGCTCTGATTATTAATCCGATTAATTTGATTTGCTTATAGTTCTTGAAGTTCATGAACCACAAGAAATCCCGATTAACAGATTTGTTCAGGAAAATGGACAAGAATAATGATGGTTTAATACCCAGGGATGACTTTATTGATGGAATCATGAAAACCAGTGAGTTAATTGACTTTGTATATAATCTAAAAATGTATTCGGTATCAAATGTATGCTTGTGAACCTCTCTGATCGTCTTTTACTTTATTCAGAATTTGACACCAGCAAATTGGAAATGAACGCTGTTGCTGATATGTTTGATCACGACAAACTTGGTCTGATTGACTGGAAAGAATTCATAGCTGCATTACGACCTGACTGGGAAGAAAAGAAACCTGATACCGAAGCAGAGAAAATACACGATGAAGTTAAGAGGCTAGTAATGTTGTGTACTTGTCGACAGAAGTTCAGAGTGTTCCAAGTTGGAGAAGGAAAGTACAGAGTAAGTATCTGGGGTAGATATCTCATAGATTGAAAAGCATTGTGTACATGTGAAGTATATGTATTATAAGTATAATGTATTGTTTGGTTTTTATAGTTTGGTGACAGTCAGAAATTACGTCTTGTTCGTATATTAAGGTCAACTGTCATGGTACGTGTCGGTGGTGGTTGGGTTGCTCTCGACGAATTTTTGGTTAAAAACGATCCTTGCAGAGGTGAGTTTATTTATATAAGTATTTTATCAAACAACTTAATAGTTAATTCTTAACCGATGGTCGGGTAAATTTGGGATAAATAAAATATATTTACTAATTAAAAAGTTAATTTTACTGTTATTTTAGTACCTCTTAACCGGTGCCTCGTTAGTACAAGGGTAAACATATACACGCAACACGTGGTTAACCAAAAGAAAAGAAAATGTTAAATAAATAACATACTTTTAAATATTAATAATTAAAAACAAACTCTTGAGAAAGTAAAAAAAGAATTAAACAATAATACTATATTATTGGGTATTTAATCAAATGCATGTGTACATTATATTATTATTAACATTAAGGATTTTAGTTTCCATAGTATTTAATTAACATATGATACAGTTTTCTTTTATTTTTCTGTTTTGTTTTGTCCTTGTTGTCCACCATTTCCTTTTCTCGAATTTTTACTTATATTTTTTTAAATTTTATCATTTATTTTTCCGTTTACGTTGGATTTTTTTTCTGGTCGAGTTTAGTTGAAATGTTGCCGATGCCCAACCCATTCGTGCCCGAAGAACACGAACCGTGGTGTCCTTACAGCCTAGTCCAATTGAACTGTATGATCGCTATGTCGTTACGTTGTTTTAAAAAATTTTTTTCGCTGCACGTTTTTTCTTTTTAGGGATTGTTTTTATTTTTTTGTGTTTTGTTGTTTTGTATTTCTTGACGGTGCCGTCGTCTTGGCCGTCGCTGCCGTAACTTTTTAAAGTCTTCTTCATCGACCAAAAAGGTATAATTGCATATCTCGTATGGACGCGTGGTCGTCGTCAGACACTGTGTAAAGTACTTTTTGTTGGCTAAAACATAGTAAGTGACACGCACCCGCGCATCCATCGCAATGAGTAGAGGTTTCGCGTAGAGAATTTTGTCCCGTAAAAGGTGTTTCGCAAAGACATGACGAGTTTACATGTACAATACACACGTGAAATTGTCGCGTATTTGCGAGACTGTACATTTTCGTATACATTATCCAATATATTTTGTTTTATACTGAAGCTTTACACATATGTGTGGACAACATTAGTGATTTTTAGTTTTGCCGTGCATGCTGCGTATCGCACGAATGCGAACAACCAGCTCGCCCGATGCCTTTTCCTCTTCAATCCTGAAATCCTCACACGTACACACTATACTCGTATACACTGACGCGCGTGCGCGTTCCTGTTTTTAAGTGAAACTATATTACGATGGCGAGAAGAGAATCATATTAATGATATTGTACAACGACTTGAAATCAATGTGCCAAGAATGAGTATCCTGCACAAAAGTAGAGTCACAAAGTGACTTGAAATCCGATATTAATTTTCGGCACTTGGCCCGCTATTGATTTCAAGTAATTGTCGTATGCAATTTTCTCGCGATAGGCCCATTAATCGAGCGTCGATCGTTTCTTGACGTGTTTGGTCAACTGCACCACGTCCCGCAGAAAGCTCGTGTTATAATATAGTTTCGTTTATGATATTGTACGCGTACGCGTCTTCCTCTGCTAAAAGTATCATATACCGCTATTATGCCGCTCACCAGCATGCCTACTACTATTCCTACAATTCGCTATTGTAACGTATGCGCAATAATTATAGTTATTTAGTTTGACGTTTACGCTGAATGCCTAATATAACTCGGCGTGAGGACACTAATCCGGCGGTCTGGCTTCGTATTATACAATTCACATTATAATACATAATGTACTTTAGTTATGATTTCGGTTTTGGTTTTTAATTTATTATTATTATAATTTTTTTTGTTTTTAATTATTTTAACAATTTATTAACGTATTCAATGATTATTTATTATTATTATTATTATTATTTTTTTTTTTTTGTTCACTTTTAATTGTGATGTGTTTGTTTTTTTTTTTTTTTTCAATAACAATTTTCTCCTTCTCATCACACCTTTTCATTTCCTTTACGCACTCACAGCCAAAGGACGCACAAACATCGAACTCCGCGAGCAGTTCATTCTGGCCGACGGCGTGTCACAGAGCATGTCTGCATTCAAACCGAAACACAACGCCCAACAACAACAGCGGTCTGTGTCTACGGCCGGACCCATCACTAAGGTAAAATGACTAATAACTGTCGGATAAACGATACGCACACGTGTATTATATATATATATATACGTATATACATGTGTGTAACCAAGTAAGACAGCACGGATTGACTACACACACTTTTGTATGTAATAATAATAATAATATGCTGTCGTCCGTTCTCGCGTATTGCGTTTGCATCGTGTGTGTGAAACCGTGTGAAAAATAATTGGCTTGATTTTTTTTTTTTGCTCGCCGCTGCTATTTTTAGTTTTCCGAGTGCGTAGTTAGTCGTCCGAATGTAATATATTTTATTTTTTTTACGATTTATAATATTATTATTATTTAATGGCGTGAGCTCTACTTCTGAACTGTCGGCTTGTGGTTTGTAGAGTGCATCATTTTGTAAAAACGCGAGGGTGGAGAAGAAAATATATACTGTTGAAAAACATGTTAAGTTCTCAAGGGTTTTTTTAATGATTAAAAGAAACCGATTTCTTTCCAATATTGTGTTGTGTCATAATATCATCCGATTGAATGTAATATATTATGCAGAGCCGGATTAAAGATTCTAATTAGGCTGCTATTGTCGTATTCGCACTAGTGGCCACTTTACAAGGCGTTTTCGTCCCTTTAAATAGTTATTTTTCTGGTAATTTGTATTTCATCATAGAGTTGTCGTTACCGAACAATTGGTACACGTGAGTGTGTCAAATTCATAAATTTAGTGAAAGTAAATATTTTTTTTTATTTCATAAAAGTAACTACAAACATTTTCCTTTTTTTTTTTTTTTAAATCTCAGGCCGAATTTCTCTTGTGCCGGTTGGCAACCGCCTAATTAGCCTCTACATTAATCCGGTCCTGGATATGTACATGACACGTGTACAATATGCAGTATAATATTATGTTACTATCCACGGATTAAAGTTAACCTAAAATATATCAATGTATATATACGCTCTTTGGTTACATCGAGGCACTTCGGGAGAGAGTGTGAGAATGTTTCGATTGTAAATTGAAAATATAAATTTGTTTGTAAAATTAAAAAAAAAAACAGCCGAAGAGTTTATGAGAGAGCTGATGCCGATATTCGAGAGCTTAAGACAACGAGAATCTTTGCCGTGTTCGTATCCTCTAGCGATGGGCCCCAGCAGGCAAACCAACACGTTTTGGGTAAATTGTCATAAAAAAAAAAAAAATTATTATCATAGTGTATATATAAATGATTGCGCTCAAGCATATTTTATTGTGATCATTATTTGTTTTTTCTAAGATTTTTTTTCAACGTGTTATCGGCGTGGTATCGCGGTTCAGTGGCGCACCTGTATAATATTCGTAGAAGTGTCCACCAAGGATTATGATGTGTTGAAGTAATAATGAAAAATATCTCTTTTCCAAAAAGAAAACTAACGACCAAAATTTTCGTTTTTGTTTGCACTCGTTATAAGTTTTTTCAATTAAAAACCCCACCCCTCCCCCGTAATAGTTTTCTATCGAGTGTCGTCGTTCACCCACGCTGAGCCACTTCTTTTGGCACCGTGAGAGCTGAGCGAAAAACTCGACATGCTCGAAATGCTCACGACTATTGTACCGTGTCGCCGCTGAACTCCGATAAACGCCACGTCACGCACTACCTATGGTGACCTATGTAAAAAAAAGAAAAAAAAAATTAAATAGGACACAAAAATTGAGTTTTAAGCGTATAAAGCTATATTATATAATAAGCAATAGAATTATTAAATGTTAACAACAACGATTTTCCATCAAACTTATTTCTTGGCCGTTTACTTCTAAAAATCTACCGTTTTTAATATTAAGCTTATGACAGTAAAAATATGTGTCTACTTGCCTTCGTAATACATGTGTTCTGTGTTACACGTACAGTACGTGTAGTATGTTAACCACTCAAATCATTATCGCCTTTATGATTTTTAATCAAATATATATAAATCTTAAAAATAACTGAAAGAGGAAAAATGTATTAACAAACAACCTAATGGCTATGTGATCTATTATGCCTGGTATCAATGAAATTGAAATCTTTACATAAAAACTGACTCGCGCGGGAAAGAACCGAGAAGGCTACTGTCATAACTAAGAAACGAAATTTCCACTTCCCATAAATGAGAACGTTGGCTGTACTTGGTGTTGGTTTTACTTTTTCGATATTACAAATACAAAACAAATGCTTAATGTTTCAAAATCGACTATTTTTGTGTTTTTCAAACTTGAATAACTTTTTTTTTTAGTTCTGATGTTGAAAAAGTAAAACCAACGTTGCACAGCCAAAAAAAAAAAGTTCTCCTTTTTCTGTAGTGAAAATTTTGTTGCCTATAGCTTGGACTACAGCCCGAGTGGTTCATTCCCGCGTGAAACGGTTTTTACAAATATTTTGTGGACAGTATAGCGTCCTCTTAACCGGTGATCTTCATGCAGGCGTTTCACAAATAGTTCTTTTTCTGACATTCGTATGAGCGCGTGGGCTCAATGGCGTATCGACCAAATCGGATTAAGGGAATAAAAGATGCGCCGTCGTGATATTTTTTAGTTATAGGTAAACTAGCAATAAACCCGGATAAGAAATAGGATTCGGTTTTGTAGTAATTGTAGTGAACAAAAATGATTTATTTGAAATAAGAGTGAGATGTTTAAACGGCGGCCGTGTAAATTCTGGTATTGTTCATGACAAGTGGTATACCGTTTTACGACCGTTTTTATACCGTTTTACATATTGTACTCGTACGTTGGATTTCATAAAGATAAAAAATTAAAAAAAAAAAACAACACACTCGATATGCCACTCTGTTCGGCGTGACCCACGATGAGACGTAAAACCTAAGGCGAGCTAATATATGATATTTGGTACTGTCCTATAAAAATATAAAAATACGTATGGTCACCATAAGTATACGTCGTGCGAACTGTTGTTCGCACGACGTTTCGTGCGTGTGATGCGCATGAAAAATAAAAAATAAAAAATCAAAAAAAATCTATATGTGTCTATGTATCGGCCTTTTTAAACGCGAACACCGTTTGTTGTGTGCGTGCGTGCGTGTGTGTGTGTGTGCACGTGTATAGGTGCGTGAACGGAGTGCCAGGAGCGTGCCGATGGGCAAGATGGGCGTGAACCGCACGGCCGGCACGCCGGACTCGCTCAGCGACAACGAATCGTCGCCGTACTCGAGGACGCCGGTGCGCAAGGCGTCCACGCCGACCATCCGGAAGTCGGTCGCCGGACTGACCGGAAGTCTGCCGGCCAGTCGGCCGGCGAGCAGGCCGCAGAGCCGTCCGGGCAGCAAGCCGCCCAGTCGACACGGTTCTAACCTGTCATTGGACAGCACTGGTGAGTGTGATCATAATATAATGTATTGTTTTGATATTTTATACACGTGTAGACCAGAAAAATTCAAATTCAAATTCAAATTTTCCCCACATAATATACCAACGGCACGATTTAAATTACTGTTTTCGAAAACAGAAACAAAACGAGCGCAGGTCTTAGTGAAATATTGTTGAAAAACTTGAAATTTTGGACTAACATTTCGAAATAATAAAAAAAAAAAACAAACGTTTCCAATGATTAAATCGAAAAACCTTTAATTCCGAGTTTTTTTTATTTTTCCTTTAATTTCGACTCGTCACTACTCGGCCGTATGCGTATACTTTCACGTCACGTTATCATCACGTTTATATTGTAAGCATGTGTGTAGAGAACTCGGGCCGAGTTCTATGTTAGATCTCTCTAGACTTAGCAGAGTTCGGTTTTTCCATTTTTATAATCCACCTTAAAGACCGCGTCGGGTCAGGTTTTCGGCAGTCCGAGTCCTTTAAATTAACATTAAAAAAAAATTATTGAATCACATAAGATATTACACTTAAATTAAGTCGCGACGTCATGAATGATTTTCTGGTGATATTTTACAACACTAGATACAGTATTAACTAAACTTGGGTTAGCAACACTTGCTGATAGGCGTATTTCTGCTAGTCAAGACTTTTTGAGAAAGCTTATCGATTGTCCTGATTTATTATATTAAATTAATTTTAAAGTCCCTAACTTCCATTCACGATCTCATTATCCTTTCTTCATCCCCATCTGCACCACTAATTATTCGTATAACAGACCTATTTTCAAAATAATGCGCGTTGCACAAACGAGGACATCCCCACCTTCACTTTTGTATAACTTGTTAAACTATATAATTGAATTTGTATGTTTGTGTCTACAAAAGTTGTACTTTGGGCCTCGGCCTGTTTTGTAAAATTAAAAAAAATTAAAAAAAGTACTAGTACTTTTGAACTGCTGGTTTGCTGAGAGGGGGAACATTTAACGGAGACATTTTATTTCGGTCATTATCATGGCTGTGTGGTACCAATCGTGTAGATTTTCAATTTCTAGTCAATGGCCAATTCTACAATAAGTAGATCTTTAGTTTTTTATATCGTAATAATTTAATAAAATATACGACGTGTGTGTGTGTGTCTTAGACTCGACTACGCCTAGTCGCATACCGAGACTTACTCCCGGCAAAACGTCAACGACGTCGTCTGCCCGCAAGTCGACCCTCAACGGACAGACCAGCGGAGCCAGCAGAGGAGTGCGCTCTCCGTCCACTTTGGGCAACCAATCTTTGTCATCGTCCACCAGGTAATATAATCATTCCTATTTCACCGAGTAATATATCGGTATATTTCATAAATTGCATTGAAAATAATCAAAAATAATATTATCATAACAATAATTTAATATAGTTTTAAAAAAAAATATATATATTTCCATCAAAATATTGTAATTTTATTAGCATTAATTTAACTCGTTTAACTTTACTAACGTTGATTGTATATTATATTCAGGTCCCTGTCAATGCACAGGTCGTCGAGTATACCTACATTGTCTAACTCGAGTTCTAGGTAACTAACATTTTAACATTTTAAGTATTTGTACACTTTTACCATATATATATTTTGATTACTCTTTCAAGCACTCTTTGTATTTCGGTGATGGGCAAAATAAAATACGTTTTGGATTTTCATCTATCGCAAATTGCTTGTTTTTTCTCGGCGAAAAATGCATTTAAACGTACGTGTTTGATCGTAGGTGAAATATCCATGTCAACTGTCGATTGCCGCATTAATTTAGCGAACCGTGAAATCATAACTGTCTCGAGTTCCCATAAAAATATTGATCTATTAAACGTACCGTTTTTTGACTGGGAGTGTTAATTGTTTCTTAACACCGCCGGGCTGATAATTATTCATTTCAATATATTGTATGATTTACTGCTTCTTATTAAGTCTTCTAAAATAACTTTTCAAATTTCTTTTAACCACTCCGTGTTGAGTTACGAACAGCTTATTGTGGTGTAGACTATGTAGTTGTATTTTTCATTTATCAACAAATTATTGATTTGAAATCCAATACAAACTTTATGTAACTAAATACTGCCGGGCGGAAATCGTTTAAACATTTCCCTTCAAAATCAGCAAAAATAAGATTTCGAGTTTTAAAACTGAGTCCGTTGTTTTCAAAAAAAATATGTTCGCCGTTGCCATCATATTGTGAGGCGTGAACCCAAACCAACTGCTCATTCCTTCGCTACCGCATCTCATCTTTTCAAACAAAATTTCGACTCCGTACATCAATGATTTTATTTTGATAGCCGAATGATGCCCGTGTGGGGTTTACTCACGCGAGTGCTTGATTTTTTTCCCGAGCACTCTGAATTATTTATTCCGAAGTTATTTATTTGTGTATTTTTTTAAAATTTTTCTGCTCCACATGACGATAATCCGCTACAGCCACATCCGTCACTGCAAGGTTTCGAAAATACCCGTTCTCTCCAGACAGTGTTCCTCGTCCCGGGACACGACGACGACATTGCCCACGTCGTCGTCTCCCCTGTCGACGTCGCCGTCCTCCGGGTAAAGCACAACAGATCAAAACATGATCGCGTAATATTGTAGCGTATACGTGTTTCCGTTTTTTCGTTGTGTTCCCCCGTCGATGTTTTTTTTTTCATTTTACTATTATTATTATTATTATTATTATTTGTTGCGCTTTTTGTGATTTTCTCTCTTGCACGCCATTCTGTCCACTGTGTCGTGATCACACAGTATTCTATTTTTTTTTTTTTTTTTTTTTTTTATAAGAACGTGAGGAAGGGAGAACCTTTTCTCCATGGCCCTCACTGATCACAGCTGGAAGTGGGACTCCGTTTCGCTGTGACTTCCCTGTTCATACTGTATCAACTGACGCTTTTTGTCGTGTTCGTGCGTGTGTTATCTTAGTGTAGCGTTTAAATAAAAATATTATGTTATATGCCAGGGATGACGAACCGCATATCAAATAGAATGTTACGTTTTGGTCAGATTTTTTTTTTCTGCTCTCCGTGCCAATGTACTAATATAATGACCTTTTTTTTTCGTCCGTCAAACTTAAAACAATGTCTACATTTACAACTTTTTTTCTTTCTTTGTATCAAAGAGAAATTTACAATCCGTACAACAACATGACTCCGCCTTAAATTATAAGTAGGGCTATGAATGCAATAGGTCTTGTTTGGTTACGCTTGTCGCCGAAATAGCGAACGCGTGTCATTCAATGCCACCCCGAGAAGACCTCAGTGCCACGACGCGCGTCACATATTCGTCATCCCTGCGCGTGCGCACTCTCTGTAACTTGTTACCACGCGTATTTCACGCGAACCACGGATCGAAGGCGTGCCGCCGACAAAGTGCACTGCAGCTTTTGAATACTGCGTATCACTACATTACGTGCGTAATGATAAGCATGCAATATTTTTTACATTTTCTACGTTTTCGTTCAAACTTGCAATTGGTTTCAAAACAAACGAGTAAATCAACATATTGTGTTTCGCTTTCGAAATCGAATTCACGGCACGTTTCTGTCAACGTTGTGCAATGTACAATATACGCTCGACGCTGATTCTTTACACCGTACGACGACATACGTACGGCCCTCGTAGACGCGCACAGTGTTGGGACTTATCTAGATAAATTTATTTAGATAAATTATCTAGATAATTATTTAGTTATCTTTTATCTTATCTAGATAAATAATTTCATTTTATCTAAAAGATTATCTAAGATAAAAATTTCATCCATCTAGATAAATTTATCTAGATAAATTATTAGTCTCTAATTCTCTATACAAAAAAAAAAAAAAAAATACATATTGGTTTTTATTGTCAATTAATTTTTTTGATAATTAATACTTTAAATTTGACTTTTTAAGTCATCTGAGTAAAAAATTGTATGTTCCTAATAATACTATATACCTATTGGCTATAAGGTATTATTCATTATTTATCTTTTTGCTAGGGGCCTGGAACTTGGTAGGTGCTCAAATATATTGTAAACCTACAGTTCATTGTTATAATGTTGTGTTGATGACTCGTCAACCGTCGTCAACATTAAATTAATGAAAAAATTAATGATATAAATTATATTATACGTATTTTACCTAATAAAAATATTGTATATCTACTTATAAAAATTTAAATACATACTAAAACTGTTGTTAAGGTTCAAAATGATTGTGAAGAGTCGTGTTATATAGTTTTTTCACGAATCTATTTATTTATCTAGATAAAAATTATTTATCTTTTATCTTTATCTATATAAATTTTGATTTAGTTATCTTTTATCTTTATCTAGATAGTTTTTTGTCATACTATCTTTATCTTTATCTAGATAAAAAAGTACTTATCTAATCCCAACACTGAACGCGCGATTTAGCCGGAAAAAAGTCTCTTCGACGTATCGCGTCGTCTGCGCTACGCCGGCACGTATCGCGCACCTTCGCCGCAATGATGACGCAATAATAACAACGTGTACAGAGCTGGTGATTCCGACTCCGATTTCAAGTCCAAAGCTTCGCGTTTCCGTGTCGATTGTTGTTCACTTCGGGAGAGAGCGCAAAGCTTAGGGATGAGTTCGCAGTCGGCTAAACTTCGCGCTCCCTCGGGAGTACGCTAGCCGTTCACAGAGCGTTTCGCCGAAAACGACCCGAAGATTTCACGTTTGAGATACACGTAATGGCGCGTCCCGTCGCGCGATACGACACCCTGTGTGCTGCGTACCCTGTCCGTCTCGTGATACACCCTACGTCACAGGACGGACGAAAAAAACCTTCCGGTACCGGCTTCGTCATGAAGTTGTATTGTAGCTTTGCTATTTTTCGCGTCTACAACACGCGCTGTTGTTAACACACGCGCGCCAACTCTGTCCGTCCGCGGCGCGTGTGTTTGCATGCCTATTGTGGTTTTCGGGTTTGATATTCATTATGTACCTATATATATATTTAGTTTTTCTCTCTCAATCGTATTAGTCGTGTTCTGTACATTCGATCACCACCGACGCATCTACCCGCTCGGCGTATACTTCCAATACTCGTGTGCTGCTCTGTCGTGTTTCTCTCGCATGGCTTTTCTCCGCCCCCCCGCCCTCCTCCTCTGTTTTGCCATATTTTGTAATCACGCATTTGTTTTTTTTTCTCCGCCACAGGTTGCAGTCGCCGTTGGCCGCCGCCCCGTCGTCCGGCAGTGGTCTCGCGCGCAAGTCGTCGAACGCGTCCGAGCTGAAGCGCCGAGACTCCAAATCGGAATCTCGGGAACCGTTCCGGCTTTAAAAGGCCAAACACCGGCTTCACCGGAACAAACGAATTATTATACGTATAATTGGTTTTTTTAACCCCGTAATCAATATTTATTATATTTCCTTTAATCAAACCAATGTTGATTAATCTCTTAATTAATCCTGTCTAGTATTTTTTTTTTATGTTTAATCTTAAAAAAAAAAAAAATATTTTTTACACCTTTTTTTTTTTTTTTGTTAATATTGAAATGTTCTATTATAATCGTTTTTTTTTCTTTATGTCGTACATCCATCATATAATTATTGTATGTGATTCGTATGTATAGATAAACGTTCTATATCATGTCACGTATGATTTTTACTATACAAACAAAATACACGTTTACACACAAGAGTCGTGTATAAATGTACTAGTGCCATTAAACGAAAAAAGAAATGAAAAAAATCGTATTAACTGTGTAACAATTTATTATTATTTATATATTAATATATATATATATATAAATGTGTGTGATCCAGCGGTGTAATATTGTTATTTATTGTAATTTTTTTTTTTTTTTTATATATTTATTTAATGTAAATAATCTCTATATACCGATGGTTAATGAATTTACTTTAAAATTATTTACAAGTGCCAATATTGTATTATTTACATCTTTGATATAGTTTTTTATATAACGTGTAATTTAAATTTAACATAATAAGTAATTGAATACCATTGAGACACTTATTGTAACTCTAAAAATTAACCAAACGTAACAGCAGATGATTATTTTTAACTATTTATAATATTTAATTGTTTTCCCACTGTGGATTAATTTGATTAAATTGTGCAATTGTTTACTTAAAAATGGTTTGTATTTATTTTTTTTCATTACACTGTTTGTAAGCTAGGACACGATCGGATTTCGGGAAGCTGTTTTATTGTTTAGTGACCATATAATATACCGTATAAACCCTGGCCACGTCACAAATGATCAACCCTATAAAAAAAAAAAAATACGCTATTAATTATCGTGATAAAAATATACATCGATTACATATAATACGTAATAATTATAATAGCAAATAACGAGTGAGGATAACTTAAGAATTTTTTTATTGGCTTAAATTGATATTATGTTTATTTTGTTTTATACTTAAATGTATTAGGACGTGTCATGAACAGTTTTTTTAAAAGCAAAATATTATATTTATATGAAAACGTGTTAGTGAATTGAAAACGTTGTCGACGCTCAAAGAATAGTTATACATTTTAGTCAGTTTGGATAGGGCACGAGCGAGCTTAGTATTTTCACTAGGATATTAATAATAAGTCGACTTGTACAAAGTCATTTAAGTCCAATCGATAATGAGGCTGATATGAAACGTTTGCTCAGACTTTTTACCCGTTGTGTGGTGACAGATTATTAAATGGTGATATTCGAAATTGAAATCGAGTGAGCGATTCAAATTCATTTGGGCTCATCCTCGAGTTAAATGAACTTTTAACCGAGAAAAATATGTTCAGCAGTTAATGAACAAGTAGGTTGTAGTTAACTCGAACGTGTAAGTGTTATGATATGATTTTCGTTTTACAAGCCGTTATTATAGTTAATATTAATATTTATACGAATTAAAATGTGTGAGGAACATATTTAAATGTTTGGTCTTTTTTTTTTCTTAAAACAAAATGTCTTTTGAAAAAAATTTTATCGTGTTGGGTGTTGTAGTGTACTCAGTATATTTTTATACTCAATACGAGTAGTTGAAATTCAAAAAGGGCAATCGCCCGAATTATTGTAATTAATTTATTGTGTTTTCACTACTTCAATTTATCACTGCAAGTGTTTATTGTAGATTGATATCTTACAGGGAAGGTTTTCGTCCATTTTTCGGGGGAGTACAAAAATGTTTTATTTTGTTACAATTTTTGAATTATTAAATTTACTATTATACGAATATGACTGTAGTTTATTGAAGGTTTCGAATTAAGAATAACATAAACAACATATTAGAGAGTACAATTTTTTTTTATTAAATCAATTAAATTTAATGTTGTTTGCCTGACTTTGTACGACTTTACTCCCGGTATTTTCATCGAGTTGAGGGTAGTATTCTGTTTTTAGTGGTAATAATTTGATGTCTTAGATTATTTTTATCTAATTGTATCAACGTCCATATGAATAAAAACAGTGATTTTGACTACACAAATTTTATAATGTATCTCGGTAGGAGCGGGGTGTAAAATATATGAATTTTGTTCATTTGGGAAGGTGGGTTACCCCCCGAAATAATCATTGATTACTATTTGTTAGTGGAATTGAAACGAACGTATTGTTGCGCTAACACATACCGAAAACAATTAAATTACATCGGCATTACATTTTGTATTATGGCGCTATATCATTGATGTTCAATTATTACAGCGCTAATTCTGCTGGTTTCCAGTGTACTTCTATTGGTTTGTAATTTTTTTTACGAACGAGCCGCCCAAATAACACAATTAGTGTACTGTATACGACTAGTCGCAATAATGTACGCTAGGGGATATACATACCCCCTTCTACCATTGTACGTGTTTTTTTTTTTTTTTAATTATTAATTTTGTCTATTAATAAATATTGAAATAATAAAAATATTTGATTATCAGCTATCGCGTTTTTTCTGTATCCATACTCTTTATATTTTCTCACCGACAGTGACTGGAATGGAAACGTACTTGTACGGAAACAATATTGTAATTGTAACAAATGTAATTTGTTTTTATTTTATAATTATAATAAAAAAACAACCACACATTTTTCCTCCGCAAAAATTATGAACCGCTTAGGTATGTACGTATGAGTGTGTGTGTGTACGTTTTTAACCGATTGTCGTAAAATAAAGTTAAAACATCTGAAAACAAAATAAAATTCAACGGGACTGTTTCGCCTTTATAACAACCATTAGCCTGAGGTTTTCTCATTCAACGGTCCAAATATCGTGGAAAACATTTTTATCTTTTCGGTTAAACATTTTTTTTTCTTCTTAAAATCTATCAGATTTAATGGTGGTTTTTTGAACGTTCCAAATGAAGTGAATCTGTCTGGTTCGTATAATTACTGTCATTGACGTATGTATACTGATTAGGGTACAAATAGATGCACAGCACACGCCAGTGGCGGCTCGAAGGGGGTGCATTTGAATTTCGAACGACGTGATTCATTTAAATATTACGCGTAAGCGTCTTGTGGTTGGAACAAGTACAGTTGAAACAGTTTTAGAATTTCCGTTGTTGATGGAACTGTTCGAAAAATCACATTTAAACGTAAATCGATTGCATAGACGGATATTGGGGGAGGGGCTTGAGGGGCTTCAGCCCCACCAGAACGTTATCGAGCTCTCTAGGAATGTTTTTACTCCTTTACTATACTGTACTAATCGTTCCGCCGTGAGTTCAATATATTCAATGAATTTCGTACATAGAAAAGAGTGTATTCAAATGTATAAATAATGATGAAATTATTGATATGTTTGCCGAAAATCACAGATTTATAACTTAAAAATAAAGCCATCAATAATTTATTTATTTATTTTATTCTTACCTACCTTTAATTTATTTATTTATATAGATGGCACCTCAGCTAAAAAGAAGTAAACTATCTAGAAGACAAGCTCGTTTCTGAAAATTGTTTCTTATGTTAATGGGTAAGGTAAAAATGTCAAGCCCCCCCCCCACTGATATAACCAAATATCCAAAGATCGGTTGCCACGAGGATAGGTAAAAGGGTGATGGAGAAATTCTGTGACTTGATTTACGTACCTTTCCCTCCTCTAATCACCAATAATTTATCACTGTCAATCTAAGAATTAACCGTTTGAAATGTGGCGAGAAATATTTTCGGGGTGTGTGGTGTCAAAATATTGAATGTGAGTCGTAGGAAAAAAAAGTTCGAGCCGTCACTGTACCTACCTACTTTTATCAGTGAAACGACGCAATGGATACATTCGACCGCCGAGTGAAGTTTTAAAATTGATCGATCAGAGGGTTAAGAAAAACACGCATCGAATAGTTTTTAATCACGAGAAAGTCGTATGATATTTTACTGAAAATTGGTTTGTATTTAGACTTAGCGAATAGGCATCGAGTGTAAAGTACGTAGGAATTCGTCACCCGTAAGACTTACACACACGTTAGTACGAATGATCTCAAAATCGTTTCGGGTAGAACAAAGGAAAGATTTAATAATTGGAAAAAAAAAATGAAATCAATGAAACTTAAACGTGGCGATGTTCTCAAATTTGTGTTATTGTACTTAAAACTAATTAAATACATTTCGCGAAGTTCTGCCTGGTCTTTGAGAGTTTTCTTTTTTGGATTTTCTGAACGAATAATGTTTGAAAATATTATACGCCAGCAAGTTAAAAGTTTAATCACTGTAATTTACTTAATGCCATAAATTACACAAACTTGGAATATTGTATCAAATTAACGTATACAGTAAAATATCAAAAGAACATTTTGTCTGTGTAATAATTATGAGATTAAAAATATTTCATTGTTTTCTGCTTTCATTATGGTAAAAGTGAAATTTTAATATAAAACGATATGAAACTACTCTAAACAGTTTGTTATATTTTTCAACCGAGTAATAAATTAACCATCGGATTAAGAATCGCATAATATTACTCGTTTTTTTTTTTTTTTTTTTTTATTTATTTTTATTTAGCAATGCTCAAGCCACCGCAATAATAACAATAATAATATTATAATAGTAATTTATATATATATACACGAGAATGTATAGTGAAAATAATAATACCTACCCACACAATAAATTCAAATAAATTCAAAACAAAAACAATGACTGCCCGAAGAGATCAAATATATACCAACCCAATTATAAAATTAAACGAAATTGTAATCCAAAAAGTCGAACAGTTCTCCTATCTGGGAAGTATAATAACATAATATAATAATATATGCACCATTGACATAAAAAAAAGAATAACTTTAGCCAAACAAACATGCATAAAGAAAAACAGCCTATTAACTAGCAAACACTTCAACATCGAGACGAAGAAAAAATTAATTAAAACATTTGTGTGGAGTGTGTTACTATGTTACGGATGTGAAACTCGGACTATGAGGAAAAATGAAAAGGACCGCTTAGAAGCAATGGAAATGTGGATTTGGGGGAAAATTGAACAAAACATCATGGGTTGAAAGGAAAACAAACGAACAAGTGTTAAAATATGATGTAAGAGAAAAAAGGAATATATAATAAAACTCATATTAAAAAGGAAAACGAAATTAATAGGGCGCCTTTTCAGACATAACACATTTACGAAAAATATCTTTGAAGGGAAGATCTTGGGGAAAAGGTCTAGAGGACACCCAAGAATCGTCTATTAAAATGTCCAGATTTAATCGCAGTACGATCAAACACGTATTGTGAGCTCGTAAGTAAAGATCAATGTACCTACATAGGGTGATTTATGATTTAATTGATAACCACCCGCCGAATGTTCGATCGCCGGGTCGGTTGGGCAAAGTCGAAGTGTACGTCGCGAGAACACGACTACCGAAAATCATTATCGTCACCGAGTTCCGGTGGTTACAATGATAATCATCGATCACTATGGTGTTATAAGGTCATGTAAAACGGGAGGCATTTGAATTGTTTGAGTTTATATATACTCAGTTTATATATTATATATAATGTAAACAATTAACTAATAATAAGATTCCTAAAAAAATTATTTTGACTTGTAACAAGAAAAATATTCAAACTTCAAGTTCTATTTTAAGGATGATGTATCAACGCCGTTACTACATTAGATTTTGTTTCCATTTATTTTCCCTGTATTTCTCGAAGCTATGTTTGTAGGCGCGTGGGGGTGAATATGACCCAACCCAGTTTCAACGACTATTTTTAAACTTTAAAATGTTTTTGAAATTTCTTAGAAATAAAAATCCATTCAAGTTACCATCTTCCGAATACAGAAATAAATACAATATCTAGTTTTCGAATATTACGTGTGTTATAAGTTATAACTTATAATTTTATTGATGTGGGTCTACTAGACACACTATCTCACTCGCTCGTTTCTTCAAACGCCTGGCTGTAAAACGTCCGTCATTTCAAAACGACTAAAATACTCCGCTACGAACGCTATCACGTCCTACGTAACATATATTGTACCGGCTGACGAAAAGGTTTTTTTTTTAAAAATTTTATCGCCGCACACGTCATTATAAACGTACGCCTACGACTGTACGTCGATTCTCGTAACGCGAACACGTCGGAGAACACATTTCGCAGTCTGCCGTGAAGAAACCGTGAAAAGAAAAGAACAAAAAAACAAATCGAGTAAGAGCACACCTACGCTCATTCAAAGGCGGCCGGCCGAGCAGATAACACAATCGACACCTACGTGGCTACGTCAATATCTAATGGAAAAACGCGAGCCGTGTATTGTAGTCGTGATGGTGAAAATCCAGCGGCCGGCGCGGCGGGTCGGAAAAACTGTTGTTTGAAGATATAAGTCGCTGCGGCCGTTGTTGTGAAAAAACGTCACGGTTTTTTTTTTTTTTTGGTTTTCGTTTTTTCTAGTTCAAAGCGACTGTTTCGCGTTTCAGATCGCTCACGGGCATCGAAAAACGGACTCGCACCACTAGCCGTTAACGAAAGTGACAGAAACCATGAGCGTTGTTGCGTCAGTGGGCGAGAACTCCGAAGCTCAGGAAAGAAAAAAAAAATACCAATAACAAAAGATGCGTACGAACGCGTTATTAGTCGTGACGTGACCGATGTTTAGTCCCCGCAAACACGGACGTTGTCGCACGCTTCGCGATATACCGTGCGAAAAGTGTCGAAACGCAACGGAGAGTAAAATATAAAAACTTGTTTTTCTCCACGACACGAACAATAATTGCAAATGATTTTTTCTTGAAAACGTGTGACCGTCAAGTCGCGTGCGACTGCGGCTGTAGGCGTTATTGAAAAAGAACATTTGTAAGGCGTCACGTCGTCGGCGGTGCTTGGATTTTCTCGCCAAAGCCTAAAATAGTTTTAGCGCTTTGGCGTCTTTGACGCTTCGACGTGATTGAACGAATAAAACGTCGACGTGAGGGTGTCCGTTGAAAGATCACACACTTATACCCAGCGGCGTATTTTCAAATTTTTCCCGGGGGGAGGGTTCAAAAAATACTTTTTTTATATTCCGAGTGACCCTCTTTACCATTATCGATGAATTATAAGTTATAACGTAGTAAAATATAAACATAATATATACATATAAATACATAATAATATAGGTAGTACATGAATATTCTCTTCCTCTATTCTAAGTCATTTACGACTACTAAATACAATCTTGTAATATATTTCGTATTTACTGCTCATACCTATTGGTGTCTCACCGTGTTGGTCCTTGACAATATTTATTTTTTTTTTTGACGTCAGATTTTTGTACATTTTTTTTTATTATTAAAAAGCTACGTGCAGTCGGTTTTGGGACAGTTTTGGGTTTGATTTGTATTTAAAAAATCAAAAATCCTTTATTTTCTCTTCGAATTTTTTCTTCTATATCATACAATATATCATTGTTATTTGTCAAGATATACGGACTTATTTGTACACGATACCGTACAATAATCACGAGTGGCGAAGAAAAATAGTTGTAAACGACATAATATTTGTCGAAGAAACCGTTTAGTGACGACCGTGGCACTTCAACAAGTGCAGTTATTTTCTCAATGGGACGGTTAGCGTTTGTCGATATGTTCGGAGGGATCTATGTGATTGCAGAAAAACACTTTGTTCTCTGTATACTCGGCAACTGTTGTGTTCCATACGAAATTTTATACGAGAATCGAATCGATTTGGTTTTTAATAACAATAAAAGGCATTATTCGAAAAGAAGATAAAAAAAAAAATAATAATAATAATATACGAAATACAAAAAATGTTTTTGCCGAGTAAATGGCACGTGGTGAGACATTATATTATTTTTCATCCGAACGAAGTTGATTGCTTAGAAAATTGGCGTTTGGTTCTTATATAGGCTTCGTGTATATTATGACAAGGGTTTGAGGAGATTTTCGAGAAAAAACCAATAGTCGATGGAAATAAAAACGTAGACGTAATTGGGTCATGGCGGAATCCGTTCATGTCATTAGCTGTAAGATACCGCAACGGTCGGTCGGCGGTTATACATTGCGCTTCCGATTCGGAAAAAAAAACACGAACAAAATATGTATTATAAAACAGAAACATCGTTTAAAAATAATCTGATTTATAGGATTTCCACGGTTATTGTAATCACAAAAAAAAATATATATATATACATAAAATAACCTAAGTCCAATTTATGAGCTTTTTTTCTCTATTTTTTTTTTGTAAGTATTCCATAAATAAATGTGAAATGATATTAAAAAGATTCTCAACAGAACTTGATAAATGATTTTTAAATTTTAATGATTTTTTCGTGAAACCGGCGCTTGATTTTTTTGTCTTCGGGATCATTATTTAGTATTCGTGTCTTCACGATTTACTCGCATGTAATATTATGTTGATATAGCTAAATTCGCCGAATTTTTTTTTTTATTGAAACTTAATTTGGAATGATTCACAGCTTAAAAATGAATTGCGCATCTATAAAATATGTAATGTTGTTATTATTATTAATATTATTTTTTTATTAGATGGTAAAGTCTTATTAATTACAAAGATTTTTCGCCTAGGATTAATGTTGCCTTAAAATTAAAATACATGATATTTATAGCTTAAGATATTCGTTCACGTAGTGAAAAGTTTACTTGTTTGAACGCTTGGTGAAATGTGAGTGGGTTATTGAGGATCTTGCGGGCTTCTGTATGTTTGAGACAATTGATGACTACAATGATATTGTGTTCTATTGTTATTATTTCATTACAAGTGTCGCATACTGGTGCTGATTTCTTTTGGATGAGATATTTGTGCGTTGGCTGAGAGTGGTCTGTTTTGGCCAGAGAGATGTTTATTTCGTCTGTTCCTTTGGTGTGAGATGAGATACTTCAATATTGTTTAACGTACGGTTTTACACTTCTAAGTTTGTTTGTTTGAGAGAGATAAGTTTAGCGAAAAGGTTAGCCATTTTTTTACATCGTTATTTTTATCGTTACAATATCGTAACTGTTTCTGTAAAAAAATTTAGAATAAAAAAAAAAAACGATTAACCTGTTGTTCAACTCGCAATACACATCGCACAAGGATAAATCTTAAACATCTGGTAATTTTTTGTGAAACCCGTATGATGACTATTTCGATTTTACTCAATTTGAATTTTAGCTTGTCGTAGCGCCAAGTCAAAATATCAGTAGTTGACAATACGATCGATTTGTAGGCGCGTCGCAAGTATTCGTATTTTTAGGTGTACGTGCATGTGTCCGACGAAAATTTACTCGACATGATTTAAAAACTGTACACTGTGTAGATTTGAATGTTTTAGTGGGTAAATTGAAAATACTTAAGTGATTAGACTAGATTTTAATGAAAAAAAAAATATTGTTTTATTATTTTTCGTCTACGAGAATATCTTTAACTATTTGTTCAATAGTAAAAATTTAAAAATCAAAATTTCCACAAAGGTTATTCTCTTTCATGAAATTATATTATAAATGGTGATTACGTATTAAGAAATGTTCAAAACTTAAAAATCACGATGGTAGATAAAAAAAAAATTAAAGTTTATGCATAATAAAGGTTTTTATAAACTCAGATGAATTTTGACATGGGAAACCCTATATATTTATATATATATTATATATGTATTTATAAACATATATGTATGTATGTATGTATTATATTCGCTAAACGTATTTTAAATATCAAACTATGCCAACAAATATGGTAAAATACGAGTTTTTTATCGCTAAACAACAAAAGAAATTCGATATTTAAAAGGAAAAAGTTCGGTTTTTAATTTGTATCATTTGGCTACGTATTGCAAAAAGGGAGAGAAAACCTACGTGTACATAAAACTAACCGATTTTTGGCTGACTCAATATCACAGTTCGTTGAAAAAATAAAAATATATTCGACAGAAGTTACAAAAATATACCTTTTAAAATGCGTTTTATATTCGACGAAGCCATTTTATACATACATTGATTCAAGTGAATATATTAAGTACCTACACGTATGTACTCGCACGTTATACATAACCACGGTACCTACGCGTGACTTTTTATAGGTTTTAAATATTGGTGTTTTATTTGTGAAAGAGGTTTCTAACCATTCCGTGTTTACCTATTGATTTCGAATATTGCAAACACACACAGACACACATGCGTGCACTCATACACACACACACACACACACACACACACACACACACACACACACACACACACACACACACACACACACACACACACACACACACACACACACACACACACACACACACACACACACACACACACACACACACACACACACACACACACACACACACACACACACACACACACACACACACACACACACACACACACACAGTCATACGCGTATGTTTAACTAAGTAATTATCATTGACTACGTAACGTACGTACCTACGTATATGTGTATAATATGTATAATGCGCATTTAAAAGATCAATGGCTAGATGGAAACTGTGTATAATAATATCATTACGCTTTATACTTACGATTCTTTCCGCATTCGTGAATAATAAATTGTTATACACATTTAATTGACGGCACTTTGTGTAGTCGTTCATTCTGCGTACTATAGTCGTGTCGAATTTTTCCACTCCGATTTAAGGTGCGATTCCTATGCACGTGGCTAACGCGGCGCGATTCAATTTTGGTCGCGCAGGTACTACTTTACTTGTTTTTAGATGTAACCGATTCCTATGAACGCGGCCGCCGAGCGCGGCGGTCGCGCGCGACTGGAGCCGCGCGTCGACGACCGCTCCGAGAGCAGTCAAATCGCACGAGCCGCGCGGCTAATCATAATTTAATTTTTCAGTTCAACATTTTAACATTACAATTTTTAAATAAAAATGTCTTCAAAAGGGTCATTTACCAGCTGAACCTAAAAAATTCCCGGAATTTTGTTTCGTCTCGCCATAAATGTTTTTCTATCAGGACACTGAAAAATCCTTCAGCTTCCCTGGTTAAGTATATTTCATGGACTTTATTTTTTTATTCGATAGTACGTGTTTTATGATGGCTTGTTCTTCTTCTACTTCTTGTAAAAGAAGTAGTTTTATGATTAATTTTTGTTTTTTTTTTTAAGGACATAATAAAACTAATGGTAATAAGTAATAACTAAACTGAAAGTATGTGGAAACACTCAATAATATATAAGTACACTGTATAACCGTTCCAAACAGAGGACTTGATACAACTGCGTGGTAACCACGTGGATACGTGTCTAATTCTAGTCCTATATAGTGTTAAGAGGACGTGATACCCAAAGTGAAACGTATACAACGGCTAAGAGAATGCGCTGTTAAGTGTTTTCGCGATCCGCATGCACGCGGCGTTTAAGCCACGCCTACTACTCGTAGTTGTCGGCCGGCCGACGAGTCTCGTTCGGGAGCGCTGTTTATTATAGCATGAACGTTCGTCTAAGAACTATCGCGTCATTATAAAATCCATTGACGTAGATGCTGCCGTAATATTTTAAATCTCCGCGCGTATCCATAAACTAAAGATTATAATTTAAGCTACTGCTTATCTAAATATATGTACCAATATATAGAACGTTCAAACTATAATGTAACATAACTTGATTTGGATTTATTGCATTATTACTTATTGAAATATAATATCAACCGTACCGAACGTTTTTTTTTTAGGTGGCAATGTATGATGTATTTGTATTCTGTTTGTTGCCGATATTATTTTATTATCGTTCGTCCCATAACGTATCGCGTCAAAATATACAGTTTAATATTTATATACAGGGTGTCCCAGGTCTATTTGACTAATGCAATAACTTTTTTTCTATTCAATATTTTTAAGTTTTTTTTTTTTTGTAATGATTTGTAGAGCTCTGCGCTATAATTTGTATATCTTATATTTTATTTTATGATATTTTTTTACAACTTTATGCATAGCTATAATGTATATGCCTACTATTAATTATTACTATAACCTAACCAAAATTTAACAAAAACAAATTATATTATTAACCTGGACTTTTTTCTGTGATTTTTTTATGCATCATTCTAATAAAACTGCCATCCGAGTTAAAAGAAACAATAGCCGCTTGAACTCGAATATTATACGACTGTCGTTGAGTAAAGTTTATTCTTTTGCCAGCGATGTGTTTATTTATTATGCTGTTAAATTGTTCACAATAATTATTGTCAACATCATATAACAAACTTTTCGCATTGTCAATAACACGTCGAATAGCAGAAGTTATTTCATTCATGAGTCCACACTTTTCAATCTCAGACACTAAGTTTTTTTCACCCAGTTTTGGCCCAGTGCAAAAATATTTTTCACATCTAGAATGTTCACCGAAAATATGATATGGGCTATTCGAAATATCTTTTTTTAAACCTAAAACAAGTTTAGTATTAGTTAACTATTTTTTACCGCAAAATTAACTCTAGCTCAAAATTTAATTTTGTTATTTCTTACCCTCAATTTTTTCATAATAAGATTCACTTATAAGTTCTTTCTATAATTCACTCCTTTCGTTACAGCAGTTCGAAATCTCATTATATTCCTAATAATAAATTTGCGCATAAAACAAGGATATTCTGTTTTTTCGTAATTTTGAGGAGCTTTTGTCCATAGTTACGGAGAATATGGTTGCGACACTCAATTTTTTCTATTGATACGTTTGGACCATATGGCATAACATCGTTCAATTTTTTCGTCACGCTACTATCTCCATCTCCTATTATTAAGGTACATAAAGTCAACATGAAAAATTAAGTATTAGAATCGAAGTGTTAGGCATGTATATTACGTAATAAAATTGATTATAAATAGTACTATTTATAATCGATGGTAATATTTACCAATCAATTTATTGTACTTCAGTCCATGCATTTCTATGCTGCATAAAAACCCTTCAGAAATAGCATCAGCCTCAATGCTTGTGGCACCTTTAGACCAATTTAAAAAACATTCGTGGGTATTTGGTTCTTTTCCTATCGTTTTTGCCCTTTCACACACAACGCAATACCGATTTCGAATTCCACAAAACAAAATTTTTTTACTTCGGTAACCAATAATTGTAGCCTATGACATTATTTTATAAGACATTTTATTCAACATTAAATTATTCAAAATTAGACAACGGAATGAAATGGTAAATATTTATACCGCTCCTGATAACGCATCATATTTGGTTATTTGTAGCTGCGTTTACTCCATTGGCCATCAGCTATCACAGGACACATAGGAGTACCATCTTTATCTACGTCACCAGCTTCAATTGCTAAGCGTTTTTCCTCAATACCAGCTAGTTTCATAGCGTCCCATGCAGAATCTTTTACATGTTTACTTAACCCATTATTATAACTCATGAATGTTTTAGGAGACATATATGGGATATCTAAACTCGCTAATAATTCTACTAATTGTGTATATTCTATACCGATTGCGATAGTTCCATTTACAGCAGCCTTGTTTATTGGAATATAACTAAGATCTCGACTTTCTGAAGTTATTACAGTTTCCTTATTTCAAATTTTACATTTAAAATACCAACGTGTCTCAAATCCCATACAGATTTCATTTACAAATTCAACATCCATAAAAGTACAATCAACACCACGAATATGATTATTAGGATTTTGAATTTGTGTGAATACATGTTTCATATCAACAATTCGCCGTCCTCAATTTAAAAAATTCAGATCACTATAAATTATAATATTTTTATACAGTAAATAAGTTAGGTACACAATTTAAAAATTAAGTCTTACGGAGTTTTACATGTATCTTCTTCGGCAATTTTAAGATCATGACTATTTATTTTAGATATTTCCTGGTCACTGACTTTTATGCAAATGTTATTTAATGGTGTACTACTCATGACTAACGGTATCTGTGTTTCACATTCATATGGACCATTTTCAATTTCAATTGAAATGTTATTTACATAGCTTGTAGATCTATACAATGAAATATATTATATATACCAATTAAAATTATGAAATTCAAAAATAAAATAACCGGAACCTCGCTTAGCTTTACATTAGAGGGTAAGGGGTGGAGTGAACCTCAGTCTAGAGTAGGTCACTATAATGTATGTATTAAATTTGAATGTAATGATAGTTAGGTATCATTGTATACGAAAAAAAATTCTGAACGGAGATGATTTGTCAGTCTAGGATATATTATTTTTAAATATTGTTATATATTTTATTTAATTACAAGTAATTTATTTTTAAATTAGGACGGGTTGACGATTGCATACGGCATGGTTAGGTACTTTTTTAATTATAACATAAATCAAAATTCCTTTGCTAGAAAATCGTTTTTTACGCGTGAATTTTTGATTTCGGAAAAATTAAAACTTTAAAAACTCGTAAATTTTAGATTCTTGAATAACCTCAAATTTGTTCATAATTATTCTAAGCTTAACTTATGCAGTATGCACAATATAGTGTTAAATTTTCAATTAAAGATTCTGAGCGAAGCGAAAGAATGTATTGATTTTACAATGATGTGTGTTTTTTTATTTTTTTTATTTTTATTTTATTTTTTATTTTTTGTGTCTGTCATCACCTTTTAGGACAATAAAAATGCTTCGATTTTCTTCAACAGTAGCTTTTCTGATAGGAAATTGAATCTAGTTGGTACTTTGGGGGGTCAAAAGGCCGCCACCCAAACCAACGTTGGAATTCATAGTACCGCTAGGAGCAGCACTATAGACGAGAAAAATTTGACACGTAAAACATGCTTACTTAGATTGAAAATAAATCGATCCAGAATGGTTATAGGGAAAAAATTCAAATAATCAAAGTTAAAGAAAATAATATTTTAGAGGGCATCTCGGAAGAATTTTCTTCATTATTTAAATTATAACGCTCAAACAACAGTTTAAAGTAATACATTATTTCAACAATTTCAATTAACTGTAAATTAAAAAAAAAAAAAAACTTTTTTGAAAAATTGCTCCGAGGTGCCCTTGGTAATGTTATTTTCTTTAACTTTGTTCCTGGGTGTTTAGCTGTAAAATAACCATGTAGTAAGTTATTTCTAATTAAAATGGTCATGTTTTTGATACAAAAAAAGGGTGGTATTGCGTTATAACTTATAATTGGGTACAAATAAACATACTTCAATAACGATTCATCAACTTTTGTCTCAATGACACTTGGCAGTTCATGCAATTCAATATTTTCGTTGGTATACAATCTAATGCATTTATCCCAGTCATATCCATGTCGCTAGTAAAAACTTCAACCCTATTATTTAAAATATTATAAAAGTATACTAACACAATGATCTTAATTTTAAAATATTAAAATGTAGAAAAAAATTAAATTTTAAAACAATTTACCTAGGAACTATTGTCGAAGCATTTATTACTGAAGTCGATCCGTATTCCTGGGAAGTCTCGTCTAACCTCTTTTGAATAGAACTTTTAATAATAGACATGAAAATATGAATTTATATACATTAGAAATAATTCGGCCACTCCGGCCCCCCAAATAATAATTATAAGCTATAAAAATATACTTTTAAAAAATTAAATGATTAGGAAGACACGAACTTACCTGTTAATTTTTTTGTAACGGCGAAGTGCAAGCTGCAGTGCATTGCCAGTTAGCCTTTTATTGCCGGTACTTATTTTTTTTTGGTTTTTTTTTATTACCCATAATTTAAAAAATCAACGGGGAACAAAAATAATATAAAACAATTTTTTATGCGTCACACAAACACAATGTATAAGTATAATCACTAGTGAGTAGGGACTATCAGAGCCGGATTAACGTAGGTGCAAAAGGAGCTTTTGCTCCAGGGCGGCAAATTTTCGGGGGTGACATATTATAACTTTTGTAATACAAATAATGAATATCGTGCATGTGTTGAACTATTTTATTTTATGCAAAACTAAATCGAGTAATTCAGGGTTAGCTGTTAAAAAATGATATATTTTCATTAAAATAATATATTATCTTGTTTTTAAAATATAAAATTATTATTTATAGCAATGAATAATATTATAAGGATGGACTAGAGCACAGTATAACCATGATTATAGTAGCATTAATCACAGTTTACATACAATTTTGTAAAATTCTGTTATAAATAAACGACTTCTCTAGTTTTGTCTAATCGATTTCCTGTGTCGTTGACTACGATTTTTATCTTCTTCTCTTTGTTAAAATATACATACCTGCGCCTATTATAATATTATGTATACATAAAATAAATAAAATTTGACGTTTTTAACTTGTAGTAATTATTTGCGCAGTAATAATATAATGTACCGAATATATTTTTATTAAATTGTTTAAAATATTCATACAATATTAGGTACATGAAATACATAATATTATATTGTTTTAACGACTTCTCGTTAAGAAATTTCCTATCGAAAATATATTGCTCCAGGGCAGCATTGATCCTTAATCCGGCTCTGGGGACTATAGGAACGACTATAGGGACTATAGGAACGTATATCGTACGTTTGCGTAGTGAACTTGAACAATGCTTGTTATTACTTATTAGACGTCAAGACTGTTGTATGAATTATATAATGTTGTTCAATATGACAATAATAATAATAATTACCTAGTATTTATCAATACTATAAATTTATAAATTACACGTATTTCACCAGAAACACGGCACACTATCGCTGTCACGGCTGCGGTGATGCTATTTTTATAATTCAGTCTATATAGTCGGACTAGTTGCGTTGTAGAGTGGGGGGCGCTGCCGCCGGCACAACCTACGTCGGCAGACAGACCGCTAAGAGCAGCACTTGTCGGGAAGAATGAACATTTTACAGCGAATAAACATGCTCACTTAGATTTAAAATTTTTCACTCCAGAATGATTTTAGGACAAAAACACTTATTAACAAAATTAAAGATAATAATATTTTCGAGGGCCCCACGTAGGTTTTTTTCTTTGTTCCAAATATTAAGCTCAGTATATCGTTTAGAAATAATGATTTTTTCAACATACTAAAATGACGGTAACTTTTCAAAAAATTAATTTTTTGAAAAAAGGCTACGTGGGGCCCTCGAGAATATTATTATCTTTAATTTTGTTAATAGGTGTTTGTGTCCTAAAACCACTCTGGAGCGAAAAATTTGGAATCTAAGCGAGCATGTTTTTGGTATTGAAAACGACGGTACTACGTCCTCTTAACCGCGCGACTCCTGTCGCGAACATAGGAATCAATATTGGATCGCGCGGCCAAAATTCAAATCGCGACGCGTCGGCCGCGCGACTCTAGCCGCGTGCATAGGAATCGCACCTTTATTCAATTTTTTTTTGTCGATCGCCGCGACTGCACACTGTGAACGGTCGTTTAAAGGCGAGCCGCTGATTCATGTCACTTACGTTGTCACCATTTAAAGATTTCTTCTATCCTTTTGGAAAAATGACTCGTGAATTTTTCGGTTTTTTTTCATGAATTCATTGAAAAACATCAAAACTTAAGTATATAATATTTTTATGGTTTTTTCGATGAGAAACTCTTAAAAAAGACTTAATAATGTATTTAAATGAAATGGTTGTCAGCTAATTTAATTTAATTATAATAATGAACAGTAATTAACATTATTTATACTTAAATAAATTTACTCAACAATGTAGATAACAGTTTATAATATTAAATAATATTAATGATTAAAGATTTAATTTGAACATTGAAAAAAGTTCGTTTAATGCGTTTTAAATATTTTAGGTCAATCGGCCAATCATTTGTTTTTTTTTCGGATTGATTTAAGGCTAGTGAGTAGGTAATGTAGAACTTTGTGTTCCGAGCGTATTGAATAAATGTCTTACAATAATCAAAATATATATAAATGGTAAACGGTCACTTTGTGCGGTCTATTGTTATTTAAATTGTCCAAAGGCGGTTAGTTCGTGCGGTTAGTATGTATATTTGCGTAAAGATTAACAACTTGACTGCCATGTAGATTTTTGTAAACTTGCCAATTTTGCCACGAGACCCAATTGTGGGTCTCACCGAACTTTCTTAGATTGTCATGAGACCATTGGCGTAGCATGACCTAATAAACAGGGGGGACTTAAGTCTCGGATAATTTTTACCAAACTACATGTATAAATTTTAGTGTAGATAATAATTATATTTATTGGCTAGTTATTATCTGGTAGATAATACGTTTAGGTACACAGATTCCAGGAACTAACATATAAGAATTTGAGTTACTAAATAATAATGTAGTTATAGTTTTAATGTTTAATATTAATATTTTATTATATATGGTTTTTAGAAGTCACTAAATATTTTCAACTTTAATCTATAATGTTAAATCTAGTCTACGTTTATTTTTATTGAAAATATTCAAAACATTTTCTTCATTTATTTTGTAAGACAGGTCTCTTTCTATATGTAGTATAGAAAGGTTTGAAAACCGATCATTCGTCATTGCACTTCTAATCCATGATTTTATACGTTTCATCGCTGAGAAAGAACGTTCACAAGACGCTGAACTAATTGGTATTGTTAATGCAGCTTGCAACAACTTATAGACATTTGGAAACATATTATTGTTTATAATTGGCAAAATGTCATCAACTTCATAATTTTCTTTGCTAATACAATTCCTGGCAACCATCATTTCTGATTTTAAGTTAGTTTTGTTGATGTTCAATACTTTCTGAAAAAATAGTAATTTTAGTAAGAATATTAATTGTTGTTTCATTAAAAAGCAAATAATTCAAAAAAAAAAGTAAGTTAATACATTTAAAAAAAATAAAATAATTCACACTAAAAATAAATTTACCTCATATTTTTCAATAAACACCAAACTGTTTTCATAATTTAATTTGAAAAAATTATCTACAGCATTTGCAATATCTAAACTTTCTGTTGAAAACCTCTTTTCCATGCCACATATGATGCAATCAAGTACTCTAAAGTAGGCATTAATTTTCCAGTATTCACATTTAATTTCTTCTTCAGTCATTTTGTCATGAGTAATTTTAGTAGAACATTGATCTCCAATTTTAGAAGAAACATAATAATCTTTAAACTGAGTTGACTCATTTATTTTACGTTTTGTTTTTGATCCTTTTTAAAACAAAAAAATAGGTATTTATAATTTAATTAAATATTGTGTGCATAAATGAAACATACAATAGTGAAAACAAACCTATTTCCAATGATATGTCAAATTTATATTTTTATCTATAGAATTTGTGGACGTTATTGAAAAAAAATTCGACTGGACACACAGTTGAAACGTGTAAAATTCGCATTTTCAAGATCTAAAATGTTAACATTACATAAAGGATTTGTCTCTCATTGTACACGAACAAGCGAATCGAAAATTTGCAGTTTTTTTTTCTTTCAATACTTTTATGAACTTTGTATATTAAAATAACATTACGCTTTTACAGAACAATGCGTTCGCTGAAGATTAACGGTATTTCCATGTGAAATGAGTTGAAAAGAAAAAAAAGTAAAACATTAATATGATTTTCAGTCGTATCTGATTTTAATAACAGTGGCGAATTTCGTAATGCAAATCGGGTGAGCGCATGTGACTTGATAATACAATTTTCGATTCCCAACTGTTATGTATATATAGTACATACATATGCGAATATATTATACATATGACATCCCGAAACATTACCATAAATATAAAATCATATTATATATACGAACGTGTAAACCGAAAAAATTATTGAAATTTGAGAACTCACGTGCTGTAAAATAAATACATAATAATATGTACACTGCAGTACGATGCATGTACTCGTGTACAGGGTGTATCTAAGGGCGGTTGCACGTTTTTTTTCGAAACGTCAAATATCGTCGTACAAATCAACGAGCATATTTATCCCGAACACGCGATTTGAGCTCCGAACTGTTTTGCGGACAAACGTTAAAACACATAAGGTTTATGATGTTATTGTCCCGCTTGAGGTTTCATAAGTGTGTTTTTCGCGCAAAAAGAAGTTTTAGAAATGTCCAATCATTGTACGAACAAGAAGGCACGGGAAATGAAAACGTTAAAATGCAAAAATACTTGAAAAAAAAACTCGTCGGCTAGCTGATTTATACTATGTGTACTGCTGGATCGACATTGACGATATTGCGGCTATATTATATATAAAACGTATAAGTATATATGTATATAATATACACACAGTGCTTTTCGACCTTTTTTTCCACCGCGGCACCCTACATTTAGTCTAAAGAAATGGCCACACAAAAAAGGTCATCAATATAAAACGTAGGGATATTTTTATATTGATGACTGTTTTTTTTTTTTTTTTAAATCTTTTTTATCGACCATCGATTTTCAAAAGCGATAAACGACCTAAAAAATAAGATCATCTGGCATAGGCGCTCGGACGGGGAAGGATAATGTGGGAAATTCACCTGCTAACTTTTTAAAAATCAAACATGAGCGATGAGCCATTGGCGTAAAGTAATATTGTAAATTGAAATTCACTATACATACAAAATATAAAGAATATAAAAATTGTTTCCGTTCTCTGTGTATTTTACAACATTATTAAATTATTTATTATTTATCCGTTTGTAAATGGATTGATAAAAAATATTAAGAATTATCATATGAATCGGTAATACCGTATGACATGTGATTGTGAGGCTTGGATTCGAATTCTCTAAAAATATCGAAATAAGCCCTTTCAGAAAACTACCAAAAATGCCGGGACTAAATGAAAAAAAAAAAAAAAAATTGAAAATAATAAATACGTATGAGAAACAAACATATAAAATGTATCACGAGCATTTCGTGCTGGTAGCTCCCATGTGCCCGCACCCGACCCGTCACCGTAACTCCCCCCCCCCGACCCAGTTTTTTTAAAAAACCTAACCCGGTATTACACAAACCTAACTCAGTGTTTATAAAACTCGGAATATGTATGTATAGACGAATATGTTTCGAATTAAAAAAACCAATTTTTTTAGAATTTCATATGTTATATGAGTTTTGGTGGAAAAAATAAAAAATAATACGCGAGAAAAAAAGTGTGCTCGGCGTCTCGTCTCGATGAACTCACGTGGGACCGTACGCGGACGCTAACCGTACACGAGCTCACGTTGGACGTCGGATTGACCTACGAGAGAGCGACATACGATCGTAAATGATACAACCCGATAATAATATCATACTGTCGACGTATGCTGGCTCCGCGTTGATACGGTTGATGCGTCGACGAGTTCAACAACGGTCGTGACTTGTTCGTCGCGAACGATTCCGTCGATCACACCGTTGGCGAAATCCGTACGAGCAACGCGTACAAATCGCGAGATTAGACAGACGAAACCGTCGCTCACCGGACCGCGAAAAAGACGGAAAACGTCACGAAGCCGACGAAGACGACGACGAGCGGCCGCCAAGTCGGCCAGAGACGACCGGCCGGCGCTGCAAGTAAATGGCGCGCGGCGAGCGGGCATGAAGGCGCGTGCGGGCGGCTGCGGCGGAAGTCGTTCCAGCGGCGGTAAAGGCCGTTTCAGTGACGGAGGAGGAATAGACGGATGTGAATCGGATGGTCCAAACAGTCGAGAAGCTGCGGATCAAAGCGTCGGCTACGGAAGACGGCCGGAAGGGCTTCCGGAAGTGCCACCGAAAGTGCCTCCGGTCCGTCCAGGAATGTGGACCGACGTAACGCTGGGGGCGGCCGTCGCAAAAATTTTCGGCCGTCGTTGTCGTCCGCCCGCTAGATGTGGAGGATGTTGACGTTGGTCCAGAACCCATCTTTTATGCCTACTCGGATGAATATTTTATCCGTTTCACACTTAATTATTGATGACGGGCGAAACGAAAAATGCAGTGGTTTTAAAAAAAATTGCATTACAAATGTGTTGGTTTCATAATTTTTGTAGTTTTTTTTTTTTAGCGGTGCTGGGTAAGCGCGTCGAAGACTTGTGGCCCATCCGCGGGACGGATCGGTTGTCGCCTCCTTTAGACGGACACATTACATAAGACACAATTGCAGAGCCGAACATCAAAAATAAAATACATTTCAACGCGATAGGTTTTATTTTTATTTTTTATTTTTTGTCTTTACACAGTTTGCACTTTACTGAATCAAATACTGACTTTCCATTCACAAAGAACATTATAAAATGTGATTTATTTGTATTGGCACGCTCATCTCATTCTCAGTCACGTTTTATGCATACAATCGCATCTTTTTTTCGTGTAAAATGATATTATAATAAAACTACTTACGTTTTTATGAAATAAAAATATTTTCACCAATTTTTTTTACGTGATTTTTAATTTAATTTTAGATTTTTTTTAATGGCAATCTCTACAAATAAATTAATATTCTAGAAAGGAATACATTTTTTTTTTTTTTTTTGAAATTCCAATAGAATTTAATTTTCTTTTTCCGTTTAATATTTAAGGGGATATAAAATTTAAGGCTTAGAGTAGCGGTGAGTAGGGTCAGTAAATGCTTAAGAGGTATCCACTCTTATCACTCTAAAAATCTTAACTTGAAATTGCTTATATTTCTTAAATTTTTGATCCAATAATAAAACGATAAGTCATTTCTTAAGTAAAACGATTCGCAGTAAAGCACCGGTGCAATATATAGGAATTAAAACTCTTACTTATAAAACACTTTTTTTTTTTTAGCTTCTACAGGCCATTAAGGCCCTTCGCTGCTTCTACTATGCTTCTCCATCGATCTCTGTTGTCTGCATCCTCAATTATTGCAGTTTCATCTATTTGCATTAAGTCTTTCTTTACCCGGTCCATCCAACGTTGACGTGGTCTTCCTCTGGGGCGTGTTTTATTTGGTTTAGATATCACAACTTGTCTCATTTGGCTGTCCTTATCTCGCCATATGTGACCAGCCCATTCCAGTCTCTTTGAGACAAGATATTTTTGGATATTTGGTCCATTAAAGATTCTTTCAATATTTGCATTTGTTCTCCTTTCGTACTCCCCTGTTTCCGTATTATACATGGGACCATATATTCTTCTGAGGATCTTTCTTTCAAATATTAAAAGCTTTGTCTCGTCCCCTTTAGTGGTGGACCACGTTTCGCACCCATACATTACTATGGGCCGTAAGTATGAAATATAAAGCTTTTTTTTAGTTTCTCTATATCTATATGTATCTATGTTTTATACGGATACTTTTATTTTATTCTGATCCTCGAGAACGTACGAACCCTCGGTCGTCGTGGAAAATTTCTACTAATAACGTTTCTAGGTGTTAATAGTAATAATAATAATAAAAGACGTCTTACGCACCACGGGGTGTTCTTCGCTCAGACGAAATAATGATGATGGGTGTATTGAATTTTAAATTTAAAGTAACGATATATATAATTTCTCTATAGTCCAGCGATTCCGAGAAAAGCTTCAGTGTAAAATATACCATTTAAGGACCATTTAAGAATATTATCGTTTTTTTTTTTCATATCAAAACCTTTTAAACTTTTTTTTCTGAACAAAGGGAACTTTTGTTTTTACTGAAAGATTCAAAGCTTGTTGTTGTATTTGTATACAATATGGTTCATAATGTTCATAATGATTGGATGGTTAAATAATTTTTACAAATATTTAAAGTAGAAAATCGATGTTAACATTTTCAATGTTTACCAAAAATACCAAATCAAGTACCGAATTCGAAATTTATGATATATGAGTATAAAATAAGTATGATACATGAAACACATTTATGAGTACCTAACGTACTAGTATATAGTATACTCGTTTAGAAAAAATAATCTCTTACAGGAAAGACGATAAAACACAAGACAATGATTCACGTATCTACAATAAAAGTCAGAAAATGTCATTAAAATTTAGTATTAGAAAATATGTTATGTAAGGTTTTCATCTTGACGTTATTACCGACGACGTTTATCGTTGTATTTTGTTCCATGATTGTCGCGATCAATCATACAAATAATAATAATCACGTTACTAGTTTCAGTTTTGAATTAAATCGTTGAATTTACGAAGTATTATAACTTAAGTCTTCTCATATTTTGGGATTTCTATTTTTTTTTCAGGTTGAACCTTTGTTTGGTGTAGAAGGTCTATGGGCAGAAACGGACAATATTTTTTTGGTGGAAACGGGCGTCATTCGATTCAATATAATATGGTACGTTCTCTTGTTTCAAATTTTTATCTACTTCGGACGTGCACCACTCCAATGATTTCAACGGCTATTGAGAGTTTCGGACGTACTATAATGCACACAGACTTCTATATTTAATACAAAAACGGCATCACGAACAGGTCAGTTAAAGTTCCGCATTTTTATATACAGGGTGAGTCTATTTGACAAATGCAATTACTTTTTTTTTTTTTAATAAAAATTCTATAGAACTGCTCTACGACAAAATAATATTAGAATATGTTTTTGATTTTTGGAACTCAAATTTTGAAACTTAAATGTAATTTTACCATAAAAAAAAAAAATCAAAATAGGCATATTTTAATTAACCTAACCTAATCGTATTGGAGATCAGATTTTTAAAAAAAATTATCGTATTGAAATATCTTATTAAAGTTTCATCATTAATTTATTATGATGTTTAAACTTTTTGAAAATGCGAATGCAATTATTGAAAGTATTTTGCGTTCTATCGAGATAAGACGGTGATTACGATTAATCTTTCCGTGATTTCGTGTAGGTTCGTAATTTAAAAATGTGACTTTGTGCATATTAAGATATAAATTTGATAATATTCCATCATTTTTAATCGCTATGCATTAAATTCAAGTGATCACTAAAATCTTGGAATAAATTAAATTTTGATCAGAAATTGAGTTAGTTAGTGGTGGCGTACAATACCAAAATTGTGTGATAAAATCATTCGAGACTCTATGTTATCGTTAACTTTTTCACAGATTAAAAAAAAATCGTAGAAAATTTACGGATCGACTTTTATTATAGATTTAAGCACCAAAATTGTTCTAAAAATCCGTTTCACGAAATGGCTCTTTTGAATTTTTCACCCAGAGACGTCGCGGTAAAGTTAAAAACGTTTAAATTTAAGTTCTTAAAACAAAAAATTGAGTCTTTAAACGAAATTTCGTTGTAGTGCGTGACTCGAGTATTTATTTGAAAAAAAAATAAAGGTAAAAATAACGAACGGAAAATTAAGCTATCGCGTTCGTCAAACAGATCTGACTCTGTACGTATAATATGTACACGCCCTGTATACACAAAACCTAATATAATAACAGCATCCACAAAAAGAAAAAGCGACTGTTCACGATACACCCGCCCACCTATCCATCACAAGCGAGCGGATCGGTCGTTGGAAAACGTATTATTAATAAATTCGATCGGAGCGCCCGACATTCGTCCGTTTCGAGCAGTTTACGTACGTACGCGGCGGGAGCGCTAGAATTTCACCCGGGATCCGCGGGGCATTTTCGTGTGACAGCTACCGTCCACGGACCGTCCGAAAACATCAAACGTTTTATTTACGTGTTATCGCGCGCGTAGTAGGTACTCGGTATTTCGTACTCAGGACGTGTATCGCAACACAACGGCAATGCCGCACGCCGCGTACGTCTTATATTATAAACGCGTCGATACACGACGACGCGTGTAGGCGTCGTAATCCCAATAAACTCGACACCCAATAACAAGTCGATTACGATGCAAAAGTCGGTACGGGACGGCCGTAGCGAGAAAACTCGTATCCAATTTATATTTTTCATTCGGTTCGCAGCAATCCATTTTTCTTTTCAATTTCTCTCCAAAGGGGGTCATCATATAAACCCTGATCATATATATATATATATATATATATATATATATATTTACTGCACAGTATATTATCAAATATTATATAGATACGTAAGCTTGGATATATATATATATATATATATATATATATATATATATAACCACGCAAGTCACGCGTGTCATATTTTCTCGCGGATTTGTGATAGATTCGGAAACGTTTGAGAACGGAAACTTAATTTAAGTCTGAAGCTGTTATTTTTTTCCGTCTTCCAAAAAAAAACGCTTTCACGTCATATTCTAAAGTCCGATTTATCCGATAAAACAGCTATCGCGACGTAACTCACGTACTAGCGTACGTCGTTATAAAATAGCCGGGGCACATTATATTATTTTCCGTTTAAAATCATGACTTTATTCGGCGGGCGTTACACGCTCGTGAACCGTGTAAGGAAACAGAAGGTGAGATGATGGCGGTGAAGATTTGTCTCTTCGACCCCCGTGGACAAGACAACGAAGACGGGTGTGTTTAATTAAAAAAAAAACAAAAAAAAAAAACAATCAATCAGTGTTTTAGTTAAACGATTCCGAGCTAAAGCGAAACTTCACTCGTGCACGATACGTGTACCGTTCACGCATTTCATCGTTTTCAGCATAATTATTGATGGGGCTTTTTTTTTCGTTCAAACTCTTATACAATTTTGAACTTTTAATTCGTTAGCGATTATTTTCTATACCGAAAAATTCAAAATATATTTTTCTATCTATATCTCAAGTTTTATAAAGATTGAATAAACCAATTATTCATTTTTTTTTTTAAAAAATATTTAAACGAAGAATTCGGTGTAAGATCAGTCGATTAGTCAATATTTGAATTTAACAATTTATAAAAAAATACAGATTAATTATTTTTTCAGTATATTTTGCAAAGTATAAGAGTTGAGTATATTACATTTTCAGCTCAGAATATCATAAATTGTGTTCGATAAAAATATTAAAAGACACGATTTTTCGAAGTTATAAACCAGCCTAAAAGAAATAGTTTTAAGTTGCGCAAGTGTGTTGTCAAATAATGGTTAACATTTCAAATCTCAAGCAAAATATTAATGTTGGAGTTTTGACTAAATAAACTGGAAAAAAAAGATTGAATGAAAATCTCGTTCACGGTGCTTTTTATTCGATTTTCCGGCAGTTTTTTTTTTATGCTTAAAAAAAAAAAATTGATATTAGATAAAAATGACTCTTTTCCATTACAAATTCAATTTCTATTTTAAAGAGTTGCCGGACGTAACTTACGGATAAAGTTTTTCACCCTGAAAAAAGTGTCTCCGGAAAAAAGAAAAGAAATAAACATCGTTGTTGTATAACCAATACATACTTTGCTCAAAAGTCACTGTTGCCGAACGTTGTCAAACCGACTGTTCAGAAAAAAAGTAAGAAAGAAAGAAAGAAAGAAAGAAAGAAAGAAAGAAAAAAAGAAAAAAACAGATGATAATATCGTATCTTATATACGCGCGCGTATTTCATGTCGTTTTATGAATTAAATTCATTTTTCACGTTTCATCCAATACTTACTGCCATCGTCACAAAACGCACGATAACGTTTTACATTTTTGCCGGCGACGTCGCACAATAATCATAATGTATGTAAATACGCGTGTGAGGAGTTTTGACGAGCTTATTTTTCGAGAAGAACGAGACGTGCCTATATACACGGTATACGCGGTACGCGACATTACGACAATACGCGCGCGATATTAGCACGAGATCGCCGGGGCACGTCGAGAGCGAAATGAGCACAATCGTTCTCCGCGAACGTTTTCCGCCGAACCCCCGCGGTTTCTGTACGCGATACACGCATTACGCGTGATTAGCGATAGGCTGTGGGTAAATACCCAACGGGTCAGAAATATATTTTGGGTAAATACCAGGGTATTTACCCACGTCATTTTTTCCTTTGAAAAATTGAGTATTTTTTTTTTTTAATATGGCTATACTGTTTTATCTTAAATTGTGGTTGTAACCAAGGTGGATATATATTCTCCACCTTGGTTGTAACATAAATGTTAAAGTATATTAAAATATCACATGACTACAATACACAAACGGTAGAAATGTAGAATATAGATATACCGCGGTTACGCTTACGGCATTAAGAATGCGTTGGTAACGCGGCATTAGTCTTGCTTTTGCGCTTTTTTTCGTTTTTGCTTATTTATTTTTATTGTTGCTTAAATTTGTGAACTATAAAATAAAATTATGGGAAGAAAAAAGGACATTGTGCGTAAATACTTTGAACAATTCATATCTAACGATAAACGTCAGTCATGCTAGTTTTGTCAAAAAGAGTATAATATGAATGTGAATAAAATTAAAGCACATTTAGTATTTACTTAAATGTTCAAATTGCCCACAGCAAATAAAACAACAATTTTATTCAAATACAACTTCTAATGTAACTGAAGATCAAATACAAACAGTTGATGAATATGATGCTCATTTAGCTGTCAATTCGCACAAGCCTTTAACCATCAACAAATTTTTTGATCACATGAATAAATCAGAGAATGCAAGTAAAATAATTAATTAAAAAAAATTATTAATTAAATAGTTATCTTATTTTGTTTATCATTTATTACCAATGTATTATTATTTAAATACAATATTTGCTTGTTTAACACTAAAAACTTGGTACCTACCTGTGTAGGTATAATGTTTAATTATATAAATTGACAAAAATTTTTTTTTAAATTCTACATTATTACATATGTATTTAAAACTTACAAAAAATCAAAATTTTAAGGATTACCTATATGCTATATGAAAATTACAACTTATAATAAATTAAGTATCTACATAAATAATATTGTATTCATGGCTATTATAATTTATATGAATATATACAAATTATAATTTATTATTTTAATACTGGTTTTGTATCTTTCATAATATTTTATATTTATAAATTTATAAACAATCTATGCTTATTAATTTATGTTTTTTTTTTTTTTACTTCTACTTATCATAATATTTTTTCATTAAGTAGATATTTAGGATTAGTTTCAATCTATTTGAATTAGGTAACATAGTTCTCTAAGTTGTTATATAATAACATTTATTAAACTTATCTGTTTAAATAAAAATTATAAAACTATACCTAATTTAGGTATTTTGGCTTGGATCACCACATTTTAACATTTGTTCGTTGATGAACAAAATTTTATTGAATATTTTTTGTTTGAAGTAATTATCCAAATTACCGGGTATTTATTTTAAATGTCGGATAAATAACTAGGAAATTTACCAAAAATATATTTACCGGGTAATTTGCTCATCATTACGCGTGATCGATGTGAAATACAAAAATTAACCGACGAACAAACGAGCGATAATAAAATACCTTTTTTTTTTTTTTTTTTTTTTTATAAATTACCTTTATTGAAAATTTACAGTGGAATCTCGATTATCCGGGGTATAATGATGAGGAGGGTGTCACACGGATGAATGAATATCACGGTTAATCGAGACTTTTTATAATAATGAAATTTTTTTATTTAATTATAATTAGAAATACATTGGTAAAATTTTACAAATAATGAAATTTTGAAAATGTTGATTTGATTATAATTAGAAATATACATATACATACAATAATGTTATATATACACCCATAATATTGAATACAACAAGATCAGACCTTAAAGTATGAAGTTTTCAGTCTTTGTTTTTTTTTTTTTATGGTTTGAAATAATTTTCCTTAATTCACTTCTCATTTTTCTTAAGCCAATAACGTCACGGAAGTCAAAAAAAAAAAAAAAAATGTCATTAATACGTTTGTAGATATCATGTTAAATTTTATATAAAATGTTCGATTATAACTACATACATATATCTACAGTCCAAGGGCATGTTTAGGGGATGGTTTTGGGGGTTCAAACCACCCCCAAATTGACTTTTTGAATTTTTCCCGTGGTAAAAATTTTATAATATTATTATATTACATTACAGTCACGGTGAATATCATTAAAATTGAATTTGTTTTTTTTTTTCGTAATACATCATACTACCTAGTATTCACAATGAAGAATATTATGTAAACATTTTGATTTCTAAAATTGTTTCATTATTATTATTATTATTATTTACACTTTATACATACATGGCAATTTTATTATTGACAGTCATAAATTATAAGTTTATAAGGTTATATTGAACTTTTTATTTTTGACACTATAAGTATAAAAAGATTACGGGTTTTGATGTATACACTTGTAAAAATTTATTTCGTACCTACTTATTTGAATGACATAAATGTAAATTCAACATTTACATTAAAAAAATTAAACCACTTTCAAAACAAAATCCTGGACTACAAAACAGTCCATACTTATTTTTAAATTTTCGGAAGAGTGAGCTCGGTTAATCGCGCACACGGATAATCGAGGTTTCACTGTATACTATGTGCACAGTAAGTAAATTTGAGGGAGGGATGATAACGATGGGGCGGCGAAAAGAGGACTCTCACAGTAGAGCTACCTTAACATGAATTTTAATTTAGTCTGATCGATTTTTCAGAAGGCCTCCGGGCCAATTGCGGTTTAGACGGCGCGTAAGGTTGCCCGGAAGAGACTTTGAGTGTAGTTGAGATATTATTTGGTTTGGGCGTACACGACGCGATTCGTCGGCGGATCTGTAACGAGAATGTACGTGCCGAGAAAACAATATGATTGTCGAACGTTGCGAATGTAAACACGTTCATTGGTTTTAAAACGATTCCGTCGTTGTCGTGTCTGTCTGGATTAGGGCCGCCGGCTCGGAATCGGGCATCCGTGTCTGTCCGGATTACGGACCGCGTGTGATTTTATTAATGGCTGGCGAAAAATGTAATTTTCAACTTATTATTATCATTATTATTATTATTACGTCGTACGAACGAACGCTTACGTTTCTTTTCTTCGGTGTCCGATACAAGTGTATTATTATATTTTTCAATAAATTACAAACACTGAGTGATTTACTGAAAATAAATCACGGCTCTTCGGTTGCGTAAATTTAACGAATTTATTGTTTACAATGTGTTTTCTTTCATCGACATATTTTGGCTTCGTTTTTTCTAAATATATTTTCGCTAACGGTTTAAAGCTCGTATACACACGTTTATATTATGCTATTCTCCTGTTCCGGTAATTATAACGTATTATTTTCACGAACACTTCGGGACGTGATGATGAATACGAGTGCTGTTTTTCATTTTCCACCTCGGAAAAATGCATTCGTTTTCAAATATCGTTTGCGAACAGATACCAACTAATGAATAATACAAGAATATTGTGAACCGTAGTCAAGTCGAGAACACGAAGAAAAATAACTCAGTCGTGTTTTGGTTCTTATAGAAAGAGAACGACTTTCCAAGGAAATATTATATTTTTCTGAATTATTCGAGCAATATATTACAATCTTGAGCCCAGCATATTTGAAAATTTGATGAATTCACTTCTACCACACAGAATTTATATGGTTTCGTACAAAATATTTACATACGTGGTGAATTTATACAGTTGTATAAACCACGAATACGATGACTTTTATTCGAGGATAATTTTATTTTACTTTTAAGAAATGCAAATTCTCCGAAGCACGACAGAATCAGATTGTTACGAAAAAACCGACTTGGCTGTGACCTAAAGACTAAAACCAACAATTTTAATTAAAGTGTGATTTTATTTCAACCGCCGAGAATTAATTATCAGAGTATAAATAAACCGCACGAATAACAAATGGTAAAATGTTATCCTCACTGAAGTAGTTAACAAAATGTAACAAATATTTATGCTTTTTTTTGTTTTACCTCCCCAGTATGAAAATAGTAATGATTTTTTTGCTTCAGTCAGAAAATATAAAACCAATAAGAGTGTTGTCTCATATGAAATATCAGTTTCACAGGAATATATTATTATTTGAGAAGACAAGAGTAATCAAAATAAAGTACAATATATCTGTTCAGTAGATTTTTTGATTTCAGTTTTGAATACTATTAAATTTAACACACGTTTACACGTTAAATGTCACTGCGGAAGTTTTTTCATTTGTTATTCAGCCATTTTCTTTCTTCTAAATAACTGTAATTAACTTAACACGCCTCATACACATATCAGTTGACCGATTTCGTTTGTTGTTAAAAACACTTAAAATATTGTGATTGTTTTCTTGATACGAATTAGAAGTTTTTACGACTTAGAAATCATTATTTTTTTACTTTGGAGCTAACCGAATCCAACCCGTCATTATTCTCAAATATATTTAAAAATAATGACATTTCCACATTTCTATAAGCATGTCCAATTAAAATTTTTGAGAATATTTTATCATATTTAAATAATAATTGTCTTTTGAGATTAAAATACATTTTATAGGTTTCAAATATATAAAATTCAAATATATAAAACTTAATTCTTGTTATATAATACGAATAATACAAATTTACAATTATAGTTTGTTATTGACGACAATTTGAAAACGATAACACTTCGATAGTGTCTAAATGAATTAATTTTTAATATTTTTCATAGAGGCCAAATCTAAATAAATAATTATGACAAATCATAATAGATACTTATGTAAAATTTGTGAAATCAAAGTTTTAGAATTTAGCTGTGTTTGGAAAATTAATATTTTTGTGCAATTTGTGGAATAACCGTAGTGAAAATTTCATTTTTGTAAAAAATTGTCATGGGATACCCGTTGGTATGTCAGAATGAATTACTAAGAAACATAAAATATAAATATATACATATTACATATACATGTGTGCAGGGTCGCCGAGAGTCACGTTGCGCTTCGTGGCAAGATTTTTCGTGAGCTCTTCGCTCTTAAAAGTTTCATAAATAATGGAAAATGAAAAAAAATCGAAAAGTTAGTATTTTTATATATGAAAAATAATTATCTAAGATAAGTATGATTTAATTAAGAAAAAAAACAGAAAGCAACTAATTTTCAGCATTATAATTAATAAATAATTTCAATACTTTACTTTTAATAATAAATTTGATTTATTACATTTATGCGTTTCGTACGATATTTAATTTGCATTCGTTAAGATTTCAAAAACACACTTTTCGTCGTGCAAAGTCTTCAATCACGCCACCGTAATTCATTGTTTTCGCTTTCAATCTCATTTTCTATATCCAAAATAGCTAGACCATTCAAACTTTTCTGGCGTATTGACACGACATACGAAATTTTATCGGCACATTACACCATTTTGAAATAGAACTTACCGACTCATACAAGTATTCGTCTGGGTCCTTCGGGAAATTCAGGCCCTGTGGATAAATCGCCAAGTGCCCTCCTCAAGTTGGGCCTGTGTGTGAGTGTGTACAGTGACGATTAAAGTTACTCGATTCGCCATTCTTGTCACGTTCACATAAATATGCTTAGGTAAAGATACCTCACAGACGTTTAGAGTATGAAAACAAAGTGGTGCAAAATTTAGTCCACCAGTCGAGTTTTCACCAGCAACGTATCGACGAGTAGCATCCGTCTCTACATACGTATTTTGATTTTATTTAATTCAATCCCTACAGGTAAATGAATCATTTGAGATACATTTTATTTATTCGTACATTTCGTGAAGTCACTCGTTCAACTTGTACCCGTATCGTTACACTTATCACCTGTGGCCGTTAAACACTACCCTCGGGGAGAGGCCGGTAACTCAGTCAAATTAAAAGTATTTTGCATTATTTATCACAGATTCGATTATGATATAATATGTAATAAATACATTTTCTGCTTTATGATAAATCGACATGGTTCGTGCGATTGTTTTTAAACACGATCATACGTGTATATTGGACCTTTGACCGATGTATAACATGTAGAAAACTTTATTTCTACGATAGCCCAACAACCCGGTTAACCAATTACCGTAATAATCTATAAACTATAACTATGACTATAAATTATCCGACCGACAACTCCTAAACTGAATAAGAAAGGGTGTAATGAGTACCGACAGCCCCTTCGTACGAATTACGTCGAATTGATCGAGGGAGGATCGTTGCGGTACTTATGAAAATTACTACTCGAACAGGCCGAGGAATAATAATGATTATTAGGAGTTTTCTGGGTGTGTTTCAAGAGCGATAAAATTTAGAGTTCTACGGTAAGAAACGAGTCGAATCTAGGAAAATGCCCCCTGTGTATAATGTAATATAATAAAAACACACATTTTAGAAAATGGCACTATAATGATTAGTAATTAGATGATCTTACATTTTGTTACATAACTTATTTAATACGTTGTGTTTACGTTTTACGGTAACACTGTTAATTGAGTCATAAAAGCGCCGTTGCAGTAGCTATTCACGCGGTTATCTCCATTCGCTAGCCTAACGTGAGCTAATACGTTTGAACTCAAATCGTAAATAACCTTCGATTAGCTGTGAAAAATCACTTCTGCCGGCCCGCATTGGTAATGGTCGGCAATAAGAAAATCAATCTGGACGTTGCGAAACAGTCACGGCCTTAAAGCCGACGCGTCCACCTTAATGGATAGATGGTTAAATATACATATGATTTTTCAATACCTGACACTTGTGCACTATTGTTGTAAATGCTTAACGGTTTTATTGGTTTTGGATGAACGGAGAGGAGTATGATTCGTCAAAAAATGTACGGAGAAAGGAACGACCGAAAAATTAAATTTGCTCGTTTTCGTGTATTGAGTCGTTTGACCCGTACTTGCGATGCGTATGAAAAATGATTTATTGAGTTAATTTTTATGATACTTAGGCTGTAGATTGGAGAATATATCACTATAGTCTATTAACCAATGAACCTTTTTGAAATAAAGAAATATTTTTGAAACTTTAGTCGAATCTGAGTATTGTCAGTATTTTATCACGATTTTTGAGTGCCCGATTTTTGCTTCCTTAATATTATGTACACGCATAGAAATTTGGAGTTGTTCTAACTACAACGAGTGTCAATGTTATACACATTTGAACGTCGATTTTGCGCTAAGGATTTATAAGTGTTACTTTAACACCATAACTGTAATCAAATTTCCAAAATCACTAATCGGCCATTTACACAACCCAGGAGAGTTATTCAAACAACATCATGTTTTAAAAATAACTTTAGATTGATAGTCAGTACAAATTTTTTATAATTGTCCGTAACAATTAATTGAGTGTTGATTTAACCTTCGAATATACTTAGTTTGAAATAATGATAACGTCAATACAATTTTTACCGGTAGTCAAAATACTGAGTATTTATAGTTAATTTAACCTTTTTCATTATTTGTATTAAACTTCAAATTAAGAGTTATTTTAACAAATATTGTACCTATTTAAAATATTTATTATAATATGGCTTAATGGTAAGTATATTTACTACTTACCATACTATTTAAATGTATTCTTTGGAACATCTAAATAACAATTACTCTATGATACATCCAAATCAAAAAAGTTAGCTTGTAATCAATGTCGGTGTTATCAAAATTATCAGGTGATGGTGGTGGGAGGAGGCGATAAAAATAATGAAATAATCTAAGTAACAATTTAGTAGAGGTAGGTCTTCTGATGAAATAAAAAAATGTGTTCACAGCTTATTAATATACCTTATATTATCGTAAACTGACTAGTTCACATATTAGATACCACTCACATATTAGATACCACAACCAAAAAAACATACCAGGACGTTAAGATATTATAGCAAGGCACTTGATTTCTTCCTCTAAAAACAGTATTAAGTATAAATATTATAAATAATAAAAATATCAGACAGAATTATGGAAATTAATTTTATTGTATACAAATAAACATAGGTAATACAACACATAAACCAAATAATAGTATTCATTAGACAGAAAATAATTACTAAGGAATAAATACCTACATAGTATAATTGTCAGATTAAAATTATTATAATAATTACATAAAAAAAAAAGACAATAGGTAATTATTATTTATTCATATTATGTTATTATGCATATTTTAATAAAGTATATATTTTTTCATTGTAAAAAAAAATATATAGAATTATACTAATTAATTTTATTTTATACAAATATCATAAAAAAAAACAACACAAATAATAAAATAATGTTATTTATTAGAGATAAAATAATTATTTACTGACAGGATAAAATTATTAATAGTTACAATAGTTACAATATTTACATTAAAAAAATAAATAATAGAAAAATAATTATTTATTAGTGTTACCTTTATAATGCATATTTTAATGTAGCATACATTTTTCCATTACCTAAAACACGAGCAACTGTTGGAGTAGGATCAGGTAACTCATTAATATAAAACCCTTCAAGTTCGGAACAGTTTTCATTTTTTATAATTTCATAGGCATAATAATGAGAGTCGAAACCAATAGTAATCAAACGATTAAGTACAAAATAAGGGATTTTTGATTTGCTGGAAAACATATACATTACTTTCCCAAATGTACAATCACAAAGATTATAATTTATTACCATGAGCATACCTTTTTTATAAAGTTGTCCTTTATATTGAAGCGAGGAAGCGTTAAAGACAGATGATAAAAACTCATTAGGTAATTTACTCATAAAAGAATAAGGTAACTCTATAGAGGGAATTGTATTTGTTCCCATTCCCAATTGTAGGTCTTCGTCTAAACCAGATTTTGATAGGAAGCGACTTACAGTTTCTAGTTGAAGTTTAAATGCTAATGTGTGACTGAGATTTATACGACAGGGGACAGAATTAGCAATTGACTTTAATACTTTATGTTTTGCTTCAAAGCGTATAGAAGATGTTAATTTTATTGGACCATTTTTAAGTAAGATACGACCATAATGAGTAAGGAGATGGAACTTTGGCTTAAGAGTCTTATTGGATAATTCCATATATAATCGATTATGTTCACTAACAAGAGAATCTAATAATTTAGAACACTCAGGTTGTATACTCCTTGCACAACATAAATCAACAATTTTTTTTAATAAAATATATAGTTTCCAATTTTTTGAGCTTTTAGGAATCAGTTCACCAACAATGAGACCAAAATTTCTAATCAAACAGAGCATCTCTGAGGCAGACATTATTATTGAACCATTATTCAAATGGGATTGATTAATTTTTGGCGGACAATTTTTATTTTCTGTTATACCATACTGATAAAGAACAATACGAGAGTTTAATTGATCAAGAGTAAAATATTTTTTAATTATAAGATTTTGTACAATGATTGCCATGTCATAACGAGCTACTCCCTCGGGAATATCATGCATAAAATCGCAAACTATGTTTCGAACTGCATGGAAATTTGGAACATCATGAAAGATACAGCGTTCATTTAATCCAGTATCCGTTACCTTTCCTTCATTAATATCCATTTCATAATTATTTTCATTTCTTAATGATTGAATAGATTCTCTTAACATTTTCTGTAGTTCTGGTTTTGGACAACGACAAATCCTACAATAATGATTTGCAGAAAAGCTTTCGACAAAACCCAAAATAGAGTTTAAACCCAAGTTATCTCCTAAAACTAACCCTAGTGCAAAATATAAAGTAGTATAAGTAGTGTCAACACATACAGAAATGCCATTGGTTTGAAGATCAATTAGTTCATTGATAAGACGAGAAAACATGATTTTATTGGGTACTTTGGTAGTCCCACGATCTGAAGAATGAAACAAAAATGCTGTAAATATATTATTTAAAGATGACAAATATTCAGGTGGTAAGGCTGCAACAGTATAATATATACACCCTATTTTATGTATGCCAGAATGGGAACCCAATGGGTTTCCCATTTCAGCATCATCATAGTACAAAAAAAGAGGTAAAACGATTTTTCCAGAAAATTTTAATTTCATATCTTTCCATGTCGATCCATCCAAAAAAGAAGTAAGAGTATTATTGTGTTTTGATGAATCATGCATAAATTCAGTTGCAACTTTAAGAACATTAGGAAGCTCGAAAAAGGCTTTAAGATTTTTTTTCATAGAAAGAAAATGCCCATGTATAGGTACTGTTAAGAGCTTATCTTCACCATTAATATAACGCTTTTCTTTTGTATGACCTACCACCACAGTCTCTGGTTTGAAAAACAAATTATTAGAAATTAAATACTTAATTCGTTGATAATGAGTTTGTAGTTCAAAAAATGGGTTTTGCAATGAATCAAACATTTTTTCTACCTCTAGTTTTGTGAAAGAATTGCATTGTAATATAGGAACAACTTTACATTTTAGTTGTTCTATTATACCACTTGAAAATAGCTCCATAACACTTTCCACTATATCTTGTACCAATGAGTTAGTAAGATAAGGCTTTGACATTAATTTTGTAATAAATTGTAAAACATTTCTTTTTAAAATTTTATCATAAGGTAATAAGTTTAAACTTATATTTTCATTGTCTGATATTTGTTTAGTATGATTATTAATAAGGTCATTTATAATGACAGATTCCTCAATTAATTCATATGATACAATATTATTTGTTAAGGGTGTACAATTAAACTCAAAAAATGTAGTAGATGATTTATTTAATATATCAGGTAATTCTACTGCAGATTCAACAATGGATTCAGTTATTGTATTACTAAAATTGAGTTCATCATTTTGATTTACTGTAACTTGGAAATGTTCTCTATTTAAATGCTGCCTGAATTTTTTTAAACCCCTAAAATCACGTGCACAATATTGTTGTTTACAGAGATAAAACGAATTATTTCCAAGATTATGATATATTTTCATATGCCAAATTAACTTTGCTATGGATCGAAAATCTTTTAAACATAAATAACATTTATACATGATGTGTTAAAAGAAATAACAAAACTTTTTAAATAAAAATAAATATTGAGAAAATTATTATCTTAGTTTATACTAGTAAAAACTGATACTAAATAGTAAATAGTGAAAAAATAAAGTGAAAAATTATAAAACAAAAATTTACAAATGAGTATTTTTTAAAACATTCATTTTACTTGATAATGACGTAATTATTGATGATTTATGATCGTAAATGGTTGTAAAATTATAAAGTTGAAGTTGTAAAATCAGCCAAGATTCATAACACTCACGTGGATAGGTGCAATGTAAGGCGTTGTATGTTTTAAAACAAGCGTTTAATGCTTTTAGTGGACAATCAAAATTCCAACAGTTGTCATCAACTCTGACATAGGTTGACTCAACAGAAAATATGTCTTGGCCAACTAAAACTATGAAGGGTTGTATTGTTGTTCCATACTGTAGGTATTTTAGCCTTCTTTTGGCAAGATCAGTTTCAAGCTCAATAAGATTCTGTTGAAACAAGGAAGTGTTAAGAATATTTATGTGATAAGAATCATTCTCATAATATAAAGAACATACAGTTACGTGAACTGCAAAAGCTGCTGCAGATTCTGATAATGACGGCTTCCAAGATTTTTTTTGTGTCTTTTTAATTTGGGTTTTTGTAGGTACCAAGTATGGAATAAGTAAAAGTTTCAATACATTAACTGTTTTAATACCTGAATATAAAACACCATGAATAAAAAGTTAATGCCTTGGTTAATACAGTATCAAGTACAAATCACTATTTATTTATATATTTATAGTTTCTAATATAAATAATGGACATAAAGCTATTGTGATTAAAACATGTATATCCTAAAAAAAAGGTATTGTACATTAAGTTCTCTTATTATTATTTTTTCCCTACATTTTTTGTATTAAATATTCTAAAGTAAATATTTTGTTAATATTTCTAAGTGCTGTTATTTGATTTAATTTTTTAATAAAAAGGTTATATTTCATACATAAAACCAGTGTTGTCTAATTAAATTAAAAATTAACACACCATTTTAAAGTTCTTAATAGAACAAAGGCCCAATTTTACATTTTTCAAACAAATACTAAGACATATTGTAGAATTCAAATTAACTTCTAACTGAAAAAAAAATTATAAACTTGAAAGTATTAAATATGATACCGATTCTAAATTTGTGAAAATAATAATACTTTTTATTGAATAAGTTTTTTTTGTCTCCTGAAATAAAATTGAAAGTTTGAATAAGGCCCCAATTAGTTATTCTTTATAAGTGTCTCAATTATTAAGTTTTAATTATTGTAATAAATATAATTATTAAATTAATAATAAATCCAGTGAAATTAGTAGAACTTTATTTAATAAACACAACTAATGAAAAATAAATAAAATATGTTTTTATTTAAGCCTTTACAATTAATGTTGAATAATAGCATATACCTAAGTATCCTAAGTACCTAACTAAACCTAATTGATACAATTTGGTTATTTATACTAACTTCCTTTTAGTTGTGCAGCATCGAGGTGTTTTAAAAGTTCTTTACCATGACTATCTTTAACTGAACTCCGCCGTAAACTAACTATTGTGTCAGAAATTAATATCCACTTCTTAATAAACGTACCAGACCAATCGCTAAGAGTTTCATGTATTTGTGGGTATTCAAGTTTGAAATCTTCAGAAATCTTTATATTTTTTAATAGTTTAAACTAATTATAATATTTATTTATGTAATGATTAGCAAAGAAAATTTAATTCAGTGAAAACTTACTAATTCATGTCCTCTTGAGCTACACAAAATTGGCCATGCTTTGAAAATATCTGAGAGATGACGATCAGTTATAGATTTATTATCTAAACCTTGTATTTCTGATTTTCTAATTTGGTAAGTAATAATCCAATTACTTTTAATGTCTTCAAAATTAGCTGACAGACCATTTTGACTAAGCCAGATTTTAGCGGTTTCAACATTTTCTAAACAGTATAAAAATTAATTAGAACAATTTAAAATATTGTATAATAGGTACTTTGAAATTACCAGAAAATATTTGTAATGCAAAATCAACTGTAGTAGAGCTTGGTTTTTTCTTATCGGATTCAATTGCACCTATGCTACGCAATCTACGAGAAACATTCTTCCACCTTTCTACCAATTTCCCTTTAGCATGAGTATTGCCTTCTCCAGCAGGTATGAAATATACACTCTATGAAAAAAAATATGTATGTTCCTATACAAACTAATAGTTCAACTAAAATCTAAATACCTCTTGCTCGTTAGGAAATACTTCACAAATTAATTTTGCTATTTTGCGAAAAAATAAATCTGATCCTCTATAAAATTAAATAAAAAAAAATTGATAGCTAATTAAGTGTTTTATACCTACTTGTTAATAATATATTGTAAAAAATTAGTCTTTATAGTTAAAAATATAAATTAACAAAGATAAGAATATTATAATGCTACAGCCTACAGTTAAATAATGCATCAAACATTACAATGAAATATTAACTAATAATATAACTAGGAAGCACATCATAGAATTAACCTAATTTTTAAATACTTTTTGTTGTTATGAGTTTAGATATTTTATATTTAAATATTTAATAATAATATTATATTAAATGGCCAACATGCTTAACAACAATAATTGTGATAAATTAAGAGTTGATTTATTAAGAATGATATTTTTAAATTTATACTTAACTATCGAATCAGATGTTAAATATGTAGGCACTTTTAAAACAAATGTGATACACCATTTATGTTAAATCAAGAAAATATATCACTTACCTGCTGTGATCTTGGAATAGAAAATTAATAAGTAGTTTTGTTAGGGTATTTTGACCATCATCAGATAAAGAGCCATTGTTTGCTGTTGAGTCGGCTAAAACGAAACGTCCATCATTGGATGTATGCAAAAGTTCTAAAATTGTCTAGAAAACAAAATTATTTTATAAAATATTAAACTGAATTCGCACTAAAGTTTTTTTAATACCTCAATAGTCCATTCCATTGGTTTATATTTTCCATATTTTTTATGTGTTGGTGTCGAGGTTGACGATGATGAATTGGATAATGTGTATGGACTTGAACGGTTTAGGGTTAAGTAATGTTTACTTGTTTCGTTAATATCAGTTAAATCCTGAAGACTTTCGATATTAGGCTCTATGTTTGATACTAAAATGTTAGTTTCAAATGTTTCAATACCATCTGTACTTTGAAAATAATCTTCATTAATTAAACAATCCTAAAATGATTCTAACCTATATTATGTTTTTCAATGCGACATTTTTGAATAAAACATATAGGTAGGTAGGTACTTACTTTGACGATGCTAGATACGCTCGATGTATTGAAGTTATTATTTGAATACATCTTAACAATTATATAGGTAACAACTAATATATAACAAATTTAATTAAAATTGTTTAAAACAAACACGTGTATTGACTTATGGACGACACTGAACAGTCGCAATAGAAATGAGAAATCAGTGTTAGTAGTATTTCACTATGAAATAATGTTTACTCAACGATTCGCGGCGGTTGTTATGACGTGCGGTGTTGGGTTTTTCCAGATATTTTGGAGTTATTACACCGTTCCGTGTGATAAAACTGAAATAATTCGGGTGTTAAAATAACTCCAGTGTTGAGTTAAACTGACAACAACTAACAATTCTATAAAACTCATCAAAATAGTTTAGATTAACGTTAATTAAATATTAAACTGAATCCGATTTAGTTTTAAATCAATATTCAATGTATTTATACCAAAAACTCTTTATTGTTACGGCACTAGTGTTTAAAAATACCACCGATTAAGAGTTAATTTACTTGCATACGACACTTAATTCAAAATATCCTTATTGACACTCCAATTTGCTGTTAAATCACCGCGGATATTTCTATGCGTGTAGAGGCAAGAAAAACAACCCCTTTAAAGTACCGTCGAATGTAAATGTAAACTCAATAAAAAAAAAATTAAAAAAATGGAATATCAATGACAATATTGATATAGATCTATACTATAAAAAAATAAAATAAATATAAGAACATAGACTTTGAAACAATAAATTATACAGTAATAACATTGTTAAGACGATGATAAAAACAATTCATAAAATCTCGACAGTAATAAAATCTAGTATAAACAAAAGATAAATATTTTACTTATTACACTGTCAAAATATTTCGATAACTGCCATTACAGTTGGATTTTGTTTAGTTTATTTGATACATATTATGCAGTCATAGTGGAAGTATTTATATATATATATAGGGGACTTAATCACCCCAGACTCAAAATTAGCACACCCAAAATATTTATGAAATGCTAGTAGTTCATAATAAAACCTATTCAATTCTGATATTGTGTTTTTCGATATTGATATTTTGTTCAAATTCATTATTTTATTATTTATGTTTAGAAACCTTACATTTTAGATTTACAAAATCGTATTGTAATAATAATGTTTTCATCATTGGATGTACGTAATGAATTATATGTATTTATTTAAAATTAGAAAGTATTTATATAAAAAGTCGGACACGATTCGCACCTCCGGTTTTGAAAAAAGAGAAAGAAGGAAATAAAATATATACGTCATTATAAAACCAATTTAGATGTTCTTGCCCCATTTAGAATCTAAAATGAATATTAATTATTGAATTCTGTATCTATTATCAATGCGTTTTTAAGGACATTTGAAATGAATATAATTACTGTAGGGGTGGGTAACAGTGTTCTCTTTGGTTGACGAGCTGTTACTACCCACTGTGCACTTCATGTTTCAAAACGTTGTAGCGCTGTATGATTTAAGTTGCAATATTAACGTCCGTCAGTTGCATAATTAGAAATTTGTTCTGGGGGGGGATAAATATATATTTTTTGTATGTATATTATTTCACTTTTTCGGGTAGTAGAATTGGTCCAAGAGTTAACATCAACCCAATCTTTCAATCACAAATTGCATGCAGATTGTACTTAGCAAATCAAGTGTCTTTATTTTCTATAGTTTTTCTAATAATCAGGGAAAGCTACCGATAGATTCAGCGAAAATGGTAAAATTTGGCGTACATGCGATTTTCGTGAAATTAATTTTCTACTTTTTGCCATAAATCCAAAAAATAATGGTGCTAAGAACTTGAAATTTTTACCAAACATTAAAGACACTTTAAGACAGACTGGACGAAAATATCGAAAATATTTAACAATTTTTGGTCTAAATATAGAACCTATAAAATATTGAAAAAACTACGTTTTTCAGAAGTCATTACCTAATAACATTTTTAATTTTCTATAGAAAGTCTTCAAAATTGAATATCATTTTACTCGTATAGTCAGCAAATAAAATTGAAAATCGTTTGTACTTTAAGTTACATTTTACTTTAAAACAATGTCCTCGGGTCAAGGTTTCCCGCTTCAGATCCCCGTTAATCCGGCACGGTCTCGTTGCGTTATTGACAAATCCATCGGCACAAAGACAGCGTTCCCGGACAACTAGGATTAGCTCTACTAGGTAAATGAAAATTGAATCCCCAAAATAAATCGCTGTTATTTAATAACGCCGAAACGTGGTGTATTAAAAACCACGGGCGCCGCGCGGGGTGCATTTCCCGATAAGTTAATCATCGCGATCGTCCAATCGGCTTAATCGAATAATAATAATTACTTTCCGAGATAACGATCTCGTATTATTTTTATGATAACGGACGCTCGTAAATCCACTACTGGTGTTATTGTTTTTCCTGGGTTTTAATTCGATTTGGTCGGCGTCGGGTGTTCGTGGAACAAATAATTATGGTAAAAACAATCGCAAAGATTAATAACAAAGCGTTTGTGATTGGTTGATAATTTTTTGGATTCACCAATTTTGAAACACGCGATTCTTCACTCTAATAAACTTAGTTTTTTTTTAAATATTGATAATAGATAAAATATTCATTTAGAAGTTGAGAACTCGTTTCGGTTTTTTTCTGACGGTAAAACACGTTGGACAGTCGAATCGTAAATTCGTAACAATGTCCGTCGCCTCCGTTTTTTCGTCGTACACTCATTCCGACGGTATTTTTTAACGTGGACCGTATAGCCGTGTGCAGTGTCCAATATCCCGGGTTGCAAAGTGTTTTAAACAGTATGTTTTCAACATGTGTTAAAACGTTTTATACATAAACTATGAAAACGTTTTACTAAAGTTTGAAAAAAAGCATTTTATTTTGGAAAATGTTTTGTTAAATTTTGAGATAATTCGTTTGAATTGTTAAGAATATTAATGGTTTGTAAAATGACCGTGTGAAATTTATGTAGTTAATTTAGTTTAATTTTTGTTTGATTAAAAGTTTAAAAAAATTTTCATTTAAAATGTTCAACTCATTATGTTACAAATTTAAAATACTAAAACTTTCAATTTCAACTAATAATTACTTGTATTATTGACTGTAAATATATCTTAATATATACAATGTTTAGTAACATGTATTCAACTTTGTTATTTGTTTCAGTATTGAAGTTTTAACAAATAAGGATTTTTGAATTTTGTTGTGATAAACTTTTACTTGCCCTGATCCCTAAGGTAAAAAATATGATACCCTATTTAAAAAAGCTGTTAATAATTTAAACTATTTAATATATTAAAAAAAGTTCAAAATACTGTTTTCAACACGTTAAGAACAAATTTAACAAAAATGTTTGAAACAAAAAAAACTTTGTTTTTTTTTTGCAACCCTGCCTATATCTGTTTTTACTATATTATAGCAGCTGTTTCCGGCCTTTGGTAACCTAAGAAATCACTTCGAGGAAAACAAACAGGAATATTTATTACGTATTAGTCGTATATTAAACGTTTTATGTTAAGTTTATAACTCATATGTGGGATAAAGTTACTCAGCCCGGACATACGTCTGACTACGAGGTAAGAGTTATTGTACGGCGGAGGTCGTATATAAATAATCGCACAAGGAAGTCGTTTTCATTTTTCGATAATTATCATTTAAGATGATTATTTGATAATTTAAATCTAAATTGAATAGAATGAAAGATTCTGTAAGGTAAAAAGACTGAACGTTACTACTGTATGTTATAGTGAGACGTTTCATTCTTTTATATGACTATAATGTTTAGTGCACAACATTAGTTAATGAAAACGATTGATATTTTATTGAAATAAAACTGTTTTTTTTTTTTTAATTAGTCAAAAATCTATCGTCTTAATGGAAAATCTCACAAGATATTGAAATATGATATATATATACTTAGCTAATTACAATCAAATAAAGAAATGGTCATGTGGAATACCGATTCAACTAAACAATATTTAAGAATATATTACTATTATTTTATATATTTTAAATAATATAAAAACGATTTGTTTAAAAAGTCCTGTAAGATAATGGTGTTGGAAATTATATAGGTAGTTAATGAAAAGTGGATACACATGCCCGTAAAAGACTTTTTTTATTTATTGTTGAAAAAGCCAAGTTTCTAGTACTATTTTTTTTTCAGTTCTGGTCAAATAACTAAATCAATTTTATGAAAATCGATAGTTTATGGCACGGTTTACCGTTTTTACTGAAATTTTCAATTGTTTTCTTACGCTTGGAAAAATCATTTAGAATTTTTTCTATAAAAATGACCTTTTTAAAAATACCAAGTAGATGCAATACGTGGTCTGCAGAAGAGCCGACCTAAACTTTTGGATTACTTTTACTACCTTTTCTAGAAAGCGATTACAAAGAAGAAAAAAAGTACACATGGTTGTAAAACCAATCATTCTTGACTTCGCTCAGGATTCAAACGGATTATAATATACAATTTATTGTGTGAACGCTTTTTAGTTATTTTCGCAAGACCGTTAAATGACATGTTTCAAAGTTGCATGACCCTACATACTCATTCAGTCATCTCACAAACACCGTCCCCGGGACCTGGAAGTCAGTTGGTTATTCGAAATATTCTGTAGATCGGTCATTATAATAATAATAATAATAATAATAATAATAATAACAATAATAAATATAATAGTAATAAAAATATTATAATAATAATAATAATAATAATAATAATAATAATAATAATAATAATAATAATAATAATAATAATAATAATAATAATAATAATAATAATAATAATAATAGTAATAATAATAATAATAATAATAATAATAATAATAATAATAATAATAATAATAATAATAATAATAATAATAATAATAATAATAATAATAATAGTAGTAGTTATAATAATAATAATAATAATAGTAGTAGTTATAATAATATTTATAGTAATATAATGACTGGTCGGGGCGAGTAACGAGCGTTTGCGTTTTATACGCGTTTAGCGAAAATATTTGAAATATTTTCCCCGAAACACATGATATATAAATATATGCAGCTCATTCAGGACGCGATTCGACGAGCGAAACATTTTATCGCGATGTCAAACGTAACGGCGTCTATACCGCGTCAGAAGAACGGTATCAATCACGAACGAGGTCCGGCGTGTATCGATATATAATACACTTGTCGGATAACCTACAGAAATTTTACCGAGAGTTACGGTATTGCCGTGTGGATGTTGATTTAATGCGATTGCGAACAGGCGTTTTAGAATGTGTAAACCAGACCGCGGAGCACGGACTGTCGTGAGAAAGGGACAAAGTCGTATAATAATATATGTGAATAAATACCGCGGATTAAAACTAGTAATTTATTATTCACGCCCTAAGTGCGTGCTCGCCCTACGTTTAAGTCGCGTTTCGCCGTGTGTTGTGTTCGTGACAGTTTTTCAATCGAAAAGTTTTGCAAATATGTTTTGCACGATTTTAATTGAGCTATCACAAGAGTAATAGGAAAAACATATAAATTAGTTGTAGAACTTGTCTTGGGTTTTTTCACGGATATCGGTTTCAGGAGTAGAACCCCGTTGACGTAATATTATAATCATCGAAATCCGGTAAACAAAATTTATTTTTGCTACGATCAAATCCAACGTTTTTCTTGTGTTTAAAATTTTGACGCGATCTTTATTTGTAACGTTTACTTTTTTTTTTTTACTAAAATAAAGAATAGTGTACATTTTTTTTTTTTTACATGTTGTTATTAATTAATAAGGATTACTCAAAGTACAACAACAATAAACGTTTGACTTCATCATTGACTCGATGGGGAGTTTGTATAAAACCTAACTCGTTCACAAGCATTTAAATCGATATGCCCACGGCTAACTATTTCCACCTCTTGGTACCTCACTAAAAAATGAGTCCTACAACTAGTGGTCTGGCAAGAGCAATCATTCTCGCAGTTCATAAGTCATTTAATGAGTCACACGCCGATCATCAATATCATCAGCAACAGCAACAATTAAAAATACAGTACACTGAACGAAATAGTTCGTGTCGTAACAGATAACATAAAATGTTTCTCTGTACTAATAATAATTTTAGTCCGGGTATTTATTGAGCACACATAGTGTATATAATATATGTATACACGTCCAACACAGAGTTGATCGGAGGAAAGATAGTGTAACGTTCGTCACCACGTGTTGGACAAGTTAGAAACTAGTTGAAAAAGACGAATTGATCAGTGAGTGATATTATATCGGCTCTTTGGCCTCCAGAGCACGACTATATATCATGCGCTCGTGTGAATGGTGTTCGAAGGAAAAACGTAGGATAAAGCTTTGAGCATGGAAAACAATGCACAACAGACAGTTTCAACAACACAAAGTTCGCCCGGTTGGAGGAAACGTCGGTACAATTATCTTTTTGATGTACGTACCCAACGTGCGCGTGGCGTACGATACGTACACTTACGTGTGAGTGCGGCAACTGCAAAACCATTATGTGCTTCGCGGATCCATCATCATTAATCGACCTTAAAACAGATAGCCGGAGTGTATCTACACTCTCAGACACACGACAGACGTGTTCATTTCTCTTACGGGATGACGTCGTAATGTAGAAAATCGAGTTGTAATAATATTTCAACTGGGATTACATTGAAATCATTTTCGGTTCCATTACACGACCTCTAATTGATCGAGTGAATTTTAACAAGTAAATATCGAAGTTGATAAATACGTGTACATTTAACAAGTATTGATTTACAACAATACATAACATTGTGATTTGGCTGACCTGGGGGTCTATTTTGTACGCTATACGAATATTTTTCGTGCATACGATCGTTCGTGTGCAATTTTTTCGTATACGAACGGAATTTGGTATTTTATAAGGCCATACGAAATTTAGGTGTACGAATCGTTGATCATACGGATATTTTTCGAATACGAATAATATTCGTACGTATGACGTCATTATATGATGACGTATTTCCGTATTTTATTTTCGTATACGATCAGCGTGTGGATAAATTATAAAATACGTATATTGAATAGCCGTCCGTCTAAAAATGAAATGATTACGGCAGTACTCCTTACCGTAGTATTAGTATATTTATCTTAAACAGCATCATAGATATTTAATTTGGTCATAATAAACTTCTTTTTTTGTACATTTACTATATACCTAGTTTAAATTAAATAACTGTATGTCTTCATTGTATTGTTTATACTTAAATGTATAAAATTTCCCGGTCCTAATATTAATAATGTAACCTTGTATTACCATGTAAAAGGTAAAAATTTCAAAATGTCACAAGGAAAGAAACCGAAGTCTAGCTCTGTAACTGGTGATCAAAAACAAGCAATCATAGATTTTATGAACTTGCACCCTAATCTTGCAAAAGGTAAATTTAGCGCCTCATTTACCAATCAAAAAGCAACAGACCTTTGGCAAGACTTAACAAATCTGTTGAACTCTATACCGAGACCAATCAAGGATTGGAAAACTTGGCGTAGAGTAAGTTTCCTATCATCTCAAAGTTGGACAGCAAATCGAGGATCGTTATCGATTTTAATGCGCTCGGCCGAACCGAACGGATGCGACACGAGCTTTATTCTTAAATATTTTATAAACGTTGAAAATTAAAACATTTAAAATTTACAATTTAAAATTTAAATAGTCTTTTTACAATAATAATAAATCTATAATAACAAATTTTTCAGTTTACAACAATATTATTCAACGTTGGATAAAGTTTTAATTTTTAATATTTATACAATCACGGGCTTTCACATGCTCGCTACCATCCGATGAAAATATACGAAAACCATTCGTGTATATGAACAATTACACCGTACGAATATAGTTACAAAATACCTTCGCACGAACGTTTTTTTCGTATGATGATGTACAAAATACCATTTTTGTGACACATACGAACATTGTTCGTACGTACGGAATTCAATCGTATGTACGGTGAGTTTCCGTATTCGAAAATAGTTACAAAATACAGAATCAGCAATTCATACGAAAAATGTCAAATTTTCGTATACGAACAATATTCGTATGGCGTACAAAATAGACCCCCTGGGGGTCTATTTTGTACGCTATACGAATATTGTTCGTGCATACGATCGTTCGTGTGCAATTTTTTCGTATACGAACGGAATTTGGTATTTTATAAGGCCATACGAAATTTAGGTGTACGAATCGTTGATCATACGGATATTTTTCGAATACGAATAATATTCGTACGTATGACGTCATTATATGATGACGTATTTCCGTATTTTATTTTCGTATACGATCAGCGTGTGGATAAATTATAAAATACGTATATTGAATAGCCGTCCGTCTAAAAATGAAATGATTACGGCAGTACTCCTTACCGTAGTATTAGTATATTTATCTTAAACAGCATCATAGATATTTAATTTGGTCATAATAAACTTTTTTTTTTGTACATTTACTATATACCTAGTTTAAATTAAATAACTGTATGTCTTCATTGTATTATTTATACTTAAATGTATAAAATTTCCCGGTCCTAATATTAATAATGTAACCTTGTATTACCATATAAAAGGTAAACACATATAAAATGGTTTTAATTAATACTTGTAATAAATCACGTTGAGCTCCATATTATCGATATATACATATTTTATATACTCGTATATATATTTTCTTTTAATTATAAATGAGTTATTGTTTCAATAATTATATCCAAAAATAATATATATTTATATAATGGCAATTAAATACTGATAGTCATTTATTATCGGACACAAGAGATACCCCTTAAGCGGGCCTCACACGATCAATATTACTGACAGTATTTTGGATACTGACAGTATTATTGATCGTGTGATGTGAGTACTGATGTACTGTCAGTATGAAAAAACGATACTGATGACTGATGAAGAATTCGGATATCGAGTCGTCAGTATTTGTTTACTGATGATTATATTGATAGTGTGAGCTCGATATTGACATTTCGTCAGTATTGACATCGCAGCAATGGGTGACGCACGTGACGAACTTCCAAAAGCGCGCGAATGCCGTGATCAACAATTACGTGATTTTATTTACAAGTATAAAGATTTTAAATGTTTATGGAATATTCAATGTAAAGACTATAGTAATAGAGACAAAAAAAAAGATGCTTATAGTGAATTATTAGTTGTTTATAAGTTAATTAAGCCTGAAGCTTCTATAGATGATGTAAAAAAGAAAATTAATACTTTACGAAGTAATTTCCGTAAAGAATTAAAAAAAATTCATGACTCTAAAAGAAGTGGCGCTGGAGCTGACGACATTTATCAACCTTCGAGTTGGTTATTTGAAGAACTGTCGTTTTTGGCGGATTTGGAAAAACCAGTAGATAGTATTTCATCGATAAACTACGATACAATTAATGACAAGGTTAATATTTTATTTTATTTTTAAAAATATAACAAAAGAATAATACAAATATAAAATAGTTAATGTATATTATTGATATTAAACTGCCATGGGACTTGACCTTCTTCACTGAAGTAGTCGCAATATTTATCTCTTACAATTTTCGCGTCCGCACTTTTATTTCGAATAGGATTTTTTTGCAAACGAGTTAACACATTTTCGGTTATTTCATCGCCAATTTGAAGTTTGCCTGTCTCCAAATTTTCTGTTATGAGTACATTTCTTGAACAATAAAGATGTTTATTATTTTCTATTAAGAAATTATGCAAATAACAGCAGGCTAATGTAATTGTAGACGCTTTGTCTGGTTCGAGGTTTATTGGTTTTTGAAAAACTCCAAACCGACTGGCTAGTATTCCGAAAGCGTTTTCTACCACACGACGGGCACGCGAAAGGCGGTAATTAAAAATACGGCGTTTATTTGTCAAATCATGTTGACTATATGGTTTCATAAGATTAGTGTGTAATGAAAATGCCTCGTCGCCAAGAAATACATACGGGTATTTTTCAATAGTATTTGTTAAACATGACGGTGGTGGAATGTTTAAATCATGGTTTTCAAATTTTCCCCAAAAATTGGTATAATACAGTACTCCTCCATCCGAAACTCGCCCATTTGCGCCAACGTCAACCATAATAAACTGGTAATTTGCATTAACTATTGCCATTAAAACGATACTAAATGTACCTTTATAATTATAATACATCGAACCAGAATTTGTAGGTTTTTTTATATTAATGTGTTTACCATCGATAGAGCCGATGCAGTTTTCAAAGTTCCATTTGCATCCAAAATCATTTGCTATACTTTTCCATTGTTCAGTAGTCCGCGGAAGCTGAAATATATTAATTTAAATATATTAAATAATTAATTTTTTTACATATATATATTTTTTTTAATTTGCTTAATATTATTTAATTTTAGAGAGCTGATAATGACATTAGTGAACCAGTTGAGATAAATGATAATTCATCATTCTTAACACCAAAATCGAAAAAACTAAAGTCTTCATCATCTGTGGCTCAACAAAACGAATTGTTATCCTTGGCATGTGGTTATTTAGCTAAAGACAATAACCAAAGTAGTGATTTAGACATAGCAAAAGTGTGGGCTAGTAAACTCCAAACTTTGGATTCAAATCAAAAACTATTTGCAGAGAAGGCTATAAATGACATTTTGTTTGAGGCTCAACTTGGGACATTGAATAGAAATTCAGTTCACATTAACCCACAAAGTACTACTGGAAATTGCATTCCATCATTGACAGAATCATCAAATTGTAGTCGTTCAACAACACCATTAACATGGATGGATCATTCTGCAAGTTCATCGGCAGAAAATGCAATACCACTTTCCGAAAATATATCAGCATATATTACACGTTTTAATGAGCAAGCCTATCAATAATAATTTGTGTATAATTACTAAATCATTATAACTATGTACAAATGATATTATTGTAAAAACTAATAAAATGTGCTGTTTATATAATTAAAATAATTATTTATTATAAAGCATTAATAGGTATAATTTTACTAACCCGAATGTGATCCTTGAGAACAGTAATTATAGCTTTGCAGGTCTCCATCACGATTTCACTTATGGTTGTTGGCGCGATGACTGCAGAATATTTCAAGTCTTCAAACGATCGCCCAGTTGCAAGGTATCTCAGGGTAAGAGCCAGCCTCTGATTTGGAGGAATACTTTCCCTCATATTAGTATCTTGTTTAATAATAAGTGGTTCTACCATGCTTAGTAATTTATTATAGATGTCAATGTTCATTCGAAAATAATTCTGGTAGTCTTTTTGGTCGGAAAGCTGGATTTCTTTTAACAGATTTAAATGACAATACTTCTTACGTTTGCTAATCCACTCTTTTACCCATCGCTTCCTATTAGTTATCCGTTTACTTGGAATAGAAAACGCTAGAATAATTGCTATGCACGCTTTACGACGATTTTCGTCCATTATAATAAAATTATTGTTTTTCAAATAACTAAACTAAATAATTCAAATAACTAAAGACACGTTTACAAAGATTAAAGTAATTGACAATCGTTGTTCAACGAAGTTTGCACCTTCACTAGTCGAACGCCAAATAAACTAGAAATGTAGTAATGAACATAGTAATGACAATAACCTACTGACCATGTGAGGAGTACACTGTCAGTAATGTAAATACTGTCAATAATTATACTGTCAGTAATATTGATCGTGTGAGGCCCGCTTTATAGTTAAAACAAAACAATTGTAAAGCGCGGCTAATGATATATTAGTAGTTATTTTCTGTATGCCTGTACATAGTTGGTGTATTAGCATGTTATGTGATTATTTACCAGCTAGTGCAAGTGTTATTTAGGTTGTTAGCTTGTTATTGTTCCAAAATCAAAAATTTCCTATCATCTCAAAGTTGGACAGCAAATCGAGGATCTTTATCGATTTTAATGCGCTCGGCCGAACCGAACGGATGCGACACGAGCTTTATTCTTAAATATTTTATAAACGTTGAAAATTAAAACATTTAAAATTTACAATTAAAAATTTAAATAGTCTTTTTACAATAATAATAAATCTATAATAACAAAATTTTCAGTTTACAACAATATTATTCAACGTTGGATAAAGTTTTAATTTTTAATATTTATACAATCACGGGCTTTCACATGCTCGCTACCATCCGATGAAAATATACGAAAACCATTCGTGTATATGAACAATTACACCGTACGAATATAGTTACAAAATACCTTCGCACGAACGTTTTTTTCGTATGATGATGTACAAAATACCATTTTTGTGACACATACGAACATTGTTCGTACGTACGGAATTCAATCGTATGTACGGTGAGTTTCCGTATTCGAAAGTAGTTACAAAATACAGAATCAGCAATTCATACGAAAAATGTCAAATTTTCGTATACGAACAATATTCGTATGGCGTACAAAATAGACCCCCTGGACCTGAAAATTGTTCCGAACTCGGGCACATACGAATAGTACGTACTACGAGTATATAATACGAAACCAACGTGGGCCAATCCTTAAAAATCGTAAAATAAAACAATGGATGGCGACGATCTTGATTGAAATAATTTTAAAAATCAAAAATTTATTATTTCTGAAATCATCCGATATTGCTTTGGAAGTGTTAGTTTTGTTTTAGCTAACTTAGATATATCATGATTTTACTAAAAATTTCAGTTTCGTATTTTTTCGATTGCTGATACGACAGTACGACACAATTGAAATTTTGCAACGTACGATACGTGTCTTCGGGTCACTGTACCTACTGGAAACGGAGAAATAAGAAGACACGTTCGTGCTTGACGCGCGATTGTAGCAGGGTGTTGGTATTTTCATAAATCCGAAAACGATTAATCATAATAATAACAGTGAAAAAGTTTTACGAGCCAATAACAGTTTTCCTATAGAGGTAGGTTTCTATATAATTCCTATATTATGTGTTGCACACACACACACACACATACGCGTCCCCTAATCCTATGGGCACCTCGTCACCGATCAGTGTTTTTCTTATCGCCCGGGAGCACGGGTGCTTCATTTCCCTGCACCGGTACGTCCAAGCAGCAGTCGAGCCGGTGAGCATAAAATATTACACATTCCATTCGAATTATTATTTGGACATTTTTATATGCGTGAGTAGGGATTTAAAATTTTATGAAATACTTCATGACGTTTCCAATGAAATAAAGTTTCATTCAGGTGAAAAATAAAACAAATTAATAAATATACAACTATATTTACTTAAAGGGAAACATAATGAAAAATATGATAATTGTGTTACATACTTCAGCCGTAGATGAATCGATCAAATATAATTTAAAAATTTACGATCCGATTTGGAACATGATTCAATTTAAATCGGAAAATTGGTTATATTATAACTGATTTTTCTCCGTGTGAAAGTACCTACTATTTATTGTTTTTTTTTTTTTTGTTCAATGTACCTATTTCTTTCATTTGATTTTCTCATTCCATCAATAATATAATAATTTCGTAATATTTTGTTTATATAACGATGATGATTTTTCCAATCCAAATCGGTGGTTAATATAAACTAAACTTTCGAATGCTCCAAGTTGAAATTATTATTTTTATCAAACATAATTATTTTATTTATTTATAAGTGAATGCAATTTTCAACGCGTTGGATTCTCTCTCTCTCTCTCTCACACAATTTACCAATAGTATTTCATATTTTCCAAAAAAATTTATTGAGAAATAGAGTTATAATATATTTTTTATACATTTATTTGTCCTCTTAAAAAACTGTACTTGACAATAAACAGCCGCTAAAAGACTGCGACCGTGATTATGCATTATTGAGTGTTGTTGTTCCGTGGTAGAACTTTATATAGAGCTGTTTTTCTCTCGTGGAACTTAGGCCGTAAATTGAACAACGAGCAACGGAGCTTGGGCGCGATGTGGACATAATATGTTATAATCATCCACCTCGCTAGTGTTATAGGCAGTAGGTTGTACGTATCTCATTAGTTCGATACGTAAATACGTAATAGTTTTTATATGGGATTGCAGTCATTGAATTCCGAAATTCGGAAATAAGACGTGACGTGTTCCGTGTACGAATGTCTGATCGGACGCATTCGAGTATGCTTTTATTTCTATTATTTACATCTGATATTTTAACTGAGGATTCGATTTGGACGGCTATGCTCTCTTGTAAAGATTCTAACGTACACGAGAATCTACTTCTGACGAAATATCGGGCAGTTAGTTTGTACAATTCATTAGATAGCGGGTTTAAACTAAATTATTTAATATTCATTTAATTATTTTTGTCATCGTCTGAGCGCTCAACAACAATTAGTGACTTTTTGTTTTGTTTTTCACCGCGAAAGCAATAATCGATTTAATTATTCATATTTTCACAATAAGTCACGTAGAACGGCGCTTGGTGTCACAGTGTATACGCGTGCTGTGGCTAAACAACAATTATTACGGATATTGCTCAATAATGAACGTAATCGATATTTTGCCACGACGATTTTTCCTCGAGCTATTATTATTCCACGGTATACAATATTATTTATATTTTACGTCGTACACCTATCGCGGGCGTTCGATTATTATATGAAACTTAAAACGTTTTTTGGAAACATTTCGATACGGTCAATTTATATCTACTGCTGTTGCTGATTTACGACGAAGTAAAGAGTTTATTTTTGTTTTTTTTTTACATTTTTAAATAGCGATTTTTTTCTCGTTAATTATAACGAATATCTATGATGGCAGAAAAGAAATAAAATGCGTAAGCGACGTTTTATACGTTTTATAAGAGAGACTACAGATTATTATTATTATTATTATTATTATTATTATTTTTAGTCTTCTTTGTATTGAAGCCGTTTAAAATAATTTTATTACACTTTTCCATGAATAAAATTTATAATTATTAATATTCTTGATGAGTTGATACCTCATTAAAAAGAAACCGCTCGTTTTTTCATACGTTAAAATGTAAATTTTTACACATTTTTATAACTAACCTTTATTTTAGTGATGACAATAAACAGAATTTTTAACTATTCTGTTAATTTTTTAATGAAAATTAGGTTTAGAGCCAAAAAATGACGAAAATTTTCATTAAATTCTCAACAATCACGTCATATCATGTATATTCTTGTCACCTCCGACAAGATCTTAATTTTAATCGATTCGTTAGATTTTACTCCGTAAAATTTAATACCCGTTATAACTTCATCGACGACTATCGTGACAGGACCGTGTCGCTTACTTCCAAAAACGTGTTTTCACAAGAACGTCGGTAACGTCATTTTCCATTTTCCGCCGTCGGCGCGGCATAACGTCGGCCTGCGCGACACGACAGCCGCGATACGGTGTCAGAAAACAATTTCCCGCTCGAATCCCCGTCCGTTCTTCGCGTCTTTTGGCCATAGCCCCGGCGAGTCGTCCGCGCATGGCGAAAAACCTTAAACAATCGGGCCGCGTGTTCCGATTATGTTTTGATCGAATAAATTTATCGGTTTCTACCCGCGGGAGGAGAGAGATTCGCTCCCGGGAATAATGGGATACGTATTTATATATAATATACAGTTCATTCTCGATATTTCGACACGTCGCGATCGCGATACACACGGGTTTAATCGTCTTACCATTTCCGCGTCACGTCGCGTGTACCTACTCGTATATAATAATATAATCTATATACGCTTAATAATACGAAAGACTATCGGATCCGCACGTTTCTAAACCGGAAAATCTCCGATCGAAAATATAAAAGCGCACTGATGTAAAATCAACGGCGAGTAATATTTATTTATACGTATTATTTGCGGTTTGTGTCAGTTTGGCATCGAAAACATTTCACGTGCGGCGTTTTTCGCTCGTTTGTTTTCGCGGCTAATCCGCCACACACTTAACAACAGTCGTTATGTGTATTGAAAACGCTCTATAAAATAACCGAATCACGAATTCGACGTGACAACGATTCGACCATATAAGTCACATAAAACGTAGTCGATCGATAGTATTACGTTTCTAATCTAGTCCAACTCGATGTGTCCTCGTATTACTTATTCTGAGATTATGATAAAAAGTGCCTTGGTAGCCGAGAACGACTTAACGTTTTTGTGTGTTGGTCATAAATACGGCTAGGGACTTCATGCCCTAAAAAACCATAAAATATGCATGCATTTATGCTCTTAAAAATTATCATATATGGTGTTAAAATATGCAAAAACGTTGAAATGTTCTCTTAAATATGCTCTAAACAAATTTTTATTTTCTGTTAAAAGTGCAACAAAAAAAAAAATACAAATTTATATAAGTACACTATTATTTTCATTTCTTCTAACACAGTAAAATATTTTTGAGCACTAACTTTAACTTCACAAAGTTTACAAAATAGTACTGATTGATCAACGAAAAACATAGAATTTTTGCTTTAGGCATATTTGATTTAATTTTGAAAAAAAAAAAAACTACCAATTCTAGAATATTATACTTATTACTAGACGAAAACACATACAATACGTACATATGAACTATATTGACGCAAGACGAAAATACATACGATACGAATAGACGAATTGACATCAAATGACCGTATTAGGCGTATTCCTTATCAACCGATTTCGTTTTTTACAACACACGAATAATTGGGAAAACACACAATATAGATTATTTAATACTTTAAATTTAATCATATTTTTTTCTGATTTCTAGAATATTCATATAAAATTTTGCATAGTACTTTATATACAAAACATTATTCTCTGCCAAGTATTGTTTTAATTTTAATAAAATATATGAAATATATAAAATATATATAAAAAAATATATTTTTTATATTTATAAAAAATATATATTTTATATTTTATATATAAATATATAAAATATATAAAATATATGAAATATATTGCTCTTACAATATTAATATAACAAAATATGCTCTTATATGGAAAAAAAGCTGAATATGCAAAATAAAAATGATTGCTTTAAACTTCTAATACAATGAAACAAATTTCTACATCACTTAGCTATTTTTTAAATGTTTATTGAAAAACATGCGAACTCCTATAAGTCCCTAGCCCTAGTCATAAAATTATAATATCTGTTGTACAATTGGATTCCTTATCTCGTATTCATTGCGACAAATAATTAATTACAGTTTATAAAATAAAATAAATCTGAAGCTTTGAATTATAGTATGCAGTGGGCGCTGTAGCCAAACGGTTAGAGAGAGAAAACTTGAAAATTGATTTTCGTCAATCTCAGTCATTAACCTTGCCTTCAAGTTATAACTAGATATTTATTAATAAACGCTCCAATTTAACGATTTAATTTTTTGATTACGACACACGTTTTCTTTGTTAATAATAGGTGATTTAGGTGATCCCAATCCGCTTCAACAAATACAATAGGTGTTGTATAATATCATATGATTTATAAACAAAAACATTTATTAGAAACCGAGCTTTGCACGTTTAATAGCGAATAAATAGTTAAATAAATATTATGTTTTCAAATTTGTTTTATCAAGTTTAGCTATTTGTGTGTCTCGACGGTTTCATATTTCATGTACATTTTAAACAAGTATTTTTTTCATAATAATTAATCAAAATATTTTTAACCCTAAACTTTTTTTTGTTTTTAATTTTGTGTTCGTTCTAAACAACCGCCATGTAACTTTACTTCACATAGTTTTACCAACAGCGATATGATAATTAAATTGTATCGTATATACGGTCGAAACTTCACGCGATCCGTCAAAGGCAGATTTCATTTACTTATAATTGATTTGTTTGGAGACTATAAATTATTTCGAGCCGTGACTGACCACTAGAGAGATGAAGTTTAGCTTATTTTCTATTTATTTATTTTTTATTTATTTATTTTTTTTTTTACCTTCAACGACCTATCCGTCTATTTTTTCTCCTGTATCTTACCTACCCGTCATCAAAAGGGCGTTTATCAAAACAACAGACCATAAACATATTATAATAAAATAGGAAATTTTCATCCGTCCGATTTAACAATCCGGTTGTTTTTTTACTTACGGTGGGCTCATTAGTATGAATATCAATATTGGTAAAATCACGTATTACAATAATTAACCATTAAACATTTTTTTTTCGTTTCCATAGTTACCGATATGGTTGTTGATTAAAACTTTATAACGGACATTAACACTCAATGAGTTTAATTATGATTATAAGTTAGTTAAATAGAAGGGATGAGGGGGAATCGAAAAATATAGACGATAAGAGCATTCAAATAAACTTACTTGAGTTGTTTTTATTCGAAATATACCTGATATTTTACATTAAGTATTGAAATATTTGTGTCTTTAAATTTTTCCACGAATCGGCTCCTGCAGTAAAAGTATATATATATATATATATATATATATTGTACATATAGTCTGTACGTCACCTAAAAACGAATTAACGAATCATTGAAATAATTATTACAAAACCATGGGTGGTGCCACACTGCCACTCAATGCATTCTCAAATATATTACTTTCATGTTTAATTTTTCGAATTCACTCAGTGTGTTTATGAATATGACATTATTAAAAATAACTGTAGGTACATATTTTTTCAAACTGATAATCATAACTATAAAAAATATTTTGCGCTTTTTTCGAGGATATATTTTCAATGTACCTAAGAGTATCCGGTGATATTTTAGTATTAAAATATTATGTATAATATACTTTGTATGCATACTAATAGTTCATTCATTTTTATGGTATTTATATTATTTATACATATTTGATGTTTTACGGAGTTCAGATCAAGAGCGTCACCGGTATTGTAAAAAATCAACCTGCTAAAACGTCCGTTGAAAAAATCATCGAAATATTTATGTATCATATAAATAATTAAATTATTAATATATATAATAATATATTATCATACGAAGAATCGCTTTTAACCGAAAGACGAGAACGGATGAAAAATTTCGAATAAGTATAATATTGTTTATCACAGCATGTAATAACACACTATGGAACTTTTATTGTTGTTTGAGATATTATTTGTCGTTATTTTCAATAATTTAAACCGTCAGCTTACAAGTCATGTTTTATATTTCCGGGCGAAAACAAGTTTCCGGTTTCAAAATGAGTTTTTTTCAAAAGTCTCTTTTATAAATTAGTTTAAAAGGAGAAAATTCCATGGTCTCTGAAAACTTGGCTGTAAAAATATGATGGACAACTTGAAAACCGAGTACATCGATTTATGGTGTATGTTTATACGCATTAAAATTGATGAAATATACCTAGAAAGTCAATCAATGGTATTAATATTTATATTTTTTTAAATTTTTACTAGATTTTGTTTAACAATGATAAATTAATTAAATGGTATTGAATTAAGTTATTACTTACTATATAATATTAATTAATAATTATTGAATATCGAAACAGTTTAAAATATAATTTGTGTGATTGGTGATAGGTAGTGTGTTAATTGTTTAGAGTACAAAATATTAAGTTATAGTTATATTTAAGCTTTTGGTCCTAAAATATATCCATCAAAACAATTTCAGTCTTCATGTACATAAAACATTGATGGTAGTGTAAATGTGTTGATCATTGGAGAAGTAGATTGTAAGTACAACCACAATACCATAATATTGTGAAAAATGAAAATTAAATTGTATAATTTATCTGAATTTTATCTAGATAAAAATTTGGTTATCTAGTCTCAACACTGCACGTACAAGTATACAGGCGAAGTCGGCCGTCGCCTTTCATGAATAGTGATATCGCCTGAATTCAATACTGCTTCCAGTCATCGCTTGTTACAATAATTGCCTATTCTGACGCCGACCATCCGCGTGTCCGTATACCTTATAAAAATATACCGTTTACATATTTTTCATTTTTAGTCCAATCGTCGGTGGGTTCTTTTTCAATCAGACATTTCATCTAATTGGTACATCAAAGAAGTAATCTTTCTCTGTTCTCGATCATATTTCCAGACGTGAAAAGACCACTGAAAACCGAGTAAAAACGGTAAAATTGTCCGTTAACGACATTTCACAAAACCGATTTTATTTATTTATTCATAGTAATGTTGCTTGAAACGTGAAATATCAACCAAATTTTTATCATACTTTACAAGTGTCCCATAAAAATTCGACAAATTTTGGGTAGAAACAGAACTTTGAAAATACGTTTAATTTGAAAACCATCATAGAACATTCGGGCTTGTGATGGCATCATATTGTACACTAGAACACCCAGCCACCTTTTCATTAAAAAAAAAGACAAAGAAATATCGTCAATGATACTTTCTTTATCGACTACACGACAAAACTCATATTCATTTAATATCGATTCTTCTTCTCGTATCATCATGTAATATGTATTATATTCTACAATATTTTAATGCAAGCACTAATTGTATGGTTTCCGTTTTTATGATTAATTCGCAAACTTCGTTATAAAGTGGCTGTTCGGTTGATAAAATGCGATTAGAGGTATTAACTTAATAATCTGCTCGGGCCTAAACGCTCGTTTGCATGAAATGTATAAACGTTTGCGGTGGTCGCTTCACTCGACGGTATTCCGTATGAAACATATCGGTCATAGACCGAGCGGATTCGTTTTTGACTAAAAGTGTCGGCGCGGCTGTGGGAGGAGGAGTGTGAAAATTCACATGACTCGAATTTCAAAACGCGAACGACGTGATTGAAAACATCACACGTTTTCTCCACGTTGCAGTTTTTTGGAAAACACACACACACACACACACACACACACATACTGTATCTCGAAACCCCGCACGTGACCGATTGTGTATGTACGAGTACACCCCCCACGTGCAGGACGGCGGAAACTCGAGGATCGGTGACCCGAATTTTTTTCGAGTTTAAATACCCATCAGTCATGTTACACATTATGTTGTACCGTAACAGCTGTTTATAAACGGAATTGCGTATGATGAATTTTCGGGTTCTTACACGATATTATTAATATTACGCGCGTATACCTGGATCGTTCGGCGGCGGTATTCGATAGCGCTATTCACGATAACAATGCGATATTATAATATGTATTTAATATAACGCATTTAACATAGGTAACGTATTTCCTGTACTCGAAACTTATAGGTCATATATAGCACTTTGCTGATTTCGGTTTCGCGGTACTTCTACGGATCGTGCAGGCGTGCTCGATAACGATGTACGACTCGAATTCAGCCGTGGCCGTATGTCGTGTTATATTTACAACAATATTCGACCCCTGCTCTTGGGGGGCATTCCGAGAATACTTGCCGCGGAATTTAATCACGGTACGCCGCGAATTTCAAATGATATTAAATAAAAAATAAATCGCGCTATGAAAATGAGTAGGTACATACATTCGCAACGCGTATATTTTTGTAATCATTTTATTTCCTTCGAAACAAATCGACTTTTTTATCGTTTGATTGTTACTAACAATTGTTTTCCGTTCAATGACAATATTTATTCGGAAATTTTCATAATTATGAAACAACAATCGTTGTATTGTTTATTTTCGACACATAAGTCTGGCTAAAAATAGTCAAAAACACGTTTATATTATTATCATTCGATTTTTATCATTTTTTCTACATTTTTAAAAATAAAAAAACCATTATAAATACTTTTAAGTTTTAGTTAATTTTATACTTATGATTCTGAGTGAAGCAATTTTTTTTTTTATAAGCGTTAAATTAAGTTATTATACAATTTTTACAGGATTCACTGTTTTAATTTCAATTTTAAACTTAAAATGTTTATTTGAAAAAATTAGACCATCCAATCATTATGAAACATAGAATACAGATAGACCGACAAGTTTTGAATCGTTTGATAAAAAAGAATTTCTGTTTTGTCGAATATGATAATTTTGAACAGATTCGATGAAAAAAAAACATTCAGATAATCAAACTAACAACAGTTGAATATATAAGTGGTGTATATTTTTTTATACTGAAGCTTTACTGCTCAGGATTGTTTAACTAAACATAATGTAATCTGTCATTTCTTTAAAATTCAATACAACCACCCCCATTATCTTGTCCAAGGCACCCCTTGGTGCGAAGTACGTACTTAAAAATCTGAATGCTTTTCCATATTTTGTAAGTTATTGAAAATTAACATTTTTTTTTTACACATATAGGCGTATATTGCTCGGGATTGAAATTCCTACGGCGAAATTTGAAGATCCGAATATTTAATGGGCTCAACACTGCACGTGCGTGTCGGCGTCGAACGGTTGTTGTAATCGAAGGGGTCAATGGATAAAGACGACGACTAACAAATCTCAAATCGTATTTTGCGAGTAAAAAGTATTTAATAGTAACTTTCAAAGCATATAATTAACAAACTAACTCGTTATGGTTTAATGCGATATGATATAAAATCGTTCATACATTTTTCCAACCACATTAATCATTATGACGACTGGTGTACATATCATAAAATAACATATATTATCACGTATAAACACATAACGGCCGGCACGTGCGCCCTCCGGCAACGTGCACGGGGTCCACGGAACCATCCGCGGGCAGCAGGCCGGGTAGCGGCGGGGACGACGGTGACGCGGCGGGAAACACCAGGGGAACTGCGGCCTTCCGGCTTGTCGTGCGGCAGGTGTCGCGTCTTCATCGGGCGGAGGCGGCTTAGATAGGTTTAGATTACTCTATTATAGTAAATCTACGTTGTTTATGATGTAAAACTATAAATATATAATGCATATATTATTATTATTATTATTATTGGTATTATCATTATTATGGCAGAGGGTGTTTCAATAAGTACGCTCGATTTTTCATTGTGAAAAAGACAAGTTGTGTGTGAGATATCCACTCAATTGCATAATTGCATATATATTGTTGTTTAAAATGAAATAAAAATTGAGTGGATATCTCACACACAACTTGTCTTTTTAACAATGAAAAATCGAGTGTTCTTATTGAAAAACCCTTTATTATTTTGATGTAGTATTTTTTGGCCGAGCCCATAGAGCAGTACCGCAGTGGCACAGCTATGGTTGGACCACAATATTTCGATGTAACCAATGACTGATAAGTGATGAGTGACGTAGACTATAGACGTATACGATTATAATATTGTGTACCGACGTGTACATTTGTGTTCGTTGCGTGTGCGTTCTCTGTAATGTGTATTGTGCATGTTAGTAGGAATTATCGATACTAATAACTTGTAAAAAATTTATGACTCGATATCAGCTGACAGCTATTAAAAGTAGTTTTCTAAAAAAAAAAAACAAACGGCGCGGGATATAGCCCCTGACCTCCTCCCCTCTGGGCACGCTACTGATTACGATCGTGATGATAATAAGCTGAAATACCCATCGACCTCGTTACATCGCATTCTATGCGACTTCGACCTTTTCAAATGCGAATGTCGGAAAATCTTTTCCAAGTGCGCCTATACATGCATATAACTACATTCCGTCGAAATGTCAAATTAATCGGTTCGGCGGTTTCGATCAGTCTGTCGGTAAGTCACGAGACACGACACGTTTTTATATACTCGTGTATGCATATCACACGTCCGCATATTATATTATAACGTCAATACGCAGCGCCCACGTGTTGATCGACCGTCGTCACGTCAAAACCGTCGCGCTTCATTGCGATTTATAATTCACGGACGTTTTATGGTTCATATCACGGCAGTCATAATAATTATAATACACGCCGTGTGCTATAATATGGTATACGTTTAATACCGTCGATCTGGGCGTCGTGAAAGCGCGTATATTATATAATAATGATAATACCCTAACGAGCCGTACCTATATACATGAATCGGTAACTGCGGAAAGAGGACAGGTCCACTTTTTCTAGTTTTTCAGGAACAATAAAAAACTAAATAAGATAGGGAATATCATCGTAAAATTTTGAAATTTTTACTCAGTTTTACTCAAAATCGTTTAACTAAAGAAATGATTTATCAAATATGATAAACCAAACATAATAACTTATATTAAATACCTATATAATGGTTTACCACAGAAACGGGACATGTCCCCTTACTGTAGTTAACTGTAATTTCCGAACGCAATATTTGATATTTGAAACGTCGGATTAGACTCCTTTCTGTGGTAAATGATGTATTTACATGAGTTTAATACAACATTACGAGAGTAGGTGGTTCGCGACTCCCACGATCGTTGCCTTTACTCCGAGAGATGGCCGTGGCGTCCGCACGAATACGCGTGTCACGACGTGTAGTAACCACAGATTACCGCGTTATTACCTACGTCTCGAGGCACTGGATATTATCGTCGCGTAAATATTATCGTTACGACCGAACGACGGACAGAGGATTCGAGCCTCGTACCTGTGCGCACGCGCTCACGAAAACTAAACGCGGGGGCTAGTTGGGGCCGCTAAGCGTCTCGATTATTTATAAGGACGAAAACTGTCTTTGTGTTTTTCATTCTTTATTTACGTGACGTGACAAAAAAGACGTTTTTTTTTTTACGTGCACTACACAGTGACGTGTAATATCGCGTAAATATTTGATATCACACGCGAAAACTAGTTCTCGGTAGCAGCACACTATAATATCGTTGAGCAGTCGAGTTAATCAGGTTAAATCTGCTGTTGGATAAAAAATATGATTTTTTCGAGTGCGAGTTAATCTCGCGTATCTATTTCGGTACGATGTACTGCTATGTGGAGAGCACGTTTAAAATTTCATACGGGCAAAGGCTGTGGAGTGTGGATGACTGGAGGTGACTACAGAAAAAATCAGCTCATCCAGAAAAATCGACACTAACCATGCGCATATTACGTCCCTTTTCATAACAATATTGTTGTATTAAAATTGAGTGAACTTGTTAAAGCTTTCAACACAGCGTGTCTTAAACTTTTTTAAACTTTTTTTCCGGAAAGAGTTTTTCCCGCCTGTTAAAAAAAAAAAAAAACAATAATAATAAAAAAATAAAGTTCTATACTCGCTGTTTTACTTTACATCGAACCGTAAGTAGTTTCAACGTCGTGTCACGGACAGTGTGATCTACGACGTCTGATGTGTTTGTCCGACACTCGAATGCCAAACACTTCGATTTCCCGTCCCTGCGTTTGCCGGGAACCGTGTTTGCGACTCGTCGACACTTCGTCTATGGAGGTAAATAGCCGAGTCGTCTCAACGGCGCGGCGGTTTGAAATATTCGATATAGATACTCAGGAGTCATTGGGAGTAGTATGGTAATTAACACGATGAGAGCTTTTGACCGTCAACGATAATCGTTTTTTCGGCAACCATAACGTCTGAGGAATATTTATTCCGCTAGGTAGATCATTGTCGTCTTCGATCACGATAACGGCTACTGCGGGCGTAAGTTTTTTTGTCGATGCAGTCGAATAATGCGGATGTCGTGTAACTACACCCTCGCCGCCGCAGAAACACGGTTGTGGTAATATGTTTTGTGCATTGTTTCGTTGTCGTGGTATACGTAATATCGTGGCCGTTTGCATAGCAGCAGAATTTCATAGATTTATGTTTTCGCCGTGTTCGCGTCACGTTAAACGTAATAATTCGAAAAGCTTCGGAACGCGCGTTTGGGTCGCGTGCGTATTGTCATCGCGATCAGTAAACACGACGTGTACGCGAACGTCGTCGGGTCGACTGAAGGGAGCCGGGAAAATCGTCGTAAAAGGGCACCACGTCTCCGCGCGACCGGAAAAACGCGTTGAACGAGAAAAACGTATTTTGGGCAATTCACACGAACGACTGAGGGAATATCGTTCAGACTCCTCGCCGAAGCCTGTTCGAAATAGATCACGGACAGAGAAAAAAAGAAAACGACAAAACAAACGCTTCGTCGTGAAAACAACGGTGAACGGATCTTTCACTTCGCCGAGAATCGAAAAAAACTGAGCCGTCGCGGGACGCCCGGCAGATGTGAAACACCGAAATTCTTTCGTATAGAAAATATGCATGAAAGGATGATTTATTAAAGGAAATAAATATGATTAAATCAAAACATATGGCGTGAATAAAAACAAAATATTTACTTTTTTTTTTAGAAATATTATTTTTTATTTACAAAATAAATATGAATTGAACATCGGAATTAATAATTTCTGACAAATCGAAACTTCTTAATCAGACACTTCTGTAACAGTTATATTCCGAGTTGCCCTTGACGGTATTTGATAACTGAATGGATGTTACAAGAATGTTGGATATTACGTCATTATTAAGGTATCTTATAAATACTGCATCTATTGTTGTTCCAATTCTGGTGGTACATTCTTTTGGATTGTTGTCAGGGTCGGACTGGGTCAAAGAGGCCTACCATGCAATTTAGTAAAAAAGGCCCACCAAATAACTGCATCAAAATTCAACTTTACTTTGCTCATTTTAACACATTTCCACTTAATATAACTAACTACAGCCAAATAATTATCAATTTTAAACAATAAAAAAACAACAAATTTATCTTATTTATTATATCTTTTACATTACAAAATGATTTTACATTTTACATTAAAATGAAATTATTAATGCAATTACATAAACAACTTTTTCTGATTAGGTAAACAAAAATTTTTAAATTTTATAATTTATAAACTATTTAAAATATAATATTCTTATTAGTACTAATTGAAACCAAATAATTACCAATTTTTTCAATGTAGCTCTAGTCTACCAGCCACGGTGTCGACCATAATTTATTAATTATTATCAATAGGGAATAGTTGTTTGGCGAATTATCCTTATCATTCTACATCGACGTTCATAAATATCACTATATATTGTTCATTGGGTAATTACATAGAGTGTTACTCTGTGATTTTATTATACGTTTTTTTTTCTTACCTGAAGCGCATAATTCCAAAATACGTCATAGCACTATAGCATTTAAATGTATGACAGGAAAAGCTATACATGTAACATGTCACATAATACATGTACCATCGCATGTTCTCACGTATTCATTTAATTATGAATAAAATAAACAACAATATAAACGAATGACATATTTATTTTTGTTTGAAATATTAAAAAACTGTGAGGGCCCACGCGGTCGGGGCCTACCGTGCTATCGCACGTACACGCCATAGGCCAGTCCGACCCTGATTGTTGTTAATTTGCAGTTGGAATGTACAAAAGCGTAACATTCGTTCGTTTGACCATGGAATACTGGTGTGATGATAACGATATAATAAAAATTTGCCATAGTTACTCCAGTAATACATTACATCTGTATTCGTGTAATATCTGTGTATTAATACATAGATCTATTTGTTTATGGCCAGCCGCCTCTATGTCAATAAAAATCATCATAAAAAAACTTTCGGTGAGGGAGAGGGGAGAGCCCGTGTCGACTGCCGAGTGCGTGGCGACGCGTCGCCACGCTGATAGTCGCTCTGATAACCCACCACTCAGGGGGCGGACTGGCTATTTTTGGCCCGGGGTGCAAAATTTATTAGGGGCCCGTATTTCTTTTCAAACCTACCTAAATTAGGAAAGAGTCCAGAAAAGTGAATAAAAACATAAAAAAAAAAAAATAAGAATAGTTATTTTTTTGGGAGTATGAATAGTATGATGAAGATATGGATATAATATAGATACTTATATTATCCATATTTATTTTAACTACGTAGAAATGACTGATACGATGACACGATGTAACATTATAAATATATTAACAACAGTATTGTCGATCTTTTTTATAATTTATCTTTATATTATAAAATATTACAATAAAAGTTAAATTAAAAAGGGCCCCGACTGTGATAATCGGGGACCCGGTCATAAATACGAATCGGGGCCCGGGGTGATACTTGGTGTATAGCACCCCGGGCCAGTCCGCCCCTGCCACCACTTTAGATTTTTCACATCAAAAACAAAATCGCAATTAAGTTTTCATACACGAATACACGTACGTCGAAAATACGGAGTGTCAATAATTATTGTCGTCGGTCTAATTTACAAATTGACGAGTAGGAGAGCAGCCGTCTTCGGCGCGATATAAACGAAGAAATCGTGGACTCGGACGAAACCATTGAACCGTCGTCACCGTGGCCCCGCAACACCGTCGCGGAGCGTCCGCCTTCGTATTTATGCCGATCGTAATTCACAGTCGGACGAGCTATGCGATCGATGGTCGTTTTTGTTATTTATGATATGCGACGTTTACTCCGGACGAGTACCACCACCGCTCTCTCCGGCGCACGGTCGCCGTCGAGTGTAACGACCACACGACCGCGAGAGCTCCGCGATAATATAACATCGTCGTCGTCGTCCGCCACGGTGCTTTTCCCCGCGTCTATGGATGCATACAATGCACACGTTTTGTTTTATCGCGGTCGTTCGACCACGTGAGTGTTTTATCGCTCGTCAGTGCGGCGCGCACGAGTATGAACACACACGTACACACGAGCGAATCTTTGAACAATGTCGTCACGCCATTGTCGTTCGCGTTTTTAAATTATTGCCTATCATACAAACACATCGAACAAATCGACGACGTTGTGGGTACCTTTCTCGCATCGCTGTATCGCGATATGAAATGGCGGACAAATATGCTGACATCGCAACAAAAAATGTTCTAACCCTTACAATAAATAACATTCCCTCTAATGACATAATAAATTCTATTAATAAAATAATCTTCTAATTTTGGCAAAATCAATGGAATTCAATACTAACATCTTATAAGCTCGAAACCACAAAAAAAAAACAATTAAAAAGTGGCACACCCCTACTTATTTCAACAGACGTCAAGACATCGCAATCACCCGCCCGCACCAGAATCGGACGTTCCTCTCTCTCACACACTCATATATAAAGCAAGGACTTTCATGCACCAAAAAATTATCAAATACGCATTTAAAAATATGCACTTATGCGTAAAAAAATTAAAAATATGTGGTTAAATATGCCATTAAAACAATTAATTTTATTATTATTCTATATAAGTTTTAACTAGATTTATTTAATTTAATTGATTTGGAATTTTTTTGAAACGTTGGATCCCATTCTTCTTTATTATTATTTTGCTCCTAATAAAACAAAAAAGATATTTTAAAACAATTGTTGAATTATTCTCAAATATTTACCTTACTTAATTTTGATTTGCACTGAATTATTAACATTTCTTTGATATTTTCAAATAGCAGAAAACGTACCACTTACCTACTATTTGTTAAATAAAAATACAAAAATAGACATAATAAATACTAGCCATTATTATTATTTCGAGATAAAATTTATCTTTATCGTCTTAATAAGTTTATAACAAATTGTCGACCTTGATTCATGAAAAATATTCTCCAAAGCGCTTGATTTTCGATAAACCATCAAAATATGCACTAAAAGCTTAAAATATGCTCGTATGATCAAAAATATGCCCCTTAAACCAAAAAATGTCCAAATATGCAAATATATGCACTAAAAACTTTGAGTATTTCATCAAAAACCTTATGAAATGTATTTTGTACTTAATAAGCATACGATAAAGTTAATCAGAAAAAATATGTAAATGCATGAAAGTCCTTACTCTACTCATATATAATTAGTAAAGAGCCCCAACCAAGATGCGACACATGCGACCAACCATCAAACATATAGTTGAATAATGCACACAGTGAATCTCAATAATTTACGACCTGACATGCCGTCCAACTTAGCAGAAACACTCGATGAACACCAAACTCTCAAAATTATTGTATTTCTAAGCCCTACTCATATTATTAAAAAACTGTAGATTTAATAAAAAAAAATATATATACTTATATATATATATATATACTATAAATATTTTCTTAATGTAATACCTAATTTTGAGAAACCATAATAAGTCAGGAGCTTTAACAATATGTATTATATAAATCAACTTTATTATAACAGACAGCCCGATGCACACTTGCGTTAATTAAACGCGCGGCGTGGCCGCAGATTTTAATGCACACATAGCGTAAAATGACGCGAGTGGTACGTATATTTTGGCTGCAGTGTTCAGTAGCGACCGACCAGTCGATTTGACTCATGTACGGACCGCTAATATAATAAATATTAAATAGTAATATAATATAAAAATGGAAGTTTATAAAAGAAAACGTGCAATTTTTACTTACCTTGTTTATAAAAACTACGTTTTAAAAAAGAAAAATAATAAAAGACAATATTGGGTGCACCCGTTTACGGAACTGAGACTCACAAAAGGAATATTTTACACATCATTTGAAAATTTACGTGAGAATCCCGATAAACTTTTTAATTACTTTCGGATGAGTGTTAAATCATTTGATGAGCTTACCGTAAAAATTCTGAAAAGATAAAGGCTCAAGACACACATTTAAGATTATCCAATCCTCCTAACCTAACCTAACCTTTTTTTATCATTTTTTCATTGAACCCTTCGCAAAATTCTTCACAGATTTTTATCCAGGCTCCTTTTTTTTTTTTTATTCCTATCGTGATAGGTTTCAGCAGCCACATTCCACATTTCAGGATAATTTTTAACTGAGCCTATCAGCAGTTCAACATCAATTTCATCACCATTCTCTGCCTGAACTCTTAGAAAAAATTCCACTGAATGTACCACTCCATACTCTCCGCTCTACAAACACCTTTTATATAAAACCAAAAAAACAAAATTATAGTCATTATGCTCCCTTTAATAGAATTCTCCTAAATGGTAATTACATTAAAAACTTTGACTTTTTTTTTGATCATCCAAACAAGCTCAAAAATATACTTATTAATCACTAATAAATTATGTATGTTATTATAAGATCAACACTATTAGTTTAACATTAATTCTATTTAATATGTACTTAATCGTGATTATTTATCTACAAATCTTATTCATGTAATCTATATTAACTATTTACTTATTTATCTGTACTCTTTGCCCGAAGGGCGTCATTATTTATTGTAAATTTCATTCTCTTTACAATAAATATTATTATTATTATTATTATTATGTACACCCGCGAACGTATTTACGACAATATAACGCAAATGTGCATTGCCCGATACAAAACAATGTACTGAGAGACCGCATGTGCGTGCGCGGTGCCGCTGCGGCGCGATAACAACGCAAAGGCAAACTTGCACGCAAGATGGACGCGCGTCACCGCAGCGTTGCGGCTGTGTTGTGTGCATCACGCAATTAAATTGTGTGTATTTCACGCCGCTACCGCGGCAACGCAGCGGCGCCGCGCGTTAGGCTAGGTTCACATGGACGCGCGTACACGCGTCAGCCGCGCGTATTTAGACTTACGGGTTCCGCATACTTCGTTCACATGGTCGTGCGTATACATGCGTACACGCGCGTCGATCGCGGTAACGACGCAAGATTCTAATTCCGCGCGTAGACGCGCGTGATACATCGAATTTAAATACTGTTGTTACAATACGGATCGTTCAGATGACACGCGCGTTTCAATGCGAACGATCGAATTTTCGTCCATAGTTTTTGAAAACAAGCGCTTTTTAAATATGAAAATCGAAATAGATACCTAAGTCGATACGTTAATTAACGAAGAAAAAAGGCCTGCTATATGGGACATGACAACGCATGCATACTCAAACCGAACCATTAAAAGAAAAAGTCGGGAAGAGTTGGTGCTTATCTTTGGTGGTCCTGAGGATTCAGTAGTTGAAAAGTAGTTGACAAATTTGTCATCGTGCTCTCTAAGTTTAGGATAATGTAACGTGACATAAAGACTTAAAGAAAGCCTTGTTTTTTAAATAGGATGAACCCAATACTTCCTTTCCGTCATTTGTCTGCGTCTTCTCATCCTTCTGTGGACGGCCCACAAACACAGCGTCTATCACATCCATTCTCGATAAAAATCTGAGCTGTACTAACTAATAACTACTATATTATAAGTTATTCATATAGTTTGAATATAACATTTCCGTACAACGCGCGTTACACGCAGCCATAGACCTTTTACTCATAGACCGGCCCATCCTATACTAAGTACATTGATAGTTGCAAGCCGACATACCGCAGTGATGCAGCTCATTTATGAATCAGTGCTACCATAGAATTATGCGTTCAAACTTCCATGTATCAAAAAATAATGTGCTATCAAAATATATCATATTTCAAATTAAATATTTAATTTATAGTTTATATGCATATAAAATAAACGACCATTATTTTATATTTATTATTATTCTTAATTATATAATTGTAACTAAATCATATATAACAAACGTATGAAATTATTCAAAAATAAACATAAAAACTGACTATTTAGTTATCTACCTATTCATTTCTAAATAAAATTAGTTTTGTAAGTTTTTTTCTAACTCCCATTGTTTCCTTTTGTTGTTGATTGGCGATGTGTCGAAGTCTTAGCGTTATATAAGTAGTTATTATTATTGTTATTAACTGATCTCTGTGGTTTGTAAATACATTTTGATTACTTACATGATCATTCATTTTACTGTCTCGAAAAATGGAATTACATACTTCCGATTTAATTTTTATATACAATTTATTGATGAAATTTTTTTTATACATTTCTTTTATATTTGAGCTTCGAACCCATCTCTCCGAAACACTACTTGCTGGTATTTGAAACATCTGAAATTGTTGATGTATTTAAAACGGGAAAAGAATTTGGACATAAGAGACCATTCATTTTAAAATCATTTTTCTTAAAATGTACACTACAAACTCGATATGATACTAAATATGTATTAAGTGAACAAATTTCCATCCATCTTTTCTTAAGATTTTCATTTTTTGGAAATCTACAAAATTCATAAAATAGGTTACTATGCTCATTTAATAATTAAAATAGTATACTAATTCTAAAATATACTAACCGAAACAGTTTTATATTGTCATTAACAGTGTTACTGCATATAATACATTTAAGACCCATATTAATTAAATTTAAAATTTAACTAGGTGTATTATAAGAATGTAAATTATAAGAATAATATTTTATAATTAAATTAGATTTAACAATGGTTAACACTTAACAGTAATATAAAAAGATGCGAAAAAAATTAAAAACACAACGGACAAGTCGATTAAGATAATATCACAGATAAGTGATAACGGCATGGATACAATAATTTTTGTATCGTATCAGAGTAACTCAGTAACCGAAAAGCGCTACCTATCGTGACACGGTGGAAACGTGAAGAGGGCCAGTCTATGAGTAAAAGGTCTATGCACGCAGCCATCTGAACGGTCATACGCGCGTTTTGTGGCGTGCTAACGCGCATATACGCGCGTCCATGTGAACCTAGCCTTAAATTAACGCAAGTGTGCATCGGGCCTAAAGTAAACACAAATCTACAAAGAGTATTAACAATTATTAATAACGGCGTACACAACGCAACGATCGTTCTCTTAACGGCACCGGAGACGGCGGTGGACAAAGTGACCAAGGAACATAGACATATCAAGAAAAGAAAGTGGGCCGGGCAGCACTGGTGACAGTGTTGCTAACATTATTAACAATTTTTTCATCTCAAAGGATTTCTCTATTTACCTTAAAGTTGTGCAAAGAATGGCTGCGTAAAATGTTTTTGTTAAGCGTTTAATGTTTCAATACTGGCTCAAATGACAGTTATTACGATAAATAATAGATTTTTATCATAATCAATGTCGGAACATTATGCACAAATAAGTTTCCTTATATGATAAACGAATATTTATTTTAATATATTTATAAAAATGGGTTCAACCAAATCATATTAAAAAATCTTAAAACGTCTAACGTTGATGAAATCGATAATTTCCATATGCAATGAAAGTGATTTTGATTATTCTGATGCTATTTAAAAATTGATAATACAAAAAGCTTGAAAAGGTCGCCAATCATTAATCTTAAGGTTTTGTAGTCTAAAAAAATGCGATTTTGTTTTGTTCGTCTTAATTTTTAGGAAAATGCTGGTTCCAATTTGGAATTATCACCAATCATTTATGCTAGGGTTTAATTCACTAAAACGTTGAACTTGTTCAATTATTGTAAAACGATTTATTCAGCGTCGATACACACTCTTCAGTTCGATACCTTTTTGGCTTTTTAATATTATTTGCAGTGATTTATTTTTTACTTAATTATTTGAAATATACGCTTGCAGATAAATATGGTTATTAGTTACAAGTAATTACTTATCATGATATTTATACATTTTTTTTTTTAAATCTTAGTAATTTTTAAGTGTTGTCTATGACGTCAAAGTTTTTCTCTATAGTATACATGTATGTGACCCAAGCAACCGAAACAGTAATAAATCTCAATGTTTAATTTATATATGTATATATAAATGTGTGTGTGTGTACGTATTTCGGATGTTGTTGCAACTGGAGTAGGATTAAATAATTACGATAATTTATCAAGTGATTACGTAAATGACAGACGGACGTAATGAAAAAAAATGTGCGTGGATTTGAACAGCGTGTATCGTCATATATGTTATACCTGTATGTACGTATACTTATTACACCGATTACAGGGTGTCTCATGAGAATTCGCTAAATTTAAGTTGCAGTTTAATGAATTTCGCTTTAGAATTACCATTTTAAAACTATAGACGGGACACCCTGTGTGTGAAAATATATATTAGGACGAGTAAATACTAATTTTAAATGTCCATCTGTTTACCGGATGTGCTTATATTTATAATGAATATTATCAATAACAATGCATTACTTCTAAACATAAATAACAGTACGATGACAAATTGAATGCTTATTACGTTCAATCACTATCAGTGGCGCCGGAGTAATTTGAAAATAAAATGTGTGTTTCGAAAATATAGTTTAAACAATAAACACCCGCTCTATTACTAATGTTTGTTGTGCAATTTGTTAATTTATAAAAATATGCTTCATAGATAAATTCGATAAACAACCAAATTTTTGATGGAAAAAATAATACAAATTTCGTTACTAAGATACATGTAATAACATATCGAATCTTCGACGATACGTTATTGTAGTTGAATTAATTTTAATGTTTTTGAAGAAAACATTTTTTACATATTAAAAACTCAAGTAATAGGCTGCTCATTTATTAATTTTATTCCTTGTAACTAATTATTTTTATTCTCATTTACTAAGAAAAAAAAATGCCACCGAAAACCGATTATATAATATATTGTATGCTTGTACAATGTACATGTCATAATAATATTGGTGACGCGTCATTTGATCCGGTAAATAATATCCGGCGACAAAAGATCCGCGACATTTGGTCCGGTGAAAAAATATCCTGTATCAAAAATATCCGGGGCAAAAATATCCGATAATTTATTTTTTATTTTTTTAATAATTTAATTAGTTAATACATTTAATAAAGAATAATTTTGAACTGTTACAATGATGTAGTTATGGCTACTAACGCTGTTGAGGGTTGGCATCATGCTTTTAATACAAGTTTTGGATCTCACCATACCACGATATGGAAATTTATCAACTTCTTGAAGAAAGAACAAGGGCTGCAAGAGGCGAAAATTGAGAAAATTAATTTAGGTGAGATTAATCCAACTAAAAAACGTAAATATAAGGACCTTGACAAACGTTTAAAAAATGTTGTACAAAATTATGATTATACCAATTTGCTAAATTATTTAAAAGGCATCGCTCATAATTTTAATAATATTAGATCTTAGCCTTGAATCATAACTAGGTCAGGTGTAATTTTATTTTTTTTTTTTTATTTTAATGAGGTTAAGATAGTATGCGGTGATTTCATAGTGCTATGTCTACTGAAAATCGGATTGTAAATTTATATTATTTTTTTTATCAATTTCAACGGGTCTCGCATATTATACTTTTAAAAATATAGTCACGAAATTCGGTACAAACATATAGCGTTTTAATAAAATAGACCTGAACGGGATCTTCAGCGCCACGTGTTGCGGGTAAAAATCTACGTCGTATGCAGGAGGGTCGTATAAAACAGTACGTTTTATAAAAAAATACAGGACAAAGGCATTCACTTGATAGATTAGTACTATGCATTTTTTTGTAGTCGTGTCCCAAAGCTGTATATTTCTGATTTTCGCCAGGAAAAAATGATAGGAAAAAATATCATACTTTTTTTTCAATTAATGAAAATTAATTTTTCGAAACTCATCTCGTGATTATAATATGATAATTTACTGAAACAATTTAAAATATATTATATTTTATTGTATTAAATAACAGAAAAAAATTTCTCGCTATATTTTTTACAGTTTATTTTTTTAATGATACCGATTAACTATTTATAATATTTCAGCGAAATAAAAATGGTAAAACAAACAGCAATATAATTGAGCAAAATTTATATTACAAAAAATATTGTTTGGGACATTTTGATAAGTTTTTTTATACAATGAATTGATGATTAGTGAGGTTTTTTGAAGAGGAATTAAATGTACTTCGTTGCTCTGACGTCAATACTACACAACGGCATTTTAAACGACTTTTTTCAGGAATAACAAAAACGATATCACACGCACACACACATGAATTAAATACGTAGTATTTCGGTCAAAAGTACTTATAATTATTTATCGGACCACACGGTAAGTTTAGACATAGAAGTCGGAGAAAGGTTCAAAATCTGACATGACCAAAGTCGGACCAGGAGTCTTCAGATTAGCCGTCACTTCTGTAAGCCGGTGTACTCTGTCCACCACAGGTTTTGTGCGCGAGAGACCCCGTGGTTCCAAATGACTTTCGATCGGGGGTGGCCAACTAGGGTCTGATTGGTCAGTCGATAAAGTCGCATCGTAAGTCGTACGAGAAAACATAGAGGGGCACGGTGCAGCGCCCCGTTGTACGGCTTGGAGGGAAGAGGGGAATCAAAAGTGCAAAGACGAGACGCGATGGTCTATGTCAGAGGTAGAAACGTATAGAACTTCCTGTGATGAAAAACGTTTTCAATTACTTTTTTCACGTATTCACAAATACGTTATTATTTAGGCACTCTTATTGCGAACCTCGTTGAAACCTGTTACACGTACTTATTAGAACGGTACCTACAATATTTTTTTTCTGTATTTTTATAAAGACGTAAAAACGTTTGTACTGGTCACGTGATTATCAGGCTTCGGTAAACATATTGTGCTCGCGGTCCCGGAGTTGGTGATCTCTGGCCTGTACTACGGAAAATTTCTAAGAATAAAAAAAAATGTATTCATCGAAGAGTGCAGAAAATTCATCAAAATCGTTTTGGGGTCGTGGAAAGTCGGGTAAGTTTCAGAACGGACCTCCATAGAAATTAGCCGTAACCGCGTTCGGCACGTAGAGGGTCGTGGCCCACCTAGCCAGGGTTGCCAACTATTTAGTTTGGAAAATCGGGACAAATTTTCCAATAAAAGAACATTTTCTTCTGATTTTAATTTAATTATATTTAATTTAATTATAAAGGTTATAAATTGACAAATGATGGCATAATGACAAAACATATAATAATAAAACACACATATAATTACTCTCTTTATATAAATACTTTATTAACAGATATTTTATAATAGATATTTAATAAAAATAATGATTAATAAAATAAAAATAAGTACCTAATATAATATTGTTTAATAACTAATTTTTTTATGAAATAAAAAGTAACTATTTATAATCAATGATATTATGTTAAAACGGTATATAATCTAAATATAGATAATACAAATTAGTTATTGCTGTGCTCGATAACAAATGAAATATTATTGTTTGTACAATCGTAGAAAAAGGTAAATTTATAATTTCCCGATGTCCCGGCAAAATTGTGTCCGGCATAAATTTTGATCGGGACACGGGAAAAAAACTTTAAAATCGTGAATGTCCCGCTAAAATGGGGACGGTTGGCAACCCTGCGCCTAGCATATATTTTCTTCCACCGTCGTTTTCACACTCCTGCAGCCAGACGGCTGGACAGACGGCGGCTCCACGCGATCGCCCGGTAGGTTAGGTTAGGTTATGTTAGGTTAGACGAGGAAGCGACACCCGGTGCGATCGCACGTGGTGTTTTCAGACTTTTTCACGGAACCGGGAATATACACATTATTATTTTCACCTAACCGTATGTCTGTCGTGAGCGATGGTAATTTTCTGTCGGCTCTTCGCCGCGGTATCGATATTGTTTTGTTGCCGTACACGTGTGACGTATGCGACTATAGATGCGCAGCACGATTATGGGGTATCCATGGATAAACCGTACGGTGAAGTTTATCTACAGTATTTATGTTACCTCTACGTAAATACGTACGCCGCGTCGTCTTGTGAAATTCTCCGCATTTTATGTGTGTGTGTGTGTGTGTGTGTGTGTGTGTGTGTGTGTGTGTGTGTGTGTGTGTGTTTTCCATTATGCGAATACGCCATTCGCGTGTATTGTTGTTCTCCCGGTTGTATGTTTGAGCATAAAAGTAGACATGGACGTAAACCTCTCGAGCAAACTCTCAAAGTGAGATATCATAAATCCAGGATTTAGACTGTGTTTTCCAAATAGAAATTAATTTATGCTCTTTGAACTTGACGGACACTTTTCCACGTTATAATTTGATGTACCTGTCGTTTCCTGTTACAGAAAAAAATATTAATTTTTTTCTGGTGTTCGTTTGCAGGAATATGAGGTTAATATAATGAGGTTTTTCAAAAATTTTACACGATAAAATGTGTACTTTTCTCTTTTAACTGACTCAATTATAGTTACTTCTTTATTTACACGATAAAACCACCATACTATATAATATATTATATCATACGGAATTCGTCTGAATATCAATTGACTATTTAGATTATGAAAATATGAAAAACGAAGGTGCTATGTAAAATTATGTTGTAGATAAACAGAGTGATTTTTTTACAGTTCTATTCTCATTGTCTCAATATAATGAATTGCGATGCACAAAATGAAAAGGCTTACGATTCAAAAACCGTCAAAAAATGTTTGTTTTAATATTTCTTAGGTCTTATCGAAAATCTCTTTTCAGTCTAAGGTCAGCGGACAGAAGCATTTCGTGTCACGTTTAAAATGAAATACATTTTGTTATTATGAAACGGATTTCGAATAGAAGACGATTTTGTCTACACATATTACCATTACAATCTATCTACCCACTTAGGCGTCTTCGTATGTTTATTATCCCCAACATAATATATACTTATATACTGAATACGTTATTAAGTTAACACGTTAGGAATATTCTCGAGAATCAATCGGCCATTTACGTTTTCCCGTCACGTCCAGCACGCACTTGGGTCTTCGATTTTCAAGCACAAGGAAAATAAACAAACACACACACACATACACACACAAATAAACTTGGGTATAAAATTAAATTAAAAAAGAAAAATACGTACGCCTTAATAAATTGTATATGAAAGGAATAGTCCGTCGCACTGACATCGATTCGCGCCGAAAAAATCGTATTATCTCTATCCAATAATGTACAGTACGATGAAAAGATTGATTGGTTTTCGTCAATATTTAATATTGAAATCTTAGACTCGATAGTAGAATATATTTTCATCAGTGTTTATCGTTCGAAGGTCTATATCATAAATTGAATCGTTATTTCAATTTATAAAACGATACGTAATATGCGTTTACGTCCACGATAAATATAATAATATTAATGACATCTACGTATATCGGAGATATCGAATTGGCTCCATAACTCAAGTAATCGATATTTTTACGTATTTAATTGGCTCCCAAGATTTATACATTGAGTTAGCTCCCCACACGTTTATTTTATAAATCCATTGGTTATCAAAATTGTTCGAAAATAAATTCAAATATACATTAAAAATTAAAAGTTGAAAAATGTTTGTCATACAGTGTTAGTCGTACCACTAATTCATGTGAATCTTATTTAACGTATTTAGCGATGTACGTGTATATATTATACAAATAGGCGACGAGTGATCGAATTCGGCCGGTGGCCTTTAAAAGTAAATGACTCAAACTCAGGCGATCGTCTTCGGATTCGTCTGACAGTCAGACGCTAGTTATCTACAGCGGTGTCGCGTGTCTGATCACTTTTGTCCGGCCTAGTCCCTATTGATTCGAGTGTCTATGGATTCTGTTATGGGTCTCGCCTACCCACAGACGTCGCACATTTTGGATTCGGTGACTCGGAAAAAGACGTTTTACTGTGCTGCCACGACCAATCGGTCGGTTTTCTATATTTTTGTTGAACACTCGTTGATTAGTTGTGTTCAACTATTGCCCAAATCTTGAATGATCGATGGTCTGTATCGATGGACCGTTTTATCTGGTAAGATAATAATAATAATAATTTATTATATGAATACAACGGGCAATTGCCCAATAGTACTGGTAATTACATTATAATATGTCAAACGCTAAACAATATAGGTAAAATGCATAAAATTAAGCAAAAATAAGAATATAAACCAAAGAAATTTAATATATTAGTTATTACATAGGGTTATTCAAATAAATTGTATGAATCCGGCTTAATGGAGAAAAGAAGAAATTGACACCTGTATCAAGTTTGTTACACAGGGCCATGGTTCTTGGAATCGGTGAATATTTTAAGTAGTTTGTGCTGTGTGATGGTAAATAGAACATAGATGTGGAGCGGTTATTATAAGCTAGAATGTTGAACGGGACGAAATTTCATAAATATGGATCATCTATTTTAGGTTATTGATTAATGATGTACCGTTACTGCACGTTTTGTTTTTAGATTCTTCACTCATCGTGCACACGCCGACAGTCGATGAGATCGCCGAAGAGGAGATCGATTTTTGAACGAAAGAACATAAATATAATATTTTAACGTAAGTAAATCGCTTGGTGGTAGTTTGCGAATTAGTAAACGTTTTTTTACCAGGCGGTCGAACAGAATTCGTGCTACGAACCGTTCCGCAAAATGTCGTACACTTTATTGTTTTGGTAGACACAGGACGATAACAGTTATATCATGTATCACGTTGTTTGAACAAATATTTACAGCGAACGCTCGTACTGACTGTTTTAGTTTATTATCTTAACTATATTCTAATGTATATTAAAGCACAATATTTATTTTTCTCTTTGCTTTTATACGTTTCGTTTCCTTATATTGTTTTAGGCCGAGTAATGACCGAAATAAAATATTTAATTTTAATTAAAAAAAAAATATATAATAATAATAAATAAGTTAATATTCATTAAAAACAAAAAAAACAAAAAAAAAAAAAAATCCCTTAGTAGCCGTACGTTATTATATCACTGTATACCGTTTTTTACTATTGCTTTAGCCACGTTCATTAATGATGCATTAAAGCTTTCACGAAAGACATCCCACGTGAACAGGAAACGGTGCTTCCGCTGTTTTTTCGCGTACGCGTCATCGGAGTCTGTAGACCTTTTTTGTAAATTAACTATGGACGGAAAGTCGAAATTACAACGTTTAGATGTTTTCATGTTAATTTATAGTTTTCGGGATGGATGGAACAAAAAAAAAAAAAAAAAATCGTCTTAAATTATTCACCACGTCGTTCGTGGTATTAATATTGGAATATACGTATTTCGGTTTTTGCGGAATGATTCGGGCGCGCGTCCACACGCGCCGTTATTGTCGTCCGTGGTGCACGAAAGTCGTTTTCGTTCGATTACTCCGTACGATATATTTTTACCATCTCTCGATGACCGTCGAAAAAGACACATAATACAATTGAGCCATGTCGTTAATAATTTTCGACTGACGGGAATCGAGTGTTTTTTTACCCGAGTGTTGGAACGATGACGAAAATCACATAGTAACTTAAACGTATACCGCTGATTAACAATAAATGCTTTATGTATTGTTGAGACCGAAACCCGTACCTTTTTTGTAGTACAGATGAAACATTTTTTCTGAAAAATCGGCCCCTCATCTTATTCTTCCTTCTTTTACAAACGTTTTCGTTGGTCATTTTTCGTTCGTTGTACATACTAAACGTAGTGTCGTCTAAAATTGACAAACCAAGATTGCGCACAGGAAAACAGGACAAATAAATATTTGTGAGAAAGTGTAATAGACTTAATACTGAATCGAGTGCAAACATAATTCGTGTAATGAAAAATCCCGATGATTTTCATCATTTCATAAAACTTCTGAAGATCGATAAAAACTCAATTCTCATGTCAAAATCGTTCAGGTTTCTTGTTTATAACCCAAAAGATATCGATGTTGAACTTCTGCGTATAAATATCAGCCACTAAGATAAATATTGTGTTAACGTTGTTATTTGCCACATCTGTCAAACGATTCAAACAGTGGTAATTAAATACGTAATTAAACACAAAGTGCGTTTCTTTGAAGTAAAACGTGTTAACACATCTGACGGCACCCACAACCCGCGATAATCTTCGTGTCATTAAAGAGTGATTTTATCTGTCAAAAAACCACTTTGTATGAGTTGTTTTTGTGTATTATTATTATTATTATTAAATGTATGTGGGTATTACCTTAATCTGATATTATCGACCCAGCCTAAACGAAGTTCAAACCGAAATCGGTTTTATTCATATCGTTTCACGAGTTAAACTATTCTAAGTAAAGCTTCAGTATAAAAACAAACCGTTCATCTATACTTCACCATTTTTAATCTAGTGAACGGTGGGTTTGTATTCTCAAAGTTGGTTAAAGTTTTCTTGTTTGACAAAGGATATATTTTTTAGCCAAGCGTTCAAAACATGTTTTTGTATCTGTGTTCGAGGTTTTATTATGATTGGATGGACTAATTTTTTTAAATGAATATTTTAGGGTTGAAATTGATATGAAAACAATCTACGTGTTCCGTAAAAATCATAAAATAATTTACTTTAGTATTTCGATAAGGTCGTATTAAATTTTCCGATTTTTCAGTCAAATGTTAAAACAAGGTATTTTCAAAGTTCTATTTTTAGCCCAAAAAATGACCCATTTTTTTGAAACTTTCGTGAAGTATGTAACAGTATGCCATAAGCATATCGTGAAAATTTATGTTTCTAGAAATGACAATTTCTCAGTTCTGACTAAATAACTAATAAAAAACAACTAAAGCAATTTAGTAAAAGTGTCGTTTACAGCCAATTCGACCGCTTTTACTCGGTTTTTCGGTAGTTTTTCCTCACACTTGTGAAATATATTGAGAGTAGAGAAAAACGAACCTTCAAAGTATTATCTACACCCGATTCCCAATCTATAGAGTGGCTGAATGAACAGTTTTGAACTAAGTTAAATGTACTTTTTAGTCTTTAGAAAAAAAAATATAGCGGTAAAACCAATAAATTCTTTCGCTTCACTCAGAATCTAGAATAGTTTTAAAAAATTATTGATGAATGAAACTGTTAATCAATATTAGAATATTCATTAAAATAAATAAAAATAATACATTGAATAAATCTTATTGCATTTATCAAATAAATCTGAAAACCCTTGTATTAAACCGGAACGTTTTAAAATTGATGATATAGACCGCTGTAGGTTTCGTTTTTCATTTATATGTAGATGAACAACCGCAGCTTTGTGGGCGTAAAAAGAAACTATGACGATATCCGAATTCAGAGAAACGCTGAGTGGTTTTTCGAGATTAAAAATCTTTCTTGCATTTCATTTTCGTCATATTTTGTGAGAAAAAAGTTTAAAAAACAAATAAAAGTTTCCGCAAGTATACATAACTATCTATACTCAGGGATACGCGTATACCATATTGATATAGATTTTTCCACACGCTAAACATTAGAAACTTTGATTTATTCGAGTATATTATTTTATGATTTATCTATAATATATATAAAGTCGGCGAGCACTAAGAAAGGATTTTTCAAAGTTCAACCCCTATTAGGTTTTAAAATTCATCCCCTAAGGTGGTGAAACGGAATTTCCAAAAATGTTAAACATTTTTCCGGAAAATTGCAGCTTTACTTGGGGGCACTCCATTTTACACTCGTTCTTATACAGTTAAGGTACTAATTATTTGACTTTTATAACGATATTCATAATATAATAATAATTATAATGATAATAATAATAATGATAATAATCATAATTATAATATTACATATGGAATTGCCAACTAAATCGGAAATTTTACTTTGCACACCAAATTTTACCTATACTTCCGTATCAACTCATTTGAAATTTTCAGGAAATGTACTTATTATTTACCTTTGTAAGCGCCCAAAGAAATTAATTTTACAAATTCACATTTTTAAGTGTCAAAACAGCATTCGACAGCTATCAAGAATGTATGACTGCTACTACTACTACTATTATTATTATTATTTTTATTATTCATACATTTTTTATATATTTTAACCAAGCAACGGCGGGTAATTCACCTACTATAATATTATATGTGCCGTAAAATGTTTTACAAAATACCATTGGTATTTATTCTTAATTGTTCCGTAGAAAACACTACGTGGTCTAAAAACCGTTGAATAAATTTTATTCTACTTAATGACGATAAATTTTAATTATTTAGGTTCAAATGATATTAAGTCTCGTGTTTTTGTATGATTTTTATGTACAGATATGTACTGGATCTGTGGATGTATATATATATATATATATATATATATATATACACATATATACATAGTATTTATCATTCCGATATACTGTTTGTTCGAATCATTTATTGTGAGGCGTAATGTACACAGACATTTGTTTTCGGATCGATACTACACACTTTTACAGTATTTTACGGCGTGCATCGTAGTCGATCAGACTGAAAACATTAAATCACCAACATTTAAATTAGAATTATTCAATCTCGTCTTGTCGTAATTTGAATTTTTTTCACCAAGATGAAGCAATTTTTTTCAATTTATCTATCTTGAAAATGTAAAAATTATTAATTGAAATTATAAAAAACTATAAACAGCATATTAAAAATATTTTAATCACAAATTCTATTATCTTCATTCAGCTTTAGGACACGAATTCAATTGCAGTGAATATCAATAAAAATTGTCAACATTATTGTTTCGACAATATGTTAAAAGCACATAAAAAAATAAAAATAAATAAATAAATAAAATTATAAATTCAAGTTGAAATAAACATTTCAAGATACACAAAAAAATGAATGTGAAATAAAATAATATAAAAAAAATTGTTGACACAATAGTTTAAATCATAGGTATGAAAAAAAAATTTCAAAACATAAAACTACATATCATTTTCTTTGAACCAACAAAATGAATTTAATACCCAGTGTTAAACAATCATTAACAAACCTAAGCACTTATAACGAAACAAAAATTATGTTAAACGTTTGTTCATTTTCTTAAAAATTTGTAAAAATAAATTTCAAGCACTAAAAATACACAATAAAAAATTTCTCATTATAATCAAATTCCAAATCAATTAAACAAGATTTTTTTAATTTACAGTAATTGTAAATTTGGTGAAACAAGTTAATTTTTTTATTCTACAGTATTTCTTAAGAAAAAGTTATAAAAGCATTAAAGTTTAAGCTGTGCGCATCATTAATTAAATCATTTTTTTTTAAGTTTCTTCAAACAGCAGAAAGTTAATACTTTTAATTTTTACAATACATATTCATATTTTAATGAAAAATTAAAATTTAGTTTTGTAACAAAATAAATAAATCCAAAATTCATAAGAACAAAAAAAAAAAAAAAAAAAAAAAAAATCATGAAAACAAACAAAGAATTATTTGTCTGTCACCATGAAATTATTAAATATATCACTTGATGTAACCTAACAACGTTTCGACAAAAACCACACAATACACTGACCCAAATGCAATTAGGGAATTGAGTTGAAAGCGGATAACATTAAAAAAAAAAAAAATAATAATTGTTTCTTTTATTCAAATATTTGAAATTCACCTAATATCTAACGACACCTGCCGTTGTAACAAAACCAACTGAGTGTTAAAAAACTCATGGGCCCGGCAGAGCTTCTAAACGTATACGTAATATCATTAGCTAATAATTACTGATTATTATGGCGTTTCTATTTGGCGAATTAAAACAAAATATAGATGTATAAATATTTTATGTATAATTACGACTGCGCAAAACGCAGATAAGGTCAGTGGCCACAACCGACATTTTTTTGAGGCTGAGATCGCAAACCATAGAGTAATTTTATCGATGTTTCAAATTACAACAAATTGGAAATTTTATTGTTAGTTACCATGGTACTACAGTAGAGTTCGTGTAAACGATCGCCGTTAACCTGTACGTGTACAGAATTTGTAGCGCTGATTATTGTGTGATTTTGAGATACCTATATAAATCCAATACGCGAGTTGCTCACGTGATAAGTATTTTGAATGCGTCAACACATTTTCCGTAAATGATCAGTATTTAATTTATAATTTTACTGTTTTTTCTTGGCTGTCATAAACATATTGCAGGTCATACTTACAACGATCGATTTGAACCGGTTGTTCCGTGAATTCCTTTTTATGAACGATCTCTACTCGTAATATTTTGTAACGATTTAGCCGCTTTATATAATCGATAATGATTGATGCGTCTTGGCTACCGATTGCATTTCAATCGATGATACCTCGAGAAGGCCACTCGACGGATAGAAAGATCACACGCCCGCGCATTGTGGCGTTGAAGACCTCGAAGCGGTTGGGCCTGCAGGTGTGTGTTCAGACCCACTAATAAAATCATTAATCAAGCGTCGGTGACGATAGTAATATATCAGGGTACGTGTGTGTGTGTGTGTGTGTAAATACCGTTTACTGCTGTGTCACGGAGACGCAGAGACGCTTACACCACACTCACATCATTCATGTGACGGAGTGTACACAGTAGACCGCGAATACTCACGCATTATTATCATTTCAAACGACGTTCGACGCAATAACGACGCGCGTGTGTGCCGTCATTTTCGGGTGATTTGTCAGAGCGTTGTTTACGAATAACTATGATGAAATAACGAACACCAGTTGAGAACACCGATCGAGAGAAGTTTATTGCGCAAAAAAAAAAAAAATTTAAACATTTGAAAATAACGTATTATCGTTATAATGACACAATTATAGTCCTTAATCATTAACACCCAAAGCCACTTTACAATAAAATTTAGTGACTAGAAGGAAAAAAAATCACAAAAAAAACAATTTAAAATAAATAACACGAGTGATGGAATTTTTTTTTTTTTTGTGGTGGTGGGTCGCATAGTTTCGGGCGAATCAGTAATTCTAATACATAATAATTCTCACGAGGTCGCGGCAATATACATTATGTTTATAACATAGAAAATATTATTATAATACATACACGCATAGAAAACTAAAATTACATTCGTTATGAAAAAAAAAAAAACACTTTGGTAATAATTATTGCCGCCAAGACGTATACACAAATACACACATACACACACACAAACACACACACTTAGACTTATATATGTATGTTTGTTACACGTGTAAGTACGAATGTAATAATCGTAACGCCTTTACTCGCGTGTAAAAACATAGGTCCATCCAACATTTATTTATTTTACAGTAATTTTTTTCGTGATAAATATTACAGAAAAAGAAAATGTACATAGACCGCATTTTTTTTTTCTATTTAGGGAAATTTAAATTTATTTGTAAACTTCGAATTATTTTATGATATCGGGATTGACTTTGAAAAATCAAATGGGAACATGCATTTTTTTTTTTTTTTTTTGTAGAGGTTCACAGAGATTTGAAGATTATAGAAATCACATTTTAATCCAACTCGAAATTAAACAGAACGCACGTCAGCAACGCACGACTTGGGTCGCTAACACACGCGTTAAAAAAAATTAAAAACAAATTTTAGTCGATCTTAAGCGTAGGTTTTTATTTGATTTTCAAAAGTCGGCTACCCCGAAAAAATCGTTTTATATTTGTTCCGATCAAAAATCGCGTGCACACAGTACGTTTTCTGTGTTTCGAATCATTCGACGTGAAATCGTCGTGACGTACCCTTTTGAGCCGCACTGTCCGGTACACTTCACATTAGGTACCTACGTTCGTATAACAGGTGTACGCGTTCTCGTAAACGATGTCTACAGGAGTTTTCGCACCATGCCGGTTAAACACTAGGGTAAAAATAGCCTTCGGTTAAAACATACGTCAAAATATAATATTAACGTCGTCTTTGAAACTTCAGTTTTTGCATTACCGGACGGATCGTATTTCGCTAAAATATTTTACCACATCGTAACGTTTTTCTTTTTTGACGCCATTAAATACATTTCAATGTAATTTTTTCGGTTTGGTCAAGTGGACTTTTCAGTGTTTTTTAATTCTACATAAAATATAATATTTCTTATTATAATACGGAAATATTGTTTTTTTAATATCGTTACACGAGTAGAGAAACGGAGCGGTCCGTGTACGGGGAGAGGGGCGTTCGCGGATTCGACCGATAATGACGTCGGGAGAAAGCGAGACCGTCGCGCGCGCAAACGCCTAGAGGATCGTGTAGGTAAGGTTCGACTCGACGGGTAGGTACGGTCTCGGACGGACGCGTGTTTACGACCACTTAAGGATCGCCGGGCGATTTAGCGCACGCAATGACACTGCTGCGGCAATAACAATACGGTTTTTGGTTTTTTTTTTGCTCTCGGCTTTCGATAAGTCGCGAAAACACGACATTGTCGTGCTCTGTGTCACACGGGGCTTCCGCAGCTCGAAGAAAGGACGGTGGGGTTATCTCGAAGGGTTCATGACGGGTCGTCTACCCGACACGACCGCTCGCGGCCCTCGCCCGGTGCACGGTTCGGGTGCCGTACGCGTGCGGTGTATTATATTTTCACGAGACCAAAAAAAAAAAAAAAAAACCTATCCATAGATTAGAATATTCGACCGAGAAATAATAAGACGCGATATTAGTACCAATAGTTTTGTATGAAGTGAAACACAAATGACTAGATTTCCATCGCGTTCTTCCGCGTGCTGTACACGATCGGTTTTGCGTTTCGGTCGTGCTAAGGGTTTTGCATAAAGTTGGTTGATTAAAAAAAAAACACACACACATGTATTTTGCAGTCGCAACGATAATACTTGATTATAGCCAGTGCTCGAATTGGAAAAATAAAAGAAGGGGGACTCTAAGATTTAAAAAAAATTAGCGTCACTTACAATGACTTCACACACCGGACACGTAGGGGGCTCTGCCCCCCACACCCCCCAACAACCCACCTTCGAAAATGCATCCCATATTTTACAAAATAATAAGATTTTACAAAAAATGGGTATAATAATAAAATAAAATATAACTGATATATTTATTTATCATATATTTTATATCATCACTAAGACAAATCGTACTATAATACAATGACTATTATGATTATATTATAATATCACAAGATTGTTTTAACCGGTTACCTAGGCGGTATAATACTGATAAAAATATAAAAAAAACATCGGTTTCGATATCAACCAACAAAATAATTCATTAAATCAAAATTAAAATTTGAATGTCTTATTCATTACAAATTTACAAAACTACTACATTATTTAATAAAAAAACCTTTCCGTCCCCCCGTCCCAATTAAAATTATATGAAGGGGTGCGCTCAAAATATTAAAAAATCGAAGAGGAGCTCCGTCCCCCTGCGTCCCCCCCAATTCGATCACTGATTATAGCAGTCAAGTATACCGACGGTTATAATGTAACGAATACTTGCAGGGTTAACCACCGCGTAGCTTAAAGCTTTGCTGTTCAGTGCGTATATTATGCGCTGACTCCACCGGACCAGTGTTTGTTCTGGCAATCCTTAAGTTCGATTCGCGAACCCCGCGAGGGTGTAGTTACGAAAAAAGGTCACTTTTAATGATGATAGAGATTTATAAAAACGTACGAAAATCATTCGGACCTTTAAACATCACTAATAATAACAATATATAAGTGAATAATTAAAAGTCAAAATTTCAGTGTGATGTAAGTATTACTTTTTAATCAAAACTTTTTGATACTATGTTACAGTTTTTTTTTTTTTTTTTTGAATATACTTTGTCCTACGTAAACGGCTTACTATTGATTTTGATTCATCGAATTAGTGTTTACAAATCGAGTTGAACGAAAGTGTTATTATAACTATTGAATTAAATCGAGTTTTTTTTTTATTATTATTACAATGTAAGTATTACAATTTAAATACGTATTTATGCAGGATCATAAACGTTAAGGTCGACGCTAACGAATTTCGACGTAGTAATTTATCGGATCGAAAACGACAGCGGTTAAGCACACGTTCGTTTGGAGATATCCCGTCAGACAGCCGCGACTCGGAGATTAATGCCATGAGACGAGCCGCTTGGACACGGGATATACTTAAGGGAGGTGAATGGATATCGTATTGATAACGACTGTCTCGGGCGAACACGATTATGATAGGGTAAGATCGAGATGTAGAAATCACCGTGCGGAATGACTTGGCGGGAACTTCAATAATTTGTGTATATTCCGGTGGCTATAAAGCGACAAACTTACACGGTGTGTGCATAGCCCGGCTGGCGCGGGATACGACATTGCAGTTTAATCGCGGCGGAATACGAATTCGTTCGATAAAGATATAAAAACGCGCTGGAGCGTGTGCCAGCCAATTCCACCGGACTAAACACTTAATCGACGCCGCCTAAAGTCGAACTCACCGCGTTCGCGCCGAGACAATCGTTTCGATAACACTACCGTGGTTAATTGAATGGTATTACAATAATTGCTATACGGGCACAACTGTATCGGTGTATGGAAGCGACGCGACGGTGTGAATAAAATTAGACAATGGATGGTCGTACGCGTATGTATACGAGTATGTACAGATTTATTGGCGCGTATCGTTTTTAAACGCATATTAAACACACCATTAGTGTGTATATCACTATGGTATTTTGTACAAGTTTAATACGAAATAAAACAAAAGAAACCGTTTTACCGTTTACTCGAATAAACTAAATCATCACGAATAATAACGGTTGAGAGAGAGAGAGAGAGAGAGGGAGAGAGAGAGAGAACAATATTGATTCACATTAAAAGCAAATATATACAATTTTTGTTTGTGGCGTAGTCGATTATTTACGTCTCAGAACTGGATTTTTTTTTTTTTACAGGCTTCGTAACAACATTTTCTGCCGTAGTCTGTTCAACGAGTAACTGAGCTAACTTGGAATACACCTATCCTATGTTGATTGAGGTGTAATATAGTTAACGGAAGAGACATTGGAGGTGGGTTACGCATGGTTTTACGCATAGATACCGTAATGAAACCTTTTATTAGACAGAATTATGAAAGGTAAAAAATAAAGCATCTTTTTTTTCATTTAGAAAAAGTAAAAATATTAAATTGAAATTTTCGTTTCGTATAAGAAGACTATGATTTTTACGGAATAGTAAAAAAAAAAAAAAAAAAAAATGTAAAACGCAGGTTACGTCTTCAGAAACAGGGTAAAAACCTTGATAAAATATCACAGCTTGGAGTGTTCGTTTTTCTTTTTAGTTTTTTATGAACTCGAGATGATTTTGTTCTAAAAAGGTTGTAATGGATTTCACGCGAATCAAACTGAATACTAACGTGAAATAACGACGTGGAAGTCTAAAACAGCAGCAATATACTCATCGCACGAGCTATACTAGCCTGCAGTAATGAGATGCCGAGATTCTAAACGACAATAGTAACTAATAAAGGACGCGCGCTGAATCTACAAAATCTGAAAATTTTAATTTCAACTCAGACGATTACGTTTTTTATTTATTTATTTATGTAATATTCACATTACGTTTATTAACGAGTATACGTTTCGATCGGGAAACCATAGGCACGTGTTGACGTCCGATTTCCTTCTAGCCTCCCATAACGACTCCGGGCCCCAGGACCTCGACTCGACGGCCTAGCCACCTTTACGTTTTTCGCACATTCACGTACGTAGTTTAATGTCCGTAAAACGCATATATCTATCGTAAAAATACCGGGTGGAATAAAACTAACGTTTTCGTATACATACAGATTTTAGAAACCACTATTTATTTTTAACCCAATTGACCGATGTATCGGTTGCTACGGAAAATTTTTTGAGATTATCTCTTTTTTTTTTCATTGCTACGTTTTCGTATACCCTTCAGGTCATTAAAATGCGCTTAAAACATTTCCAAGCGATCTCACGGTCTGACTGCATGCCCCGTGCGCGTACGAATATGCCAATAACTTATTATACATTTATACATATTGTTATGTATGGTTATATACTCGTATAGGTTAGGTTATACATATGTTGGGTCATTAGCAACATTAGTTACAGAATGCAGTTTATACACGTTTTTTTATTATTTTTTTTTTTATCATAAGTACGTTTTAACTTACACTCGAACACGTCAAATAAATAATAGAAAAAAAAGTAATGCAAATACAAATATCCGTTTTAATAAGACAAGTCATAAACAATACACTATACAGATACCCCAGTAAAATAAAACACATCTTGCTTAGAATGTTCTTATATTTTCAAACAAATTTTGATTGTTTTTTTTTTTTTTTTTTAATAAATATGTCACGTTGAAACGAACATCGCATAGACGCGTATTTGATTTTAGGAGAATCGTTTTTTGAGAAATGAAAAAAAAAACGTATGTTTTTTGTAATACGCGTGAGTTCGTCTGAATGAAACTTTTGAAATATCTCGCTACTTTCCTCGGAGAGACCCCACACGTACGTGCACGACGGTGGTCCGGTCTCTAACCCATTGTTGTCATATTATTGCGGTTTCTCTCGGTGTTCACTTATGCGCTTATAATGTCATTGGATCTGTACTTTAGAGTAGTCGATGATAATCTCCGTTCACACCCACACACGCGTCTCTTCTCTCGTACCATTAGGAATTATACGAACCTTGAATTTGCGATGTTTTTCCGGGTACGTCATTCGTCAATAACTCTTGTGTAGCCGTGAGCCCGTAAAGCTTGTTTTATTTACAAGTGCTTAAATATTCTACGAAAACATGACTACATGATATTGATACGTATACGCCCGCAGTCGAGTGCTGCCACGATACGGATTTACAAATAATTGTTTGCCGATTAAATTATTTAGAAAAAAAAAAATGGAAAACACAGTAACACAGTAAAATATCATACACAAATTTAAATAGCAATAACATAGTCGTATACGTCACAATTTATTATTATCATTTACGATGTCGTGTGTCGCGAAGACGGAATTTTAAAATAATACATCAAAGTAGTGAACAAACGGTAGTAGGTGGTTTTATATTTTCGAAGAAAAAGGTTACGAATAGGAAGAGTAGAAGTAATAGTGCTCGAATCGGGACGTTTAGTATTTCGACTATTTTCTCGAAATTTCAGTGTATTTGGGGGTACCTTTTTTTTCACCCCGCATAAGACGGTAACTTACGTAATAGAGACGCTCGTTTTTGTGTGACCCGAGTTCAATTATTATTTCTTTTCCCGAATCGAGCACTGAGTTGAAGTTGCAATGGTACTACAGTAGTAGTAGTAGTAGTAGTAGTAGTGGTAAAGTAGTAATAGTTGTGATATAACAGTAAGATCACGATAGTATTAAATTGTATAGAAAATTTATGTATAAAAAAAAAAAAAAATACTCAAATATTATATTAAAAACTATAATTGAAGTCATGGTAAAAAAAAACCGGATTAAAATATATATTTTATATATGCGTCACGTATCCTCACGAGGAAACGGTCGTCAGACTTTTATCAAAGGGACAAGAAGTGGGGGGAGGGGCGTACGCGGGAGAAATGAGGTAGAAATATATAAACCGTGGGTTGGAAAGAAGATGGGACACGAGCGCATGTTATCATTGATAATAATTCCGAGTGCATTTGGCCATCGCCATTTTTTTTTCACGTATGAGTACATAAAACAAATTGTCATGACACACGAATGCGTAAAAGTCGACCCCAAAAATTATGCGCGCACAGTAGACACATAGGCATGACATTGAACACGCACGTTCGCACCCACGCACACATACACCCACCCATCTATACATACACACACACACACACACACACACACACACACACACACACACACACACACACACACACACACACACACACACACACACACACACACATTATATATTATCGGAGAGAAATTGTTTATTTGAGCGCTCATGCGAGTCTCTGTGCACGCGTTTTGGCCCGGCTTCTCACTGGATGTCTTCGGGCGAAAGCCTGAAGCTCACGTTGTCCGTCTTCATCGTGGTCATCGTGAACCGGCATATGTACGTGCCACTCCGGGACGTGTGCGCCCCCCGGCGCAACCGGTTCTGTCTCCGCGAACCCCAGCAAAGAAACAGCCGTTTGAACTCGTTGCGGTATTTGCCTGTGAAACGATTTCGCTTATATGAGTTCGTTATGATTTACATACCGTAATAGTAACACGGACGGTGGTGTTTGTTGCACATACGACGTAATGCGCGCGACGCGAAAACACATCGGTGAACAAATGATTTGCCGTGCAGGGGTACGAGCGTGTTTTATTTTGTCGGTTTTACTCGTGAACCCACCCGTCCGTTTCGAAAACAATAGACCCCGGAATGTTTTAAAGTCCTCCTCCGGCTGCGCTTCGCCACCACGGGGGAAAAATCTTCGAAAAGTATACATTACATAATTACGGATATTTTTTTAATAAACTACGAGATAATGATTTAAGCCACGAAGTGGATAAATTTAATGATTTTCGAGTTCATTATATTTTCTCGGCAATTACGATCCATAATAATTGAAAACGTATACTGTAGATAAATCGAGAAAAGTGAAACTCGTGTTTCATAGCATATTTCACCTATCGGCTAAAAAAAGGGGGAGGGGGGTGGAAAGGGCCTTTTTCGCCGTTTCATTCAAATAGGTTTTATTTACATGTTGTTCAGTCAGATGACAGAGAGCAACATTTTCCGAGCAATTATATCGTTAAGGGTTATAAAATAAAAACGTGCTCAATGAATCGACGAAAAACATTTAAATTACTAATTACATTGAAATGTATACATTATATAAGTAATTGCGAACGTTGAAAAACAAAAAAAAGAAACGAAAAAAGCCTCTTTAATACGTCGTCAGGTTCTTTTGAAAAACAATAATTATGAGCTCAGCTTACCACTCATGAAGTTGTATATCAACGGATTCACTGCGCTGTTGGCGTAGCATAGCCAATGACTCAGGTTTGATATCAGAGCCGTTATCTGTGATTGTTGAATACCCACTGTAAATCTATAAACAAAACAATCGTATTTGTTACTTATCGCGTACGCACAACAAATGATCGCGTAATAATATTATATTTCTTTAAATTTAGATTTCACTATACAATACGGGTCGGACCCGATTCAATAAGTAAAGCACACTAATATTATATTAAATTAAATAAGAAGCGTGGCTGACTAGAAAGGGAAATAAAAAAAGGGTACAGTGTTTGTGACGCGCACGAAACGAATAATTATTGTAGATAATAGAACGTCTGCTGATTTCCTTTTATGTATTCTCGTGTCGTACTAGATAAGTTTAATTAGTACATTAACTCAGACTCACATTTTAATTATATTATAAAGATATATGAAAGTGTCTCATGATGATTTGAGAACCGTGATGTGTATTGTAAAAGTATGGATTTTTTTTCAAACACAATATAGAATAGTAAGAAAACTTACATTTGAATGAAAAAAAAAAGATTTTTAACTAGGTTAATGATTTCATTTTTTTTTTTTTAATTTTTAGTTTGTTCAAATAGTTACCACTCTAAAAACTTAAAGTTTCGAAATAAATTACAGTTTTTTTCGTTTAGTATTGGAATTTTAAATTTTATTATTGGACTAATTATTTTAGAGGTTTAAACTCTAAAGTTAGAATATCAGAGTGGATAATTAAGGGTACTCTGCAAAAATATATTGCCTCTGTTTTGCTACTCCTTTAAAATGTAACAGGTAATTAAATAAGGTACGAGTAATTGAAATAATAATAAAAATTAAATTATGATAGATAATCAAATATAAAATAAAAATCTCTGTCGGAATATTACGACAGAAGTAGTATTAACGTTAAAAAAAAAACAGAACTTAAATAATCACGTAAGTAGATAGAAAACAAATTAATTTTTTCATAAAAATATATAATTTTATTGTCTGTTATAAATTATAAATAAAAAGACAAATAATAATTTAATTTATTTATTATACATAGGGTTAAATTGTGAACTTCGAATCATTGTGAGATACCCTGTGTAAGTATAACGTAAATTTATATTATGTATATTTTGTTTTTGATCGCTTTTCGAATATTATTGTTGATAACGTGTATTGTCCTTCGTTTGACGTTATTGTTATTATCGTGAAATATTTAATATTTCACTTGTCGAGTTATCAAACATTAGTTTCCGACAAAAATATTTTTGATATCATATTCTACGAAACTAAAATGAAGTTTTAAAACGGGAATGAAACGTGCACAATCAGAGCGATTTAAATCCAAGAAATAGTGAATTGAAACAACTATTATAATGATATAATGTACACAAAATCGGACTTAGCCATTTTTCACTCCAAATAACTATAAATCCAACGCCATTTTCTACTGGATGGATTTTCCGTAATTAGATGCCTATTAAAAAAAAAGTCGGAAAAGTAATAGCTGTTGGAAGCTTGTTATCCTCCGACACTTCACTTGTCGGACAAGATAACGGTTAATAGTAATGTTTTTTTAAATGATAAACTTATAATTTATCATTGTTAAAATTTTGAGAAATATTCAGTTTTAAATTGTATATTACACATACTAATTAAAGTCTTTTAAATAATTGGTATGATTTTTACGCTTTTAATTGAAAACAGTTTTAGAATAAATGTATTATATTTTACAGAAAAAGAGAATTTTAAACTGTATGTATTTAGCTTTAAATACATTTAAAAATCGTTCATTTAACTGATCTTTATGAAACTTGAAAAATGGGAAGTAAATATTTGATGTCTTTTGATGAAAAAACCTTTTTACTGGTTATAGAGACTCAAAATTGTATAAGATTTTGTTAAAAATAAAAAATAATGTATATATATATATATATATATACATATTGTAATAATTCTCATTATAATTATACCTTTAGGCCGGGCGCAAATTGAGACGTAGGTGACGCAGCGCAGCGCAACACAGTTTTTGTGATCTACTGATTTGAACAGACGAGCGTAAATTAAGTAGCAGGGTAGGGCAGCACAGTACTGCTCCTACGTCGCACAGTGTTTATGACACAGTTTCCTGCGAATGTGTAGCGCAGTTTTTCAACTTGGACTTTGAAAAATTTGAATTCAAATTTTTTTATTAAGCTATAATATATTATGGAAGAAAAACTGATTGAAGCAGTTCGACAAAACAGTGTCTTATTTGACACTAGCCATCCTGACTACATGAAGGCAAAATTGAAAAACAACATATGGGAAAATATTACTAATGAATTGAAATTTAAAAATGGTAAGAATAATATTTATTAGATTAAATATTTATTTTATTGTCATAGATTCCTTTGTCAAAACGAATTCTCCGTGACTCTTTCTTTTTTTCATAAAATCACTATTTCGCGACTTTTTTCGTTTAATTAAAGAATATAAAACCAGTTCATCCAATTCCTCGTCAGAATCAGATTCCGAACTTAAATCTAACTTAAATAATTCGTGAACCATCATGTCGATCTCAAATGTTTTCATCGAATGACTACACGAAATTGTGTTGAAATACTGTGTAATAATATTCGCTCACACGGGTCACGCAGTTCGGTCCTACGCTGACTTGTGCTGCGTCGCCTACATCTCAATTTGCGCCCGGCCTTAAACACGTTTAATGATTAAAATAATTAATTTTTTACTAATCATAGTTGAAACCGATATACTCTTCGTTTCGCGTAAAATCTTAACACCCTACCGATTTTTAAATCATCACTTTATTTAAAGTCGTTGATGTTTTCCTGGTCGTAATAACTAATAATAACTAATCATATTATATTATAACATTATAATGGAAATTAATTCCGCTAAAAACGATATTAAGTACAAAAAAAAAAAAACAAAAATGTTACGCCCTCGGATGTGTAGAGCCCCGGACCCAGGTCTATGCGTAAATCTGCCCCACCCCGACCCACCGTGTGCCATGTGATTTACGAGTGCATTCGAGCGCACGTCGATAAACGTCGCTTTTGTATTGGTCGATGAAGTGGCAACGGGGAAAAAACGCAAAGCTGCAACAACGTCAACAATCGAACGCGCTCGACGCACGATGTTATTTTGTATTTTGATGTCTAGAGCCATTTTGACGACCACAAACACAACGTCAACACCGTGATTCGTAACGACGTCCGGGGAAACGAGCAGGTACTTTATAGTCATCATCGTTTGGCGTGTTGCACAGCGATTGTCGATATTGTAATTATCGTTCCGGACCCGTATCGTCGTGATACGGTACGCGCGGGGGGTCGGACCGGGATCCACGTGAATTCGTGGTTTTATACCGCACGGCCAAACGACGAGAAACAATAGCGATAACAACGACATTGCCGC